>CATKUP010000037.1:0-2400000 GCA_949786385.1 Onychomys leucogaster | reverse complement strand
AACAAAAGAACTGTGTTGACTACACACACGGACCATATCTAGTTCAACTCTGTTTCTGAAACTGATACAAACCACAGGTCGTCTAACATCCAATGCTTTTCAGTTAAGAGCGAGAAACGTGTGAGCTTCGTGATCAATGTAGCTTCATTTAAGCTGAACTGTGACTGCTTTTACCTGAAACGAAGTCTTGCTTGTAGGAAGACACATGCCTGGCATTTAACTCCGTTTCTGAAGGGAAACACATGGCACAGTTCTCATCCATGAAACACACTCTGCTTTAGAGCAGGAAGCACGCTCTTGCTTTCTAGAGTCTCTAATACAGAGGGATACGTGAGTGTGCTCAGAACAAAAGAACTGTGTTTCCTACACACGGACCATATCTAGTTCAACTCTGTTTCTGAAACTGATACAAACCACAGGTCCTCTAACATCCAATGCTTTTCAGTTAAGAGCGGGAAACGTGTGAGTTTCGTGAACAATGTTGCTTCGTTTGAGCTGAAAAGTGACTGTGTTTACCTGAAACGAAGTCTTGCTTGAAGGAAGACACAGAGCCTGGCATTTAACTCCGTATCTGAAGGGAAACACACGTCACAGTTCTCATCCATGAAACACAATCTGCTTTAGAGCAAGAAGCACGCTCTTGCTTTCTAGAGTTTCTAATACAGAGGGAAACGTAAGTGTGATCAGAACAAAAGAATGGTGTTTCCTACACACACGGACCATATCTAGTTCAACTCTGTTTCTGAAACTGATACAAACCACAGGTCCTCTAACATCCAATGCTTTTCAGTTAAGAGCGAGAAACGTGTGAGCTTCGTGAACAATGTAGCTTCGTTTGAGCTGAAAAGTGACTGCGTTTATCTGAAACGAAGTCTTGCTTGAAGGAAGACACAGACCCTGGCATTTAACTCCGTTTCTGAAGGGAAACACAGGGCATAGTTCGCATCCATGAAACACACTCTGCTTTAGAGCAAGAAGCACGCTCTTGCTTTCTAGAGTCTCTAATACAGAGGGAAATGTGAGTGTGCTCTGAACAAAAGAACGGTGTTGACTACACACACGGACCATATCTAGTTCAACTCTGTTTCTGAAACTGATACAAACCACAGGTCCTCTAACATCCAATGTTTTTCAGTTAAGAGCGAGAAACGTGTGAGCTTCGTGAACAATGTAGCTTCGTTTGAGCTGAAAAGTGACTGCGTTTACATCTAACGAAGTCTTGCTTGAAGAAAGACACAGAGACTGGCATTTAACTCCGTTTCTGAAGGGAAACACACGGCACAGTTCTCATCCATGAAACACACTCTGCTTTAGAGCAAGAAGCACGCTCTTGCTTTCTAGAGTCTCTAATACAGAGGGAAATGTGAGTGTGCTCTGAAAAAAAGAACTGTGTTGACTACACACACGGACCATATCTAGTTCAACTCTGTTTCTGAAACTGATACAAACCACAGGTCGTCTAACATCCAATGCTTTTCAGTTAAAAGCGAGAAACGTGTGAGCTTCGTGATCAATGTAGCTTCATTTGAGCTGAACTGTGACTGCTTTTACCTGAAACGAAGTCTTGCTTGAAGAAAGACACAGAGCCTTGCATTTAACTCCCTTTCTTAAAGGAAACACACTGCACAGTTCTCATCCAAGAAACACACTCTGCTTTAGAGCAAGAAGCACGCTCTTGCTTTCTAGGGTCTCTAATACAGAGGGAAACGTGAGTGTACTCAGAACAAAAGAACTGTGTTTCCTACACACATGGACTATATCTAGTTCAACTCTGTTTCTGAAACTGATTCAAACCACAGGTCCTCTAACATCCAATGCTTTTCAGTTAAGAGCGAGAAACGTGTGAGCTTCGTGAACAATGTAGCTTCCTTTGAGGTGAAAAGTGACTGGGTTTACAAGAAACGCAGTCTTGCTTGAAGGAAGACACAGAGCCTGGCATTTAACTCCGTTTCTGAAGGGAAACACACGTCACAGTTCTCATCCATGAAACACACTCTGCTTTAGAGCAAGAAGCACGCTCTTGCTTTGTAGAGTCTCTATTACAGAGGGAAACGTGAGTGTGCTCAGAACAAAAGAACTGTGTTTCCTACACACACGGACCATATCTAGTTCAACTCTGTTTCTGAAACTCATACAAGCACAGGTCCTCTAACATCCAATGCTTTTCAGTTAAAGAGAGAAATATGTGAGCTTTGTGAACAATGTAGCTTCGTTTGAGCTGAAAAGTGATTGCATTTACCTGAAACGAAGACTTGCTTGTAGGAAGACACAAAGCCTGGCATTTAACTCCGTTTCTAAAGAGAAACACACGGCACAGTTCTCATCCATGAAACACACTCTGCTTTAGAGCAAGAAACTCGCTCTTGCTTTCTAGAGTCTCTAATACAGAGGGAAACGTGAGTGTGATCAGAACAAAAGAATGGTGTTTCCTACACACACGGACCATATCTAGTTCAACTCTGTTTCTGGAACAGATACAAACCACAGGTCCTCTAACATGCAATGTTTTTCAGTTAAGAGCGAGAAACGTGTGAGCTTCGTGAACAATGTAGCTTCGTTTGAGCTGAAAAGTGACTGCGTTTACATGAAACGAAGTCTTGCTAGAAGAAAGACACAGAGCCTGGCATTTAACTCCGTTTCTGAAGGGAAACACACGGCACAGTTCTCATCCATGAAACACACTCTGCTTTAGAGCAAGAAGCACGCTCTTGCTTTCTAGAGCCTCTAATACAGAGGGAAATGTGAGTGTGCTCTGAACAAAAGAACTGTGTTGACTACACACACGGACCATATCTAGTTCAACTCTGTTTCTGAAACTGATACAAACCACAGGTCGTCTAACATCCAATGCTTTTCAGTTAAGAGCGAGAAACGTGTGAGCTTCGTGATCAATGTAGCTTCATTTAAGCTGAACTGTGACTGCTTTTACCTGAAACGAAGTCTTGCTTGTAGGAAGACACATGCCTGGCATTTAACTCCGTTTCTGAAGGGAAACACACGGCACAGTTCTCATCCATGAAACACACTCTGCTTTAGAGCAGGAAGCACGCTCTTGCTTTCTAGAGTCTCTAATACAGAGGGATACGTGAGTGTGCTCAGAACAAAAGAACTGTGTTTCCTACACACGGACCATATCTAGTTCAACTCTGTTTCTGAAACTGATACAAACCACAGGTCCTCTAACATCCAATGCTTTTCAGTTAAGAGCGGGAAACGTGTGAGTTTCCTGAACAATGTTGCTTCGTTTGAGCTGAAAAGTGACTGTGTTTACCTGAAACGAAGTCTTGCTTGAAGGAAGACACAGAGCCTGGCATTTAACTCCGTATCTGAAGGGAAACACACGT
The DNA here is from genome assembly GCA_949786385.1 of Onychomys leucogaster. Lineage (NCBI taxonomy): Eukaryota > Metazoa > Chordata > Mammalia > Rodentia > Cricetidae > Onychomys > Onychomys leucogaster. The sequence goes on along the minus strand of CATKUP010000037.1, from coordinate 2,396,656 downwards.
CACAGTTCTCATCCATGAAACACAATCTGCTTTAGAGCAAGAAGCACGCTCTTGCTTTCTAGAGTTTCTAATACAGAGGGAAACGTAAGTGTGATCAGAACAAAAGAATGGTGTTTCCTACACACACGGACCATATCTAGTTCAACTCTGTTTCTGAAACTGATACAAACCACAGGTCCTCTAACATCCAATGCTTTTCAGTTAAGAGCGAGAAACGTGTGAGCTTCGTGAACAATGTAGCTTCGTTTGAGCTGAAAAGTGACTGCGTTTATCTGAAACGAAGTCTTGCTTGAAGGAAGACACAGACCCTGGCATTTAACTCCGTTTCTGAAGGGAAACACAGGGCATAGTTCGCATCCATGAAACACACTCTGCTTTAGAGCAAGAAGCACGCTCTTGCTTTCTAGAGTCTCTAATACAGAGGGAAATGTGAGTGTGCTCTGAACAAAAGAACGGTGTTGACTACACACACGGACCATATCTAGTTCAACTCTGTTTCTGAAACTGATACAAACCACAGGTCCTCTAACATCCAATGTTTTTCAGTTAAGAGCGAGAAACGTGTGAGCTTCGTGAACAATGTAGCTTCGTTTGAGCTGAAAAGTGACTGCGTTTACATCTAACGAAGTCTTGCTTGAAGAAAGACACAGAGACTGGCATTTAACTCCGTTTCTGAAGGGAAACACACGGCACAGTTCTCATCCATGAAACACACTCTGCTTTAGAGCAAGAAGCACGCTCTTGCTTTCTAGAGTCTCTAATACAGAGGGAAATGTGAGTGTGCTCTGAAAAAAAGAACTGTGTTGACTACACACACGGACCATATCTAGTTCAACTCTGTTTCTGAAACTGATACAAACCACAGGTCGTCTAACATCCAATGCTTTTCAGTTAAAAGCGAGAAACGTGTGAGCTTCGTGATCAATGTAGCTGCATTTGAGCTGAACTGTGACTGCTTTTACCTGAAACGAAGTCTTGCTTGAAGAAAGACACAGAGCCTTGCATTTAACTCCCTTTCTTAAAGGAAACACACTGCACAGTTCTCATCCAAGAAACACACTCTGCTTTAGAGCAAGAAGCACGCTCTTGCTTTCTAGGGTCTCTAATACAGAGGGAAACGTGAGTGTACTCAGAACAAAAGAACTGTGTTTCCTACACACATGGACTATATCTAGTTCAACTCTGTTTCTGAAACTGATTCAAACCACAGGTCCTCTAACATCCAATGCTTTTCAGTTAAGAGCGAGAAACGTGTGAGCTTCGTGAACAATGTAGCTTCCTTTGAGGTGAAAAGTGACTGGGTTTACAAGAAACGCAGTCTTGCTTGAAGGAAGACACAGAGCCTGGCATTTAACTCCGTTTCTGAAGGGAAACACACGTCACAGTTCTCATCCATGAAACACACTCTGCTTTAGAGCAAGAAGCACGCTCTTGCTTTCTAGAGTCTCTATTACAGAGGGAAACGTGAGTGTGCTCAGAACAAAAGAACTGTGTTTCCTACACACACCGACCATATCTAGTTCAACTCTGTTTCTGAAACTCATACAAGCACAGGTCCTCTAACATCCAATGCTTTTCAGTTAAAGAGAGAAACATGTGAGCTTTGTGAACAATGTAGCTTCGTTTGAGCTGAAAAGTGATTGCATTTACCTGAAACGAAGACTTGCTTGTAGGAAGACACAAAGCCTGGCATTTAACTCCGTTTCTAAAGAGAAACACACGTCACAGTTCTCATCCATGAAACACACTCTGCTTTAGAGCAAGAAACTCGCTCTTGCTTTCTAGAGTCTCTAATACAGAGGGAAACGTGAGTGTGATCAGAACAAAAGAATGGTGTTTCCTACACACACGGACCATATCTAGTTCTACTCTGTTTCTGGAACAGATACAAACCACAGGTCCTCTAACATGCAATGTTTTTCAGTTAAGAGCGAGAAACGTGTGAGCTTCGTGAACAATGTAGCTTCGTTTGAGCTGAAAAGTGACTGCGTTTACATGAAACGAAGTCTTGCTAGAAGAAAGACACAGAGCCTGGCATTTAACTCCGTTTCTGAAGGGAAACACACGGCACAGTTCTCATCCATGAAACACACTCTGCTTTAGAGCAAGAAGCACGCTCTTGCTTTCTAGAGTCTCTAATACAGAGGGAAATGTGAGTGTGCTCTGAACAAAAGAACTGTGTGGACTACACACACGGACCATATCTAGTTCAACTCTGTTTCTGAAACTGATACAAACCACAGGTCGTCTAACATCCAATGCTTTTCAGTTAAGAGCGAGAAACGTGTGAGCTTCGTGATCAATGTAGCTTCATTTAAGCTGAACTGTGACTGCTTTTACCTGAAACGAAGTCTTGCTTGTAGGAAGACACATGCCTGGCATTTAACTCCGTTTCTGAAGGGAAACACACGGCACAGTTCTCATCCATGAAACACACTCTGCTTTAGAGCAGGAAGCACGCTCTTGCTTTCTAGAGTCTCTAATACAGAGGGATACGTGAGTGTGCTCAGAACAAAAGAACTGTGTTTCCTACACACGGACCATATCTAGTTCAACTCTGTTTCTGAAACTGATACAAAACACAGGTCCTCTAACATCCAATGCTTTTCAGTTAAGAGCGGGAAACGTGTGAGCTTCGTGAACAATGTTGCTTCGTTTGAGCTGAAAAGTGACTGTGTTTACCTGAAACGAAGTCTTGCTTGAAGGAAGACACAGAGCCTGGCATTTAACTCCGTATCTGAAGGGAAACAAACGGCACAGTTCTCATCCATGAAACACAATCTGCTTTAGAGCAAGAAGCACGCTCTTGCTTTCTAGAGTCTCTAATACAGAGGGAAACGTGAGTGTGATCAGAACAAAAGAATGGTGTTTCCTACACACACGGACCATATCTAGTTCAACTCTGTTTCTGAAACTGATACAAACCACAGGTCGTCTAACATCCAATGCTTTTCAGTTAAGAGCGAGAAACGTGTGAGCTTCGTGAACAATGTAGCTTCGTTTGAGCTGAAAAGTGACTACGTTTACCTGAAACGAAGTCTTGCTTGAAGGAAGACACAGACCCTGGCATTTAACTCCGTTTCTGAAGGGAAACACAGGGCATAGTTCGCATCCATGAAACACACTCTGCTTTAGAGCAAGAAGCACGCTCTTGCTTTCTAGAGTCTCTAATACAGAGGGAAATGTGAGTGTGCTCTGAACAAAAGAACTGTGTTGACTACACACACGGACCATATCTAGTTCAACTCTGTTTCTGAAACTGATACAAACCACAGGTCCTCTAACATCCAATGTTTTTCAGTTAAAGGGAGAAACGTGTGATCTTCGTGAACAATGTAGCTTTGAGCTGAAAAGTGACTGCGTTTACCTGAAACGAAGTCTTGCTTGAAGAAAGACACAGAGCCTGGCATTTAACTCCCTTTCTTAAAGGAAACACACTGCACAGTTCTCATCCATGAAACACAATCTGCTTTAGAGCAAGATGCACGCTCTTGCTTTCTAGAGTCTCTAATACAGAGGGAAACGTAAGTGTGATCAGAACAAAAGAATGGTGTTTCCTACACACACGGACCATATCTAGTTCAACTCTGTTTCTGAAACTGATACAAACCACAGGTCCTCTAACATCCAATGCTTTTCAGTTAAGAGCGAGAAACGTGTGAGCTTCGTGAACAATGTAGCTTCGTTTGAGCTGAAAAGTGACTGCGTTTACCTGAAACGAAGTCTTGCTTGAAGGAAGACACAGACCCTGGCATTTAACTCCGTTTCTGAAGGGAAACACAGGGCATAGTTCGCATCCATGAAACACACTCTGCTTTAGAGCAAGAAGCACGCTCTTGCTTTCTAGAGTCTCTAATACAGAGGGAAATGTGAGTGTGCTCTGAACAAAAGAACTGTGTTGACTACACACACGGACCATATCTAGTTCAACTCTGTTTCTGAAACTGATACAAACCACAGGTCGTCTAACATCCAATTCTTTTCACTTAAGAGCGAGAAACGTGTGAGCTTCTTGAACAATGTTGCTTCGTTTGAGCTGAAAAGTGACTGCGTTTACATGAAACGAAGTCTTGCTTGAAAAGACACAGAGCTTGGCATTTAACTCCGTTTCTGAAGGGAAACAAACGGCACAGTTCTCATCCATGAAACACACTCTGCTTTAGAGCAAGAAGCACGCTCTTGCTTTCTAGAGTCTCTAATACAGAGGGAAACGTGAGTGTGCTCAGAACAAAAGAACTGTGTTTCCTACACACACGGACCATATCTAGTTCAACTCTGTTTCTGAAACTGATACAAACCACAGGTCCTCTAACATCCAATGCTTTTCAGTTAAGAGCGGGAAACATGTGAGCTTTGTGAACAATGTAGCTTCGTTTGAGCTGAAAAGTGACTGCCATTACCTGAAACGAAGTCTTGCTTATAGGAAGACACAAATCTTGGCATTTAACTCCGTTTGTAAAGAGAAACACACGGCACAGATCTCATCCATGAAACACACTCTGCTTTAGAGCAAGAAGCACGCTTTTACTTTCTAGAGTCTCTAATACAGAGGGAAACGTGAGTGTACTCAGAACAAAAGAATGGTGTTTCCTACACAAACGGACCATATCTAGTTCAACTCTGTTTCTGAAACTGATACAAACCACAGGTCCTCTAACATCCAATGCTTTTCAGTTAAAAGCGAGAAACGTGTGATCTTCGTGAACAATGTAGCTTTGAGCTGAAAAGAGACTGCGTTTACCTGAAACGAAGTCTTGCTTGAAGAAAGACACAGAGCCTGGCATTTAACTCCCTTTCTTAAGGGAAACACACTGCACAGTTCTCATCCAAGAAACACACTCTGCTTTAGAGCAAGAAGCACGCTCTTGCTTTCTAGGGTCTCTAATACAGAGGGAAACGTGAGTGTACTCAGAACAAACGAACTGTGTTTCCTACACACATGGACCATATCTAGTTCAACTCTGTTTCTGAAACTGATTCAAACCACAGGTCCTCTAACATCCAATGCTTTTCAGTTAAGAGCGAGAAACGTGTGAGCTTCGTGAACAATGTAGCTTCCTTTGAGCTGAAAAGTGACTGGGTTTCCAAGAAACGCAGTCTTGCTTGAAGGAAGACACAGAGCCTGGCATTTAACTCCGTTTCTGAAGGGAAACACACGTCACAGTTCTCATCCATGAAACACACTCTGCTTTAGAGCAAGAAGCACGCTCTTGCTTTCTAGAGTCTCTATTACAGAGGGAAACGTGAGTGTGCTCAGAACAAAAGAACTGTGTTTCCTACACACACGGACCATATCTAGTTCAACTCTGTTTCTGAAACTCATACAAGCACAGGTCCTCTAACATCCAATGCTTTTCAGTTAAAGAGAGAAACATGTGAGCTTTGTGAACAATGTAGCTTCGTTTGAGCTGAAAAGTGACTGCCATTACCTGAAACGAAGACTTGCTTGAAGGAAGACACAAAGCCTGGCATTTAACTCCGTTTCTAAAGAGAAACACACGGCACAGTTCTCATCCATGAAACACACTCTGCTTTAGAGCAAGAAACTCGCTCTTGCTTTCTAGAGTCTCTAATACAGAGGGAAACGTGAGTGTGATCAGAACAAAAGAATGGTGTTTCCTACACACACGGACCATATCTAGTTCAACTCTGTTTCTGGAACAGATACAAACCACAGGTCCTCTAACATCCAATGTTTTTCAGTTAAGAGCGAGAAACGTGTGAGCTTCGTGAACAATGTAGCTTCGTTTGAGCTGAAAAGTGACTGCGTTTACATGAAACGAAGTCTTGCTTGAAGAAAGACACAGAGCCTGGCATTTAACTCCGTTTCTGAAGGGAAACACACGGCACAGTTCTCATCCATGAAACACACTCTGCTTTAGAGCAAGAAGCACGCTCTTGCTTTCTAGAGTCTCTAATACAGAGGGAAATGTGAGTGTGCTCTGAACAAAAGAACTGTGTTGACTACACACACGGACCATATCTAGTTCAACTCTGTTTCTGAAACTGATACAAACCACAGGTCCTCTAACATCCAATGCTTTTCAGTTAAGAGCTAGAAACGTGTGAGCTTCGTGATCAATGTAGCTTCATTTGAGCTGAACTGTGACTGCTTTTACCTGAAACGAAGTCTTGCTTGTAGGAAGACACATGCCTGGCATTTAACTCCGTTTCTGAAGGGAAACACACGGCACAGTTCTCATCCATGAAACACACTCTGCTTTAGAGCAAGAAGCACGCTTTTACTTTCTAGAGTCTCTAATACAGAGGGAAACGTGAGTGTACTCAGAACAAAAGAATGGTGTTTCCTACACAAACGGACCATATCTAGTTCAACTCTGTTTCTGAAACTGATACAAACCACAGGTCCTCTAACATCCAATGCTTTTCAGTTAAAAGCGAGAAACGTGTGATCTTCGTGAACAATGTAGCTTTGAGCTGAAAAGAGACTGCGTTTACCTGAAACGAAGTCTTGCTTGAAAAGACACAGAGCTTGGCATTTAACTCCGTTTCTGAAGGGAAACAAATGGCACAGTTCTCATCCATGAAACACACTCTGCTTTACAGCAAGAAGCACGCTCTTGCTTTCTAGAGTCTCTAATACAGAGGGAAACGTGAGTGTGCTCAGAACAAAAGAACTGTGTTTCCTACACACACGGACCATATCTAGTTCAACTCTGTTTCTGAAACTGATACAAACCACAGGTCCTCTAACATCCAATGCTTTTCAGTTAAGAGCGGGAAACATGTGAGCTTTGTGAACAATGTAGCTTCGTTTGAGCTGAAAAGTGACTGCCATTACCTGAAACGAAGTCTTGCTTGTAGGAAGACACAAATCTTGGCATTTAACTCCGTTTGTAAAGAGAAACACACGGCACAGATCTCATCCATGAAACACACTCTGCTTTAGAGCAAGAAGCACGCTTTTACTTTCTAGAGTCTCTAATACAGAGGGAAACGTGAGTGTACTCAGAACAAAAGAATGGTGTTTCCTACACAAACGGACCATATCTAGTTCAACTCTGTTTCTGAAACTGATACAAACCACAGGTCCTCTAACATCCAATGCTTTTCAGTTAAAAGCGAGAAACGTGTGATCTTCGTGAACAATGTAGCTTTGAGCTGAAAAGAGACTGCGTTTACCTGAAACGAAGTCTTGCTTGAAGAAAGACACAGAGCCTGGCATTTAACTCCCTTTCTTAAGGGAAACACACTGCACAGTTCTCATCCAAGAAACACACTCTGCTTTAGAGCAAGAGGCACGCTCTTGCTTTCTAGGGTCTCTAATACAGAGGGAAACGTGAGTGTACTCAGAACAAAAGAACTGTGTTTCCTACACACATGGACCATATCTAGTTCAACTCTGTTTCTGAAACTGATTCAAACCACAGGTCCTCTAACATCCAATGCTTTTCAGTTAAGAGCGAGAAACGTGTGAGCTTCGTGAACAATGTAGCTTCCTTTGAGCTGAAAAGTGACTGGGTTTCCAAGAAACGCAGTCTTGCTTGAAGGAAGACACAGAGCCTGGCATTTAACTCCGTTTCTGAAGGGAAACACACGTCACAGTTCTCATCCATGAAACACACTCTGCTTTAGAGCAAGAAGCACGCTCTTGCTTTCTAGAGTCTCTATTACAGAGGGAAACGTGAGTGTGCTCAGAACAAAAGAACTGTGTTTCCTACACACACGGACCATATCTAGTTCAACTCTGTTTCTGAAACTCATACAAGCACAGGTCCTCTAACATCCAATGATTTTCAGTTAAAGAGAGAAACATGTGAGCTTTGTGAACAATGTAGCTTCGTTTGAGCTGAAAAGTGACTGCCATTACCTGAAACGAAGACTTGCTTGAAGGAAGACACAAAGCCTGGCATTTAACTCCGTTTCTAAAGAGAAACACACGGCACAGTTCTCATCCATGAAACACACTCTGCTTTAGAGCAAGAAACTCGCTCTTGCTTTCTAGAGTCTCTAATACAGAGGGAAACGTGAGTGTGATCAGAACAAAAGAATGGTGTTTCCTACACACACGGACCATATCTAGTTCAACTCTGTTTCTGGAACAGATACAAACCACAGGTCCTCTAACATCCAATGTTTTTCAGTTAAGAGCGAGAAACGTGTGAGCTTCGTGAACAATGTAGCTTCGTTTGAGCTGAAAAGTGACTGCGTTTACATGAAACGAAGTCTTGCTTGAAGAAAGACACAGAGCCTGGCATTTAACTCCGTTTCTGAAGGGAAACACACGGCACAGTTCTCATCCATGAAACACACTCTGCTTTAGAGCAAGAAGCACGCTCTTGCTTTCTAGAGTCTCTAATACAGAGGGAAATGTGAGTGTGCTCTGAACAAAAGAACTGTGTTGACTACACACACGGACCATATCTAGTTCAACTCTGTTTCTGAAACTGATACAAACCACAGGTCCTCTAACATCCAATGCTTTTCAGTTAAGAGCTAGAAACGTGTGAGCTTCGTGATCAATGTAGCTTCATTTGAGCTGAACTGTGACTGCTTTTACCTGAAACGAAGTCTTGCTTGTAGGAAGACACATGCCTGGCATTTAACTCCGTTTCTGAAGGGAAACACACGGCACAGTTCTCATCCATGAAACACACTCTGCTTTAGAGCAGGAAGCACGCTCTTGCTTTCTAGAGTCTCTAATACAGAGGGATACGTGAGTGTGCTCAGAACAAAAGAACTGTGTTTCCTACACACGGACCATATCTAGTTCAACTCTGTTTCTGAAACTGATACAAACCACAGGTCCTCTAACATCCAATGCTTTTCAGGTAAGAGCGGGAAACGTGTGAGCTTCGTGAACAATGTTGCTTCGTTTGAGCTGAAAAGAGACTGCGTTTACCTGAAACGAAGTCTTGCTTGAAGAAAGACACAGAGCCTGGCATTTAACTCCCTTTCTTAAGGGAAACACACTGCACAGTTCTCATCCAAGAAACACACTCTGCTTTAGAGCAAGAGGCACGCTCTTGCTTTCTAGGGTCTCTAATACAGAGGGAAACGTGAGTGTACTCAGAACAAAAGAACTGTGTTTCCTACACACATGGACCATATCTAGTTCAACTCTGTTTCTGAAACTGATTCAAACCACAGGTCCTCTAACATCCAATGCTTTTCAGTTAAGAGCGAGAAACGTGTGAGCTTCGTGAACAATGTAGCTTCCTTTGAGCTGAAAAGTGACTGGGTTTCCAAGAAACGCAGTCTTGCTTGAAGGAAGACACAGAGCCTGGCATTTAACTCCGTTTCTGAAGGGAAACACACGTCACAGTTCTCATCCATGAAACACACTCTGCTTTAGAGCAAGAAGCACGCTCTTGCTTTCTAGAGTCTCTATTACAGAGGGAAACGTGAGTGTGCTCAGAACAAAAGAACTGTGTTTCCTACACACACGGACCATATCTAGTTCAACTCTGTTTCTGAAACTCATACAAGCACAGGTCCTCTAACATCCAATGCTTTTCAGTTAAAGAGAGAAACATGTGAGCTTTGTGAACAATGTAGCTTCGTTTGAGCTGAAAAGTGACTGCCATTACCTGAAACGAAGACTTGCTTGAAGGAAGACACAAAGCCTGGCATTTAACTCCCTTTCTAAAGAGAAACACACGGCACAGTTCTCATCCATGAAACACACTCTGCTTTAGAGCAAGAAACTCGCTCTTGCTTTCTAGAGTCTCTAATACAGAGGGAAACGTGAGTGTGATCAGAACAAAAGAATGGTGTTTCCTACACACACGGACCATATCTAGTTCAACTCTGTTTCTGGAACAGATACAAACCACAGGTCCTCTAACATCCAATGTTTTTCAGTTAAGAGCGAGAAACGTGTGAGCTTCGTGAACAATGTAGCTTCGTTTGAGCTGAAAAGTGACTGCGTTTACATGAAACGAAGTCTTGCTTGAAGAAAGACACAGAGCCTGGCATTTAACTCCGTTTCTGAAGGGAAACACACGGCACAGTTCTCATCCATGAAACACACTCTGCTTTAGAGCAAGAAGCACGCTCTTGCTTTCTAGAGTCTCTAATACAGAGGGAAATGTGAGTGTGCTCTGAACAAAAGAACTGTGTTGACTACACACACGGACCATATCTAGTTCAACTCTGTTTCTGAAACTGATACAAACCACAGGTCCTCTAACATCCAATGCTTTTCAGTTAAGAGCTAGAAACGTGTGAGCTTCGTGATCAATGTAGCTTCATTTGAGCTGAACTGTGACTGCTTTTACCTGAAACGAAGTCTTGCTTGTAGGAAGACACATGCCTGGCATTTAACTCCGTTTCTGAAGGGAAACACACGGCACAGTTCTCATCCATGAAACACACTCTGCTTTAGAGCAAGAAGCACGCTTTTACATTCTAGAGTCTCTAATACAGAGGGAAACGTGAGTGTACTCAGAACAAAAGAATGGTGTTTCCTACACAAACGGACCATATCTAGTTCAACTCTGTTTCTGAAACTGATACAAACCACAGGTCCTCTAACATCCAATGCTTTTCAGTTAAAAGCGAGAAACGTGTGATCTTCGTGAACAATGTAGCTTTGAGCTGAAAAGAGACTGCGTTTACCTGAAACGAAGTCTTGCTTGAAGAAAGACACAGAGCCTGGCATTTAACTCCCTTTCTTAAGGGAAACACACTGCACAGTTCTCATCCAAGAAACACACTCTGCTTTAGAGCAAGAAGCACGCTCTTGCTTTCTAGGGTCTCTAATACAGAGGGAAACGTGAGTGTACTCAGAACAAAAGAACTGTGTTTCCTACACACATGGACCATATCTAGTTCAACTCTGTTTCTGAAAGTGATTCAAACCACAGGTCCTCTAACATCCAATGCTTTTCAGTTAAGAGCGAGAAACGTGTGAGCTTCGTGAACAATGTAGCTTCCTTTGAGCTGAAAAGTGACTGGGTTTCCAAGAAACGCAGTCTTGCTTGAAGGAAGACACAGAGCCTGGCATTTAACTCCGTTTCTGAAGGGAAACACACGTCACAGTTCTCATCCATGAAACACACTCTGCTTTAGAGCAAGAAGCACGCTCTTGCTTTCTAGAGTCTCTATTACAGAGGGAAACGTGAGTGTGCTCAGAACAAAAGAACTGTGTTTCCTACACACACGGACCATATCTAGTTCAACTCTGTTTCTGAAACTCATACAAGCACAGGTCCTCTAACATCCAATGCTTTTCAGTTAAAGAGAGAAACATGTGAGCTTTGTGAACAATGTAGCTTCGTTTGAGCTGAAAAGTGACTGCCATTACCTGAAACGAAGACTTGCTTGAAGGAAGACACAAAGCCTGGCATTTAACTCCGTTTCTAAAGAGAAACACACGGCACAGTTCTCATCCATGAAACACACTCTGCTTTAGAGCAAGAAACTCGCTCTTGCTTTCTAGAGTCTCTAATACAGAGGGAAACGTGAGTGTGATCAGAACAAAAGAATGGTGTTTCCTACACACACGGACCATATCTAGTTCAACTCTGTTTCTGGAACAGATACAAACCACAGGTCCTCTAACATCCAATGTTTTTCAGTTAAGAGCGAGAAACGTGTGAGCTTCGTGAACAATGTAGCTTCGTTTGAGCTGAAAAGTGACTGCGTTTACATGAAACGAAGTCTTGCTTGAAGAAAGACACAGAGCCTGGCATTTAACTCCGTTTCTGAAGGGAAACACACGGCACAGTTCTCATCCATGAAACACACTCTGCTTTAGAGCAAGAAGCACGCTCTTGCTTTCTAGAGTCTCTAATACAGAGGGAAATGTGAGTGTGCTCTGAACAAAAGAACTGTGTTGACTACACACACGGACCATATCTAGTTCAACTCTGTTTCTGAAACTGATACAAACCACAGGTCGTCTAACATCCAATGCTTTTCAGTTAAGAGCGAGAAACGTGTGAGCTTCGTGATCAATGTAGCTTCATTTGAGCTGAACTGTGACTGCTTTTACCTGAAACGAAGTCTTGCTTGTAGGAAGACACATGCCTGGCATTTAACTCCGTTTCTGAAGGGTTACACACGGCACAGTTCTCATCCATGAAACACACTCTGCTTTAGAGCAGGAAGCACGCTCTTGCTTTCTAGAGTCTCTAATACAGAGGGATACGTGAGTGTGCTCAGAACAAAAGAACTGTGTTTCCTACACACGGACCATATCTAGTTCAACTCTGTTTCTGAAACTGATACAAACCACAGGTCCTCTAACATCCAATGCTTTTCAGGTAAGAGCGGGAAACGTGTGAGCTTCGTGAACAATGTTGCTTCGTTTGAGCTGAAAAGTGACTGTGTTTACCTGAAACGAAGTCTTGCTTGGAGGAAGACACAGAGCCTGGCATTTAACTCCGTATCTGAAGGGAAACAAACGGCACAGTTCTCATCCATGAAACACAATCTGCTTTAGAGCAAGAAGCACGCTCTTGCTTTCTAGAGTCTCTAATACAGAGGGAAACGTAAGTGTGATCAGAACAAAAGAATGGTGTTTCCTACACACACGGACCATATCTAGTTCAACTCTGTTTCTGAAACTGATACAAACCACAGGTCCTCTAACATCCAATGCTTTTCAGTTAAGAGCGAGAAACGTGTGAGCTTCGTGAACAATGTAGCTTCGTTTGAGCTGAAAAGTGACTGCGTTTACCTGAAACGAAGTCTTGCTTGAAGGAAGACACAGACCCTGGCATTTAACTCCGTTTCTGAAGGGAAACACAGGGCATAGTTCGCATCCATGAAACACACTCTGCTTTAGAGCAAGAAGCACGCTCTTGCTTTCTAGAGTCTCTAATACAGAGGGAAATGTGAGTGTGCTCTGAACAAAAGAACTGTGTTGACTACACACACGGACCATATCTAGTTCAACTCTGTTTCTGAAACTGATACAAACCACAGGTCCTCTAACATCCAATGTTTTTCAGTTAAGAGCGAGAAACGTGTGAGCTTCGTGAACAATGTAGCTTCGTTTGAGCTGAAAAGTGACTGCGTTTACATCTAACGAAGTCTTGCTTGAAGAAACACAGAGACTGGCATTTAACTCCGTTTCTGAAGGGAAACACACGGCACAGTTCTCATCCATGAAACACACTCTGCTTTAGAGCAAGAAGCACGCTCTTGCTTTCTAGAGTCTCTAATACAGAGGGAAATGTGAGTGTGCTCTGAAAAAAAGAACTGTGTTGACTACACACACGGACCATATCTAGTTCAACTCTGTTTCTGAAACTGATACAAACCACAGGTCGTCTAACATCCAATGCTTTTCAGTTAAAAGCGAGAAACGTGTGAGCTTCGTGATCAATGTAGCTTCATTTGAGCTGAACTGTGACTGCTTTTACCTGAAACGAAGTCTTGCTTGAAGAAAGACACAGAGCCTTGCATTTAACTCCCTTTCTTAAAGGAAACACACTGCACAGTTCTCATCCAAGAAACACACTCTGCTTTATAGCAAGAAGCACGCTCTTGCTTTCTAGGGTCTCTAATACAGAGGGAAACGTGAGTGTACTCAGAACAAAAGAACTGTGTTTCCTACACACATGGACTATATCTAGTTCAACTCTGTTTCTGAAACTGATTCAAACCACAGGTCCTCTAACATCCAATGCTTTTCAGTTAAGAGCGAGAAACGTGTGAGCTTCGTGAACAATGTAGCTTCGTTTGAGCTGAAAAGTGACTGCGTTTACAAGAAACGCAGTCTTGCTTGAAGGAAGACACAGAGCCTGGCATTTAACTCCGTTTCTGAAGGGAAACACACGTCACAGTTCTCATCCATGAAACACACTCTGCTTTAGAGCAAGAAGCACGCTCTTGCTTTCTAGAGTCTCTATTACAGAGGGAAACGTGAGTGTGCTCAGAACAAAAGAACTGTGTTTCCTACACACACGGACCATATCTAGTTCAACTCTGTTTCTGAAACTCATACAAGCACAGGTCCTCTAACATCCAATGCTTTTCAGTTAAAGAGAGAAACATGTGAGCTTTGTGAACAATGTAGCTTCGTTTGAGCTGAAAAGTGATTGCATTTACCTGAAACGAAGACTTGCTTGTAGGAAGACACAAAGCCTGGCATTTAACTCCGTTTCTAAAGAGAAACACACGGCACAGTTCTCATCCATGAAACACACTCTGCTTTAGAGCAAGAAACTCGCTCTTGCTTTCTAGAGTCTCTAATACAGAGGGAAACGTGAGTGTGATCAGAACAAAAGAATGGTGTTTCCTACACACACGGACCATATCTAGTTCAACTCTGTTTCTGGAACAGATACAAACCACAGGTCCTCTAACATGCAATGTTTTTCAGTTAAGAGCGAGAAACGTGTGAGCTTCGTGAACAATGTAGCTTTCGTTTGAGCTGAAAAGTGACTGCGTTTACCTGAAACGAAGTCTTGCTTGAAGGAAGACACAGACCCTTGCATTTAACTCCGTTTCTGAAGGGAAACACAGGGCATAGTTCGCATCCATGAAACACACTCTGCTTTAGAGCAAGAAGCACGCTCTTGCTTTCTAGAGTCTCTAATACAGAGGGAAATGTGAGTGTGCTCTGAAAAAAAGAACTGTGTTGACTACACACACGGACCATATCTAGTTCAACTCTGTTTCTGAAACTGATACAAACCACAGGTCCTCTAACATCCAATGTTTTTCAGTTAAAGGGAGAAACGTGTGATCTTCGTGAACAATGTAGCTTTGAGCTGAAAAGTGACTGCGTTTACCTGAAACGAAGTCTTGCTTGAAGAAAGACACAGAGCCTGGCATTTAACTCCCTTTCTTAAAGGAAACACACTGCACAGTTCTCATCCAAGAAACACACTCTGCTTTAGAGCAAGAAGCACGCTCTTGCTTTCTAGGGTCTCTAATACAGAGGGAAACGTGAGTGTACTCAGAACAAAAGAACTGTGTTTCCTACACACATGGACCATATCTAGTTCAACTCTGTTTCTGAAACTGATTCAAACCACAGGTCCTCTAACATCCAATGTTTTTCAGTTAAGAGCGAGAAACGTGTGAGCTTCGTGAACAATGTAGCTTCGTTTGAGCTGAAAAGTGCCTGCGTTTACATGAAACGAAGTCTTGCTTGAAGAAAGACACAGAGCCTGGCATTTAACTCCGTTTCTGAAGGGAAACACGCGGCACAGTTCTCATCCATGAAACACACTCTGCTTTAGAGCAAGAAGCACGCTCTTGCTTTCTAGAGTCTCTAATACAGAGGGAAATGTGAGTGTGCTCTGAACAAAAGAACTGTGTTGACTACACACACGGACCATATCTAGTTCAACTCTGTTTCTGAAACTGATACAAACCACAGGTCGTCTAACATCCAATGCTTTTCAGTTAAGAGCGAGAAACGTGTGAGCTTCGTGATCAATGTAGCTTCATTTGAGCTGAACTGTGACTGCTTTTACCTGAAACGAAGTCTTGCTTGTAGGAAGACACATGCCTGGCATTTAACTCCGTTTCTGAAGGGAAACACACGGCACAGTTCTCATCCATGAAACACACTCTGCTTTAGAGCAGGAAGCACGCTCTTGCTTTCTAGAGTCTCTAATACAGAGGGATACGTGAGTGTGCTCAGAACAAAAGAACTGTGTTTCCTACACACGGACCATATCTAGTTCAACTCTGTTTCTGAAACTGATACAAACCACAGGTCCTCTAACATCCAATGCTTTTCAGTTAAGAGCGGGAAACGTGTGAGCTTCGTGAACAATGTTGCTTCGTTTGAGCTGAAAAGTGACTGTGTTTACCTGAAACGAAGTCTTGCTTGAAGGAAGACACAGAGCCTGGCATTTAACTCCGTATCTGAAGGGAAACAAACGGCACAGTTCTCATCCATGAAACACAATCTGCTTTAGAGCAAGAAGCACGCTCTTGCTTTCTAGAGTCTCTAATACAGAGGGAAACGTAAGTGTGATCAGAACAAAAGAATGGTGTTTCCTACACACACGGACCATATCTAGTTCAACTCTGTTTCTGAAACTGATACAAACCACAGGTCCTCTAACATCCAATGCTTTTCAGTTAAGAGCGAGAAACGTGTGAGCTTCGTGAACAATGTAGCTTCGTTTGAGCTGAAAAGTGACTGCGTTTACCTGAAACGAAGTCTTGCTTGAAGGAAGACACAGACCCTGGCATTTAACTCCGTTTCTGAAGGGAAACACAGGGCATAGTTCGCATCCATGAAACACACTCTGCTTTAGAGCAAGAAGCACGCTCTTGCTTTCTAGAGTCTCTAATACAGAGGGAAATGTGAGTGTGCTCTGAACAAAAGAACTGTGTTGACTACACACACGGACCATATCTAGTTCAACTCTGTTTCTGAAACTGATACAAACCACAGATCCTCTAACATCCAATGTTTTTCAGTTAGGAGCGAGAAACGTGTGAGCTTCGTGAACAATGTAGCTTCGTTTGAGCTGAAAAGTGACTGCGTTTACATCTAATGAAGTCTTGCTTGAAGAAAGACACAGAGCCTGGCATTTAACTCCGTTTCTGAAGGGAAACACACGGCACAGTTCTCATCCATGAAACACACTCTGCATAGAGCAAGAAGCACGCTCTTGCTTTCTAGAGTCTCTAATACAGAGGGAAATGTGAGTGTGCTCTGAAAAAAAGAACTGTGTTGACTACACACACGGACCATATCTAGTTCAACTCTGTTTCTGAAACTGATACAAACCACAGGTCGTCTAACATCCAATGCTTTTCAGTTAAAAGCGAGAAACGTGTGAGCTTCGTGATCAATGTAGCTTCATTTGAGCTTAACTGTGACTGCTTTTACCTGAAACGAAGTCTTGCTTGTAGGAAGACACATGCCTGGCATTTAACTCCGTTTCTGAAGGGAAACAAACGGCACAGTTCTCATCCATGAAACACAATCTGCTTTAGAGCAAGAAGCACGCTCTTGCTTTCTAGAGTCTCTAATACAGAGGGAAACGTGAGTGTGATCAGAACAAAAGAATGGTGTTTCCTACACACACGGACCATATCTTGTTCAACTCTGTTTCTGAAACTGATACAAACCACAGGTCGTCTAACATCCAATGCTTTTCAGTTAAGAGCGAGAAACGTGTGAGCTTCGTGAACAATGTAGCTTCGTTTGAGCTGAAAAGTGACTGCGTTTACCTGAAACGAAGTCTTGCTTGAAGGAAGACACAGACCCTGGCATTTAACTCCGTTTCTGAAGGGAAACACAGGGCATAGTTCGCATCCATGAAACACACTCTGCTTTAGAGCAAGAAGCACGCTCTTGCTTTCTAGAGTCTCTAATACAGAGGGAAATGTGAGTGTGCTCTGAACAAAAGAACTGTGTTGACTACACACACGGACCATATCTAGTTCAACTCTGTTTCTGAAACTGATACAAAACACAGGTCCTCTAACATCCAATGTTTTTCAGTTAAGAGCGAGAAACGTGTGAGCTTCGTGAACAATGTAGCTTCGTTTGAGCTGAAAAGTGACTGCGTTTACATCTAACGAAGTCTTGCTTGAAGAAAGACACAGAGACTGGCATTTAACTCCGTTTCTGAAGGGAAACACACGGCACAGTTCTCATCCATGAAACACACTCTGCTTTAGAGCAAGAAGCACGCTCTTGCTTTCTAGAGTCTCTAATACAGAGGGAAATGTGAGTGTGCTCTGAAAAAAAGAACTGTGTTGACTACACACACGGACCATATCTAGTTCAACTCTGTTTCTGAAACTGATACAAACCACAGGTCGTCTAACATCCAATGCTTTTCAGTTAAAAGCGAGAAACGTGTGAGCTTCGTGATCAATGTAGCTTCATTTGAGCTGAACTGTGACTGCTTTTACCTGAAACGAAGTCTTGCTTGTAGGAAGACACATGCCTGGCATTTAACTCCGTTTCTGAAGGGAAACAAACGGCACAGTTCTCATCCATGAAACACACTCTGCTTTAGAGCAAGAAGCACGCTCTTGCTTTCTAGAGTCTCTAATACAGAGGGAAACGTGAGTGTGCTCAGAACAAAAGAACTGTGTTTCCTACACACGGACCATATCTAGTTCAACTCTGTTTCTGAAACTGATACAAACCACAGGTCCTCTAACATCCAATGCTTTTCAGTTAAGAGCGGGAAACATGTGAGCTTCGTGAACAATGTTGCTTCGTTTGAGCTGAAAAGTGACTGTGTTTACCTGAAACGAAGTCTTGCTTGAAGGAAGACACAGAGCCTGGCATTTAACTCCGTATCTGAAGGGAAACAAACGGCACAGTTCTCATCCATGAAACACAATCTGCTTTAGAGCAAGAAGCACGCTCTTGCTTTCTAGAGTCTCTAATACAGAGGGAAACGTGAGTGTGATCAGAACAAAAGAATGGTGTTTCCTATACACACGGACCATATCTAGTTCAACTCTGTTTCTGAAACTGATACAAACCACAGGTCGTCTAACATCCAATGCTTTTCAGTTAAGAGCGAGAAACGTGTGAGCTTCGTGAACAATGTAGCTTCGTTTGAGCTGAAAAGTGACTGCGTTTACCTGAAACGAAGTCTTGCTTGAAGGAAGACACAGACCCTTGCATTTAACTCCGTTTCTGAAGGGAAACACAGGGCATAGTTCGCATCCATGAAACACACTCTGCTTTAGAGCAAGAAGCACGCTCTTGCTTTCTAGAGTCTCTAATACAGAGGGATACGTGAGTGTGCTCAGAACAAAAGAACTGTGTTTCCTACACACATGGACCATATCTAGTTCAACTCTGTTTCTGAAACTGATACAAACCACAGGTCCTCTAACATCCAATGCTTTTCAGGTAAGAGCGGGAAACGTGTGAGCTTCGTGAACAATGTTGCTTCGTTTGAGCTGAAAAGTGACTGTGTTTACCTGAAACGAAGTCTTGCTTGGAGGAAGACACAGAGCCTGGCATTTAACTCCGTATCTGAAGGGAAACAAACGGCACAGTTCTCATCCATGAAACACAATCTGCTTTAGAGCAAGAAGCACGCTCTTGCTTTCTAGAGTCTCTAATACAGAGGGAAACGTAAGTGTGATCAGAACAAAAGAATGGTGTTTCCTACACACACGGACCATATCTAGTTCAACTCTGTTTCTGAAACTGATACAAACCACAGGTCCTCTAACATCCAATGCTTTTCAGTTAAGAGCGAGAAACGTGTGAGCTTCGTGAACAATGTAGCTTCGTTTGAGCTGAAAAGTGACTGCGTTTACCTGAAACGAAGTCTTGCTTGAAGGAAGACACAGACCCTGGCATTTAACTCCGTTTCTGAAGGGAAACACAGGGCATAGTTCGCATCCATGAAACACACTCTGCTTTAGAGCAAGAAGCACGCTCTTGCTTTCTAGAGTCTCTAATACAGAGGGAAATGTGAGTGTGCTCTGAACAAAAGAACTGTGTTGACTACACACACGGACCATATCTAGTTCAACTCTATTTCTGAAACTGATACAAACCACAGGTCCTCTAACATCCAATGTTTTTCAGTTAAGAGCGAGAAACGTGTGAGCTTCGTGAACAATGTAGCTTCGTTTGAGCTGAAAAGTGACTGCGTTTACATCTAACGAAGTCTTGCTTGAAGAAAGACACAGAGACTGGCATTTAACTCCGTTTCTGAAGGGAAACACACGGCACAGTTCTCATCCATGAAACACACTCTGCTTTAGAGCAAGAAGCACGCTCTTGCTTTCTAGAGTCTCTAATACAGAGGGAAATGTGAGTGTGCTCTGAAAAAAAGAACTGTGTTGACTACACACACGGACCATATCTAGTTCAACTCTGTTTCTGAAACTGATACAAACCACAGGTCGTCTAACATCCAATGCTTTTCAGTTAAAAGCGAGAAACGTGTGAGCTTCGTGATCAATGTAGCTTCATTTGAGCTGAAAAGTGCCTGCGTTTACCTGAAACGAAGTCTTGCTTGTAGGAAGACACATGCCTGGCATTTAACTCCGTTTCTGAAGGGAAACAAACGGCACAGTTCTCATCCATGAAACACACTCTGCTTTAGAGCAAGAAGCACGCTCTTGCTTTCTAGAGTCTCTAATACAGAGGGAAACGTGAGTGTGCTCAGAACAAAAGAACTGTGTTTCCTACACACGGACCATATCTAGTTCAACTCTGTTTCTGAAACTGATACAAACCACAGGTCCTCTAACATCCAATGCTTTTCAGTTAAGAGCGGGAAACGTGTGAGCTTCGTGAACAATGTTGCTTCGTTTGAGCTGAAAAGTGACTGTGTTTACCTGAAACGAAGTCTTGCTTGAAGGAAGACACAGAGCCTGGCATTTAACTCCGTATCTGAAGGGAAACAAACGGCACAGTTCTCATCCATGAAACACAATCTGCTTTAGAGCAAGAAGCACGCTCTTGCTTTCTAGAGTCTCTAATACAGAGGGAAACGTGAGTGTGATGAGAACAAAAGAATGGTGTTTCCTACACACACGGACCATATCTAGTTCAACTCTGTTTCTGAAACTGATACAAACCACAGGTCGTCTAACATCCAATGCTTTTCAGTTAAGAGCGAGAAACGTGTGAGCTTCGTGAACAATGTAGCTTCGTTTGAGCTGAAAAGTGACTGCGTTTACCTGAAACGAAGTCTTGCTTGAAGGAAGACACAGACCCTTGCATTTAACTCCGTTTCTGAAGGGAAACACAGGGCATAGTTCGCATCCATGAAACACACTCTGCTTTAGAGCAAGAAGCACGCTCTTGCTTTCTAGAGTCTCTAATACAGAGGGAAATGTGAGTGTGCTCTGAAAAAAAGAACTGTGTTGACTACACACACGGACCATATCTAGTTCAACTCTGTTTCTGAAACTGATACAAACCACAGGTCCTCTAACATCCAATGTTTTTCAGTTAAAGGGAGAAACGTGTGATCTTCGTGAACAATGTAGCTTTGAGCTGAAAAGTGACTGCGTTTACCTGAAACGAAGTCTTGCTTGAAGAAAGACACAGAGCCTGGCATTTAACTCCCTTTCTTAACGGAAACACACTGCACAGTTCTCATCCAAGAAACACACTCTGCTTTAGAGCAAGAAGCACGCTCTTGCTTTCTAGGGTCTCTAATACAGAGGGAAACGTGAGTGTACTCAGAACAAAAGAACTGTGTTTCCTACACACATGGACCATATCTAGTTCAACTCTGTTTCTGAAACTGATTCAAACCACAGGTCCTCTAACATCCAATGTTTTTCAGTTAAGAGCGAGAAACGTGTGAGCTTCGTGAACAATGTAGCTTCGTTTGAGCTGAAAAGTGCCTGCGTTTACATGAAACGAAGTCTTGCTTGAAGAAAGACACAGAGCCTGGCATTTAACTCCGTTTCTGAAGGGAAACACACGGCACAGTTCTCATCCATGAAACACACTCTGCTTTAGAGCAAGAAGCACGCTCTTGCTTTCTAGAGTCTCTAATACAGAGGGAAATGTGAGTGTGCTCTGAACAAAAGAACTGTGTTGACTACACACACGGACCATATCTAGTTCAACTCTGTTTCTGAAACTGATACAAACCACAGGTCGTCTAACATCCAATGCTTTTCAGTTAAGAGCGAGAAACGTGTGAGCTTCGTGATCAATGTAGCTTCATTTGAGCTGAACTGTGACTGCTTTTACCTGAAACGAAGTCTTGCTTGTAGGAAGACACATGCCTGGCATTTAACTCCGTTTCTGAAGGGAAACACACGGCACAGTTCTCATCCATGAAACACACTCTGCTTTAGAGCAGGAAGCATGCTCTTGCTTTCTAGAGTCTCTAATACAGAGGGAAATGTGAGTGTGCTCTGAACAAAAGAACTGTGTTGACTACACACACGGACCATATCTAGTTCAACTCTGTTTCTGAAACTGATACAAAACACAGGTCCTCTAACATCCAATGTTTTTCAGTTAAGAGCGAGAAACGTGTGAGCTTCGTGAACAATGTAGCTTCGTTTGAGCTGAAAAGTGACTGCGTTTACATCTAACGAAGTCTTGCTTGAAGAAAGACACAGAGACTGGCATTTAACTCCGTTTCTGAAGGGAAACACACGGCACAGTTCTCATCCATGAAACACACTCTGCTTTAGAGCAAGAAGCACGCTCTTGCTTTCTAGAGTCTCTAATACAGAGGGAAATGTGAGTGTGCTCTGAAAAAAAGAACTGTGTTGACTACACACACGGACCATATCTAGTTCAACTCTGTTTCTGAAACTGATACAAACCACAGGTCGTCTAACATCCAATGCTTTTCAGTTAAAAGCGAGAAACGTGTGAGCTTCGTGATCAATGTAGCTTCATTTGAGCTGAACTGTGACTGCTTTTACCTGAAACGAAGTCTTGCTTGTAGGAAGACACATGCCTGGCATTTAACTCCGTTTCTGAAGGGAAACAAACGGCACAGTTCTCATCCATGAAACACACTCTGCTTTAGAGCAAGAAGCACGCTCTTGCTTTCTAGAGTCTCTAATACAGAGGGAAACGTGAGTGTGCTCAGAACAAAAGAACTGTGTTTCCTACACACGGACCATATCTAGTTCAACTCTGTTTCTGAAACTGATACAAACCACAGGTCCTCTAACATCCAATGCTTTTCAGTTAAGAGCGGGAAACATGTGAGCTTCGTGAACAATGTTGCTTCGTTTGAGCTGAAAAGTGACTGTGTTTACCTGAAACGAAGTCTTGCTTGAAGGAAGACACAGAGCCTGGCATTTAACTCCGTATCTGAAGGGAAACAAACGGCACAGTTCTCATCCATGAAACACAATCTGCTTTAGAGCAAGAAGCACGCTCTTGCTTTCTAGAGTCTCTAATACAGAGGGAAACGTGAGTGTGATCAGAACAAAAGAATGGTGTTTCCTACACACACGGACCATATCTAGTTCAACTCTGTTTCTGAAACTGATACAAACCACAGGTCGTCTAACATCCAATGCTTTTCAGTTAAGAGCGAGAAACGTGTGAGCTTCGTGAACAATGTAGCTTCGTTTGAGCTGAAAAGTGACTGCGTTTACCTGAAACGAAGTCTTGCTTGAAGGAAGACACAGACCCTTGCATTTAACTCCGTTTCTGAAGGGAAACACAGGGCATAGTTCGCATCCATGAAACACACTCTGCTTTAGAGCAAGAAGCACGCTCTTGCTTTCTAGAGTCTCTAATACAGAGGGATACGTGAGTGTGCTCAGAACAAAAGAACTGTGTTTCCTACACACGGACCATATCTAGTTCAACTCTGTTTCTGAAACTGATACAAACCACAGGTCCTCTAACATCCAATGCTTTTCAGGTAAGAGCGGGAAACGTGTGAGCTTCGTGAACAATGTTGCTTCGTTTGAGCTGAAAAGTGACTGTGTTTACCTGAAACGAAGTCTTGCTTGGAGGAAGACACAGAGCCTGGCATTTAACTCCGTATCTGAAGGGAAACAAACGGCACAGTTCTCATCCATGAAACACAATCTGCTTTAGAGCAAGAAGCACGCTCTTGCTTTCTAGAGTCTCTAATACAGAGGGAAACGTAAGTGTGATCAGAACAAAAGAATGGTGTTTCCTACACACACGGACCATATCTAGTTCAACTCTGTTTCTGAAACTGATACAAACCACAGGTCCTCTAACATCCAATGCTTTTCAGTTAAGAGCGAGAAACGTGTGAGCTTCGTGAACAATGTAGCTTCGTTTGAGCTGAAAAGTGACTGCGTTTACCTGAAACGAAGTCTTGCTTGAAGGAAGACACAGACCCTGGCATTTAACTCCGTTTCTGAAGGGAAACACAGGGCATAGTTCGCATCCATGAAACACACTCTGCTTTAGAGCAAGAAGCACGCTCTTGCTTTCTAGAGTCTCTAATACAGAGGGAAATGTGAGTGTGCTCTGAACAAAAGAACTGTGTTGACTACACACACGGACCATATCTAGTTCAACTCTATTTCTGAAACTGATACAAACCACAGGTCCTCTAACATCCAATGTTTTTCAGTTAAGAGCGAGAAACGTGTGAGCTTCGTGAACAATGTAGCTTCGTTTGAGCTGAAAAGTGACTGCGTTTACATCTAACGAAGTCTTGCTTGAAGAAAGACACAGAGACTGGCATTTAACTCCGTTTCTGAAGGGAAACACACGGCACAGTTCTCATCCATGAAACACACTCTGCTTTAGAGCAAGAAGCACGCTCTTGCTTTCTAGAGTCTCTAATACAGAGGGAAATGTGAGTGTGCTCTGAAAAAAAGAACTGTGTTGACTACACACACGGACCATATCTAGTTCAACTCTGTTTCTGAAACTGATACAAACCACAGGTCGTCTAACATCCAATGCTTTTCAGTTAAAAGCGAGAAACGTGTGAGCTTCGTGATCAATGTAGCTTCATTTGAGCTGAAAAGTGCCTGCGTTTACCTGAAACGAAGTCTTGCTTGTAGGAAGACACATGCCTGGCATTTAACTCCGTTTCTGAAGGGAAACAAACGGCACAGTTCTCATCCATGAAACACACTCTGCTTTAGAGCAAGAAGCACGCTCTTGCTTTCTAGAGTCTCTAATACAGAGGGAAACGTGAGTGTGCTCAGAACAAAAGAACTGTGTTTCCTACACACGGACCATATCTAGTTCAACTCTGTTTCTGAAACTGATACAAACCACAGGTCCTCTAACATCCAATGCTTTTCAGTTAAGAGCGGGAAACGTGTGAGCTTCGTGAACAATGTTGCTTCGTTTGAGCTGAAAAGTGACTGTGTTTACCTGAAACGAAGTCTTGCTTGAAGGAAGACACAGAGCCTGGCATTTAACTCCGTATCTGAAGGGAAACAAACGGCACAGTTCTCATCCATGAAACACAATCTGCTTTAGAGCAAGAAGCACGCTCTTGCTTTCTAGAGTCTCTAATACAGAGGGAAACGTGAGTGTGATGAGAACAAAAGAATGGTGTTTCCTACACACACGGACCATATCTAGTTCAACTCTGTTTCTGAAACTGATACAAACCACAGGTCGTCTAACATCCAATGCTTTTCAGTTAAGAGCGAGAAACGTGTGAGCTTCGTGAACAATGTAGCTTCGTTTGAGCTGAAAAGTGACTGCGTTTACCTGAAACGAAGTCTTGCTTGAAGGAAGACACAGACCCTTGCATTTAACTCCGTTTCTGAAGGGAAACACAGGGCATAGTTCGCATCCATGAAACACACTCTGCTTTAGAGCAAGAAGCACGCTCTTGCTTTCTAGAGTCTCTAATACAGAGGGAAATGTGAGTGTGCTCTGAAAAAAAGAACTGTGTTGACTACACACACGGACCATATCTAGTTCAACTCTGTTTCTGAAACTGATACAAACCACAGGTCCTCTAACATCCAATGTTTTTCAGTTAAAGGGAGAAACGTGTGATCTTCGTGAACAATGTAGCTTTGAGCTGAAAAGTGACTGCGTTTACCTGAAACGAAGTCTTGCTTGAAGAAAGACACAGAGCCTGGCATTTAACTCCCTTTCTTAAAGGAAACACACTGCACAGTTCTCATCCAAGAAACACACTCTGCTTTAGAGCAAGAAGCACGCTCTTGCTTTCTAGGGTCTCTAATACAGAGGGAAACGTGAGTGTACTCAGAACAAAAGAACTGTGTTTCCTACACACATGGACCATATCTAGTTCAACTCTGTTTCTGAAACTGATTCAAACCACAGGTCCTCTAACATCCAATGTTTTTCAGTTAAGAGCGAGAAACGTGTGAGCTTCGTGAACAATGTAGCTTCGTTTGAGCTGAAAAGTGCCTGCGTTTACATGAAACGAAGTCTTGCTTGAAGAAAGACACAGAGCCTGGCATTTAACTCCGTTTCTGAAGGGAAACACACGGCACAGTTCTCATCCATGAAACACACTCTGCTTTAGAGCAAGAAGCACGCTCTTGCTTTCTAGAGTCTCTAATACAGAGGGAAATGTGAGTGTGCTCTGAACAAAAGAACTGTGTTGACTACACACACGGACCATATCTAGTTCAACTCTGTTTCTGAAACTGATACAAACCACAGGTCGTCTAACATCCAATGCTTTTCAGTTAAGAGCGAGAAACGTGTGAGCTTCGTGATCAATGTAGCTTCATTTGAGCTGAACTGTGACTGCTTTTACCTGAAACGAAGTCTTGCTTGTAGGAAGACACATGCCTGGCATTTAACTCCGTTTCTGAAGGGAAACACACGGCACAGTTCTCATCCATGAAACACACTCTGCTTTAGAGCAGGAAGCATGCTCTTGCTTTCTAGAGTCTCTAATACAGAGGGAAATGTGAGTGTGCTCTGAACAAAAGAACTGTGTTGACTACACACACGGACCATATCTAGTTCAACTCTGTTTCTGAAACTGATACAAAACACAGGTCCTCTAACATCCAATGTTTTTCAGTTAAGAGCGAGAAACGTGTGAGCTTCGTGAACAATGTAGCTTCGTTTGAGCTGAAAAGTGACTGCGTTTACATCTAACGAAGTCTTGCTTGAAGAAAGACACAGAGACTGGCATTTAACTCCGTTTCTGAAGGGAAACACACGGCACAGTTCTCATCCATGAAACACACTCTGCTTTAGAGCAAGAAGCACGCTCTTGCTTTCTAGAGTCTCTAATACAGAGGGAAATGTGAGTGTGCTCTGAAAAAAAGAACTGTGTTGACTACACACACGGACCATATCTAGTTCAACTCTGTTTCTGAAACTGATACAAACCACAGGTCGTCTAACATCCAATGCTTTTCAGTTAAAAGCGAGAAACGTGTGAGCTTCGTGATCAATGTAGCTTCATTTGAGCTGAACTGTGACTGCTTTTACCTGAAACGAAGTCTTGCTTGTAGGAAGACACATGCCTGGCATTTAACTCCGTTTCTGAAGGGAAACAAACGGCACAGTTCTCATCCATGAAACACACTCTGCTTTAGAGCAAGAAGCACGCTCTTGCTTTCTAGAGTCTCTAATACAGAGGGAAACGTGAGTGTGCTCAGAACAAAAGAACTGTGTTTCCTACACACGGACCATATCTAGTTCAACTCTGTTTCTGAAACTGATACAAACCACAGGTCCTCTAACATCCAATGCTTTTCAGTTAAGAGCGGGAAACATGTGAGCTTCGTGAACAATGTTGCTTCGTTTGAGCTGAAAAGTGACTGTGTTTACCTGAAACGAAGTCTTGCTTGAAGGAAGACACAGAGCCTGGCATTTAACTCCGTATCTGAAGGGAAACAAACGGCACAGTTCTCATCCATGAAACACAATCTGCTTTAGAGCAAGAAGCACGCTCTTGCTTTCTAGAGTCTCTAATACAGAGGGAAACGTGAGTGTGATCAGAACAAAAGAATGGTGTTTCCTACACACACGGACCATATCTAGTTCAACTCTGTTTCTGAAACTGATACAAACCACAGGTCGTCTAACATCCAATGCTTTTCAGTTAAGAGCGAGAAACGTGTGAGCTTCGTGAACAATGTAGCTTCGTTTGAGCTGAAAAGTGACTGCGTTTACCTGAAACGAAGTCTTGCTTGAAGGAAGACACAGACCCTTGCATTTAACTCCGTTTCTGAAGGGAAACACAGGGCATAGTTCGCATCCATGAAACACACTCTGCTTTAGAGCAAGAAGCACGCTCTTGCTTTCTAGAGTCTCTAATACAGAGGGATACGTGAGTGTGCTCAGAACAAAAGAACTGTGTTTCCTACACACGGACCATATCTAGTTCAACTCTGTTTCTGAAACTGATACAAACCACAGGTCCTCTAACATCCAATGCTTTTCAGGTAAGAGCGGGAAACGTGTGAGCTTCGTGAACAATGTTGCTTCGTTTGAGCTGAAAAGTGACTGTGTTTACCTGAAACGAAGTCTTGCTTGGAGGAAGACACAGAGCCTGGCATTTAACTCCGTATCTGAAGGGAAACAAACGGCACAGTTCTCATCCATGAAACACAATCTGCTTTAGAGCAAGAAGCACGCTCTTGCTTTCTAGAGTCTCTAATACAGAGGGAAACGTAAGTGTGATCAGAACAAAAGAATGGTGTTTCCTACACACACGGACCATATCTAGTTCAACTCTGTTTCTGAAACTGATACAAACCACAGGTCCTCTAACATCCAATGCTTTTCAGTTAAGAGCGAGAAACGTGTGAGCTTCGTGAACAATGTAGCTTCGTTTGAGCTGAAAAGTGACTGCGTTTACCTGAAACGAAGTCTTGCTTGAAGGAAGACACAGACCCTGGCATTTAACTCCGTTTCTGAAGGGAAACACAGGGCATAGTTCGCATCCATGAAACACACTCTGCTTTAGAGCAAGAAGCACGCTCTTGCTTTCTAGAGTCTCTAATACAGAGGGAAATGTGAGTGTGCTCTGAACAAAAGAACTGTGTTGACTACACACACGGACCATATCTAGTTCAACTCTATTTCTGAAACTGATACAAACCACAGGTCCTCTAACATCCAATGTTTTTCAGTTAAGAGCGAGAAACGTGTGAGCTTCGTGAACAATGTAGCTTCGTTTGAGCTGAAAAGTGACTGCGTTTACATCTAACGAAGTCTTGCTTGAAGAAAGACACAGAGACTGGCATTTAACTCCGTTTCTGAAGGGAAACACACGGCACAGTTCTCATCCATGAAACACACTCTGCTTTAGAGCAAGAAGCACGCTCTTGCTTTCTAGAGTCTCTAATACAGAGGGAAATGTGAGTGTGCTCTGAAAAAAAGAACTGTGTTGACTACACACACGGACCATATCTAGTTCAACTCTGTTTCTGAAACTGATACAAACCACAGGTCGTCTAACATCCAATGCTTTTCAGTTAAAAGCGAGAAACGTGTGAGCTTCGTGATCAATGTAGCTTCATTTGAGCTGAAAAGTGCCTGCGTTTACCTGAAACGAAGTCTTGCTTGTAGGAAGACACATGCCTGGCATTTAACTCCGTTTCTGAAGGGAAACAAACGGCACAGTTCTCATCCATGAAACACACTCTGCTTTAGAGCAAGAAGCACGCTCTTGCTTTCTAGAGTCTCTAATACAGAGGGAAACGTGAGTGTGCTCAGAACAAAAGAACTGTGTTTCCTACACACGGACCATATCTAGTTCAACTCTGTTTCTGAAACTGATACAAACCACAGGTCCTCTAACATCCAATGCTTTTCAGTTAAGAGCGGGAAACGTGTGAGCTTCGTGAACAATGTTGCTTCGTTTGAGCTGAAAAGTGACTGTGTTTACCTGAAACGAAGTCTTGCTTGAAGGAAGACACAGAGCCTGGCATTTAACTCCGTATCTGAAGGGAAACAAACGGCACAGTTCTCATCCATGAAACACAATCTGCTTTAGAGCAAGAAGCACGCTCTTGCTTTCTAGAGTCTCTAATACAGAGGGAAACGTGAGTGTGATGAGAACAAAAGAATGGTGTTTCCTACACACACGGACCATATCTAGTTCAACTCTGTTTCTGAAACTGATACAAACCACAGGTCGTCTAACATCCAATGCTTTTCAGTTAAGAGCGAGAAACGTGTGAGCTTCGTGAACAATGTAGCTTCGTTTGAGCTGAAAAGTGACTGCGTTTACCTGAAACGAAGTCTTGCTTGAAGGAAGACACAGACCCTTGCATTTAACTCCGTTTCTGAAGGGAAACACAGGGCATAGTTCGCATCCATGAAACACACTCTGCTTTAGAGCAAGAAGCACGCTCTTGCTTTCTAGAGTCTCTAATACAGAGGGAAATGTGAGTGTGCTCTGAAAAAAAGAACTGTGTTGACTACACACACGGACCATATCTAGTTCAACTCTGTTTCTGAAACTGATACAAACCACAGGTCCTCTAACATCCAATGTTTTTCAGTTAAAGGGAGAAACGTGTGATCTTCGTGAACAATGTAGCTTTGAGCTGAAAAGTGACTGCGTTTACCTGAAACGAAGTCTTGCTTGAAGAAAGACACAGAGCCTGGCATTTAACTCCCTTTCTTAAAGGAAACACACTGCACAGTTCTCATCCAAGAAACACACTCTGCTTTAGAGCAAGAAGCACGCTCTTGCTTTCTAGGGTCTCTAATACAGAGGGAAACGTGAGTGTACTCAGAACAAAAGAACTGTGTTTCCTACACACATGGACCATATCTAGTTCAACTCTGTTTCTGAAACTGATTCAAACCACAGGTCCTCTAACATCCAATGTTTTTCAGTTAAGAGCGAGAAACGTGTGAGCTTCGTGAACAATGTAGCTTCGTTTGAGCTGAAAAGTGCCTGCGTTTACATGAAACGAAGTCTTGCTTGAAGAAAGACACAGAGCCTGGCATTTAACTCCGTTTCTGAAGGGAAACACACGGCACAGTTCTCATCCATGAAACACACTCTGCTTTAGAGCAAGAAGCACGCTCTTGCTTTCTAGAGTCTCTAATACAGAGGGAAATGTGAGTGTGCTCTGAACAAAAGAACTGTGTTGACTACACACACGGACCATATCTAGTTCAACTCTGTTTCTGAAACTGATACAAACCACAGGTCGTCTAACATCCAATGCTTTTCAGTTAAGAGCGAGAAACGTGTGAGCTTCGTGATCAATGTAGCTTCATTTGAGCTGAACTGTGACTGCTTTTACCTGAAACGAAGTCTTGCTTGTAGGAAGACACATGCCTGGCATTTAACTCCGTTTCTGAAGGGAAACACACGGCACAGTTCTCATCCATGAAACACACTCTGCTTTAGAGCAGGAAGCATGCTCTTGCTTTCTAGAGTCTCTAATACAGAGGGATACGTGAGTGTGCTCAGAACAAAAGAACTGTGTTTCCTACACACGGACCATATCTAGTTCAACTCTGTTTCTGAAACTGATACAAACCACAGGTCCTCTAACATCCAATGCTTTTCAGTTAAGAGCGGGAAACGTGTGAGCTTCGTGAACAATGTTGCTTCGTTTGAGCTGAAAAGTGACTGTGTTTACCTGAAACGAAGTCTTGCTTGAAGGAAGACACAGAGCCTGGCATTTAACTCCGTATCTGAAGGGAAACAAACGGCACAGTTCTCATCCATGAAACACAATCTGCTTTAGAGCAAGAAGCACGCTCTTGCTTTCTAGAGTCTCTAATACAGAGGGAAATGTGAGTGTGATCAGAACAAAAGAATGGTGTTTCCTACACACACGGACCATATCTAGTTCAACTCTGTTTCTGAAACTGATACAAACCACAGGTCCTCTAACATCCAATGCTTTTCAGTTAAGAGCGAGAAACGTGTGAGCTTCGTGAACAATGTAGCTTCGTTTGAGCTGAAAAGTGACAGCGTTTACCTGAAACGAAGTCTTGCTTGAAGGAAGACACAGACCCTGGCATTTAACTCCGTTTCTGAAGGGAAACACAGGGCATAGTTCGCATCCATGAAACACACTCTGCTTTAGAACAAGAAGCACGCTCTTGCTTTCTAGAGTCTCTAATACAGAGGGAAATGTGAGTGTGCTCTGAAAAAAAGAACTGTGTTGACTACACACACGGACCATATCTAGTTCAACTCTGTTTCTGAAACTGATACAAACCACAGGTCGTCTAACATCCAATGCTTTTCAGTTAAAAGCGAGAAACGTGTGAGCTTCGTGATCAATGTAGCTTCATTTGAGCTTAACTGTGACTGCTTTTTCCTGAAACGAAGTCTTGCTTGTAGGAAGACACATGCCTGGCATTTAATTCCGTTTCTGAAGGGAAACAAACGGCACAGTTCTCATCCATGAAACACAATCTGCTTTAGAGCAAGAAGCACGCTCTTGCTTTCTAGAGTCTCTAATACAGAGGGAAACGTAAGTGTGATCAGAACAAAAGAATGGTGTTTCCTACACACACGGACCATATCTAGTTCAACTCTGTTTCTGAAACTGATACAAACCACAGGTCCTCTAACATCCAATGCTTTTCAGTTAAGAGCGAGAAACGTGTGAGCTTCGTGAACAATGTAGCTTCGTTTGAGCTGAAAAGTGACTGCGTTTACCTGAAACGAAGTCTTGCTTGAAGGAAGACACAGACCCTGGCATTTAACTCCGTTTCTGAAGGGAAACACAGGGCATAGTTCGCATCCATGAAACACACTCTGCTTTAGAGCAAGAAGCACGCTCTTGCTTTCTAGAGCCTCTAATACAGAGGGAAATGTGAGTGTGCTCTGAACAAAAGAACTGTGTTGACTACACACACGGACCATATCTAGTTCAACTCTGTTTCTGAAACTGATACAAACCACAGGTCCTCTAACATCCAATGTTTTTCAGTTAAGAGCGAGAAACGTGTGAGCTTCGTGAACAATGTAGCTTCGTTTGAGCTGAAAAGTGACTGCGTTTACATCTAACGAAGTCTTGCTTGAAGAAAGACACAGAGACTGGCATTTAACTCCGTTTCTGAAGGGAAACACACGGCACAGTTCTCATCCATGAAACACACTCTGCTTTAGAGCAAGAAGCACGCTCTTGCTTTCTAGAGTCTCTAATACAGAGGGAAATGTGAGTGTGCTCTGAAAAAAAGAACTGTGTTGACTACACACACGGACCATATCTAGTTCAACTCTGTTTCTGAAACTGATACAAACCACAGGTCGTCTAACATCCAATGCTTTTCAGTTAAAAGCGAGAAACGTGTGAGCTTCGTGATCAATGTAGCTTCATTTGAGCTGAAAAGTGCCTGCGTTTACCTGAAACGAAGTCTTGCTTGTAGGAAGACACATGCCTGGCATTTAACTCCGTTTCTGAAGGGAAACAAACGGCACAGTTCTCATCCATGAAACACACTCTGCTTTAGAGCAAGAAGCACGCTCTTGCTTTCTAGAGTCTCTAATACAGAGGGAAACGTGAGTGTGATCAGAACAAAAGAATGGTGTTTCCTACACACACGGACCATATCTAGTTCAACTCTGTTTCTGAAACTGATACAAACCACAGGTCGTCTAACATCCAATGCTTTTCAGTTAAGAGCGAGAAACGTGTGAGCTTCGTGAACAATGTAGCTTCGTTTGAGCTGAAAAGTGACTGCGTTTACCTGAAACGAAGTCTTGCTTGAAGGAAGACACAGACCCTTGCATTTAACTCCGTTTCTGAAGGGAAACACAGGGCATAGTTCGCATCCATGAAACACACTCTGCTTTAGAGCAAGAAGCACGCTCTTGCTTTCTAGAGTCTCTAATACAGAGGGAAATGTGAGTGTGCTCTGAAAAATAGAACTGTGTTGACTACACACACGGACCATATCTAGTTCAACTCTGTTTCTGAAACTGATACAAACCACAGGTCCTCTAACATCCAATGTTTTTCAGTTAAAGGGAGAAACGTGTGATCTTCGTGAACAATGTAGCTTTGAGCTGAAAAGTGACTGCGTTTACCTGAAACGAAGTCTTGCTTGAAGAAAGACACAGAGCCTGGCATTTAACTCCCTTTCTTAAAGGAAACACACTGCACAGTTCTCATCCAAGAAACACACTCTGCTTTAGAGCAAGAAGCACGCTCTTGCTTTCTAGGGTCTCTAATACAGAGGGAAACATGAGTGTACTCAGAACAAAAGAACTGTGTTTCCTACACACATGGACCATATCTAGTTCAACTCTGTTTCTGAAACTGATTCAAACCACAGGTCCTCTAACATCCAATGTTTTTCAGTTAAGAGCGAGAAACGTGTGAGCTTCGTGAACAATGTAGCTTCGTTTGAGCTGAAAAGTGCCTGCGTTTACATGAAACGAAGTCTTGCTTGAAGAAAGACACAGAGCCTGGCATTTAACTCCGTTTCTGAAGGGAAACACACGGCACAGTTCTCATCCATGAAACACACTCTGCTTTAGAGCAAGAAGCACGCTCTTGCTTTCTAGAGTCTCTAATACAGAGGGAAATGTGAGTGTGCTCTGAACAAAAGAACTGTGTTGACTACACACACGGACCATATCTAGTTCAACTCTGTTTCTGAAACTGATACAAACCACAGGTCGTCTAACATCCAATGCTTTTCAGTTAAGAGCGAGAAACGTGTGAGCTTCGTGATCAATGTAGCTTCATTTGAGCTGAACTGTGACTGCTTTTACCTGAAACGAAGTCTTGCTTGTAGGAAGACACATGCCTGGCATTTAACTCCGTTTCTGAAGGGAAACACACGGCACAGTTCTCATCCATGAAACACACTCTGCTTTAGAGCAGGAAGCACGCTCTTGCTTTCTAGAGTCTAATACAGAGGGATACGTGAGTGTGCTCAGAACAAAAGAACTGTGTTTCCTACACACGGACCATATCTAGTTCAACTCTGTTTCTGAAACTGATACAAACCACAGGTCCTCTAACATCCAATGCTTTTCAGTTAAGAGCGGGAAACGTGTGAGCTTCGTGAACAATGTTGCTTCGTTTGAGCTGAAAAGTGACTGTGTTTACCTGAAACGAAGTCTTGCTTGAAGGAAGACACAGACCCTTGCATTTAACTCCGTTTCTGAAGGGAAACACAGGGCATAGTTCGCATCCATGAAACACACTCTGCTTTAGAGCAAGAAGCACGCTCTTGCTTTCTAGAGTCTCTAATACAGAGGGATACGTGAGTGTGCTCAGAACAAAAGAACTGTGTTTCCTACACACGGACCATATCTAGTTCAACTCTGTTTCTGAAACTGATACAAACCACAGGTCCTCTAACATCCAATGCTTTTCAGGTAAGAGCGGGAAACGTGTGAGCTTCGTGAACAATGTTGCTTCGTTTGAGCTGAAAAGTGACTGTGTTTACCTGAAACGAAGTCTTGCTTGGAGGAAGACACAGAGCCTGGCATTTAACTCCGTATCTGAAGGGAAACAAACGGCACAGTTCTCATCCATGAAACACAATCTGCTTTAGAGCAAGAAGCACGCTCTTGCTTTCTAGAGTCTCTAATACAGAGGGAAACGTAAGTGTGATCAGAACAAAAGAATGGTGTTTCCTACACACACGGACCATATCTAGTTCAACTCTGTTTCTGAAACTGATACAAACCACAGGTCCTCTAACATCCAATGCTTTTCAGTTAAGAGCGAGAAACGTGTGAGCTTCGTGAACAATGTAGCTTCGTTTGAGCTGAAAAGTGACTGCGTTTACCTGAAACGAAGTCTTGCTTGAAGGAAGACACAGACCCTGGCATTTAACTCCGTTTCTGAGGGGAAACACAGGGCATAGTTCGCATCCATGAAACACACTCTGCTTTAGAGCAAGAAGCACGCTCTTGCTTTCTAGAGTCTCTAATACAGAGGGAAATGTGAGTGTGCTCTGAACAAAAGAACTGTGTTGACTACACACACGGACCATATCTAGTTCAACTCTGTTTCTGAAACTGATACAAACCACAGGTCCTCTAACATCCAATGTTTTTCAGTTAAGAGCGAGAAACGTGTGAGCTTCGTGAACAATGTAGCTTCGTTTGAGCTGAAAAGTGACTGCGTTTACATCTAACGAAGTCTTGCTTGAAGAAAGACACAGAGACTGGCATTTAACTCCGTTTCTGAAGGGAAACACACGGCACAGTTCTCATCCATGAAACACACTCTGCTTTAGAGCAAGAAGCACGCTCTTGCTTTCTAGAGTCTCTAATACAGAGGGAAATGTGAGTGTGCTCTGAAAAAAAAAACTGTGTTGACTACACACACGGACCATATCTAGTTCAACTCTGTTTCTGAAACTGATACAAACCACAGGTCGTCTAACATCCAATGCTTTTCAGTTAAAAGCGAGAAACGTGTGAGCTTCGTGATCAATGTAGCTTCATTTGAGCTGAAAAGTGCCTGCGTTTACCTGAAACGAAGTCTTGCTTGTAGGAAGACACATGCCTGGCATTTAACTCCGTTTCTGAAGGGAAACAAACGGCACAGTTCTCATCCATGAAACACACTCTGCTTTAGAGCAAGAAGCACGCTCTTGCTTTCTAGAGTCTCTAATACAGAGGGAAACGTGAGTGTGCTCAGAACAAAAGAACTGTGTTTCCTACACACGGACCATATCTAGTTCAACTCTGTTTCTGAAACTGATACAAACCACAGGTCCTCTAACATCCAATGCTTTTCAGTTAAGAGCGGGAAACGTGTGAGCTTCGTGAACAATGTTGCTTCGTTTGAGCTGAAAAGTGACTGTGTTTACCTGAAACGAAGTCTTGCTTGAAGGAAGACACAGACCCTTGCATTTAACTCCGTTTCTGAAGGGAAACACAGGGCATAGTTCGCATCCATGAAACACACTCTGCTTTAGAGCAAGAAGCACGCTCTTGCTTTCTAGAGTCTCTAATACAGAGGGAAATGTGAGTGTGCTCTGAAAAATAGAACTGTGTTGACTACACACACGGACCATATCTAGTTCAACTCTGTTTCTGAAACTGATACAAACCACAGGTCCTCTAACATCCAATGTTTTTCAGTTAAAGGGAGAAACGTGTGATCTTCGTGAACAATGTAGCTTTGAGCTGAAAAGTGACTGCGTTTACCTGAAACGAAGTCTTGCTTGAAGAAAGACACAGAGCCTGGCATTTAACTCCCTTTCTTAAAGGAAACACACTGCACAGTTCTCATCCAAGAAACACACTCTGCTTTAGAGCAAGAAGCACGCTCTTGCTTTCTAGGGTCTCTAATACAGAGGGAAACATGAGTGTACTCAGAACAAAAGAACTGTGTTTCCTACACACATGGACCATATCTAGTTCAACTCTTTTTCTGAAACTGATTCAAACCACAGGTCCTCTAACATCCAATGTTTTTCAGTTAAGAGCGAGAAACGTGTGAGCTTCGTGAACAATGTAGCTTCGTTTGAGCTGAAAAGTGCCTGCGTTTACATGAAACGAAGTCTTGCTTGAAGAAAGACACAGAGCCTGGCATTTAACTCCGTTTCTGAAGGGAAACACACGGCACAGTTCTCATCCATGAAACACACTCTGCTTTAGAGCAAGAAGCACGCTCTTGCTTTCTAGAGTCTCTAATACAGAGGGAAATGTGAGTGTGCTCTGAACAAAAGAACTGTGTTGACTACACACGGACCATATCTAGTTCAACTCTGTTTCTGAAACTGATACAAACCACAGGTCGTCTAACATCCAATGCTTTTCAGTTAAAAGCGAGAAACGTGTGAGCTTCGTGATCAATGTAGCTTCATTTGAGCTGAACTGTGACTGCTTTTACCTGAAACGAAGTCTTGCTTGTAGGAAGACACATGCCTGGCATTTAACTCCGTTTCTGAAGGGAAACAAACGGCACAGTTCTCATCCATGAAACACACTCTGCTTTAGAGCAAGAAGCACGCTCTTGCTTTCTAGAGTCTCTAATACAGAGGGAAACGTGAGTGTGCTCAGAACAAAAGAACTGTGTTTCCTACACACGGACCATATCTAGTTCAACTCTGTTTCTGAAACTGATACAAACCACAGGTCCTCTAACATCCAATGCTTTTCAGTTAAGAGCTGGAAACATGTGAGCTTCGTGAACAATGTTGCTTCGTTTGAGCTGAAAAGTGACTGTGTTTACCTGAAACGAAGTCTTGCTTGAAGGAAGACACAGAGCCTGGCATTTAACTCCGTATCTGAAGGGAAACAAACGGCACAGTTCTCATCCATGAAACACAATCTGCTTTAGAGCAAGAAGCACGCTCTTGCTTTCTAGAGTCTCTAATACAGAGGGAAACGTGAGTGTGATCAGAACAAAAGAATGGTGTTTCCTACACACACGGACCATATCTAGTTCAACTCTGTTTCTGAAACTGATACAAACCACAGGTCGTCTAACATCCAATGCTTTTCAGTTAAGAGCGAGAAACGTGTGAGCTTCGTGAACAATGTAGCTTCGTTTGAGCTGAAAAGTGACTGCGTTTACCTGAAACGAAGTCTTGCTTGAAGGAAGACACAGACCCTTGCATTTAACTCCGTTTCTGAAGGGAAACACAGGGCATAGTTCGCATCCATGAAACACACTCTGCTTTAGAGCAAGAAGCACGCTCTTGCTTTCTAGAGTCTCTAATACAGAGGGATACGTGAGTGTGCTCAGAACAAAAGAACTGTGTTTCCTACACACGGACCATATCTAGTTCAACTCTGTTTCTGAAACTGATACAAACCACAGGTCCTCTAACATCCAATGCTTTTCAGGTAAGAGCGGGAAACGTGTGAGCTTCGTGAACAATGTTGCTTCGTTTGAGCTGAAAAGTGACTGTGTTTACCTGAAACGAAGTCTTGCTTGGAGGAAGACACAGAGCCTGGCATTTAACTCCGTATCTGAAGGGAAACAAACGGCACAGTTCTCATCCATGAAACACAATCTGCTTTAGAGCAAGAAGCACGCTCTTGCTTTCTAGAGTCTCTAATACAGAGGGAAACGTAAGTGTGATCAGAACAAAAGAATGGTGTTTCCTACACACACGGACCATATCTAGTTCAACTCTGTTTCTGAAACTGATACAAACCACAGGTCCTCTAACATCCAATGCTTTTCAGTTAAGAGCGAGAAACGTGTGAGCTTCGTGAACAATGTAGCTTCGTTTGAGCTGAAAAGTGACTGCGTTTACCTGAAACGAAGTCTTGCTTGAAGGAAGACACAGACCCTGGCATTTAACTCCGTTTCTGAAGGGAAACACAGGGCATAGTTCGCATCCATGAAACACACTCTGCTTTAGAGCAAGAAGCACGCTCTTGCTTTCTAGAGTCTCTAATACAGAGGGAAATGTGAGTGTGCTCTGAACAAAAGAACTGTGTTGACTACACACACGGACCATATCTAGTTCAACTCTGTTTCTGAAACTGATACAAACCACAGGTCCTCTAACATCCAATGTTTTTCAGTTAAGAGCGAGAAACGTGTGAGCTTCATGAACAATGTAGCTTCGTTTGAGCTGAAAAGTGACTGCGTTTACATCTAACGAAGTCTTGCTTGAAGAAAGACACAGAGACTGGCATTTAACTCCGTTTCTGAAGGGAAACACACGGCACAGTTCTCATCCATGAAACACACTCTGCTTTAGAGCAAGAAGCACGCTCTTGCTTTCTAGAGTCTCTAATACAGAGGGAAATGTGAGTGTGCTCTGAAAAAAAGAACTGTGTTGACTACACACACGGACCATATCTAGTTCAACTCTGTTTCTGAAACTGATACAAACCACAGGTCGTCTAACATCCAATGCTTTTCAGTTAAAAGCGAGAAACGTGTGAGCTTCGTGATCAATGTAGCTTCATTTGAGCTGAAAAGTGCCTGCGTTTACCTGAAACGAAGTCTTGCTTGTAGGAAGACACATGCCTGGCATTTAACTCCGTTTCTGAAGGGAAACAAACGGCACAGTTCTCATCCATGAAACACACTCTGCTTTAGAGAAAGAAGCACGCTCTTGCTTTCTAGAGTCTCTAATACAGAGGGAAACGTGAGTGTGCTCAGAACAAAAGAACTGTGTTTCCTACACACGGACCATATCTAGTTCAACTCTGTTTCTGAAACTGATACAAACCACAGGTCCTCTAACATCCAATGCTTTTCAGTTAAGAGCGGGAAACGTGTGAGCTTCGTGAACAATGTTGCTTCGTTTGAGCTGAAAAGTGACTGTGTTTACCTGAAACGAAGTCTTGCTTGAAGGAAGACACAGAGCCTGGCATTTAACTCCGTATCTGAAGGGAAACAAACGGCACAGTTCTCATCCATGAAACACAATCTGCTTTAGAGCAAGAAGCACGCTCTTGCTTTCTAGAGTCTCTAATACAGAGGGAAACGTGAGTGTGATCAGAACAAAAGAATGGTGTTTCCTACACACACGGACCATATCTAGTTCAACTCTGTTTCTGAAACTGATACAAACCACAGGTCGTCTAACATCCAATGCTTTTCAGTTAAGAGCGAGAAACGTGTGAGCTTCGTGAACAATGTAGCTTCGTTTGAGCTGAAAAGTGACTGCGTTTACCTGAAACGAAGTCTTGCTTGAAGGAAGACACAGACCCTTGCATTTAACTCCGTTTCTGAAGGGAAACACAGGTCATAGTTCGCATCCATGAAACACACTCTGCTTTAGAGCAAGAAGCACGCTCTTGCTTTCTAGAGTCTCTAATACAGAGGGAAATGTGAGTGTGCTCTGAAAAAAAGAACTGTGTTGACTACACACACGGACCATATCTAGTTCAACTCTGTTTCTGAAACTGATACAAACCACAGGTCCTCTAACATCCAATGTTTTTCAGTTAAAGGGAGAAACGTGTGATCTTCGTGAACAATGTAGCTTTGAGCTGAAAAGTGACTGCGTTTACCTGAAACGAAGTCTTGCTTGAAGAAAGACACAGAGCCTGGCATTTAACTCCCTTTCTTAAAGGAAACACACTGCACAGTTCTCATCCAAGAAACACACTCTGCTTTAGAGCAAGAAGCACGCTCTTGCTTTCTAGGGTCTCTAATACAGAGGGAAACGTGAGTGTACTCAGAACAAAAGAACTGTGATTCCTACACACATGGACCATATCTAGTTCAACTCTGTTTCTGAAACTGATTCAAACCACAGGTCCTCTAACATCCAATGTTTTTCAGTTAAGAGCGAGAAACGTGTGAGCTTCGTGAACAATGTAGCTTCGTTTGAGCTGAAAAGTGCCTGCGTTTACATGAAACGAAGTCTTGCTTGAAGAAAGACACAGAGCCTGGCATTTAACTCCGTTTCTGAAGGGAAACACACGGCACAGTTCTCATCCATGAAACACACTCTGCTTTAGAGCAAGAAGCACGCTCTTGCTTTCTAGAGTCTCTAATACAGAGGGAAATGTGAGTGTGCTCTGAACAAAAGAACTGTGTTGACTACACACACGGACCATATCTAGTTCAACTCTGTTTCTGAAACTGATACAAACCACAGGTCGTCTAACATCCAATGCTTTTCAGTTAAGAGCGAGAAACGTGTGAGCTTCGTGATCAATGTAGCTTCATTTGAGCTGAACTGTGACTGCTTTTACCTGAAACGAAGTCTTGCTTGTAGGAAGACACATGCCTGGCATTTAACTCCGTTTCTGAAGGGAAACACACGGCACAGTTCTCATCCATGAAACACACTCTGCTTTAGAGCAGGAAGCACGCTCTTGCTTTCTAGAGTCTCTAATACAGAGGGATACGTGAGTGTGCTCAGAACAAAAGAACTGTGTTTCCTACACACGGACCATATCTAGTTCAACTCTGTTTCTGAAACTGATACAAACCACAGGTCCTCTAACATCCAATGCTTTTCAGTTAAGAGCGGGAAACGTGTGAGCTTCGTGAACAATGTTGCTTCGTTTGAGCTGAAAAGTGACTGTGTTTACCTGAAACGAAGTCTTGCTTGAAGGAAGACACAGAGCCTGGCATTTAACTCCGTATCTGAAGGGAAACAAACGGCACAGTTCTCATCCATGAAACACAATCTGCTTTAGAGCAAGAAGCACGCTCTTGCTTTCTAGAGTCTCTAATACAGAGGGAAACGTAAGTGTGATCAGAACAAAAGAATGGTGTTTCCTACACACACGGACCATATCTAGTTCAACTCTGTTTCTGAAACTGATACAAACCACAGGTCCTCTAACATCCAATGCTTTTCAGTTAAGAGCGAGAAACGTGTGAGCTTCGTGAACAATGTAGCTTCGTTTGAGCTGAAAAGTGACTGCGTTTACCTGAAACGAAGTCTTGCTTGAAGGAAGACACAGACCCTGGCATTTAACTCCGTTTCTGAAGGGAAACACAGGGCATAGTTCGCATCCATGAAACACACTCTGCTTTAGAGCAAGAAGCACGCTCTTGCTTTCTAGAGTCTCTAATACAGAGGGAAATGTGAGTGTGCTCTGAAAAAAAGAACTGTGTTGACTACACACACGGACCATATCTAGTTCAACTCTGTTTCTGAAACTGATACAAACCACAGGTCGTCTAACATCCAATGCTTTTCAGTTAAAAGCGAGAAACGTGTGAGCTTCGTGATCAATGTAGCTTCATTTGAGCTTAACTGTGACTGCTTTTACCTGAAACGAAGTCTTGCTTGTAGGAAGACACATGCCTGGCATTTAACTCCGTTTCTGAAGGGAAACAAACGGCACAGTTCTCATCCATGAAACACAATCTGCTTTAGAGCAAGAAGCACGCTCTTGCTTTCTAGAGTCTCTAATACAGAGGGAAACGTAAGTGTGATCAGAACAAAAGAATGGTGTTTCCTACACACACGGACCATATCTAGTTCAACTCTGTTTCTGAAACTGATACAAACCACAGGTCCTCTAACATCCAATGCTTTTCAGTTAAGAGCGAGAAACGTGTGAGCTTCGTGAACAATGTAGCTTCGTTTGAGCTGAAAAGTGACTGCGTTTACCTGAAACGAAGTCTTGCTTGAAGGAAGACACAGACCCTGGCATTTAACTCCGTTTCTGAAGGGAAACACAGGGCATAGTTCGCATACATGAAACACACTCTGCTTTAGAGCAAGAAGCACGCTCTTGCTTTCTAGAGTCTCTAATACAGAGGGAAATGTGAGTGTGCTCTGAACAAAAGAACTGTGTTGACTACACACACGGACCATATCTAGTTCAACTCTGTTTCTGAAACTGATACAAACCACAGGTCCTCTAACATCCAATGTTTTTCAGTTAAGAGCGAGAAACGTGTGAGCTTCGTGAACAATGTAGCTTCGTTTGAGCTTAAAAGTGACTGCGTTTACATCTAACGAAGTCTTGCTTGAAGAAAGACACAGAGACTGGCATTTAACTCCGTTTCTGAAGGGAAACACACGGCACAGTTCTCATCCATGAAACACACTCTGCTTTAGAGCAAGAAGCACGCTCTTGCTTTCTAGAGTCTCTAATACAGAGGGAAATGTGAGTGTGCTCTGAAAAAAAGAACTGTGTTGACTACACACACGGACCATATCTAGTTCAACTCTGTTTCTGAAACTGATACAAACCACAGGTCGTCTAACATCCAATGCTTTTCAGTTAAAAGCGAGAAACGTGTGAGCTTCGTGATCAATGTAGCTTCATTTGAGCTGAAAAGTGCCTGCGTTTACCTGAAACGAAGTCTTGCTTGTAGGAAGACACATGCCTGGCATTTAACTCCGTTTCTGAAGGGAAACAAACGGCACAGTTCTCATCCATGAAACACACTCTGCTTTAGAGCAAGAAGCACGCTCTTGCTTTCTAGAGTCTCTAATACAGAGGGAAACGTGAGTGTGCTCAGAACAAAAGAACTGTGTTTCCTACACACGGACCATATCTAGTTCAACTCTGTTTCTGAAACTGATACAAACCACAGGTCCTCTAACATCCAATGCTTTTCAGTTAAGAGCGGGAAACGTGTGAGCTTCGTGAACAATGTTGCTTCGTTTGAGCTGAAAAGTGACTGTGTTTACCTGAAACGAAGTCTTGCTTGAAGGAAGACACAGAGCCTGGCATTTAACTCCGTATCTGAAGGGAAACAAACGGCACAGTTCTCATCCATGAAACACAATCTGCTTTAGAGCAAGAAGCACGCTCTTGCTTTCTAGAGTCTCTAATACAGAGGGAAACGTGAGTGTGATCAGAACAAAAGAATGGTGTTTCCTACACACACGGACCATATCTAGTTCAACTCTGTTTCTGAAACTGATACAAACCACAGGTCGTCTAACATCCAATGCTTTTCAGTTAAGAGCGAGAAACGTGTGAGCTTCGTGAACAATGTAGCTTCGTTTGAGCTGAAAAGTGACTGCGTTTACCTGAAACGAAGTCTTGCTTGAAGGAAGACACAGACCCTTGCATTTAACTCCGTTTCTGAAGGGAAACACAGGGCATAGTTCGCATCCATGAAACACACTCTGCTTTAGAGCAAGAAGCACGCTCTTGCTTTCTAGAGTCTCTAATACAGAGGGAAATGTGAGTGTGCTCTGAAAAAAAGAACTGTGTTGACTACACACACGGACCATATCTAGTTCAACTCTGTTTCTGAAACTGATACAAACCACAGGTCCTCTAACATCCAATGTTTTTCAGTTAAAGGGAGAAACGTGTGATCTTCGTGAACAATGTAGCTTTGAGCTGAAAAGTGACTGTGTTTACCTGAAACGAAGTCTTGCTTGAAGAAAGACACAGAGCCTGGCATTTAACTCCGTTTCTTAAAGGAAACACACTGCACAGTTCTCATCCAAGAAACACACTCTGCTTTAGAGCAAGAAGCACGCTCTTGCTTTCTAGAGTCTCTAATACAGAGGGAAATGTGAGTGTGCTCTGAACAAAAGAACTGTGTTGACTACACACAGGGACCATATCTAGTTCAACTCTGTTTCTGAAACTGATACAAACCACAGGTCATCTAACATCCAATGCTTTTCAGTTAAGAGCGAGAAACGTGTGAGCTTCGTGATCAATGTAGCTTCATTTGAGCTTAACTGTGACTGCTTTTACCTGAAACGAAGTCTTGCTTGT
Organism: Onychomys leucogaster; assembly: GCA_949786385.1. Classification (NCBI taxonomy): domain Eukaryota; kingdom Metazoa; phylum Chordata; class Mammalia; order Rodentia; family Cricetidae; genus Onychomys; species Onychomys leucogaster. The sequence goes on along the minus strand of CATKUP010000037.1, from coordinate 2,352,353 downwards.
AGGAAGACACATGCCTGGCATTTAACTCCGTTTCTGAAGGGAAACAAACGGCACAGTTCTCATCCATGAAACACAATCTGCTTTAGAGCAAGAAGCACGCTCTTGCTTTCTAGAGTCTCTAATACAGAGGGAAACGTAAGTGTGATCAGAACAAAAGAATGGTGTTTCCTACACACACGGACCATATCTAGTTCAACTCTGTTTCTGAAACTGATACAAACCACAGGTCCTCTAACATCCAATGCTTTTCAGTTAAGAGCGAGAAACGTGTGAGCTTCGTGAACAATGTAGCTTCGTTTGAGCTGAAAAGTGACTGCGTTTACCTGAAACGAAGTCTTGCTTGAAGGAAGACACAGACCCTGGCATTTAACTCCGTTTCTGAAGGGAAACACAGGGCATAGTTCGCATCCATGAAACACACTCTGCTTTAGAGCAAGAAGCACGCTCTTGCTTTCTAGAGTCTCTAATACAGAGGGAAATGTGAGTGTGCTCTGAACAAAAGAACTGTGTTGACTACACACACGGACCATATCTAGTTCAACTCTGTTTCTGAAACTGATACATACCACAGGTCCTCTAACATCCAATGTTTTTCAGTTAAGAGCGAGAAACGTGTGAGCTTCGTGAACAATGTAGCTTCGTTTGAGCTGAAAAGTGACTGCGTTTACATCTAACGAAGTCTTGCTTGAAGAAAGACACAGAGACTGGCATTTAACTCCGTTTCTGAAGGGAAACACACGGCACAGTTCTCATCCATGAAACACACTCTGCTTTAGAGCAAGAAGCACGCTCTTGCTTTCTAGAGTCTGTAATACAGAGGGAAATGTGAGTGTGCTCTGAAAAAAAGAACTGTGTTGACTACACACACGGACCATATCTAGTTCAACTCTGTTTCTGAAACTGATACAAACCACAGGTCGTCTAACATCCAATGCTTTTCAGTTAAAAGCGAGAAACGTGTGAGCTTCGTGATCAATGTAGCTTCATTTGAGCTGAAAAGTGCCTGCGTTTACCTGAAACGAAGTCTTGCTTGTAGGAAGACACATGCCTGGCATTTAACTCCGTTTCTGAAGGGAAACAAACGGCACAGTTCTCATCCATGAAACACACTCTGCTTTAGAGCAAGAAGCACGCTCTTGCTTTCTAGAGTCTCTAATACAGAGGGAAACGTGAGTGTGCTCAGAACAAAAGAACTGTGTTTCCTACACACGGACCATATCTAGTTCAACTCTGTTTCTGAAACTGATACAAACCACAGGTCCTCTAACATCCAATGCTTTTCAGTTAAGAGCGGGAAACGTGTGAGCTTCGTGAACAATGTTGCTTCGTTTGAGCTGAAAAGTGACTGTGTTTACCTGAAACGAAGTCTTGCTTGAAGGAAGACACAGAGCCTGGCATTTAACTCCGTATCTGAAGGGAAACAAACGGCACAATTCTCATCCATGAAACACAATCTGCTTTAGAGCAAGAAGCACGCTCTTGCTTTCTAGAGTCTCTAATACAGAGGGAAACGTGAGTGTGATCAGAACAAAAGAATGGTGTTTCCTACACACACGGACCATATCTAGTTCAACTCTGTTTCTGAAACTGATACAAACCACAGGTCGTCTAACATCCAATGCTTTTCAGTTAAGAGCGAGAAACGTGTGAGCTTCGTGAACAATGTAGCTTCGTTTGAGCTGAAAAGTGACTGCGTTTACCTGAAACGAAGTCTTGCTTGAAGGAAGACACAGACCCTTGCATTTAACTCCGTTTCTGAAGGGAAACACAGGGCATAGTTCGCATCCATGAAACACACTCTGCTTTAGAGCAAGAAGCACGCTCTTGCTTTCTAGAGTCTCTAATACAGAGGGAAATGTGAGTGTGCTCTGAAAAAAAGAACTGTGTTGACTACACACACGGACCATATCTAGTTCAACTCTGTTTCTGAAACTGATACAAACCACAGGTCCTCTAACATCCAATGTTTTTCAGTTAAAGGGAGAAACGTGTGATCTTCGTGAACAATGTAGCTTTGAGCTGAAAAGTGACTGTGTTTACCTGAAACGAAGTCTTGCTTGAAGAAAGACACAGAGCCTGGCATTTAACTCCGTTTCTTAAAGGAAACACACTGCACAGTTCTCATCCAAGAAACACACTCTGCTTTAGAGCAAGAAGCACGCTCTTGCTTTCTAGAGTCTCTAATACAGAGGGAAATGTGAGTGTGCTCTGAACAAAAGAACTGTGTTGACTACACACAGGGACCATATCTAGTTCAACTCTGTTTCTGAAACTGATACAAACCACAGGTCGTCTAACATCCAATGCTTTTCAGTTAAGAGCGAGAAACGTGTGAGCTTCGTGATCAATGTAGCTTCATTTGAGCTGAACTGTGACTGCTTTTACCTGAAACGAAGTCTTGCTTGTAGGAAGACACATGCCTGGCATTTAACTCCGTTTCTGAAGGGAAACACACGGCACAGTTCTCATCCATGAAACACACTCTGCTTTAGAGCAGGAAGCACGCTCTTGCTTTCTAGAGTCTCTAATACAGAGGGATACGTGAGTGTGCTCAGAACAAAAGAACTGTGTTTCCTACACACGGACCATATCTAGTTCAACTCTGTTTCTGAAACTGATACAAACCACAGGTCCTCTAACATCCAATGCTTTTCAGTTAAGAGCGGGAAACGTGTGAGCTTCGTGAACAATGTTGCTTCGTTTGAGCTGAAAAGTGACTGTGTTTACCTGAAACGAAGTCTTGCTTGAAGGAAGACACAGAGCCTGGCATTTAACTCCGTATCTGAAGGGAAACAAACGGCACAGTTCTCATCCATGAAACACAATCTGCTTTAGAGCAAGAAGCACGCTCTTGCTTTCTAGAGTCTCTAATACAGAGGGAAACGTAAGTGTGATCAGAACAAAAGAATGGTGTTTCCTACACACACGGACCATATCTAGTTCAACTCTGTTTCTGAAACTGATACAAACCACAGGTCCTCTAACATCCAATGCTTTTCAGTTAAGAGCGAGAAACGTGTGAGCTTCGTGAACAATGTAGCATCGTTTGAGCTGAAAAGTGACTGCGTTTACCTGAAACGAAGTCTTGCTTGAAGGAAGACACAGACCCTGGCATTTAACTCCGTTTCTGAAGGGAAACACAGGGCATAGTTCGCATCCATGAAACACACTCTGCTTTAGAGCAAGAAGCACGCTCTTGCTTTCTAGAGTCTCTAATACAGAGGGAAATGTGAGTGTGCTCTGAACAAAAGAACTGTGTTGACTACACACACGGACCATATCTAGTTCAACTCTGTTTCTGAAACTGATACAAACCACAGGTCCTCTAACATCCAATGTTTTTCAGTTAAGAGCGAGAAACGTGTGAGCTTCGTGAACAATGTAGCTTCGTTTGAGCTGAAATGTGACTGCGTTTACATCTAACGAAGTCTTGCTTGAAGAAAGACACAGAGACTGGCATTTAACTCCGTTTCTGAAGGGAAACACACGGCACAGTTCTCATCCATGAAACACACTCTGCTTTAGAGCAAGAAGCACGCTCTTGCTTTCTAGAGTCTCTAATACAGAGGGAAATGTGAGTGTGCTCTGAAAAAAAGAACTGTGTTGACTACACACACGGACCATATCTAGTTCAACTCTGTTTCTGAAACTGATACAAACCACAGGTCGTCTAACATCCAATGCTTTTCAGTTAAAAGCGAGAAACGTGTGAGCTTCGTGATCAATGTAGCTTCATTTGAGCTGAAATGTGACTGCTTTTACCTGAAACGAAGTCTTGCTTGTAGGAAGACACATGCCTGGCATTTAACTCCGTTTCTGAAGGGAAACAAACGGCACAGTTCTCATCCATGAAACACACTCTGCTTTAGAGCAAGAAGCACGCCCTTGCTTTCTAGAGTCTCTAATACAGAGGGAAACGTGAGTGTGCTCAGAACAAAAGAACTGTGTTTCCTACACACGGACCATATCTAGTTCAACTCTGTTTCTGAAACTGATACAAACCACAGGTCCTCTAACATCCAATGCTTTTCAGTTAAGAGCGGGAAACGTGTGAGCTTCGTGAACAATGTTGCTTCGTTTGAGCTGAAAAGTGACTGTGTTTACCTGAAACGAAGTCTTGCTTGAAGGAAGACACAGAGCCTGGCATTTAACTCCGTATCTGAAGGGAAACAAACGGCACAGTTCTCATCCATGAAACACAATCTGCTTTAGAGCAAGAAGCACGCTCTTGCTTTCTAGAGTCTCTAATACAGAGGGAAACGTGAGTGTGATCAGAACAAAAGAATGGTGTTTCCTACACACACGGACCATATCTAGTTTAACTCTGTTTCTGAAACTGATACAAACCACAGGTCGTCTAACATCCAATGCTTTTCAGTTAAGAGCGAGAAACGTGTGAGCTTCGTGAACAATGTAGCTTCGTTTGAGCTGAAAAGTGACTGCGTTTACCTGAAACGAAGTCTTGCTTGAAGGAAGACACAGACCCTTGCATTTAACTCCGTTTCTGAAGGGAAACACAGGGCATAGTTCGCATCCATGAAACACACTCTGCTTTAGAGCAAGAAGCACGCTCTTGCTTTCTAGAGTCTCTAATACAGAGGGATACGTGAGTGTGCTCAGAACAAAAGAACTGTGTTTCCTACACACGGACCATATCTAGTTCAACTCTGTTTCTGAAACTGATACAAACCACAGGTCCTCTAACATCCAATGCTTTTCAGGTAAGAGCGGGAAACGTGTGAGCTTCGTGAACAATGTTGCTTCGTTTGAGCTGAAAAGTGACTGTGTTTACCTGAAATGAAGTCTTGCTTGGAGGAAGACACAGAGCCTGGCATTTAACTCCGTATCTGAAGGGAAACAAACGGCACAGTTATCATCCATGAAACACAATCTGCTTTAGAGCAAGAAGCACGCTCTTGCTTTCTAGAGTCTCTAATACAGAGGGAAACGTAAGTGTGATCAGAACAAAAGAATGGTGTTTCCTACACACACGGACCATATCTAGTTCAACTCTGTTTCTGAAACTGATACAAACCACAGGTCCTCTAACATCCAATGCTTTTCAGTTAAGAGCGAGAAACGTGTGAGCTTCGTGAACAATGTAGCTTCGTTTGAGCTGAAAAGTGACTGCGTTTACCTGAAACGAAGTCTTGCTTGAAGGAAGACACAGACCCTGGCATTTAACTCCGTTTCTGAAGGGAAACACAGGGCATAGTTCGCATCCATGAAACACACTCTGCTTTAGAGCAAGAAGCACGCTCTTGCTTTCTAGAGTCTCTAATACAGAGGGAAATGTGAGTGTGCTCTGAACAAAAGAACTGTGTTGACTACACACACGGACCATATCTAGTTCAACTCTGTTTCTGAAACTGACACAAACCACAGGTCCTCTAACATCCAATGTTTTTCAGTTAAGAGCGAGAAACCTGTGAGCTTCGTGAACAATGTAGCTTCGTTTGAGCTGAAAAGTGACTGCGTTTACATCTAACGAAGTCTTGCTTGAAGAAAGACACAGAGACTGGCATTTAACTCCGTTTCTGAAGGGAAACACACGGCACAGTTCTCATCCATGAAACACACTCTGCTTTAGAGCAAGAAGCACGCTCTTGCTTTCTAGAGTCTCTAATACAGAGGGAAATGTGAGTGTGCTCTGAAAAAAAGAACTGTGTTGACTACACACACGGACCATATCTAGTTCAACTCTGTTTCTGAAACTGATACAAACCACAGGTCCTCTAACATCCAATGTTTTTCAGTTAAAGGGAGAAACGTGTGATCTTCGTGAACAATGTAGCTTTGAGCTGAAAAGTGACTGTGTTTACCTGAAACGAAGTCTTGCTTGAAGAAAGACACAGAGCCTGGCATTTAACTCCGTTTCTTAAAGGAAACACACTGCACAGTTCTCATCCAAGAAACACACTCTGCTTTAGAGCAAGAAGCACGCTCTTGCTTTCTAGAGTCTCTAATACAGAGGGAAATGTGAGTGTGCTCTGAACAAAAGAACTGTGTTGACTACACACAGGGACCATATCTAGTTCAACTCTGTTTCTGAAACTGATACAAACCACAGGTCGTCTAACATCCAATGCTTTTCAGTTAAGAGCGAGAAACGTGTGAGCTTCGTGATCAATGTAGCTTCATTTGAGCTGAACTGTGACTGCTTTTACCTGAAACGAAGTCTTGCTTGTAGGAAGACACATGCCTGGCATTTAACTCCGTTTCTGAAGGGAAACACACGGCACAGTTCTCATCCATGAAACACACTCTGCTTTAGAGCAGGAAGCACGCTCTTGCTTTCTAGAGTCTCTAATACAGAGGGATACGTGAGTGTGCTCAGAACAAAAGAACTGTGTTTCCTACACACGGACCATATCTAGTTCAACTCTGTTTCTGAAACTGATACAAACCACAGGTCCTCTAACATCCAATGCTTTTCAGTTAAGAGCGGGAAACGTGTGAGCTTCGTGAACAATGTTGCTTCGTTTGAGCTGAAAAGTGACTGTGTTTACCTGAAACGAAGTCTTGCTTGAAGGAAGACACAGAGCCTGGCATTTAACTCCGTATCTGAAGGGAAACAAACGGCACAGTTCTCATCCATGAAACACAATCTGCTTTAGAGCAAGAAGCACGCTCTTGCTTTCTAGAGTCTCTAATACAGAGGGAAACGTAAGTGTGATCAGAACAAAAGAATGGTGTTTCCTACACACACGGACCATATCTAGTTCAACTCTGTTTCTGAAACTGATACAAACCACAGGTCCTCTAACATCCAATGCTTTTCAGTTAAGAGCGAGAAACGTGTGAGCTTCGTGAACAATGTAGCTTCGTTTGAGCTGAAAAGTGACTGCGTTTACCTGAAACGAAGTCTTGCTTGAAGGAAGACACAGACCCTGGCATTTAACTCCGTTTCTGAAGGGAAACACAGGGCATAGTTCGCATCCATGAAACACACTCTGCTTTAGAGCAAGAAGCACGCTCTTGCTTTCTAGAGTCTCTAATACAGAGGGAAATGTGAGTGTGCTCTGAACAAAAGAACTGTGTTGACTACACACACGGACCATATCTAGTTCAACTCTGTTTCTGAAACTGATACAAACCACAGGTCCTCTAACATCCAATGTTTTTCAGTTAAGAGCGAGAAACGTGTGAGCTTCGTGAACAATGTAGCTTCGTTTGAGCTGAAATGTGACTGCGTTTACATCTAACGAAGTCTTGCTTGAAGAAAGACACAGAGACTGGCATTTAACTCCGTTTCTGAAGGGAAACACACGGCACAGTTCTCATCCATGAAACACACTCTGCTTTAGAGCAAGAAGCACGCTCTTGCTTTCTAGAGTCTCTAATACAGAGGGAAATGTGAGTGTGCTCTGAAAAAAAGAACTGTGTTGACTACACACACGGACCATATCTAGTTCAACTCTGTTTCTGAAACTGATACAAACCACAGGTCGTCTAACATCCAATGCTTTTCAGTTAAAAGCGAGAAACGTGTGAGCTTCGTGATCAATGTAGCTTCATTTGAGCTGAAATGTGACTGCTTTTACCTGAAACGAAGTCTTGCTTGTAGGAAGACACATGCCTGGCATTTAACTCCGTTTCTGAAGGGAAACAAACGGCACAGTTCTCATCCATGAAACACACTCTGCTTTAGAGCAAGAAGCACGCCCTTGCTTTCTAGAGTCTCTAATACAGAGGGAAACGTGAGTGTGCTCAGAACAAAAGAACTGTGTTTCCTACACACGGACCATATCTAGTTCAACTCTGTTTCTGAAACTGATACAAACCACAGGTCCTCTAACATCCAATGCTTTTCAGTTAAGAGCGGGAAACGTGTGAGCTTCGTGAACAATGTTGCTTCGTTTGAGCTGAAAAGTGACTGTGTTTACCTGAAACGAAGTCTTGCTTGAAGGAAGACACAGAGCCTGGCATTTAACTCCGTATCTGAAGGGAAACAAACGGCACAGTTCTCATCCATGAAACACAATCTGCTTTAGAGCAAGAAGCACGCTCTTGCTTTCTAGAGTCTCTAATACAGAGGGAAACGTGAGTGTGATCAGAACAAAAGAATGGTGTTTCCTACACACACGGACCATATCTAGTTTAACTCTGTTTCTGAAACTGATACAAACCACAGGTCGTCTAACATCCAATGCTTTTCAGTTAAGAGCGAGAAACGTGTGAGCTTCGTGAACAATGTAGCTTCGTTTGAGCTGAAAAGTGACTGCGTTTACCTGAAACGAAGTCTTGCTTGAAGGAAGACACAGACCCTTGCATTTAACTCCGTTTCTGAAGGGAAACACAGGGCATAGTTCGCATCCATGAAACACACTCTGCTTTAGAGCAAGAAGCACGCTCTTGCTTTCTAGAGTCTCTAATACAGAGGGATACGTGAGTGTGCTCAGAACAAAAGAACTGTGTTTCCTACACACGGACCATATCTAGTTCAACTCTGTTTCTGAAACTGATACAAACCACAGGTCCTCTAACATCCAATGCTTTTCAGGTAAGAGCGGGAAACGTGTGAGCTTCGTGAACAATGTTGCTTCGTTTGAGCTGAAAAGTGACTGTGTTTACCTGAAATGAAGTCTTGCTTGGAGGAAGACACAGAGCCTGGCATTTAACTCCGTATCTGAAGGGAAACAAACGGCACAGTTATCATCCATGAAACACAATCTGCTTTAGAGCAAGAAGCACGCTCTTGCTTTCTAGAGTCTCTAATACAGAGGGAAACGTAAGTGTGATCAGAACAAAAGAATGGTGTTTCCTACACACACGGACCATATCTAGTTCAACTCTGTTTCTGAAACTGATACAAACCACAGGTCCTCTAACATCCAATGCTTTTCAGTTAAGAGCGAGAAACGTGTGAGCTTCGTGAACAATGTAGCTTCGTTTGAGCTGAAAAGTGACTGCGTTTACCTGAAACGAAGTCTTGCTTGAAGGAAGACACAGACCCTGGCATTTAACTCCGTTTCTGAAGGGAAACACAGGGCATAGTTCGCATCCATGAAACACACTCTGCTTTAGAGCAAGAAGCACGCTCTTGCTTTCTAGAGTCTCTAATACAGAGGGAAATGTGAGTGTGCTCTGAACAAAAGAACTGTGTTGACTACACACACGGACCATATCTAGTTCAACTCTGTTTCTGAAACTGACACAAACCACAGGTCCTCTAACATCCAATGTTTTTCAGTTAAGAGCGAGAAACCTGTGAGCTTCGTGAACAATGTAGCTTCGTTTGAGCTGAAAAGTGACTGCGTTTACATCTAACGAAGTCTTGCTTGAAGAAAGACACAGAGACTGGCATTTAACTCCGTTTCTGAAGGGAAACACACGGCACAGTTCTCATCCATGAAACACACTCTGCTTTAGAGCAAGAAGCACGCTCTTGCTTTCTAGAGTCTCTAATACAGAGGGAAATGTGAGTGTGCTCTGAAAAAAAGAACTGTGTTGACTACACACACGGACCATATCTAGTTCAACTCTGTTTCTGAAACTGATACAAACCACAGGTCCTCTAACATCCAATGCTTTTCAGTTAAGAGCAGGAAACGTGTGAGCTTCGTGAACAATGTTGCTTCGTTTGAGCTGAAAAGTGACTGTGTTTACCTGAAACGAAGTCTTGCTTGAAGGAAGACACAGAGCCTGGCATTTAACTCCGTATCTGAAGGGAAACAAACGGCACAGTTCTCATCCATGAAACACAATCTGCTTTAGAGCAAGAAGCACGCTCTTGCTTTCTAGAGTCTCTAATACAGAGGGAAACGTGAGTGTGATCAGAACAAAAGAATGGTGTTTCCTACACACACGGACCATATCTAGTTCAACTCTGTTTCTGAAACTGATACAAACCACAGGTCGTCTAACATCCAATGCTTTTCAGTTAAGAGCGAGAAACGTGTGAGCTTCGTGAACAATGTAGCTTCGTTTGAGCTGAAAAGTGACTGCGTTTACCTGAAACGAAGTCTTGCTTGAAGGAAGACACAGACCCTTGCATTTAACTCCGTTTCTGAAGGGAAACACAGGGCATAGTTCGCATCCATGAAACACACTCTGCTTTAGAGCAAGAAGCACGCTCTTGCTTTCTAGAGTCTCTAATACAGAGGGAAATGTGAGTGTGCTCTGAAAAAAAGAACTGTGTTGACTACACACACGGACCATATCTAGTTCAACTCTGTTTCTGAAACTGATACAAACCACAGGTCCTCTAACATCCAATGTTTTTCAGTTAAAGGGAGAAACGTGTGATCTTCGTGAACAATGTAGCTTTGAGCTGAAAAGTGACTGCGTTTACCTGAAACGAAGTCTTGCTTGAAGAAAGACACAGAGCCTGGCATTTAACTCCCTTTCTTAAAGGAAACACACTACACAGTTCTCATCCAAGAAACACACTCTGCTTTAGAGCAAGAAGCACGCTCTTGCTTTCTAGGGTCTCTAATACAGAGGGAAACGTGAGTGTACTCAGAACAAAAGAACTGTGTTTCCTACACACATGGACCATATCTAGTTCAACTCTGTTTCTGAAACTGATTCAAACCACAGGTCCTCTAACATCCAATGTTTTTCAGTTAAGAGCGAGAAACGTGTGAGCTTCGTGAACAATGTAGCTTCGTTTGAGCTGAAAAGTGCCTGCGTTTACATGAAACGAAGTCTTGCTTGAAGAAAGACACAGAGCCTGGCATTTAACTCCGTTTCTGAAGGGAAACACATGGCACAGTTCTCATCCATGAAACACACTTTGCTTTAGAGCAAGAAGCACGCTCTTGCTTTCTAGAGTCTCTAATACAGAGGGAAATGTGAGTGTGCTCTGAACAAAAGAACTGTGTTGACTACACACACGGACCATATCTAGTTCAACTCTGTTTCTGAAACTGATACAAACCACAGGTCGTCTAACATCCAATGCTTTTCAGTTAAGAGCGAGAAACGTGTGAGCTTCGTGATCAATGTAGCTTCATTTGAGCTGAACTGTGACTGCTTTTACCTGAAACGAAGTCTTGCTTGTAGGAACACACATGCCTGGCATTTAACTCCGTTTCTGAAGGGAAACAAACGGCACAGTTCTCATCCATGAAACACACTCTGCTTTAGAGCAGGAAGCACGCTCTTGCTTTCTAGAGTCTCTAATACAGAGGGATACGTGAGTGTGCTCAGAACAAAAGAACTGTGTTTCCTACACACGGACCATATCTAGTTCAACTCTGTTTCTGAAACTGATACAAACCACAGGTCCTCTAACATCCAATGCTTTTCAGTTAAGAGCGGGAAACGTGTGAGCTTCGTGAACAATGTTGCTTCCTTTGAGCTGAAAAGTGACTGTGTTTACCTGAAACGAAGTCTTGCTTGAAGGAAGACACAGAGCCTGGCATTTAACTCCGTATCTGAAGGGAAACAAACGGCACAGTTCTCATCCATGAAACACAATCTGCTTTAGAGCAAGAAGCACGCTCTTGCTTTCTAGAGTCTCTAATACAGAGGGAAACGTAAGTGTGATCAGAACAAAAGAATGGTGTTTCCTACACACACGGACCATATCTAGTTCAACTCTGTTTCTGAAACTGATACAAACCACAGGTCCTCTAACATCCAATGCTTTTCAGTTAAGAGCGAGAAACGTGTGAGCTTCGTGAACAATGTAGCTTCGTTTGAGCTGAAAAGTGACTGCGTTTACCTGAAACGAAGTCTTGCTTGAAGGAAGACACAGACCCTGGCATTTAACTCCGTTTCTGAAGGGAAACACAGGGCATAGTTCGCATCCATGAAACACACTCTGCATAGAGCAAGAAGCACGCTCTTGCTTTCTAGAGTCTCTAATACAGAGGGAAATGTGAGTGTGCTCTGAAAAAAAGAACTGTGTTGACTACACACACGGACCATATCTAGTTCAACTCTGTTTCTGAAACTGATACAAACCACAGGTCCTCTAACATCCAATGTTTTTCAGTTAGGAGCGAGAAACGTGTGAGCTTCGTGAACAATGTAGCTTCGTTTGAGCTGAAAAGTGAATGCGTTTACATCTAACGAAGTCTTGCTTGAAGAAAGACACAGAGCCTGGCATTTAACTCCGTTTCTGAAGGGAAACACACGGCACAGTTCTCATCCATGAAACACACTCTGCATAGAGCAAGAAGCACGCTCTTGCTTTCTAGAGTCTCTAATACAGAGGGAAATGTGAGTGTGCTCTGAAAAAAAGAACTGTGTTGACTACACACACGGACCATATCTAGTTCAACTCTGTTTCTGAAACTGATACAAACCACAGGTCGTCTAACATCCAATGCTTTTCAGTTAAAAGCGAGAAACGTGTGAGCTTCGTGATCAATGTAGCTTCATTTGAGCTTAACTGTGACTGCTTTTACCTGAAACGAAGTCTTGCTTGTAGGAAGACACATGCCTGGCATTTAACTCCGTTTCTGAAGGGAAACAAACGGCACAGTTCTCATCCATGAAACACAATCTGCTTTAGAGCAAGAAGCACGCTCTTGCTTTCTAGAGTCTCTAATACAGAGGGAAACGTGAGTGTGATCAGAACAAAAGAATGGTGTTTCCTACACACACGGACCATATCTTGTTCAACTCTGTTTCTGAAACTGATACAAACCACAGGTCGTCTAACATCCAATGCTTTTCAGTTAAGAGCGAGAAACGTGTGAGCTTCGTGAACAATGTAGCTTCGTTTGAGCTGAAAAGTGACTGCGTTTACCTGAAACGAAGTCTTGCTTGAAGGAAGACACAGACCCTGGCATTTAACTCCGTTTCTGAAGGGAAACACAGGGCATAGTTCTCATCCATGAAACACACTCTGCTTTAGAGCAAGAAGCACGCTCTTGCTTTCTAGAGTCTCTAATACAGAGGGAAATGTGAGTGTGCTCTGAACAAAAGAACTGTGTTGACTACACACACGGACCATATCTAGTTCAACTCTGTTTCTGAAACTGATACAAACCACAGGTCCTCTAACATCCAATGTTTTTCAGTTAAGAGCGAGAAACGTGTGAGCTTCGTGAACAATGTAGCTTCGTTTGAGCTGAAAAGTGACTGCGTTTACATCTAACGAAGTATTGCTTGAAGAAAGACACAGAGACTGGCATTTAACTCCGTATCTGAAGGGAAACAAACGGCACAGTTCTCATCCATGAAACACAATCTGCTTTAGAGCAAGAAGCACGCTCTTGCTTTCTAGAGTCTCTAATACAGAGGGAAACGTGAGTGTGATCAGAACAAAAGAATGGTGTTTCCTACACACACGGACCATATCTAGTTCAACTCTGTTTCTGAAACTGATACAAACCACAGGTCGTCTAACATCCAATGCTTTTCAGTTAAGAGCGAGAAACGTGTGAGCTTCGTGAACAATGTAGCTTCGTTTGAGCTGAAAAGTGACTGCGTTTACCTGAAACGAAGTCTTGCTTGAAGGAAGACACAGACCCTTGCATTTAACTCCGTTTCTGAAGGGAAACACAGGGCATAGTTCGCATCCATGAAACACACTCTGCTTTAGAGCAAGAAGCACGCTCTTGCTTTCTAGAGTCTCTAATACAGAGGGATACGTGAGTGTGCTCAGAACAAAAGAACTGTGTTTCCTACACACGGACCATATCTAGTTCAACTCTGTTTCTGAAACTGATACAAACCACAGGTCCTCTAACATCCAATGCTTTTCAGGTAAGAGCGGGAAACGTGTGAGCTTCGTGAACAATGTTGCTTCGTTTGAGCTGAAAAGTGACTGTGTTTACCTGAAACGAAGTCTTGCTTGGAGGAAGACACAGAGCCTGGCATTTAACTCCGTATCTGAAGGGAAACAAACGGCACAGTTATCATCCATGAAACACAATCTGCTTTAGAGCAAGAAGCACGCTCTTGCTTTCTAGAGTCTCTAATACAGAGGGAAACGTAAGTGTGATCAGAACAAAAGAATGGTGTTTCCTACACACACGGACCATATCTAGTTCAACTCTGTTTCTGAAACTGATACAAACCACAGGTCCTCTAACATCCAATGCTTTTCAGTTAAGAGCGAGAAACGTGTGAGCTTCGTGAACAATGTAGCTTCGTTTGAGCTGAAAAGTGACTGCGTTTACCTGAAACGAAGTCTTGCTTGAAGGAAGACACAGACCCTGGCATTTAACTCCGTTTCTGAAGGGAAACACAGGGCATAGTTCGCATCCATGAAACACACTCTGCTTTAGAGCAAGAAGCACGCTCTTGCTTTCTAGAGTCTCTAATACAGAGGGAAATGTGAGTGTGCTCTGAACAAAAGAACTGTGTTGACTACACACACGGACCATATCTAGTTCAACTCTGTTTCTGAAACTGACACAAACCACAGGTCCTCTAACATCCAATGTTTTTCAGTTAAGAGCGAGAAACGTGTGAGCTTCGTGAACAATGTAGCTTCGTTTGAGCTGAAAAGTGACTGCGTTTACATCTAACAAAGTCTTGCTTGAAGAAAGGCACAGAGACTGGCATTTAACTCCGTTTCTGAAGGGAAACACACGGCACAGTTCTCATCCATGAAACACACTCTGCTTTAGAGCAAGAAGCACGCTCTTGCTTTCTAGAGTCTCTAATACAGAGGGAAATGTGAGTGTGCTCTGAAAAAAAGAACTGTGTTGACTACACACACGGACCATATCTAGTTCAACTCTGTTTCTGAAACTGATACAAACCACAGGTCGTCTAACATCCAATGCTTTTCAGTTAAAAGCGAGAAACGTGTGAGCTTCGTGATCAATGTAGCTTCATTTGAGCTGAACTGTGACTGCTTTTACCTGAAACGAAGTCTTGCTTGTAGGAAGACACATGCCTGGCATTTAACTCCGTTTCTGAAGGGAAACAAACGGCACAGTTCTCATCCATGAAACACACTCTGCTTTAGAGCAAGAAGCACGCTCTTGCTTTCTAGAGTCTCTAATACAGAGGGAAACGTGAGTGTGCTCAGAACAAAAGAACTGTGTTTCCTACACACGGACCATATCTAGTTCAACTCTGTTTCTGAAACTGATTCAAACCACAGGTCCTCTAACATCCAATGTTTTTCAGTTAAGAGCGAGAAACGTGTGAGCTTCGTGAACAATGTAGCTTCGTTTGAGCTGAAAAGTGCCTGCGTTTACATGAAACGAAGTCTTGCTTGAAGAAAGACACAGAGCCTGGCATTTAACTCCGTTTCTGAAGGGAAACACACGGCACAGTTCTCATCCATGAAACACACTCTGCTTTAGAGCAAGAAGCACGCTCTTGCTTTCTAGAGTCTCTAATACAGAGGGAAATGTGAGTGTGCTCTGAACAAAAGAACTGTGTTGACTACACACACGGTCCATATCTAGTTCAACTCTGTTTCTGAAACTGATACAAACCACAGGTCGTCTAACATCCAATGCTTTTCAGTTAAGAGCGAGAAACGTGTGAGCTTCGTGATCAATGTAACTTCATTTGAGCTGAACTGTGACTGCTTTTACCTGAAACGAAGTCTTGCTTGTAGGAAGACACATGCCTGGCATTTAACTCCGTTTCTGAAGGGAAACACACGGCACAGTTCTCATCCATGAAACACACTCTGCTTTAGAGCAGGAAGCACGCTCTTGCTTTCTAGAGTCTCTAATACAGAGGGATACGTGAGTGTGCTCAGAACAAAAGAACTGTTTTTCCTACACACGGACCATATCTAGTTCAACTCTGTTTCTGAAACTGATACAAACCACAGGTCCTCTAACATCCAATGCTTTTCAGTTAAGAGCGGGAAACGTGTGAGCTTCGTGAACAATGTTGCTTCGTTTGAGCTGAAAAGTGACTGTGTTTACCTGAAACGAAGTCTTGCTTGAAGGAAGACACAGAGCCTGGCATTTAACTCCGTATCTGAAGGGAAACAAACGGCACAGTTCTCATCCATGAAACACAATCTGCTTTAGAGCAAGAAGCACGCTCTTGCTTTCTAGAGTCTCTAATACAGAGGGAAACGTGAGTGTGCTCAGAACAAAAGAACTGTGTTTCCTACACACGGACCATATCTAGTTCAACTCTGTTTCTGAAACTGATACAAACCACAGGTCCTCTAACATCCAATGCTTTTCAGGTAAGAGCGGGAAACGTGTGAGCTTCGTGAACAATGTTGCTTCGTTTGAGCTGAAAAGTGACTGTGTTTACCTGAAACGAAGTCTTGCTTGGAGGAAGACACAGAGCCTGGCATTTAACTCCGTATCTGAAGGGAAACAAACGGCACAGTTCTCATCCATGAAACACAATCTGCTTTAGAGCAAGAAGCACGCTCTTGCTTTCTAGAGTCTCTAATACAGAGGGAAACGTAAGTGTGATCAGAACAAAAGAATGGTGTTTCCTACACACACGGACCATATCTAGTTCAACTCTGTTTCTGAAACTGATACAAACCACAGGTCCTCTAACATCCAATGCTTTTCAGTTAAGAGCGAGAAACGTGTGAGCTTCGTGAACAATGTAGCTTCGTTTGAGCTGAAAAGTGACCGCGTTTACCTGAAACGAAGTCTTGCTTGAAGGAAGACACAGACCCTGGCATTTAACTCCGTTTCTGAAGGGAAACACAGGGCATAGTTCGCATCCATGAAACACACTCTGCTTTAGAGCAAGAAGCACGCTCTTGCTTTCTAGAGTCTCTAATACAGAGGGAAATGTGAGTGTGCTCTGAACAAAAGAACTGTGTTGACTACACACACGGACCATATCTAGTTCAACTCTGTTTCTGAAACTGACACAAACCACAGGTCCTCTAACATCCAATGTTTTTCAGTTAAGAGCGAGAAACCTGTGAGCTTCGTGAACAATGTAGCTTCGTTTGAGCTGAAAAGTGACTGCGTTTACATCTAACGAAGTCTTGCTTGAAGAAAGACACAGAGACTGGCATTTAACTCCGTTTCTGAAGGGAAACACACGGCACAGTTCTCATCCATGAAACACACTCTGCTTTAGAGCAAGAAGCACGCTCTTGCTTTCTAGAGTCTCTAATACAGAGGGAAATGTGAGTGTGCTCTGAAAAAAAGAACTGTGTTGACTACACACACGGACCATATCTAGTTCAACTCTGTTTCTGAAACTGATACAAACCACAGGTCCTCTAACATCCAATGCTTTTCAGTTAAGAGCAGGAAACGTGTGAGCTTCGTGAACAATCTTGCTTCGTTTGAGCTGAAAAGTGACTGTGTTTACCTGAAACGAAGTCTTGCTTGAAGGAAGACACAGAGCCTGGCATTTAACTCCGTATCTGAAGGGAAACAAACGGCACAGTTCTCATCCATGAAACACAATCTGCTTTAGAGCAAGAAGCACGCTCTTGCTTTCTAGAGTCTCTAATACAGAGGGAAACGTGAGTGTGATCAGAACAAAAGAATGGTGTTTCCTACACACACGGACCATATCTAGTTCAACTCTGTTTCTGAAACTGATACAAACCACAGGTCGTCTAACATCCAATGCTTTTCAGTTAAGATCGAGAAACGTGTGAGCTTCGTGAACAATGTAGCTTCGTTTGAGCTGAAAAGTGACTGCGTTTACCTGAAACGAAGTCTTGCTTGAAGGAAGACACAGACCCTTGCATTTAACTCCGTTTCTGAAGGGAAACACAGGGCATAGTTCGCATCCATGAAACACACTCTGCTTTAGAGCAAGAAGCACGCTCTTGCTTTCTAGAGTCTCTAATACAGAGGGAAATGTGAGTGTGCTCTGAAAAAAAGAACTGTGTTGACTACACACACGGACCATATCTAGTTCAACTCTGTTTCTGAAACTGATACAAACCACAGGTCCTCTAACATCCAATGTTTTTCAGTTAAAGGGAGAAACGTGTGATCTTCGTGAACAATGTAGCTTTGAGCTGAAAAGTGACTGCGTTTACCTGAAACGAAGTCTTGCTTGAAGAAAGACACAGAGCCTGGCATTTAACTCCCTTTCTTAAAGGAAACACACTACACAGTTCTCATCCAAGAAACACACTCTGCTTTAGAGCAAGAAGCACGCTCTTGCTTTCTAGGGTCTCTAATACAGAGGGAAACGTGAGTGTACTCAGAACAAAAGAACTGTGTTTCCTACACACATGGACCATATCTAGTTCAACTCTGTTTCTGAAACTGATTCAAACCACAGGTCCTCTAACATCCAATGTTTTTCAGTTAAGAGCGAGAAACGTGTGAGCTTCGTGAACAATGTAGCTTCGTTTGAGCTGAAAAGTGCCTGCGTTTACATGAAACGAAGTCTTGCTTGAAGAAAGACACAGAGCCTGGCATTTAACTCCGTTTCTGAAGGGAAACACATGGCACAGTTCTCATCCATGAAACACACTCTGCTTTAGAGCAAGAAGCACGCTCTTGCTTTCTAGAGTCTCTAATACAGAGGGAAATGTGAGTGTGCTCTGAACAAAAGAACTGTGTTGACTACACACACGGACCATATCTAGTTCAACTCTGTTTCTGAAACTGATACAAACCACAGGTCGTCTAACATCCAATGCTTTTCAGTTAAGAGCGAGAAACGTGTGAGCTTCGTGATCAATGTAGCTTCATTTGAGCTGAACTGTGACTGCTTTTACCTGAAACGAAGTCTTGCTTGTAGGAAGACACATGCCTGGCATTTAACTCCGTTTCTGAAGGGAAACAAACGGCACAGTTCTCATCCATGAAACACACTCTGCTTTAGAGCAGGAAGCACGCTCTTGCTTTCTAGAGTCTCTAATACAGAGGGATACGTGAGTGTGCTCAGAACAAAAGAACTGTGTTTCCTACACACGGACCATATCTAGTTCAACTCTGTTTCTGAAACTGATACAAACCACAGGTCCTCTAACATCCAATGCTTTTCAGTTAAGAGCGGGAAACGTGTGAGCTTCGTGAACAATGTTGCTTCGTTTGAGCTGAAAAGTGACTGTGTTTACCTGAAACGAAGTCTTGCTTGAAGGAAGACACAGAGCCTGGCATTTAACTCCGTATCTGAAGGGAAACAAACGGCACAGTTCTCATCCATGAAACACAATCTGCTTTAGAGCAAGAAGCACGCTCTTGCTTTCTAGAGTCTCTAATACAGAGGGAAACGTAAGTGTGATCAGAACAAAAGAATGGTGTTTCCTACACACACGGACCATATCTAGTTCAACTCTGTTTCTGAAACTGATACAAACCACAGGTCCTCTAACATCCAATGCTTTTCAGTTAAGAGCGAGAAACGTGTGAGCTTCGTGAACAATGTAGCTTCGTTTGAGCTGAAAAGTGACTGCGTTTACCTGAAACGAAGTCTTGCTTGAAGGAAGACACAGACCCTGGCATTTAACTCCGTTTCTGAAGGGAAACACAGGGCATAGTTCTAATCCATGAAACACACTCTGCTTTAGAGCAAGAAGCACGCTCTTGCTTTCTAGAGTCTCTAATACAGAGGGAAATGTGAGTGTGCTCTGAACAAAAGAACTGTGTTGACTACACACACGGACCATATCTAGTTCAACTCTGTTTCTGAAACTGATACAAACCACAGGTCCTCTAACATCCAATGTTTTTCAGTTAAGAGCGAGAAACGTGTGAGCTTCGTGAACAATGTAGCTTCGTTTGAGCTGAAAAGTGACTGCGTTTACATCTAACGAAGTATTGCTTGAAGAAAGACACAGAGACTGACATTTAACTCCGTATCTGAAGGGAAACAAACGGCACAGTTCTCATCCATGAAACACAATCTGCTTTAGAGCAAGAAGCACGCTCTTGCTTTCTAGAGTCTCTAATACAGAGGGAAACGTGAGTGTGATCAGAACAAAAGAATGGTGTTTCCTACACACACGGACCATATCTAGTTCAACTCTGTTTCTGAAACTGATACAAACCACAGGTCGTCTAACATCCAATGCTTTTCAGTTAAGAGCGAGAAACGTGTGAGCTTCGTGAACAATGTAGCTTCGTTTGAGCTGAAAAGTGACTGCGTTTACCTGAAACGAAGTCTTGCTTGAAGGAAGACACAGACCCTTGCATTTAACTCCGTTTCTGAAGGGAAACACAGGGCATAGTTCGCATCCATGAAACACACTCTGCTTTAGAGCAAGAAGCACGCTCTTGCTTTCTAGAGTCTCTAATACAGAGGGATACGTGAGTGTGCTCAGAACAAAAGAACTGTGTTTCCTACACACGGACCATATCTAGTTCAACTCTGTTTCTGAAACTGATACAAACCACAGGTCCTCTAACATCCAATGCTTTTCAGGTAAGAGCGGGAAACGTGTGAGCTTCGTGAACAATGTTGCTTCGTTTGAGCTGAAAAGTGACTGTGTTTACCTGAAACGAAGTCTTGCTTGGAGGAAGACACAGAGCCTGGCATTTAACTCCGTATCTGAAGGGAAACAAACGGCACAGTTATCATCCATGAAACACAATCTGCTTTAGAGCAAGAAGCACGCTCTTGCTTTCTAGAGTCTCTAATACAGAGGGAAACGTAAGTGTGATCAGAACAAAAGAATGGTGTTTCCTACACACACGGACCATATCTAGTTCAACTCTGTTTCTGAAACTGATACAAACCACAGGTCCTCTAACATCCAATGCTTTTCAGTTAAGAGCGAGAAACGTGTGAGCTTCGTGAACAATGTAGCTTCGTTTGAGCTGAAAAGTGACTGCGTTTACCTGAAACGAAGTCTTGCTTGAAGGAAGACACAGACCCTGGCATTTAACTCCGTTTCTGAAGGGAAACACAGGGCATAGTTCGCATCCATGAAACACACTCTGCTTTAGAGCAAGAAGCACGCTCTTGCTTTCTAGAGTCTCTAATACAGAGGGAAATGTGAGTGTGCTCTGAACAAAAGAACTGTGTTGACTACACACACGGACCATATCTAGTTCAACTCTGTTTCTGAAACTGACACAAACCACAGGTCCTCTAACATCCAATGTTTTTCAGTTAAGAGCGAGAAACGTGTGAGCTTCGTGAACAATGTAGCTTCGTTTGAGCTGAAAAGTGACTGCGTTTACATCTAACAAAGTCTTGCTTGAAGAAAGGCACAGAGACTGGCATTTAACTCCGTTTCTGAAGGGAAACACACGGCACAGTTCTCATCCATGAAACACACTCTGCTTTAGAGCAAGAAGCACGCTCTTGCTTTCTAGAGTCTCTAATACAGAGGGAAATGTGAGTGTGCTCTGAAAAAAAGAACTGTGTTGACTACACACACGGACCATATCTAGTTCAACTCTGTTTCTGAAACTGATACAAACCACAGGTCGTCTAACATCCAATGCTTTTCAGTTAAAAGCGAGAAACGTGTGAGCTTCGTGATCAATGTAGCTTCATTTGAGCTGAACTGTGACTGCTTTTACCTGAAACGAAGTCTTGCTTGTAGGAAGACACATGCCTGGCATTTAACTCCGTTTCTGAAGGGAAACAAACGGCACAGTTCTCATCCATGAAACACACTCTGCTTTAGAGCAAGAAGCACGCTCTTGCTTTCTAGAGTCTCTAATACAGAGGGAAACGTGAGTGTGCTCAGAACAAAAGAACTGTGTTTCCTACACACGGACCATATCTAGTTCAACTCTGTTTCTGAAACTGATTCAAACCACAGGTCCTCTAACATCCAATGTTTTTCAGTTAAGAGCGAGAAACGTGTGAGCTTCGTGAACAATGTAGCTTCGTTTGAGCTGAAAAGTGCCTGCGTTTACATGAAACGAAGTCTTGCTTGAAGAAAGACACAGAGCCTGGCATTTAACTCCGTTTCTGAAGGGAAACACACGGCACAGTTCTCATCCATGAAACACACTCTGCTTTAGAGCAAGAAGCACGCTCTTGCTTTCTAGAGTCTCTAATACAGAGGGAAATGTGAGTGTGCTCTGAACAAAAGAACTGTGTTGACTACACACACAGTCCATATCTAGTTCAACTCTGTTTCTGAAACTGATACAAACCACAGGTCGTCTAACATCCAATGCTTTTCAGTTAAGAGCGAGAAACGTGTGAGCTTCGTGATCAATGTAGCTTCATTTGAGCTGAACTGTGACTGCTTTTACCTGAAACGAAGTCTTGCTTGTAGGAAGACACATGCCTGGCATTTAACTCCGTTTCTGAAGGGAAACACACGGCACAGTTCTCATCCATGAAACACACTCTGCTTTAGAGCAGGAAGCACGCTCTTGCTTTCTAGAGTCTCTAATACAGAGGGATACGTGAGTGTGCTCAGAACAAAAGAACTGTGTTTCCTACACACGGACCATATCTAGTTCAACTCTGTTTCTGAAACTGATACAAACCACAGGTCCTCTAACATCCAATGCTTTTCAGTTAAGAGCGGGAAACGTGTGAGCTTCGTGAACAATGTTGCTTCGTTTGAGCTGAAAAGTGACTGTGTTTACCTGAAACGAAGTCTTGCTTGAAGGAAGACACAGAGCCTGGCATTTAACTCCGTATCTGAAGGGAAACAAACGGCACAGTTCTCATCCATGAAACACAATCTGCTTTAGAGCAAGAAGCACGCTCTTGCTTTCTAGAGTCTCTAATACAGAGGGAAACGTAAGTGTGATCAGAACAAAAGAATGGTGTTTCCTACACACACGGACCATATCTAGTTCAACTCTGTTTCTGAAACTGATACAAACCACAGGTCCTCTAACATCCAATGCTTTTCAGTTAAGAGCGAGAAACGTGTGAGCTTCGTGAACAATGTAGCTTCGTTTGAGCTGAAAAGTGACTGCGTTTACCTGAAACGAAGTCTTGCTTGAAGGAAGACACAGACCCTGGCATTTAACTCCGTTTCTGAAGGGAAACACAAGGCATAGTTTGCATCCATGAAACACACTCTGCTTTAGAGCAAGAAGCACGCTCTTGCTTTCTAGAGTCTCTAATACAGAGGGAAATGTGAGTGTGCTCTGAACAAAAGAACTGTGTTGACTACACACACGGACCATATCTAGTTCAACTCTGTTTCTGAAACTGATACAAACCACAGGTCCTCTAACATCCAATGTTTTTCAGTTAGGAGCGAGAAACGTGTGAGCTTCGTGAACAATGTAGCTTCGTTTGAGCTGAAAAGTGACTGCGTTTACATCTAACGAAGTCTTGCTTGAAGAAAGACACAGAGCCTGGCATTTAACTCCGTTTCTGAAGGGAAACACACGGCACAGTTCTCATCCATGAAACACACTCTGCATAGAGCAAGAAGCACGCTCTTGCTTTCTAGAGTCTCTAATACAGAGGGAAATGTGAGTGTGCTCTGAAAAAAAGAACTGTGTTGACTACACACACGGACCATATCTAGTTCAACTCTGTTTCTGAAACTGATACAAACCACAGGTCGTCTAACATCCAATGCTTTTCAGTTAAAAGCGAGAAACGTGTGAGCTTCGTGATCAATGTAGCTTCATTTGAGCTTAACTGTGACTGCTTTTACCTGAAACGAAGTCTTGCTTGTAGGAAGACACATGCCTGGCATTTAACTCCGTTTCTGAAGGGAAACAAACGGCACAGTTCTCATCCATGAAACACAATCTGCTTTAGAGCAAGAAGCACGCTCTTGCTTTCTAGAGTCTCTAATACAGAGGGAAACGTGAGTGTGATCAGAACAAAAGAATGGTGTTTCCTACACACACGGACCATATCTTGTTCAACTCTGTTTCTGAAACTGATACAAACCACAGGTCGTCTAACATCCAATGCTTTTCAGTTAAGAGCGAGAAACGTGTGAGCTTCGTGAACAATGTAGCTTCGTTTGAGCTGAAAAGTGACTGCGTTTACCTGAAACGAAGTCTTGCTTGAAGGAAGACACAGACCCTGGCATTTAACTCCGTTTCTGAAGGGAAACACAGGGCATAGTTCTCATCCATGAAACACACTCTGCTTTAGAGCAAGAAGCACGCTCTTGCTTTCTAGAGTCTCTAATACAGAGGGAAATGTGAGTGTGCTCTGAACAAAAGAACTGTGTTGACTACACACACGGACCATATCTAGTTCAACTCTGTTTCTGAAACTGATACAAACCACAGGTCCTCTAACATCCAATGTTTTTCAGTTAAGAGCGAGAAACGTGTGAGCTTCGTGAACAATGTAGCTTCGTTTGAGCTGAAAAGTGACTGCGTTTACCTGAAACGAAGTCTTGCTTGAAGGAAGACACAGACCCTGGCATTTAACTCCGTTTCTGAAGGGAAACACAGGGCATAGTTCGCATCCATGAAACACACTCTGCTTTAGAGCAAGAAGCACGCTCTTGCTTTCTAGAGTCTCTAATACAGAGGGAAATGTGAGTGTGCTCTGAACAAAAGAACTGTGTTGACTACACACACGGACCATATCTAGTTCAACTCTGTTTCTGAAACTGACACAAACCACAGGTCCTCTAACATCCAATGTTTTTCAGTTAAGAGCGAGAAACGTGTGAGCTTCGTGAACAATGTAGCTTCGTTTGAGCTGAAAAGTGACTGCGTTTACATCTAACGAAGTCTTGCTTGAAAAAGACACAGAGACTGGCATTTAACTCCGTTTCTGAAGGGAAACACACGGCACAGTTCTCATCCATGAAACACACTCTGCTTTAGAGCAAGAAGCACGCTCTTGCTTTCTAGAGTCTCTAATACAGAGGGAAATGTGAGTGTGCTCTGAAAAAAAGAACTGTGTTGACTACACACACGGACCATATCTAGTTCAACTCTGTTTCTGAAACTGATACAAACCACAGGTCGTCTAACATCCAATGCTTTTCAGTTAAAAGCGAGAAACGTGTGAGCTTCGTGATCAATGTAGCTTCATTTGAGCTGAACTGTGACTGCTTTTACCTGAAACGAAGTCTTGCTTGTAGGAAGACACATGCCTGGCATTTAACTCCGTTTCTGAAGGGAAACAAACGGCACAGTTCTCATCCATGAAACACACTCTGCTTTAGAGCAAGAAGCACGCTCTTGCTTTCTAGAGTCTCTAATACAGAGGGAAACGTGAGTGTGCTCAGAACAAAAGAACTGTGTTTCCTACACACGGACCATATGTAGTTCAACTCTGTTTCTGAAACTGATACAAACCACAGGTCCTCTAACATCCAATGCTTTTCAGTTAAGAGCAGGAAACGTGTGAGCTTCGTGAACAATGTTGCTTCGTTTGAGCTGAAAAGTGACTGTGTTTACCTGAAACGAAGTCTTGCTTGAAGGAAGACACAGAGCCTGGCATTTAACTCCGTATCTGAAGGGAAACAAACGGCACAGTTCTCATCCATGAAACACAATCTGCTTTAGAGCAAGAAGCACGCTCTTGCTTTCTAGAGTCTCTAATACAGAGGGAAACGTGAGTGTGATCAGAACAAAAGAATGGTGTTTCCTACACACACGGACCATATCTAGTTCAACTCTGTTTCTGAAACTGATACAAACCACAGGTCGTCTAACATCCAATGCTTTTCAGTTAAGAGCGAGAAACGTGTGAGCTTCGTGAACAATGTAGCTTCGTTTGAGCTGAAAAGTGACTGCGTTTACCTGAAACGAAGTCTTGCTTGAAGGAAGACACAGACCCTTGCATTTAACTCCGTTTCTGAAGGGAAACACAGGGCATAGTTCGCATCCATGAAACACACTCTGCTTTAGAGCAAGAAGCACGCTCTTGCTTTCTAGAGTCTCTAATACAGAGGGAAATGTGAGTGTGCTCTGAAAAAAAGAACTGTGTTGACTACACACACGGACCATATCTAGTTCAACTCTGTTTCTGAAACTGATACAAACCACAGGTCCTCTAACATCCAATGTTTTTCAGTTAAAGGGAGAAACGTGTGATCTTCGTGAACAATGTACCTTTGAGCTGAAAAGTGACTGCGTTTACCTGAAACGAAGTCTTGCTTGAAGAAAGACACAGAGCCTGGCATTTAACTCCCTTTCTTAAAGGAAACACACTGCACAGTTCTCATCCAAGAAACACACTCTGCTTTAGAGCAAGAAGCACGCTCTTGCTTTCTAGGGTCTCTAATACAGAGGGAAACGTGAGTGTACTCAGAAAAAAGAACTGTGTTTCCTACACACATGGACCATATCTAGTTCAACTCTGTTTCTGAAACTGATTCAAACCACAGGTCCTCTAACATCCAATGTTTTTCAGTTAAGAGCGAGAAACGTGTGAGCTTCGTGAACAATGTAGCTTCGTTTGAGCTGAAAAGTGCCTGCGTTTACATGAAACGAAGTCTTGCTTGAAGAAAGACACAGAGCCTGGCATTTAACTCCGTTTCTGAAGGGAAACACACGGCACAGTTCTCATCCATGAAACACACTCTGCTTTAGAGCAAGAAGCACGCTCTTGCTTTCTAGAGTCTCTAATACAGAGGGAAATGTGAGTGTGCTCTGAACAAAAGAACTGTGTTGACTACACACACGGACCATATCTAGTTCAACTCTGTTTCTGAAACTGATACAAACCACAGGTCGTCTAACATCCAATGCTTTTCAGTTAAGAGCGAGAAACATGTGAGCTTCGTGATCAATGTAGCTTCATTTGAGCTGAACTGTGACTGCTTTTACCTGAAACGAAGTCTTGCTTGTAGGAAGACACATGCCTGGCATTTAACTCCGTTTCTGAAGGGAAACACACGGCACAGTTCTCATCCATGAAACACACTCTGCTTTAGAGCAGGAAGCACGCTCTTGCTTTCTAGAGTCTCTAATACAGAGGGATACGTGAGTGTGCTCAGAACAAAAGAACTGTGTTTCCTACACACGGACCATATCTAGTTCAACTCTGTTTCTGAAACTGATACAAACCACAGGTCCTCTAACATCCAATGCTTTTCAGTTAAGAGCGGGAAACGTGTGAGCTTCGTGAACAATGTTGCTTCGTTTGAGCTGAAAAGTGACGGCGTTTACATCTAACGAAGTCTTGCTTGAAGAAAGACACAGAGCCTGGCATTTAACTCCGTTTCTGAAGGGAAACACACGGCACAGTTCTCATCCATGAAACACACTCTGCATAGAGCAAGAAGCACGCTCTTGCTTTCTAGAGTCTCTAATACAGAGGGAAATGTGAGTGTGCTCTGAAAAAAAGAACTGTGTTGACTACACACACGGACCATATCTAGTTCAACTCTGTTTCTGAAACTGATACAAACCACAGGTCGTCTAACATCCAATGCTTTTCAGTTAAAAGCGAGAAACGTGTGAGCTTCGTGATCAATGTAGCTTCATTTGAGCTGAACTGTGACTGCTTTTACCTGAAACGAAGTCTTGCTTGTAGGAAGACACATGCCTGGCATTTAACTCCATTTCTGAAGGGAAACAAACGGCACAGTTCTCATCCATGAAACACACTCTGCTTTAGAGCAAGAAGCACGCTCTTGCTTTCTAGAGTCTCTAATACAGAGGGAAACGTGAGTGTGCTCAGAACAAAAGAACTGTGTTTCCTACACACGGACTATATCTAGTTCAACTCTGTTTCTGAAACTGATACAAACCACAGGTCCTCTAACATCCAATGCTTTTCAGTTAAGAGCGAGAAACGTGTGAGCTTCGTGAACAATGTAGCTTCGTTTGAGCTGAAAAGTGACTGCGTTTACCTGAAACGAAGTCTTGCTTGAAGGAAGACACAGACCCTTGCATTTAACTCCGTTTCTGAAGGGAAACACAGGGCATAGTTCGCATCCATGAAACACACTCTGCTTTAGAGCAAGAAGCACGCTCTTGCTTTCTAGAGTGTCTAATACAGAGGGAAATGTGAGTGTGCTCTGAAAAAAAGAACTGTGTTGACTACACACACGGACCATATCTAGTTCAACTCTGTTTCTGAAACTGATACAAACCACAGGTCCTCTAACATCCAATGTTTTTCAGTTAAAGGGAGAAACGTGTGATCTTCGTGAACAATGTAGCTTTGAGCTGAAAAGTGACTGCGTTTACCTGAAACGAAGTCTTGCTTGAAGAAAGACACAGAGCCTGGCATTTAACTCCCTTTCTTAAAGGAAACACACTGCACAGTTCTCATCCAAGAAACACACTCTGCTTTAGAGCAAGAAGCACGCTCTTGCTTTCTAGGGTCTCTAATACAGAGGGAAACGTGAGTGTACTCAGAAAAAAGAACTGTGTTTCCTACAAACATGGACCATATCTAGTTCAACTCTGTTTCTGAAACTGATTCAAACCACAGGTCCTCTAACATCCAATGTTTTTCAGTTAAGAGCGAGAAACGTGTGAGCTTCGTGAACAATGTAGCTTCGTTTGAGCTGAAAAGTGCCTGCGTTTACATGAAACGAAGTCTTGCTTGAAGAAAGACACAGAGCCTGGCATTTAACTCCGTTTCTGAAGGGAAACACACGGCACAGTTCTCATCCATGAAACACACTCTGCTTTAGAGCAAGAAGCACGCTCTTGCTTTCTAGAGTCTCTAATACAGAGGGAAATGTGAGTGTGCTCTGAACAAAAGAACTGTGTTGACTACACACACGGACCATATCTAGTTCAACTCTGTTTCTGAAACTGATACAAACCACAGGTCGTCTAACATCCAATGCTTTTCAGTTAAGAGCGAGAAACGTGTGAGCTTCGTGAACAATGTAGCTTCATTTGAGCTGAAAAGTGACTGCGTTTACCTGAAACGAAGTCTTGCTTGAAGGAAGACACAGACCCTGGCATTTAACTCCGTTTCTGAAGGGAAACACAGGGTATAGTTCGCATCCATGAAACACACTCTGCTTTAGAGCAAGAAGCACGCTCTTGCTTTCTAGAGTCTCTAATACAGAGGGAAATGTGAGTGTACTCTGAACAAAAGAACTGTGTTGACTACACACACGGACCATATCTAGATAAACTCTGTTTCTGAAACTGATACAAACCACAGGTCCTCTAACATCCAATGTTTTTCAGTTAGGAGCGAGAAACGTGTGAGCTTCGTGAACAATGTAGCTTCGTTTGAGCTGAAAAGTGACGGCGTTTACATCTAACGAAGTCTTGCTTGAAGAAAGACACAGAGCCTGGCATTTAACTCCGTTTCTGAAGGGAAACACACGGCACAGTTCTCATCCATGAAACACACTCTGCATAGAGCAAGAAGCACGCTCTTGCTTTCTAGAGTCTCTAATACAGAGGGAAATGTGAGTGTGCTCTGAAAAAAAGAACTGTGTTGACTACACACACGGACCATATCTAGTTCAACTCTGTTTCTGAAACTGATACAAACCACAGGTCGTCTAACATCCAATGCTTTTCAGTTAAAAGCGAGAAACGTGTGAGCTTCGTGATCAATGTAGCTTCATTTGAGCTGAACTGTGACTGCTTTTACCTGAAACGAAGTCTTGCTTGTAGGAAGACACATGCCTGGCATTTAACTCTGTTTCTGAAGGGAAACAAACGGCACAGTTCTCATCCATGAAACACACTCTGCTTTAGAGCAAGAAGCACGCTCTTGCTTTCTAGAGTCTCTAATACAGAGGGAAACGTGAGTGTGCTCAGAACAAAAGAACTGTGTTTCCTACACACGGACTATATCTAGTTCAACTCTGTTTCTGAAACTGATACAAACCACAGGTCCTCTAACATCCAATGCTTTTCAGTTAAGAGCGGGAAACGTGTGAGCTTCGTGAACAATGTTGCTTCGTTTGAGCTGAAAAGTGACTGTGTTTACCTGAAACGAAGTCTTGCTTGAAGGAAGACACAGAGCCTGGCATTTAACTCCGTATCTGAAGGGAAACAAACGGCACAGTTCTCATCCATGAAACACAATCTGCTTTAGAGCAAGAAGCACGCTCTTGCTTTCTAGAGTCTCTAATACAGAGGGAAACGTGAGTGTGATCAGAACAAAAGAATGGTGTTTCCTACACACACGGACCATATCTAGTTCAACTCTGTTTCTGAAACTGATACAAACCACAGGTCGTCTAACATCCAATGCTTTTCAGTTAAGAGCGAGAAACGTGTGAGCTTCGTGAACAATGTAGCTTCGTTTGAGCTGAAAAGTGACTGCGTTTACCTGAAACGAAGTCTTGCTTGAAGGAAGACACAGACCCTTGCATTTAACTCCGTTTCTGAAGGGAAACACAGGGCATAGTTCGCATCCATGAAACACACTCTGCTTTAGAGCAAGAAGCACGCTCTTGCTTTCTAGAGTCTCTAATACAGAGGGAAATGTGAGTGTGCTCTGAAAAAAAGAACTGTGTTGACTACACACACGGACCATATCTAGTTCAACTCTGTTTCTGAAACTGATACAAACCACAGGTCCTCTAACATCCAATGTTTTTCAGTTAAAGGGAGAAACGTGTGATCTTCGTGAACAATGTAGCTTTGAGCTGAAAAGTGACTGCGTTTACCTGAAACGAAGTCTTGCTTGAAGAAAGACACAGAGCCTGGCATTTAACTCCCTTTCTTAAAGGAAACACACTGCACAGTTCTCATCCAAGAAACACACTCTGCTTTAGAGCAAGAAGCACGCTCTTGCTTTCTAGGGTCTCTAATACAGAGGGAAACGTGAGTGTACTCAGAACAAAAGAACTGTGTTTCCTACACACATGGACCATATCTAGTTCAACTCTGTTTCTGAAACTGATTCAAACCACAGGTCCTCTAACATCCAATGTTTTTCAGTTAAGAGCGAGAAACGTGTGAGCTTCGTGAACAATGTAGCTTCGTTTGAGCTGAAAAGTGCCTGCGTTTACATGAAACGAAGTCTTGCTTGAAGAAAGACACAGAGCCTGGCATTTAACTCCGTTTCTGAAGGGAAACACACGGCACAGTTCTCATCCATGAAACACACTCTGCTTTAGAGCAAGAAGCACGCTCTTGCTTTCTAGAGTCTCTAATACAGAGGGAAATGTGAGTGTGCTCTGAACAAAAGAACTGTGTTGACTACACACACGGACCATATCTAGTTCAACTCTGTTTCTGAAACTGATACAAACCACAGGTCGTCTAACATCCAATGCTTTTCAGTTAAGAGCGAGAAACGTGTGAGCTTCGTGATCAATGTAGCTTCATTTGAGCTGAACTGTGACTGCTTTTACCTGAAACGAAGTCTTGCTTGTAGGAAGACACATGCCTGGCATTTAACTCCGTTTCTGAAGGGAAACACACGGCACAGTTCTCATCCATGAAACACACTCTGCTTTAGAGCAGGAAGCACGCTCTTGCTTTCTAGAGTCTCTAATACAGAGGGATACGTGAGTGTGCTCAGAACAAAAGAACTGTGTTTCCTACACACGGACCATATCTAGTTCAACTCTGTTTCTGAAACTGATACAAACCACAGGTCCTCTAACATCCAATGCTTTTCAGTTAAGAGCGGGAAACGTGTGAGCTTCGTGAACAATGTTGCTTCGTTTGAGCTGAAAAGTGACTGTGTTTACCTGAAACGATGTCTTGCTTGAAGGAAGACACAGAGCCTGGCATTTAACTCCGTATCTGAAGGGAAACAAACGGCACAGTTCTCATCCATGAAACACAATCTGCTTTAGAGCAAGAAGCACGCTCTTGCTTTCTAGAGTCTCTAATACAGAGGGAAACGTAAGTGTGATCAGAACAAAAGAATGGTGTTTCCTACACACACGGACCATATCTAGTTCAACTCTGTTTCTGAAACTGATACAAACCACAGGTCCTCTAACATCCAATGCTTTTCAGTTAAGAGCGAGAAACGTGTGAGCTTCGTGAACAATGTAGCTTCGTTTGAGCTGAAAAGTGACTGCGTTTACCTGAAACGAAGTCTTGCTTGAAGGAAGACACAGACCCTGGCATTTAACTCCGTTTCTGAAGGGAAACACAGGGCATAGTTCGCATCCATGAAACACACTCTGCTTTAGAGCAAGAAGCACGCTCTTGCTTTCTAGAGTCTCTAATACAGAGGGAAATGTGAGTGTGCTCTGAACAAAAGAACTGTGTTGACTACACACATGGACCATATCTAGATAAACTCTGTTTCTGAAACTGATACAAACCACAGGTCCTCTAACATCCAATGTTTTTCAGTTAGGAGCGAGAAACGTGTGAGCTTCGTGAACAATGTAGCTTCGTTTGAGCTGAAAAGTGACGGCGTTTACATCTAACGAAGTCTTGCTTGAAGAAAGACACAGAGCCTGGCATTTAACTCCGTTTCTGAAGGGAAACACACGGCACAGTTCTCATCCATGAAACACACTCTGCATAGAGCAAGAAGCACGCTCTTGCTTTCTAGAGTCTCTAATACAGAGGGAAATGTGAGTGTGCTCTGAAAAAAAGAACTGTGTTGACTACACACATGGACCATATCTAGTTCAACTCTGTTTCTGAAACTGATACAAACCACAGGTCGTCTAACATCCAATGCTTTTCAGTTAAAAGCGAGAAACGTGTGAGCTTCGTGATCAATGTAGCTTCATTTGAGCTGAACTGTGACTGCTTTTACCTGAAACGAAGTCTTGCTTGTAGGAAGACACATGCCTGGCATTTAACTCCGTTTCTGAAGGGAAACAAACGGCACAGTTCTCATCCATGAAACACACTCTGCTTTAGAGCAAGAAGCACGCTCTTGCTTTCTAGAGTCTCTAATACAGAGGGAAACGTGAGTGTGCTCAGAACAAAAGAACTGTGTTTCCTACACACGGACTATATCTAGTTCAACTCTGTTTCTGAAACTGATACAAACCACAGGTCCTCTAACATCCAATGCTTTTCAGTTAAGAGCGGGAAACGTGTGAGCTTCGTGAACAATGTTGCTTCGTTTGAGCTGAAAAGTGACTGTGTTTACCTGAAACGAAGTCTTGCTTGAAGGAAGACACAGAGCCTGGCATTTAACTCCGTATCTGAAGGGAAACAAACGGCACAGTTCTCATCCATGAAACACAATCTGCTTTAGAGCAAGAAGCACGCTCTTGCTTTCTAGAGTCTCTAATACAGAGGGAAACGTGAGTGTGATCAGAACAAAAGAATGGTGTTTCCTACACACACGGACCATATCTAGTTCAACTCTGTTTCTGAAACTGATACAAACCACAGGTCGTCTAACATCCAATGCTTTTCAGTTAAGAGCGAGAAACGTGTGAGCTTCGTGAACAATGTAGCTTCGTTTGAGCTGAAAAGTGACTGCGTTTACCTGAAACGAAGTCTTGCTTGAAGGAAGACACAGACCCTTGCATTTAACTCCGTTTCTGAAGGGAAACACAGGGCATAGTTCGCATCCATGAAACACACTCTGCTTTAGAGCAAGAAGCACGCTCTTGCTTTCTAGAGTCTCTAATACAGAGGGAAATGTGAGTGTGCTCTGAAAAAAAGAACTGTGTTGACTACACACACGGACCATATCTAGTTCAACTCTGTTTCTGAAACTGATACAAACCACAGGTCCTCTAACATCCAATGTTTTTCAGTTAAAGGGAGAAACGTGTGATCTTCGTGAACAATGTAGCTTTGAGCTGAAAAGTGACTGCGTTTACCTGAAACGAAGTCTTGCTTGAAGAAAGACACAGAGCCTGGCATTTAACTCCCTTTCTTAAAGGAAACACACTGCACAGTTCTCATCCAAGAAACACACTCTGCTTTAGAGCAAGAAGCACGCTCTTGCTTTCTAGGGTCTCTAATACAGAGGGAAACGTGAGTGTACTCAGAACAAAAGAACTGTGTTTCCTACACACATGGACCATATCTAGTTCAACTCTGTTTCTGAAACTGATTCAAACCACAGGTCCTCTAACATCCAATGTTTTTCAGTTAAGAGCGAGAAACGTGTGAGCTTCGTGAACAATGTAGCTTCGTTTGAGCTGAAAAGTGCCTGCGTTTACATGAAACGAAGTCTTGCTTGAAGAAAGACACAGAGCCTGGCATTTAACTCCGTTTCTGAAGGGAAACACACGGCACAGTTCTCATCCATGAAACACACTCTGCTTTAGAGCAAGAAGCACGCTCTTGCTTTCTAGAGTCTCTAATACAGAGGGAAATGTGAGTGTGCTCTGAACAAAAGAACTGTGTTGACTACACACACGGACCATATCTAGTTCAACTCTGTTTCTGAAACTGATACAAACCACAGGTCGTCTAACATCCAATGCTTTTCAGTTAAGAGCGAGAAACGTGTGAGCTTCGTGATCAATGTAGCTTCATTTGAGCTGAACTGTGACTGCTTTTACCTGAAACGAAGTCTTGCTTGTAGGAAGACACATGCCTGGCATTTAACTCCGTTTCTGAAGGGAAACACACGGCACAGTTCTCATCCATGAAACACACTCTGCTTTAGAGCAGGAAGCACGCTCTTGCTTTCTAGAGTCTCTAATACAGAGGGATACGTGAGTGTGCTCAGAACAAAAGAACTGTGTTTCCTACACACGGACCATATCTAGTTCAACTCTGTTTCTGAAACTGATACAAACCACAGGTCCTCTAACATCCAATGCTTTTCAGTTAAGAGCGGGAAACGTGTGAGCTTCGTGAACAATGTTGCTTCGTTTGAGCTGAAAAGTGACTGTGTTTACCTGAAACGAAGTCTTGCTTGAAGGAAGACACAGAGCCTGGCATTTAACTCCGTATCTGAAGGGAAACAAACGGCACAGTTCTCATCCATGAAACACAATCTGCTTTAGAGCAAGAAGCACGCTCTTGCTTTCTAGAGTCTCTAATACAGAGGGAAACGTAAGTGTGATCAGAACAAAAGAATGGTGTTTCCTACACACACGGACCATATCTAGTTCAACTCTGTTTCTGAAACTGATACAAACCACAGGTCCTCTAACATCCAATGCTTTTCAGTTAAGAGCGAGAAACGTGTGAGCTTCGTGAACAATGTAGCTTCGTTTGAGCTGAAAAGTGACTGCGTTTACCTGAAACGAAGTCTTGCTTGAAGGAAGACACAGACCCTGGCATTTAACTCCGTTTCTGAAGGGAAACACAGGGCATAGTTCGCATCCATGAAACACACTCTGCTTTAGAGCAAGAAGCACGCTCTTGCTTTCTAGAGTCTCTAATACAGAGGGAAATGTGAGTGTGCTCTGAACAAAAGAACTGTGTTGACTACACACATGGACCATATCTAGATAAACTCTGTTTCTGAAACTGATACAAACCACAGGTCCTCTAACATCCAATGTTTTTCAGTTAGGAGCGAGAAACGTGTGAGCTTCGTGAACAATGTAGCTTCGTTTGAGCTGAAAAGTGACGGCGTTTACATCTAACGAAGTCTTGCTTGAAGAAAGACACAGAGCCTGGCATTTAACTCCGTTTCTGAAGGGAAACACACGGCACAGTTCTCATCCATGAAACACACTCTGCATAGAGCAAGAAGCACGCTCTTGCTTTCTAGAGTCTCTAATACAGAGGGAAATGTGAGTGTGCTCTGAAAAAAAGAACTGTGTTGACTACACACACGGACCATATCTAGTTCAACTCTGTTTCTGAAACTGATACAAACCACAGGTCGTCTAACATCCAATGCTTTTCAGTTAAAAGTGAGAAACGTGTGAGCTTCGTGATCAATGTAGCTTCATTTGAGCTGAACTGTGACTGCTTTTACCTGAAACGAAGTCTTGCTTGTAGGAAGACACATGCCTGGCATTTAACTCCGTTTCTGAAGGGAAACAAACGGCACAGTTCTCATCCATGAAACACACTCTGCTTTAGAGCAAGAAGCACGCTCTTGCTTTCTAGAGTCTCTAATACAGAGGGAAACGTGAGTGTGCTCAGAACAAAAGAACTGTGTTTCCTACACACGGACTATATCTAGTTCAACTCTGTTTCTGAAACTGATACAAACCACAGGTCCTCTAACATCCAATGCTTTTCAGTTAAGAGCGGGAAACGTGTGAGCTTCGTGAACAATGTTGCTTCGTTTGAGCTGAAAAGTGACTGTGTTTACCTGAAACGAAGTCTTGCTTGAAGGAAGACACAGAGCCTGGCATTTAACTCCGTATCTGAAGGGAAACAAACGGCACAGTTCTCATCCATGAAACACAATCTGCTTTAGAGCAAGAAGCACGCTCTTGCTTTCTAGAGTCTCTAATACAGAGGGAAACGTGAGTGTGATCAGAACAAAAGAATGGTGTTTCCTACACACACGGACCATATCTAGTTCAACTCTGTTTCTGAAACTGATACAAACCACAGGTCGTCTAACATCCAATGCTTTTCAGTTAAGAGCGAGAAACGTGTGAGCTTCGTGAACAATGTAGATTCGTTTGAGCTGAAAAGTGACTGCGTTTACCTGAAACGAAGTCTTGCTTGAAGGAAGACACAGACCCTTGCATTTAACTCCGTTTCTGAAGGGAAACACAGGGCATAGTTCGCATCCATGAAACACACTCTGCTTTAGAGCAAGAAGCACGCTCTTGCTTTCTAGAGTCTCTAATACAGAGTGAAATGTTAGTGTGCTCTGAAAAAAAGAACTGTGTTGACTACACACACGGACCATATCTAGTTCAACTCTGTTTCTGAAACTGATACAAACCACAGGTCCTCTAACATCCAATGTTTTTCAGTTAAAGGGAGAAACGTGTGATCTTCGTGAACAATGTAGCTTTGAGCTGAAAAGTGACTGCGTTTACCTGAAACGAAGTCTTGCTTGAAGAAAGACACAGAGCCTGGCATTTAACTCCCTTTCTTAAAGGAAACACACTGCACAGTTCTCATCCAAGAAACACACTCTGCTTTAGAGCAAGAAGCACGCTCTTGCTTTCTAGGGTCTCTAATACAGAGGGAAACGTGAGTGTACTCAGAACAAAAGAACTGTGTTTCCTACACACATGGACCATATCTAGTTCAACTCTGTTTCTGAAACTGATTCAAACCACAGGTCCTCTAACATCCAATGTTTTTCAGTTAAGAGCGAGAAACGTGTGAGCTTCGTGAACAATGTAGCTTCGTTTGAGCTGAAAAGTGCCTGCGTTTACATGAAACGAAGTCTTGCTTGAAGAAAGACACAGAGCCTGGCATTTAACTCCGTTTCTGAAGGGAAACACACGGCACAGTTCTCATCCATGAAACACACTCTGCTTTAGAGCAAGAAGCACGCTCTTGCTTTCTAGAGTCTCTAATACAGAGGGAAATGTGAGTGTGCTCTGAACAAAAGAACTGTGTTGACTACACACACGGACCATATCTAGTTCAACTCTGTTTCTGAAACTGATACAAACCACAGGTCGTCTAACATCCAATGCTTTTCAGTTAAGAGCGAGAAACGTGTGAGCTTCGTGATCAATGTAGCTTCATTTGAGCTGAACTGTGACTGCTTTTACCTGAAACGAAGTCTTGCTTGTAGGAAGACACATGCCTGGCATTTAACTCCGTTTCTGAAGGGAAACACACGGCACAGTTCTCATCCATGAAACACACTCTGCTTTAGAGCAGGAAGCACGCTCTTGCTTTCTAGAGTCTCTAATACAGAGGGATACGTGAGTGTGCTCAGAACAAAAGAACTGTGTTTCCTACACACGGACCATATCTAGTTCAACTCTGTTTCTGAAACTGATACAAACCACAGGTCCTCTAACATCCAATGCTTTTCAGTTAAGAGCGGGAAACGTGTGAGCTTCGTGAACAATGTTGCTTCGTTTGAGCTGAAAAGTGACTGTGTTTACCTGAAACGATGTCTTGCTTGAAGGAAGACACAGAGCCTGGCATTTAACTCCGTATCTGAAGGGAAACAAACGGCACAGTTCTCATCCATGAAACACAATCTGCTTTAGAGCAAGAAGCACGCTCTTGCTTTCTAGAGTCTCTAATACAGAGGGAAACGTAAGTGTGATCAGAACAAAAGAATGGTGTTTCCTACACACACGGACCATATCTAGTTCAACTCTGTTTCTGAAACTGATACAAACCACAGGTCCTCTAACATCCAATGCTTTTCAGTTAAGAGCGAGAAACGTGTGAGCTTCGTGAACAATGTAGCTTCGTTTGAGCTGAAAAGTGACTGCGTTTACCTGAAACGAAGTCTTGCTTGAAGGAAGACACAGACCCTGGCATTTAACTCCGTTTCTGAAGGGAAACACAGGGCATAGTTCGCATCCATGAAACACACTCTGCTTTAGAGCAAGAAGCACGCTCTTGCTTTCTAGAGTCTCTAATACAGAGGGAAATGTGAGTGTGCTCTGAACAAAAGAACTGTGTTGACTACACACATGGACCATATCTAGATAAACTCTGTTTCTGAAACTGATACAAACCACAGGTCCTCTAACATCCAATGTTTTTCAGTTAGGAGCGAGAAACGTGTGAGCTTCGTGAACAATGTAGCTTCGTTTGAGCTGAAAAGTGACGGCGTTTACATCTAACGAAGTCTTGCTTGAAGAAAGACACAGAGCCTGGCATTTAACTCCGTTTCTGAAGGGAAACACACGGCACAGTTCTCATCCATGAAACACACTCTGCATAGAGCAAGAAGCACGCTCTTGCTTTCTAGAGTCTCTAATACAGAGGGAAATGTGAGTGTGCTCTGAAAAAAAGAACTGTGTTGACTACACACATGGACCATATCTAGTTCAACTCTGTTTCTGAAACTGATACAAACCACAGGTCGTCTAACATCCAATGCTTTTCAGTTAAAAGCGAGAAACGTGTGAGCTTCGTGATCAATGTAGCTTCATTTGAGCTGAACTGTGACTGCTTTTACCTGAAACGAAGTCTTGCTTGTAGGAAGACACATGCCTGGCATTTAACTCCGTTTCTGAAGGGAAACAAACGGCACAGTTCTCATCCATGAAACACACTCTGCTTTAGAGCAAGAAGCACGCTCTTGCTTTCTAGAGTCTCTAATACAGAGGGAAACGTGAGTGTGCTCAGAACAAAAGAACTGTGTTTCCTACACACGGACTATATCTAGTTCAACTCTGTTTCTGAAACTGATACAAACCACAGGTCCTCTAACATCCAATGCTTTTCAGTTAAGAGCGGGAAACGTGTGAGCTTCGTGAACAATGTTGCTTCGTTTGAGCTGAAAAGTGACTGTGTTTACCTGAAACGAAGTCTTGCTTGAAGGAAGACACAGAGCCTGGCATTTAACTCCGTATCTGAAGGGAAACAAACGGCACAGTTCTCATCCATGAAACACAATCTGCTTTAGAGCAAGAAGCACGCTCTTGCTTTCTAGAGTCTCTAATACAGAGGGAAACGTGAGTGTGATCAGAACAAAAGAATGGTGTTTCCTACACACACGGACCATATCTAGTTCAACTCTGTTTCTGAAACTGATACAAACCACAGGTCGTCTAACATCCAATGCTTTTCAGTTAAGAGCGAGAAACGTGTGAGCTTCGTGAACAATGTAGCTTCGTTTGAGCTGAAAAGTGACTGCGTTTACCTGAAACGAAGTCTTGCTTGAAGGAAGACACAGACCCTTGCATTTAACTCCGTTTCTGAAGGGAAACACAGGGCATAGTTCGCATCCATGAAACACACTCTGCTTTAGAGCAAGAAGCACGCTCTTGCTTTCTAGAGTCTCTAATACAGAGGGAAATGTGAGTGTGCTCTGAAAAAAAGAACTGTGTTGACTACACACACGGACCATATCTAGTTCAACTCTGTTTCTGAAACTGATACAAACCACAGGTCCTCTAACATCCAATGTTTTTCAGTTAAAGGGAGAAACGTGTGATCTTCGTGAACAATGTAGCTTTGAGCTGAAAAGTGACTGCGTTTACCTGAAACGAAGTCTTGCTTGAAGAAAGACACAGAGCCTGGCATTTAACTCCCTTTCTTAAAGGAAACACACTGCACAGTTCTCATCCAAGAAACACACTCTGCTTTAGAGCAAGAAGCACGCTCTTGCTTTCTAGGGTCTCTAATACAGAGGGAAACGTGAGTGTACTCAGAACAAAAGAACTGTGTTTCCTACACACATGGACCATATCTAGTTCAACTCTGTTTCTGAAACTGATTCAAACCACAGGTCCTCTAACATCCAATGTTTTTCAGTTAAGAGCGAGAAACGTGTGAGCTTCGTGAACAATGTAGCTTCGTTTGAGCTGAAAAGTGCCTGCGTTTACATGAAACGAAGTCTTGCTTGAAGAAAGACACAGAGCCTGGCATTTAACTCCGTTTCTGAAGGGAAACACACGGCACAGTTCTCATCCATGAAACACACTCTGCTTTAGAGCAAGAAGCACGCTCTTGCTTTCTAGAGTCTCTAATACAGAGGGAAATGTGAGTGTGCTCTGAACAAAAGAACTGTGTTGACTACACACACGGACCATATCTAGTTCAACTCTGTTTCTGAAACTGATACAAACCACAGGTCGTCTAACATCCAATGCTTTTCAGTTAAGAGCGAGAAACGTGTGAGCTTCGTGATCAATGTAGCTTCATTTGAGCTGAACTGTGACTGCTTTTACCTGAAACGAAGTCTTGCTTGTAGGAAGACACATGCCTGGCATTTAACTCCGTTTCTGAAGGGAAACACACGGCACAGTTCTCATCCATGAAACACACTCTGCTTTAGAGCAGGAAGCACGCTCTTGCTTTCTAGAGTCTCTAATACAGAGGGATACGTGAGTGTGCTCAGAACAAAAGAACTGTGTTTCCTACACACGGACCATATCTAGTTCAACTCTGTTTCTGAAACTGATACAAACCACAGGTCCTCTAACATCCAATGCTTTTCAGTTAAGAGCGGGAAACGTGTGAGCTTCGTGAACAATGTTGCTTCGTTTGAGCTGAAAAGTGACTGTGTTTACCTGAAACGAAGTCTTGCTTGAAGGAAGACACAGAGCCTGGCATTTAACTCCGTATCTGAAGGGAAACAAACGGCACAGTTCTCATCCATGAAACACAATCTGCTTTAGAGCAAGAAGCACGCTCTTGCTTTCTAGAGTCTCTAATACAGAGGGAAACGTAAGTGTGATCAGAACAAAAGAATGGTGTTTCCTACACACACGGACCATATCTAGTTCAACTCTGTTTCTGAAACTGATACAAACCACAGGTCCTCTAACATCCAATGCTTTTCAGTTAAGAGCGAGAAACGTGTGAGCTTCGTGAACAATGTAGCTTCGTTTGAGCTGAAAAGTGACTGCGTTTACCTGAAACGAAGTCTTGCTTGAAGGAAGACACAGACCCTGGCATTTAACTCCGTTTCTGAAGGGAAACACAGGGCATAGTTCGCATCCATGAAACACACTCTGCTTTAGAGCAAGAAGCACGCTCTTGCTTT
The DNA here is from genome assembly GCA_949786385.1 of Onychomys leucogaster. NCBI lineage: Eukaryota > Metazoa > Chordata > Mammalia > Rodentia > Cricetidae > Onychomys > Onychomys leucogaster. The sequence goes on along the minus strand of CATKUP010000037.1, from coordinate 2,311,328 downwards.
CTAGAGTCTCTAATACAGAGGGAAATGTGAGTGTGCTCTGAACAAAAGAACTGTGTTGACTACACACATGGACCATATCTAGATAAACTCTGTTTCTGAAACTGATACAAACCACAGGTCCTCTAACATCCAATGTTTTTCAGTTAGGAGCGAGAAACGTGTGAGCTTCGTGAACAATGTAGCTTCGTTTGAGCTGAAAAGTGACGGCGTTTACATCTAACGAAGTCTTGCTTGAAGAAAGACACAGAGCCTGGCATTTAACTCCGTTTCTGAAGGGAAACACACGGCACAGTTCTCATCCATGAAACACACTCTGCATAGAGCAAGAAGCACGCTCTTGCTTTCTAGAGTCTCTAATACAGAGGGAAATGTGAGTGTGCTCTGAAAAAAAGAACTGTGTTGACTACACACACGGACCATATCTAGTTCAACTCTGTTTCTGAAACTGATACAAACCACAGGTCGTCTAACATCCAATGCTTTTCAGTTAAAAGTGAGAAACGTGTGAGCTTCGTGATCAATGTAGCTTCATTTGAGCTGAACTGTGACTGCTTTTACCTGAAACGAAGTCTTGCTTGTAGGAAGACACATGCCTGGCATTTAACTCCGTTTCTGAAGGGAAACAAACGGCACAGTTCTCATCCATGAAACACACTCTGCTTTAGAGCAAGAAGCACGCTCTTGCTTTCTAGAGTCTCTAATACAGAGGGAAACGTGAGTGTGCTCAGAACAAAAGAACTGTGTTTCCTACACACGGACTATATCTAGTTCAACTCTGTTTCTGAAACTGATACAAACCACAGGTCCTCTAACATCCAATGCTTTTCAGTTAAGAGCGGGAAACGTGTGAGCTTCGTGAACAATGTTGCTTCGTTTGAGCTGAAAAGTGACTGTGTTTACCTGAAACGAAGTCTTGCTTGAAGGAAGACACAGAGCCTGGCATTTAACTCCGTATCTGAAGGGAAACAAACGGCACAGTTCTCATCCATGAAACACAATCTGCTTTAGAGCAAGAAGCACGCTCTTGCTTTCTAGAGTCTCTAATACAGAGGGAAACGTGAGTGTGATCAGAACAAAAGAATGGTGTTTCCTACACACACGGACCATATCTAGTTCAACTCTGTTTCTGAAACTGATACAAACCACAGGTCGTCTAACATCCAATGCTTTTCAGTTAAGAGCGAGAAACGTGTGAGCTTCGTGAACAATGTAGATTCGTTTGAGCTGAAAAGTGACTGCGTTTACCTGAAACGAAGTCTTGCTTGAAGGAAGACACAGACCCTTGCATTTAACTCCGTTTCTGAAGGGAAACACAGGGCATAGTTCGCATCCATGAAACACACTCTGCTTTAGAGCAAGAAGCACGCTCTTGCTTTCTAGAGTCTCTAATACAGAGTGAAATGTTAGTGTGCTCTGAAAAAAAGAACTGTGTTGACTACACACACGGACCATATCTAGTTCAACTCTGTTTCTGAAACTGATACAAACCACAGGTCCTCTAACATCCAATGTTTTTCAGTTAAAGGGAGAAACGTGTGATCTTCGTGAACAATGTAGCTTTGAGCTGAAAAGTGACTGCGTTTACCTGAAACGAAGTCTTGCTTGAAGAAAGACACAGAGCCTGGCATTTAACTCCCTTTCTTAAAGGAAACACACTGCACAGTTCTCATCCAAGAAACACACTCTGCTTTAGAGCAAGAAGCACGCTCTTGCTTTCTAGGGTCTCTAATACAGAGGGAAACGTGAGTGTACTCAGAACAAAAGAACTGTGTTTCCTACACACATGGACCATATCTAGTTCAACTCTGTTTCTGAAACTGATTCAAACCACAGGTCCTCTAACATCCAATGTTTTTCAGTTAAGAGCGAGAAACGTGTGAGCTTCGTGAACAATGTAGCTTCGTTTGAGCTGAAAAGTGCCTGCGTTTACATGAAACGAAGTCTTGCTTGAAGAAAGACACAGAGCCTGGCATTTAACTCCGTTTCTGAAGGGAAACACACGGCACAGTTCTCATCCATGAAACACACTCTGCTTTAGAGCAAGAAGCACGCTCTTGCTTTCTAGAGTCTCTAATACAGAGGGAAATGTGAGTGTGCTCTGAACAAAAGAACTGTGTTGACTACACACACGGACCATATCTAGTTCAACTCTGTTTCTGAAACTGATACAAACCACAGGTCGTCTAACATCCAATGCTTTTCAGTTAAGAGCGAGAAACGTGTGAGCTTCGTGATCAATGTAGCTTCATTTGAGCTGAACTGTGACTGCTTTTACCTGAAACGAAGTCTTGCTTGTAGGAAGACACATGCCTGGCATTTAACTCCGTTTCTGAAGGGAAACACACGGCACAGTTCTCATCCATGAAACACACTCTGCTTTAGAGCAGGAAGCACGCTCTTGCTTTCTAGAGTCTCTAATACAGAGGGATACGTGAGTGTGCTCAGAACAAAAGAACTGTGTTTCCTACACACGGACCATATCTAGTTCAACTCTGTTTCTGAAACTGATACAAACCACAGGTCCTCTAACATCCAATGCTTTTCAGTTAAGAGCGGGAAACGTGTGAGCTTCGTGAACAATGTTGCTTCGTTTGAGCTGAAAAGTGACTGTGTTTACCTGAAACGAAGTCTTGCTTGAAGGAAGACACAGAGCCTGGCATTTAACTCTGATCCTGAAGGGAAACATACGGCACAGTTCTCATCCATGAAACACAATCTGCTTTAGAGCAAGAAGCACGCTCTTGCTTTCTAGAGTCTCTAATACAGAGGGAAACGTAAGTGTGATCAGAACAAAAGAATGGTGTTTCCTACACACACGGACCATATCTAGTTCAACTCTGTTTCTGAAACTGATACAAACCACAGGTCCTCTAACATCCAATGCTTTTCAGTTAAGAGCGAGAAACGTGTGAGCTTCGTGAACAATGTAGCTTCGTTTGAGCTGAAAAGTGACTGCGTTTACCTTAAACGAAGTCTTGCTTGAAGGAAGACACAGACCCTGGCATTTAACTCCGTTTCTGAAGGGAAACACAGGGCATAGTTCGCATCCATGAAACACACTCTGCTTTAGAGCAAGAAGCACGCTCTTGCTTTCTAGAGTCTCTAATACAGAGGGAAATGTGAGTGTGCTCTGAACAAAAGAACTGTGTTGACTACACACACGGACCATATCTAGTTCAACTCTGTTTCTGAAACTGATACAAACCACAGGTCCTCTAACATCCAATGTTTTTCAGTTAAGAGCGAGAAACGTGTGAGCTTCGTGAACAATGTAGCTTCGTTTGAGCTGAAAAGTGACTGCGTTTACATCTAACGAAGTCTTGCTTGAAGAAAGACACAGAGACTGGCATTTAACTCCGTTTCTGAAGGGAAACACACGGCACAGTTCTCATCCATGAAACACACTCTGCATAGAGCAAGAAGCACGCTCTTGCTTTCTAGAGTCTCTAATACAGAGGGAAATGTGAGTGTGCTCTGAAAAAAAGAACTGTGTTGACTACACACACGGACCATATCTAGTTCAACTCTGTTTCTGAAACTGATACAAACCACAGGTCGTCTAACATCCAATGCTTTTCAGTTAAAAGCGAGAAACGTGTGAGCTTCGTGATCAATGTAGCTTCATTTGAGCTTAACTGTGACTGCTTTTACCTGAAACGAAGTCTTGCTTGTAGGAAGACACATGCCTGGCATTTAACTCCGTTTCTGCAGGGAAACAAACGGCAGAGTTCTCATCCATGAAACATACTCTGCTTTAGAGCAGGAAGCACGCTCTTGCTTTCTAGAGTCTCTAATACAGAGGGAAACGTGAGTGTGCTCAGAACAAAAGAACTGTGTTTCCTACACACTGACCATATCTAGTTCAACTCTGTTTCTGAAACTGATACAAACCACAGGTCCTCTAACATCCAATGCTTTTCAGTTAAGAGCGGGAAACGTGTGAGCTTCGTGAACAATGTTGCTTCGTTTGAGCTGAAAAGTGACTGTGTTTACCTGAAACGAAGTCTTGCTTGAAGGAAGACACAGAGCCTGGCATTTAACTCCGTATCTGAAGGGAAACAAACGGCACAGTTCTCATCCATGAAACACAATCTGCTTTAGAGCAAGAAGCACGCTCTTGCTTTCTAGAGTCTCTAATACAGAGGGAAACGTGAGTGTGATCAGAACAAAAGAATGGTGTTTCCTACACACACGGACCATATCTTGTTCAACTCTGTTTCTGAAACTGATACAAACCACAGGTCGTCTAACATCCAATGCTTTTCAGTTAAGAGCGAGAAACGTGTGAGCTTCGTGAACAATGTAGCTTCGTTTGAGCTGAAAAGTGACTGCGTTTACCTGAAACGAAGTCTTGCTTGAAGGAAGACACAGACCCTGGCATTTAACTCCGTTTCTGAAGGGAAACACAGGGCATAGTTCTCATCCAAGAAACACACTCTGCTTTAGAGCAAGAAGCACGCTCTTGCTTTCTAGGGTCTCTAATACAGAGGGAAACGTGAGTGTACTCAGAACAAAAGAACTGTGTTTCCTACACACATGGACCATATCTAGTTCAACTCTGTTTCTGAAACTGATTCAAACCACAGGTCCTCTAACATCCAATGCTTTTCAGTTAAGAGCGAGAAACGTGTGAGCTTCGTGAACAATGTAGCTTCCTTTGAGGTGAAAAGTGACTGGGTTTACAAGAAACGCAGTCTTGCTTGAAGGAAGACACAGAGCCTGGCATTTAACTCCGTTTCTGAAGGGAAACACATGTCACAGTTCTCATCCATGAAACACACTCTGCTTTAGAGCAAGAAGCACGCTCTTGCTTTCTAGGGTCTCTAATACAGAGGGAAACGTGAGTGTACTCAGAACAAAAGAACTGTGTTTCCTACACACATGGACCATATCTAGTTCAACTCTGTTTCTGAAACTGATTCAAACCACAGGTCCTCTAACATCCAATGCTTTTCAGTTAAGAGCGAGAAACGTGTGAACTTCGTGATCAATGTAGCTTCATTTGAGCTGAACTGTGACTGCTTTTACCTGAAACGAAGTCTTGCTTGTAGGAAGACACATGCCTGGCATTTAACTCCGTTTCTGAAGGGAAACACACGGCACAGTTCTCATCCATGAAACACACTCTGCTTTAGAGCAGGAAGCACGCTCTTGCTTTCTAGAGTCTCTAATACAGAGGGATACGTGAGTGTGCTCAGAACAAAAGAACTGTGTTTCCTACACACGGACCATATCTAGTTCAACTCTGTTTCTGAAACTGATACAAACCACAGGTCCTCTAACATCCAATGCTTTTCAGTTAAGAGCGGGAAACGTGTGAGCTTCGTGAACAATGTAGCTTCGTGTGAGCTGAAAAGTGACTGTGTTTACCTGAAACGAAGTCTTGCTTGAAGGAAGACACAGAGCCTGGCATTTAACTCCGTATCTGAAGGGAAACAAACGGCACAGTTCTCATCCATGAAACACAATCTGCTTTAGAGCAAGAAGCACGCTCTTGCTTTCTAGAGTCTCTAATACAGAGGGAAACGTAAGTGTGATCAGAACAAAAGAATGGTGTTTCCTACACACACGGACCATATCTAGTTCAACTCTGTTTCTGAAACTGATACAAACCACAGGTCCTCTAACATCCAATGCTTTTCAGTTAAGAGCGAGAAACGTGTGAGCTTCGTGAACAATGTAGCTTCGTTTGAGCTGAAAAGTGACTGCGTTTACCTGAAACGAAGTCTTGCTTGAAGGAAGACACAGACCCTGGCATTTAACTCCGTTTCTGAAGGGAAACACAGGGCATAGTTCGCATCCATGAAACACACTCTGCTTTAGAGCAAGAAGCACGCTCTTGCTTTCTAGAGTCTCTAATACAGAGGGAAATGTGAGTGTGCTCTGAACAAAAGAACTGTGTTGACTACACACACGGACCATATCTAGTTCAACTCTGTTTCTGAAACTGATACAAACCACAGGTCCTCTAACATCCAATTTTTTTCAGTTAAGAGCGGGAAACGTGTGAGCTTCGTGAACAATGTAGCTTCGTTTGAGCTGAAAAGTGACTGCGTTTACATCTAACGAAGTCTTGCTTGAAAAAAGACACAGAGACTGGCATTTAACTCCGTTTCTGAAGGGAAACACACGGCACAGTTCTCATCCATGAAACACACTCTGCTTTAGAGCAAGAAGCACGCTCTTGCTTTCTAGAGTCTCTATTACAGAGGGAAACGTGAGTGTGCTCAGAACAAAAGAACTGTGTTTCCTACACACACGGACCATATCTAGTTCAACTCTGTTTCTGAAACTCATACAAGCACAGGTCCTCTAACATCCAATGCTTTTCAGTTAAAGAGAGAAACATGTGAGCTTTGTGAACAATGTAGCTTCGTTTGAGCTGAAAAGTGATTGCATTTACCTGAAACGAAGACTTGCTTGTAGGAAGACACAAAGCCTGGCATTTAACTCCGTTTCTAAAGAGAAACACACGGCACAGTTCTCATCCATGAAACACACTCTGCTTTAGAGCAAGAAGCACGCTCTTACTTTCTAGAGTCTCTAATACAGAGGGAAACGTGAGTGTGCTCTTTACAAAAGAATGGTGTTTCCTACACACACGGACCATATGTAGTTCAACTCTGTTTCTGAAACTCATACAAACGACAGGTCCTCTAACATCCAATGTTTTTCAGTTAAGAGCGAGAAACGTGTGAGCTTCGTGAACAATGTAGCTTCGTTTGAGCTGAAAAGTGACTGCGTTTACATGAAACGAAGTCTTGCTTGAAGAAAGACACAGAGCCTGGCATTTAACTCCGTTTCTGAAGGGAAACACACGGCACAGTTCTCATCCATGAAACACACTCTGCTTTAGAGCAAGAAGCACGCTCTTACTTTCTAGAGTCTCTAATACAGAGGGAAACGTGAGTGTGATCAGAACAAAAGAATGGTGTTTCCTACACACACGGACCATATCTTGTTCAACTCTGTTTCTGAAACTGATACAAACCACAGGTCGTCTAACATCCAATGCTTTTCAGTTAAGAGCGAGAAACGTGTGAGCTTCGTGAACAATGTAGCTTCGTTTGAGCTGAAAAGTGACTGCGTTTACCTGAAACGAAGTCTTGCTTGAAGGAAGACACAGACCCTGGCATTTAACTCCGTTTCTGAAGGGAAACACAGGGCATAGTTCTCATCCAAGAAACACACTCTGCTTTAGAGCAAGAAGCACGCTCTTGCTTTCTAGGGTCTCTAATACAGAGGGAAACGTGAGTGTACTCAGAACAAAAGAACTGTGTTTCCTACACACATGGACCATATCTAGTTCAACTCTGTTTCTGAAACTGATTCAAACCACAGGTCCTCTAACATCCAATGCTTTTCAGTTAAGAGCGAGAAACGTGTGAGCTTCGTGAACAATGTAGCTTCCTTTGAGGTGAAAAGTGACTGGGTTTACAAGAAACGCAGTCTTGCTTGAAGGAAGACACAGAGCCTGGCATTTAACTCCGTTTCTGAAGGGAAACACATGTCACAGTTCTCATCCATGAAACACACTCTGCTTTAGAGCAAGAAGCACGCTCTTGCTTTCTAGGGTCTCTAATACAGAGGGAAACGTGAGTGTACTCAGAACAAAAGAACTGTGTTTCCTACACACATGGACCATATCTAGTTCAACTCTGTTTCTGAAACTGATTCAAACCACAGGTCCTCTAACATCCAATGCTTTTCAGTTAAGAGCGAGAAACGTGTGAACTTCGTGATCAATGTAGCTTCATTTGAGCTGAACTGTGACTGCTTTTACCTGAAACGAAGTCTTGCTTGTAGGAAGACACATGCCTGGCATTTAACTCCGTTTCTGAAGGGAAACACACGGCACAGTTCTCATCCATGAAACACACTCTGCTTTAGAGCAGGAAGCACGCTCTTGCTTTCTAGAGTCTCTAATACAGAGGGATACGTGAGTGTGCTCAGAACAAAAGAACTGTGTTTCCTACACACGGACCATATCTAGTTCAACTCTGTTTCTGAAACTGATACAAACCACAGGTCCTCTAACATCCAATGCTTTTCAGTTAAGAGCGGGAAACGTGTGAGCTTCGTGAACAATGTAGCTTCGTGTGAGCTGAAAAGTGACTGTGTTTACCTGAAACGAAGTCTTGCTTGAAGGAAGACACAGAGCCTGGCATTTAACTCCGTATCTGAAGGGAAACAAACGGCACAGTTCTCATCCATGAAACACAATCTGCTTTAGAGCAAGAAGCACGCTCTTGCTTTCTAGAGTCTCTAATACAGAGGGAAACGTAAGTGTGATCAGAACAAAAGAATGGTGTTTCCTACACACACGGACCATATCTAGTTCAACTCTGTTTCTGAAACTGATACAAACCACAGGTCCTCTAACATCCAATGCTTTTCAGTTAAGAGCGAGAAACGTGTGAGCTTCGTGAACAATGTAGCTTCGTTTGAGCTGAAAAGTGACTGCGTTTACCTGAAACGAAGTCTTGCTTGAAGGAAGACACAGACCCTGGCATTTAACTCCGTTTCTGAAGGGAAACACAGGGCATAGTTCGCATCCATGAAACACACTCTGCTTTAGAGCAAGAAGCACGCTCTTGCTTTCTAGAGTCTCTAATACAGAGGGAAATGTGAGTGTGCTCTGAACAAAAGAACTGTGTTGACTACACACACGGACCATATCTAGTTCAACTCTGTTTCTGAAACTGATACAAACCACAGGTCCTCTAACATCCAATGTTTTTCAGTTAAGAGCGGGAAACGTGTGAGCTTCGTGAACAATGTAGCTTCGTTTGAGCTGAAAAGTGACTGCGTTTACATCTAACGAAGTCTTGCTTGAAAAAAGACACAGAGACTGGCATTTAACTCCGTTTCTGAAGGGAAACACACGGCACAGTTCTCATCCATGAAACACACTCTGCTTTAGAGCAAGAAGCACGCTCTTGCTTTCTAGAGTCTCTATTACAGAGGGAAACGTGAGTGTGCTCAGAACAAAAGAACTGTGTTTCCTACACACACGGACCATATCTAGTTCAACTCTGTTTCTGAAACTCATACAAGCACAGGTCCTCTAACATCCAATGCTTTTCAGTTAAAGAGAGAAACATGTGAGCTTTGTGAACAATGTAGCTTCGTTTGAGCTGAAAAGTGATTGCATTTACCTGAAACGAAGACTTGCTTGTAGGAAGACACAAAGCCTGGCATTTAACTCCGTTTCTAAAGAGAAACACACGGCACAGTTCTCATCCATGAAACACACTCTGCTTTAGAGCAAGAAGCACGCTCTTACTTTCTAGAGTCTCTAATACAGAGGGAAACGTGAGTGTGCTCTTTACAAAAGAATGGTGTTTCCTACACACACGGACCATATGTAGTTCAACTCTGTTTCTGAAACTCATACAAACGACAGGTCCTCTAACATCCAATGTTTTTCAGTTAAGAGCGAGAAACGTGTGAGCTTCGTGAACAATGTAGCTTCGTTTGAGCTGAAAAGTGACTGCGTTTACATGAAACGAAGTCTTGCTTGAAGAAAGACACAGAGCCTGGCATTTAACTCCGTTTCTGAAGGGAAACACACGGCACAGTTCTCATCCATGAAACACACTCTGCTTTAGAGCAAGAAGCACGCTCTTACTTTCTAGAGTCTCTAATACAGAGGGAAACGTGAGTGTGCTCTTTACAAAAGAATGGTGTTTCCTACACACACGGACCATATGTAGTTCAACTCTGTTTCTGAAACTCATACAAACCACAGGTCCTCTAACATACAATGTTTTTCAGTTAAGAGCGGGAAACGTGTGAGCTTCGTGAACAATGTAGCTTCGTTTGAGCTGAAAAGTGACTGCGTTTACATCTAACGAAGTCTTGCTTGAAAAAAGACACAGAGACTGGCATTTAACTCCGTTTCTGAAGGGAAACACACGGCACAGTTCTCATCCATGAAACACACTCTGCTTTAGAGCAAGAAGCACGCTCTTGCTTTCTAGAGTCTCTATTACAGAGGGAAACGTGAGTGTGCTCAGAACAAAAGAACTGTGTTTCCTACACACACGGACCATATCTAGTTCAACTCTGTTTCTGAAACTCATACAAGCACAGGTCCTCTAACATCCAATGCTTTTCAGTTAAAGAGAGAAACATGTGAGCTTTGTGAACAATGTAGCTTCGTTTGAGCTGAAAAGTGATTGCATTTACCTGAAACGAAGACTTGCTTGTAGGAAGACACAAAGCCTGGCATTTAACTCCGTTTCTAAAGAGAAACACACGGCACAGTTCTCATCCATGAAACACACTCTGCTTTAGAGCAAGAAGCACGCTCTTACTTTCTAGAGTCTCTAATACAGAGGGAAACGTGAGTGTGCTCTTTACAAAAGAATGGTGTTTCCTACACACACGGACCATATGTAGTTCAACTCTGTTTCTGAAACTCATACAAACGACAGGTCCTCTAACATCCAATGTTTTTCAGTTAAGAGCGAGAAACGTGTGAGCTTCGTGAACAATGTAGCTTCGTTTGAGCTGAAAAGTGACTGCGTTTACATGAAACGAAGTCTTGCTTGAAGAAAGACACAGAGCCTGGCATTTAACTCCGTTTCTGAAGGGAAACACACGGCACAGTTCTCATCCATGAAACACACTCTGCTTTAGAGCAAGAAGCACGCTCTTACTTTCTAGAGTCTCTAATACAGAGGGAAACGTGAGTGTGATCAGAACAAAAGAATGGTGTTTCCTACACACACGGACCATATCTTGTTCAACTCTGTTTCTGAAACTGATACAAACCACAGGTCGTCTAACATCCAATGCTTTTCAGTTAAGAGCGAGAAACGTGTGAGCTTCGTGAACAATGTAGCTTCGTTTGAGCTGAAAAGTGACTGCGTTTACCTGAAACGAAGTCTTGCTTGAAGGAAGACACAGACCCTGGCATTTAACTCCGTTTCTGAAGGGAAACACAGGGCATAGTTCTCATCCAAGAAACACACTCTGCTTTAGAGCAAGAAGCACGCTCTTGCTTTCTAGGGTCTCTAATACAGAGGGAAACGTGAGTGTACTCAGAACAAAAGAACTGTGTTTCCTACACACATGGACCATATCTAGTTCAACTCTGTTTCTGAAACTGATTCAAACCACAGGTCCTCTAACATCCAATGCTTTTCAGTTAAGAGCGAGAAACGTGTGAGCTTCGTGAACAATGTAGCTTCCTTTGAGGTGAAAAGTGACTGGGTTTACAAGAAACGCAGTCTTGCTTGAAGGAAGACACAGAGCCTGGCATTTAACTCCGTTTCTGAAGGGAAACACATGTCACAGTTCTCATCCATGAAACACACTCTGCTTTAGAGCAAGAAGCACGCTCTTGCTTTCTAGGGTCTCTAATACAGAGGGAAACGTGAGTGTACTCAGAACAAAAGAACTGTGTTTCCTACACACATGGACCATATCTAGTTCAACTCTGTTTCTGAAACTGATTCAAACCACAGGTCCTCTAACATCCAATGCTTTTCAGTTAAGAGCGAGAAACGTGTGAACTTCGTGATCAATGTAGCTTCATTTGAGCTGAACTGTGACTGCTTTTACCTGAAACGAAGTCTTGCTTGTAGGAAGACACATGCCTGGCATTTAACTCCGTTTCTGAAGGGAAACACACGGCACAGTTCTCATCCATGAAACACACTCTGCTTTAGAGCAGGAAGCACGCTCTTGCTTTCTAGAGTCTCTAATACAGAGGGATACGTGAGTGTGCTCAGAACAAAAGAACTGTGTTTCCTACACACGGACCATATCTAGTTCAACTCTGTTTCTGAAACTGATACAAACCACAGGTCCTCTAACATCCAATGCTTTTCAGTTAAGAGCGGGAAACGTGTGAGCTTCGTGAACAATGTAGCTTCGTGTGAGCTGAAAAGTGACTGTGTTTACCTGAAACGAAGTCTTGCTTGAAGGAAGACACAGAGCCTGGCATTTAACTCCGTATCTGAAGGGAAACAAACGGCACAGTTCTCATCCATGAAACACAATCTGCTTTAGAGCAAGAAGCACGCTCTTGCTTTCTAGAGTCTCTAATACAGAGGGAAACGTAAGTGTGATCAGAACAAAAGAATGGTGTTTCCTACACACACGGACCATATCTAGTTCAACTCTGTTTCTGAAACTGATACAAACCACAGGTCCTCTAACATCCAATGCTTTTCAGTTAAGAGCGAGAAACGTGTGAGCTTCGTGAACAATGTAGCTTCGTTTGAGCTGAAAAGTGACTGCGTTTACCTGAAACGAAGTCTTGCTTGAAGGAAGACACAGACCCTGGCATTTAACTCCGTTTCTGAAGGGAAACACAGGGCATAGTTCGCATCCATGAAACACACTCTGCTTTAGAGCAAGAAGCACGCTCTTGCTTTCTAGAGTCTCTAATACAGAGGGAAATGTGAGTGTGCTCTGAACAAAAGAACTGTGTTGACTACACACACGGACCATATCTAGTTCAACTCTGTTTCTGAAACTGATACAAACCACAGGTCCTCTAACATCCAATGTTTTTCAGTTAAGAGCGGGAAACGTGTGAGCTTCGTGAACAATGTAGCTTCGTTTGAGCTGAAAAGTGACTGCGTTTACATCTAACGAAGTCTTGCTTGAAAAAAGACACAGAGACTGGCATTTAACTCCGTTTCTGAAGGGAAACACACGGCACAGTTCTCATCCATGAAACACACTCTGCTTTAGAGCAAGAAGCACGCTCTTGCTTTCTAGAGTCTCTATTACAGAGGGAAACGTGAGTGTGCTCAGAACAAAAGAACTGTGTTTCCTACACACACGGACCATATCTAGTTCAACTCTGTTTCTGAAACTCATACAAGCACAGGTCCTCTAACATCCAATGCTTTTCAGTTAAAGAGAGAAACATGTGAGCTTTGTGAACAATGTAGCTTCGTTTGAGCTGAAAAGTGATTGCATTTACCTGAAACGAAGACTTGCTTGTAGGAAGACACAAAGCCTGGCATTTAACTCCGTTTCTAAAGAGAAACACACGGCACAGTTCTCATCCATGAAACACACTCTGCTTTAGAGCAAGAAGCACGCTCTTACTTTCTAGAGTCTCTAATACAGAGGGAAACGTGAGTGTGCTCTTTACAAAAGAATGGTGTTTCCTACACACACGGACCATATGTAGTTCAACTCTGTTTCTGAAACTCATACAAACGACAGGTCCTCTAACATCCAATGTTTTTCAGTTAAGAGCGAGAAACGTGTGAGCTTCGTGAACAATGTAGCTTCGTTTGAGCTGAAAAGTGACTGCGTTTACATGAAACGAAGTCTTGCTTGAAGAAAGACACAGAGCCTGGCATTTAACTCCGTTTCTGAAGGGAAACACACGGCACAGTTCTCATCCATGAAACACACTCTGCTTTAGAGCAAGAAGCACGCTCTTACTTTCTAGAGTCTCTAATACAGAGGGAAACGTGAGTGTGCTCTTTACAAAAGAATGGTGTTTCCTACACACACGGACCATATGTAGTTCAACTCTGTTTCTGAAACTCATACAAACCACAGGTCCTCTAACATACAATGTTTTTCAGTTAAGAGCGGGAAACGTGTGAGCTTCGTGAACAATGTAGCTTCGTTTGAGCTGAAAAGTGACTGCGTTTACATCTAACGAAGTCTTGCTTGAAAAAAGACACAGAGACTGGCATTTAACTCCGTTTCTGAAGGGAAACACACGGCACAGTTCTCATCCATGAAACACACTCTGCTTTAGAGCAAGAAGCACGCTCTTGCTTTCTAGAGTCTCTATTACAGAGGGAAACGTGAGTGTGCTCAGAACAAAAGAACTGTGTTTCCTACACACACGGACCATATCTAGTTCAACTCTGTTTCTGAAACTCATACAAGCACAGGTCCTCTAACATCCAATGCTTTTCAGTTAAAGAGAGAAACATGTGAGCTTTGTGAACAATGTAGCTTCGTTTGAGCTGAAAAGTGATTGCATTTACCTGAAACGAAGACTTGCTTGTAGGAAGACACAAAGCCTGGCATTTAACTCCGTTTCTAAAGAGAAACACACGGCACAGTTCTCATCCATGAAACACACTCTGCTTTAGAGCAAGAAGCACGCTCTTACTTTCTAGGGTCTCTAATACAGAGGGAAACGTGAGTGTGCTCTTTACAAAAGAATGGTGTTTCCTACACACACGGACCATATGTAGTTCAACTCTGTTTCTGAAACTCATACAAACGACAGGTCCTCTAACATCCAATGTTTTTCAGTTAAGAGCGAGAAACGTGTGAGCTTCGTGAACAATGTAGCTTCGTTTGAGCTGAAAAGTGACTGCGTTTACATGAAACGAAGTCTTGCTTGAAGAAAGACACAGAGCCTGGCATTTAACTCCGTTTCTGAAGGGAAACACACGGCACAGTTCTCATCCATGAAACACACTCTGCTTTAGAGCAAGAAGCACGCTCTTACTTTCTAGAGTCTCTAATACAGAGGGAAACGTGAGTGTGCTCTTTACAAAAGAATGGTGTTTCCTACACACACGGACCATATGTAGTTCAACTCTGTTTCTGAAACTCATACAAACCACAGGTCCTCTAACATCCAATGTTTTTCAGTTAAGAGCGAGAAACGTGTGAGCTTCGTGAACAATGTAGCTTCGTTTGAGCTGAAAAGTGACTGCGTTTACATCTAACGAAGTCTTGCTTGAAGAAAGACACAGAGCCTGGCATTTAACTCCGTTTCTGAAGGGAAACACACGGCACAGTTCTCATCCATGAAACACACTCTGCTTTAGAGCAAGAAGCACGCTCTTGCTTTCTAGAATCTCTAATACAGAGGGAAATGTGAGTGTGCTCTGAACAAAAGAACTGTGTTGACTACACACACGGACCATATCTAGTTCAACTATGTTTCTGAAACTGATACAAACCACAGGTCGTCTAACATCCAATGCTTTTCAGTTAAAAGCGAGAAACGTGTGAGCTTCGTGATCAATGTAGCTTCATTTGAGCTGAACTGTGACTGCTTTTACCTGAAACGAAGTCTTGCTTGTAGGAAGACACATGCCTGGCATTTAACTCCGTTTCTGAAGGGAAACAAACAGCACAGTTCTCATCCATGAAACACACTCTGCTTTAGAGCAGGAAGCACGCTCTTGCTTTCTAGAGTCTCTAATACAGAGGGAAACATGAGTGTGCTCAGAACAAAAGAACTGTGTTTCCTACACACAGACCATATCTAGTTCAACTCTGTTTCTGAAACTGATACAAACCACAGGTCCTCTAACATCCAATGCTTTTCAGTTAAGAGCGGGAAACGTGTGAGCTTCGTGAACAATGTTGCTTCGTTTGAGCTGAAAAGTGACTGTGATTACCTGAAACGAAGTCTTGCTTGAAGGAAGACACAGAGCCTGGCATTTAACTCCGTATCTGAAGGGAAACAAACGGCACAGTTCTCATCCATGAAACACAATCTGCTTTAGAGCAAGAAGCACGCTCTTGCTTTCTAGAGTCTCTAATACAGAGGGAAACGTGAGTGTGATCAGAACAAAAGAATGGTGTTTCCTACACAAACGGACCATATCTAGTTCAACTCTGTTTCTGAAACTGATACAAATCACAGGTCCTCTAACATCCAATGCTTTTCAGTTAAGAGTGAGAAACGTGTGAGCTTCGTGAACAATGTAGCTTCGTTTGAGCTGAAAAGTGACTGCGTTTACCTGAAACGAAGTCTTGCTTGAAGGAAGACACAGACCCTGGCATTTAACTCCGTTTCTGAAGGGAAACACAGGGCATAGTTCGCATCCATGAAACACACTCTGCTTTAGAGCAAGAAGCACGCTCTTGCTTTCTAGAGTCTCTAATACAGAGGGAAATGTGAGTGTGCTCTGAAAAAAAGAACTGTGTTGACTACACACACGGACCATATCTAGTTCAACTCTGTTTCTGAAACTGATACAAACCACAGGTCCTCTAACATCCAATGTTTTTCAGTTAAAGGGAGAAACGTGTGATCTTCGTGAACAATGTAGCTTTGAGCTGAAAAGTGTCTGCGTTTACCTGAAACGAAGTCTTGCTTGAAGAAAGACACAGAGCCTGGCATTTAACTCCCTTTCTTAAAGGAAACACACTGCACAGTTCTCATCCAAGAAACACACTCTGCTTTAGAGCAAGAAGCACGCTCTTGCTTTCTAGGGTCTCTAATACAGAGGGAAACGTGAGTGTACTCAGAACAAAAGAACTGTGTTTCCTACACACATTGACGATATCTAGTTCAACTCTGTTTCTGAAACTGATTCAAACCACAGGTCCTCTAACATCCAATGCTTTTCAGTTAAGAGCGAGAAACGTGTGAGCTTCGTGAACAATGTAGCTTCCTTTGAGCTGAAAAGTGACTGGGTTTACAAGAAACGCAGTCTTGCTTGAAGGAAGACACAGAGCCTGGCATTTAACTCCGTTTCTGAAGGGAAACACACGTCACAGTTCTCATCCATGAAACACACTCTGCTTTAGAGCAAGAAGCACGCTCTTGCTTTCTAGAGTCTCTATTACAGAGGGAAACGTGAGTGTGCTCAGAACAAAAGAACTGTGTTTCCTACACACACGGACCATATCTAGTTCAACTCTGTTTCTGAAACTCATACAAACCACAGGTCGTCTAACATCCAATGCTTTTCAGTTAAAAGCGAGAAACGTGTGAGCTTCGTGATCAATGTAGCTTCATTTGAGCTGAACTGTGACTGCTTTTACCTGAAACGAAGTCTTGCTTGTAGGAAGACACATGCCTGGCATTTAACTCCGTTTCTGAAGGGAAACAAACAGCACAGTTCTCATCCATGAAACACACTCTGCTTTAGAGCAGGAAGCACGCTCTTGCTTTCTAGAGTCTCTAATACAGAGGGAAACGTGAGTGTGCTCAGAACAAAAGAACTGTGTTTCCTACACACGGACCATATCTAGTTCAACTCTGTTTCTGAAACTGATACAAACCACAGGTCCTCTAACATCCAATGCTTTTCAGTTAAGAGCGGGAAACGTGTGAGCTTCGTGAACAATGTTGCTTCGTTTGAGCTGAAAAGTGACTGTGTTTACCTGAAACGAAGTCTTGCTTGAAGGAAGACACAGAGCCTGGCATTTAACTCCGTATCTGAAGGGAAACAAACGGCACAGTTCTCATCCATGAAACACAATCTGCTTTAGAGCAAGAAGCACGCTCTTGCTTTCTAGAGTCTCTAATACAGAGGGAAACGTAAGTGTGATCAGAACAAAAGAATGGTGTTTCCTACACACACGGACCATATCTAGTTCAACTCTGTTTCTGAAACTGATACAAACCACAGGTCGTCTAACATCCAATGCTTTTCAGTTAAGAGCGAGAAACGTGTGAGCTTCGTGAACAATGTAGCTTCGTTTGAGCTGAAAAGTGACTGCGTTTACCTGAAACGAAGTCTTGCTTGAAGGAAGACACAGACCCTGGCATTTAACTCCGTTTCTGAAGGGAAACACAGGGCATAGTTCGCATCCATGAAACACACTCTGCTTTAGAGCAAGAAGCACGCTCTTGCTTTCTAGAGTCTCTAATACAGAGGGAAATGTGAGTGTGCTCTGAACAAAAGAACTGTGTTGACTACACACACGGACCATATCTAGTTCAACTCTGTTTCTGAAACTGATACAAACCACAGGTCCTCTAACATCCAATGTTTTTCAGTTAAGAGCGAGAAACGTGTGAGCTTCGTGAACAATGTAGCTTCGTTTGAGCTGAAAAGTGACTGCGTTTACATCTAACGAAGTCTTGCTTGAAGAAAGACACAGAGACTGGCATTTAACTCCGTTTCTGAAGGGAAACACACGGCACAGTTCTCATCCATGAAACACACTCTGCTTTAGAGCAAGAAGCACGCTCTTGCTTTCTAGAGTCTCTAATACAGAGGGAAATGTGAGTGTGCTCTGAAAAAAAGAACTGTGTTGACTACACACACGGACCATATCTAGTTCAACTCTGTTTCTGAAACTGATACAAACCACAGGTCGTCTAACATCCAATGCTTTTCAGTTAAAAGCGAGAAACGTGTGAGCTTCGTGATCAATGTAGCTTCATTTGAGCTGAACTGTGACTGCTTTTACCTGAAACGAAGTCTTGCTTGTAGGAAGACACATGCCTGGCATTTAACTCCGTTTCTGAAGGGAAACAAACGGCACAGTTATCATCCATGAAACACACTCTGCTTTAGAGCAGGAAGCACGCTCTTGCTTTCTAGAGTCTCTAATACAGAGGGAAACGTGAGTGTGCTCAGAACAAAAGAACTGTGTTTCCTACACACGTACCATATCTAGTTCAACTCTGTTTCTGAAACTGATACAAACCACAGGTCCTCTAACATCCAATGCTTTCAGTTAAGAGCGGGAAACGTGTGAGCTTCGTGAACAATGTTGCTTCGTTTGAGCTGAAAAGTGACTGTGTTTACCTGAAACGAAGTCTTGCTTGAAGGAAGACACAGAGCCTGGCATTTAACTCCATATCTGAAGGGAAACAAACGGCACAGTTCTCATCCATGAAACACAATCTGCTTTAGAGCAAGAAGCACGCTCTTGCTTTCTAGAGTCTCTAATACAGAGGGAAACGTAAGTGTGATCAGAACAAAAGAATGGTGTTTCCTACACACACAGACCATATCTAGTTCAACTCTGTTTCTGAAACTGATACAAACCACAGGTCCTCTAACATCCAATGCTTTTCAGTTAAGAGCGAGAAACGTGTGAGCTTCGTGAACAATGTACCTTCGTTTGAGCTGAAAAGTGACTGCGTTTACCTGAAACGAAGTCTTGCTTGAAGGAAGACACAGACCCTGGCATTTAACTCCGTTTCTGAAGGGAAACACAGGGCATAGTTCGCATCCATGAAACACACTCTGCTTTAGAGCAAGAAGCACGCTCTTGCTTTCTAGAATCTCTAATACAGAGGGAAATGTGAGTGTGCTCTGAACAAAAGAACTGTGTTGACTACACACACGGACCATATCTAGTTCAACTCTGTTTCTGAAACTGATACAAACCACAGGTCCTCTAACATCCAATGCTTTTCAGTTAAGAGCGGGAAACGTGTGAGCTTCGTGAACAATGTTGCTTCGTTTGAGCTGAAAAGTGACTGTGTTTACCTGAAACGAAGTCTTGCTTGAAGGAAGACACAGAGCCTGGCATTTAACTCCGTATCTGAAGGGAAACAAACGGCACAGTTCTCATCCATGAAACACAATCTGCTTTAGAGCAAGAAGCACGCTCTTGCTTTCTAGAGTCTCAAATACAGAGGGAAACGTAAGTGTGATCAGAACAAAAGAATGGTGTTTCCTACACACACAGACCATATCTAGTTCAACTCTGTTTCTGAAACTGATACAAACCACAGGTCCTCTAACATCCAATGCTTTTCAGTTAAGAGCGAGAAACGTGTGAGCTTCGTGAACAATGTACCTTCGTTTGAGCTGAAAAGTGACTGCGTTTACCTGAAACGAAGTCTTGCTTGAAGGAAGACACAGACCCTGGCATTTAACTCCGTTTCTGAAGGGAAACACAGGGCATAGTTCGCATCCATGAAACACACTCTGCTTTAGAGCAAGAAGCACGCTCTTGCTTTCTAGAGTCTCTAATACAGAGGGAAATGTGAGTGTGCTCTGAACAAAATAACTGTGTTGACTACACACACGGACCATATCTAGTTCAACTCTGTTTCTGAAACTGATACAAACCACAGGTCCTCTAACATCCAATGTTTTTCAGTTAAGAGCGAGAAACGTGTGAGCTTCGTGAACAATGTAGCCTCGTTTGAGCTGAAAAGTGACTGCGTTTAC
The DNA here is from genome assembly GCA_949786385.1 of Onychomys leucogaster. Classification (NCBI taxonomy): domain Eukaryota; kingdom Metazoa; phylum Chordata; class Mammalia; order Rodentia; family Cricetidae; genus Onychomys; species Onychomys leucogaster. The sequence goes on along the minus strand of CATKUP010000037.1, from coordinate 2,291,499 downwards.
CTGAAACGAAGTCTTGCTTGAAGAAAGACACAGAGCCTGGCATTTAACTCCGTTTCTGAAGGGAAACACACGGCACAGTTCTCATCCATGAAACACACTCTGCTTTAGAGCAAGAAGCACGCTCTTGCTTTATAGAGTCTCTAATACAGAGGGAAATGTGAGTGTGCTCTGAAAAAAAGAACTGTGTTGACTACACACACGGACCATATCTAGTTCAACTCTGTTTCTGAAACTGATACAAACCACAGGTCGTCTAACATCCAATGCTTTTCAGTTAAAAGCGAGAAACGTGTGAGCTTCGTGATCAATGTAGCTTCATTTGAGCTGAACTGTGACTGCTTTTACCTGAAACGAAGTCTTGCTTGTAGGAAGACACATGCCTGGCATTTAACTCCGTTTCTGAAGGGAAACAAACGGCACAGTTATCATCCATTAAACACACTCTGCTTTAGAGCAGGAAGCACGCTCTTGCTTTCTAGAGTCTCTAATACAGAGGGAAACGTGAGTGTGCTCAGAACAAAAGAACTGTGTTTCCTACACACGGACCATATCTAGTTCAACTCTGTTTCTGAAACTGATACAAACCACAGGTCCTCTAACATCCAATGCTTTCAGTTAAGAGCGGGAAACGTGTGAGCTTCGTGAACAATGTTGCTTCGTTTGAGCTGAAAAGTGACTGTGTTTACCTGAAACGAAGTCTTGCTTGAAGGAAGACACAGAGCCTGGCATTTAACTCCGTATCTGAAGGGAAACAAACGGCACAGTTCTCATCCATGAAACACAATCTGCTTTAGAGCAAGAAGCACGCTCTTGCTTTCTAGAGTCTCTAATACAGAGGGAAACGTAAGTGTGATCAGAACAAAAGAATGGTGTTTCCTACACACACAGACCATATCTAGTTCAACTCTGTTTCTGAAACTGATACAAACCACAGGTCCTCTAACATCCAATGCTTTTCAGTTAAGAGCGAGAAACGTGTGAGCTTCGTGAACAATGTACCTTCGTTTGAGCTGAAAAGTGACTGCGTTTACCTGAAACGAAGTCTTGCTTGAAGGAAGACACAGACCCTGGCATTTAACTCCGTTTCTGAAGGGAAACACAGGGCATAGTTCGCATCCATGAAACACACTCTGCTTTAGAGCAAGAAGCACGCTCTTGCTTTCTAGAGTCTCTAATACAGAGGGAAATGTGAGTGTGCTCTGAACAAAAGAACTGTGTTGACTACACACACGGACCATATCTAGTTCAACTCTGTTTCTGAAACTGATACAAACCACAGGTCGTCTAACATCCAATGCTTTTCAGTTAAGAGCGGGAAACGTGTGAGCTTCGTGAACAATGTTGCTTCGTTTGAGCTGAAAAGTGACTGTGTTTACCTGAAACGAAGTCTTGCTTGAAGGAAGACACAGAGCCTGGCATTTAACTCCGTATCTGAAGGGAAACAAACGGCACAGTTCTCATCCATGAAACACAATCTGCTTTAGAGCAAGAAGCACGCTCTTGCTTTCTAGAGTCTCTAATACAGAGGGAAACGTAAGTGTGATCAGAACAAAAGAATGGTGTTTCCTACACACACAGACCATATCTAGTTCAACTCTGTTTCTGAAACTGATACAAACCACAGGTCCTCTAACATCCAATGCTTTTCAGTTAAGAGCGAGAAACGTGTGAGCTTCGTGAACAATGTACCTTCGTTTGAGCTGAAAAGTGACTGCGTTTACCTGAAACGAAGTCTTGCTTGAAGGAAGACACAGACCCTGGCATTTAACTCCGTTTCTGAAGGGAAACACAGGGCATAGTTCGCATCCATGAAACACACTCTGCTTTAGAGCAAGAAGCACGCTCTTGCTTTCTAGAGTCTCTAATACAGAGGGAAATGTGAGTGTGCTCTGAACAAAAGAACTGTGTTGACTACACACACGGACCATATCTAGTTCAACTCTGTTTCTGAAACTGATACAAACCACAGGTCCTCTAACATCCAATGTTTTTCAGTTAAGAGCGAGAAACGTGTGAGCTTCGTGAACAATGTAGCTTCGTTTGAGCTGAAAAGTGACTGCGTTTACATCTAACGAAGTCTTGCTTGAAGAAAGACACAGAGACTGGCATTTAACTCCGTTTCTGAAGGGAAACACACGGCACAGTTCTCATCCATGAAACACACTCTGCTTTAGAGCAAGAAGCACGCTCTTGCTTTCTAGAGTCTCTAATACAGAGGGAAATGTGAGTGTGCTCTGAAAAAAAGAACTGTGTTGACTACACACACGGACCATATCTAGTTAAACTCTGTTTCTGAAACTGATACAAACCACAGGTCGTCTAACATCCAATGCTTTTCAGTTAAAAGCGAGAAACGTGTGAGCTTCGTGATCAATGTAGCTTCATTTGAGCTGAACTGTGACTGCTTTTACCTGAAACGAAGTCTTGCTTGTAGGAAGACACATGCCTGGCATTTAACTCCGTTTCTGAAGGGAAACAAACGGCACAGTTATCATCCATGAAACACACTCTGCTTTAGAGCAGGAAGCACGCTCTTGCTTTCTAGAGTCTCTAATACAGAGGGAAACGTGAGTGTGCTCAGAACAAAAGAACTGTGTTTCCTACACACGGACCATATCTAGTTCAACTCTGTTTCTGAAACTGATACAAACCACAGGTCCTCTAACATCCAATGCTTTCAGTTAAGAGCGGGAAACGTGTGAGCTTCGTGAACAATGTTGCTTCGTTTGAGCTGAAAAGTGACTGTGTTTACCTGAAACGAAGTCTTGCTTGAAGGAAGACACAGAGCCTGGCATTTAACTCCGTATCTGAAGGGAAACAAACGGCACAGTTCTCATCCATGAAACACAATCTGCTTTAGAGCAAGAAGCACGCTCTTGCTTTCTAGAGTCTCTAATACAGAGGGAAATGTGAGTGTGCTCTGAAAAAAAGAACTGTGTTGACTACACACACGGACCATATCTAGTTCAACTCTGTTTCTGAAACTGATACAAACCACAGGTCCTCTAACATCCAATGTTTTTCAGTTAAAGGGAGAAACGTGTGATCTTCGTGAACAATGTAGCTTTGAGCTGAAAAGTGATTGCATTTACCTGAAACGAAGACTTGCTTGTAGGTAGACACAAAGCCTGGCATTTAACTCCGTTTCTAAAGAGAAACACACGGCACAGTTCTCATCCATGAAACACACTCTGCTTTAGAGCAAGAAGCACGCTCTTACTTTCTAGAGTCTCTAATACAGAGGGAAACGTGAGTGTGCTCTTTACAAAAGAATGGTGTTTCCTACACACACGGACCATATGTAGTTCAACACTGTTTCTGAAACTCATACAAACCACAGGTCCTCTAATATCCAATGCTTTTCAGTTAAGAGCGAGAAACGTGTGAGCTTCGTGAACAATGTAGCTTCGTTTGAGCTGACAAGTGATTGCATTTACCTGAAACGAAGCCTTGCTTGTAGGAAGACACACGCCTGGCATTTAACTCCATTTCAGAAGGGAAATTCATGGCACAGTTCTCATCCATGAAACACACTCTGCTTTAGAGCAAGAAGCACGCTCTTGCTTTCTAGAGTCTCTAATATAGAGGGAAACGTGAGTGTGCTCAGAACAAAACAACTGTTTTTCCTACACACGGCCCATATCTGGTTCAACTCTGTTTCTGAAACTGATACAAACCACAGGTCCTCTAACATCCAATGTTTTTCAGTTAAGAGCGAGAAACGTGTGAGCTTCGTGAACAATGTAGCTTCGTTTGAGCTGAAAAGTGACTGCGTTTACATCTAACGAAGTCTTGCTTGAAGAAAGACACAGAGCCTGGCATTTAACTCCGTTTCTGAAGGGAAACAAACGGCACAGTTCTCATCCATTAAACACACTCTGCTTTAGAGCAGGAAGCACGCTCTTGCTTTCTAGAGTCTCTATTACAGAGGGAAACGTGAGTGTGCTCAGAACAAAAGAACTGTGCTTCCTACACACGGACCAATCTAGTTCAACTCTGTTTCTGAAACTGATACAAACCACAGGTCCTCTAACATCCAATGCTTTTCAGTTAAGAGCGGGAAACGTGTGAGCTTCGTGAACAATGTTGCTTCGTTTGAGCTGAAAAGTGACTGTGTTTACCTGAAACGAAGTCTTCCTTGAAGGAAGACACAGAGCCTGGCATTTAACTCCGTATCTGAAGGGAAACAAACGGCACAGTTCTCATCCATGAAACACAATCTGCTTTAGAGCAAGAAGCACGCTCTTGCTTTCTAGAGTCTCTAATACAGAGGGAAACGTGAGTGTGATCAGAACAAAAGAATGGTGTTTCCTACACACACAGACCATATCTAGTTCAACTCTGTTTCTGAAACTGATACAAACCACAGGTCCTCTAACATCCAATGCTTTTCAGTTAAGAGCGAGAAACGTGTGAGCTTCGTGAACAATGTAGCTTCGTTTGAGCTGAAAAGTGACTGTGTTTACCTGAAACGAAGTCTTGCTTGAAGGAAGACACAGACCCTGGCATTAACTCCGTTTCTGAAGGGAAACACAGGGCATAGTTCGCATCCATGAAACACACTCTGCTTTAGAGCAAGAAGCACGCTCTTGCTTTCTAGAGTCTCTAATACAGAGGGAAATGTGAGTGTGCTCTGAAAAAAAGAACTGTGTTGACTACACACACGGACCATATCTAGTTCAACTCTGTTTCTGAAACTGATACAAACCACAGGTCCTCTAACATCCAATGTTTTTCAGTTAAAGGGAGAAACGTGTGATCTTCGTGAACAATGTAGCTTTGAGCTGAAAAGTGACTGCGTTTACCTGAAACGAAGTCTTGCTTGAAGAAAGACACAGAGCCTGGCATTTAACTCCCTTTCTTAAAGGAATCACACTGCACAGTTCTCATCCAAGAAACACACTCTGCTTTAGAGCAAGAAGCACGCTCTTGCTTTCTAGAGTCTCTAATATAGAGGGAAACGTGAGTGTGCTCAGAACAAAACAACTGTTTTTCCTACACACGGCCCATATCTGGTTCAACTCTGTTTCTGAAACTGATACAAACCACAGGTCCTCTAACATCCAATGTTTTTCAGTTAAGAGCGAGAAACGTGTGAGCTTCGTGAACAATGTAGCTTCGTTTGAGCTGAAAAGTGACTGCGTTTACATCTAACGAAGTCTTGCTTGAAGAAAGACACAGAGCCTGGCATTTAACTCCGTTTCTGAAGGGAAACACACGTCACAGTTCTCATCCATGAAACACACTCTGCTTTAGAGCAAGAAGCACGCTCTTGCTTACTAGAATCTCTATTACAGAGGGAAACGTGAGTGTGCTCAGAACAAAAGAACTGTGTTTCCTACACACACGGACCATATCTAGTTCAACTCTGTTTCTGAAACTCATACAAGCACAGGTCCTCTAACATCCAATGCTTTTCAGTTAAAGAGAGAAACATGTGAGCTTTGTGAACAATGTAGCTTCGTTTGAGCTGAAAAGTGATTGCATTTAACTGAAACGAAGACTTGCTTGTAGGAAGACACAAAGCCTGGCATTTAACTCCGTTTCTAAAGAGAAACACACGGCACAGTTCTCATCCATGAAACACACTCTGCTTTAGAGCAAGAAGCACGCTCTTACTTTCTAGAGTCTCTAATACAGAGGGAAACGTGAGTGTGCTCTTTACAAAAGAATGGTGTTTCCTACACACACGGACCATATGTAGTTCAACTCTGTTTCTGAAACTCATACAAACCACAGGTCCTCTAATATCCAATGCTTTTCAGTTAAGAGCGAGAAACGTGTGAGCTTCGTGAACAATGTAGCTTCGTTTGAGCTGACAAGTGATTGCATTTACCTGAAACGAAGTCTTGCTTGTAGGAAGACACACGCCTGGCATTTAACTCCGTTTCAGAAGGGAAATTCATGGCACAGTTCTCATCCATGAAACACACTCTGCTTTAGAGCAAGAAGCACGCTCTTGCTTTCTAGAGTCTCTAATATAGAGGGAAACGTGAGTGTGCTCAGAACAAAACAACTGTTTTTCCTACACACGGCCCATATCTGGTTCAACTCTGTTTCTGAAACAGATACAAACCACAGGTCCTCTAACATCAATGTTTTTCAGTTAAGAGCGAGAAACGTGTGAGCTTCGTGAACAATGTAGCTTCGTTTGAGCTGAAAAGTGACTGCGTTTACATCTAACGAAGTCTTGCTTGAAGAAAGACACAGAGCCTGGCATTTAACTCCGTTTCTGAAGGGAAACACACGGCACAGTTCTCATCCATGAAACACACTCTGCTTTAGAGCAAGAAGCACGCTCTTGCTTTCTAGAGTCTCTAATACAGAGGGAAATGTGAGTGTGCTCTGAACAAAAGAACTGTGTTGACTACACACACGGACCATATCTAGTTCAACTCTGTTTCTGAAACTGATACAAACCACAGGACGTCTAACATCCAATGCTTTTCAGTTAAAAGCGAGAAACGTGTGAGCTTCGTGATCAATGTAGCTTCATTTGAGCTGAACTGTGACTGCTTTTACCTGAAATGAAGTCTTGCTTGTAGGAAGACACATGCCTGGCATTTAACTCCGTTTCTGAAGGGAAACAAACGGCACAGTTCTCATCCATTAAACACACTCTGCTTTAGAGCAGGAAGCACGCTCTTGCTTTCTAGAGTCTCTATTACAGAGGGAAACGTGAGTGTGCTCAGAACAAAAGAACTGTGTTTCCTACACACGGACCATATCTAGTTCAACTCTGTTTCTGAAACTGATACAAACCACAGGTCCTCTAACATCCAATGCTTTTCAGTTAAGAGCGGGAAACGTGTGAGCTTCGTGAACAATGTTGCTTCGTTTGAGCTGAAAAGTGACTGTGTTTACCTGAAACGAAGTCTTCCTTGAAGGAAGACACAGAGCCTGGCATTTAACTCCGTATCTGAAGGGAAACAAACGGCACAGTTCTCATCCATGAAACACAATCTGCTTTAGAGCAAGAAGCACGCTCTTGCTTTCTAGAGTCTCTAATACAGAGGGAAAGGTGAGTGTGATCAGAACAAAAGAATGGTGTTTCCTACACACACAGACCATATCTAGTTCAACTCTGTTTCTGAAACTGATACAAACCACAGGTCCTCTAACATCCAATGCTTTTCAGTTAAGAGCGAGAAACGTGTGAGCTTCGTGAACAATGTAGCTTCGTTTGAGCTGAAAAGTGACTGCGTTTACCTGAAACAAAGTCTTGCTTGAAGGAAGACACAGACCCTGGCATTTAACTCCGTTTCTGAAGGGAAACACAGGGCATAGTTCGCATCCATGAAACACACTCTGCTTTAGAGCAAGAAGCACGCTCTTGCTTTCTAGAGTCTCTAATACAGAGGGAAATGTGAGTGTGCTCTGAAAAAAAGAACTGTGTTGACTACACACACGGACCATATCTAGTTCAACTCTGTTTCTGAAACTGATACAAACCACAGGTCCTCTAACATCCAATGTTTTTCAGTTAAAGGGAGAAACGTGTGATCTTCGTGAACAATGTAGCTTTGAGCTGAAAAGTGACTGCGTTTACCTGAAACGAAGTCTTTCTTGAAGAAAGACACAGAGCCTGGCATTTAACTCCCTTTCTTAAAGGAAACACACTGCACAGTTCTCATCCAAGAAACACACTCTGCTTTAGAGCAAGAAGCACGCTCTTGCTTTCTAGGGTCTCTAATACAGAGGGAAACGTGAGTGTACTCAGAACAAAAGAACTGTGTTTCCTACACACATGGACCATATCTAGTTCAACTCTGTTTCTGAAACTGATTCAAACCACAGGTCCTCTAACATCCAATGCTTTTCAGTTAAGAGCGAGAAACGTGTGAGCTTCGTGAACAATGTAGCTTCCTTTGAGCTGAAAAGTGACTGGGTTTACAAGAAACGCAGTCTTGCTTGAAGGAAGACACAGAGCCTGGCATTTAACTCCGTTTCTGAAGGGAAACACACGTCACAGTTCTCATCCATGAAACACACTCTGCTTTATATCAAGAAGCACGCTCTTGCTTTCTAGAGTCTCTATTACAGAGGGAAACGTGAGTGTGCTCAGAACAAAAGAACTGTGTTTCCTACACACACGGACCATATCTAGTTCAACTCTGTTTCTGAAACTCATACAAGCACAGGTCCTCTAACATCCAATGCTTTTCAGTTAAAGAGAGAAACATGTGAGCTTTGTGAACAATGTAGCTTCGTTTGAGCTGTAAAGTGATTGCATTTACCTGAAACGAAGACTTGCTTGTAGGAAGACACAAAGCCTGGCATTTAACTCCGTTTCTAAAGAGAAACACACGGCACAGATCTCATCCATGAAACACACTCTGCTTTAGAGCAAGAAGCACGCTCTTACTTTCTAGAGTATCTAATACAGAGGGAAACGTGAGAGTGCTCTTTAAAAAAGAATGGTGTTTCCTACACACACGGACCATATGTAGTTCAACTCTGTTTCTGAAACTCATACAAACCACAGGTCCTCTAATATCCAATGCTTTTCAGTTAAGAGCGAGAAACGTGTGAGCTTCGTGAACAATGTAGCTTCGTTTGAGCTGACAAGTGATTGCATTTACCTGAAAAGTAGTCTTGCTTGTAGGAAGACACACGCCTGGCATTTAACTCCGTTTCAGAAGGGAAATTCATGGCACAGTTCTCATCCATGAAACACACTCTGCTTTAGAGCAAGAAGCACGCTCTTGCTTTCTAGAGTCTCTAATATAGAGGGAAACGTGAGTGTGCTCAGAACAAAACAACTGTTTTTCCTACACACGGCCCATATCTGGATCAACTCTGTTTCTGAAACTGATACAAACCACAGGTCCTCTAACATCCAATGTTTTTCAGTTAAGAGCGAGAAACGTGTGAGCTTCATGAACAATGTAGCTTCGTTTGAGCTGAAAAGTGACTGCGTTTACATCTAACGAAGTCTTGCTTGAAGAAAGACACAGAGCCTGGCATTTAACTCCGTTTCTGAAGGGAAACACACGGCACAGTTCTCATCCATGAAACACACTCTGCTTTAGAGCAAGAAGCACGCTCTTGCTTTCTAGAGTCTCTATTACAGAGGGAAACGTGAGTGTGCTCAGAACAAAAGAACTGTGTTTCCTACACACACGGACCATTTCTAGTTCAACTCTGTTTCTGAAACTCATACAAGCACAGGTCCTCTAACATCCAATGCTTTTCAGTTAAAGAGAGAAACATGTGAGCTTTTTGACCAATGTAGCTTCGTTTGAGCTGAAAAGTGATTGCATTTACCTGAAACGAAGACTTGCTTGTAGGAAGACACAAAGCCTGGCATTTATCTCCGTTTCTAAAGAGAAACACACGGCACAGATCTCATCCATGAAACACACTCTGCTTTAGAGCAAGAAGCACGCTCTTACTTTCTAGAGTATCTAATACAGAGGGAAACGTGAGAGTGCTCTTTAAAAAAGAATGGTGTTTCCTACACACACGGACCATATGTAGTTCAACTCTGTTTCTGAAACTCATACAAACCACAGGTCCTCTAATATCCAATGCTTTTCAGTTAAGAGCGAGAAACGTGTGAGCTTCGTGAACAATATAGCTTCGTTTGAGCTGACAAGTGATTGCATTTACCTGAAAAGTAGTCTTGCTTGTAGGAAGACACACGCCTGGCATTTAACTCCGTTTCAGAAGGGAAATTCATGGCACAGTTCTCATCCATGAAACACACTCTGCTTTAGAGCAAGAAGCACGCTCTTGCTTTCTAGAGTCTCTAATATAGAGGGAAACGTGAGTGTGCTCAGAACAAAACAACTGTTTTTCCTACACACGGCCCATATCTGGATCAACTCTGTTTCTGAAACTGATACAAACCACAGGTCCTCTAACATCCAATGTTTTTCAGTTAAGAGCGAGAAACGTGTGAGCTTCGTGAACAATGTAGCTTCGTTTGAGCTGAAAAGTGACTGCGTTTACATCTAACGAAGTCTTGCTTGAAGAAAGACACAGAGCCTGGCATTTAACTCCGTTTCTGAAGGGAAACACACGGCACAGTTCTCATCCATGAAACACACTCTGCTTTAGAGCAAGAAGCACGCTCTTGCTTTCTAGAGTCTCTAATACAGAGGGAAATGTGAGTGTGCTCTGAACAAAAGAACTGTGTTGACTACACACACAGACCATATCTAGTTCAACTCTGTTTCTGAAACTGATACAAACCACAGGTCGTCTAACATCCAATGCTTTTCAGTTAAAAGCGAGAAACGTGTGAGCTTCGTGATCAATGTAGCTTCATTTGAGCTGAACTGTGACTGCTTTTACCTGAAATGAAGTCTTGCTTGTAGGAAGATACATGCCTGGCATTTAACTCCGTTTCTGAAGGGAAACAAACGGCACAGTTCTCATCCATTAAACACACTCTGCTTTAGAGCAGGAAGCACGCTCTTGCTTTCTAGAGTCTCTATTACAGAGGGAAACGTGAGTGTGCTCAGAACAAAAGAACTGTGCTTCCTACACACGGACCAATCTAGTTCAACTCTGTTTCTGAAACTGATACAAACCACAGGTCCTCTAACATCCAATGCTTTTCAGTTAAAGCGGGAAACGTGTGAGCTTCGTGAACAATGTTGCTTCGTTTGAGCTGAAAAGTGACTGTGTTTACCTGAAACGAAGTCTTCCTTGAAGGAAGACACAGAGCCTGGCATTTAACTCCGTATCTGAAGGGAAACAAACGGCACAGTTCTCATCCAAGAAACACACTCTGCTTTAGAGCAAGAAGCACGCTCTTGCTTTCTAGGGTCTCTAATACAGAGGGAAACGTGAGTGTACTCAGAACAAAAGAACTGTGTTTCCTACACACATGGACCATATCTAGTTCAACTCTGTTTCTGAAACTGATTCAAACCACAGGTCCTCTAACATCCAATGCTTTTCAGTTAAGAGCGAGAAACGTGTGAGCTTCGTGAACAATGTAGCTTCATTTGAGCTGAAAAGTGACTGGGTTTACAAGAAACGCAATCTTGCTTGAAGGAAGGCACAGAGCCTGGCATTTAACTCCGTTTCTGAAGGAAACACACGTCACTGTTCTCATCCATGAAACACACTCTGCTTTAGAGCAAGAAGCACGCTCTTGCTTTCTAGAGTCTCTATTACAGAGGGAAACGTGAGTGTGCTCAGAACAAAAGAACTGTGTTTCCTACAAACACGGACCATATCTAGTTCAACTCTGTTTCTGAAACTCATACAAGCACAGGTCCTCTAACATCCAATGCTTTTCAGTTAAAGAGAGAAACATGTGAGCTTTGTGAACAATGTAGCTTCGTTTGAGCTGAAAAGTGACTGCCATTACCTGAAACGAAGACTTGCTTGTAGGAAGACACACGCCTGGCATTTAACTCCGTTTCAGAAGGGAAATTCATGGCACAGTTCTCATCCATGAAACACACTCTGCTTTAGAGCAAGAAGCACGCTCTTGCTTTCTAGAGTCTCTAATATAGAGGGAAACGTGAGTGTGCTCAGAACAAAACAACTGTTTTTCCTACACACGGCCCATATCTGGTTCAACTCTGTTTCTGAAACTGATACAAACCACAGGTCCTCTAACATCAATGTTTTTCAGTTAAGAGCGAGAAACGTGTGAGCTTCGTGAACAATGTAGCTTCGTTTGAGCTGAAAAGTGACTGCGTTTACATCTAACGAAGTCTTGCTTGAAGAAAGACACAGAGCCTGGCATTTAACTCCGTTTCTGAAGGGAAACACACGGCACAGTTCTCATCCATGAAACACACTCTGCTTTAGAGCAAGAAGCACGCTCTTGCTTTCTAGAGTCTCTAATACAGAGGGAAATGTGAGTGTGCTCTGAACAAAAGAACTGTGTTGACTACACACACGGACCATATCTAGTTCAACTCTGTTTCTGAAACTGATACAAACCACAGGTCGTCTAACATCCAATGCTTTTCAGTTAAAAGCGAGAAACGTGTGAGCTTCGTGATCAATGTAGCTTCATTTGAGCTGAACTGTGACTGCTTTTACCTGAAATGAAGTCTTGCTTGTAGGAAGACACATGCCTGGCATTTAACTCCGTTTCTGAAGGGAAACAAACGGCACAGTTCTCATCCATTAAACACACTCTGCTTTAGAGCAGGAAGCACGCTCTTGCTTTCTAGAGTCTCTATTACAGAGGGAAACGTGAGTGTGCTCATTACAAAAGAACTGTGTTTCCTACACACGGACCATTTCTAGTTCAACTCTGTTTCTGAAACTGATACAAACCACAGGTCCTCTAACATCCAATGCTTTTCAGTTAAGAGCGGGAAACGTGTGAGCTTCGTGAACAATGTAGCTTCGTTTGAGCTGAAAAGTGACTGTGTTTACCTGAAACGAAGTCTTCCTTGAAGGAAGACACAGAGCCTGGCATTTAACTCCGTATCTGAAGGGAAACAAACGGCACAGTTCTCATCCATGAAACACAATCTGCTTTAGAGCAAGAAGCACGCTCTTGCTTTCTAGAGTCTCTAATACAGAGGGAAACGTGAGTGTGATCAGAACAAAAGAATGGTGTTTCCTACACACACAGACCATATCTTGTTCAACTCTGTTTCTGAAACTGATACAAACCACAGGTCGTCTAACATCCAATGCTTTTCAGTTAAGAGCGAGAAACGTGTGAGCTTCGTGAACAATGTAGCTTCGTTTGAGCTGAAAAGTGACTGCGTTTACCTGAAACGAAGTCTTGCTTGAAGGAAGACACAGACCCTGGCATTTAACTCCGTTTCTGAAGGGAAACACAGGGCATAGTTCGCATCCATGAAACACACTCTGCTTTAGAGCAAGAAGCACGCTCTTGCTTTCTAGAGTCTCTAATACAGAGGGAAATGTGAGTGTGCTCTGAAAAAAAGAACTGTGTTGACTACACACACGGACCATATCTAGTTCAACTCTGTTTCTGAAACTGATACAAACCACAGGTCCTCTAACATCCAATGTTTTTCAGTTAAAGGGAGAAACGTGTGATCTTCGTGAACAATGTAGCTTTGAGCTGAAAAGTGACTGCGTTTACCTGAAACGAAGTCTTTCTTGAAGAAAGACACAGAGCCTGGCATTTAACTCCCTTTCTTAAAGGAAACACACTGCACAGTTCTCATCCAAGAAACACACTCTGCTTTAGAGCAAGAAGCACGCTCTTGCTTTCTAGGGTCTCTAATACAGAGTGAAACGTGAGTGTACTCAGAACAAAAGAACTGTGTTTCCTACACACATGGACCATATCTAGTTCAACTCTGTTTCTGAAACTGATTCAAACCACAGGTCCTCTAACATCCAATGCTTTTCAGTTAAGAGCGAGAAACGTGTGAGCTTCGTGAACAATGTAGCTTCCTTTGAGCTGAAAAGTGACTGGGTTTACAAGAAACGCAGTCTTGCTTGAAGGAAGACACAGAGCCTGGCATTTAACTCCGTTTCTGAAGGGAAACACACGTCACAGTTCTCATCCATGAAACACACTCTGCTTTAGAGCAAGAAGCACGCTCTTGCTTTCTAGAGTCTCTATTACAGAGGGAAACGTGAGTGTGCTCAGAACAAAAGAACTGTGTTTCCTACACACACGGACCATATCTAGTTCAACTCTGTTTCTGAAACTCATACAAGCACAGGTCCTCTAACATCCAATGCTTTTCAGTTAAGAGCGAGAAACGTGTGAGCTTCGTGAACAATGTAGCTTCGTTTGAGCTGACAAGTGATTGCATTTACCTGAAAAGTAGTCTTGCTTGTAGGAAGACACACGCCTGGCATTTAACTCCGTTTCAGAAGGGAAATTCATGGCACAGTTCTCATCCATGAAACACACTCTGCTTTAGAGCAAGAAGCACGCTCTTGCTTTCTAGAGTCTCTTATATAGTGGGAAACGTGAGTGTGCTCAGAACAAAACAACTGTTTTTCCTACACACGGCCCATATCTGGTTCAACTCTGTTTCTGAAACTGATACAAACCACAGGTCCTCTAACATCCAATGTTTTTCAGTTAAGAGCGAGAAACGTGTGAGCTTCGTGAACAATGTAGCTTCGTTTGAGCTGAAAAGTGACTGCGTTTACATCTAACGAAGTCTTGCTTGAAGAAAGACACAGAGCCTGGCATTTAACTCCGTTTCTGAAGGGAAACACAGGGCATAGTTCGCATCCATGAAACACACTCTGCTTTAGAGCAAGAAGCACGCTCTTGCTTTCTAGAGTCTCTAATACAGAGGGAAATGTGAGTGTGCTCTGAACAAAAGAACTGTGTTGACTACACACACAGACCATATCTAGTTCAACTCTGTTTCTGAAACTGATACAAACCACAGGTCGTCTAACATCCAATGCTTTTCAGTTAAAAGCGAGAAACGTGTGAGCTTCGTGATCAATGTAGCTTCATTTGAGCTGAACTGTGACTGCTTTTACCTGAAATGAAGTCTTGCTTGTAGGAAGACACATGCCTGGCATTTAACTCCGTTTCTGAAGGGAAACAAACGGCACAGTTCTCATCCATTAAACACACTCTGCTTTAGAGCAGGAAGCACGCTCTTGCTTTCTAGCGTCTCTATTACAGAGGGAAACCTGAGTGTGCTCAGAACAAAAGAACTGTGCTTCCTACACACGGACCAATCTAGTTCAACTCTGTTTCTGAAACTGATACAAACCACAGGTCCTCTAACATCCAATGCTTTTCAGTTAAGAGCGGGAAACGTGTGAGCTTCGTGAACAATGTTGCTTCGTTTGAGCTGAAAAGTGACTGTGTTTACCTGAAACGAAGTCTTCCTTGAAGGAAGACACAGAGCCTGGCATTTAACTCCGTATCTGAAGGGAAACAAACGGCACAGTTCTCATCCAAGAAACACACTCTGCTTTAGAGCAAGAAGCACGCTCTTGCTTTCTAGGGTCTCTAATACAGAGGGAAACGTGAGTGTACTCAGAACAAAAGAACTGTGTTTCCTACACACATGGACCATATCTAGTTCAACTCTGTTTCTGAAACTGATTCAAACCACAGGTCCTCTAACATCCAATGCTTTTCAGTTAAGAGCGAGAAACGTGTGAGCTTCGTGAACAATGTAGCTTCATTTGAGCTGAAAAGTGACTGGGTTTACAAGAAACGCAATCTTGCTTGAAGGAAGACACAGAGCCTGGCATTTAACTCCGTTTCTGAAGGAAACACACGTCACTGTTCTCATCCATGAAACACACTCTGCTTTAGAGCAAGAAGCACGCTCTTGCTTTCTAGAGTCTCTATTACAGAGGGAAACGTGAGTGTGCTCAGAACAAAAGAACTGTGTTTCCTACACACACGGACCATATCTAGTTCAACTCTGTTTCTGAAACTCATACAAGCACAGGTCCTCTAACATCCAATGGTTTTCAGTTAAAGAGAGAAACATGTGAGCTTTGTGAACAATGTAGCTTCGTTTGAGCTGAAAAGTGACTGCCATTACCTGAAACGAAGACTTGCTTGTAGGAAGACACAAAGCCTGGCATTTAACTCCGTTTCTAAAGAGAAACACACGGCACAGTTCTCATCCATGAAACACACTCTGCTTTAGAGCAAGAAGCACGCTCTTGCTTTCTAGAGTCTCTAATACAGAGGGAAACGTGAGTGTGCTCTGAACAAAAGAACTGTTTTTCCTACACACACGTACCATATCTAGTTCAACTCTGTTTCTGAAGCTGATAGAAACCACAGGTCCTCTAAAATCCAACGCTTTTCATTTAAGAGCGAGAAACATGTGTGCTTTGTGAACAATGTAGCTTCCTTTGAGCTTAAAAGTGACTGTGTTTACCTGAAACGAAGTCTTGCTTGAAGGAAGACACAGAGCCTGGCATTTAACTCCGTTTCTGAAGGGAAACACACGGCATAGTTCTCATCCATGAAACACACTCTGCTTTAGAGCAAGAAGCACGCTCTTGCTTTCTAGAGTCTCTAATACAGAGGGAAATGTGAGTGTGCTCAGAACAAAAGAACTCTGTTGACTACACACACGGACCATATCTAGTTCAACTCTGTTTCTGAAACTGATACAAACCACAGGTCATCTAACATCCAATGCTTTTCAGTTAAGAGCGAGAAACGTGTGACCTTCGTGAACAATGTAGCTTCGTTTTACCTGAACTGTGACTGCGTTTACCTGAAACGAAGTCTTGCTTGTAGGAAGACACACGCCTGGCATTTAACTCCGTTTCTGAAGGGAAACACACGGCACAGTTCTCATCCATGAAACACACTCTGCTTTAGAGCAGGAAGCACGCTCTTGCTTTCTAGAGTATCTAATACAGAGAGAAACGTGAGTGTGCTCAGAACAAAAGAACTGTGTTTCCTACACACGGATCATATCTAGTTCAACTCTGTTTCTGAAACTGATACAAACCACAGGTCCTCTAACATCCAATGCTTTTCAGTTAAGAGCGGAATACGTGTGAGCTTCGTGAACAATGTTGCTTCGTTTGAGCTGAAAAGTGACTGCGTTTACATGAAACGAAGTCTTGCTTGAAGGAAGACACAGAGCCTGGCATTTAACTCCGTATCTGAAGGGCAACAAACGGCACAGTTCTCATCCATGAAACACAATCTGCTTTAGAGCAAGAAGCACGCTCTTGCTTTCTAGAGTCTATAATACAGAGGGAAACGTGAGTGTGATCAGAACAAAAGAATGGTGTTTCCTACACACACAGACCATATCTAGTTCAACTCTGTTTCTGAAACTGATACAAACCACAGGTCCTCTAACATACAATGCTTTTCAGTTAAGGGCGAGAAACGTGTGAGCTTCGTGAACAATGTAGCCTCGTTTGAGCTGAAAAGTGACTGCGTTTACCTGAAACGAAATCTTGCTTGAAGGAAGACACAGACTCTGGCATTTAACTCCGTTTCTGAAGGGAAACACAGGGCATAGTTCGCATCCATGAAACACACTCTGCTTTAGAGCAAGAAGCACGCTCTTGCTTTCTAGAGTCTCTAATACAGAAGGAAATGTGAGTGTGCTCTGAACAAAAGAACTGTGTTGACTACACACACGGACCATATCTAGTTCAACTCTGTTTCTGAAACTGATACAAACCACAGGTCCTCTAATATCCAATGCTTTTCAGTTTAGAGCGAGAAACGTGTGAGCTTCGTGAACAATGTAGCTTCGTTTGAGCTGAAAAGTGACTGCGTTTACCTGAAACGAGGTCTTGCTTGAAGAAAGACACAGAGCCTGGCATTTAACTCCGTTTCTGAAGGGAAACACACGGCACAGTTCTCATTCATGAAAGACACTCTGCTTTAGAGCAAGAAGCACACACTTTCTTTCTAGAGTCTCTATTACAGAGGGACACGTGAGTGTGCTCAGAACAAAAGAACTGTGTTTCCTACACACGGACCATATCTAGTTCAACTCTGTTTCTGAAACTGATACAATCCACAGGTCCTCTAACATCCAATTCTTTTCAGTTAAAAGTGAGAAACGTGTGAGCTTCGTGAACAATGTAGTTTCGTTTGAGCTGAAAAGTGACTGCGTTTACCTGAAAAGAAGTCTTGCTTCAAGGAAGACACAGAGCCTGGTATTTAACTCCGTTTCTGAAGGGAAACACACGGCACAGTTCTCATCCATGAAACACACTCTGCTTTAGAGCAAGAAGCACGCTCTTGCTTACTAGAGTCTCTAATACAGAGGGAAACGTGACTGTGCTCAGAACAAAAGAATGGTGTTTCCTACACACACGGACCATATCTAGTTCAACTCTGTTTCTGAAACTGATATAAACCACAGGTCCTCTAACATCCAATGCTTTTCATTTAAGAGTGAGAAACGTGTGAGCTTCGTGAACAGTGTAGCTTCGTTTGAGCTGAAAAGTGACTGCGTTTACCTGAAACGAAGTCTTGCTTGAAGGAAGACACAGAGCCTGGCATTTAACTCCGTTTCTGAAGGGAAACACACGGCACAGTTCTCATCCATGAAACACACTCTGCTTTAGAGCAAGAAGCACGCTCTTGCTTACTAGAGTCTCTAATACAGAGGGAAACGTGACTGTGCTCAGAACAAAAGAATGGTGTTTCCTACACACACGGACTATATCTAGTTCAACTCTGTTTCTGAAACTGATACAAACCACAGGTCCTCTAACATCCAATGCTTTTCATTTAAGAGTGAGAAACGTGTGAGCTTCGTGAACAGTGTAGCTTCGTTTGAGCTGAAAAGTGACTGCGTTTACCTGAAACGAAGTCTTGCTTGAAGGAAGACACAGAGCCTGGCATTTAACTCCGTTTATGAAGGGAAACACACAGCACAGTTCTCATCCATGAAACACACTCTGCTTTAGAGCAAGAAGCACGCTCTTGCTATCTAGAGTCTCTAATACAGAAGGAAATGTGAGTGTGCTCTGAAAAAAAGAACTGTGTTGACTACACACACGGACCATATCTAGTTCAACTCTGTTTCTGAAACTGATACAAACCACAGGTCGTCTAACATCCAATGCTTTTCAGTTAAGAGCGAGAAACGTGTGAGCTTCGTGAACAATGTAGCTTCATTTGAGCTGAACTGTGACTGCTTTTACCTGAAACGAAGTCTTGCTTGTAGGAAGACACGTGCATGGCATTTAACTCCGTTTCTTAAGGGAAACACACGGCACAGTTCTCATCCATGAAACACACTCTGCTTTAGAGCAAGAAGAACGCTCTTGCTTTCTAGAGTCTCTAATACAGAGTGAAACGTGAGTGTGCTCAGAACAAAAGAACTGTGTTTCCTACACACGGACCATATCTAGTTCAACTCTGTTTCTGAAACTGATACAAACCACAGGTCCTCTAACATCCAATGCTTTTCAGTTAAGAGCGAGAAACGTGTGAGCTTCGTGAACAATGTTGCTTCGTTTGAGCTGAAAAGTGACTGCGTTTACATGAAACGAAGTCTTGCTTGACGGAAGACACAGAGCCTGGCATTTAACTCCGTTTCTGAAGGGAAACAAATGGCACAGTTCTCATCCATGAAACACACTCTGCTTTAGAGTAAGAAGCACGCTCTTGCTTTCTAGAGTCTCTAATATAGAGGGAAACGTGAGTGTGCTCAGAACAAAACAACTGTTTTTCCTACACCCACAGACCATATCTGGTTCAACTCTGTTTCTGAAGCTGATACAAACCACAGGTCCTCTAACATCCAACGCTTTTCAGTTAAGAGCGAGAAACGTGTGAGCTTCTGAACAATGTAGCTTCCTTTGAGCTGAAAAGTGACTGGGTTTACAAGAAACGCAGTCTTGCTTGAAGGAAGACACAGAGCCTGGCATTTAACTCCGTTTCTGAAGGGAAACACACGTCACAGTTCTCATCCATGAAACACACTCTGCTTTAGAGCAAGAAGCACGCACTTGCTTTCTAGAGTCTCTATTACAGAGGGAAACGTGAGTGTGCACAGAACAAAAGAACTGTGTTTCCTACACACACGGACCATATCTAGTTCAACTCTGTTTCTGAAACTCATACAAGCACAGGTCCTCTAACATCCAATGCTTTTCAGTTAAAGAGAGAAACATGTGAGCTTTGTGAACAATGTAGCTTCGTTTGAGCTGAAAAGTGACTGCCATTACCTGAAACGAAGACTTGCTTGTAGGAAGACACAAAGCCTGGCAATTAACTCCGTTTCTAAAGAGAAACACATGGCACAGTTATCATCCATGAAACACACTCTGCTTTAGAGCAAGAAGCACGCTCTTGCTTTCTAGAGTCTCTAATAGAGAGGGAAACGTGAGTGTGATCAGAACAAAAGAATGGTTTTTCCTACACACACGGACCATATCTAGTTCAACTCTGTTTCTGGAACTGATACAAACCACAGGTCCTCTAACATCCAATGCTTTTCAGTTAAGAGCGAGAAAAGTGTGAGGTTCGTGAACAATGTAGCTTCGTTTGAGCTGAAAAGTGACTGCGTTTACCTGAAACGAAGTCTTGCTTGAAGAAAGACACAGAGCCTGGAATTTAACTCCGTTTCTGAAGGGAAACACACGGCACAGTTCTCATCCATGAAACACACTCTGCGTTAGAGCATGAAGCACGCTCTTGCTTTCTAGAGTCTCTAATACAGAGGGAAATGTGAGTGTGCTCTGAACAAAAGAACTGTGTTGACTACACACACAGACCATATCTAGTTCAACTCTGTTTCTGAAACTGATACAAACCACAGGTCGTCTAACATCCAATGCTTTTCAGTTATGAGCGAGAAACGTGTGACCTTCGTGAACAATGTAGCTTCCTTTGACCTGAACTGTGACTGCGTTTACCTGAAACGAAGTCTTGCTTGTAGGAAAACACACGCCTGGCATTTAACTCCGTTTCTGAAGGGAAACACACGGCACAGTTCTCATCCATGAAACACACTCTGCTTTAGAGCAGGAAGCACGCTCTTGCTTTCTAGAGTCTCTAATACAGAGGGAAACGTGAGTGTGCTCAGAACAAAAGAACTGTGTTTCCTACACACGGACCATATCTAGTTCAACTCTGTTTCTGAAACTGATACAAACCACAGGTCCTCTAACATCCAATGCTTTTCAGTTAAGAGCGGGAAACGTGTGAGCTTCGTGAACAATGTTGCTTCGTTTGAGCTGAAAAGTGACTGCGTTTACATGAAACGAAGTCTTGCTTGAAGGTAGACACAGAGCCTGGCATTTAACTCCGTATCTGAAGGGAAACAAACGGCACAGTTCTCATCCATGAAACACAATCTGCTTTAGAGCAAGAAGCACGCTCTTGCTTTCTAGAGTCTCTAATACAGAGGAAAACGTGAGTGTGATCAGAACAAAAGAATGGTGTTTTCTACACACACGGACCATATCTAGTTCAACTCTGTTTCTGAAACTGACACAAACCACAGTTCCTCTAACATCCAATGCTTTTCAGTTAAGAGCGAGAAACGTGTGAGCTTCGTGAACAATGTAGCTTCGTTTTAGCTTAAAAGTGACTGTGTTTACCTGAAACGAAGTCTTGCTTGAAGAAAGACACAGAGCCTGGCATTTAACTCCGTTTCTAAAGAGAAACACACGGCACAGATCTCATCCATGAAACACACTCTGCTTTAGAGCAAGAAGCACGCTCTTACTTTCTAGAGTATCTAATACAGAGGGAAACGTGAGAGTGCTCTTTAAAAAAGAATGGTGTTTCCTACACACACGGACCATATGTAGTTCAACTCTGTTTCTGAAACTCATACAAACCACAGGTCCTCTAATATCCAATGCTTTTCAGTTAAGAGCGAGAAACGTGTGAGCTTCGTGAACAATGTAGCTTCGTTTGAGCTGACAAGTGATTGCATTTACCTGAAAAGTAGTCTTGCTTGTAGGAAGACACACGCCTGGCATTTAACTCCGTTTCAGAAGGGAAATTCATGGCACAGTTCTCATCCATGAAACACACTCTGCTTTAGAGCAAGAAGCACGCTCTTGCTTTCTAGAGTCTCTAATATAGAGGGAAACGTGAGTGTGCTCAGAACAAAACAACTGTTTTTCCTACACACGGCCCATATCTGGTTCAACTCTGTTTCTGAAACTGATACAAACCACAGGTCCTCTAACATCCAATGTTTTTCAGTTAAGAGCGAGAAACGTGTGAGCTTCGTGAACAATGTAGCTTCGTTTGAGCTGAAAAGTGACTGCGTTTACATCTAACAAAGTCTTGCTTGAAGAAAGACACAGAGCCTGGCATTTAACTCCGTTTCTGAAGGGAAACACACGGCACAGTTCTCATCCATGAAACACACTCTGCTTTAGAGCAAGAAGCACGCTCTTGCTTTCTAGAGTCTCTAATACAGAGGGAAATGTGAGTGTGCTCTGAACAAAAGAACTGTGTTGACTACACACACAGACCATATCTAGTTCAACTCTGTTTCTGAAACTGATACAAACCACAGGTCGTCTAACATCCAATGCTTTTCAGTTAAAAGCGAGAAACGTGTGAGCTTCGTGATCAATGTAGCTTCATTTGAGCTGAACTGTGACTGCTTTTACCTGAAATGAAGTCTTGCTTGTAGGAAGACACATGCCTGGCATTTAACTCCGTTTCTGAAGGGAAACAAACGGCACAGTTCTCATCCATTAAACACACTCTGCTTTAGAGCAGGAAGCACGCTCTTGCTTTCTAGAGTCTCTATTACAGAGGGAAACGTGAGTGTGCTCAGAACAAAAGAACTGTGCTTCCTACACACGGACCAATCTAGTTCAACTCTGTTTCTGAAACTGATACAAACCACAGGTCCTCTAACATCCAATGCTTTTCAGTTAAGAGCGGGAAACGTGTGAGCTTCGTGAACAATGTTGCTTCGTTTGAGCTGAAAAGTGACTGTGTTTACCTGAAACGAAGTCTTCCTTGAAGGAAGACACAGAGCCTGGCATTTATCTCCGTATCTGAAGGGAAACAAACGGCACAGTTCTCATCCATGAAACACAATCTGCTTTAGAGCAAGAAGCACGCTCTTGCTTTCTAGAGTCTCTAATACAGAGGGAAACGTGAGTGTGATGAGAACAAAAGAATGGTGTTTCCTACACACACAGACCATATCTAGTTCAACTCTGTTTCTGAAACTAATACAAACCACAGGTCCTCTAACATCCAATGCTTTTCAGTTAAGAGCGAGAAACGTGTGAGCTTCGTGAACAATGTAGCTTCGTTTGAGCTGAAAAGTGACTGTGTTTACCTGAAACGAAGTCTTGCTTGAAGGAAGACACAGAATCTGGCATTTAACTCCGTTTCTGAAGGGAAACACAGGGCATAGTTCTCATCCAAGAAACACACTCTGCTTTAGAGCAAGAAGCACGCTCTTGCTTTCTAGGGTCTCTAATACAGAGGGAAACGTGAGTGTACTCAGAACAAAAGAACTGTGTTTCCTACACACATGGACCATATCTAGTTCAACTCTGTTTCTGAAACTGATTCAAACCACAGGTCCTCTAACGTCCAATGCTTTTCAGTTAAGAGCGAGAAACATGTGAGCTTCGTGAACAATGTAGCTTCATTTGAGCTGAAAAGTGACTGGGTTTACAAGAAATGCAATCTTGCTTGAAGGAAGACACAGAGCCTGGCATTTAACTCCGTTTCTGAAGGAAACACACGTCACTGTTCTCATCCATGAAACACACTCTGCTTTAGAGCAAGAAGCACGCTCTTGCTTTCTAGAGTCTCTATTACAGAGGGAAACGTGAGTGTGCTCAGAACAAAAGAACTGTGTTTCCTACACACACGGACCATATCTAGTTCAACTCTGTTTCTGAAACTCATACAAGCACAGGTCCTCTAACATCCAATGCTTTTCAGTTAAAGAGAGAAACATGTGAGCTTTGTGAACAATGTAGCTTCGTTTGAGCTGAAAAGTGACTGCCATTACCTGAAACGAAGACTTGCTTGTAGGAAGACACAAAGCCTGGCATTTAACTCCGTTTCTAAAGAGAAACACACGGCACAGTTCTCATCCATGAAACACACTCTGCTTTAGAGCAGGAAGCACGCTCTTGCTTTCTAGAGTCTCTAATACAGAGGGAAACGTGAGTGTGCTCAGAACAAAAGAACTGTGTTGACTACACACACGGACCATATCTAGTTCAACTCTGTTTCTGAAACTGATACAAACCACAGGTCGTCTAACATCCAATGCTTTTCAGTTAAGAGCGAGAAACGTGTGACCTTCGTGAACAATGTAGCTTCGTTTTACCTGAACTGTGACTGCGTTTACCTGAAACGAAGTCTTGCTTGTAGGAAGACACACGCCTGGCATTTAACTCCGTTTCTGAAGGGAAACACACGGCACAGTTCTCATCCATGAAACACACTCTGCTTTAGAGCAGGAAGCACGCTCTTGCTTTCTAGAGTCTCTAATACAGAGAGAAACGTGAGTGTGCTCAGAACAAAAGAATTGTGTTTCCTACACACGGATCATATCTAGTTCAACTCTGTTTCTGAAACTGATACAAACCACAGGTCCTCTAACATCCAATGCTTTTCAGTTAAGAGCGGAATACGTGTGAGCTTCGTGAACAATGTTGCTTCGTTTGAGCTGAAAAGTGACTGCGTTTACATGAAACGAAGTCTTGCTTGAAGGAAGACACAGAGCCTGGCATTTAACTCCGTATCTGAAGGGCAACAAACGGCACAGTTCTCATCCATGAAACACAATCTGCTTTAGAGCAAGAAGCACGCTCTTGCTTTCTAGAGTCTATAATACAGAGGGAAACGTGAGTGTGATCAGAACAAAAGAATGGTGTTTCCTACACACACAGACCATATCTAGTTCAACTCTGTTTCTGAAACTGATACAAACCACAGGTCCTCTAACATACAATGCTTTTCAGTTAAGGGCAAGAAACGTGTGAGCTTCGTGAACAATGTAGCCTCGTTTGAGCTGAAAAGTGACTGCGTTTACCTGAAACGAAGTCTTGCTTGAAGGAAGACACAGACTCTGGCATTTAACTCCGTTTCTGAAGGGAAACACAGGGCATAGTTCGCATCCATGAAACACACTCTGCTTTAGAGCAAGAAGCACGCTCTTGCTTTCTAGAGTCTCTAATACAGAAGGAAATGTGAGTGTGCTCTGAACAAAAGAACTGTGTTGACTACACACACGGACCATATCTAGTTCAACTCTGTTTCTGAAACTGATACAAACCACAGGTCCTCTAACATCCAATGCTTTTCAGTTAAAAGCAAGAAACGTGTGAGCTTTGTGAACAATGTAGCTTTGAGCTGAAAAGTGACTGTGTTTACCTGAAACGAAGTCTTGCTTGAAGAAAGACACAGAGCCTGGCATTTAACTCCCTTTCTTAAGGGAAACACACTGCACAGTTCTCATCCAAGAAACACACTCTGCTTTAGAGCAAGAAGCACGCTCTTGCTTTCTAGGGTCTCTAATACAGAGGGAAACGTGAGTGTGCTCAGAACAAAAGAACTGTGTTTCCTACACACACGGACCATATCTAGTTCTACACTGTTTCTGAAACTCATACAAGCACAGGTCCTCTAACATCCAATGCTTTTCAGTTAAAGAGTGAAACATGTGAGCTTTGTGAACAATGTAGCTTCGTTTGAGCTGAAAAGTGACTGCCATTACCTGAAACGAAGACTTGCTTGTAGGAAGACACAAAGCCTGGCATTTAACTCCGTTTCTAAAGAGAAACACACGGCACAGTTCTCATCCATGAAAAACACTCTGCTTTAGAGCAAGAAGCACGCTTTTGCTTTCTAGAGTCTCTAATACAGAGGGAAACGTGAGTGTGCTCAGAACAAAAGAATGGTGTTTCCTACACACACGGACCATATCTAGTTCAACTCTGTTTCTGAAACTCATACAAACCACAGGTCCTCTAATATCCAATGCTTTTCAGTTTAGAGCGAGAAACGTGTGAGCTTCGTGAACAATGTAGCTTCGTTTGAGCTGAAAAGTGACTGCGTTTACCTGAAACGAAGTCTTGCTTGAAGAAAGACACAGAGCCTGGCATTTAACTCCGTTTCTGAAGGGAAACACACGGCACAGTTCTCATTCATGAAAGACACTCTGCTTTAGAGCAAGAAGCACACACTTTCTTTCTAGAGTCTCTATTACAGAGGGACACGTGAGTGTGCTCAGAACAAAAGAACTGTGTTTCCTACACACGGACCATATCTAGTTCAACTCTGTTTCTGAAACTGATACAATCCACAGGTCCTCTAACATCCAATTCTTTTCAGTTAAGAGCCTAGAAACGTGTGACCTTCGTGAACAATGTAGCTTCGTTTGAGCTGAACAGTGATTGCGTTTACCTGAAACGAAGTCTTGCTTGTGGGAAGACACACGCCTGGCATTTAACTCCGTTTCTGAAGGGAAACTCATGCCAAAGTTCTCATCCATGAAACACACTCTGCTTTAGAGCAAGAAGCACGCTCTTGCTTTCTAGAGTCTCTAATATACAGGGAAACGTGAGTGTGCTCAGAACAAAACAACTGTTTTTCCTACACACGGCCCATATCTGGTTCAACTCTGTTTCTGAAACTGATACAAACCAGAGATCCTCTAACATCCAATGCTTTTCAGTTAAAAGTGAGAAACGTGTGAGCTTCGTGAACAATGTAGTTTCGTTTGAGCTGAAAAGTGACTGCGTTTACCTGAAAAGAAGTCTTGCTTGAAGGAAGACACAGAGCCTGGTATTTAACTCCGTTTCTGAAGGGAAACACACGGCACAGTTCTCATCCATGAAACACACTCTGCTTTAGAGCAAGAAGCACGCTCTTGCTTACTAGAGTCTCTAATACAGAGGGAAACGTGACTGTGCTCAGAACAAAAGAATGGTGTTTCCTACACACACGGACCATATCTAGTTCAACTCTGTTTCTGAAACTGATACAAACCACAGGTCCTCTAACATCCAATGCTTTTCATTTAAGAGTGAGAAACGTGTGAGCTTCATGAACAGTGTAGCTTCGTTTGAGCTGAAAAGTGACTGCGTTTACCTGAAACGAAGTCTTGCTTGAAGGAAGACACAGAGCCTGGCATTTAACTCCGTTTCTGAAGGGAAACACACGGCACAGTTCTCATCCATGAAACACACTCTGCTTTAGAGCAAGAAGCACGCTCTTGCTTACTAGAGTCTCTAATACAGAGGGAAACGTGACTGTGCTCAGAACAAAAGAATGGTGTTTCCTACACACACGGACCATATCTAGTTCAACTCTGTTTCTGAAACTGATACAAACCACAGGTCCTCTAACATCCAATGCTTTTCATTTAAGAGTGAGAAACGTGTGAGCTTCGTGAACAGTGTAGCTTCGTTTGAGCTGAAAAGTGACTGCGTTTACCTGAAACGAAGTCTTGCTTGAAGGAAGACACAGAGCCTGGCATTTAACTCCGTTTCTGAAGGGAAACACACGGCACAGTTCTCATCCATGAAACACACTCTGCTTTAGAGCAAGAAGCACGCTCTTGCTTTCTAGAGTCTCTATTACAGAGGGAAACGTGAGTGTGCACAGAACAAAAGAACTGTGTTTCCTACACACACGGACCATATCTAGTTCAACTCTGTTTCTGAAACTCATACAAGCACAGGTCCTCTAACATCCAATGCTTTTCAGTTTAGAGCGAGAAACGTGTGAGCTTCGTGAACAATGTAGCTTCGTTTGAGCTGAAAAGTGACTGCGTTTACCTGAAACGAAGTCTTGCTTGAAGAAAGACACAGAGCCTGGCATTTAACTCCGTTTCTGAAGGGAAACACACGGCACAGTTCTCATTCATGAAAGACACTCTGCTTTAGAGCAAGAAGCACACACTTTCTTTCTAGAGTCTCTATTACAGAGGGACACGTGAGTGTGCTCAGAACAAAAGAACTGTGTTTCCTACACACGGACCATATCTAGTTCAACTCTGTTTCTGAAACTGATACAATCCACAGGTCCTCTAACATCCAATTCTTTTCAGTTAAGAGCTAGAAACGTGTGACCTTCGTGAACAATGTAGCTTCGTTTGAGCTGAACAGTGATTGCGTTTACCTGAAACGAAGTCTTGCTTGTGGGAAGACACACGCCTGGCATTTAACTCCGTTTCTGAAGGGAAACTCATGCCACAGTTCTCATCCATGAAACACACTCTGCTTTAGAGCAAGAAGCACGCTCTTGCTTTCTAGAGTCTCTAATATAGAGGGAAACGTGAGTGTGCTCAGAACAAAACAACTGTTTTTCCTACACACGGCCCATATCTGGTTCAACTCTGTTTCTGAAACTGATACAAACCACAGATCCTCTAACATCCAATGCTTTTCAGTTAAAAGTGAGAAACGTGTGAGCTTCGTGAACAATGTAGTTTCGTTTGAGCTGAAAAGTGACTGCGTTTACCTGAAAAGAAGTCTTGCTTGAAGGAAGACACAGAGCCTGGTATTTAACTCCGTTTCTGAAGGGAAACACACGGCACAGTTCTCATCCATGAAACACACTCTGCTTTAGAGCAAGAAGCACGCTCTTGCTTACTAGAGTCTCTAATACAGAGGGAAACGTGACTGTGCTCAGAACAAAAGAATGGTGTTTCCTACACACACGGACCATATCTAGTTCAACTCTGTTTCTGAAACTGATACAAACCACAGGTCCTCTAACATCCAATGCTTTTCATTTAAGAGTGAGAAACGTGTGAGTTTCGTGAACAGTGTAGCTTCGTTTGAGCTGAAAAGTGACTGCGTTTACCTGAAACGAAGTCTTGCTTGAAGGAAGACACAGAGCCTGGCATTTAACTCCGTTTCTGAAGGGAAACACACGGCACAGTTCTCATCCATGAAACACACTCTGCTTTAGAGCAAGAAGCACGCTCTTGCTATCTAGAGTCTCTAATACAGAAGGAAATGTGAGTGTGCTCTGAACAAAAGAACTGTGTTGACTACACACACAGACCATATCTAGTTCAACTCTGTTTCTGAAACTGATACAAACCACAGGTCCTCTAACATCCAATGCTTTTCAGTTAAGAGCGAGAAACGTGTGAGCTTCGTGAACAATGTAGCTTCATTTGAGCTGAACTGTGACTGCTTTTACCTGAAACGAAGTCTTGCTCGTAGGAAGACACGTGCATGGCATTTAACTCCGTTTCTGAAGGGAAACACACGGCACAGTTCTCATCCATGAAACACACTCTGCTTTAGAGCAAGAAGCACGCTCTTGCTTTCTAGAGTCTCTAATACAGAGGGAAACGTGAGTGTGCTCAGAACAAAAGAACTGTGTTTCCTACACACGGACCATATCTAGTTCAACTCTGTTTCTGAAACTGATACAAACCACAGGTCCTCTAACATCCAATGCTTTTCAGTTAAGAGCGAGAAACGTGTGAGCTTCGTGAACAATGTTGCTTCGTTTGAGCTGAAAAGTGACTGCGTTTACATGAAACGAAGTCTTGCTTGACGGAAGACACAGAGCCTGGCATTTAACTCCGTTTCTGAAGGGAAACAAATGGCACAGTTCTCATCCATGAAACACACTCTGCTTTAGAGTAAGAAGCACGCTCTTGCTTTCTAGAGTCTCTAATATAGAGGGAAACGTGAGTGTGCTCAGAACAAAACAACTGTTTTTCCTACACACACAGACCATATCTGGTTCAACTCTGTTTCTGAAGCTGATACAAACCACAGGTCCTCTAACATCCAACGCTTTTCAGTTAAGAGCGAGAAACGTGTGAGCTTCTGAACAATGTAGCTTCCTTTGAGCTGAAAAGTGACTGGGTTTACAAGAAACGCAGTCTTGCTTGAAGGAAGACACAGAGCCTGGCATTTAACTCCGTTTCTGAAGGGAAACACACGTCACAGTTCTCATCCATGAAACACACTCTGCTTTAGAGCAAGAAGCACG
Source organism: Onychomys leucogaster (assembly GCA_949786385.1). Taxonomy (NCBI): domain Eukaryota; kingdom Metazoa; phylum Chordata; class Mammalia; order Rodentia; family Cricetidae; genus Onychomys; species Onychomys leucogaster. The sequence goes on along the minus strand of CATKUP010000037.1, from coordinate 2,262,182 downwards.
CTCTTGCTTTCTAGAGTCTCTATTACAGAGGGAAACGTGAGTGTGCTCAGAACAATAGAACTGTGTTTCCTACACACACGGACCATATCTAGTTCAACTCTGTTTCTGAAACTCATACAAGCACAGGTCCTCTAACATCCAATGCTTTTCAGTTAAAGAGAGAAACATGTGAGCTTTGTGAACAATGTAGCTTCGTTTGAGCTGAAAAGTGACTGCCATTACCTGAAACGAAGACTTGCTTGTAGGAAGACACAAAGCCTGGCAATTAACTCCGTTTCTAAAGAGAAACACATGGCACAGTTATCATCCATGAAACACACTCTGCTTTAGAGCAAGAAGCACGCTCTTGCTTTCTAGAGTCTCTAATAGAGAGGGAAACGTGAGTGTGATCAGAACAAAAGAATGGTGTTTCCTACACACACGGACCATATCTAGTTCAACTCTGTTTCTGGAACTGATACAAACCACAGGTCCTCTAACATCCAATGCTTTTCAGTTAAGAGCGAGAAACGTGTGAGGTTCGTGAACAATGTAGCTTCGTTTGAGCTGAAAAGTGACTGCGTTTACCTGAAACGAAGTCTTGCTTGAAGAAAGACACAGAGCCTGGCATTTAACTCCGTTTCTGAAGGGAAACACACGGCACAGTTCTCATCCATGAAACACACTCTGCTTTAGAGCATGAAGCACGCTCTTGCTTTCTAGAGTCTCTAATACAGAGGGAAATGTGAGTGTGCTCTGAACAAAAGAACTGTGTTGACTACACACACGGACCATATCTAGTTCAACTCTGTTTCTGAAACTGATACAAACCACAGGTCGTCTAACATCCAATGCTTTTCAGTTAAGAGCGAGAAACGTGTGAGCTTCGTGAACAATGTAGCTTCATTTGAGCTGAACTGTGACTGCTTTTACCTGAAACGAAGTCTTGCTTGTAGGAAGACACATGCATGGCATTTAACTCCCTTTCTGAAGGGAAACAGACGGCACAGTTCTCATCCATGAAACACACTCTGCTTTAGAGCAAGAAGCACGCTCTTGCTTTCTAGAGTCTCTAATACAGAGGGAAACATGAGTGTGCTCAGAACAAAAGAACTGTGTTTCCTACACGCACGGACCACAGCTAGTTCAACTGTGTTTCTGAAACTGATACAAACCATAGGTTGTCTAACATCCAATGCTTTTCAGTTAAGAGCGAGATACGTGTGAGCTTCGTGAACAATGTAGTTTCGTTTGAGCTGAAAAGTGACTGCGTTTACCTGAAAAGAAGTCTTGCTTGAAGGAAGACACAGAGCCTGGGATTTAACACCGTTTCTGAAGGGAAACACACGGCACAGTTCTCATCCATGAAACACACTCTGCTTTAGAGCAAGAAGCACGCTCTTGCTTACTAGAGTCTCTAATACAGAGGGAAACGTGACTGTGCTCAGAACAAAACAATGGTGTTTCCTACACACACGGACCATATCTAGTTCAACTCTGTTTCTGAAACTGATACAAACCACAGGTCCTCTAACATCCAATGCTTTTCATTTAAGAGTGAGAAACGTGTGAGCTTCGTGAACAGTGTAGCTTCGTTTGAGCTGAAAAGTGACTGCGTTTACCTGAAACGAAGTCTTGCTTGAAGGAAGACACAGAGCCTGGCATTTAACTCCGTTTCTGAAGGGAAACACACGGCATAGTTCTCATCCATGAAACACACTCTGCTTTAGAGCAAGAAGCACGCTCTTGCTTTCTAGAGTCTCTAATACAGAGGGAAATGTGAGTGTGCTCAGAACAAAAGAACTGTGTTGACTACACACACGGACCATATCTAGTTCAACTCTGTTTCTGAAACTGATACAAACCACAGGTCGTCTAACATCCAATGCTTTTCAGTTATGAGCGAGAAATGTGTGACCTTCGTGAACAATGTAGCTTCCTTTGACCTGAACTGTGACTGCGTTTACCTAAAACGAAGTCTTGCTTGTAGGAAAACACACGCCTGGCATTTAACTCCGTTTCTGAAGGGAAACACACGGCACAGTTCTCATCCATGAAACACACTCTGCTTTAGAGCAGGAAGCACGCTCTTGCTTTCTAGTGTCTCTAATACAGAGGGAAACGTGAGTGTGCTCAGAACAAAAGAACTGTGTTTCCTACACACGGACCATATCTGGTTCAACTCTGTTTCTGAAACTGATACAAACCAGAGATCCTCTAACATCCAATGCTTTTCAGTTAAAAGTGAGAAACGTGTGAGCTTCGTGAACAATGTAGTTTCGTTTGAGCTGAAAAGTGACTGCGTTTACCTGAAAAGAAGTCTTGCTTGAAGGAAGACACAGAGCCTGGTATTTAACTCCGTTTCTGAAGGGAAACACACGGCACAGTTCTCATCCATGAAACACACTCTGCTTTAGAGCAAGAAGCACGCTCTTGCTTACTAGAGTCTCTAATACAGAGGGAAACGTGACTGTGCTCAGAACAAAAGAATGGTGTTTCCTACACACACGGACCATATCTAGTTCAACTCTGTTTCTGAAACTGATACAAACCACAGGTCCTCTAACATCCAATGCTTTTCATTTAAGAGTGAGAAACGTGTGAGCTTCATGAACAGTGTAGCTTCGTTTGAGCTGAAAAGTGACTGCGTTTACCTGAAACGAAGTCTTGCTTGAAGGAAGACACAGAGCCTGGCATTTAACTCCGTTTCTGAAGGGAAACACACGGCACAGTTCTCATCCATGAAACACACTCTGCTTTAGAGCAAGAAGCACGCTCTTGCTTACTAGAGTCTCTAATACAGAGGGAAACGTGACTGTGCTCAGAACAAAAGAATGGTGTTTCCTACACACACGGACCATATCTAGTTCAACTCTGTTTCTGGAACTGATACAAACCACAGGTCCTCTAACATCCAATGCTTTTCATTTAAGAGTGAGAAACGTGTGAGCTTCGTGAACAGTGTAGCTTCGTTTGAGCTGAAAAGTGACTGCGTTTACCTGAAACGAAGTCTTGCTTGAAGGAAGACACAGAGCCTGGCATTTAACTCCGTTTCTGAAGGGAAACACACGGCACAGTTCTCATCCATGAAACACACTCTGCTTTAGAGCAAGAAGCACGCTCTTGCTTTCTAGAGTCTCTATTACAGAGGGAAACGTGAGTGTGCACAGAACAAAAGAACTGTGTTTCCTACACACACGGACCATATCTAGTTCAACTCTGTTTCTGAAACTCATACAAGCACAGGTCCTCTAACATCCAATGCTTTTCAGTTTAGAGCGAGAAACGTGTGAGCTTCGTGAACAATGTAGCTTCGTTTGAGCTGAAAAGTGACTGCGTTTACCTGAAACGAAGTCTTGCTTGAAGAAAGACACAGAGCCTGGCATTTAACTCCGTTTCTGAAGGGAAACACACGGCACAGTTCTCATTCATGAAAGACACTCTGCTTTAGAGCAAGAAGCACACACTTTCTTTCTAGAGTCTCTATTACAGAGGGACACGTGAGTGTGCTCAGAACAAAAGAACTGTGTTTCCTACACACGGACCATATCTAGTTCAACTCTGTTTCTGAAACTGATACAATCCACAGGTCCTCTAACATCCAATTCTTTTCAGTTAAGAGCTAGAAACGTGTGACCTTCGTGAACAATGTAGCTTCGTTTGAGCTGAACAGTGATTGCGTTTACCTGAAACGAAGTCTTGCTTGTGGGAAGACACACGCCTGGCATTTAACTCCGTTTCTGAAGGGAAACTCATGCCACAGTTCTCATCCATGAAACACACTCTGCTTTAGAGCAAGAAGCACGCTCTTGCTTTCTAGAGTCTCTAATATAGAGGGAAACGTGAGTGTGCTCAGAACAAAACAACTGTTTTTCCTACACACGGCCCATATCTGGTTCAACTCTGTTTCTGAAACTGATACAAACCACAGATCCTCTAACATCCAATGCTTTTCAGTTAAAAGTGAGAAACGTGTGAGCTTCGTGAACAATGTAGTTTCGTTTGAGCTGAAAAGTGACTGCGTTTACCTGAAAAGAAGTCTTGCTTGAAGGAAGACACAGAGCCTGGTATTTAACTCCGTTTCTGAAGGGAAACACACGGCACAGTTCTCATCCATGAAACACACTCTGCTTTAGAGCAAGAAGCACGCTCTTGCTTACTAGAGTCTCTAATACAGAGGGAAACGTGACTGTGCTCAGAACAAAAGAATGGTGTTTCCTACACACACGGACCATATCTAGTTCAACTCTGTTTCTGAAACTGATACAAACCACAGGTCCTCTAACATCCAATGCTTTTCATTTAAGAGTGAGAAACGTGTGAGTTTCGTGAACAGTGTAGCTTCGTTTGAGCTGAAAAGTGACTGCGTTTACCTGAAACGAAGTCTTGCTTGAAGGAAGACACAGAGCCTGGCATTTAACTCCGTTTCTGAAGGGAAACACACGGCACAGTTCTCATCCATGAAACACACTCTGCTTTAGAGCAAGAAGCACGCTCTTGCTATCTAGAGTCTCTAATACAGAAGGAAATGTGAGTGTGCTCTGAACAAAAGAACTGTGTTGACTACACACACAGACCATATCTAGTTCAACTCTGTTTCTGAAACTGATACAAACCACAGGTCCTCTAACATCCAATGCTTTTCAGTTAAGAGCGAGAAACGTGTGAGCTTCGTGAACAATGTAGCTTCATTTGAGCTGAACTGTGACTGCTTTTACCTGAAACGAAGTCTTGCTCGTAGGAAGACACGTGCATGGCATTTAACTCCGTTTCTGAAGGGAAACACACGGCACAGTTCTCATCCATGAAACACACTCTGCTTTAGAGCAAGAAGCACGCTCTTGCTTTCTAGAGTCTCTAATACAGAGGGAAACGTGAGTGTGCTCAGAACAAAAGAACTGTGTTTCCTACACACGGACCATATCTAGTTCAACTCTGTTTCTGAAACTGATACAAACCACAGGTCCTCTAACATCCAATGCTTTTCAGTTAAGAGCGAGAAACGTGTGAGCTTCGTGAACAATGTTGCTTCGTTTGAGCTGAAAAGTGACTGCGTTTACATGAAACGAAGTCTTGCTTGACGGAAGACACAGAGCCTGGCATTTAACTCCGTTTCTGAAGGGAAACAAATGGCACAGTTCTCATCCATGAAACACACTCTGCTTTAGAGTAAGAAGCACGCTCTTGCTTTCTAGAGTCTCTAATATAGAGGGAAACGTGAGTGTGCTCAGAACAAAACAACTGTTTTTCCTACACACACAGACCATATCTGGTTCAACTCTGTTTCTGAAGCTGATACAAACCACAGGTCCTCTAACATCCAACGCTTTTCAGTTAAGAGCGAGAAACGTGTGAGCTTCTGAACAATGTAGCTTCCTTTGAGCTGAAAAGTGACTGGGTTTACAAGAAACGCAGTCTTGCTTGAAGGAAGACACAGAGCCTGGCATTTAACTCCGTTTCTGAAGGGAAACACACGTCACAGTTCTCATCCATGAAACACACTCTGCTTTAGAGCAAGAAGCACGCTCTTGCTTTCTAGAGTCTCTATTACAGAGGGAAACGTGAGTGTGCTCAGAACAATAGAACTGTGTTTCCTACACACACGGACCATATCTAGTTCAACTCTGTTTCTGAAACTCATACAAGCACAGGTCCTCTAACATCCAATGCTTTTCAGTTAAAGAGAGAAACATGTGAGCTTTGTGAACAATGTAGCTTCGTTTGAGCTGAAAAGTGACTGCCATTACCTGAAACGAAGACTTGCTTGTAGGAAGACACAAAGCCTGGCAATTAACTCCGTTTCTAAAGAGAAACACATGGCACAGTTATCATCCATGAAACACACTCTGCTTTAGAGCAAGAAGCACGCTCTTGCTTTCTAGAGTCTCTAATACAGAGGGAAACGTGAGTGTGCTCAGAACAAAAGAACTGTGTTTCCTACACACGGACCATATCTAGTTCAACTCTGTTTCTGAAACTGATACAAACCACAGGTCCTCTAACATCCAATGCTTTTCAGTTAAGAGCGAGAAACGTGTGAGCTTCGTGAACAATGTTGCTTCGTTTGAGCTGAAAAGTGACTGCGTTTACATGAAACGAAGTCTTGCTTGACGGAAGACACAGAGCCTGGCATTTAACTCCGTTTCTGAAGGGAAACAAATGGCACAGTTCTCATCCATGAAACACACTCTGCTTTAGAGTAAGAAGCACGCTCTTGCTTTCTAGAGTCTCTAATATAGAGGGAAACGTGAGTGTGCTCAGAACAAAACAACTGTTTTTCCTACACACACAGACCATATCTGGTTCAACTCTGTTTCTGAAGCTGATACAAACCACAGGTCCTCTAACATCCAACGCTTTTCAGTTAAGAGCGAGAAACGTGTGAGCTTCTGAACAATGTAGCTTCCTTTGAGCTGAAAAGTGACTGGGTTTACAAGAAACGCAGTCTTGCTTGAAGGAAGACACAGAGCCTGGCATTTAACTCCGTTTCTGAAGGGAAACACACGTCACAGTTCTCATCCATGAAACACACTCTGCTTTAGAGCAAGAAGCACGCTCTTGCTTTCTAGAGTCTCTATTACAGAGGGAAACGTGAGTGTGCTCAGAACAATAGAACTGTGTTTCCTACACACACGGACCATATCTAGTTCAACTCTGTTTCTGAAACTCATACAAGCACAGGTCCTCTAACATCCAATGCTTTTCAGTTAAAGAGAGAAACATGTGAGCTTTGTGAACAATGTAGCTTCGTTTGAGCTGAAAAGTGACTGCCATTACCTGAAACGAAGACTTGCTTGTAGGAAGACACAAAGCCTGGCAATTAACTCCGTTTCTAAAGAGAAACACATGGCACAGTTATCATCCATGAAACACACTCTGCTTTAGAGCAAGAAGCACGCTCTTGCTTTCTAGAGTCTCTAATAGAGAGGGAAACGTGAGTGTGATCAGAACAAAAGAATGGTGTTTCCTACACACACGGACCATATCTAGTTCAACTCTGTTTCTGGAACTGATACAAACCACAGGTCCTCTAACATCCAATGCTTTTCAGTTAAGAGCGAGAAACGTGTGAGGTTCGTGAACAATGTAGCTTCGTTTGAGCTGAAAAGTGACTGCGTTTACCTGAAACGAAGTCTTGCTTGAAGAAAGACACAGAGCCTGGCATTTAACTCCGTTTCTGAAGGGAAACACACGGCACAGTTCTCATCCATGAAACACACTCTGCTTTAGAGCATGAAGCACGCTCTTGCTTTCTAGAGTCTCTAATACAGAGGGAAATGTGAGTGTGCTCTGAACAAAAGAACTGTGTTGACTACACACACGGACCATATCTAGTTCAACTCTGTTTCTGAAACTGATACAAACCACAGGTCGTCTAACATCCAATGCTTTTCAGTTAAGAGCGAGAAACGTGTGAGCTTCGTGAACAATGTAGCTTCATTTGAGCTGAACTGTGACTGCTTTTACCTGAAACGAAGTCTTGCTTGTAGGAAGACACATGCATGGCATTTAACTCCCTTTCTGAAGGGAAACAGACGGCACAGTTCTCATCCATGAAACACACTCTGCTTTAGAGCAAGAAGCACGCTCTTGCTTTCTAGAGTCTCTAATACAGAGGGAAACATGAGTGTGCTCAGAACAAAAGAACTGTGTTTCCTACACGCACGGACCACAGCTAGTTCAACTGTGTTTCTGAAACTGATACAAACCATAGGTTGTCTAACATCCAATGCTTTTCAGTTAAGAGCGAGATACGTGTGAGCTTCGTGAACAATGTAGTTTCGTTTGAGCTGAAAAGTGACTGCGTTTACCTGAAAAGAAGTCTTGCTTGAAGGAAGACACAGAGCCTGGGATTTAACACCGTTTCTGAAGGGAAACACACGGCACAGTTCTCATCCATGAAACACACTCTGCTTTAGAGCAAGAAGCACGCTCTTGCTTACTAGAGTCTCTAATACAGAGGGAAACGTGACTGTGCTCAGAACAAAACAATGGTGTTTCCTACACACACGGACCATATCTAGTTCAACTCTGTTTCTGAAACTGATACAAACCACAGGTCCTCTAACATCCAATGCTTTTCATTTAAGAGTGAGAAACGTGTGAGCTTCGTGAACAGTGTAGCTTCGTTTGAGCTGAAAAGTGACTGCGTTTACCTGAAACGAAGTCTTGCTTGAAGGAAGACACAGAGCCTGGCATTTAACTCCGTTTCTGAAGGGAAACACACGGCATAGTTCTCATCCATGAAACACACTCTGCTTTAGAGCAAGAAGCACGCTCTTGCTTTCTAGAGTCTCTAATACAGAGGGAAATGTGAGTGTGCTCAGAACAAAAGAACTGTGTTGACTACACACACGGACCATATCTAGTTCAACTCTGTTTCTGAAACTGATACAAACCACAGGTCGTCTAACATCCAATGCTTTTCAGTTATGAGCGAGAAATGTGTGACCTTCGTGAACAATGTAGCTTCCTTTGACCTGAACTGTGACTGCGTTTACCTAAAACGAAGTCTTGCTTGTAGGAAAACACACGCCTGGCATTTAACTCCGTTTCTGAAGGGAAACACACGGCACAGTTCTCATCCATGAAACACACTCTGCTTTAGAGCAGGAAGCACGCTCTTGCTTTCTAGTGTCTCTAATACAGAGGGAAACGTGAGTGTGCTCAGAACAAAAGAACTGTGTTTCCTACACACGGACCATATCTGGTTCAACTCTGTTTCTGAAACTGATACAAACCAGAGATCCTCTAACATCCAATGCTTTTCAGTTAAAAGTGAGAAACGTGTGAGCTTCGTGAACAATGTAGTTTCGTTTGAGCTGAAAAGTGACTGCGTTTACCTGAAAAGAAGTCTTGCTTGAAGGAAGACACAGAGCCTGGTATTTAACTCCGTTTCTGAAGGGAAACACACGGCACAGTTCTCATCCATGAAACACACTCTGCTTTAGAGCAAGAAGCACGCTCTTGCTTACTAGAGTCTCTAATACAGAGGGAAACGTGACTGTGCTCAGAACAAAAGAATGGTGTTTCCTACACACACGGACCATATCTAGTTCAACTCTGTTTCTGAAACTGATACAAACCACAGGTCCTCTAACATCCAATGCTTTTCATTTAAGAGTGAGAAACGTGTGAGCTTCATGAACAGTGTAGCTTCGTTTGAGCTGAAAAGTGACTGCGTTTACCTGAAACGAAGTCTTGCTTGAAGGAAGACACAGAGCCTGGCATTTAACTCCGTTTCTGAAGGGAAACACACGGCACAGTTCTCATCCATGAAACACACTCTGCTTTAGAGCAAGAAGCACGCTCTTGCTTACTAGAGTCTCTAATACAGAGGGAAACGTGACTGTGCTCAGAACAAAAGAATGGTGTTTCCTACACACACGGACCATATCTAGTTCAACTCTGTTTCTGGAACTGATACAAACCACAGGTCCTCTAACATCCAATGCTTTTCATTTAAGAGTGAGAAACGTGTGAGCTTCGTGAACAGTGTAGCTTCGTTTGAGCTGAAAAGTGACTGCGTTTACCTGAAACGAAGTCTTGCTTGAAGGAAGACACAGAGCCTGGCATTTAACTCCGTTTCTGAAGGGAAACACACGGCACAGTTCTCATCCATGAAACACACTCTGCTTTAGAGCAAGAAGCACGCTCTTGCTTTCTAGAGTCTCTATTACAGAGGGAAACGTGAGTGTGCACAGAACAAAAGAACTGTGTTTCCTACACACACGGACCATATCTAGTTCAACTCTGTTTCTGAAACTCATACAAGCACAGGTCCTCTAACATCCAATGCTTTTCAGTTTAGAGCGAGAAACGTGTGAGCTTCGTGAACAATGTAGCTTCGTTTGAGCTGAAAAGTGACTGCGTTTACCTGAAACGAAGTCTTGCTTGAAGAAAGACACAGAGCCTGGCATTTAACTCCGTTTCTGAAGGGAAACACACGGCACAGTTCTCATTCATGAAAGACACTCTGCTTTAGAGCAAGAAGCACACACTTTCTTTCTAGAGTCTCTATTACAGAGGGACACGTGAGTGTGCTCAGAACAAAAGAACTGTGTTTCCTACACACGGACCATATCTAGTTCAACTCTGTTTCTGAAACTGATACAATCCACAGGTCCTCTAACATCCAATTCTTTTCAGTTAAGAGCTAGAAACGTGTGACCTTCGTGAACAATGTAGCTTCGTTTGAGCTGAACAGTGATTGCGTTTACCTGAAACGAAGTCTTGCTTGTGGGAAGACACACGCCTGGCATTTAACTCCGTTTCTGAAGGGAAACTCATGCCACAGTTCTCATCCATGAAACACACTCTGCTTTAGAGCAAGAAGCACGCTCTTGCTTTCTAGAGTCTCTAATATAGAGGGAAACGTGAGTGTGCTCAGAACAAAACAACTGTTTTTCCTACACACGGCCCATATCTGGTTCAACTCTGTTTCTGAAACTGATACAAACCACAGATCCTCTAACATCCAATGCTTTTCAGTTAAAAGTGAGAAACGTGTGAGCTTCGTGAACAATGTAGTTTCGTTTGAGCTGAAAAGTGACTGCGTTTACCTGAAAAGAAGTCTTGCTTGAAGGAAGACACAGAGCCTGGTATTTAACTCCGTTTCTGAAGGGAAACACACGGCACAGTTCTCATCCATGAAACACACTCTGCTTTAGAGCAAGAAGCACGCTCTTGCTTACTAGAGTCTCTAATACAGAGGGAAACGTGACTGTGCTCAGAACAAAAGAATGGTGTTTCCTACACACACGGACCATATCTAGTTCAACTCTGTTTCTGAAACTGATACAAACCACAGGTCCTCTAACATCCAATGCTTTTCATTTAAGAGTGAGAAACGTGTGAGTTTCGTGAACAGTGTAGCTTCGTTTGAGCTGAAAAGTGACTGCGTTTACCTGAAACGAAGTCTTGCTTGAAGGAAGACACAGAGCCTGGCATTTAACTCCGTTTCTGAAGGGAAACACACGGCACAGTTCTCATCCATGAAACACACTCTGCTTTAGAGCAAGAAGCACGCTCTTGCTATCTAGAGTCTCTAATACAGAAGGAAATGTGAGTGTGCTCTGAACAAAAGAACTGTGTTGACTACACACACAGACCATATCTAGTTCAACTCTGTTTCTGAAACTGATACAAACCACAGGTCCTCTAACATCCAATGCTTTTCAGTTAAGAGCGAGAAACGTGTGAGCTTCGTGAACAATGTAGCTTCATTTGAGCTGAACTGTGACTGCTTTTACCTGAAACGAAGTCTTGCTCGTAGGAAGACACGTGCATGGCATTTAACTCCGTTTCTGAAGGGAAACACACGGCACAGTTCTCATCCATGAAACACACTCTGCTTTAGAGCAAGAAGCACGCTCTTGCTTTCTAGAGTCTCTAATACAGAGGGAAACGTGAGTGTGCTCAGAACAAAAGAACTGTGTTTCCTACACACGGACCATATCTAGTTCAACTCTGTTTCTGAAACTGATACAAACCACAGGTCCTCTAACATCCAATGCTTTTCAGTTAAGAGCGAGAAACGTGTGAGCTTCGTGAACAATGTTGCTTCGTTTGAGCTGAAAAGTGACTGCGTTTACATGAAACGAAGTCTTGCTTGACGGAAGACACAGAGCCTGGCATTTAACTCCGTTTCTGAAGGGAAACAAATGGCACAGTTCTCATCCATGAAACACACTCTGCTTTAGAGTAAGAAGCACGCTCTTGCTTTCTAGAGTCTCTAATATAGAGGGAAACGTGAGTGTGCTCAGAACAAAACAACTGTTTTTCCTACACACACAGACCATATCTGGTTCAACTCTGTTTCTGAAGCTGATACAAACCACAGGTCCTCTAACATCCAACGCTTTTCAGTTAAGAGCGAGAAACGTGTGAGCTTCTGAACAATGTAGCTTCCTTTGAGCTGAAAAGTGACTGGGTTTACAAGAAACGCAGTCTTGCTTGAAGGAAGACACAGAGCCTGGCATTTAACTCCGTTTCTGAAGGGAAACACACGTCACAGTTCTCATCCATGAAACACACTCTGCTTTAGAGCAAGAAGCACGCTCTTGCTTTCTAGAGTCTCTATTACAGAGGGAAACGTGAGTGTGCTCAGAACAATAGAACTGTGTTTCCTACACACACGGACCATATCTAGTTCAACTCTGTTTCTGAAACTCATACAAGCACAGGTCCTCTAACATCCAATGCTTTTCAGTTAAAGAGAGAAACATGTGAGCTTTGTGAACAATGTAGCTTCGTTTGAGCTGAAAAGTGACTGCCATTACCTGAAACGAAGACTTGCTTGTAGGAAGACACAAAGCCTGGCAATTAACTCCGTTTCTAAAGAGAAACACATGGCACAGTTATCATCCATGAAACACACTCTGCTTTAGAGCAAGAAGCACGCTCTTGCTTTCTAGAGTCTCTAATAGAGAGGGAAACGTGAGTGTGATCAGAACAAAAGAATGGTGTTTCCTACACACACGGACCATATCTAGTTCAACTCTGTTTCTGGAACTGATACAAACCACAGGTCCTCTAACATCCAATGCTTTTCAGTTAAGAGCGAGAAACGTGTGAGGTTCGTGAACAATGTAGCTTCGTTTGAGCTGAAAAGTGACTGCGTTTACCTGAAACGAAGTCTTGCTTGAAGAAAGACACAGAGCCTGGCATTTAACTCCGTTTCTGAAGGGAAACACACGGCACAGTTCTCATCCATGAAACACACTCTGCTTTAGAGCATGAAGCACGCTCTTGCTTTCTAGAGTCTCTAATACAGAGGGAAATGTGAGTGTGCTCTGAACAAAAGAACTGTGTTGACTACACACACGGACCATATCTAGTTCAACTCTGTTTCTGAAACTGATACAAACCACAGGTCGTCTAACATCCAATGCTTTTCAGTTAAGAGCGAGAAACGTGTGAGCTTCGTGAACAATGTAGCTTCATTTGAGCTGAACTGTGACTGCTTTTACCTGAAACGAAGTCTTGCTTGTAGGAAGACACATGCATGGCATTTAACTCCCTTTCTGAAGGGAAACAGACGGCACAGTTCTCATCCATGAAACACACTCTGCTTTAGAGCAAGAAGCACGCTCTTGCTTTCTAGAGTCTCTAATACAGAGGGAAACATGAGTGTGCTCAGAACAAAAGAACTGTGTTTCCTACACGCACGGACCACAGCTAGTTCAACTGTGTTTCTGAAACTGATACAAACCATAGGTTGTCTAACATCCAATGCTTTTCAGTTAAGAGCGAGATACGTGTGAGCTTCGTGAACAATGTAGTTTCGTTTGAGCTGAAAAGTGACTGCGTTTACCTGAAAAGAAGTCTTGCTTGAAGGAAGACACAGAGCCTGGTATTTAACACCGTTTCTGAAGGGAAACACACGGCACAGTTCTCATCCATGAAACACACTCTGCTTTAGAGCAAGAAGCACGCTCTTGCTTACTAGAGTCTCTAATACAGAGGGAAACGTGACTGTGCTCAGAACAAAACAATGGTGTTTCCTACAAACACGGACCATATCTAGTTCAACTCTGTTTCTGAAACTGATACAAACCACAGGTCCTCTAACATCCAATGCTTTTCATTTAAGAGTGAGAAACGTGTGAGCTTCGTGAACAGTGTAGCTTCGTTTGAGCTGAAAAGTGACTGCGTTTACCTGAAACGAAGTCTTGCTTGAAGGAAGACACAGAGCCTGGCATTTAACTCCGTTTCTGAAGGGAAACACACGGCATAGTTCTCATCCATGAAACACACTCTGCTTTAGAGCAAGAAGCACGCTCTTGCTTTCTAGAGTCTCTAATACAGAGGGAAATGTGAGTGTGCTCAGAACAAAAGAACTGTGTTGACTACACACACGGACCATATCTAGTTCAACTCTGTTTCTGAAACTGATACAAACCACAGGTCGTCTAACATCCAATGCTTTTCAGTTATGAGCGAGAAATGTGTGACCTTCGTGAACAATGTAGCTTCCTTTGACCTGAACTGTGACTGCGTTTACCTAAAACGAAGTCTTGCTTGTAGGAAAACACACGCCTGGCATTTAACTCCGTTTCTGAAGGGAAACACACGGCACAGTTCTCATCCATGAAACACACTCTGCTTTAGAGCAGGAAGCACGCTCTTGCTTTCTAGAGTCTCTAATACAGAGGGAAACGTGAGTGTGCTCAGAACAAAAGAACTGTGTTTCCTACACACGGACCATATCTAGTTCAACTCTGTTTCTGAAACTGATACAAACCTCAGGTCCTCTAACATGCAATGCTTTTCAGTTAAGAGCGGGAAACGTGTGAGCTTCGTGAACAATGTTGCTTCGTTTGAGCTGAAAAGTGACTGCGTTTACATGAAACGAAGTCTTGCTTGAAGGTAGACACAGAGCCTGGCATTTAACTCCGTATCTGAAGGGAAACAAACGGCACAGTTCTCATCCATGAAACACAATCTGCTTTAGAGCAAGAAGCACGCTCTTGCTTTCTAGAGTCTCTAATACAGAGGAAAACGTGAGTGTGATCAGAACAAAAGAATGGTGTTTCCTACACACACGGACCATATCTAGTTCAACTCTGTTTCTGAAACTGATACAAACCACAGGTCCTCTAACATCCAATGCTTTTCAGTTAAGAGCAAGAAACGTGTGAGCTTCGTGAACAATGTAGCTTCGTTTGAGCTGAAAAGTGACTGCGTTTACCTGAAACGAAGTCTTTCTTGTAGGAAGACACAGAACCAGGCATTTAACTCCGTTTCTGAAGGGAAACACATGGCACAGTTCTCGTCCATGAAACACACTCTGCTTTAGAGCAAGAAGCACGCTCTTGCTTTCTAGAGTCTCTATTACAGAGGGAAACGTGAGTGTGCTCAGAACAAAAGAACTGTGTTTCCTACACACACGGACCATATCTAGTTCAACTCTGTTTCTGGAACAGATATAAACCACAGGTCCTCTAACATCCAATGCTTTTCAGTTAAGAGCGAGAAACGTGTGAGGTTCGTGAACAATGTAGCTTCGTTTGAGCTGAAAAGTGACTGCGTTTACCTGAAACGAAGTCTTGCTTGAAGAAAGACACAGAGCCTGGCATTTAACTCCGTTTCTGAAGGGAAACACACGGCACAGTTCTCAACCATGAAACACACTCTGCTTTAGAGCAAGAAGCACGCTCTTGCTTACTAGAGTCTCTAATACAGAGGGAAACGTGACTGTGCTCAGAACAAAAGAATGGTGTTTCCTACACACACGGACCATATCTAGTTCAACTCTGTTTCTGAAACTGACACAAACCACAGGTCCTCTAAGATCCAATGCTTTTCATTTAAGAGTGACCAACGTGTGAGCTTCGTGAACAATGTAGCTTCGTTTGAGCTGAAAAGTGACTGCGTTTACCTGAAACGAAGTCTTGCTTGAAGGAAGACACAGAGCCTGGCATTTAACTCCGTTTCTGAAGGGAAACACACGGCACAGTTCTCATCCATGAAACACACTCTGCTTTAGAGCAGGAAGCACGCTCTTGCTTTCTAGAGTCTCTATTACAGAGGGAAACGTGAGTGTGCTCAGAACAAAAGAATGGTGTTTCCTACACACACGGACCATATCTAGTTCAACTCTGTTTCTGAAACTGATACAAACCACAGGTCCTCTAACATCCAATGCTTTTCAGTTAAGAGCGAGAAACGTGTGAGCTTCGTGAACAATGTAGCTTCCTTTGAGCTGAAAAGTGACTGCGTTTACCTGAAACGAAGTCTTTCTTGTAGGAAGACACAGAACCAGGCATTTAACTCCGTTTCTGAAGGGAAACACATGGCACCGTTTTCGTCCATGAAACACACTCTGCTTTAGAGCAAGAAGCACGCTCTTGCTTTCTAGAGTCTCTATTACAGAGGGAAACGTGAGTGTGCTCAAAACAAAAGAACTGTGTTTCCTACACACACGGACCATATCTAGTTCAACTCTGTTTCTGAAACTGATACAAACCACAGTTCCTCTAACATCCAATGCTTTTCATTTAAGAGAGAGAAACGTGTGACCTTCGTGAACAATGTAGCTTCCTTTGAGGTGAACAGTGACTGCGTTTACCTGAAACGAAGTCTTGCTTTTAGGAATACACACGCCTGGCATTTAACTCTGTTTCTGAAGGGAAACACACGGCACAGTTCTCATCCATGAAACACACTCTGCTTTAGAGCAAGAAGCACGCTCTTGCTTACTAGAGTCTCTAATACAGAGGGAAACGTGAGTGTGCTCAGAACAAAAGAATGGTGTTTCCTACACACACGGACCATATCTAGTTCAACTCTGTTTCTAAAACTGATACAAACCACAGGTCCTGTAACATCCAATGCTTTTCATTTAAGAGCGAGAAACGTGTGAGCTTCGTGAACAATGTAGCTTCGTTTGAGGTGAAAAGTGAGTGCGTTTACCTGAAACGAAGTCTTGCTTGTAGGAAGACACACGCCTGGTATTTAACTCCGTTTTTGAAGGGAAACACACGGCATAGTTCTCATCCATGAAACACACTCTGCTTTAGAGCAAGAAGCACGCTCTTGCTTTCTAGTTTCTCTAATACAGAGGGAAACGTGAGTGTGCTCAGAACAAAAGAACTCTGTTTCCTACACACACGGACCATAACTAGTTCAACTCTGTTCCTGAAACTGATACAAACCTCAGGCCCTCTAACATCCAATGCTTTTCAGTTAAGAGCGAGAAACATGTGAGCTTTTTGAATAATGTAGCTTCGTTTGAGCTGAAATGTGAATGCCATTACCTGAAACGAAGTCTTGCTTTTAGGAAGACACAGAACCAAGCATTTAACTCCGTTTCTGAAGGGAAACACATGGCACAGTTCTCGTCCATGAAACACACTCTGCTTTAGAGCAAGAAGCACGCTCTTGCTTTCTAGAGTCTCTAATACAGAGGGAAACGTGAGTGTGCTCAGAACAAAAGAACTGTGTTTCCTACACACACGGACCATATCTAGTTCAACTCTGTTTCTGAAACTGATACAAACCACAGGTCCTCTAACATCCAATGCTTTTCAGGTAAGAGCGAGAAACGTTTGACCTTCGTGAACAATGTAGCTTCCTTTGAGCTGAACAGTGACTGCGTTTACCTGAAACGAAGTCATGCTTTTAGGAATACACACGCCTGGCATTTAACTCTGTTTCTGAAGGGAAACACACGGCACAGTTCTCATCCATGAAACACACTCTGCTTTAGAGCAAGAAGCACGCTCTTGCTTACTAGAGTCTCTAATACAGAGGGAAACGTGAGTGTGCTCAGAACAAAAGAATGGTGTTTCCTACACACACGGACCATATCTAGTTCAACTCAGTTTCTGAAACTGATACAAACCACAGGTCCTCTAACATCCAATGCTTTTCATTTAAGAGCGAGAATCGTGTGAGCTTCGTGAACAACGTAGCTTCGTTTGAGCTGAAAAGTGACTGCGTTTACCTGAAACGAAGTCTTGCTCGAAGGAAGACACTGAGCCTGGCATTTAACTCCGTTTTTGAAGGGAAACACACGGCATAGTTCTCATCCATGAAACACACTCTGCTTTAGAGCAAGAAGCACGCTCTTGCTTTCTAGAGTCTCTAATACAGAGGGAAACGTGAGTGTGCTCAGAACAAAAGAACTGTGTTTCCTACACACGGACCATATCTAGTTCAACTCTGTTTCTGAAACTGATACAAACCTCAGGTCCTCTAACATGCAATGCTTTTCAGTTAAGAGCGGGAAACGTGTGAGCTTCGTGAACAATGTTGCTTCGTTTGAGCTGAAAAGTGACTGCGTTTACATGAAACGAAGTCTTGCTTGAAGGTAGACACAGAGCCTGGCATTTAACTCCGTATCTGAAGGGAAACAAACGGCACAGTTCTCATCCATGAAACACAATCTGCTTTAGAGCAAGAAGCACGCTCTTGCTTTCTAGAGTCTCTAATACAGAGGAAAACGTGAGTGTGATCAGAACAAAAGAATGGTGTTTCCTACACACACGGACCATATCTAGTTCAACTCTGTTTCTGAAACTGATACAAACCACAGGTCCTCTAACATCCAATGCTTTTCAGTTAAGAGCGAGAAACGTGTGAGCTTCGTGAACAATGTAGCTTCGTTTGAGCTGAAAAGTGACTGCGTTTACCTGAAACGAAGTCTTTCTTGTAGGAAGACACAGAACCAGGCATTTAACTCCGTTTCTGAAGGGAAACACATGGCACAGTTCTCGTCCATGAAACACACTCTGCTTTAGAGCAAGAAGCACGCTCTTGCTTTCTAGAGTCTCTATTACAGAGGGAAACGTGAGTGTGCTCAGAACAAAAGAACTGTGTTTCCTACACACACGGACCATATCTAGTTCAACTCTGTTTCTGGAACAGATATAAACCACAGGTCCTCTAACATCCAATGCTTTTCAGTTAAGAGCGAGAAACGTGTGAGGTTCGTGAACAATGTAGCTTCGTTTGAGCTGAAAAGTGACTGCGTTTACCTGAAACGAAGTCTTGCTTGAAGAAAGACACAGAGCCTGGCATTTAACTCCGTTTCTGAAGGGAAACACACGGCACAGTTCTCAACCATGAAACACACTCTGCTTTAGAGCAAGAAGCACGCTCTTGCTTACTAGAGTCTCTAATACAGAGGGAAACGTGACTGTGCTCAGAACAAAAGAATGGTGTTTCCTACACACACGGACCATATCTAGTTCAACTCTGTTTCTGAAACTGACACAAACCACAGGTCCTCTAAGATCCAATGCTTTTCATTTAAGAGTGACAAACGTGTGAGCTTCGTGAACAATGTAGCTTCGTTTGAGCTGAAAAGTGACTGCGTTTACCTGAAACGAAGTCTTGCTTGAAGGAAGACACAGAGCCTGGCATTTAACTCCGTTTCTGAAGGGAAACACACGGCACAGTTCTCATCCATGAAACACACTCTGCTTTAGAGCAGGAAGCACGCTCTTGCTTTCTAGAGTCTCTATTACAGAGGGAAACGTGAGTGTGCTCAGAACAAAAGAATGGTGTTTCCTACACACACGGACCATATCTAGTTCAACTCTGTTTCTGAAACTGATACAAACCACAGGTCCTCTAACATCCAATGCTTTTCAGTTAAGAGCGAGAAACGTGTGAGCTTCGTGAACAATGTAGCTTCGTTTGAGCTGAAAAGTGACTGCATTTACCTGAAACGAAGTCTTTCTTGTAGGAAGACACAGAACCAGGCATTTAACTCCGTTTATGAAGGGAAACACATGGCACCGTTTTCGTCCATGAAACACACTCTGCTTTAGAGCAAGAAGCACGCTCTTGCTTTCTAGAGTCTCTATTACAGAGGGAAACGTGAGTGTGCTCAAAACAAAAGAACTGTGTTTCCTACACACACGGACCATATCTAGTTCAACTCTGTTTCTGAAACTGATACAAACCACAGTTCCTCTAACATCCAATGCTTTTCATTTAAGAGAGAGAAACGTGTGACCTTCGTGAACAATGTAGCTTCCTTTGAGGTGAACAGTGACTGCGTTTACCTGAAACGAAGTCTTGCTTTTAGGAATACACACGCCTGGCATTTAACTCTGTTTCTGAAGGGAAACACACGGCACAGTTCTCATCCATGAAACACACTCTGCTTTAGAGCAAGAAGCACGCTCTTGCTTACTAGAGTCTCTAATACAGAGGGAAACGTGAGTGTGCTCAGAACAAAAGAATGGTGTTTCCTACACACACGGACCATATCTAGTTCAACTCTGTTTCTAAAACTGATACAAACCACAGGTCCTGTAACATCCAATGCTTTTCATTTAAGAGCGAGAAACGTGTGAGCTTCGTGAACAATGTAGCTTCGTTTGAGGTGAAAAGTGAGTGCGTTTACCTGAAACGAAGTCTTGCTTGTAGGAAGACACACGCCTGGTATTTAACTCCGTTTTTGAAGGGAAACACACGGCATAGTTCTCATCCATGAAACACACTCTGCTTTAGAGCAAGAAGCACGCTCTTGCTTTCTAGTTTCTCTAATACAGAGGGAAACGTGAGTGTGCTCAGAACAAAAGAACTCTGTTTCCTACACACACGGACCATAACTAGTTCAACTCTGTTCCTGAAACTGATACAAACCTCAGGCCCTCTAACATCCAATGCTTTTCAGTTAAGAGCGAGAAACATGTGAGCTTTTTGAATAATGTAGCTTCGTTTGAGCTGAAATGTGAATGCCATTACCTGAAACGAAGTCTTGCTTGTAGGAAGACACAGAACCAAGCATTTAACTCCGTTTCTGAAGGGAAACACATGGCACAGTTCTCGTCCATGAAACACACTCTGCTTTAGAGCAAGAAGCACGCTCTTGCTTTCTAGAGTCTCTAATACAGAGGGAAACGTGAGTGTGCTCAGAACAAAAGAACTGTGTTTCCTACACACACGGACCATATCTAGTTCAACTCTGTTTCTGAAACTGATACAAACCACAGGTCCTCTAACATCCAATGCTTTTCAGGTAAGAGCGAGAAACGTTTGACCTTCGTGAACAATGTAGCTTCCTTTGAGCTGAACAGTGACTGCGTTTACCTGAAACGAAGTCATGCTTTTAGGAATACACACGCCTGGCATTTAACTCTGTTTCTGAAGGGAAACACACGGCACAGTTCTCATCCATGAAACACACTCTGCTTTAGAGCAAGAAGCACGCTCTTGCTTACTAGAGTCTCTAATACAGAGGGAAACGTGAGTGTGCTCAGAACAAAAGAATGGTGTTTCCTACACACACGGACCATATCTAGTTCAACTCAGTTTCTGAAACTGATACAAACCACAGGTCCTCTAACATCCAATGCTTTTCATTTAAGAGCGAGAATCGTGTGAGCTTCGTGAACAACGTAGCTTCGTTTGAGCTGAAAAGTGACTGCGTTTACCTGAAACGAAGTCTTGCTCGAAGGAAGACACTGAGCCTGGCATTTAACTCCGTTTTTGAAGGGAAACACACGGCATAGTTCTCATCCATGAAACACACTCTGCTTTAGAGCAAGAAGCACGCTCTTGCTTTCAAGAGTCTCTAATACAGAGGGAAACGTGAGTGTGCTCAGAACAAAAGAACTGTGTTTCCTACACACGGACCATATCTATTTCAACTCTTTCTGAAACTGATACAAACCACAGGTCCTCTAACATCCAATGCTTTTCAGTTAAGAGCGGGAAACGTGTGACCTTCGTGAACAATGTTGCTTCGTTTGAGCTGAAAAGTGACTGCGTTTACATGAAACGAAGTCTTGCTTGAAGGTAGACACAGAGCCTGGCATTTAACTCCGTATCTGAAGGGAAACAAACGGCACAGTTCTCATCCATGAAACACAATCTGCTTTAGAGCAAGAAGCACACTCTTGCTTTCTAGAGTCTCTAATACAGAGGGAAACGTGAGTGTGATCAGAACAAAAGAATGGTGTTTCCTACACACACGGACCATATCTAGTTCAACTCTGTTTCTGAAACTGATACAAACCACAGGTCCTCTAAATTCCAATGCTTTTCAGTTAAGAGCGAGAAACGTGTGAGCTTCGTGAACAATGTAGCTTCGTTTGAGCTGAAAAGTGACTGCGTTTACCTGAAACGAAGTCTTTCTTGAAGGAAGACACAGACCCTGGCATTTAACTCCGTTTCTGAAGGGAAACACAGGGCATAGTTCGCATCCATGAAACACACTCTGCTTTAGAGCAAGAAGCACGCTCTTGCTTTCTAGAGTCTCTAATACAGAGGGAAACGTTAGTGTGCTCAGAACAAAAGAACTCTGTTTCCTACACACACGGACCATAACTAGTTCAACTCTGTTTCTGAAACTGATACAAACCACAGGCCCTCTAACATCCAATGCTTTTCAGTTAAGAGCGAGACACATGTGAGCTTTTTGAATAATGTAGCTTTGTTTGAGCTGAAATGTGAATGCCATTACCTGAAACGAAGTCTTCTTATAGGTTGACACAGAACCAGGCATTTAACTCCGTTTCTGAAGGGAAACACATGGCACAGTTCTCGTCCATGAAACACACTCTGCTTTAGAGCAAGAAGCACGCTCTTTCTACTAGAGTCTCTAATACAGAGGGAAACGTGAGTGTGCTCAGAACAAAAGAATGGTGTTTCCTACACACACGGACCATATCTAGTTCAACTCTGTTTCTGAAACTGATACAAACCACAGGTCCTCTAACATCCAATGCTTTTCATTTAAGAGCGAGAAACGTGTGAGCTTTGTGAACAATGTAGCTTCGTTTGAGCTGAAAAGTGACTGCGTTTACCTGAAACGAAGTCTTGCTTGAAGGAAGACACAGAGCCTGGCATTTAACTCCGTATCTGAAGGGAAACAAACGGCACAGTTCTCATCCATGAAACACAATCTGCTTTAGAGCAAGAAGCACGCTCTTGCTTTCTAGAGTCTCTAATACAGAGGGAAACGTGAGTGTGCTCAGAACAAAAGAACTGTGTTTCCTACATTCGGATCATATCTAGTTCAACTCTGTTTCTGAAACTGACACAAACCACAGTTCTTCTAACATCCAATGCTTTTCAATTAAGAGCGAGAAACGTGTGAGCTTCGTGAACAATGTAGCTTCGTTTGAGCTTAAAAGTGACTGTGTTTACCTGAAACGAAATCTTGCTTGTAGGAAGACACACGCCTGGCATTTAATTCCGTTTCTGAAGGGAAACACACGGCACAGTTCTCATCCATGAAACACACTCTGCTTTAGAGCAAGAAGCACGCTCTTGCTTTCTAGAGTCTCTAATACTGAGGGAAACGTGAGTGTGCTCAGAACAAAAGAACTGTGTTTCCTACACACGGACCATATCTAGTTCAACTCTGTTTCTGAAAATGATACAAACCAAGGTCGTCTAACATCCAATGCTTTTCAGTTAAGAGCGAGAAACGTGTGAGCTTTGTGAACAATGTAGCTTCGTTTGACCTGAACTGTGACTGCGTTTACCTGAAACGAAGTCTTGCTTTTAGGAATACACACGCCTGGCATTTAACTCTGTTTCTGAAGGGAAACACACGGCACAGTTCTCATCCATGAAACACACTCTGCTTTAGAGCAAGAAGCACGCTCTTGCTTACTAGAGTCTCTAATACAGAGGGAAACGTGAGTGTGCTCAGAACAAAACAATGGTGTTTCCTACACACACGGACCATATCTAGTGCAACTCTGTTTCTGAAACTGATACAAACCACAGGTCCTCTAACATCCAATGCTTTTCATTTAAGAGCGAGAAACGTGTGAGCTTCGTGAACAATGTAGCTTCGTTTGAGGTGAAAAGTGAGTGCGTTTACCTGAAACGAAGTCTTGCTTGTAGGAAGACACACGCCTGGCATTTAACTCCGTTTTTGAAGGGAAACACACGGCATAGTTCTCATCCATGAAACACACTCTGCTTTAGAGCAAGAAGCACGATCTTGCTTTCTAGAGTCTCTAATACAGAGTGAAACGTGAGTGTGCTCAGAACAAAAGAACTCTGTTTCCTACACACACGGACCATAACTAGTTCAACTCTGTTTCTGAAACTGATACAAACCACAGGCCCTCTAACATCCAATGCTTTTCAGTAAAGAGCGAGAAACATGTGAGCTTTTTGAATAATGTAGCTTCGTTTGAGCTGAAATGTGAATGCCATTACCTGAAACGAAGTCTTGCTTGTAGGAAGACACAGAACCAGGCATTTAACTCCGTTTCTGAAGGGAAACACATGGCACAGTTCTCGTCCATGAAACACACTCTGCTTTAGAGCAAGAAGCACGCTCTTGCTTTCTAGAGTCTCTATTACAGAGGGAAACGTGAGTGTGCTCAGAACAAAAGAACTGTGTTTCCTACACACACGGACCATATCTAGTTCAACTCTGTTTCTGAAACTGATACAAACCACAGGTCCTCTAACATCCAATGCTTTTCAGTTAAGAGCGAGAAACGTTTGACCTTCGTGAATAATGTAGCTTCGTTTGAGCTGAAAAGTGACTGCGTTTACCTGAAACGAAGTCTTGCTCGAAGGAAGACACTGAGCCTGGCATTTAACTCCGTTTTTGAAGGGAAACACATGGCATAGTTCTCATCCATGAAACACACTCTGCTTTAGAGCAAGAAGCACGCTCTTGCTTTCTAGAGTCTCTAATACAGAGGGAAATGTGAGTGTGCTCAGAACAAAAGAACTGTGTTGACTACACACACGGACCATATCTAGTTCAACTCTGTTTCTGAAACTGATACAAACCACAGGTCGTCTAACATCCAATGCTTTTCAGTTAAGAGCGAGAAACGTGTGACCTTCGTGAACAATGTAGATTCGTTTGAGCTGAACTGTGACTGCGTTTACCTGAAACGAAGTCTTGCTTGAAGGAAGACAGAGAGGCTGGCATTTAACTCCGTTTCTAAAGAGAAACACACGGCACAGTTCTCATCCATGAAACACACTCTGCTTTAGAGCAAGAAGCACGCTCTTGCTTACTAGAGTCTCTAATACAGAGGGAAACGTGAGTGTGCTCAGAACAAAAGAATGGTGTTTCCTACACACACGGACCATATCTAGTTCAACTCTGTTTCTGAAACTGATACAAACCACAGTTCCTCTAACATCCAATGCTTTTCATTTAAGAGCGAGAAACGTGTGAGCTTCGTGAACAATGTAGCTTTGTTTGAGCTTAAAAGTGACTGTGTTTACCTGAAATGAAGTCTTGCTTGTAGGAAGACACACGCCTGGCATTTAACTCCGTTTTTGAAGGGAAACACACGGCATAGTTCTCATCCATGAAACCCACTCTGCTTTAGAGCAGGAAGCACGCTCTTGCTTTCTAGAGTCTCTAATACAGAGGGAAACGTGAGTGTGCTCAGAACAAAAGAACTGTGTTTCCTACACACACGGACCATATCTAGTTCAACTCTGTTTCTGAAACTGATACAAACCACAGGTCCTCTAACATCCAATGCTTTTCAGTTAAGAGCGAGAAACGTGTGAGCTTCGTGAACAATGTAGCTTCCTTTGAGCTGAACAGTGACTGCGTTTACCTGAAACGAAGTCTTGTTTTAGGAATATACACGCCTGGCATTTAACTCTGTTTCTGAAGGGAAACACACGGCACAGTTCTCATCCATGAAACACACTCTGCTTTAGAGCAAGAAGCACGCTCTTGCTTACTAGAGTCTCTAATACAGAGGGAAACGTGACTGTGCTCAGAACAAAAGAATGGTGTTTCCTACACACACGGACCATATCTAGTTCAACTCTGTTTCTGAAACTGATACAAACCACAGGTCCTCTAACATCCAATGCTTTTCATTTAAGAGTGAGAAACGTGTGAGTTTCGTGAACAGTGTAGCTTCGTTTGAGCTGAAAAGTGCCTGCGTTTACCTGAAACGAAGTCTTGCTTGAAGGAAGACACAGAGCCTGGCATTTAATCCCGTTTCTGAAGGGAAACACACGGCACAGTTCTCATCCATGAAACACACTCTGCTTTAGAGCAAGAAGCACGCTCTTGCTATCTAGAGTCTCTAATACAGAAGGAAATGTGAGTGTGCTCTGAACAAAAGAACTGTGTTGACTACACACACAGACCATATCTAGTTCAACTCTGTTTCTGAAACTGATACAAACCACAGGTCCTCTAACATCCAATGCTTTTCAGTTAAGAGCGAGAAACGTGTGAGCTTCGTGAACAATGTAGCTTCATTTGAGCTGAACTGTGACTGCTTTTACCTGAAACGAAGTCTTGCTCGTAGGAAGACACGTGCATGGCATTTAACTCCGTTTCTGAAGGGAAACACACGGCACAGTTCTCATCCATGAAACACACTCTGCTTTAGAGCAAGAAGCACGCTCTTGCTTTCTAGAGTCTCTAATACAGAGGGAAACGTGAGTGTGCTCAGAACAAAAGAACTGTGTTTCCTACACACGGACCATATCTAGTTCAACTCTGTTTCTGAAACTGATACAAACCACAGGTCCTCTAACATCCAATGCTTTTCAGTTAAGAGCGAGAAACGTGTGAGCTTCGTGAACAATGTTGCTTCGTTTGAGCTGAAAAGTGACTGCGTTTACATGAAACGAAGTCTTGCTTGACGGAAGACACAGAGCCTGGCATTTAACTCCGTTTCTGAAGGGAAACAAATGGCACAGTTCTCATCCATGAAACACACTCTGCTTTAGAGTAAGAAGCACGCTCTTGCTTTCTAGAGTCTCTAATATAGAGGGAAACGTGAGTGTGCTCAGAACAAAACAACTGTTTTTCCTACACACACAGACCATATCTGGTTCAACTCTGTTTCTGAAGCTGATACAAACCACAGGTCCTCTAACATCCAACGCTTTTCAGTTAAGAGCGAGAAACGTGTGAGCTTCTGAACAATGTAGCTTCCTTTGAGCTGAAAAGTGACTGGGTTTACAAGAAACGCAGTCTTGCTTGAAGGAAGACACAGAGCCTGGCATTTAACTCCGTTTCTGAAGGGAAACACACGTCACAGTTCTCATCCATGAAACACACTCTGCTTTAGAGCAAGAAGCACGCTCTTGCTTTCTAGAGTCTCTATTACAGAGGGAAACGTGAGTGTGCTCAGAACAATAGAACTGTGTTTCCTACACACACGGACCATATCTAGTTCAACTCTGTTTCTGAAACTCATACAAGCACAGGTCCTCTAACATCCAATGCTTTTCAGTTAAAGAGAGAAACATGTGAGCTTTGTGAACAATGTAGCTTCGTTTGAGCTGAAAAGTGACTGCCATTACCTGAAACGAAGACTTGCTTGTAGGAAGACACAAAGCCTGGCAATTAACTCCGTTTCTAAAGAGAAACACATGGCACAGTTATCATCCATGAAACACACTCTGCTTTAGAGCAAGAAGCACGCTCTTGCTTTCTAGAGTCTCTAATAGAGAGGGAAACGTGAGTGTGATCAGAACAAAAGAATGGTGTTTCCTACACACACGGACCATATCTAGTTCAACTCTGTTTCTGGAACTGATACAAACCACAGGTCCTCTAACATCCAATGCTTTTCAGTTAAGAGCGAGAAACGTGTGAGGTTCGTGAACAATGTAGCTTCGTTTGAGCTGAAAAGTGACTGCGTTTACCTGAAACGAAGTCTTGCTTGAAGAAAGACACAGAGCCTGGCATTTAACTCCGTTTCTGAAGGGAAACACACGGCACAGTTCTCATCCATGAAACACACTCTGCTTTAGAGCATGAAGCACGCTCTTGCTTTCTAGAGTCTCTAATACAGAGGGAAATGTGAGTGTGCTCTGAACAAAAGAACTGTGTTGACTACACACACGGACCATATCTAGTTCAACTCTGTTTCTGAAACTGATACAAACCACAGGTCGTCTAACATCCAATGCTTTTCAGTTAAGAGCGAGAAACGTGTGAGCTTCGTGAACAATGTAGCTTCATTTGAGCTGAACTGTGACTGCTTTTACCTGAAACGAAGTCTTGCTTGTAGGAAGACACATGCATGGCATTTAACTCCCTTTCTGAAGGGAAACAGACGGCACAGTTCTCATCCATGAAACACACTCTGCTTTAGAGCAAGAAGCACGCTCTTGCTTTCTAGAGTCTCTAATACAGAGGGAAACATGAGTGTGCTCAGAACAAAAGAACTGTGTTTCCTACACGCACGGACCACAGCTAGTTCAACTGTGTTTCTGAAACTGATACAAACCATAGGTTGTCTAACATCCAATGCTTTTCAGTTAAGAGCGAGATACGTGTGAGCTTCGTGAACAATGTAGTTTCGTTTGAGCTGAAAAGTGACTGCGTTTACCTGAAAAGAAGTCTTGCTTGAAGGAAGACACAGAGCCTGGTATTTAACACCGTTTCTGAAGGGAAACACACGGCACAGTTCTCATCCATGAAACACACTCTGCTTTAGAGCAAGAAGCACGCTCTTGCTTACTAGAGTCTCTAATACAGAGGGAAACGTGACTGTGCTCAGAACAAAACAATGGTGTTTCCTACAAACACGGACCATATCTAGTTCAACTCTGTTTCTGAAACTGATACAAACCACAGGTCCTCTAACATCCAATGCTTTTCATTTAAGAGTGAGAAACGTGTGAGCTTCGTGAACAGTGTAGCTTCGTTTGAGCTGAAAAGTGACTGCGTTTACCTGAAACGAAGTCTTGCTTGAAGGAAGACACAGAGCCTGGCATTTAACTCCGTTTCTGAAGGGAAACACACGGCATAGTTCTCATCCATGAAACACACTCTGCTTTAGAGCAAGAAGCACGCTCTTGCTTTCTAGAGTCTCTAATACAGAGGGAAATGTGAGTGTGCTCAGAACAAAAGAACTGTGTTGACTACACACACGGACCATATCTAGTTCAACTCTGTTTCTGAAACTGATACAAACCACAGGTCGTCTAACATCCAATGCTTTTCAGTTATGAGCGAGAAATGTGTGACCTTCGTGAACAATGTAGCTTCCTTTGACCTGAACTGTGACTGCGTTTACCTAAAACGAAGTCTTGCTTGTAGGAAAACACACGCCTGGCATTTAACTCCGTTTCTGAAGGGAAACACACGGCACAGTTCTCATCCATGAAACACACTCTGCTTTAGAGCAGGAAGCACGCTCTTGCTTTCTAGAGTCTCTAATACAGAGGGAAACGTGAGTGTGCTCAGAACAAAAGAACTGTGTTTCCTACACACGGACCATATCTAGTTCAACTCTGTTTCTGAAACTGATACAAACCTCAGGTCCTCTAACATGCAATGCTTTTCAGTTAAGAGCGGGAAACGTGTGAGCTTCGTGAACAATGTTGCTTCGTTTGAGCTGAAAAGTGACTGCGTTTACATGAAACGAAGTCTTGCTTGAAGGTAGACACAGAGCCTGGCATTTAACTCCGTATCTGAAGGGAAACAAACGGCACAGTTCTCATCCATGAAACACAATCTGCTTTAGAGCAAGAAGCACGCTCTTGCTTTCTAGAGTCTCTAATACAGAGGAAAACGTGAGTGTGATCAGAACAAAAGAATGGTGTTTCCTACACACACGGACCATATCTAGTTCAACTCTGTTTCTGAAACTGATACAAACCACAGGTCCTCTAACATCCAATGCTTTTCAGTTAAGAGCAAGAAACGTGTGAGCTTCGTGAACAATGTAGCTTCGTTTGAGCTGAAAAGTGACTGCGTTTACCTGAAACGAAGTCTTTCTTGTAGGAAGACACAGAACCAGGCATTTAACTCCGTTTCTGAAGGGAAACACATGGCACAGTTCTCGTCCATGAAACACACTCTGCTTTAGAGCAAGAAGCACGCTCTTGCTTTCTAGAGTCTCTATTACAGAGGGAAACGTGAGTGTGCTCAGAACAAAAGAACTGTGTTTCCTACACACACGGACCATATCTAGTTCAACTCTGTTTCTGGAACAGATATAAACCACAGGTCCTCTAACATCCAATGCTTTTCAGTTAAGAGCGAGAAACGTGTGAGGTTCGTGAACAATGTAGCTTCGTTTGAGCTGAAAAGTGACTGCGTTTACCTGAAACGAAGTCTTGCTTGAAGAAAGACACAGAGCCTGGCATTTAACTCCGTTTCTGAAGGGAAACACACGGCACAGTTCTCAACCATGAAACACACTCTGCTTTAGAGCAAGAAGCACGCTCTTGCTTACTAGAGTCTCTAATACAGAGGGAAACGTGACTGTGCTCAGAACAAAAGAATGGTGTTTCCTACACACACGGACCATATCTAGTTCAACTCTGTTTCTGAAACTGACACAAACCACAGGTCCTCTAAGATCCAATGCTTTTCATTTAAGAGTGACCAACGTGTGAGCTTCGTGAACAATGTAGCTTCGTTTGAGCTGAAAAGTGACTGCGTTTACCTGAAACGAAGTCTTGCTTGAAGGAAGACACAGAGCCTGGCATTTAACTCCGTTTCTGAAGGGAAACACACGGCACAGTTCTCATCCATGAAACACACTCTGCTTTAGAGCAGGAAGCACGCTCTTGCTTTCTAGAGTCTCTATTACAGAGGGAAACGTGAGTGTGCTCAGAACAAAAGAATGGTGTTTCCTACACACACGGACCATATCTAGTTCAACTCTGTTTCTGAAACTGATACAAACCACAGGTCCTCTAACATCCAATGCTTTTCAGTTAAGAGCGAGAAACGTGTGAGCTTCGTGAACAATGTAGCTTCCTTTGAGCTGAAAAGTGACTGCGTTTACCTGAAACGAAGTCTTTCTTGTAGGAAGACACAGAACCAGGCATTTAACTCCGTTTCTGAAGGGAAACACATGGCACCGTTTTCGTCCATGAAACACACTCTGCTTTAGAGCAAGAAGCACGCTCTTGCTTTCTAGAGTCTCTATTACAGAGGGAAACGTGAGTGTGCTCAAAACAAAAGAACTGTGTTTCCTACACACACGGACCATATCTAGTTCAACTCTGTTTCTGAAACTGATACAAACCACAGTTCCTCTAACATCCAATGCTTTTCATTTAAGAGAGAGAAACGTGTGACCTTCGTGAACAATGTAGCTTCCTTTGAGGTGAACAGTGACTGCGTTTACCTGAAACGAAGTCTTGCTTTTAGGAATACACACGCCTGGCATTTAACTCTGTTTCTGAAGGGAAACACACGGCACAGTTCTCATCCATGAAACACACTCTGCTTTAGAGCAAGAAGCACGCTCTTGCTTACTAGAGTCTCTAATACAGAGGGAAACGTGAGTGTGCTCAGAACAAAAGAATGGTGTTTCCTACACACACGGACCATATCTAGTTCAACTCTGTTTCTAAAACTGATACAAACCACAGGTCCTGTAACATCCAATGCTTTTCATTTAAGAGCGAGAAACGTGTGAGCTTCGTGAACAATGTAGCTTCGTTTGAGGTGAAAAGTGAGTGCGTTTACCTGAAACGAAGTCTTGCTTGTAGGAAGACACACGCCTGGTATTTAACTCCGTTTTTGAAGGGAAACACACGGCATAGTTCTCATCCATGAAACACACTCTGCTTTAGAGCAAGAAGCACGCTCTTGCTTTCTAGTTTCTCTAATACAGAGGGAAACGTGAGTGTGCTCAGAACAAAAGAACTCTGTTTCCTACACACACGGACCATAACTAGTTCAACTCTGTTCCTGAAACTGATACAAACCTCAGGCCCTCTAACATCCAATGCTTTTCAGTTAAGAGCGAGAAACATGTGAGCTTTTTGAATAATGTAGCTTCGTTTGAGCTGAAATGTGAATGCCATTACCTGAAACGAAGTCTTGCTTTTAGGAAGACACAGAACCAAGCATTTAACTCCGTTTCTGAAGGGAAACACATGGCACAGTTCTCGTCCATGAAACACACTCTGCTTTAGAGCAAGAAGCACGCTCTTGCTTTCTAGAGTCTCTAATACAGAGGGAAACGTGAGTGTGCTCAGAACAAAAGAACTGTGTTTCCTACACACACGGACCATATCTAGTTCAACTCTGTTTCTGAAACTGATACAAACCACAGGTCCTCTAACATCCAATGCTTTTCAGGTAAGAGCGAGAAACGTTTGACCTTCGTGAACAATGTAGCTTCCTTTGAGCTGAACAGTGACTGCGTTTACCTGAAACGAAGTCATGCTTTTAGGAATACACACGCCTGGCATTTAACTCTGTTTCTGAAGGGAAACACACGGCACAGTTCTCATCCATGAAACACACTCTGCTTTAGAGCAAGAAGCACGCTCTTGCTTACTAGAGTCTCTAATACAGAGGGAAACGTGAGTGTGCTCAGAACAAAAGAATGGTGTTTCCTACACACACGGACCATATCTAGTTCAACTCAGTTTCTGAAACTGATACAAACCACAGGTCCTCTAACATCCAATGCTTTTCATTTAAGAGCGAGAATCGTGTGAGCTTCGTGAACAACGTAGCTTCGTTTGAGCTGAAAAGTGACTGCGTTTACCTGAAACGAAGTCTTGCTCGAAGGAAGACACTGAGCCTGGCATTTAACTCCGTTTTTGAAGGGAAACACACGGCATAGTTCTCATCCATGAAACACACTCTGCTTTAGAGCAAGAAGCACGCTCTTGCTTTCAAGAGTCTCTAATACAGAGGGAAACGTGAGTGTGCTCAGAACAAAAGAACTGTGTTTCCTACACACGGACCATATCTAGTTCAACTCTTTCTGAAACTGATACAAACCACAGGTCCTCTAACATCCAATGCTTTTCAGTTAAGAGCGGGAAACGTGTGACCTTCGTGAACAATGTTGCTTCGTTTGAGCTGAAAAGTGACTGCGTTTACATGAAACGAAGTCTTGCTTGAAGGTAGACACAGAGCCTGGCATTTAACTCCGTATCTGAAGGGAAACAAACGGCACAGTTCTCATCCATGAAACACAATCTGCTTTAGAGCAAGAAGCACACTCTTGCTTTCTAGAGTCTCTAATACAGAGGGAAACGTGAGTGTGATCAGAACAAAAGAATGGTGTTTCCTACACACACGGACCATATCTAGTTCAACTCTGTTTCTGAAACTGATACAAACCACAGGTCCTCTAAATTCCAATGCTTTTCAGTTAAGAGCGAGAAACGTGTGAGCTTCGTGAACAATGTAGCTTCGTTTGAGCTGAAAAGTGACTGCGTTTACCTGAAACGAAGTCTTTCTTGAAGGAAGACACAGACCCTGGCATTTAACTCCGTTTCTGAAGGGAAACACAGGGCATAGTTCGCATCCATGAAACACACTCTGCTTTAGAGCAAGAAGCACGCTCTTGCTTTCTAGAGTCTCTAATACAGAGGGAAACGTTAGTGTGCTCAGAACAAAAGAACTCTGTTTCCTACACACACGGACCATAACTAGTTCAACTCTGTTTCTGAAACTGATACAAACCACAGGCCCTCTAACATCCAATGCTTTTCAGTTAAGAGCGAGACACATGTGAGCTTTTTGAATAATGTAGCTTTGTTTGAGCTGAAATGTGAATGCCATTACCTGAAACGAAGTCTTCTTATAGGTTGACACAGAACCAGGCATTTAACTCCGTTTCTGAAGGGAAACACATGGCACAGTTCTCGTCCATGAAACACACTCTGCTTTAGAGCAAGAAGCACGCTCTTTCTACTAGAGTCTCTAATACAGAGGGAAACGTGAGTGTGCTCAGAACAAAAGAATGGTGTTTCCTACACACACGGACCATATCTAGTTCAACTCTGTTTCTGAAACTGATACAAACCACAGGTCCTCTAACATCCAATGCTTTTCATTTAAGAGCGAGAAACGTGTGAGCTTTGTGAACAATGTAGCTTCGTTTGAGCTGAAAAGTGACTGCGTTTACCTGAAACGAAGTCTTGCTTGAAGGAAGACACAGAGCCTGGCATTTAACTCCGTATCTGAAGGGAAACAAACGGCACAGTTCTCATCCATGAAACACAATCTGCTTTAGAGCAAGAAGCACGCTCTTGCTTTCTAGAGTCTCTAATACAGAGGGAAACGTGAGTGTGCTCAGAACAAAAGAACTGTGTTTCCTACATTCGGATCATATCTAGTTCAACTCTGTTTCTGAAACTGACACAAACCACAGTTCTTCTAACATCCAATGCTTTTCAGTTAAGAGCGAGAAACGTGTGAGCTTCGTGAACAATGTAGCTTCGTTTGAGCTTAAAAGTGACTGTGTTTACCTGAAACGAAATCTTGCTTGTAGGAAGACACACGCCTGGCATTTAATTCCGTTTCTGAAGGGAAACACACGGCACAGTTCTCATCCATGAAACACACTCTGCTTTAGAGCAAGAAGCACGCTCTTGCTTTCTAGAGTCTCTAATACTGAGGGAAACGTGAGTGTGCTCAGAACAAAAGAACTGTGTTTCCTACACACGGACCATATCTAGTTCAACTCTGTTTCTGAAAATGATACAAACCAAGGTCGTCTAACATCCAATGCTTTTCAGTTAAGAGCGAGAAACGTGTGAGCTTTGTGAACAATGTAGCTTCGTTTGACCTGAACTGTGACTGCGTTTACCTGAAACGAAGTCTTGCTTTTAGGAATACACACGCCTGGCATTTAACTCTGTTTCTGAAGGGAAACACACGGCACAGTTCTCATCCATGAAACACACTCTGCTTTAGAGCAAGAAGCACGCTCTTGCTTACTAGAGTCTCTAATACAGAGGGAAACGTGAGTGTGCTCAGAACAAAACAATGGTGTTTCCTACACACACGGACCATATCTAGTGCAACTCTGTTTCTGAAACTGATACAAACCACAGGTCCTCTAACATCCAATGCTTTTCATTTAAGAGCGAGAAACGTGTGAGCTTCGTGAACAATGTAGCTTCATTTGAGCTGAAAAGTGACTGCGTTTACCTGAAATGAAGTCTTGCTTGAAGGAAGACAGAGAGGCTGGCATTTAACTCCGTTTCTAAAGAGAAACACATGGCACAGTTCTCATCCATGAAACACACTCTGCTTTAGAGCAAGAAGCACGCTCATGCTTACCAGAGTCTCTAATACAGAGGGAAACGTGAGTGTGCTCAGAACAAAAGAATGGTGTTTCCTACACACAAGGACCATATCTAGTTCAACTCTGTTTCTGAAACTGATACAAACCACAGTTCCTCTAACATCCAATGCTTTTCATTTAAGAGCGAGAAACGTGTGAGCTTCGTGAACAATGTAGCTTCGTTTGAGGTGAAAAGTGAGTGCGTTTACCTGAAACGAAGTCTTGCTTGTAGGAAGACACACGCCTGGCATTTAACTCCGTTTTTGAAGGGAAACACACGGCATAGTTCTCATCCATGAAACACACTCTGCTTTAGAGCAAGAAGCACGATCTTGCTTTCTAGAGTCTCTAATACAGAGTGAAACGTGAGTGTGCTCAGAACAAAAGAACTCTGTTTCCTACACACACGGACCATAACTAGTTCAACTCTGTTTCTGAAACTGATACAAACCACAGGCCCTCTAACATCCAATGCTTTTCAGTAAAGAGCGAGAAACATGTGAGCTTTTTGAATAATGTAGCTTCGTTTGAGCTGAAATGTGAATGCCATTACCTGAAACGAAGTCTTGCTTGTAGGAAGACACAGAACCAGGCATTTAACTCCGTTTCTGAAGGGAAACACATGGCACAGTTCTCGTCCATGAAACACACTCTGCTTTAGAGCAAGAAGCACGCTCTTGCTTTCTAGAGTCTCTATTACAGAGGGAAACGTGAGTGTGCTCAGAACAAAAGAACTGTGTTTCCTACACACACGGACCATATCTAGTTCAACTCTGTTTCTGAAACTGATACAAACCACAGGTCCTCTAACATCCAATGCTTTTCAGTTAAGAGCGAGAAACGTTTGACCTTCGTGAACAATGTAGCTTCGTTTGAGCTGAAAAGTGACTGCGTTTACCTGAAACGAAGTCTTGCTCGAAGGAAGACACTGAGCCTGGCATTTAACTCCGTTTTTGAAGGGAAACACATGGCATAGTTCTCATCCATGAAACACACTCTGCTTTAGAGCAAGAAGCACGCTCTTGCTTTCTAGAGTCTCTAATACAGAGGGAAATGTGAGTGTGCTCAGAACAAAAGAACTGTGTTGACTACACACACGGACCATATCTAGTTCAACTCTGTTTCTGAAACTGATACAAACCACAGGTCGTCTAACATCCAATGCTTTTCAGTTAAGAGCGAGAAACGTGTGACCTTCGTGAACAATGTAGATTCGTTTGAGCTGAACTGTGACTGCGTTTACCTGAAACGAAGTCTTGCTTGAAGGAAGACAGAGAGGCTGGCATTTAACTCCGTTTCTAAAGAGAAACACACGGCACAGTTCTCATCCATGAAACACACTCTGCTTTAGAGCAAGAACCACGCTCTTGCTTACTAGAGTCTCTAATACAGAGGGAAACGTGAGTGTGCTCAGAACAAAAGAATGGTGTTTCCTACACACACGGACCATATCTAGTTCAACTCTGTTTCTGAAACTGATACAAACCACAGTTCCTCTAACATCCAATGCTTTTCATTTAAGAGCGAGAAACGTGTGAGCTTCGTGAACAATGTAGCTTTGTTTGAGCTTAAAAGTGACTGTGTTTACCTGAAATGAAGTCTTGCTTGTAGGAAGACACACGCCTGGCATTTAACTCCGTTTTTGAAGGGAAACACACGGCATAGTTCTCATCCATGAAACACACTCTGCTTTAGAGCAGGAAGCACGCTCTTGCTTTCTAGAGTCTCTAATACAGAGGGAAACGTGAGTGTGCTCAGAACAAAAGAACTGTGTTTCCTACACACACGGACCATATCTAGTTCAACTCTGTTTCTGAAACTGATACAAACCACAGGTCCTCTAACATCCAATGCTTTTCAGTTAAGAGCGAGAAACGTGTGAGCTTCGTGAACAATGTAGCTTCCTTTGAGCTGAACAGTGACTGCGTTTACCTGAAACGAAGTCTTGTTTTAGGAATATACACGCCTGGCATTTAACTCTGTTTCTGAAGGGAAACACACGGCACAGTTCTCATCCATGAAACACACTCTGCTTTAGAGCAAGAAGCACGCTCTTGCTTACTAGAGTCTCTAATACAGAGGGAAACGTGAGTGTGCTCAGAACAAAAGAATGGTGTTTCCTACACACACGGACCATATCTAGTTCAACTCTGTTTCTGAAACTGATACAAACCACAGGTCCTCTAACATCCAATGCTTTTCATTTAAGAGCGAGAAACGTGTGAGCTTCGTGAACAATGTAGCTTCGTTTGAGCTGAAAAGTGTCTGCGTTTACCTGAAACGAAGTCTTGCTTGAAGGAAGACAGAGAGGCTGGCATTTAACTCCGTTTCTAAAGAGAAACACACGGCACAGTTCTCATCCATGAAACACACTCTGCTTTAGAGCAGGAAGCACGCTCTTGCTTTCTAGAGTCTCTAATACAGAGGGAAACGTGAGTGTGCTCAGAACAAAAGAACTGTGTTTCCTACACACACGGACCATATCTAGTTCAACTCTGTTTCTGAAACTGATACAAACCACAGGTCCTCTAACATCCAATGCTTTTCAGTTAAGAGTGAGAAACGTGTGACCTTCGTGAACAATGTAGCTTCCTTTGAGCTGAACAGTGACTGCGTTTACCTGAAACGAAGTCTTGCTTTTAGGAATACACACGCCTGGCATTTAACTCTGTTTCTGAAGGGAAACACACGGCACAGTTCTCATCCATGAAACACACTCTGCTTTAGAGCAAGAAGCACGCTCTTGCTTACTAGAGTCTCTAATACAGAGGGAAACGTGAGTGTGCTCAGAACAAAAGAATGGTGTTTCCTACACACACGGACCATAACTAGTTCAACTCTGTTTCTGAAACTGATACAAACCACAGGCCCTCTAACATCCAATGCTTTTCAGTTAAGAGCGAGAAACATGTGAGCTTTTTGAATAATGTAGCTTCGTTTGAGCTGAAATGTGAATGCCATTACCTGAAACGATGTCTTGCTTGTAGGAAGACATAGAACCAGGCATTTAACTCCGTTTCTGAAGGGAAACACATGGCACAGTTCTCGTCCATGAAACACACTCTGCTTTAGAGCAAGAAGCACGCTCTTGCTTTCTAGAGTCTCTATTACAGAGGGAAACGTGAGTGTGCTCAGAACAAAAGAACTGTGTTTCCTACACACACGGACCATATCTAGTTCAACTCTGTTTCTGAAACTGATACAAACCACAGGTCCTCTAACATCCAATGCTTTTCAGTTAAGAGCGAGAAAAGTGTGACCTTCGTGAACAATGTATCTTCCTTTGAGCTGAACAGTGACTGCATTTACCTGAAACGAAGTCTTGCTTTTAGGAATACACACGCCTGGCATTTAACTCTGTTTCTGAAGGGAAACACACGGCACAGTTCTCATCCATGAAACACACTCTGCTTTAGAGCAAGAAGCACGCTCTTGCTTTCTAGAGTCTCTAATACAGAGGGAAACGTGAGTGTGCTCAGAACAAAAGAATGGTGTTTCCTACACACACGGACCATATCTAGTTCAACTCTGTTTCTGAAACTGATACAAACCACAGGTCCTCTAACATCCAATGCTTTTCATTTAAGAGCGAGAAACGTGTGAGCTTTGTGACCAATGTAGCTTCGTTTGAGCTGAAAAGTGACTGCGTTTACCTGAAACGAAGTCTTGCTTGAAGGAAGACACAGAGCCTGGCATTTAACTCCGTATCTGAAGGGAAACAAACGGCACAGTTCTCATCCATGAAACACAATCTGCTTTAGAGCAAGAACCACGCTCTTGCTTTCTAGAGTCTCTAATACAGAGGGAAACGTGAGTGTGCTCAGAACAAAAGAACTGTGTTTCCTACATTCGGATCATATCTAGTTCAACTCTGTTTCTGAAACTGACACAAACCACAGTTCCTCTAACATCCAATGCTTTTCAGTTAAGAGCGAGAAACGTGTGAGCTTCGTGAACAATGTAGCTTCGTTTGAGCTTAAAAGTGACTGTGTTTACCTGAAACGAAATCTTGCTTGTAGGAAGACACACGCCTGGCATTTAATTCCGTTTCTGAAGGGAAACACACGGCACAGTTCTCATCCATGAAACACACTCTGCTTTAGAGCAAGAAGCACGCTCTTGCTTTCTAGAGTCTCTATTACAGAGGGAAACGTGAGTGTGCTCAGAACAAAAGAACTGTGTTTCCTACACACACGGACCATATCTAGTTCAACTCTGTTTCTGAAACTGATACAAACCACAGGTCCTCTAACATCCAATGCTTTTCAGTTAAGAGCGAGAAACGTTTGACCTTCGTGAACAATGTAGCTTCGTTTGAGCTGAAAAGTGACTGCGTTTACCTGAAACGAAGTCTTGCTCGAAGGAAGACACTGAGCCTGGCATTTAACTCCGTTTTTGAAGGGAAACACATGGCATAGTTCTCATCCATGAAACACACTCTGCTTTAGAGGAAGAAGCACGCTCTTGCTTTCTAGAGTCTCTAATACAGAGGGAAATGTGAGTGTGCTCAGAACAAAAGAACTGTGTTGACTACACACACGGACCATATCTAGTTCAACTCTGTTTCTGAAACTGATACAAACCACAGGTCGTCTAACATCCAATGCTTTTCAGTTAAGAGCGAGAAACGTGTGACCTTCGTGAACAATGTAGATTCGTTTGAGCTGAACTGTGACTGCGTTTACCTGAAACGAAGTCTTGCTTGAAGGAAGACAGAGAGGCTGGCATTTAACTCCGTTTCTAAAGAGAAACACACGGCACAGTTCTCATCCATGAAACACACTCTGCTTTAGAGCAAGAACCACGCTCTTGCTTACTAGAGTCTCTAATACAGAGGGAAACGTGAGTGTGCTCAGAACAAAAGAATGGTGTTTCCTACACACACGGACCATATCTAGTTCAACTCTGTTTCTGAAACTGATACAAACCACAGTTCCTCTAACATCCAATGCTTTTCATTTAAGAGCGAGAAACGTGTGAGCTTCGTGAACAATGTAGCTTTGTTTGAGCTTAAAAGTGACTGTGTTTACCTGAAATGAAGTCTTGCTTGTAGGAAGACACACGCCTGGCATTTAACTCCGTTTTTGAAGGGAAACACACGGCATAGTTCTCATCCATGAAACACACTCTGCTTTAGAGCAGGAAGCACGCTCTTGCTTTCTAGAGTCTCTAATACAGAGGGAAACGTGAGTGTGCTCAGAACAAAAGAACTGTGTTTCCTACACACACGGACCATATCTAGTTCAACTCTGTTTCTGAAACTGATACAAACCACAGGTCCTCTAACATCCAATGCTTTTCAGTTAAGAGCGAGAAACGTGTGAGCTTCGTGAACAATGTAGCTTCCTTTGAGCTGAACAGTGACTGCGTTTACCTGAAACGAAGTCTTGTTTTAGGAATATACACGCCTGGCATTTAACTCTGTTTCTGAAGGGAAACACACGGCACAGTTCTCATCCATGAAACACACTCTGCTTTAGAGCAAGAAGCACGCTCTTGCTTACTAGAGTCTCTAATACAGAGGGAAACGTGAGTGTGCTCAGAACAAAAGAATGGTGTTTCCTACACACACGGACCATATCTAGTTCAACTCTGTTTCTGAAACTGATACAAACCACAGGTCCTCTAACATCCAATGCTTTTCATTTAAGAGCGAGAAACGTGTGAGCTTCGTGAACAATGTAGCTTCGTTTGAGCTGAAAAGTGTCTGCGTTTACCTGAAACGAAGTCTTGCTTGAAGGAAGACAGAGAGGCTGGCATTTAACTCCGTTTCTAAAGAGAAACACACGGCACAGTTCTCATCCATGAAACACACTCTGCTTTAGAGCAAGAAGCACGCTCTTGCTTTCTAGAGTCTCTAATACAGAGGGAAACGTGAGTGTGCTCAGAACAAAAGAATGGTGTTTCCTACACACACGGACCATATCTAGTTCAACTCTGTTTCTGAAACTGATACAAACCACAGTTCCTCTAACATCCAATGCTTTTCATTTAAGAGCGAGAAACGTGTGAGCTTCGTGAACAATGTAGCTTCGTTTGAGGTGAAAATTGACTGCGTTTACCTGAAACGAAGTCTTGCTTGTAGGAAGACACACGCCTGGCATTTAACTCCGTTTTTAAAGGGAAACACACGGCATAGTTCTCATCCATGAAACACACTCTGCTTTAGAGCAGGAAGCACGCTCTTGCTTTCTAGAGTCTCTAATACAGAGGGAAACGTGAGTGTGCTCAGAACAAAAGAACTGTGTTTCCTACACACACGGACCATATCTAGTTCAACTCTGTTTCTGAAACTGATACAAACCACAGGTCCTCTAACATCCAATGCTTTTCAGTTAAGAGTGAGAAACGTGTAACCTTCGTGAACAATGTAGCTTCCTTTGAGCTGAACAGTGACTGCGTTTACCTGAAACGAAGTCTTGCTTTTAGGAATACACACGCCTGGCATTTAACTCTGTTTCTGAAGGGAAACACACGGCACAGTTCTCATCCATGAAACACACTCTGCTTTAGAGCAAGAAGCACGCTCTTGCTTACTAGAGTCTCTAATACAGAGGGAAAGGTGAGTGTGCTCAGAACAAAAGAATGGTGTTTCCTACACACACGGACCATAACTAGTTCAACTCTGTTTCTGAAACTGATACAAACCACAGGCCCTCTAACATCCAATGCTTTTCAGTTAAGAGCGAGAAACATGTGAGCTTTTTGAATAATGTAGCTTCGTTTGAGCTGAAATGTGAATGCCATTACCTGAAACGAAGTCTTGCTTGTAGGAAGACACAGAACCAAGCATTTAACTCCGTTTCTGAAGGGAAACACATGGCACAGTTCTCGTCCATGAAACACACTCTGCTTTAGAGCAAGAAGCACGCTCTTGCTTTCTAGAGTCTCTATTACAGAGGGAAACGTGAGTGTGCTCAGAACAAAAGAACTGTGTTTC
This sequence comes from Onychomys leucogaster, assembly GCA_949786385.1. NCBI lineage: Eukaryota > Metazoa > Chordata > Mammalia > Rodentia > Cricetidae > Onychomys > Onychomys leucogaster. The sequence goes on along the minus strand of CATKUP010000037.1, from coordinate 2,220,821 downwards.
CTACACACACGGACCATATCTAGTTCAACTCTGTTTCTGAAACTGATACAAACCACAGGTCCTCTAACATCCAATGCTTTTCAGTTAAGAGCGAGAAAAGTGTGACCTTCGTGAACAATGTATCTTCCTTTGAGCTGAACAGTGACTGCGTTTACCTGAAACGAAGTCTTGCTTTTAGGAATACACACGCCTGGCATTTAACTCTGTTTCTGAAGGGAAACACACGGCACAGTTCTCATCCATGAAACACACTCTGCTTTAGAGCAAGAAGCACGCTCTTGCTTTCTAGAGTCTCTAATACAGAGGGAAACGTGAGTGTGCTCAGAACAAAAGAATGGTGTTTCCTACACACACGGACCATATCTAGTTCAACTCTGTTTCTGAAACTGACACAAACCACAGTTCCTCTAACATCCAATGCTTTTCAGTTAAGAGCGAGAAACGTGTGAGCTTCGTGAACAATGTAGCTTCGTTTGAGCTTAAAAGTGACTGTGTTTACCTGAAACGAAATCTTGCTTGTAGGAAGACACACGCCTGGCATTTAATTCCGTTTCTGAAGGGAAACACACGGCACAGTTCTCATCCATGAAACACACTCTGCTTTAGAGCAAGAAGCACGCTCTTGCTTTCTAGAGTCTCTAATACTGAGGGAAACGTGAGTGTGCTCAGAACAAAAGAACTGTGTTTCCTACACACGGACCATATCTAGTTCAACTCTGTTTCTGAAAATGATACAAACCAAGGTCGTCTAACATCCAATGCTTTTCAGTTATGAGCGAGAAATGTGTGACCTTCGTGAACAATGTAGCTTCCTTTGACCTGAACTGTGACTGCGTTTACCTAAAACGAAGTCTTGCTTGTAGGAAAACACACGCCTGGCATTTAACTCCGTTTCTGAAGGGAAACACACGGCACAGTTCTCATCCATGAAACACACTGTGCTTTAGAGCAGGAAGCTCGCTCTTGCTTTCTAGAGTCTCTAATACTGAGGGAAACGTGAGTGTGCTCAGAACAAAAGAACTGTGTTTCCTACACACGGACCATATCTAGTTCAACTCTGTTTCTGAAACTGATACAAACCACAGGTCCTCTAACATGCAATGCTTTTCAGTTAAGAGCGGGAAACGTGTGAGCTTCGTGAACAATGTTGCTTCGTTTGAGCTGAAAAGTGACTGCGTTTACATGAAACGAAGTCTTGCTTGAAGGTAGACACAGAGCCTGGCATTTAACTCCGTATCTGAAGGGAAACAAACGGCACAGTTCTCATCCATGAAACACAATCTGCTTTAGAGCAAGAAGCACGCTCTTGCTTTCTAGAGTCTCTAATACAGAGGAAAACGTGAGTGTGATCAGAACAAAAGAATGGTGTTTCCTACACACACGGACCATATCTAGTTCAACTCTGTTTCTGAAACTGATACAAACCACAGGTCCTCTAACATCCAATGCTTTTCAGTTAAGAGCGAGAAACGTGTAAGCTTCGTGAACAATGTAGCTTCGTTTGAGCTGAAAAGTGACTGCGTTTACCTGAAACGAAGTCTTTCTTGTAGGAAGACACAGAACCAGGCATTTAACTCCGTTTCTGAAGGGAAACACATGGCACAGTTCTCGTCCATGAAACACACTCTGCTTTAGAGCAAGAAGCACGCTCTTGCTTTCTAGAGTCTCTATTACAGAGGGAAACGTGAGTGTGCTCAGAACAAAAGAACTGTGTTTCCTACACACACGGACCATATCTAGTTCAACTCTGTTTCTGGAACAGATACAAACCACAGGTCCTCTAACATCCAATGCTTTTCAGTTAAGAGCGAGAAACGTGTGAGGTTCGTGAACAATGTAGCTTCGTTTGAGCTGAAAAGTGACTGCGTTTACCTGAAACGAAGTCTTGCTTGAAGAAAGACACAGAGCCTGGCATTTAACTCCGTTTCTGAAGGGAAACACACGGCACAGTTCTCAACCATGAAACACACTCTGCTTTAGAGCAAGAAGCACGCTCTTGCTTACTAGAGTCTCTAATACAGAGGGAAACGTGACTGTGCTCAGAACAAAAGAATGGTGTTTCCTACACACACGGACCATATCTAGTTCAACTCTGTTTCTGAAACTGATACAAACCACAGGTCCTCTAAGATCCAATGCTTTTCATTTAAGAGTGACAAACGTGTGAGCTTCGTGAACAATGTAGCTTCGTTTGAGCTGAAAAGTGACTGCGTTTACCTGAAACGAAGTCTTGCTTGAAGGAAGACACAGAGCCTGGCATTTAACTCCGTTTCTGAAGGGAAACACACGGCACAGTTCTCATCCATGAAACACACTCTGCTTTAGAGCAGGAAGCACGCTCTTGCTTTCTAGAGTCTCTATTACAGAGGGAAACGTGAGTGTGCTCAGAACAAAAGAATGGTGTTTCCTACACACACGGACCATATCTAGTTCAACTCTGTTTCTGAAACTGATACAAACCACAGGTCCTCTAACATCCAATGCTTTTCAGTTAAGAGCGAGAAACGTGTGAGCTTCGTGAACAATGTAGCTTCGTTTGAGCTGAAAAGTGACTGCGTTTACCTGAAACGAAGTCTTTCTTGTAGGAAGACACAGAACCAGGCATTTAACTCCGTTTCTGAAGGGAAACACATGGCACCGTTTTCGTCCATGAAACACACTCTGCTTTAGAGCAAGAAGCACGCTCTTGCTTTCTAGAGTCTCTATTACAGAGGGAAACGTGAGTGTGCTCAAAACAAAAGAACTGTGTTTCCTACACACACGGACCATATCTAGTTCAACTCTGTTTCTGAAACTGATACAAACCACAGTTCCTCTAACATCCAATGCTTTTCATTTAAGAGAGAGAAACGTGTGACCTTCGTGAACAATGTAGCTTCCTTTGAGGTGAACAGTGACTGCGTTTACCTGAAACGAAGTCTTGCTTTTAGGAATACACACGCCTGGCATTTAACTCTGTTTCTGAAGGGAAACACACGGCACAGTTCTCATCCATGAAACACACTCTGCTTTAGAGCAAGAAGCACGCTCTTGCTTACTAGAGTCTCTAATACAGAGGGAAACGTGAGTGTGCTCAGAACAAAAGAATGGTGTTTCCTACACACACGGACCATATCTAGTTCAACTCTGTTTCTAAAACTGATACAAACCACAGGTCCTGTAACATCCAATGCTTTTCATTTAAGAGCGAGAAACGTGTGAGCTTCGTGAACAATGTAGCTTCGTTCGAGGTGAAAAGTGAGTGCGTTTACCTGAAACGAAGTCTTGCTTGTAGGAAGACACACGCCTGGTATTTAACTCCGTTTTTGAAGGGAAACACACGGCATAGTTCTCATCCATGAAACACACTCTGCTTTAGAGCAAGAAGCACGCTCTTGCTTTCTAGTTTCTCTAATACAGAGGGAAACGTGAGTGTGCTCAGAACAAAAGAACTGTGTTTCCTACACACACGGACCATATCTAGTTCAACTCTGTTTCTGAAACTGATACAAACCACAGGTCCTCTAACATCCAATGCTTTTCAGGTAAGAGCGAGAAACGTTTGACCTTCGTGAACAATGTAGCTTCCTTTGAGCTGAACAGTGACTGCGTTTACCTGAAACGAAGTCATGCTTTTAGGAATACACACGCCTGGCATTTAACTCTGTTTCTGAAGGGAAACACACGGCACAGTTCTCATCCATGAAACACACTCTGCTTTAGAGCAAGAAGCACGCTCTTGCTTACTAGAGTCTCTAATACAGAGGGAAACGTGAGTGTGCTCAGAACAAAAGAATGGTGTTTCCTACACACACGGACCATATCTAGTTCAACTCAGTTTCTGAAACTGATACAAACCACAGGTCCTCTAACATCCAATGCTTTTCATTTAAGAGCGAGAATCGTGTGAGCTTCGTGAACAACGTAGCTTCGTTTGAGCTGAAAAGTGACTGCGTTTACCTGAAACGAAGTCTTGCTCGAAGGAAGACACTGAGCCTGGCATTTAACTCCGTTTTTGAAGGGAAACACACGGCATAGTTCTCATCCATGAAACACACTCTGCTTTAGAGCAAGAAGCACGCTCTTGCTTTCAAGAGTCTCTAATACAGAGGGAAACGTGAGTGTGCTCAGAACAAAAGAACTGTGTTTCCTACACACGGACCATATCTAGTTCAACTCTTTCTGAAACTGATACAAACCACAGGTCCTCTAAATTCCAATGCTTTTCAGTTAAGAGCGAGAAACGTGTGAGCTTCGTGAACAATGTAGCTTCGTTTGAGCTGAAAAGTGACTGCGTTTACCTGAAACGAAGTCTTTCTTGAAGGAAGACACAGACCCTGGCATTTAACTCCGTTTCTGAAGGGAAACACAGGGCATAGTTCGCATCCATGAAACACACTCTGCTTTAGAGCAAGAAGCACGCTCTTGCTTTCTAGAGTCTCTAATACAGAGGGAAACGTTAGTGTGCTCAGAACAAAAGAACTCTGTTTCCTACACACACGGACCATAACTAGTTCAACTCTGTTTCTGAAACTGATACAAACCACAGGCCCTCTAACATCCAATGCTTTTCAGTTAAGAGCGAGACACATGTGAGCTTTTTGAATAATGTAGCTTTGTTTGAGCTGAAATGTGAATGCCATTACCTGAAACGAAGTCTTCTTATAGGTTGACACAGAACCAGGCATTTAACTCCGTTTCTGAAGGGAAACACATGGCACAGTTCTCGTCCATGAAACACACTCTGCTTTAGAGCAAGAAGCACGCTCTTTCTACTAGAGTCTCTAATACAGAGGGAAACGTGAGTGTGCTCAGAACAAAAGAATGGTGTTTCCTACACACACGGACCATATCTAGTTCAACTCTGTTTCTGAAACTGATACAAACCACAGGTCCTCTAACATCCAATGCTTTTCATTTAAGAGCGAGAAACGTGTGAGCTTTGTGAACAATGTAGCTTCGTTTGAGCTGAAAAGTGACTGCGTTTACCTGAAACGAAGTCTTGCTTGAAGGAAGACACAGAGCCTGGCATTTAACTCCGTATCTGAAGGGAAACAAACGGCACAGTTCTCATCCATGAAACACAATCTGCTTTAGAGCAAGAAGCACGCTCTTGCTTTCTAGAGTCTCTAATACAGAGGGAAACGTGAGTGTGCTCAGAACAAAAGAACTGTGTTTCCTACATTCGGATCATATCTAGTTCAACTCTGTTTCTGAAACTGACACAAACCACAGTTCTTCTAACATCCAATGCTTTTCAGTTAAGAGCGAGAAACGTGTGAGCTTCGTGAACAATGTAGCTTCGTTTGAGCTTAAAAGTGACTGTGTTTACCTGAAACGAAATCTTGCTTGTAGGAAGACACACGCCTGGCATTTAATTCCGTTTCTGAAGGGAAACACACGGCACAGTTCTCATCCATGAAACACACTCTGCTTTAGAGCAAGAAGCACGCTCTTGCTTTCTAGAGTCTCTAATACTGAGGGAAACGTGAGTGTGCTCAGAACAAAAGAACTGTGTTTCCTACACACGGACCATATCTAGTTCAACTCTGTTTCTGAAAATGATACAAACCAAGGTCGTCTAACATCCAATGCTTTTCAGTTAAGAGCGAGAAACGTGTGAGCTTTGTGAACAATGTAGCTTCGTTTGACCTGAACTGTGACTGCGTTTACCTGAAACGAAGTCTTGCTTTTAGGAATACACACGCCTGGCATTTAACTCTGTTTCTGAAGGGAAACACACGGCACAGTTCTCATCCATGAAACACACTCTGCTTTAGAGCAAGAAGCACGCTCTTGCTTACTAGAGTCTCTAATACAGAGGGAAACGTGAGTGTGCTCAGAACAAAACAATGGTGTTTCCTACACACACGGACCATATCTAGTGCAACTCTGTTTCTGAAACTGATACAAACCACAGGTCCTCTAACATCCAATGCTTTTCATTTAAGAGCGAGAAACGTGTGAGCTTCGTGAACAATGTAGCTTCATTTGAGCTGAAAAGTGACTGCGTTTACCTGAAATGAAGTCTTGCTTGAAGGAAGACAGAGAGGCTGGCATTTAACTCCGTTTCTAAAGAGAAACACATGGCACAGTTCTCATCCATGAAACACAATCTGCTTTAGAGCAAGAAGCACGCTCATGCTTACCAGAGTCTCTAATACAGAGGGAAACGTGAGTGTGCTCAGAACAAAAGAATGGTGTTTCCTACACACAAGGACCATATCTAGTTCAACTCTGTTTCTGAAACTGATACAAACCACAGTTCCTCTAACATCCAATGCTTTTCATTTAAGAGCGAGAAACGTGTGAGCTTTGTGAACAATGTAGCTTCGTTTGAGGTGAAAAGTGAGTGCGTTTACCTGAAACGAAGTCTTGCTTGTAGGAAGACACACGCCTGGCATTTAACTCCGTATCTGAAGGGAAACAAACGGCACAGTTCTCATCCATGAAACACACTCTGCTTTAGAGCAAGAAGCACGATCTTGCTTTCTAGAGTCTCTAATACAGAGTGAAACGTGAGTGTGCTCAGAACAAAAGAACTCTGTTTCCTACACACACGGACCATAACTAGTTCAACTCTGTTTCTGAAACTGATACAAACCACAGGCCCTCTAACATCCAATGCTTTTCAGTAAAGAGCGAGAAACATGTGAGCTTTTTGAATAATGTAGCTTCGTTTGAGCTGAAATGTGAATGCCATTACCTGAAACGAAGTCTTGCTTGTAGGAAGACACAGAACCAGGCATTTAACTCCGTTTCTGAAGGGAAACACATGGCACAGTTCTCGTCCATGAAACACACTCTGCTTTAGAGCAAGAAGCACGCTCTTGCTTTCTAGAGTCTCTATTACAGAGGGAAACGTGAGTGTGCTCAGAACAAAAGAACTGTGTTTCCTACACACACGGACCATATCTAGTTCAACTCTGTTTCTGAAACTGATACAAACCACAGGTCCTCTAACATCCAATGCTTTTCAGTTAAGAGCGAGAAACGTTTGACCTTCGTGAACAATGTAGCTTCGTTTGAGCTGAAAAGTGACTGCGTTTACCTGAAACGAAGTCTTGCTCAAAGGAAGACACTGAGCCTGGCATTTAACTCCGTTTTTGAAGGGAAACACATGGCATAGTTCTCATCCATGAAACACACTCTGCTTTAGAGCAAGAAGCACGCTCTTGCTTTCTAGAGTCTCTAATACAGAGGGAAATGTGAGTGTGCTCAGAACAAAAGAACTGTGTTGACTACACACACGGACCATATCTAGTTCAACTCTGTTTCTGAAACTGATACAAACCACAGGTCGTCTAACATCCAATGCTTTTCAGTTAGGAGCGAGAAACGTGTGACCTTCGTGAACAATGTAGATTCGTTTGAGCTGAACTGTGACTGCGTTTACCTGAAACGAAGTCTTGCTTGAAGGAAGACAGAGAGGCTGGCATTTAACTCCGTTTCTAAAGAGAAACACACGGCACAGTTCTCATCCATGCAACACACTCTGCTTTAGAGCAAGAACCACGCTCTTGCTTACTAGAGTCTCTAATACAGAGGGAAACGTGAGTGTGCTCAGAACAAAAGAATGGTGTTTCCTACACACACGGACCATATCTAGTTCAACTCTGTTTCTGAAACTGATACAAACCACAGTTCCTCTAACATCCAATGCTTTTCATTTAAGAGCGAGAAACGTGTGAGCTTCGTGAACAATGTAGCTTTGTTTGAGCTTAAAAGTGACTGTGTTTACCTGAAATGAAGTCTTGCTTGTAGGAAGACACACGCCTGGCATTTAACTCCGTTTTTGAAGGGAAACACACGGCATAGTTCTCATCCATGAAACACACTCTGCTTTAGAGCAGGAAGCACGCTCTTGCTTTCTAGAGTCTCTAATACAGAGGGAAACGTGAGTGTGCTCAGAACAAAAGAACTGTGTTTCCTACACACACGGACCATATCTAGTTCAACTCTGTTTCTGAAACTGATACAAACCACAGGTCCTCTAACATCCAATGCTTTTCAGTTAAGAGCGAGAAACGTGTGAGCTTCGTGAACAATGTAGCTTCCTTTGAGCTGAACAGTGACTGCGTTTACCTGAAACGAAGTCTTGTTTTAGGAATATACACGCCTGGCATTTAACTCTGTTTCTGAAGGGAAACACACGGCACAGTTCTCATCCATGAAACACACTCTGCTTTAGAGCAAGAAGCACGCTCTTGCTTACTAGAGTCTCTAATACAGAGGGAAACGTGAGTGTGCTCAGAACAAAAGAATGGTGTTTCCTACACACACGGACCATATCTAGTTCAACTCTGTTTCTGAAACTGATACAAACCACAGGTCCTCTAACATCCAATGCTTTTCATTTAAGAGCGAGAAACGTGTGAGCTTCGTGAACAATGTAGCTTCGTTTGAGCTGAAAAGTGTCTGCGTTTACCTGAAACGAAGTCTTGCTTGAAGGAAGACAGAGAGGCTGGCATTTAACTCCGTTTCTAAAGAGAAACACACGGCACAGTTCTCATCCATGAAACACACTCTGCTTTAGAGCAAGAAGCACGCTCTTGCTTTCTAGAGTCTCTAATACAGAGGGAAACGTGAGTGTGCTCAGAACAAAAGAATGGTGTTTCCTACACACACGGACCATATCTAGTTCAACTCTGTTTCTGAAACTGATACAAACCACAGTTCCTCTAACATCCAATGCTTTTCATTTAAGAGCGAGAAACGTGTGAGCTTCGTGAACAATGTAGCTTCGTTTGAGGTGAAAATTGACTGCGTTTACCTGAAACGAAGTCTTGCTTGTAGGAAGACACACGCCTGGCATTTAACTCCGTTTTTAAAGGGAAACACACGGCATAGTTCTCATCCATGAAACACACTCTGCTTTAGAGCAGGAAGCACGCTCTTGCTTTCTAGAGTCTCTAATACAGAGGGAAACGTGAGTGTGCTCAGAACAAAAGAACTGTGTTTCCTACACACACGGACCATATCTAGTTCAACTCTGTTTCTGAAACTGATACAAACCACAGGTCCTCTAACATCCAATGCTTTTCAGTTAAGAGTGAGAAACGTGTGACCTTCGTGAACAATGTAGCTTCCTTTGAGCTGAACAGTGACTGCGTTTACCTGAAACGAAGTCTTGCTTTTAGGAATACACACGCCTGGCATTTAACTCTGTTTCTGAAGGGAAACACACGGCACAGTTCTCATCCATGAAACACACTCTGCTTTAGAGCAAGAAGCACGCTCTTGCTTACTAGAGTCTCTAATACAGAGGGAAACGTGAGTGTGCTCAGAACAAAAGAATGGTGTTTCCTACACACACGGACCATAACTAGTTCAACTCTGTTTCTGAAACTGATACAAACCACAGGCCCTCTAACATCCAATGCTTTTCAGTTAAGAGCGAGAAACATGTGAGCTTTTTGAATAATGTAGCTTCGTTTGAGCTGAAATGTGAATGCCATTACCTGAAACGATGTCTTGCTTGTAGGAAGACATAGAACCAGGCATTTAACTCCGTTTCTGAAGGGAAACACATGGCACAGTTCTCGTCCATGAAACACACTCTGCTTTAGAGCAAGAAGCACGCTCTTGCTTTCTAGAGTCTCTATTAAAAAGGGAAACGTGAGTGTGCTCAGAACAAAAGAACTGTGTTTCCTACACACACGGACCATATCTAGTTCAACTCTGTTTCTGAAACTGATACAAACCACAGGTCCTCTAACATCCAATGCTTTTCAGTTAAGAGCGAGAAAAGTGTGACCTTCGTGAACAATGTATCTTCCTTTGAGCTGAACAGTGACTGCGTTTACCTGAAACGAAGTCTTGCTTTTAGGAATACACACGCCTGGCATTTAACTCTGTTTCTGAAGGGAAACACACGGCACAGTTCTCATCCATGAAACACACTCTACTTTAGAGCAAGAAGCACGCTCTTGCTTTCTAGAGTCTCTAATACAGAGGGAAACGTGAGTGTGCTCAGAACAAAAGAATGGTGTTTCCTACACACACGGACCATATCTAGTTCAACTCTGTTTCTGAAACTGATACAAACCACAGGTCCTCTAACATCCAATGCTTTTCATTTAAGAGCGAGAAACGTGTGAGCTTTGTGACCAATGTAGCTTCGTTTGAGCTGAAAAGTGACTGCGTTTACCTGAAACGAAGTCTTGCTTGAAGGAAGACACAGAGCCTGGCATTTAACTCCGTATCTGAAGGGAAACAAACGGCACAGTTCTCATCCATGAAACACAATCTGCTTTAGAGCAAGAACCACGCTCTTGCTTTCTAGAGTCTCTAATACAGAGGGAAACGTGAGTGTGCTCAGAACAAAAGAACTGTGTTTCCTACATTCGGATCATATCTAGTTCAACTCTGTTTCTGAAACTGACACAAACCACAGTTCCTCTAACATCCAATGCTTTTCAGTTAAGAGCGAGAAACGTGTGAGCTTCGTGAACAATGTAGCTTCGTTTGAGCTTAAAAGTGACTGTGTTTACCTGAAACGAAATCTTGCTTGTAGGAAGACACACGCCTGGCATTTAATTCCGTTTCTGAAGGGAAACACACGGCACAGTTCTCATCCATGAAACACACTCTGCTTTAGAGCAAGAAGCACGCTCTTGCTTTCTAGAGTCTCTAATACTGAGGGAAACGTGAGTGTGCTCAGAACAAAAGAACTGTGTTTCCTACACAGGGACCATATCTAGTTCAACTCTGTTTCTGAAAATAATACAAACCAAGGTCGTCTAACATCCAATGCTTTTCAGTTAAGAGCGAGAAACGTGTGAGCTTTGTGAACAATGTAGCTTCGTTTGACCTGAACTGTGACTGCGTTTACCTGAAACGAAGTCTTGCTTTTAGGAATACACACGCCTGGCATTTAACTCTGTTTCTGAAGGGAAACACACGGCACAGTTCTCATCCATGAAACACACTCTGCTTTAGAGCAAGAAGCACGCTCTTGCTTACTAGAGTCTCTAATACAGAGGGAAACGTGAGTGTGCTCAGAACAAAACAATGGTGTTTCCTACACACACGGACCATATCTAGTGCAACTCTGTTTCTGAAACTGATACAAACCACAGGTCCTCTAACATCCAATGCTTTTCATTTAAGAGCGAGAAACGTGTGAGCTTCGTGAACAATGTAGCTTCGTTTGAGCTGAACTGTGACTGCGTTTACCTGAAACGAAGTCTTGCTTGAAGGAAGACAGAGAGGCTGGCATTTAACTCCGTTTCTAAAGAGAAACACACGGCACAGTTCTCATCCATGAAACACACTCTGCTTTAGAGCAAGAACCACGCTCTTGCTTACTAGAGTCTCTAATACAGAGGGAAACGTGAGTGTGCTCAGAACAAAAGAATGGTGTTTCCTACACACACGGACCATATCTAGTTCAACTCTGTTTCTGAAACTGATACAAACCACAGTTCCTCTAACATCCAATGCTTTTCATTTAAGAGCGAGAAACGTGTGAGCTTCGTGAACAATGTAGCTTTGTTTGAGCTTAAAAGTGACTGTGTTTACCTGAAATGAAGTCTTGCTTGTAGGAAGACACACGCCTGGCATTTAACTCCGTTTTTGAAGGGAAACACACGGCATAGTTCTCATCCATGAAACACACTCTGCTTTAGAGCAGGAAGCACGCTCTTGCTTTCTAGAGTCTCTAATACAGAGGGAAACGTGAGTGTGCTCAGAACAAAAGAACTGTGTTTCCTACACACACGGACCATATCTAGTTCAACTCTGTTTCTGAAACTGATACAAACCACAGGTCCTCTAACATCCAATGCTTTTCAGTTAAGAGCGAGAAACGTGTGAGCTTCGTGAACAATGTAGCTTCCTTTGAGCTGAACAGTGACTGCGTTTACCTGAAACGAAGTCTTGTTTTAGGAATATACACGCCTGGCATTTAACTCTGTTTCTGAAGGGAAACACACGGCACAGTTCTCATCCATGAAACACACTCTGCTTTAGAGCAAGAAGCACGCTCTTGCTTACTAGAGTCTCTAATACAGAGGGAAACGTGAGTGTGCTCAGAACAAAAGAATGGTGTTTCCTACACACACGGACCATATCTAGTTCAACTCTGTTTCTGAAACTGATACAAACCACAGGTCCTCTAACATCCAATGCTTTTCATTTAAGAGCGAGAAACGTGTGAGCTTCGTGAACAATGTAGCTTCGTTTGAGCTGAAAAGTGTCTGCGTTTACCTGAAACGAAGTCTTGCTTGAAGGAAGACAGAGAGGCTGGCATTTAACTCCGTTTCTAAAGAGAAACACACGGCACAGTTCTCATCCATGAAACACAGTCTGCTTTAGAGCAAGAAGCACGCTCTTGCTTTCTAGAGTCTCTAATACAGAGGGAAACGTGAGTGTGCTCAGAACAAAAGAATGGTGTTTCCTACACACACGGACCATATCTAGTTCAACTCTGTTTCTGAAACTGATACAAACCACAGTTCCTCTAACATCCAATGCTTTTCATTTAAGAGCGAGAAACGTGTGAGCTTCGTGAACAATGTAGCTTCGTTTGAGGTGAAAATTGACTGCGTTTACCTGAAACGAAGTCTTGCTTGTAGGAAGACACACGCCTGGCATTTAACTCCGTTTTTAAAGGGAAACACACGGCATAGTTCTCATCCATGAAACACACTCTGCTTTAGAGCAGGAAGCACGCTCTTGCTTTCTAGAGTCTCTAATACAGAGGGAAACGTGAGTGTGCTCAGAACAAAAGAACTGTGTTTCCTACACACACGGACCATATCTAGTTCAACTCTGTTTCTGAAACTGATACAAACCACAGGTCCTCTAACATCCAATGCTTTTCAGTTAAGAGTGAGAAACGTGTGACCTTCGTGAACAATGTAGCTTCCTTTGAGCTGAACAGTGACTGCGTTTACCTGAAACGAAGTCTTGCTTTTAGGAATACACACGCCTGGCATTTAACTCTGTTTCTGAAGGGAAACACACGGCACAGTTCTCATCCATGAAACACACTCTGCTTTAGAGCAAGAAGCACGCTCTTGCTTACTAGAGTCTCTAATACAGAGGGAAACGTGAGTGTGCTCAGAACAAAAGAATGGTGTTTCCTACACACACGGACCATAACTAGTTCAACTCTGTTTCTGAAACTGATACAAACCACAGGCCCTCTAACATCCAATGCTTTTCAGTTAAGAGCGAGAAACATGTGAGCTTTTTGAATAATGTAGCTTCGTTTGAGCTGAAATGTGAATGCCATTACCTGAAACGATGTCTTGCTTGTAGGAAGACATAGAACCAGGCATTTAACTCCGTTTCTGAAGGGAAACACATGGCACAGTTCTCGTCCATGAAACACACTCTGCTTTAGAGCAAGAAGCACGCTCTTGCTTTCTAGAGTCTCTATTACAGAGGGAAACGTGAGTGTGCTCAGAACAAAAGAACTGTGTTTCCTACACACACGGACCATATCTAGTTCAACTCTGTTTCTGAAACTGATACAAACCACAGGTCCTCTAACATCCAATGCTTTTCAGTTAAGAGCGAGAAAAGTGTGACCTTCGTGAACAATGTATCTTCCTTTGAGCTGAACAGTGACTGCGTTTACCTGAAACGAAGTCTTGCTTTTAGGAATACACACGCCTGGCATTTAACTCTGTTTCTGAAGGGAAACACACGGCACAGTTCTCATCCATGAAACACACTCTGCTTTAGAGCAAGAAGCACGCTCTTGCTTTCTAGAGTCTCTAATACAGAGGGAAACGTGAGTGTGCTCAGAACAAAAGAATGGTGTTTCCTACACACACGGACCATATCTAGTTCAACTCTGTTTCTGAAACTGATACAAACCACAGGTCCTCTAACATCCAATGCTTTTCATTTAAGAGCGAGAAACGTGTGAGCTTTGTGACCAATGTAGCTTCGTTTGAGCTGAAAAGTGACTGCGTTTACCTGAAACGAAGTCTTGCTTGAAGGAAGACACAGAGCCTGGCATTTAACTCCGTATCTGAAGGGAAACAAACGGCACAGTTCTCATCCATGAAACACAATCTGCTTTAGAGCAAGAACCACGCTCTTGCTTTCTAGAGTCTCTAATACAGAGGGAAACGTGAGTGTGCTCAGAACAAAAGAACTGTGTTTCCTACATTCGGATCATATCTAGTTCAACTCTGTTTCTGAAACTGACACAAACCACAGTTCCTCTAACATCCAATGCTTTTCAGTTAAGAGCGAGAAACGTGTGAGCTTCGTGAACAATGTAGCTTCGTTTGAGCTTAAAAGTGACTGTGTTTACCTGAAACGAAATCTTGCTTGTAGGAAGACACACGCCTGGCATTTAATTCCGTTTCTGAAGGGAAACACACGGCACAGTTCTCATCCATGAAACACACTCTGCTTTAGAGCAAGAAGCACGCTCTTGCTTTCTAGAGTCTCTAATACTGAGGGAAACGTGAGTGTGCTCAGAACAAAAGAACTGTGTTTCCTACACACGGACCATATCTAGTTCAACTCTGTTTCTGAAAATGATACAAACCAAGGTCGTCTAACATCCAATGCTTTTCAGTTAAGAGCGAGAAACGTGTGAGCTTTGTGAACAATGTAGCTTCGTTTGACCTGAACTGTGACTGCGTTTACCTGAAACGAAGTCTTGCTTTTAGGAATACACACGCCTGGCATTTAACTCTGTTTCTGAAGGGAAACACACGGCACAGTTCTCATCCATGAAACACACTCTGCTTTAGAGCAAGAAGCACGCTCTTGCTTACTAGAGTCTCTAATACAGAGGGAAACGTGAGTGTGCTCAGAACAAAACAATGGTGTTTCCTACACACACGGACCATATCTAGTGCAACTCTGTTTCTGAAACTGATACAAACCACAGGTCCTCTAACATCCAATGCTTTTCATTTAAGAGCGAGAAACGTGTGAGCTTCGTGAACAATGTAGCTTCGTTTGAGCTGAACTGTGACTGCGTTTACCTGAAACGAAGTCTTGCTTGAAGGAAGACAGAGAGGCTGGCATTTAACTCCGTTTCTAAAGAGAAACACACGGCACAGTTCTCATCCATGAAACACACTCTGCTTTAGAGCAAGAACCACGCTCTTGCTTACTAGAGTCTCTAATACAGAGGGAAACGTGAGTGTGCTCAGAACAAAAGAATGGTGTTTCCTACACACACGGACCATATCTAGTTCAACTCTGTTTCTGAAACTGATACAAACCACAGTTCCTCTAACATCCAATGCTTTTCATTTAAGAGCGAGAAACGTGTGAGCTTCGTGAACAATGTAGCTTTGTTTGAGCTTAAAAGTGACTGTGTTTACCTGAAATGAAGTCTTGCTTGTAGGAAGACACACGCCTGGCATTTAACTCCGTTTTTGAAGGGAAACACACGGCATAGTTCTCATCCATGAAACACACTCTGCTTTAGAGCAGGAAGCACGCTCTTGCTTTCTAGAGTCTCTAATACAGAGGGAAACGTGAGTGTGCTCAGAACAAAAGAACTGTGTTTCCTACACACACGGACCATATCTAGTTCAACTCTGTTTCTGAAACTGATACAAACCACAGGTCCTCTAACATCCAATGCTTTTCAGTTAAGAGCGAGAAACGTGTGAGCTTCGTGAACAATGTAGCTTCCTTTGAGCTGAACAGTGACTGCGTTTACCTGAAACGAAGTCTTGTTTTAGGAATATACACGCCTGGCATTTAACTCTGTTTCTGAAGGGAAACACACGGCACAGTTCTCATCCATGAAACACACTCTGCTTTAGAGCAAGAAGCACGCTCTTGCTTACTAGAGTCTCTAATACAGAGGGAAACGTGAGTGTGCTCAGAACAAAAGAATGGTGTTTCCTACACACACGGACCATATCTAGTTCAACTCTGTTTCTGAAACTGATACAAACCACAGGTCCTCTAACATCCAATGCTTTTCATTTAAGAGCGAGAAACGTGTGAGCTTCGTGAACAATGTAGCTTCGTTTGAGCTGAAAAGTGTCTGCGTTTACCTGAAACGAAGTCTTGCTTGAAGGAAGACAGAGAGGCTGGCATTTAACTCCGTTTCTAAAGAGAAACACACGGCACAGTTCTCATCCATGAAACACACTCTGCTTTAGAGCAAGAAGCACGCTCTTGCTTTCTAGAGTCTCTAATACAGAGGGAAACGTGAGTGTGCTCAGAACAAAAGAATGGTGTTTCCTACACACACGGACCATATCTAGTTCAACTCTGTTTCTGAAACTGATACAAACCACAGTTCCTCTAACATCCAATGCTTTTCATTTAAGAGCGAGAAACGTGTGAGCTTCGTGAACAATGTAGCTTCGTTTGAGGTGAAAATTGACTGCGTTTACCTGAAACGAAGTCTTGCTTGTAGGAAGACACACGCCTGGCATTTAACTCCGTTTTTAAAGGGAAACACACGGCATAGTTCTCATCCATGAAACACACTCTGCTTTAGAGCAGGAAGCACGCTCTTGCTTTCTAGAGTCTCTAATACAGAGGGAAACGTGAGTGTGCTCAGAACAAAAGAACTGTGTTTCCTACACACACGGACCATATCTAGTTCAACTCTGTTTCTGAAACTGATACAAACCACAGGTCCTCTAACATCCAATGCTTTTCAGTTAAGAGTGAGAAACGTGTGACCTTCGTGAACAATGTAGCTTCCTTTGAGCTGAACAGTGACTGCGTTTACCTGAAACGAAGTCTTGCTTTTAGGAATACACACGCCTGGCATTTAACTCTGTTTCTGAAGGGAAACAAACGGCACAGTTCTCATCCATGAAACACACTCTGCTTTAGAGCAAGAAGCACGCTCTTGCTTACTAGAGTCTCTAATACAGAGGGAAACGTGAGTGTGCTCAGAACAAAAGAATGGTGTTTCCTACACACACGGACCATAACTAGTTCAACTCTGTTTCTGAAACTGATACAAACCACAGGCCCTCTAACATCCAATGCTTTTCAGTTAAGAGCGAGAAACATGTGAGCTTTTTGAATAATGTAGCTTCGTTTGAGCTGAAATGTGAATGCCATTACCTGAAACGATGTCTTGCTTGTAGGAAGACATAGAACCAGGCATTTAACTCCGTTTCTGAAGGGAAACACATGGCACAGTTCTCGTCCATGAAACACACTCTGCTTTAGAGCAAGAAGCACGCTCTTGCTTTCTAGAGTCTCTATTACAGAGGGAAACGTGAGTGTGCTCAGAACAAAAGAACTGTGTTTCCTACACACACGGACCATATCTAGTTCAACTCTGTTTCTGAAACTGATACAAACCACAGGTCCTCTAACATCCAATGCTTTTCAGTTAAGAGCGAGAAAAGTGTGACCTTCGTGAACAATGTATCTTCCTTTGAGCTGAACAGTGACTGCGTTTACCTGAAACGAAGTCTTGCTTTTAGGAATACACACGCCTGGCATTTAACTCTGTTTCTGAAGGGAAACACACGGCACAGTTCTCATCCATGAAACACACTCTGCTTTAGAGCAAGAAGCACGCTCTTGCTTTCTAGAGTCTCTAATACAGAGGGAAACGTGAGTGTGCTCAGAACAAAAGAATGGTGTTTCCTACACACACGGACCATATCTAGTTCAACTCTGTTTCTGAAACTGATACAAACCACAGGTCCTCTAACATCCAATGCTTTTCATTTAAGAGCGAGAAACGTGTGAGCTTTGTGAACAATGTAGCTTCGTTTGAGCTGAAAAGTGACTGCGTTTACCTGAAACGAAGTCTTGCTTGAAGGAAGACACAGAGCCTGGCATTTAACTCCGTATCTGAAGGGAAACAAACGGCACAGTTCTCATCCATGAAACACAATCTGCTTTAGAGCAAGAACCACGCTCTTGCTTTCTAGAGTCTCTAATACAGAGGGAAACGTGAGTGTGCTCAGAACAAAAGAACTGTGTTTCCTACATTCGGATCATATCTAGTTCAACTCTGTTTCTGAAACTGACACAAACCACAGTTCCTCTAACATCCAATGCTTTTCAGTTAAGAGCGAGAAACGTGTGAGCTTCGTGAACAATGTAGCTTCGTTTGAGCTTAAAAGTGACTGTGTTTACCTGAAACGAAATCTTGCTTGTAGGAAGACACACGCCTGGCATTTAATTCCGTTTCTGAAGGGAAACACACGGCACAGTTCTCATCCATGAAACACACTCTGCTTTAGAGCAAGAAGCACGCTCTTGCTTTCTAGAGTCTCTAATACTGAGGGAAACGTGAGTGTGCTCAGAACAAAAGAACTGTGTTTCCTACACACGGACCATATCTAGTTCAACTCTGTTTCTAAAAATGATACAAACCAAGGTCGTCTAACATCCAATGCTTTTCAGTTAAGAGCGAGAAACGTGTGAGCTTTGTGAACAATGTAGCTTCGTTTGACCTGAACTGTGACTGCGTTTACCTGAAACGAAGTCTTGCTTTTAGGAATACACACGCCTGGCATTTAACTCTGTTTCTGAAGGGAAACACACGGCACAGTTCTCATCCATGAAACACACTCTGCTTTAGAGCAAGAAGCACGCTCTTGCTTACTAGAGTCTCTAATACAGAGGGAAACGTGAGTGTGCTCAGAACAAAACAATGGTGTTTCCTACACACACGGACCATATCTAGTGCAACTCTGTTTCTGAAACTGATACAAACCACAGGTCCTCTAACATCCAATGCTTTTCATTTAAGAGCGAGAAACGTGTGAGCTTCGTGAACAATGTAGCTTCATTTGAGCTGAAAAGTGACTGCGTTTACCTGAAATGAAGTCTTGCTTGAAGGAAGACAGAGAGGCTGGCATTTAACTCCGTTTCTAAAGAGAAACACATGGCACAGTTCTCATCCATGAAACACACTCTGCTTTAGAGCAAGAAGCACGCTCATGCTTACTAGAGTCTCTAATACAGAGGGAAACGTGAGTGTGCTCAGAACAAAAGAATGGTGTTTCCTACACACAAGGACCATATCTAGTTCAACTCTGTTTCTGAAACTGATACAAACCACAGTTCCTCTAACATCCAATGCTTTTCATTTAAGAGCGAGAAACGTGTGAGCTTCGTGAACAATGTAGCTTCGTTTGAGGTGAAAAGTGAGTGCGTTTACCTGAAACGAAGTCTTGCTTGTAGGAAGACACACGCCTGGCATTTAACTCCGTTTTTGAAGGGAAACACACGGCATAGTTCTCATCCATGAAACACACTCTGCTTTAGAGCAAGAAGCACGATCTTGCTTTCTAGAGTCTCTAATACAGAGTGAAACGTGAGTGTGCTCAGAACAAAAGAACGCTGTTTCCTACACACACGGACCATAACTAGTTCAACTCTGTTTCTGAAACTGATACAAACCACAGGCCCTCTAACATCCAATGCTTTTCAGTAAAGAGCGAGAAACATGTGAGCTTTTTGAATAATGTTGCTTCGTTTGAGCTGAAATGTGAATGCCATTACCTGAAACGAAGTCTTGCTTGTAGGAAGACACAGAACCAGGCATTTAACTCCGTTTCTGAAGGGAAACACATGGCACAGTTCTCGTCCATGAAACACACTCTGCTTTAGAGCAAGAAGCACGCTCTTGCTTTCTAGAGTCTCTATTACAGAGGGAAACGTGAGTGTGCTCAGAACAAAAGAACTGTGTTTCCTACACACACGGACCATATCTAGTTCAACTCTGTTTCTGAAACTGATACAAACCACAGGTCCTCTAACATCCAATGCTTTTCAGTTAAGAGCGAGAAACGTTTGACCTTCGTGAACAATGTAGCTTCGTTTGAGCTGAAAAGTGACTGCGTTTACCTGAAACGAAGTCTTGCTCGAAGGAAGACACTGAGCCTGGCATTTAACTCCGTTTTTGAAGGGAAACACATGGCATAGTTCTCATCCATGAAACACACTCTGCTTTAGAGCAAGAAGCACGCTCTTGCTTTCTAGAGTCTCTAATACAGAGGGAAATGTGAGTGTGCTCAGAACAAAAGAACTGTGTTGACTACACACACGGACCATATCTAGTTCAACTCTGTTTCTGAAACTGATACAAACCACAGGCCCTCTAACATCCAATGCTTTTCAGTTAAGAGCGAGAAACGTGTGACCTTCGTGAACAATGTAGATTCGTTTGAGCTGAACTGTGACTGCGTTTACCTGAAACGAAGTCTTGCTTGAAGGAAGACAGAGAGGCTGGCATTTAACTCCGTTTCTAAAGAGAAACACACGGCACAGTTCTCATCCATGAAACACACTCTGCTTTAGAGCAAGAACCACGCTCTTGCTTACTAGAGTCTCTAATACAGAGGGAAACGTGAGTGTGCTCAGAACAAAAGAATGGTGTTTCCTACACACACGGACCATATCTAGTTCAACTCTGTTTCTGAAACTGATACAAACCACAGTTCCTCTAACATCCAATGCTTTTCATTTAAGAGCGAGAAACGTGTGAGCTTCGTGAACAATGTAGCTTTGTTTGAGCTTAAAAGTGACTGTGTTTACCTGAAATGAAGTCTTGCTTGTAGGAAGACACACGCCTGGCATTTAACTCCGTTTTTGAAGGGAAACACACGGCATAGTTCTCATCCATGAAACACACTCTGCTTTAGAGCAGGAAGCACGCTCTTGCTTTCTAGAGTCTCTAATACAGAGGGAAACGTGAGTGTGCTCAGAACAAAAGAACTGTGTTTCCTACACACACGGACCATATCTAGTTCAACTCTGTTTCTGAAACTGATACAAACCACAGGTCCTCTAACATCCAATGCTTTTCAGTTAAGAGCGAGAAACGTGTGAGCTTCGTGAACAATGTAGCTTCCTTTGAGCTGAACAGTGACTGCGTTTACCTGAAACGAAGTCTTGTTTTAGGAATATACACGCCTGGCATTTAACTCTGTTTCTGAAGGGAAACACACGGCACAGTTCTCATCCATGAAACACACTCTGCTTTAGAGCAAGAAGCACGCTCTTGCTTACTAGAGTCTCTAATACAGAGGGAAACGTGAGTGTGCTCAGAACAAAAGAATGGTGTTTCCTACACACACGGACCATATCTAGTTCAACTCTGTTTCTGAAACTGATACAAACCACAGGTCCTCTAACATCCAATGCTTTTCATTTAAGAGCGAGAAACGTGTGAGCTTCGTGAACAATGTAGCTTCGTTTGAGCTGAAAAGTGTCTGCGTTTACCTGAAACGAAGTCTTGCTTGAAGGAAGACAGAGAGGCTGGCATTTAACTCCGTTTCTAAAGAGAAACACACGGCACAGTTCTCATCCATGAAACACACTCTGCTTTAGAGCAAGAAGCACGCTCTTGCTTTCTAGAGTCTCTAATACAGAGGGAAACGTGAGTGTGCTCAGAACAAAAGAATGGTGTTTCCTACACACACGGACCATATCTAGTTCAACTCTGTTTCTGAAACTGATACAAACCACAGTTCCTCTAACATCCAATGCTTTTCATTTAAGAGCGAGAAACGTGTGAGCTTCGTGAACAATGTAGCTTCGTTTGAGGTGAAAATTGACTGCGTTTACCTGAAACGAAGTCTTGCTTGTAGGAAGACACACGCCTGGCATTTAACTCCGTTTTTGAAGGGAAACACACGGCATAGTTCTCATCCATGAAACACACTCTGCTTTAGAGCAGGAAGCACGCTCTTGCTTTCTAGAGTCTCTAATACAGAGGGAAACGTGAGTGTGCTCAGAACAAAAGAACTGTGTTTCCTACACACACGGACCATATCTAGTTCAACTCTGTTTCTGAAACTGATACAAACCACAGGTCCTCTAACATCCAATGCTTTTCAGTTAAGAGCGAGAAAAGTGTGACCTTCGTGAACAATGTATCTTCCTTTGAGCTGAACAGTGACTGCGTTTACCTGAAACGAAGTCTTGCTTTTAGGAATACACACGCCTGGCATTTAACTCTGTTTCTGAAGGGAAACACACGGCACAGTTCTCATCCATGAAACACACTCTGCTTTAGAGCAAGCAGCACGCTCTTGCTTTCTAGAGTCTCTAATACAGAGGGAAACGTGAGTGTGCTCAGAACAAAAGAATGGTGTTTCCTACACACACGGACCATATCTAGTTCAACTCTGGTTCTGAAACTGATACAAACCACAGGTCCTCTAACATCCAATGCTTTTCATTTAAGAGCGAGAAACGTGTGAGCTTTGTGAACAATGTAGCTTCGTTTGAGCTGAAAAGTGACTGCGTTTACCTGAAACGAAGTCTTGCTTGAAGGAAGACACAGAGCCTGGCATTTAACTCCGTATCTGAAGGGAAACAAACGGCACAGTTCTCATCCATGAAACACAATCTGCTTTAGAGCAAGAAGCACGCTCTTGCTTTCTAGAGTCTCTAATACAGAGGGAAACGTGAGTGTGCTCAGAACAAAAGAACTGTGTTTCCTACATTCGGATCATATCTAGCTCAACTCTGTTTCTGAAACTGACACAAACCACAGTTCCTCTAACATCCAATGCTTTTCAGTTAAGAGCGAGAAACGTGTGAGCTTCGTGAACAATGTAGCTTCGTTTGAGCTTAAAAGTGACTGTGTTTACCTGAAACGAAATCTTGCTTGTAGGAAGACACACGCCTGGCATTTAATTCCATTTCTGAAGGGAAACACACGGCACAGTTCTCATCCATGAAACACACTCTGCTTTAGAGCAAGAAGCACGCTCTTGCTTTCTAGAGTCTCTAATACCTAGGGAAACGTGAGTGTGCTCAGAACAAAAGAACTGTGTTTCCTACACACGGACCATATCTAGTTCAACTCTGTTTCTGAAAATGATACAAACCAAGGTCGTCTAACATCCAATGCTTTTCAGTTAAGAGCGAGAAACGTGTGAGCTTTGTGAACAATGTAGCTTCGTTTGACCTGAAATGTGACTGCGTTTACCTGAAACGAAGTCTTGCTTTTAGGAATACACACGCCTGGCATTTAACTCTGTTTCTGAAGGGAAACACACGGCACAGTTCTCATCCATGAAACACACTCTGCTTTAGAGCAAGAAGCACGCTCTTGCTTACTAGAGTCTCTAATACAGAGGGAAACGTGAGTGTGCTCAGAACAAAACAATGGTGTTTCCTACACACACGGACCATATCTAGTGCAACTCTGTTTCTGAAACTGATACAAACCACAGGTCCTCTAACATCCAATGCTTTTCATTTAAGAGCGAGAAACGTGTGAGCTTTTTGAATAATGTAGCTTCGTTTGAGCTGTAATGTGAATGCCATTACCTGAAACGAAGTCTTGCTTGTAGGAAGACACAGAACCAGGCATTTAACTCCGTTTCTGAAGGGAAACACATGGCACAGTTCTCGTCCATGAAACACACTCTGCTTTAGAGCAAGAAGCACGCTCTTGCTTTCTAGAGTCTCTATTACAGAGGGAAACGTGAGTGTGCTCAGAACAAAAGAACTGTGTTTCCTACACACACGGACCATATCTAGTTCAACTCTGTTTCTGAAACTGATACAAACCACAGCTCCTCTAACATCCAATGCTTTTCAGTTAAGAGCGAGAAACGTTTGACCTTCGTGAACAATGTAGCTTCGTTTGAGCTGAAAAGTGACTGCGTTTACCTGAAACGAAGTCTTGCTCGAAGGAAGACACTGAGCCTGGCATTTAACTCCGTTTTTGAAGGGAAACACATGGCATAGTTCTCATCCATGAAACACACTCTGCTTTAGAGCAAGAAGCACGCTCTTGCTTTCTAGAGTCTCTAATACAGAGGGAAATGTGAGTGTGCTCAGAACAAAAGAACTGTGTTTCCTACACACACGGACCATATCTAGTTCAACTCTGTTTCTGAAACTGATACAAACCACAGGTCGTCTAACATCCAATGCTTTTCAGTTAAGAGCGAGAAACGTGTGACCTTCGTGAACAATGTAGATTCGTTTGAGCTGAACTGTGACTGCGTTTACCTGAAACGAAGTCTTGCTTGAAGGAAGACAGAGAGGCTGGCATTTAACTCCGTTTCTAAAGAGAAACACACGGCACAGTTCTCATCCATGAAACACACTCTGCTTTAGAGCAATAACCACGCTCTTGCTTACTAGAGTCTCTAATACAGAGGGAAACGTGAGTGTGCTCAGAACAAAAGAATGGTGTTTCCTACACACACGGACCATATCTAGTTCAACTCTGTTTCTGAAACTGATACAAACCACAGTTCCTCTAACATCCAATGCTTTTCATTTAAGAGCGAGAAACGTGTGAGCTTCGTGAACAATGTAGCTTTGTTTGAGCTTAAAAGTGACTGTGTTTACCTGAAATGAAGTCTTGCTTGTAGGAAGACACACGCCTGGCATTTAACTCCGTTTTTGAAGGGAAACACACGGCATAGTTCTCATCCATGAAACACACTCTGCTTTAGAGCAGGAAGCACGCTCTTGCTTTCTAGAGTCTCTAATACAGAGGGAAACGTGAGTGTGCTCAGAACAAAAGAACTGTGTTTCCTACACACACGGACCATATCTAGTTCAACTCTGTTTCTGAAACTGATACAAACCACAGGTCCTCTAACATCCAATGCTTTTCAGTTAAGAGCGAGAAACGTGTGAGCTTCGTGAACAATGTAGCTTCCTTTGAGCTGAACAGTGACTGCGTTTACCTGAAACGAAGTCTTGTTTTAGGAATATACACGCCTGGCATTTAACTCTGTTTCTGAAGGGAAACACACGGCACAGTTCTCATCCATGAAACACACTCTGCTTTAGAGCAAGAAGCACGCTCTTGCTTACTAGAGTCTCTAATACAGAGGGAAACGTGAGTGTGCTCAGAACAAAAGAATGGTGTTTCCTACACACACGGACCATATCTAGTTCAACTCTGTTTCTGAAACTGATACAAACCACAGGTCCTCTAACATCCAATGCTTTTCATTTAAGAGCGAGAAACGTGTGAGCTTCGTGAACAATGTAGCTTCGTTTGAGCTGAAAAGTGTCTGCGTTTACCTGAAACGAAGTCTTGTTGAAGGAAGACAGAGAGGCTGGCATTTAACTCCGTTTCTAAAGAGAAACACACGGCACAGTTCTCATCCATGAAACACACTAAGCTTTAGAGCAAGAAGCACGCTCTTGCTTTCTAGAGTCTCTAATACAGAGGGAAACGTGAGTGTGCTCAGAACAAAAGAATGGTGTTTCCTACACACACGGACCATATCTAGTTCAACTCTGTTTCTGAAACTGATACAAACCACAGTTCCTCTAACATCCAATGCTTTTCATTTAAGAGCGAGAAACGTGTGAGCTTCGTGAACAATGTAGCTTCGTTTGAGGTGAAAATTGACTGCGTTTACCTGAAACGAAGTCTTGCTTGTAGGAAGACACACGCCTGGCATTTAACTCCGTTTTTGAAGGGAAACACACGGCATAGTTCTCATCCATGAAACACACTCTGCTTTAGAGCAGGAAGCATGCTCTTGCTTTCTAGAGTCTCTAATACAGAGGGAAACGTGAGTGTGCTCAGAACAAAAGAACTGTGTTTCCTACACACACGGACCATATCTAGTTCAACTCTGTTTCTGAAACTGATACAAACCACAGGTCCTCTAACATCCAATGCTTTTCAGTTAAGAGTGAGAAACGTGTGACCTTCGTGAACAATGTAGCTTCCTTTGAGCTGAACAGTGACTGCGTTTACCTGAAACGAAGTCTTGCTTTTAGGAATACACACGCCTGGCATTTAACTCTGTTTCTGAAGGGAAACACATGGCACAGTTCTCATCCATGAAACACACTCTGCTTTAGAGCAAGAAGCACGCTCTTGCTTACTAGAGTCTCTAATACAGAGGGAAACGTGAGTGTGCTCAGAACAAAAGAATGGTGTTTCCTACACACACGGACCATAACAAGTTCAACTCTGTTTCTGAAACTGATACAAACCACAGGCCCTCTAACATCCAATGCTTTTCAGTTAAGAGCGAGAAACATGTGAGCTTTTTGAATAATGTAGCTTCGTTTGAGCTGAAATGTGAATGCCATTACCTGAAACGATGTCTTGCTTGTAGGAAGACATAGAACCAGGCATTTAACTCCGTTTCTGAAGGGAAACACATGGCACAGTTCTCGTCCATGAAACACACTCTGCTTTAGAGCAAGAAGCACGCTCTTGCTTTCTAGAGTCTCTATTACAGAGGGAAACGTGAGTGTGCTCAGAACAAAAGAACTGTGTTTCCTACACACACGGACCATATCTAGTTCAACTCTGTTTCTGAAACTGATACAAACCACAGGTCCTCTAACATCCAATGCTTTTCAGTTAAGAGCGAGAAAAGTGTGACCTTCGTGAACAATGTATCTTCCTTTGAGCTGAACAGTGACTGCGTTTACCTGAAACGAAGTCTTGCTTTTAGGAATACACACGCCTGTCATTTAACTCTGTTTCTGAAGGGAAACACACGGCACAGTTCTCATCCATGAAACACACTCTGCTTTAGAGCAAGAAGCACGCTCTTGCTTTCTAGAGTCTCTAATACAGAGGGAAACGTGAGTGTGCTCAGAACAAAAGAATGGTGTTTCCTACACACACGGACCATATCTAGTTCAACTCTGTTTCTGAAACTGATACAAACCACAGGTCCTCTAACATCCAATGCTTTTCATTTAAGAGCGAGAAACGTGTGAGCTTTGTGAACAATGTAGCTTCGTTTGAGCTGAAAAGTGACTGCGTTTACCTGAAACGAAGTCTTGCTTGAAGGAAGACACAGAGCCTGGCATTTAACTCCGTATCTGAAGGGAAACAAACGGCACAGTTCTCATCCATGAAACACAATCTGCTTTAGAGCAAGAAGCACGCTCTTGCTTTCTAGAGTCTCTAATACAGAGGGAAACGTGAGTGTGCTCAGAACAAAAGAACTGTGTTTCCTACATTCGGATCATATCTAGTTCAACTCTGTTTCTGAAACTGATACAAACCACAGGTCCTCTAACATCCAATGCTTTTCATTTAAGAGCGAGAAACGTGTGAGCTTCGTGAACAATGTAGCTTCGTTTGAGCTGAAAAGTGTCTGCGTTTACCTGAAACGAAGTCTTGCTTGAAGGAAGACAGAGAGGCTGGCATTTAACTCCGTTTCTAAAGAGAAACACACGGCACAGTTCTCATCCATGAAACACACTCTGCTTTAGAGCAAGAAGCACGCTCTTGCTTTCTAGAGTCTCTAATACAGAGGGAAACGTGAGTGTGCTCAGAACAAAAGAATGGTGTTTCCTACACACACGGACCATATCTAGTTCAACTCTGTTTCTGAAACTGATACAAACCACAGTTCCTCTAACATCCAATGCTTTTCATTTAAGAGCGAGAAACGTGTGAGCTTCGTGAACAATGTAGCTTCGTTTGAGGTGAAAATTGACTGCGTTTACCTGAAACGAAGTCTTGCTTGTAGGAAGACACACGCCTGGCATTTAACTCCGTTTTTGAAGGGAAACACACGGCATAGTTCTCATCCATGAAACACACTCTGCTTTAGAGCAGGAAGCACGCTCTTGCTTTCTAGAGTCTCTAATACAGAGGGAAACGTGAGTGTGCTCAGAACAAAAGAACTGTGTTTCCTACACACACGGACCATATCTAGTTCAACTCTGTTTCTGAAACTGATACAAACCACAGGTCCTCTAACATCCAATGCTTTTCAGTTAAGAGCGAGAAACGTGTGAGCTTCGTGAACAATGTAGCTTCCTTTGAGCTGAACAGTGACTGCGTTTACCTGAAACGAAGTCTTGTTTTAGGAATATACACGCCTGGCATTTAACTCTGTTTCTGAAGGGAAACACACGGCACAGTTCTCATCCATGAAACACACTCTGCTTTAGAGCAAGAAGCACGCTCTTGCTTACTAGAGTCTCTAATACAGAGGGAAACGTGAGTGTGCTCAGAACAAAAGAATGGTGTTTCCTACACACACGGACCATATCTAGTTCAACTCTGTTTCTGAAACTGATACAAACCACAGGTCCTCTAACATCCAATGCTTTTCATTTAAGAGCGAGAAACGTGTGAGCTTCGTGAACAATGTAGCTTCGTTTGAGCTGAAAAGTGTCTGCGTTTACCTGAAACGAAGTCTTGTTGAAGGAAGACAGAGAGGCTGGCATTTAACTCCGTTTCTAAAGAGAAACACACGGCACAGTTCTCATCCATGAAACACACTAAGCTTTAGAGCAAGAAGCACGCTCTTGCTTTCTAGAGTCTCTAATACAGAGGGAAACGTGAGTGTGCTCAGAACAAAAGAATGGTGTTTCCTACACACACGGACCATATCTAGTTCAACTCTGTTTCTGAAACTGATACAAACCACAGTTCCTCTAACATCCAATGCTTTTCATTTAAGAGCGAGAAACGTGTGAGCTTCGTGAACAATGTAGCTTCGTTTGAGGTGAAAATTGACTGCGTTTACCTGAAACGAAGTCTTGCTTGTAGGAAGACACACGCCTGGCATTTAACTCCGTTTTTGAAGGGAAACACACGGCATAGTTCTCATCCATGAAACACACTCTGCTTTAGAGCAGGAAGCATGCTCTTGCTTTCTAGAGTCTCTAATACAGAGGGAAACGTGAGTGTGCTCAGAACAAAAGAACTGTGTTTCCTACACACACGGACCATATCTAGTTCAACTCTGTTTCTGAAACTGATACAAACCACAGGTCCTCTAACATCCAATGCTTTTCAGTTAAGAGTGAGAAACGTGTGACCTTCGTGAACAATGTAGCTTCCTTTGAGCTGAACAGTGACTGCGTTTACCTGAAACGAAGTCTTGCTTTTAGGAATACACACGCCTGGCATTTAACTCTGTTTCTGAAGGGAAACACATGGCACAGTTCTCATCCATGAAACACACTCTGCTTTAGAGCAAGAAGCACGCTCTTGCTTACTAGAGTCTCTAATACAGAGGGAAACGTGAGTGTGCTCAGAACAAAAGAATGGTGTTTCCTACACACACGGACCATAACAAGTTCAACTCTGTTTCTGAAACTGATACAAACCACAGGCCCTCTAACATCCAATGCTTTTCAGTTAAGAGCGAGAAACATGTGAGCTTTTTGAATAATGTAGCTTCGTTTGAGCTGAAATGTGAATGCCATTACCTGAAACGATGTCTTGCTTGTAGGAAGACATAGAACCAGGCATTTAACTCCGTTTCTGAAGGGAAACACATGGCACAGTTCTCGTCCATGAAACACACTCTGCTTTAGAGCAAGAAGCACGCTCTTGCTTTCTAGAGTCTCTATTACAGAGGGAAACGTGAGTGTGCTCAGAACAAAAGAACTGTGTTTCCTACACACACGGACCATATCTAGTTCAACTCTGTTTCTGAAACTGATACAAACCACAGGTCCTCTAACATCCAATGCTTTTCAGTTAAGAGCGAGAAAAGTGTGACCTTCGTGAACAATGTATCTTCCTTTGAGCTGAACAGTGACTGCGTTTACCTGAAACGAAGTCTTGCTTTTAGGAATACACACGCCTGTCATTTAACTCTGTTTCTGAAGGGAAACACACGGCACAGTTCTCATCCATGAAACACACTCTGCTTTAGAGCAAGAAGCACGCTCTTGCTTTCTAGAGTCTCTAATACAGAGGGAAACGTGAGTGTGCTCAGAACAAAAGAATGGTGTTTCCTACACACACGGACCATATCTAGTTCAACTCTGTTTCTGAAACTGATACAAACCACAGGTCCTCTAACATCCAATGCTTTTCATTTAAGAGCGAGAAACGTGTGAGCTTTGTGAACAATGTAGCTTCGTTTGAGCTGAAAAGTGACTGCGTTTACCTGAAACGAAGTCTTGCTTGAAGGAAGACACAGAGCCTGGCATTTAACTCCGTATCTGAAGGGAAACAAACGGCACAGTTCTCATCCATGAAACACAATCTGCTTTAGAGCAAGAAGCACGCTCTTGCTTTCTAGAGTCTCTAATACAGAGGGAAACCTGAGTGTGCTCAGAACAAAAGAACTGTGTTTCCTACATTCGGATCATATCTAGTTCAACTCTGTTTCTGAAACTGATACAAACCACAGGTCCTCTAACATCCAATGCTTTTCATTTAAGAGCGAGAAACGTGTGAGCTTCGTGAACAATGTAGCTTCCTTTGAGCTGAAAAGTGTCTGCGTTTACCTGAAACGAAGTCTTGCTTGAAGGAAGACAGAGAGGCTGGCATTTAACTCCGTTTCTAAAGAGAAACACACGGCACAGTTCTCATCCATGAAACACACTCTGCTTTAGAGCAAGAAGCACGCTCTTGCTTTCTAGAGTCTCTAATACAGAGGGAAACGTGAGTGTGCTCAGAACAAAAGAATGGTGTTTCCTACACACACGGACCATATCTAGTTCAACTCTGTTTCTGAAACTGATACAAACCACAGTTCCTCTAACATCCAATGCTTTTCATTTAAGAGCGAGAAACGTGTGAGCTTCGTGAACAATGTAGCTTCGTTTGAGGTGAAAATTGACTGCGTTTACCTGAAACGAAGTCTTGCTTGTAGGAAGACACACGCCTGGCATTTAACTCCGTTTTTGAAGGGAAACACACGGCATAGTTCTCATCCATGAAACACACTCTGCTTTAGAGCAGGAAGCACGCTCTTGCTTTCTAGAGTCTCTAATACAGAGGGAAACGTGAGTGTGCTCAGAACAAAAGAACTGTGTTTCCTACACACACGGACCATATCTAGTTCAACTCTGTTTCTGAAACTGATACAAACCACAGGTCCTCTAACATCCAATGCTTTTCAGTTAAGAGTGAGAAACGTGTGACCTTCGTGAACAATGTAGCTTCCTTTGAGCTGAACAGTGACTGCGTTTACCTGAAACGAAGTCTTGCTTTTAGGAATACACACGCCTGGCATTTAACTCTGTTTCTGAAGGGAAACACACGGCACAGTTCTCATCCATGAAACACACTCTGCTTTAGAGCAAGAAGCACGCTCTTGCTTACTAGAGTCTCTAATACAGAGGGAAACGTGAGTGTGCTCAGAACAAAAGAATGGTGTTTCCTACACACACGGACCATAACTAGTTCAACTCTGTTTCTGAAACTGATACAAACCACAGGCCCTCTAACATCCAATGCTTTTCAGTTAAGAGCGAGAAACATGTGAGCTTTTTGAATAATGTAGCTTCGTTTGAGCTGAAATGTGAATGCCATTACCTGAAACGATGTCTTGCTTGTAGGAAGACATAGAACCAGGCATTTAACTCCGTTTCTGAAGGGAAACACATGGCACAGTTCTCGTCCATGAAACACACTCTGCTTTAGAGCAAGAAGCACGCTCTTGCTTTCTAGAGTCTCTATTACAGAGGGAAACGTGAGTGTGCTCAGAACAAAAGAACTGTGTTTCCTACACACACGGACCATATCTAGTTCAACTCTGTTTCTGAAACTGATACAAACCAAGGTCGTCTAACATCCAATGCTTTTCAGTTAAGAGCGAGAAACGTGTGAGCTTTGTGAACAATGTAGCTTCGTTTGACCTGAACTGTGACTGCGTTTACCTGAAACGAAGTCTTGCTTGTAGGAAGACACACGCCTGGCATTTAACTCCGTTTCTGAAGGGAAACACACGGCACAGTTCTCATCCATGAAACACACTCTGCTTTAGAGCAGGAAGCACGCTCTTGCTTTCTAGAGTCTCTAATACAGAGGGAAACGTGAGTGTGCTCAGAACAAAAGAACTGTGTTTCCTACACACGGACCATATCTAGTTAAACTCTGTTTCTGAAACTGATACAAACCACAGGTCCTCTAACATCCAATGCTTTTCATTTAAGAGCGAGAAACGTGTGAGCTTCGTGAACAATGTAGCTTCATTTGAGCTGAAAAGTGACTGCATTTACCTGAAACGAAGTCTTCCTTGAAGGAAGACACACGCCTGGCATTTAACTCCGTTTTTGAAGGGAAACACACGGCATAGTTCTCATCCATGAAACACACTCTGCTTTAGAGCAAGAAGCACGCTCTTGCTTTCTAGAGTCTCTAATACAGAGGGAAATGTGAGTGTTCTCAGAACAAAAGAACTGTGTTGACTACACACACGGACCATATCTAGTTCAACTCTGTTTCTGAAACTGATACAAACCACAGGTCGTCTAACATCCAATGCTTTTCAGTTAAGAGCGAGAAACGTGTGAGCTTCGTGAACAATGTAGCTTCGTTTGAGCTGAACTGTGACTGCGTTTACCTGAAACGAAGTCTTGCTTGTAGGAAGACACACGCCTGGCATTTAAATCCATTTCTGAAGGGAAACACAGGGCACAGTTCTCATCCATGAAACACACTCTGCTTTAGAGCAGGAAGCACGCTCTTGCTTTCTAGAGTGTCTAATACAGAGGGAAACGTGAGTGTGCTCAGAACAAAAGAACTGTGTTTCCTACATTCGGATCATATCTAGTTCAACTCTGTTTCTGAAACTGACACAAACCACAGTTCCTCTAACATCCAATGCTTTTCAGTTAAGAGCGAGAAACGTGTGAGCTTCGTGAACAATGTAGCTTCGTTTGAGCTTAAAAGTGACTGTGTTTACCTGAAACGAAGCCTTGCTTGTAGGAAGACACAGAACCAGGCATTTAACTCCGTTTCTGAAGGGAAACACATGGCACAGTTCTCGTCCATGAAACACACTCTGCTTTAGAGCAAGAAGCACGCTCTTGCTTTCTAGAGTCTCTATTACAGAGGGAAACGTGAGTGTGCTCAAAACAAAAGAACTGTGTTTCCTACACACACGGACCATATCTAGTTCAACTCTGTTTCTGAAACTGATACAAACCACAGGTCCTCTAACATCCAATGCTTTTCAGTTAAGAGCGAGAAACGTTTGACCTTCGTGAACAATGTAGCTTCGTTTGAGCTGAAAAGTGACTGCGTTTACCTGAAACGAAGTCTTGCTCTAAGGAAGACACTGAGCCTGGCATTTAACTCCGTTTTTGAAGGGAAACACATGGCATAGTTCTCATCCATGAAACACACTCTGCTTTAGAGCAAGAAGCACGCTCTTGCTTTCTAGAGTCTCTAATACTAGGGAAACGTGAGTGTGCTCAGAACAAAAGAATGGTGTTTCCTACACACACGGACCATATCTAGTTCAACTCTGTTTCTGAAACTGATACAAACCACAGTTCCTCTAACATCCAATGCTTTTCATTTAAGAGCGAGAAACGTGTGAGCTTCGTGAACAATGTAGCTTCGTTTGAGGTGAAAATTGACTGCGTTTACCTGAAACGAAGTCTTGCTTGTAGGAAGACACACGCCTGGCATTTAACTCCGTTTTTGAAGGGAAACACACGGCATAGTTCTCATCCATGAAACACACTCTGCTTTAGAGCAGGAAGCACGCTCTTGCTTTCTAGAGTCTCTAATACAGAGGGAAACGTGAGTGTGCTCAGAACAAAAGAACTGTGTTTCCTACACACACGGACCATATCTAGTTCAACTCTGTTTCTGAAACTGATACAAACCACAGGTCCTCTAACATCCAATGCTTTTCAGTTAAGAGTGAGAAACGTGTGACCTTCGTGAACAATGTAGCTTCCTTTGAGCTGAACAGTGACTGCGTTTACCTGAAACGAAGTCTTGCTTTTAGGAATACACACGCCTGGCATTTAACTCTGTTTCTGAAGGGAAACACACGGCACAGTTCTCATCCATGAAACACACTCTGCTTTAGAGCAAGAAGCACGCTCTTGCTTACTAGAGTCTCTAATACAGAGGGAAACGTGAGTGTGCTCAGAACAAAAGAATGGTGTTTCCTACACACACGGACCATAACTAGTTCAACTCTGTTTCTGAAACTGATACAAACCACAGGCCCTCTAACATCCAATGCTTTTCAGTTAAGAGCGAGAAACATGTGAGCTTTTTGAATAATGTAGCTTCGTTTGAGCTGAAATGTGAATGCCATTACCTGAAACGATGTCTTGCTTGTAGGAAGACATAGAACCAGGCATTTAACTCCGTTTCTGAAGGGAAACACATGGCACAGTTCTCGTCCATGAAACACACTCTGCTTTAGAGCAAGAAGCACGCTCTTGCTTTCTAGAGTC
Organism: Onychomys leucogaster; assembly: GCA_949786385.1. Classification (NCBI taxonomy): domain Eukaryota; kingdom Metazoa; phylum Chordata; class Mammalia; order Rodentia; family Cricetidae; genus Onychomys; species Onychomys leucogaster. Next base: position 2,186,825 of record CATKUP010000037.1, on the reverse strand, counting down.
TCTATTACAGAGGGAAACGTGAGTGTGCTCAGAACAAAAGAACTGTGTTTCCTACACACACGGACCATATCTAGTTCAACTCTGTTTCTGAAACTGATACAAACCACAGGTCCTCTAACATCCAATGCTTTTCAGTTAAGAGCGAGAAAAGTGTGACCTTCGTGAACAATGTATCTTCCTTTGAGCTGAACAGTGACTGCGTTTACCTGAAACGAAGTCTTGCTTTTAGGAATACACACGCCTGGCATTTAACTCTGTTTCTGAAGGGAAACACACGGCACAGTTCTCATCCATGAAACACACTCTGCTTTAGAGCAAGAAGCACGCTCTTGCTTTCTAGAGTCTCTAATACAGAGGGAAACGTGAGTGTGCTCAGAACAAAAGAATGGTGTTTCCTACACACACGGACCATATCTAGTTCAACTCTGTTTCTGAAACTGATACAAACCACAGGTCCTCTAACATCCAATGCTTTTCATTTAAGAGCGAGAAACGTGTGAGCTTTGTGAACAATGTAGCTTCGTTTGAGCTGAAAAGTGACTGCGTTTACCTGAAACGAAGTCTTGCTTGAAGGAAGACACAGAGCCTGGCATTTAACTCCGTATCTGAAGGGAAACAAACGGCACAGTTCTCATCCATGAAACACAATCTGCTTTAGAGCAAGAAGCACGCTCTTGCTTTCTAGAGTCTCTAATACAGAGGGAAACGTGAGTGTGCTCAGAACAAAAGAACTGTGTTTCCTACATTCGGATCATATCTAGTTCAACTCTGTTTCTGAAACTGACACAAACCACAGTTCCTCTAACATCCAATGCTTTTCATTTAAGAGCGAGAAACGTGTGAGCTTCGTGAACATGTAGCTTCGTTTGAGCTTAAAAGTGACTGTGTTTACCTGAAACGAAATCTTGCTTGTAGGAAGACACACGCCTGGCATTTAATTCCGTTTCTGAAGGGAAACACACGGCACAGTTCTCATCCATGAAACACACTCTGCTTTAGAGCAAGAAGCACGCTCTTGCTTTCTAGAGTCTCTAATACTGAGGGAAACGTGAGTGTGCTCAGAACAAAAGAACTGTGTTTCCTACACACGGACCATATCTAGTTCAACTCTGTTTCTGAAAATGATACAAACCAAGGTCGTCTAACATCCAATGCTTTTCAGTTAAGAGCGAGAAACGTGTGAGCTTTGTGAACAATGTAGCTTCGTTTGACCTGAACTGTGACTGCGTTTACCTGAAACGAAGTCTTGCTTGTAGGAAGACACACGCCTGGCATTTAACTCCATTTCTGAAGGGAAACACACGGCACAGTTCTCATCCATGAAACACACTCTGCTTTAGAGCAGGAAGCACGCTCTTGCTTTCTAGAGTCTCTAATACAGAGGGAAACGTGAGTGTGCTCAGAACAAAAGAACTGTGTTTCCTACATTCGGATCATATCTAGTTCAACTCTGTTTCTGAAACTGACACAAACCACAGTTCCTCTAACATCCAATGCTTTTCAGTTAAGAGCGAGAAACGTGTGAGCTTCGTGAACAATGTAGCTTCGTTTGAGCTTAAAAGTGACTGTGTTTACCTGAAACGAAGCCTTGCTTGTAGGAAGACACAGAACCAGGCATTTAACTCCGTTTCTGAAGGGAAACACATGGCACAGTTCTCGTCCATGAAACACACTCTGCTTTAGAGCAAGAAGCACGCTCTTGCTTTCTAGAGTCTCTATTACAGAGGGAAACGTGAGTGTGCTCAAAACAAAAGAACTGTGTTTCCTACACACACGGACCATATCTAGTTCAACTCTGTTTCTGAAACTGATACAAACCACAGGTCCTCTAACATCCAATGCTTTTCAGTTAAGAGCGAGAAACGTTTGACCTTCGTGAACAATGTAGCTTCGTTTGAGCTGAAAAGTGACTGCGTTTACCTGAAACGAAGTCTTGCTCTAAGGAAGACACTGAGCCTGGCATTTAACTCCGTTTTTGAAGGGAAACACATGGCATAGTTCTCATCCATGAAACACACTCTGCTTTAGAGCAAGAAGCACGCTCTTGCTTTCTAGAGTCTCTAATACAGAGGGAAATGTGAGTGTGCTCAGAACAAAAGAACTGTGTTGACTACACACACGGACCATATCTAGTTCAACTCTGTTTCGGAAACTGATACAAACCACAGGTCGTCTAACATCCAATGCTTTTCAGTTAAGAGCGAGAAACGTGTGACCTTCGTGAACAATGTAGATTCGTTTGAGATGAACTGTGACTGCATTTACCTGAAACGAAGTCTTGCTTGAAGGAAGACAGAGAGGCTGGCATTTAACTCCGTTTCTAAAGAGAAACACACGGCACAGTTCTCATCCATGAAACACACTCTGCTTTAGAGCAAGAAGCACGCTCTTGCTTACTAGGGTCTCTAATACAGAGGGAAACGTGAGTGTGCTCAGAACAAAAGAATGGTGTTTCCTACACACACGGACCATATCTAGTTCAACTCTGTTTCTGAAACTGATACAAACCACAGTTCCTCTAACATCCAATGCTTTTCATTTAAGAGCGAGAAACGTGTGAGCTTCGTGAACAATGTAGCTTCGTTTGAGCTTAAAAGTGACTGTGTTTACCTGAAATGAAGTCTTGCTTGTAGGAAGACACACGCCTGGCATTTAACTCCGTTTTTGAAGGGAAACACACGGCATAGTTCTCATCCATGAAACACACTCTGCTTTAGAGCAGGAAGCACGCTCTTGCTTTCTAGAGTCTCTAATACAGAGGGAAACGTGAGTGTGCTCAGAACAAAAGAACTGTGTTTCCTACACACACGGACCATATCTAGTTCAACTCTGTTTCTGAAACTGATACAAACCACAGGTCCTCTAACATCCAATGCTTTTCAGTTAAGAGCGAGAAACGTGTGAGCTTCGTGAACAATGTAGCTTCCTATGAGCTGAACAGTGACTGCGTTTACCTGAAACGAAGTCTTGTTTTAGGAATACACACGCCTGGCATTTAACTCTGTTTCTGAAGGGAAACACACGGCACAGTTCTCATCCATGAAACACACTCTGCTTTAGAGCAAGAAGCACGCTCTTGCTTACTAGAGTCTCTAATACAGAGGGAAACGTGAGTGTGCTCAGAACAAAAGAATGGTGTTTCCTACACACACGGACCATATCTAGTTCAACTCTGTTTCAAACTGATACAAACCACAGGTCCGCTAACATCCAATGCTTTTCATTTAAGAGCGAGAAACGTGTGAGCTTCGTGAACAATGTAGCTTCGTTTGAGCTGAAAAGTGTCTGCGTTTACCTGAAACGAAGTCTTGCTTGAAGGAAGACAGAGAGGCTGGCATTTAACTCCGTTTCTACAGAGAAACACACGGCACAGTTCTCATCCATGAAACACACTCTGCTTTAGAGCAAGAAGCACGCTCTTGCTTTCTAGAGTCTCTAATACAGAGGGAAACGTGAGTGTGCTCAGAACAAAAGAATGGTGTTTCCTACACACACGGACCATATCTAGTTCAACTCTGTTTCTGAAACTGATACAAACCACAGTTCCTCTAACATCCAATGCTTTTCATTTAAGAGCGAGAAACGTGTGAGCTTCGTGAACAATGTAGCTTCGTTTGAGCTGAAAAGTGACTGCGTTTACCTGAAACGAAGTGTTGCTTGTAGGAAGACACACGCCTGGCATTTAACTCCGTTTTTGAAGGGAAACACACGGCATAGTTCTCATCCATGAAACACACTCTGCTTTAGAGCAGGAAGCACGCTCTTGCTTTCTAGAGTCTCTAATACAGAGGGAAACGTGAGTGTGCTCAGAACAAAAGAACTGTGTTTCCTACACACACGGACCATATCTAGTTCAACTCTGTTTCTGAAACTGATACAAACCACAGGTCCTCTAACATCCAATGCTTTTCAGTTAAGAGCGAGAAACGTGTGACCTTCGTGAACAATGTAGCTTCCTTTGAGCTGAACAGTGACTGCGTTTACCGGAAACGAAGTCTTGCTTTTAGGAATACACACGCCTGGCATTTAACTCTGTTTCTGAAGGGAAACACACGGCACAGTTCTCATCCATGAAACACACTCTGCTTTAGAGCAAGAAGCACGCTCTTCCTTACTAGAGTCTCTAATACAGAGGGAAACGTGAGTGTGATCAGAACAAAAGAATGGTGTTTCCTACACACACGGACCATATCTAGTTCAACTCTGTTTCTGAAACTGATACAAACCACAGGTCCTCTAACATCCAATGCTTTTCATTTAAGAGCGAGAAACGTGTGAGCTTCGTGAACAATGTAGCTTCGTTTGAGCTGAAAAGTGACTGCGTTTACCTGAAACGAAGTCTTGCTTGAAGGAAGACACAGAGCCTGGCATTTAACTCCGTTTTTGAAGGGAAACACACGGCATAGTCGTCATCCATGAAACACACTCTGCTTTAGAGCAAGAAGCACGCTCTTGCTTTCTAGAGTCTCTAATACAGAGGGAAACGTGAGTATGATCAGAAAAAAAGAATGGTGTTTCCTACACACACGGACCATATCTAGTTCAACTCTGTTTCTGAAACTGATACAAACCACAGGTCCTCTAACATCCAATGCTTTTCAGTTAAGAGCGAGAAATGTGTGAGCTTCGTGAACAATGTAGCTTCGTTTGAGCTGAAAAGTGACTGTGTTTACCTGAAACGAAATCTTGCTTGTAGGAAGACACATGCCTGGCATTTAACTCCGTTTTTGAGGGAAACACATGGCATAGTTCTCATCCATAAAACACACTCTGCTTTAGAGCAAGAAGCACGCTCTTGCTTTCTAGAGTCTCTAATACAGAGGGAAATATGAGTGTGCTCAGAACAAAAGAACTGTGTAGACTACACACACGGACCATATCTAGTTCAACTCTGTTTCTGAAACTGATACAAACCACAGGTCGTCTAACATCCAATGCTTTTCAGTTAAGAGCGAGAAACGTGTGACCTTCGTGAACAATGTAGATTCGTTTGAGCTGAACTGTAACTGCGTTTACCTGAAACGAAGTCTTGCTTGAAGGAAGACAGAGAGGCTGGCATTTAACTCCGTTTCTAAAGAGAAACACACGGCACAGTTCTCATCCATGAAACACACTCTGCTTTAGAGCAAGAAGCACGCTCTTGCTTACTAGAGTCTCTAATACAGAGGGAAACGTGAGTGTGCTCAGAATAAAAGAATGGTGTTTCCTACACACACGGACCATAACTAGTTCAACTCTGTTTCTGAAACTGATACAAACCACAGGCCCTCTAACATCCAATGCTTTTCAGTTAAGAGCGAGAAACATGTGAGCTTTTTGAATAATGTAGCTTCGTTTGAGCTGAAATGTGAATGCCATTACCTGAAACGATGTCTTGCTTGTAGGAAGACGTAGAACCAGGCATTTAACTCCGTTTCTGAAGGGAAACACATGGCACAGTTCTCGTCCATGAAACACACTCTGCTTTAGAGCAAGAAGCACGCTCTTGCTTTCTAGAGTCTCTATTACAGAGGGAAACGTGAGTGTGCTCAGAACAAAAGAACTGTGTTTCCTACACACACGGACCATATCTAGTTCAACTCTGTTTCTGAAACTGATACAAACCACAGGTCCTCTAACATCCAATGCTTTTCAGTTAAGAGCGAGAAAAGTGTGACCTTCGTGAACAATGTATCTTCCTTTGAGCTGAACAGTGACTGCGTTTACCTGAAACGAAGTCTTGCTTTTAGGAATACACACGCCTGGCATTTAACTCTGTTTCTGAAGGGAAACACACGGCACAGTTCTCATCCATGAAACACACTCTGCTTTAGAGCAAGAAGCACGCTCTTGCTTTCTAGAGTCTCTAATACAGAGGGAAACGTGAGTGTGCTCAGAACAAAAGAATGGTGTTTCCTACACACACGGACCATATCTAGTTCAACTCTGTTTCTGAAACTGATACAAACCACAGGTCCTCTAACATCCAATGCTTTTCATTTAAGAGCGAGAAACGTGTGAGCTTTGTGAACAATGTAGCTTCGTTTGAGCTGAAAAGTGACTGCGTTTACCTGAAACGAAGTCTTGCTTGAAGGAAGACCCAGAGCCTGGCATTTAACTCCGTATCTGAAGGGAAACAAACGGCACAGTTCTCATCCATGAAACACAATCTGCTTTAGAGCAAGAAGCACGCTCTTGCTTTCTAGAGTCTCTAATACAGAGGGAAACGTGAGTGTGCTCAGAACAAAAGAACTGTGTTTCCTACATTCGGATCATATCTAGTTCAACTCTGTTTCTGAAACTGACACAAACCACAGTTCCTCTAACATCCAATGCTTTTCAGTTAAGAGCGAGAAACGTGTGAGCTTCGTGAACAATGTAGCTTTGTTTGAGCTTAAAAGTGACTGTGTTTACCTGAAACGAAATCTTGCTTGTAGGAAGACACACGCCTGGCATTTAATTCCGTTTCTGAAGGGAAACACACGGCACAGTTCTCATCCATGAAACACACTCTGCTTTAGAGCAAGAAGCACGCTCTTGCTTTCTAGAGTCTCTAATACTGAGGGAAACGTGAGTGTGCTCAGAACAAAAGAACTGTGTTTCCTACACACGGACCATATCTAGTTCAACTCTGTTTCTGAAAATGATACAAACCAAGGTCGTCTAACATCCAATGCTTTTCAGTTAAGAGCGAGAAACGTGTGAGCTTTGTGAACAATGTAGCTTCGTTTGACCTGAACTGTGACTGCGTTTACCTGAAACGAAGTCTTGCTTTTAGGAATACACACGCCTGGCATTTAACTCTGTTTCTGAAGGGAAACACACGGCACAGGTCTCATCCATGAAACACACTCTGCTTTAGAGCAAGAAGCACGCTCTTGCTTACTAGAGTCTCTAATACAGAGGGAAACGTGAGTGTGCTCAGAACAAAACAATGGTGTTTCCTACACACACGGACCATATCTAGTGCAACTCTGTTTCTGAAACTGATACAAACCACAGGTCCTCTAACATCCAATGCTTTTCATTTAAGAGCGAGAAACGTGTGAGCTTCGTGAACAATTGTAGCTTCATTTGAGCTGAAAAGTGACTGCGTTTACCTGAAATGAAGTCTTGCTTGAAGGAAGACAGAGAGGCTGGCATTTAACTCCGTTTCTAAAGAGAAACACATGGCACAGTTCTCATCCATGAAACACACTCTGCTTTAGAGCAAGAAGCACGCTCATGCTTACTAGAGTCTCTAATACAGAGGGAAACGTGAGTGTGCTCAGAACAAAAGAATGGTGTTTCCTACACACAAGGACCATATCTAGTTCAACTCTGTTTCTGAAACTGATACAAACCACAGTTCCTCTAACATCCAATGCTTTTCATTTAAGAGCGAGAAACGTGTGAGCTTCGTGAACAATGTAGCTTCGTTTGAGGTGAAAAGTGAGTGCGTTTACCTGAAACGAAGTCTTGCTTGTAGGAAGACACACGCCTGGCATTTAACTCCGTTTTTGAAGGGAAACACACGGCATAGTTCTCATCCATGAAACACACTCTGCTTTAGAGCAAGAAGCACGATCTTGCTTTCTAGAGTCTCTAATACAGAGTGAAACGTGAGTGTGCTCAGAACAAAAGAACTCTGTTTCCTACACACACGGACCGTAACTAGTTCAACTCTGTTTCTGAAACTGATACAAACCACAGGCCCTCTAACATCCAATGCTTTTCAGTAAAGAGCGAGAAACATGTGAGCTTTTTGAATAATGTAGCTTCGTTTGAGCTGAAATGTGAATGCCATTACCTGAAACGAAGTCTTGCTTGTAGGAAGACACAGAACCAGGCATTTAACTCCGTTTCTGAAGGGAAACACATGGCACAGTTCTCGTCCATGAAACACACTCAGCTTTAGAGCAAGAAGCACGCTCTTGCTTTCTAGAGTCTCTATTACAGAGGGAAATGTGAGTGTGCTCAGAACAAAAGAACTGTGTTGACTACACACACTGACCATATCTAGTTCAACTCTGTTTCTGAAACTGATACAAACCACAGGTCGTCTAACATCCAATGCTTTTCAGTTAAGAGCGAGAAACGTGTGACCTTCGTGAACAATGTAGATTCGTTTGAGCTGAACTGTGACTGCGTTTACCTTAAACGAAGTCTTGCTTGAAGGAAGACAGAGAGGCTGGCATTTAACTCCGTTTCTAAAGAGAAACACACGGCACAGTTCTCATCCATGAAACACACTCTGCTTTAGAGCAGGAAGCACGCTCTTGCTTTCTAGAGTCTCTAATACAGAGGGAAACGTGAGTGTGCTCAGAACAAAAGAACTGTGTTTCCTACACACACGGACCATATCTAGTTCAACTCTGTTTCTGAAACTGATACAAACCACAGGTCCTCTAACATCCAATGCTTTTCAGTTAAGAGCGAGAAACGTGTGAGCTTCGTGAACAATGTAGCTTCCTTTGAGCTGAACAGTGATTGCGTTTACCGGAAACGAAGTCTTGCTTTTAGGAATACACACGCCTGGCATTTAACTCTGTTTCTGAAGGGAAACACACGGCACAGTTCTCATCCATGAAACACACTCTGCTTTAGAGCAAGAAGCACGCTCTTGCTTACTAGAGTCTCTAATACAGAGGGAAACGTGAGTGTGATCAGAACAAAAGAATGGTGTTTCCTACACACACGGACCATATCTAGTTCAACTCTGTTTCTGAAACTGATACAAACCACAGGTCCTCTAACATCCAATGCTTTTCATTTAAGAGCGAGAAACGTGTGAGCTTCGTGAACAATGTAGCTTCGTTTGAGCTGAAAAGTGACTGCGTTTACCTGAAACGAAGTCTTGCTTGAAGGAAGACACAGAGCCTGGCATTTAACTCCGTTTTTGAAGGGAAACACACGGCATAGTCGTCATCCATGAAACACACTCTGCTTTAGAGCAAGAAGCACGCTCTTGCTTTCTAGAGTCTCTAATACAGAGGGAAACGTGAGTGTGCTCAGAACAAAAGAACTGTGTTTCCTACACACGGACCATATCTAGTTCAACTCTGTTTCTGAAACTAATACAAACCACAGGTCCTCCAACATCCAATGCTTTTCAGTTAGGAGCGGGAAACATGTGAGCTTCGTGAACAATGTTGCTTCCTTTGAGCTGTAAAGTAACTGTGTTTACATGAAACGAAGTCTGCTTGAAGGAAGACACAGAGCCTGGCATTTAACTCTGTTTCTGAAGGGAAACAAACGGCACAGTTCTCATCCATGAAACACAATCTGCTTTAGAGCAAGAAGCACGCTGTTGCTTTCTAGAGTCTCTAATACAGAGGGAAACGTGAGTGTGATCAGAAAAAAAGAATGGTGTTTCCTACACACACGGACCATATCTAGTTCAACTCTGTTTCTGAAACTGATACAAACCACAGGTCCTCTAACATCCAATGCTTTTCAGTTAAGAGCGAGAAATGTGTGAGCTTCGTGAACAATGTAGCTTCGTTTGAGCTGAAAAGTGACTGTGTTTACCTGAAACGAAATCTTGCTTGTAGGAAGACACATGCCTGGCATTTAACTCCGTTTTTGAGGGAAACACATGGCATAGTTCTCATCCATAAAACACACTCTGCTTTAGAGCAAGAAGCACGCTCTTGCTTTCTAGAGTCTCTAATACAGAGGGAAATATGAGTGTGCTCAGAACAAAAGAACTGTGTAGACTACACACACGGACCATATCTAGTTCAACTCTGTTTCTGAAACTGATACAAACCACAGGTCGTCTAACATCCAATGCTTTTCAGTTAAGAGCGAGAAACGTGTGACCTTCGTGAACAATGTAGATTCGTTTGAGCTGAACTGTAACTGCGTTTACCTGAAACGAAGTCTTGCTTGAAGGAAGACAGAGAGGCTGGCATTTAACTCCGTTTCTAAAGAGAAACACACGGCACAGTTCTCATCCATGAAACACACTCTGCTTTAGAGCAAGAAGCACGCTCTTGCTTACTAGAGTCTCTAATACAGAGGGAAACGTGAGTGTGCTCAGAATAAAAGAATGGTGTTTCCTACACACACGGACCATAACTAGTTCAACTCTGTTTCTGAAACTGATACAAACCACAGGCCCTCTAACATCCAATGCTTTTCAGTTAAGAGCGAGAAACATGTGAGCTTTTTGAATAATGTAGCTTCGTTTGAGCTGAAATGTGAATGCCATTACCTGAAACGATGTCTTGCTTGTAGGAAGACGTAGAACCAGGCATTTAACTCCGTTTCTGAAGGGAAACACATGGCACAGTTCTCGTCCATGAAACACACTCTGCTTTAGAGCAAGAAGCACGCTCTTGCTTTCTAGAGTCTCTATTACAGAGGGAAACGTGAGTGTGCTCAGAACAAAAGAACTGTGTTTCCTACACACACGGACCATATCTAGTTCAACTCTGTTTCTGAAACTGATACAAACCACAGGTCCTCTAACATCCAATGCTTTTCAGTTAAGAGCGAGAAAAGTGTGACCTTCGTGAACAATGTATCTTCCTTTGAGCTGAACAGTGACTGCGTTTACCTGAAACGAAGTCTTGCTTTTAGGAATACACACGCCTGGCATTTAACTCTGTTTCTGAAGGGAAACACACGGCACAGTTCTCATCCATGAAACACACTCTGCTTTAGAGCAAGAAGCACGCTCTTGCTTTCTAGAGTCTCTAATACAGAGGGAAACGTGAGTGTGCTCAGAACAAAAGAATGGTGTTTCCTACACACACGGACCATATCTAGTTCAACTCTGTTTCTGAAACTGATACAAACCACAGGTCCTCTAACATCCAATGCTTTTCATTTAAGAGCGAGAAACGTGTGAGCTTTGTGAACAATGTAGCTTCGTTTGAGCTGAAAAGTGACTGCGTTTACCTGAAACGAAGTCTTGCTTGAAGGAAGACCCAGAGCCTGGCATTTAACTCCGTATCTGAAGGGAAACAAACGGCACAGTTCTCATCCATGAAACACAATCTGCTTTAGAGCAAGAAGCACGCTCTTGCTTTCTAGAGTCTCTAATACAGAGGGAAACGTGAGTGTGCTCAGAACAAAAGAACTGTGTTTCCTACATTCGGATCATATCTAGTTCAACTCTGTTTCTGAAACTGACACAAACCACAGTTCCTCTAACATCCAATGCTTTTCAGTTAAGAGCGAGAAACGTGTGAGCTTCGTGAACAATGTAGCTTCGTTTGAGCTTAAAAGTGACTGTGTTTACCTGAAACGAAATCTTGCTTGTAGGAAGACACACGCCTGGCATTTAATTCCGTTTCTGAAGGGAAACACACGGCACAGTTCTCATCCATGAAACACACTCTGCTTTAGAGCAAGAAGCACGCTCTTGCTTTCTAGAGTCTCTAATACTGAGGGAAACGTGAGTGTGCTCAGAACAAAAGAACTGTGTTTCCTACACACGGACCATATCTAGTTCAACTCTGTTTCTGAAAATGATACAAACCAAGGTCGTCTAACATCCAATGCTTTTCAGTTAAGAGCGAGAAACGTGTGAGCTTTGTGAACAATGTAGCTTCGTTTGACCTGAACTGTGACTGCGTTTACCTGAAACGAAGTCTTGCTTTTAGGAATACACACGCCTGGCATTTAACTCTGTTTCTGAAGGGAAACACACGGCACAGGTCTCATCCATGAAACACACTCTGCTTTAGAGCAAGAAGCACGCTCTTGCTTACTAGAGTCTCTAATACAGAGGGAAACGTGAGTGTGCTCAGAACAAAACAATGGTGTTTCCTACACACACGGACCATATCTAGTGCAACTCTGTTTCTGAAACTGATACAAACCACAGGTCCTCTAACATCCAATGCTTTTCATTTAAGAGCGAGAAACGTGTGAGCTTCGTGAACAATGTAGCTTCATTTGAGCTGAAAAGTGACTGCGTTTACCTGAAATGAAGTCTTGCTTGAAGGAAGACAGAGAGGCTGGCATTTAACTCCGTTTCTAAAGAGAAACACATGGCACAGTTCTCATCCATGAAACACACTCTGCTTTAGAGCAAGAAGCACGCTCATGCTTACTAGAGTCTCTAATACAGAGGGAAACGTGAGTGTGCTCAGAACAAAAGAATGGTGTTTCCTACACACAAGGACCATATCTAGTTCAACTCTGTTTCTGAAACTGATACAAACCACAGTTCCTCTAACATCCAATGCTTTTCATTTAAGAGCGAGAAACGTGTGAGCTTCGTGAACAATGTAGCTTCGTTTGAGGTGAAAAGTGAGTGCGTTTACCTGAAACGAAGTCTTGCTTGTAGGAAGACACACGCCTGGCATTTAACTCCGTTTTTGAAGGGAAACACACGGCATAGTTCTCATCCATGAAACACACTCTGCTTTAGAGCAAGAAGCACGATCTTGCTTTCTAGAGTCTCTAATACAGAGTGAAACGTGAGTGTGCTCAGAACAAAAGAACTCTGTTTCCTACACACACGGACCGTAACTAGTTCAACTCTGTTTCTGAAACTGATACAAACCACAGGCCCTCTAACATCCAATGCTTTTCAGTAAAGAGCGAGAAACATGTGAGCTTTTTGAATAATGTAGCTTCGTTTGAGCTGAAATGTGAATGCCATTACCTGAAACGAAGTCTTGCTTGTAGGAAGACACAGAACCAGGCATTTAACTCCGTTTCTGAAGGGAAACACATGGCACAGTTCTCGTCCATGAAACACACTCAGCTTTAGAGCAAGAAGCACGCTCTTGCTTTCTAGAGTCTCTATTACAGAGGGAAATGTGAGTGTGCTCAGAACAAAAGAACTGTGTTGACTACACACACTGACCATATCTAGTTCAACTCTGTTTCTGAAACTGATACAAACCACAGGTCGTCTAACATCCAATGCTTTTCAGTTAAGAGCGAGAAACGTGTGACCTTCGTGAACAATGTAGATTCGTTTGAGCTGAACTGTGACTGCGTTTACCTGAAACGAAGTCTTGCTTGAAGGAAGACAGAGAGGCTGGCATTTAACTCCGTTTCTAAAGAGAAACACACGGCACAGTTCTCATCCATGAAACACACTCTGCTTTAGAGCAGGAAGCACGCTCTTGCTTTCTAGAGTCTCTAATACAGAGGGAAACGTGAGTGTGCTCAGAACAAAAGAACTGTGTTTCCTACACACACGGACCATATCTAGTTCAACTCTGTTTCTGAAACTGATACAAACCACAGGTCCTCTAACATCCAATGCTTTTCAGTTAAGAGCGAGAAACGTGTGAGCTTCGTGAACAATGTAGCTTCCTTTGAGCTGAACAGTGACTGCGTTTACCGGAAACGAAGTCTTGCTTTTAGGAATACACACGCCTGGCATTTAACTCTGTTTCTGAAGGGAAACACACGGCACAGTTCTCATCCATGAAACACACTCTGCTTTAGAGCAAGAAGCACGCTCTTGCTTACTAGAGTCTCTAATACAGAGGGAAACGTGAGTGTGATCAGAACAAAAGAATGGTGTTTCCTACACACACGGACCATATCTAGTTCAACTCTGTTTCTGAAACTGATACAAACCACAGGTCCTCTAACATCCAATGCTTTTCATTTAAGAGCGAGAAACGTGTGAGCTTCGTGAACAATGTAGCTTCGTTTGAGCTGAAAAGTGACTGCGTTTACCTGAAACGAAGTCTTGCTTGAAGGAAGACACAGAGCCTGGCATTTAACTCCGTTTTTGAAGGGAAACACACGGCATAGTCGTCATCCATGAAACACACTCTGCTTTAGAGCAAGAAGCACGCTCTTGCTTTCTAGAGTCTCTAATACAGAGGGAAACGTGAGTGTGCTCAGAACAAAAGAACTGTGTTTCCTACACACGGACCATATCTAGTTCAACTCTGTTTCTGAAACTAATACAAACCACAGGTCCTCCAACATCCAATGCTTTTCAGTTAAGAGCGGGAAACATGTGAGCTTCGTGAACAATGTTGCTTCCTTTGAGCTGTAAAGTAACTGTGTTTACATGAAACGAAGTCTGCTTGAAGGAAGACACAGAGCCTGGCATTTAACTCTGTTTCTGAAGGGAAACAAACGGCACAGTTCTCATCCATGAAACACAATCTGCTTTAGAGCAAGAAGCACGCTGTTGCTTTCTAGAGTCTCTAATACAGAGGGAAACGTGAGTGTGATCAGAAAAAAAGAATGGTGTTTCCTACACACACAGACCATATCTAGTTCAACTCTGTTTCTGAAACTGATACAAACCACAGGTCCTCTAACATCCAATGCTTTTCAGTTAAGAGCGAGAAATGTGTGAGCTTCGTGAACAATGTAGCTTCGTTTGAGCTGAAAAGTGACTGTGTTTACCTGAAACGAAATCTTGCTTGTAGGAAGACACATGCCTGGCATTTAACTCCGTTTTTGAGGGAAACACATGGCATAGTTCTCATCCATAAAACACACTCTGCTTTAGAGCAAGAAGCACGCTCTTGCTTTCTAGAGTCTCTAATACAGAGGGAAATATGAGTGTGCTCAGAACAAAAGAACTGTGTAGACTACACACACGGACCATATCTAGTTCAACTCTGTTTCTGAAACTGATACAAACCACAGGTCGTCTAACATCCAATGCTTTTCAGTTAAGAGCGAGAAACGTGTGACCTTCGTGAACAATGTAGATTCGTTTGAGCTGAACTGTAACTGCGTTTACCTGAAACGAAGTCTTGCTTGAAGGAAGACAGAGAGGCTGGCATTTAACTCCGTTTCTAAAGAGAAACACACGGCACAGTTCTCATCCATGAAACACACTCTGCTTTAGAGCAAGAAGCACGCTCTTGCTTACTAGAGTCTCTAATACAGAGGGAAACGTGAGTGTGCTCAGAATAAAAGAATGGTGTTTCCTACACACACGGACCATAACTAGTTCAACTCTGTTTCTGAAACTGATACAAACCACAGGCCCTCTAACATCCAATGCTTTTCAGTTAAGAGCGAGAAACATGTGAGCTTTTTGAATAATGTAGCTTCGTTTGAGCTGAAATGTGAATGCCATTACCTGAAACGATGTCTTGCTTGTAGGAAGACGTAGAACCAGGCATTTAACTCCGTTTCTGAAGGGAAACACATGGCACAGTTCTCGTCCATGAAACACACTCTGCTTTAGAGCAAGAAGCACGCTCTTGCTTTCTAGAGTCTCTATTACAGAGGGAAACGTGAGTGTGCTCAGAACAAAAGAACTGTGTTTCCTACACACACGGACCATATCTAGTTCAACTCTGTTTCTGAAACTGATACAAACCACAGGTCCTCTAACATCCAATGCTTTTCAGTTAAGAGCGAGAAAAGTGTGACCTTCGTGAACAATGTATCTTCCTTTGAGCTGAACAGTGACTGCGTTTACCTGAAACGAAGTCTTGCTTTTAGGAATACACACGCCTGGCATTTAACTCTGTTTCTGAAGGGAAACACACGGCACAGTTCTCATCCATGAAACACACTCTGCTTTAGAGCAAGAAGCACGCTCTTGCTTTCTAGAGTCTCTAATACAGAGGGAAACGTGAGTGTGCTCAGAACAAAAGAATGGTGTTTCCTACACACACGGACCATATCTAGTTCAACTCTGTTTCTGAAACTGATACAAACCACAGGTCCTCTAACATACAATGCTTTTCATTTAAGAGCGAGAAACGTGTGAGCTTTGTGAACAATGTAGCTTCGTTTGAGCTGAAAAGTGACTGCGTTTACCTGAAACGAAGTCTTGCTTGAAGGAAGACCCAGAGCCTGGCATTTAACTCCGTATCTGAAGGGAAACAAACGGCACAGTTCTCATCCATGAAACACAATCTGCTTTAGAGCAAGAAGCACGCTCTTGCTTTCTAGAGTCTCTAATACAGAGGGAAACGTGAGTGTGCTCAGAACAAAAGAACTGTGTTTCCTACATTCGGATCATATCTAGTTCAACTCTGTTTCTGAAACTGACACAAACCACAGTTCCTCTAACATCCAATGCTTTTCAGTTAAGAGCGAGAAACGTGTGAGCTTCGTGAACAATGTAGCTTCGTTTGAGCTTAAAAGTGACTGTGTTTACCTGAAACGAAATCTTGCTTGTAGGAAGACACACGCCTGGCATTTAATTCCGTTTCTGAAGGGAAACACACGGCACAGTTCTCATCCATGAAACACACTCTGCTTTAGAGCAAGAAGCACGCTCTTGCTTTCTAGAGTCTCTAATACTGAGGGAAACGTGAGTGTGCTCAGAACAAAAGAACTGTGTTTCCTACACACGGACCATATCTAGTTCAACTCTGTTTCTGAAAATGATACAAACCAAGGTCGTCTAACATCCAATGCTTTTCAGTTAAGAGCGAGAAACGTGTGAGCTTTGTGAACAATGTAGGTTCGTTTGACCTGAACTGTGACTGCGTTTACCTGAAACGAAGTCTTGCTTTTAGGAATACACACGCCTGGCATTTAACTCTGTTTCTGAAGGGAAACACACGGCACAGGTCTCATCCATGAAACACACTCTGCTTTAGAGCAAGAAGCACGCTCTTGCTTACTAGAGTCTCTAATACAGAGGGAAACGTGAGTGTGCTCAGAACAAAACAATGGTGTTTCCTACACACACGGACCATATCTAGTGCAACTCTGTTTCTGAAACTGATACAAACCACAGGTCCTCTAACATCCAATGCTTTTCATTTAAGAGCGAGAAACGTGTGAGCTTCGTGAACAATGTAGCTTCATTTGAGCTGAAAAGTGACTGCGTTTACCTGAAATGAAGTCTTGCTTGAAGGAAGACAGAGAGGCTGGCATTTAACTCCGTTTCTAAAGAGAAACACATGGCACAGTTCTCATCCATGAAACACACTCTGCTTTAGAGCAAGAAGCACGCTCATGCTTACTAGAGTCTCTAATACAGAGGGAAACGTGAGTGTGCTCAGAACAAAAGAATGGTGTTTCCTACACACAAGGACCATATCTAGTTCAACTCTGTTTCTGAAACTGATACAAACCACAGTTCCTCTAACATCCAATGCTTTTCATTTAAGAGCGAGAAACGTGTGAGCTTCGTGAACAATGTAGCTTCGTTTGAGGTGAAAAGTGAGTGCGTTTACCTGAAACGAAGTCTTGCTTGTAGGAAGACACACGCCTGGCATTTAACTCCGTTTTTGAAGGGAAACACACGGCATAGTTCTCATCCATGAAACACACTCTGCTTTAGAGCAAGAAGCACGATCTTGCTTTCTAGAGTCTCTAATACAGAGTGAAACGTGAGTGTGCTCAGAACAAAAGAACTCTGTTTCCTACACACACGGACCGTAACTAGTTCAACTCTGTTTCTGAAACTGATACAAACCACAGGCCCTCTAACCTCCAATGCTTTTCATTAAAGAGCGAGAAACATGTGAGCTTTTTGAATAATGTAGCTTCGTTTGAGCTGAAATGTGAATGCCATTACCTGAAACGAAGTCTTGCTTGTAGGAAGACACAGAACCAGGCATTTAACTCCGTTTCTGAAGGGAAACACATGGCACAGTTCTCGTCCATGAAACACACTCAGCTTTAGAGCAAGAAGCACGCTCTTGCTTTCTAGAGTCTCTATTACAGAGGGAAATGTGAGTGTGCTCAGAACAAAAGAACTGTGTTGACTACACACACGGACCATATCTAGTTCAACTCTGTTTCTGAAACTGATACAAACCACAGGTCCTCTAACATCCAATGCTTTTCAGTTAAGAGCGAGAAACGTGTGACCTTCGTGAACAATGTAGATTCGTTTGAGCTGAACTGTGACTGCGTTTACCTGAAACGAAGTCTTGCTTGAAGGAAGACAGAGAGGCTGGCATTTAACTCCGTTTCTAAAGAGAAACACACGGCACAGTTCTCATCCATGAAACACACTCTGCTTTAGAGCAAGAAGCACGCTATTGCTTACTAGAGTCTCTAATACAGAGGGAAACGTGAGTGTGCTCAGAACAAAAGAATGGTGTTTCCTACACACACGGACCATATCTAGTTCAACTCTGTTTCTGAAACTGATACAAACCACAGTTCCTCTAACATCCAATGTTTTTCATTTAAGAGCGAGAAACGTGTGAGCTTCGTGAACAATGTAGCTTCGTTTGAGCTTAAAAGTGACTGTGTTTACCTGAAATGAAGTCTTGCTTGTAGGAAGACACACGCCTGGCATTTAACTCCGTTTTTGAAGGGAAACACACGGCATAGTTCTCATCCATGAAACACACTCTGCTTTAGAGCAGGAAGCACGCTCTTGCTTTCTAGAGTCTCTAATACAGAGGGAAACGTGAGTGTGCTCAGAACAAAAGAACTGTGTTTCCTACACACACGGACCATATCTAGTTCAACTCTGTTTCTGAAACTGATACAAACCACAGGTCCTCTAACATCCAATGCTTTTCAGTTAAGAGCGAGAAACGTGTGAGCTTCGTGAACAATGTAGCTTCCTTTGAGCTGAACAGTGACTGCGTTTACCTGAAACGAAGTCTTGTTTTAGGAATACACACGCCTGGCATTTAACTCTGTTTCTGAAGGGAAACACACGGCACAGTTCTCATCCATGAAACACACTCTGCTTTAGAGCAAGAAGCACGCTCTTGCTTACTAGAGTCTCTAATACACAGGGAATCGTGAGTGTGCTCAGAACAAAAGAATGGTGTTTCCTACACACACGGACCATATCTAGTTCAACTCTGTTTCTGAAACTGATACAAACCACAGGTCCTCTAACATCCAATGCTTTTCATTTAAGAGCGAGAAACGTGTGAGCTTCGTGAACAATGTAGCTTCGTTTGAGCTGAAAAGTGTCTGCGTTTACCTGAAACGAAGTCTTGCTTGAAGGAAGACAGAGAGGCTGGCATTTAACTCCGTTTCTAAAGAGAAACACACGGCACAGTTCTCATCCATGAAACACACTCTGCTTTAGAGCAAGAAGCACGCTCTTGCTTTCTAGAGTCTCTAATACAGAGGGAAACGTGAGTGTGCTCAGAACAAAAGAATGGTGTTTCCTACACACACGGACCATATCTAGTTCAACTCTGTTTCTGAAACTGATACAAACCACAGTTCCTCTAACATCCAATGCTTTTCATTTAAGAGCGAGAAACGTGTGAGCTTCGTGAACAATGTAGCTTCGTTTGAGGTGAAAATTGACTGCGTTTACCTGAAACGAAGTCTTGCTTGTAGGAAGACACACGCCTGGCATTTAACTCCGTTTTTGAAGGGAAACACACGGCATAGTTCTCATCCATGAAACACACTCTGCTTTAGAGCAGGAAGCACGCTCTTGCTTTCTAGAGTCTCTAATACAGAGGGAAATGTGAGTGTGCTCAGAACAAAAGAACTGTGTTTCCTACACACACGGACCATATCTAGTTCAACTCTGTTTCTGAAACTGATACAAACCACAGGTCCTCTAACATCCAATGCTTTTCAGTTAAGAGCGAGAAACGTGTGACCTTCGTGAACAATGTAGCTTCCTTTGAGCTGAACAGTGACTGCGTTTACCTGAAACGAAGTCTTGCTTGTAGGAAGACACACGCCTGGCATTTAACTCTGTTTCTGAAGGGAAACACACGGCACAGTTCTCATCCATGAAACACACTCTGCTTTAGAGCAAGAAGCACGCTCTTGCTTACTAGAGTCTCTAATACAGAGGGAAACGTGAGTGTGATCAGAACAAAAGAATGGTGTTTCCTACACACACGGACCATATCTAGTTCAACTCTGTTTCTGAAACTGATACAAACCACAGGTCCTCTAACATCCAATGCTTTTCATTTAAGAGCGAGAAACGTGTGAGCTACGTGAACAATGTAGCTTCGTTTGAGCTGAAAAGTGACTGCGTTTACCTGAAACGAAGTCTTGCTTGAAGGAAGACACAGAGCCTGGCATTTAACTCCGTTTTTGAAGGGAAACACACGGCATAGTCCTCATCCATGAAACACACTCTGCTTTAGAGCAAGAAGCACGCTCTTGCTTTCTAGAGTCTCTAATACAGAGGGAAACGTGAGTGTGCTCAGAACAAAAGAACTGTGTTTCCTACACACGGACCATATCTAGTTCAACTCTGTTTCTGAAACTGATACAAACCACAGGTCCTCCAACATCCAATGCTTTTCAGTTAAGAGCGGGAAACATGTGAGCTTCGTGAACAATGTTGCTTCCTTTGAGCTGTAAAGTGACTGCGTTTACATGAAACGAAGTCTGCTTGAAGGAAGACACAGAGCCTGGCATTTAACTCCGTTTCTGAAGGGAAACAAACGGCACAGTTCTCATCCATGAAACACAATCTGCTTTAGAGCAAGAAGCACGCTGTTGCTTTCTAGAGTCTCTAATACAGAGGGAAACGTGAGTGTGATCAGAAAAAAAGAATGGTGTTTCCTACACACACGGACCATATCTAGTTCAACTCTGTTTCTGAAACTGATACAAACCACAGGTCCTCTAACATCAAATGCTTTTCAGTTAAGAGCGAGAAATGTGTGAGCTTCGTGAACAATGTAGCTTCGTTTGAGCTGAAAAGTGACTGTGTTTACCTGAAACGAAGTCTTGCTTGAAGGAAGACACAGAGCCTGGCATTTAACTCCGTTTTTGAAGGGAAACACACGGCATAGTTCTCATCCATGAAACACACTCTGCTTTAGAGCAAGAAGCACGCTCTTGCTTTCTAGAGTCTCTAATACAGAGGGAAATGTGAGTGTGCTCAGAACAAAAGAACTGTGTTGACTACACACACGGACCATATCTAGTTCAACTCTGTTTCTGAAACTGATACAAACCACAGGTCGTCTAACATCCAATGCTTTTCAGTTAAGAGCGAGTAACGTGTGAGCTTCGTGAACAATGTAGCTTCGTTTGAGCTGAACTGTGACTGCTTTTACCTGAAACGAAGTCTTGCTTGTAGGAAGACACACGCCTGGCATTTAACTCCATTTCTGAAGGGAAACACACGGCACAGTTCTCATCCATGAAACACACTCTGCTTTAGAGCAGGAAGCACGCTCTTGCTTTCTAGAGTCTCTAATACTGAGGGAAACGTGAGTGTGCTCAGAACAAAAGAACTGTGTTTCCTACATTCGGATCATATCTAGTTCAACTCTGTTTCTGAAACTGACACAAACCACAGTTCCTCTAACATCCAATGCTTTTCAGTTAAGAGCGAGAAACGTGTGAGCTTCGTGAACAATGTAGCTTCGTTTGAGCTTAAAAGTGACTGTGTTTACCTGAAACGAAGCCTTGCTTGTAGGAAGACACAGAACCAGGCATTTAACTCCGTTTCTAAAGGGAAACACATGGCACAGTTCTCGTCCATGAAACACACTCTGCTTTAGAGCAAGAAGCACGCTCTTGCTTTCTAGAGTCTCTATTACAGAGGGAAACGTGAGTGTGCTCAGAACAAAAGAACTGTGTTTCCTACACACACGGACCATATCTAGTTCAACTCTGTTTCTGAAACTGATACAAACCACAGGTCCTCTAACATCCAATGCTTTTCAGTTAAGAGCGAGAAACGTGTGACCTTCGTGAACAATGTAGATTCGTTTGAGCTGAACTGTGACTGCGTTTACCTGAAACGAAGTCTTGCTTGAAGGAAGACAGAGAGGCTGGCATTTAACTCCGTTTCTAAAGAGAAACACACGGCACAGTTCTCATCCATGAAACACACTCGGCTTTAGAGCAAGAAGCACGCTCTTGCTTACTAGAGTCTCTAATACAGAGGGAAACGTGAGTGTGCTCAGAACAAAAGAATGGTGTTTCCTATACACACGGACCATATCTAGTTCAACTCTGTTTCTGAAACTGATACAAACCACAGTTCCTCTAACATCCAATGCTTTTCATTTAAGAGCGAGAAACGTGTGAGCTTCGTGAACAATGTAGCTTCGTTTGAGCTTAACAGTGACTGTGTTTACCTGAAACGAAGTCTTGCTTGTAGGAAGACACACGCCTGGCATTTAACTCCGTTTTTGAAGGGAAACACACGGCATAGTTCTCATCCATGAAACACACTCTGCTTTAGAGCAGGAAGCACGCTCTTGCTTTCTAGAGTCTCTAATACAGAGGGAAACGTGAGTGTGCTCAGAACAAAAGAACTGTGTTTCCTACACACACGGACCATATCTAGTTCAACTCTGTTTCTGAAACTGATACAAACCACAGGTCCTCTAACATCCAATGCTTTTCAGTTAAGAGCGAGAAACGTGTGAGCTTCGTGAACAATGTAGCTTCCTTTGAGCTGAACAGTGACTGCGTTTACCTGAAACGAAGTCTTGTTTTAGGAATACACACGCCTGGCATTTAACTCTGTTTCTGAAGGGAAACACACGGCACAGTTCTCATCCATGAAACACACTCTGCTTTAGAGCAAGAAGCACGCTCTTGCTTTCTAGAGTCTCTAATATAGAGGGAAACGTGAGTGTGCTCAGAACAAAAGAATGGTGTTTCCTACACACACGGACCATATCTAGTTCAACTCTGTTTCTGAAACTGATACAAACCACAGTTCCTCTAACATCCAATGCTTTTCATTTAAGAGCGAGAAACGTGTGAGCTTCGTGAAAAATGTAGCTTCGTTTGAGCTGAAAAGTGACTGCGTTTACCTGAAACGAAGTCTTGCTTGAAGGAAGACACAGAGCCTGGCATTTAACTCCGTTTTTGAAGGGAAACACACGGCATAGTTCTCATCCATGAAACACACTCTGCTTTAGAGCAAGAAGCACGCTCTTGCTTTCTAGAGTCTCTAATACAGAGGGAAATGTGAGTGTGCTCAGAACAAAAGAACTGTGTTGACTACACACACGGACCATATCTAGTTCAACTCTGTTTCTGAAACTGATACAAACCACAGGTCGTCTAACATCCAATGCTTTTCAGTTAAGAGCGAGAAACGTGTGAGCTTCGTGAACAATGTAGCTTCGTTTGAGCTGAACTGTGACTGCGTTTACCTGAAACGAAGTCTTGCTTGTAGGAAGACACAAGCCTGGCATTTAACTCCATTTCTGAAGGGAAACACACGGCACAGTTCTCATCCATGAAACACACTCTGCTTTAGAGCAGGAAGCACGCTCTTGCTTTCTAGAGTCTCTAATACAGAGGGAAACGTGAGTGTGCTCAGAACAAAAGAACTGTGTTTCCTACATTCGGATCATATCTAGTTCAACTCTGTTTCTGAAACTGACACAAACCACAGTTCCTCTAACATCCAATGCTTTTCAGTTAAGAGCGAGAAACGTGTGAGCTTCGTGAACAATGTAGCTTCGTTTGAGCTTAAAAGTGACTGTGATTACCTGAAACGAAGTCTTGCTTGTAGGAAGACACAGAACCAGGCATTTAACTCCGTTTCTGAAGGGAAACACATGGCACAGTTCTCGTCCATGAAACACACTCTGCTTTAGAGCAAGAAGCACGCTCTTGCTTTCTAGAGTCTCTATTACAGAGGGAAATGTGAGTGTGCTCAGAACAAAAGAACTGTGTTTCCTACACACACGGACCATATCTAGTTCAACTCTGTTTCTGAAACTGATACAAACCACAGGTCCTCTAACATCCAATGCTTTTCAGTTAAGAGCGAGAAACGTTTGACCTTCGTGAACAATGTAGCTTCGTTTGAGCTGAAAAGTGACTGCGTTTACCTGAAACGAAGTCTTGCTCGAAGGAAGACACTGAGCCTGGCATTTAACTCCGTTTTTGAAGGGAAACACAAGGCATAGTTCTCATCCATGAAACACACTCTGCTTTAGAGCAAGAAGCACGCTCTTGCTTTCTAGAGTCTCTAATACAGAGGGAAATGTGAGTGTGCTCAGAACAAAAGAACTGTGTTGACTACACACACGGACCATATCTAGTTCAACTCTGTTTCTGAAACTGATACAAACCACAGGTCGTCTAACATCCAATGCTTTTCAGTTAAGAGCGAGAAACGTGTGACCTTCGTGAACAATGTAGATTCGTTTGAGCTGAACTGTGACTGCGTTTACCTGAAACGAAGTCTTGCTTGAAGGAAGACAGAGAGGCTGGCATTTAACTCCGTTTCTAAAGAGAAACACACGGCACAGTTCTCATCCATGAAACACACTCTGCTTTAGAGCAAGAAGCACGCTCTTGCTTACTAGAGTCTCTAATACAGAGGGAAACGTGAGTGTGCTCAGAACAAAAGAAT
The DNA here is from genome assembly GCA_949786385.1 of Onychomys leucogaster. NCBI lineage: Eukaryota > Metazoa > Chordata > Mammalia > Rodentia > Cricetidae > Onychomys > Onychomys leucogaster. The sequence continues at coordinate 2,162,707 of CATKUP010000037.1, read as the reverse complement.
GGTGTTTCCTACACACACGGACCATATCTAGTTCAACTCTGTTTCTGAAACTGATACAAACCACAGTTCCTCTAACATCCAATGCTTTTCATTTAAGAGCGAGAAACGTGTGAGCTTCGTGAACAATGTAGCTTCGTTTGAGCTTAAAAGTGACTGTGTTTACCTGAAACGAAGTCTTGCTTGTAGGAAGACACACGCCTGGCATTTAACTCCGTTTTTGAAGGGAAACACACGGCATAGTTCTCATCCATGAAACACACTCTGCTTTAGAGCAGGAAGCACGCTCTTGCTTTCTAGAGTCTCTAATACAGAGGGAAATGTGAGTGTGCTCAGAACAAAAGAACTGTGTTTCCTACACACACGGACCATATCTAGTTCAACTCTGTTTCTGAAACTGATACAAACCACAGGTCCTCTAACATCCAATGCTTTTCAGTTAAGAGCGAGAAACGTGTGACCTTCGTGAACAATGTAGCTTCCTTTGAGCTGAACAGTGACTGCGTTTACCTGAAACGAAGTCTTGCTTGTAGGAAGACACACGCCTGGCATTTAACTCTGTTTCTGAAGGGAAACACACGGCACAGTTCTCATCCATGAAACACACTCTGCTTTAGAGCAAGAAGCACGCTCTTGCTTACTAGAGTCTCTAATACAGAGGGAAACGTGAGTGTGATCAGAACAAAAGAATGGTGTTTCCTACACACACGGACCATATCTAGTTCAACTCTGTTTCTGAAACTGATACAAACCACAGGTCCTCTAACATCCAATGCTTTTCATTTAAGAGCGAGAAACGTGTGAGCTACGTGAACAATGTAGCTTCGTTTGAGCTGAAAAGTGACTGCGTTTACCTGAAACGAAGTCTTGCTTGAAGGAAGACACAGAGCCTGGCATTTAACTCCGTTTTTGAAGGGAAACACACGGCATAGTCCTCATCCATGAAACACACTCTGCTTTAGAGCAAGAAGCACGCTCTTGCTTTCTAGAGTCTCTAATACAGAGGGAAACGTGAGTGTGCTCAGAACAAAAGAACTGTGTTTCCTACACACGGACCATATCTAGTTCAACTCTGTTTCTGAAACTGATACAAACCACAGGTCCTCCAACATCCAATGCTTTTCAGTTAAGAGCGGGAAACATGTGAGCTTCGTGAACAATGTTGCTTCCTTTGAGCTGTAAAGTGACTGCGTTTACATGAAACGAAGTCTGCTTGAAGGAAGACACAGAGCCTGGCATTTAACTCCGTTTCTGAAGGGAAACAAACGGCACAGTTCTCATCCATGAAACACAATCTGCTTTAGAGCAAGAAGCACGCTGTTGCTTTCTAGAGTCTCTAATACAGAGGGAAACGTGAGTGTGATCAGAAAAAAAGAATGGTGTTTCCTACACACACGGACCATATCTAGTTCAACTCTGTTTCTGAAACTGATACAAACCACAGGTCCTCTAACATCCAATGCTTTTCAGTTAAGAGCGAGAAATGTGTGAGCTTCGTGAACAATGTAGCTTCGTTTGAGCTGAAAAGTGACTGTGTTTACCTGAAACGAAGTCTTGCTTGAAGGAAGACACAGAGCCTGGCATTTAACTCCGTTTTTGAAGGGAAACACACGGCATAGTTCTCATCCATGAAACACACTCTGCTTTAGAGCAAGAAGCACGCTCTTGCTTTCTAGAGTCTCTAATACAGAGGGAAATGTGAGTGTGCTCAGAACAAAAGAACTGTGTTGACTACACACACGGACCATATCTAGTTCAACTCTGTTTCTGAAACTGATACAAACCACAGGTCGTCTAACATCCAATGCTTTTCAGTTAAGAGCGAGAAACGTGTGAGCTTCGTGAACAATGTAGCTTCGTTTGAGCTGAACTGTGACTGCGTTTACCTGAAACGAAGTCTTGCTTGTAGGAAGACACACGCCTGGCATTTAACTCCATTTCTGAAGGGAAACACACGGCACAGTTCTCATCCATGAAACACACTCTGCTTTAGAGCAGGAAGCACGCTCTTGCTTTCTAGAGTCTCTAATACTGAGGGAAACGTGAGTGTGCTCAGAACAAAAGAACTGTGTTTCCTACATTCGGATCATATCTAGTTCAACTCTGTTTCTGAAACTGACACAAACCACAGTTCCTCTAACATCCAATGCTTTTCAGTTAAGAGCGAGAAACGTGTGAGCTTCGTGAACAATGTAGCTTCGTTTGAGCTTAAAAGTGACTGTGTTTACCTGAAACGAAGCCTTGCTTGTAGGAAGACACAGAACCAGGCATTTAACTCCGTTTCTGAAGGGAAACACATGGCACAGTTCTCGTCCATGAAACACACTCTGCTTTAGAGCAAGAAGCACGCTCTTGCTTTCTAGAGTCTCTATTACAGAGGGAAACGTGAGTGTGCTCAGAACAAAAGAACTGTGTTTCCTACACACACGGACCATATCTAGTTCAACTCTGTTTCTGAAACTGATACAAACCACAGGTCCTCTAACATCCAATGCTTTTCAGTTAAGAGCGAGAAACCTTTGACCTTCGTGAACAATGTAGCTTCGTTTGAGCTGAAAAGTGACTGCGTTTACCTGAAACGAAGTCTTGCTCGAAGGAAGACACTGAGCCTGGCATTTAACTCCGTTTCTAAAGAGAAACACACGGCACAGTTCTCATCCATGAAACACACTCGGCTTTAGAGCAAGAAGCACGCTCTTGCTTACTAGAGTCTCTAATACAGAGGGAAACGTGAGTGTGCTCAGAACAAAAGAACTGTGTTTCCTATACACACGGACCATATCTAGTTCAACTCTGTTTCTGAAACTGATACAAACCACAGGTCCTCTAACATCCAATGCTTTTCATTTAAGAGCGAGAAACGTGTGAGCTTCGTGAACAATGTAGCTTCGTTTGAGCTGAAAAGTGACTGCGTTTACCTGAAACGAAGTCTTGATTGAAGGAAGACACAGAGCCTGGCATTTAACTCCGTTTTTGAAGGGAAACACACGGCATAGTTCTCATCCATGAAACACACTCTGCTTTAGAGCAAGAAGCACGTTCTTGCTTTCTAGAGTCTCTAATAGAGAGGGAAATGTGAGTGTGCTCAGAACAAAAGAACTGTGTTGACTACACACACGGACCATATCTAGTTCAACTCTGTTTCTGAAACTGATACAAACCACAGGTCCTCCAACATCCAATGCTTTTCAGTTAAGAGCGGGAAACGTGTGAGCTTCGTGAACAATGTTGCTTCGTTTGAGCTGTAAAGTGATTGCGTTTACATGAAACGAAGTCTGCTTGAAGGAAGACACAGAGCCTGGCATTTAACTCTGTTTCTGAAGGGAAACAAACGGCACAGTTCTCATCCATGAAACACAATCTGCTTTAGAGCAAGAAGCACGCTGTTGCTTTCTAGACTCTCTAATACAGAGGGAAACGTGAGTGTGATCAGAAAAAAAGAATGGTGTTTCCTACACACACGGACCATATCTAGTTCAACTCTGTTTCTGAAACTGATACAAACCACAGGTCCTCTAACATCCAATGCTTTTCAGTTAAGAGCGAGAAATGTGTGAGCTTCGTGAACAATGTAGCTTCGTTTGAGCTGAAAAGTGACTGTGTTTACCTGAAACGAAATCTTGCTTGTAGGAAGACACATGCCTGGCATTTAACTCCGTTTCTGAAGGGAAACACACGGCACAGTTCTCATCCATGAAACACACTCTGCTTTAGAGCAAGAAGTACACTCTTGCTTTCTAGAGTCTCTAATACAGAGGGAAACGTGAGTGTGCTCAGAACAAAAGAACTGTGTTTCCTACACACGGACCATATCTAGTTCAACTCTGTTTCTGAAACTGATACAAACCACAGTTCCTCTAACATCCAATGCTTTTCATTTAAGAGCGAGAAACGTGTGAGCTTCGTGAACAATGTAGCTTCGTTTGAGCTGAAAAGTGACTGGGTTTACAAGAAACGAAGTCTTGCTTGAGGGAAGACACAGAGCCTGGCATTTAACTCCGTTTCTGAAGGGAAACACACGTCACAGTTCTCATCCATGAAACACAACCTGCTTTAGAGCAAGAAGCACGCTCTTGCTTTCTAGAGTCTCTATTACAGAGGGAAACGTGAGTGTGCTCAGAACAAAAGAACTGTGTTTCCTAAACACACGGACCATATCTAGTTCAACTCTGTTTCTGAAACTGATACAAACCACAGGTCCTCTAACATCCAATGCTTTTCAGTTAAGAGCGAGAAACGTGTGAGCTTTGTGAACAATGTAGCTTCGTTTGAGCTGAAAAGTGACTGTGTTTACCTGAAACGAAATCTTGCTTGTAGGAAGACACACGCCTGGCATTTAACTCCGTTTCTGAAGGGGAAAACACGGCACAGTTCTCATCCATGAAACACACTCTGCTTTAGAGCAAGAAGCACGCTCTTGCTTTCTAGAGTCTCTAATACAGAGGGAAATGTGAGTGTGCTCAGAACAAAAGAACTGTGTTGACTACACACACGGACCATATCTAGTTCAACTCTGTTTCTGAAACTGATACAAACCACAGGTCGTCTAACATCCAATGCTTTTCAGTTAAGAGCGAGAAACGTGTGACCTTCGTGAACAATGTAGCTTCGTTTGAGCTGAACTGTGACTGCGTTTACCTGAAACGAAGTCTTGCTTGTAGGAAGACACACACCTGGCATTTAACTCCGCTTCTGAAGGGAAACACACGGCACAGTTCTCATCCATGAAACACACTCTGCTTTAGTGCAGGAAGCACGCTCTTGCTTTCTAGAGTCTCTAATACAGAGGGAAACGTGAGTGTGCTCAGAACAAAAGAACTGTGTTTGCTACACACGGACCATATCTAGTTCAACTCTGTTTCTGAAAGTGATTCAAACCACAGGTCCTCTAACATCCAATGCTTTTCAGTTAAGAGCGAGAAACGTGTGAGCTTCGTGAACAATGTAGCATCCTTTGAGCTGAAAAGTGACTGCCATTACCTGAAACGAAGTCTTGCTTGTAGGAAGACACAAGCCTGGCATTTAACTCTGTTTCTAAAGAGAAACACACGGCACAGTTCTCATCCATGAAAAACACTCTGCTTTAGAGCAAGAAGCAAGCTCTTGCTTTCTAGAGTCTCTAATACAGAGGGAAACGTGAGTGTACTCAGAACAAAAGAATGGTGTTTCCTACACAAACGGACCATATCTAGTTCAACACTGTTTCTGAAACTGATACAAACCACAGGTCCTCTAACATCCAATGCTTTTCAGTTAAAAGCGAGAAACGTGTGATCTTCGTGAACAATGTAGCTTTGAGCTGAAAAGTGACTGCGTTTACCTGAAACGAAGACTTGCATGAAGAAAGACACAGAGCCTGGCATTTAACTCCCTTTCTTAAGGGAAACACACTGCACAGTCTCATCCAAGAAACACACTCTGCTTTATAGCAAGAAGCACGCTCTTGCTCTCTAGAGTCTCTAATACAGAGGGAAACGTGAGTGTACTCAGAACAAAAGAACTGTGTTTCCTACACGCATGGACCATATCTAGTTCAACTCTGTTTCTGAAACTGATTCAAACCACAGGTCCTCTAACATCCAATGCTTTTCAGTTAAGAGCGAGAAACGTGTGAGCTTCGTGAACAATGTAGCTTCGTTTGAGCTGAAAAGTGACTGTGTTTACCTGAAACGAAGTCTTGCTTGAAGGAAGACACAGAGCCTGGCATTTAACTCCGTTTTTGAAGGGAAACACACGGCATAGTTCTCATCCATGAAACACACTCTGCTTTAGAGCAAGAAGCACGCTCTTGCTTTCTAGAGTCTCTAATACAGAGGGAAATGTGAGTGTGCTCAGAACAAAAGAACTGTGTTGACTACACACACGGACCATATCTAGTTCAACTCTGTTTCTGAAACTGATACAAACCACAGGTCGTCTAACATCCAATGCTTTTCAGTTAAGAGCGAGAAACGTGTGAGCTTCGTGAACAATGTAGCTTCGTTTGAGCTGAACTGTGACTGCGTTTACCTGAAACGAAGTCTTGCTTGTAGGAAGACACACGCCTGGCATTTAACTCCATTTCTGAAGGGAAACACACGGCACAGTTCTCATCCATGAAACACACTCTGCTTTAGAGCAGGAAGCACGCTCTTGCTTTCTAGAGTCTCTAATACTGAGGGAAACGTGAGTGTGCTCAGAACAAAAGAACTGTGTTTCCTACATTCGGATCATATCTAGTTCAACTCTGTTTCTGAAACTGACACAAACCACAGTTCCTCTAACATCCAATGCTTTTCAGTTAAGAGCGAGAAACGTGTGAGCTTCGTGAACAATGTAGCTTCGTTTGAGCTTAAAAGTGACTGTGTTTACCTGAAACGAAGCCTTGCTTGTAGGAAGACACAGAACCAGGCATTTAACTCCGTTTCTGAAGGGAAACACATGGCACAGTTCTCGTCCATGAAACACACTCTGCTTTAGAGCAAGAAGCACGCTCTTGCTTTCTAGAGTCTCTATTACAGAGGGAAACGTGAGTGTGCTCAGAACAAAAGAACTGTGTTTCCTACACACACGGACCATATCTAGTTCAACTCTGTTTCTGAAACTGATACAAACCACAGGTCCTCTAACATCCAATGCTTTTCAGTTAAGAGCGAGAAACCTTTGACCTTCGTGAACAATGTAGCTTCGTTTGAGCTGAAAAGTGACTGCGTTTACCTGAAACGAAGTCTTGCTCGAAGGAAGACACTGAGCCTGGCATTTAACTCCGTTTCTAAAGAGAAACACACGGCACAGTTCTCATCCATGAAACACACTCGGCTTTAGAGCAAGAAGCACGCTCTTGCTTACTAGAGTCTCTAATACAGAGGGAAACGTGAGTGTGCTCAGAACAAAAGAACTGTGTTTCCTATACACACGGACCATATCTAGTTCAACTCTGTTTCTGAAACTGATACAAACCACAGGTCCTCTAACATCCAATGCTTTTCATTTAAGAGCGAGAAACGTGTGAGCTTCGTGAACAATGTAGCTTCGTTTGAGCTGAAAAGTGACTGCGTTTACCTGAAACGAAGTCTTGATTGAAGGAAGACACAGAGCCTGGCATTTAACTCCGTTTTTGAAGGGAAACACACGGCATAGTTCTCATCCATGAAACACACTCTGCTTTAGAGCAAGAAGCACGTTCTTGCTTTCTAGAGTCTCTAATAGAGAGGGAAATGTGAGTGTGCTCAGAACAAAAGAACTGTGTTGACTACACACACGGACCATATCTAGTTCAACTCTGTTTCTGAAACTGATACAAACCACAGGTCCTCCAACATCCAATGCTTTTCAGTTAAGAGCGGGAAACGTGTGAGCTTCGTGAACAATGTTGCTTCGTTTGAGCTGTAAAGTGATTGCGTTTACATGAAACGAAGTCTGCTTGAAGGAAGACACAGAGCCTGGCATTTAACTCTGTTTCTGAAGGGAAACAAACGGCACAGTTCTCATCCATGAAACACAATCTGCTTTAGAGCAAGAAGCACGCTGTTGCTTTCTAGACTCTCTAATACAGAGGGAAACGTGAGTGTGATCAGAAAAAAAGAATGGTGTTTCCTACACACACGGACCATATCTAGTTCAACTCTGTTTCTGAAACTGATACAAACCACAGGTCCTCTAACATCCAATGCTTTTCAGTTAAGAGCGAGAAATGTGTGAGCTTCGTGAACAATGTAGCTTCGTTTGAGCTGAAAAGTGACTGTGTTTACCTGAAACGAAATCTTGCTTGTAGGAAGACACATGCCTGGCATTTAACTCCGTTTCTGAAGGGAAACACACGGCACAGTTCTCATCCATGAAACACACTCTGCTTTAGAGCAAGAAGTACACTCTTGCTTTCTAGAGTCTCTAATACAGAGGGAAACGTGAGTGTGCTCAGAACAAAAGAACTGTGTTTCCTACACACGGACCATATCTAGTTCAACTCTGTTTCTGAAACTGATACAAACCACAGTTCCTCTAACATCCAATGCTTTTCATTTAAGAGCGAGAAACGTGTGAGCTTCGTGAACAATGTAGCTTCGTTTGAGCTGAAAAGTGACTGGGTTTACAAGAAACGAAGTCTTGCTTGAGGGAAGACACAGAGCCTGGCATTTAACTCCGTTTCTGAAGGGAAACACACGTCACAGTTCTCATCCATGAAACACAACCTGCTTTAGAGCAAGAAGCACGCTCTTGCTTTCTAGAGTCTCTATTACAGAGGGAAACGTGAGTGTGCTCAGAACAAAAGAACTGTGTTTCCTAAACACACGGACCATATCTAGTTCAACTCTGTTTCTGAAACTGATACAAACCACAGGTCCTCTAACATCCAATGCTTTTCAGTTAAGAGCGAGAAACGTGTGAGCTTTGTGAACAATGTAGCTTCGTTTGAGCTGAAAAGTGACTGTGTTTACCTGAAACGAAATCTTGCTTGTAGGAAGACACACGCCTGGCATTTAACTCCGTTTCTGAAGGGGAAAACACGGCACAGTTCTCATCCATGAAACACACTCTGCTTTAGAGCAAGAAGCACGCTCTTGCTTTCTAGAGTCTCTAATACAGAGGGAAATGTGAGTGTGCTCAGAACAAAAGAACTGTGTTGACTACACACACGGACCATATCTAGTTCAACTCTGTTTCTGAAACTGATACAAACCACAGGTCGTCTAACATCCAATGCTTTTCAGTTAAGAGCGAGAAACGTGTGACCTTCGTGAACAATGTAGCTTCGTTTGAGCTGAACTGTGACTGCGTTTACCTGAAACGAAGTCTTGCTTGTAGGAAGACACACACCTGGCATTTAACTCCGCTTCTGAAGGGAAACACACGGCACAGTTCTCATCCATGAAACACACTCTGCTTTAGTGCAGGAAGCACGCTCTTGCTTTCTAGAGTCTCTAATACAGAGGGAAACGTGAGTGTGCTCAGAACAAAAGAACTGTGTTTGCTACACACGGACCATATCTAGTTCAACTCTGTTTCTGAAAGTGATTCAAACCACAGGTCCTCTAACATCCAATGCTTTTCAGTTAAGAGCGAGAAACGTGTGAGCTTCGTGAACAATGTAGCATCCTTTGAGCTGAAAAGTGACTGCCATTACCTGAAACGAAGTCTTGCTTGTAGGAAGACACAAGCCTGGCATTTAACTCTGTTTCTAAAGAGAAACACACGGCACAGTTCTCATCCATGAAAAACACTCTGCTTTAGAGCAAGAAGCAAGCTCTTGCTTTCTAGAGTCTCTAATACAGAGGGAAACGTGAGTGTACTCAGAACAAAAGAATGGTGTTTCCTACACAAACGGACCATATCTAGTTCAACACTGTTTCTGAAACTGATACAAACCACAGGTCCTCTAACATCCAATGCTTTTCAGTTAAAAGCGAGAAACGTGTGATCTTCGTGAACAATGTAGCTTTGAGCTGAAAAGTGACTGCGTTTACCTGAAACGAAGACTTGCATGAAGAAAGACACAGAGCCTGGCATTTAACTCCCTTTCTTAAGGGAAACACACTGCACAGTCTCATCCAAGAAACACACTCTGCTTTATAGCAAGAAGCACGCTCTTGCTCTCTAGAGTCTCTAATACAGAGGGAAACGTGAGTGTACTCAGAACAAAAGAACTGTGTTTCCTACACGCATGGACCATATCTAGTTCAACTCTGTTTCTGAAACTGATTCAAACCACAGGTCCTCTAACATCCAATGCTTTTCAGTTAAGAGCGAGAAACGTGTGAGCTTCGTGAACAATGTAGCTTCGTTTGAGCTGAACTGTGACTGCGTTTACCTGAAACGAAGTCTTGCTTGTAGGAAGACACACACCTGGCATTTAACTCCGCTTCTGAAGGGAAACACACGGCACAGTTCTCATCCATGAAACACACTCTGCTTTAGTGCAGGAAGCACGCTCTTGCTTTCTAGAGTCTCTAATACAGAGGGAAACGTGAGTGTGCTCAGAACAAAAGAACTGTGTTTGCTACACACGGACCATATCTAGTTCAACTCTGTTTCTGAAAGTGATTCAAACCACAGGTCCTCTAACATCCAATGCTTTTCAGTTAAGAGCGAGAAATGTGTGACCTTCGTGAACAATGTAGCTTCCTTTGACCTGAACTGTGACTGCGTTTACCTGAAACGAAGTCTTGCTTGTAGGAAGACACACGCCTGGCATTTAACTCCGTTTCTGAAGGGAAACACAAAGCACAGTTCTCATCCATGAAACACAATCTGCTTTAGAGCAAGAAGCACGCTCTTGCTTTCTAGAGTCTCTAATACAGAGGGAAACGTGAGTGTGCTCAGAACAAAAGAACTGTGTTGACTACACACACGGACCATATCTAGTTCAACTCTGTTTCTGAAACTGATACAAACCACAGGTCCTCTAACATCCAATGCTTTTCATTTAAGAGCGAGAAACGTGTGAGCTTCGTGAACAATGTAGCTTCGTTTGAGCTGAAAAGTGACTGCGTTTACCTGAAACGAAGTCTTGCTTGAAGGAAGACACAGAGCCTGGCATTTAACTCCGTATCTGAAGGGAAACAAACGGCACAGTTCTCATCCATGAAACACAATCTGTTTTAGAGCAAGAAGCACGCTCTTGCTTTCTAGAGTCTCTAATACAGAGGGAAACGTGAGTGTGCTCAGAACAAAAGAACTGTGTTTCCTACATTCGGATCATATCTAGTTCAACTCTGTTTCTGAAACTGACACAAACCACAGTTCCTCTAACATCCAATGCTTTTCAGTTAAGAGCGAGAAACGTGTGACCTTCGTGAACAATGTAGCTTTGTTTTACCTGAACTGTGACTGCGTTTACCTGAAACGAAGTCTTGCTTGTAGGAAGACACACGCCTGGCATTTAACTCCGTTTCTGAAGGGAAACACACGGCACAGTTCTCATCCATGAAACACACTCTGCTTTAGAGCAGGAAGCACGCTCTTGCTTTCTAGATTCTCTAATACAGAGGGAAACTTGAGTGTGCTCAGAACAAAAGAACTGTGTTTCCTACACACGGACCATATCTAGTTCAACTCTGTTTCTGAAACTGATACAAACCACAGGTCCTCTAACATCCAATGCTTTTCATTTAAGAGCGAGAAACGTGTGAGCTTCGTGAACAATGTAGCTTCGTTTGAGCTGAAAAGTGACTGCGTTTACCTGAAACGAAGTCTTGATTGAAGGAAGACACAGAGCCTGGCATTTAACTCCGTTTTTGAAGGGAAACACACGGCATAGTTCTCATCCATGAAACACACTCTGCTTTAGAGCAAGAAGCACGTTCTTGCTTTCTAGAGTCTCTAATATAGAGGGAAATGTGAGTGTGCTCAGAACAAAAGAACTGTGTTGACTACACACACGGACCATATCTAGTTCAACTCTGTTTCTGAAACTGAAACAAACCACAGGTCGTCTAACATCCAATGCTTTTCAGTTAAGAGCGAGAAACGTGTGGCCTTCCTGAACAATGTAGCTTCGTTTGAGCTGAACTGTGACTGCGTTTACCTGAAACGAAGTCTTGCTTGTAGGAAGACACACGCCTGGCATTTAACTCCGTTTCTGTAGGGAAACACACGGCACAGTTCTCATCCATGAAACACACTCTGCTTTAGAGCAGGAAGCACGCTCTTGCTTTCTAGAGTCTCTAATACAGAGGGAAACGTGAGTGTGCTCAGAACAAAAGGACTGTGTTTCCTACATTCGGATCATATCTAGTTCAACTCTGTTTCTGAAACTGACACAAACCATAGTTCCTCTAACATCCAATGCTTTTCAGTTAAGAGAGAGAAACGTGTGAGCTTCGTGAACAATGTAGCTTCGTTTGAGGTGAAAAGTGACTGAGTTTACCTGAAACGAAGTCTTGCTTGAAGAAAGACACAGAGCCTGGCATTTAACTTCGTTTCTGAAGGGAAACACACGGCACAGTTCTCATTCATGAAACACACTCTGCTTTAGAGCAAGAAGCACGCTCTTGCATTCTAGAGTCTATAATACAGGGGGAAACGTGAGTGTGCTCAGAACAAAAGAACTGTGTTTCCTACACACGGACCATATCTAGTTCAACTCTGTTTCTGAAACTGATACAAACCACAGGTCCTCTAACATCCAATGCTTTTCACTTAAGAGCGAGAAACCTTTGAGCTTCGTGAACAATGTAGCTTCCTTTGAGCTGAAAAGTGACTGGGTTTACAAGAAACGAAGTCTTGCTTGAAGGAAGACACAGAGCCTGGCATTTAACTCCGTTTCTGAAGGGAAACACACGTCACAGTTCTCATCCATGAAACACAACCTGCTTTAGAGCAAGAAGCACGCTCTTGCTTTCTAAAGTCTCTATTATAGAGGGAAACGTGAGTGTGCTCAGAACAAAAGAACTGTGTTTCCTAAACACACGGACCATATCTAGTTCAACTCTGTTTCTGAAACTGATACAAACCACAGGTCCTATAACATCCAATGCTTTTCAGTTAAGAGCGAGAAACGTGTGAGCTTCGTGAACAATGTAGCTTCGTTTGAGCTGAAAAGTGACTGTGTTTACCTGAAACGAAATCTTGCTTGTAGGAAGACACACGCCTGGCATTTAACTCCGTTTCTGAAGGGAAAAACACGGCACAGTTCTCATCCATGAAACACACACTGATTTAGAGCAAGAAGCACGCTCTTGCTTTCTAGAGTATCTAATACAGAGGGAAATGTGAGTGTGCTCAGAACAAAAGAACTGTGTTGACTACACACACGGACCATATCTAGTTCAACTCTGTTTCTGAAACTGATACAAACCACAGGTCGTCTAACATCCAATGCTTTTCAGTTAAGAGCGAGAAACGTGTGACCTTCGTGAACAATGTAGCTTCGTTTGAGCTGAACTGTGACTACGTTTACCTGAAACGAAGTCTTGCTTGTAGGAAGACACACACCTGGCATTTAACTCCGCTTCTGAAGGGAAACACACGGCACAGTTCTCATCCATGAAACACACTCTGCTTTAGTGCAGGAAGCACGCTCTTGCTTTCTAGAGTCTCTAATACAGAGGGAAACGTGAGTGTGCTCAGAAAAAAAGAACTGTGTTTGCTACACACGGACCATATCTAGTTCAACTCTGTTTCTAAAAGTGATTCAAACCACAGGTCCTCTAACATCCAATGCTTTTCAGTTAAGAGCGAGAAACGTGTGAGCTTCGTGAACAATGTAGCTTCCTTTGAGCTGAAAAGTGACTGGGTTTACAAGAAACGAAGTCTTGCTTGAAGGAAGACACAGAGCCTGGCATTTAACTCCGTTTCTGAAGGGAAACACACGTGACAGTTCTCATCCATGAAACACACCCTGCTTTAGAGCAAGAAGCACGCTCTTGCTTTCTAGAGTCTCTATTATAGAGGGAAACGTGAGTGTGCTCAGAACAAAACAACTGTTTTTCCTACACACGGACCATATCTGGTTCAACTCTGTTTCTGAAACTGATACAAACCACAGCTCCACTAACATCCAATGCTTTTCAGTTAAAAGCGAGAAACGTGTGAGTTTCGTGAACAATGTAGCTTCATTTGAGCTGAAAAGTGACTGTGTTTACCTGAAAGGATGTCTTGCTTGAAGAAAGACACAGAGCCTGGCATTTAACTCCGTTTCTGAAGGGAAACACACTGCACAGTTCTCATCCAAGAAACACACTCTGCTTTAGAGCAAGAAGCACTCACTTGCTTTCTAGAGACTATAATACAGAGGGAAACGTGAGTATGCTCAGAACAAAAGAACTGTGTTTCCTACACACACGGTCCATATCTAGTTCTACTCTGTTTCTGAAACTGATACAAACCACAGGTCCTCTAATATCCAATGCTTTTCAGTTAAGAGCGAGAAACATGTGAGCTTTGTGAACAATGTAGCTTCGTTTGAGCTGAAAAGTGACTGCCATTACCTGAAACGAAGTCTTGCTTGTAGGAAGACACAAAGCCTGGCATTTAACTCCGTTTCTAAAGAGAAACACACGGCACAGTTCTCATCCATGAAAAACACTCTGCTTTAGAGCAAGAAGCATGCTCTTGATTTCTAGAGTCTCTAATACAGACGGAAACGTGAGTGTACTCAGAACAAAAGAATGGTGTTTCCTACACAAACGGACCATATCTAGTTCAACTCTGTTTCTGAAACTGATACAAACCACAGGTCCTCTAACATCCAATGCTTTTCAGTTAAAAGCGAGAAACGTGTGATCTTCGTGAACAATGTAGCTTTGAGCTGAAAAGTGACTGCGTTTACCTGAAACGAAGACTTGCATGAAGAAAGACACAGAGCCTGGCATTTAACTCCCTTTCTTAAGGGAAACACACTGCACAGTTCTCATCCAAGAAACACACTCTGCTTTATAGCAAGAAGCACGCTCTTGCTTTCTAGAGTCTCTAATACAGAGGGAAACGTGAGTGTACTCAGAACAAAAGAACTGTGTTTCCTACACAAATGGACCATATCTAGTTCAACTCTGTTTCTGAAACTGATTCAAACCACAGGTCCTCTAACATCCAATGCTTTTCAGTTAAAAGCAAGAAACGTGTGAGTGTCGTGAACAATGTAGCTTCCTTTGAGCTGAAAAGTGACTGGGTTTACAAGAAACGCAGTCTTGCTTGATGGAAGACACAGAGCCTGGCATTTAACTCCCTTTCTGAAGGGAAACACACTTCACAGTTCTCATCCATGAAACACACTCTGCTTTAGAGCAAGAAGCACGCTCTTGCTTTCTAGAGTCTCTAATACAAAGGGAAACGAGAGTGTGCTCAGAACAAAAGAATGGTGTTTCCTACACACACGGTCCATATCTAGTTCAACTCTGTTTCTGAAACTGATACAAACCACAGGTCCTCTAACATCCAATGCTTTTCGTTGAAGAGCGAGAAACGTGTGAGCTTCGTGAACAATGTAGCTTCCTTTGAGCTGAAAAGTGACTGGGTTTACAAGAAACGAAGTCTTGCTTGAAGGAAGACACAGAGCCTGGCATTTAACTCCGTTTCTGAAGGGAAACACACGTCACAGTTCTAATCCATGAAACACACCCTGCTTTAGAGCAAGAAGCACGCTCTTGCTTTCTAGAGTCTCTATTACAGAGGGAAACGTGAGTGTGCTCAGAACAAAACAACTGTTTTTCCTACACAAGGACCATATCTGGTTCAACTCTGTTTCTGAAACTGATACAAACCACAGGTCCACTAACATCCAATGCTTTTCAGTTAAAAGCGAGAAACGTGTGAGCTTCGTGAACAATGTAGCTTCATTTGAGCTGAAAAGTGACTGCGTTTACCTGAAACGAAGTCTTGCTTCAAGAAAGACACAGAGCCTGGCATTTAACTCCGTTTCTGAAGGGAAACACACTGCACAGTTCTCATCCAAGAAACACACTCTGCTTTAGATCAAGAAGCACTCACTTGCTTTCTAGAGTCTATAATACAGAGGGAAACGTGAGTGTGCTCAGAACAAAAGAATGGTGTTTCCTACACACACGGACCATATCTAGTTCTACTCAGTTTCTGAAACTGATACAAACCACAGGTCCTCTGATATCCAATGCTTTTCAGTTAAGAGCGAGAAACATGTTAGCTTTGTGAACAATGTAGCTTCGTTTGAGCTGAAAAGTGACTGCCATTATCTGAAACGAAGTCTTGCTTGTAGGAAGACACAAAGCCTGGCATTTAACTCCGTTTCTAAAGAGAAACACACGGCACAGTTCTCATCCATGAAACACAATCTGCTTTAGAGCAAGAAGCACGCTCTTGCTTTCTAGAGTCTCTAATACAGAGGGAAAAGTGAGTGTGCTCAGAACAAAAGAATGGTGTTTCCTACACACACGGACCATATCTAGTTCAACTCTGTTTCTGAAACTGATACAAACCACAGGTCCTCTAATATCCAATGCTTTTCAGTTAAGAGTGAAAACGTGTGAGCTTCGTGAAAAATGTAGCTTCGTTTGAGCTGAAAAGTGACTGCGTTTACCTGAAACGAAGTCTTGCTTGAAGAAAGACACAGAGCCTGGCATTTAACTTCGTTTCTGAAGGGAAACACACGGCACAGTTCTCATTCATGAAACACACTCTGCTTTAGAGCAAGAAGCACGCTCTTGCTTTCTAGAGTCTCTAATACAGAGGGAAACGTGAGTGTGCTCAGAACAAAAGAACTGTGTTTCCTACACACGGACCATATCTAGTTCAACTCTGTTTCTGAAACTGATTCAAACCACAGGTCCTCTAACATCCAATGCTTTTCAGTTATGAGCGAGAAACGTGTGAGCTTCATGAACAATGTAGCATCCTTTGAGCTGAAAAGTGACTGGGTTTACAAGAAACACAGTCTTGCTTGAAGGAAGACACAGAGCCTGGCATTTAACCCCCTTTCTGAAGGGAAACACACGTCACAGTTCTCATCCATGAAAAACACTCTGCTTTAGAGCAAGAAGCACGCTCTTGCTTTCTAGAGTCTCTATTACAGAGGGAAACGTGAGTGTGCTCAGAACAAAAGAACTGTGTTTCCTACACACACGGACCATATCTAGTTCAACTCTGTTTCTGAAACTCATACAAGCACAGGTCCTCTAACATCCAATGCTTTTCAGTTAAAGTGAGAAACATGTGAGCTTTGTGAACAATGTAGCTTCGTTTGAGCTGAAAAGTGACTGCCATTACCTGAAACGAAGACTTGCTTGTAGGAAGACACAAAGCCTGGCATTTAACTCCGTTTCTAAAGAGAAACACACGGCACAGTTCTCATCCATGAAACACACTCTGCTTTAGAGCAAGAAGCACGCTCTTGCTTTCTAGAGTCTCTAATACAGAGGGAAACGTGAGTGTGCTCAGAACAAAAGAACTGTGTTTCCTACACACGGACCATATCTAGTTCAACTCTGTTTCTGAAACTGATACAAACCACAGGTCCTCTAACATCAAATGCTATTCAGTTAAAAGCGAGGAACGTGTGAGCTTCGTGAACAATGTAGCTTCATTTGAGCTGAAAAGTGACTGCGTTTACCTGAAACGAAGTCTTGCTTGAAGAAAGACACAGAGCCTGGCATTTAACTCCGTTTCTGAAGGGAAACACACTGCACAGTTCTCATCCAAAAAACACACTCTGCTTTAGAGCAAGAAGCACTCACTTGCTTTCTAGAGTCTATAATACAGAGGGAAACGTGAGTGTGCTCAGAACAAAAGAACTGTGTTTCCTACACACACGGACCATATCTAGTTCTACTCTGTTTCTGAAACTGATACAAACCACAGGTCCTCTAATATCCAATGCTTTTCAGTTAAGAGCGAGAAACATGTGAGTTGTGTGATCAATGTAGCTTCGTTTGAGCTGAAAAGTGACTGCCATTACCTGAAACGAAGTCTTGCTTGTAGGAAGACACAAAGCCTGGCATTTAACTCCGTTTCTAAAGAGAAACACACGGCACAGTTCTCATCCATGAAACACACTCTGCTTTAGAGCAAGAAGCACGCTCTTGCTTTCTAGAGTCTCTAATACAGAGGGAAACGTGAGTGTACTCAGAACAAAAGAATGGTGTTTCCTACACAAACGGACCATATCTAGTTCAACTCTGTTTCTGAAACTGATACAAACCACAGGTCCTCTAACATCCAATGCTTTTCAGTTAAAAGCGAGAAACGTGTGATCTTCGGGATAATTGTAGCTTTGAGCTGAAAAGTGACTTCGTTTACCTGAAACGAAGACTTGCATGAAGAAAGACACAGAGCCTGGCATTTAACTCCCTTAATTAAGGGAAACACACTGCACAGTTCTCATCCAAGAAACACACTCTGCTTTAGAGCAAGAAGCACGCTCTTGCTTTCTAGAGTCTCTAATACAGAGGGAAACGTGAGTGTACTCAGAACAAAAGAACTGTGTTTCCTACACAAATGGACCATATCTAGTTCAACTCTGTTTCTGAAACTCATACAAGCACAGGTCCTCTAACATCCAATGCTTTTCAGTTAAAGCGAGAAACATGTGAGCTTTGTGAACAATGTAGCTTCGTTTGAGCTGAAAAGTGACTGCCATTACCTGAAACGAAGACTTGCTTGTAGGAAGACACAAAGCCTGGCATTTAACACCGTTTCTAAAGAGAAACACACGGCCCAGTTCTCATCCATGAAACACACTCTGCTTTAGAGCAAGAAGCACGCTCTTGCTTTCTAGAGTCTCTAATACAGAGGGAAACGTGAGTGTGCTCTGAACAAAAGAATGGTGTTTCCTACACACACGGACCATATCTAGTTCAACTCTGTTTCTGAAACTGATACAAACCACAGGTCCTCTAATAACCAATGCTTTTCAGTTAAGAGTGAAAACGTGTGAGCTTCGTGAAAAATGTAGCTTCGTTTGAGCTGAAAAGTGACTGCGTTTACATGAAACGAAGTCTTGCTTGAAGGAAGACACAGAGCCTGGCATTTAAATCAGTGTCTGAAGGGAAACACACGTCACAGTTCTCATCTATGAAACACACTCTGCTTTAGAGCAAGAAGCAAGCTCTTGCTTTCTAGAGTCTCTATTTCAGAGGGAAACGTGAGTGTGCTCAGAACAAAAGAGCTGTGTTTCCTACACACACGGACCATATCTAGTTCAACTCTGTTTCTGAAACTGATACAAACCACAGGTCCTCTAACATCCAATGCTTTTCAGTTAAGAGCGAGAAACATGTGAGCTTTGTGAACAATGTAGCTTCGTTTGAGCTGAAAAGTGACTGCCATTACCTAAAACGAAGTCTTGCTTGTAGGGAGAATCAGAGCCTGGGGTTTAACTCCATTTCTGAAGTGAAACACACAGCAGAGTTCTCATATATAGATCACACTCTGGTTTAGAGCAAGAAGCACACTCTTGCTTTCTAGATTCTCTAAGACAGCAGGAAACATGAGTGTGCTGAGAACAAAAGAAGGGTGTATTAAACACATACAGACCATATCTAGTCCAACTCTGCGTCTGAAATTGATACAAAGAACAGGTCCTCTATCATCCAATGCTTGTCAGTTAAGATGAGAAACGTGTGAGCTTCATGAACGATGTAGTTGTTTTGAGATGAAAAGTGACTGCCCTTACTTGAATCGAAGTCTTGCTTGTAGGAAGACACAGCGCCTGGAATTTAACTCGATTTCTGAAGGGAAACACACAGCATAGTTCTCATCGATGGATCACAATCTGCGTTAGAGCAAGAAGCACGCTCTTGCTTTCTAGAGTCTCTAATACAGCAGGAAACGTGAGTGTACTCAGAACAAAAGAATGGTGTTTCCTACACACACGGTCCATATCTAGTTCTACTCTGTTTCTGAAACTGATACAAACCACAGGTCCTCTAATATCCAATGCTTTTCAGTTAAGAGCGAGAAACATGTGAGCTTTGTGAACAATGTAGCTTCGTTTGAGCTGAAAAGTGACTGCCATTACCTGAAATGAAGTCTTGCTTGTAGGAAGACACAAAGCCTGGCATTTAACTCCGTTTCTAAAGAGAAACACACGGCACAGTTCTCATCCATGAAAAACACTCTGCTTTAGAGCAAGAAGCATGCTCTTGCTTTCTAGAGTCTCTAATACAGACGGAAACGTGAGTGTACTCAGAACAAAAGAATGGTGTTTCCTACACAAACGGACCATATCTAGTTCAACTCTGTTTCTGAAACTGATACAAACCACAGGTCCTCTAACATCCAATGCTTTTCAGTTAAAAGCGAGAAACGTGTGATCTTCGTGAACAATGTAGCTTTGAGCTGAAAAGTGACTGCGTTTACCTGAAACGAAGACTTGCATGAAGAAAGACACAGAGCCTGGCATTTAACTCCCTTTCTTAAGGGAAACACACTGCACAGTTCTCATCCAAGAAACACACTCTGCTTTATAGCAAGAAGCACGCTCTTGCTTTCTAGAGTCTCTAATACAGAGGGAAACGTGAGTGTACTCAGAACAAAAGAACTGTGTTTCCTACACAAATGGACCATATCTAGTTCAACTCTGTTTCTGAAACTGATTCAAACCACAGGTCCTCTAACATCCAATGCTTTTCAGTTAAAAGCGAGAAACGTGTGAGTTTCGTGAACAATGTAGCTTCCTTTGAGCTGAAAAGTGACTGGGTTTACAAGAAACGCAGTCTTGCTTGAAGGAAGACACAGAGCCTGGCATTTAACTCCCTTTCTGAAGGGAAACACACTTCACAGTTCTCATCCATGAAACACACTCTGCTTTAGAGCAAGAAGCACGCTCTTGCTTTCTAGAGTCTCTATTACAGAGGGAAACGTGAGTGTGCTCAGAACAGAAGAACTGTGTTTCCTACACACACGGACCATATCTAGTTCAACTCTGTTTCTGAAACTCATACAAGCGCAGGTCCTCTAAAATCCAATGCTTTTCAGTTAAAGCGAGAAACATGTGAGCTTTGTGAACAATGTAGCTTCGTTTGAGCTGAAAAGTGACTGCCATTACCTGAAACGAAGACTTGCTTGTAGGAAGACACAAAGCCTGGCATTTAACTCCGTTTCTAAAGAGAAACATACGGCACAGTTCTCATCCATGAAACACACTCTGCTTTAGAGCAAGAAGCACGCTCTTGCTTTCTAGAGTCTCTAATACAAAGGGAAACGAGAGTGTGCTCAGAACAAAAGAATGGTGTTTCCTACACACACGGTCCATATCTAGTTCAACTCTGTTTCTGAAACTGATACAAACCACAGGTCCTCTAACATCCAATGCTTTTCGTTGAAGAGCGAGAAACGTGTGAGCTTCGTGAACAATGTAGCTTCCTTTGAGCTGAAAAGTGACTGGGTTTACAAGAAACGAAGTCTTGCTTGAAGGAAGACACAGAGCCTGGCATTTAACTCCGTTTCTGAAGGGAAACACACGTCACAGTTCTCATCCATGAAACACACCCTGCTTTAGAGCAAGAAGCACGCTCTTGCTTTCTAGAGTCTCTATTACAGAGGGAAACGTGAGTGTGCTCAGAACAAAACAACTGTTTTTCCTACACAAGGACCATATCTGGTTCAACTCTGTTTCTGAAACTGATACAAACCACAGGTCCACTAACATCCAATGCTTTTCAGTTAAAAGCGAGAAACGTGTGAGCTTCGTGAACAATGTAGCTTCATTTGAGCTGAAAAGTGACTGCGTTTACCTGAAACGAAGTCTTGCTTGAAGAAAGACACAGAGCCTGGCATTTAACTCCGTTTCTGAAGGGAAACACACTGCACAGTTCTCATCCAAGAAACACACTCTGCTTTAGATCAAGAAGCACTCACTTGCTTTCTAGAGTCTATAATACAGAGGGAAACGTGAGTGTGCTCAGAACAAAAGAATGGTGTTTCCTACACACACGGACCATATCTAGTTCTACTCAGTTTCTGAAACTGATACAAACCACAGGTCCTCTGATATCCAATGCTTTTCAGTTAAGAGCGAGAAACATGTTAGCTTTGTGAACAATGTAGCTTCGTTTGAGCTGAAAAGTGACTGCCATTATCTGAAACGAAGTCTTGCTTGTAGGAAGACACAAAGCCTGGCATTTAACTCCGTTTCTAAAGAGAAACACACGGCACAGTTCTCATCCATGAAACACAATCTGCTTTAGAGCAAGAAGCACGCTCTTGCTTTCTAGAGTCTCTAATACAGAGGGAAAAGTGAGTGTGCTCAGAACAAAAGAATGGTGTTTCCTACACACACGGACCATATCTAGTTCAACTCTGTTTCTGAAACTGATACAAACCACAGGTCCTCTAATATCCAATGCTTTTCAGTTAAGAGTGAAAACGTGTGAGCTTCGTGAAAAATGTAGCTTCGTTTGAGCTGAAAAGTGACTGCGTTTACCTGAAACGAAGTCTTGCTTGAAGAAAGACACAGAGCCTGGCATTTAACTTCGTTTCTGAAGGGAAACACACGGCACAGTTCTCATTCATGAAACACACTCTGCTTTAGAGCAAGAAGCACGCTCTTGCTTTCTAGAGTCTCTATTACAGAGGGAAACGTGAGTGTGCTCAGAACAAAAGAACTGTGTTTCCTACACACACGGACCATATCTAGTTCAACTCTGTTTCTGAAACTCATACAAGCACAGGTCCTCTAACATCCAATGCTTTTCAGTTAAAGTGAGAAACATGTGAGCTTTGTGAACAATGTAGCTTCGTTTGAGCTGAAAAGTGACTGCCATTACCTGAAACGAAGACTTGCTTGTAGGAAGACACAAAGCCTGGCATTTAACTCCGTTTCTAAAGAGAAACACACGGCACAGTTCTCATCCATGAAACACACTCTGCTTTAGAGCAAGAAGCACGCTCTTGCTTTCTAGAGTCTCTAATACAGAGGGAAACGTGAGTGTGCTCAGAACAAAAGAACTGTGTTTCCTACACACGGACCATATCTAGTTCAACTCTGTTTCTGAAACTGATACAAACCACAGGTCCTCTAACATCCAATGCTATTCAGTTAAAAGCGAGGAACGTGTGAGCTTCGTGAACAATGTAGCTTCATTTGAGCTGAAAAGTGACTGCGTTTACCTGAAACGAAGTCTTGCTTGAAGAAAGACACAGAGCCTGGCATTTAACTCCGTTTCTGAAGGGAAACACACTGCACAGTTCTCATCCAAGAAACACACTCTGCTTTAGAGCAAGAAGCACTCACTTGCTTTCTAGAGTCTATAATACAGAGGGAAACGTGAGTGTGCTCAGAACAAAAGAACTGTGTTTCCTACACACACGGACCATATCTAGTTCTACTCTGTTTCTGAAACTGATACAAACCACAGGTCCTCTAATATCCAATGCTTTTCAGTTAAGAGCGAGAAACATGTGAGTTGTGTGATCAATGTAGCTTCGTTTGAGCTGAAAAGTGACTGCCATTACCTGAAACGAAGTCTTGCTTGTAGGAAGACACAAAGCCTGGCATTTAACTCCGTTTCTAAAGAGAAACACACGGCACAGTTCTCATCCATGAAACACACTCTGCTTTAGAGCAAGAAGCACGCTCTTGCTTTCTAGAGTCTCTAATACAGAGGGAAACGTGAGTGTACTCAGAACAAAAGAATGGTGTTTCCTACACAAACGGACCATATCTAGTTCAACTCTGTTTCTGAAACTGATACAAACCACAGGTCCTCTAACATCCAATGCTTTTCAGTTAAAAGCGAGAAACGTGTGATCTTCGGGATAATTGTAGCTTTGAGCTGAAAAGTGACTTCGTTTACCTGAAACGAAGACTTGCATGAAGAAAGACACAGAGCCTGGCATTTAACTCCCTTAATTAAGGGAAACACACTGCACAGTTCTCATCCAAGAAACACACTCTGCTTTAGAGCAAGAAGCATGCTCTTGCTTTCTAGAGTCTCTAATACAGAGGGAAACGTGAGTGTACTCAGAACAAAAGAACTGTGTTTCCTACACAAATGGACCATATCTAGTTCAACTCTGTTTCTGAAACTCATACAAGCACAGGTCCTCTAACATCCAATGCTTTTCAGTTAAAGCGAGAAACATGTGAGCTTTGTGAACAATGTAGCTTCGTTTGAGCTGAAAAGTGACTGCCATTACCTGAAACGAAGACTTGCTTGTAGGAAGACACAAAGCCTGGCATTTAACACCGTTTCTAAAGAGAAACACACGGCCCAGTTCTCATCCATGAAACACACTCTGCTTTAGAGCAAGAAGCACGCTCTTGCTTTCTAGAGTCTCTAATACAGAGGGAAACGTGAGTGTGCTCTGAACAAAAGAATGGTGTTTCCTACACACACGGACCATATCTAGTTCAACTCTGTTTCTGAAACTGATACAAACCACAGGTCCTCTAATAACCAATGCTTTTCAGTTAAGAGTGAAAACGTGTGAGCTTCGTGAAAAATGTAGCTTCGTTTGAGCTGAAAAGTGACTGCGTTTACATGAAACGAAGTCTTGCTTGAAGGAAGACACAGAGCCTGGCATTTAAATCAGTGTCTGAAGGGAAACACACGTCACAGTTCTCATCTATGAAACACACTCTGCTTTAGAGCAAGAAGCAAGCTCTTGCTTTCTAGAGTCTCTATTTCAGAGGGAAACGTGAGTGTGCTCAGAACAAAAGAGCTGTGTTTCCTACACACACGGACCATATCTAGTTCAACTCTGTTTCTGAAACTGATACAAACCACAGGTCCTCTAACATCCAATGCTTTTCAGTTAAGAGCGAGAAACATGTGAGCTTTGTGAACAATGTAGCTTCGTTTGAGCTGAAAAGTGACTGCCATTACCTAAAACGAAGTCTTGCTTGTAGGGAGACTCAGAGCCTGGGGTTTAACTCCATTTCTGAAGTGAAACACACAGCAGAGTTCTCATATATAGATCACACTCTGGTTTAGAGCAAGAAGCACACTCTTGCTTTCTAGATTCTCTAAGACAGCAGGAAACATGAGTGTGCTGAGAACAAAAGAAGGGTGTATTAAATACATACAGACCATATCTAGTCCAACTCTGCGTCTGAAATTGATACAAAGAACAGGTCCTCTATCATCCAATGCTTGTCAGTTAAGATGAGAAACGTGTGAGCTTCATGAACGATGTAGTTGTTTTGAGATGAAAAGTGACTGCCCTTACTTGAATCGAAGTCTTGCTTGTAGGAAGACACAGCGCCTGGAATTTAACTCGATTTCTGAAGGGAAACACACAGCATAGTTCTCATCGATGGATCACACTCTGCGTTAGAGCAAGAAGCACGCTCTTGCTTTCTAGAGTCTCTAATACAGCAGGAAACGTGAGTGTACTCAGAACAAAAGAATGGTGTTTCCTACACAAACGGACCATATCTAGTTCTACTCTGTTTCTGAAACTGATACAAACCACAGGTCCTCTAATATCCAATGCTTTTCAGTTAAGAGCGAGAAACATGTGAGTTGTGTGATCAATGTAGCTTCGTTTGAGCTGAAAAGTGACTGCCATTACCTGAAACGAAGTCTTGCTTGTAGGAAGACACAAAGCCTGGCATTTAACTCCGTTTCTAAAGAGAAACACACGGCACAGTTCTCATCCATGAAACACACTCTGCTTTAGAGCAAGAAGCACGCTCTTGCTTTCTAGAGTCTCTAATACAGAGGGAAACGTGAGTGTACTCAGAACAAAAGAATGGTGTTTCCTACACAAACGGATCATATCTAGTTCAACTCTGTTTCTGAAACTGATACAAACCACAGGTCCTCTAACATCCAATGCTTTTCTGTTAAAAGCGAGAAACGTGTGATCTTCGGGAAAATTGTAGCTTTGAGCTGAAAAGTGACTGCCATTACCTGAAACGAAGACTTGCATGAAGAAAGACACAGAGCCTGGCATTTAACTCCCTTTCTTAAGGGAAACACACTGCACAGTTCTCATCCAAGAAACACACTCTGCTTTAGAGCAAGAAGCACGCTCTTATTTCTAGAGTCTCTAATACAGAGAGAAACGTGAGTGTACTCAGAACAAAAGAACTGTGTTTCCTACACAAATGGACCATATCTAGTTCAACTCTGTTTCTGAAACTGATTCAAACCACAGGTCCTCTAACATCCAATGCTTTTCAGTTGTGAGAGAGAAACGTGTGAGCTTCGTGAACAATGTAGCTTCCTTTGAGCTGAAAAGTGACTGGGTTTACAAGAAACGCAGTCTTGCTTGAAGGAAGACACAGAGCCTGGCATTTAACTCCCTTTCTGAAGGGAAACACACGTCACAGTTCTCATCCATGAAACACACTCTGCTTTAGAGCAAGAAGCACGCTCTTGCTTTCTAGAGTCTCTATTACAGAGGGAAACGTGAGTGTGCTCAGAACAAAAGAACGGTGTTTCCTACACACAAGGACCATATCTAGTTCAACTCTGTTTCTGAAACTCATAGAAGCACAGGTCCTCTAACATCCAATGCTTTTCAGTTAAAGCGAGAAACATGTGAGCTTTGTGAACAATGTAGCTTCGTTTGAGCTGAAAAGTGACTGCCATTACCTGAAACGAAGACTTGCTTGTAGGAAGACACAAAGCCTGGCATTTAACTCCGTTTCTAAAGAGAAACACACGGCCCAGTTCTCATCCATGAAACACACTCTGCTTTAGAGCAAGAAGCACGCTCTTGCTTTCTAGAGTCTCTAATACAGAGGGAAACGTGAGTGTGCTCAGAACAAAAGAATGGTGTTTCCTACACACACGGACCATATCTAGTTCAACTCTGTTTCTGAAACTGATACAAACCTCAGGTCCTCTAATAACCAATGCTTTTCAGTTAAGAGTGAAAACGTGTGAGCTTCGTGAAAAATGTAGCTTCGTTTGAGCTGAAAAGTTACTGCGTTTACATGAAACGAAGTCTTGCTTGAAGTAAGACACAGAGCCTGGCATTTAAATCAGTGTCTGAAGGGAAACACACGTCACAGTTCTCATCTATGAAACACACTCTGCTTTAGAGCAAGAAGCACGCTCTTGCTTTCTAGATTCTCTATTTCAGAGGGAATCGTGAGTGTGCTCAGAACAAAAGAGCTGTGTTTCCTACACACACGGACCATATCTAGTTCAACTCTGTTTCTGAAACTGATACAAACCACAGGTCCTCTAACATCTAATGCTTTTCAGTTAAGAGCGAGAAACATGTGAGCTTTGTGAACAATGTAGCTTCGTTTGAGCTGAAAAGTGACTGCCATTACCTAAAACGAAGTCTTGCTTGTAGGGAGACTCAGAGCCTGGGGTTTAACTCCATTTCTGAAGTGAAACACACAGCAGAGTTCTCATATATAGATCACACTCTGGTTTAGAGCAAGAAGCACACTCTTGCTTTCTAGATTCTCTAAGACAGCAGGAAACATGAGTGTGCTGAGAACAAAAGAAGGGTGTTTCAAACACATACAGACCATATCTAGTCCAACTCTGCCTCTGAAATTGATACAAAGAACAGGTCCTCTAACATCCAATGCTTGTCATTTAAGATGAGAAACGTGTGAGTTTCTTGAACGATGTAGTTCCTTTGAGCTGAAAAATGACTGCCCTTACCTGAAACGAAGTAGTGCTTGTAGGAAGACTCATAGCCTGGGATTTAACTCCATTTCTGAAGTGGAACACACAGCAGAGTTCTCATCCATTGATCACACTCTGCGTTAGAGCAAGAAGCACGCTCTTGCTTTCCAGAGTATCTAAGACAGCAGGAAAGGTGAGTGTGATGAGAACAAAAGAACGGTGTTTCCTACATGTAAGGACAATATCTAATCCAACTCTGCTTCTGAAACTGAATCAAAGCACTGGTCCTCTAACATCCAATGCTTGTCAGTTAAGATGAGAAACGTGTGAGCTTCATGAACGATGTAGTAGTTTTGAGATGAAAAGTGACTGCCCTTACTTGAATCGAAGTCTTGCTTATAGGAAGACACAGCGCCTGGAATTTAACTCGATTTCTGAAGGGAAACACACAGCATAGTTCTCATCGATGGATCACACTCTGCGTTACAGCAAGAAGCATGCTCTTGCTTTCTAGAGTCTCTAATACAGCAGGAAACCTGAGTGTGCTCAGAACAAAAGAACGGTGTTTCCTACACATACACGGCTTCTCTAGTTCAACTCTGCCTCTGAAATTGATACAAAGCACAGGTCCTCTAACATCCAATTCCTGTCATTTAAGATGAGAAACGTTTGAGATTCGTGGACGATGTAGTTCATTTGAGCTGAAAAGTGTCTGCCCTTACCTGAAACGAAGTAGTGCTTGTAGGAAGACACAGAGCCTGGGATTTAACTCCATTTCTGAATTGAACCACACAGCACAGTTCTCATCCATTGATCATACTTTGCTTTACAGCAAGAAGCACGCTCTTGCTTTCTAGAGTCTCTAATACAGCAGGAAACGTGAGTGTGCTCAGAACAAAAGAACTGTGTTTCCTACACACGGATCATATCTAGTTCAACTCTGTTTCTGAAACTGATACAAACCACAGGTCCTCTAACATCCAATGCTTTTCAGTTAAGAGCGAGAAACGTGTGAGCTTCATGAACAATGTAGCTTCGTTTGAGCTTAAAAGTGACTGTGTTTACCTGAAATGAAGTCTTGCTTGAAGGAAGACACAGAGCCTGGCATTTAACTCCGTTTCTAAAGAGAAACACACGGCACAGTTCTCATCCATGAAACACACTCTGCTTTAGAGCAAGAAGCACGCTCTTGCTTTCTAGAGTCTGTAATACAGAGGGAAACATGAGTGTGCTCAGAACAAAAGAATGGTGTTTCCTACACACACGGACCATATCTAGTTCAACTCTGTTTCTGAAACTGATACAAACCACAGGTCGTCTAACACCCAATGCTTTTCAGTTAAGAGCGAGAAATGAGTGAGCTTCGCGAACAATGTCGCTTCGTTTGAGTTGAAAAGTGACGGCGTTTTCCTGAAAAGAAGTCTTGCTTGAAGAAAGACACAGCGCCTGGCATTTAACTCCGTTTCTGAAGGGAAACACATGGCACAATTCTCTTCCATGAAACACACTCTGCTTTAGAGCAAGAAGCACGCACTTGCTTTCTAGAGTCTCTAATACAGAGGGAAACGTGAGTGTGCTCACAACAAAAGAACTGTGTTTCCTACACACTGATCATATCTAGTTCAACTCTGTTTCTGAAATTGATACAATCCACAGGTCCTCTAACATCCAATGCTTTTCAGTTAAGAGCAAGAAACGTGTGAGCTTCGTGAACAATGTAGCTTCGTTTAAGATGAAAAGTGACTGTGTTTACATGAAACGAAGTCTTGCATGAAAGAAGACACAGAGCCTGGCATTTAACTCCGTTTCTGAAGGGAAACACACGGCACAGTTCTCATATATAGATCACACTCTGCTTTAGAGCAAGAAGCACGCACTTGCTTTCTAGAGTCTCTAAGACAGCAGGAAACATGAGTGTGCTGAGAACAAAAGAACGGTGTGTCCTACACATACGAACCATATATACTCCAACTCTGCTTCTGAAACTGAAACAAAGCACTGGTCCTCTAACAGCCGATGCTTGTCGGTTATTATGAGAAACGTGTGAGTTCGTGAACGATGTAGTTTGTTTGAGCTGTAATGTAACTGCCCTTACTTGAAAAGGATTCTTGCTTGTAGGAAGACTCAGAGCCTGGGATTTAACTCCATTTCTGAAGTGAAACACACAGCACAGTTCTCATCCATTGATCACACTTTGCTTTAGAGCAAGAAGCACACTCTTGCTTTCTAGAGTCTCTAAGACAGCAGGAAACATGAGTGTGCTGAGAACAAAAGAACAGTGTTTCCTACACATAACGACCATATCTAGTCCAACTCTACTTCTGAAACTGGTACAAAGCACTGGTTCTCTAACATCCGATGCTTGTCAGTTAAGATGAGAAACGCGTGATATTTATGAAGGATGTAGTTCCTTTGACCTGAAAAATGACTGCCCTTACTTGAAACCAAGTCTTGCTTGTAGGAAGACAGAGAGCCTTGGATTTAACTCCATTTTTGAAGGGAAACACACAGCATAGTTCTCATCGATGGATCACACTCTGCTTTAGAGCAAGAAGCACGCTCTTGCTTTCCAGATTCTCTAATACAGCAGGAAACTTGAGTGTGCTCAGAACAAAAGAACGGTGTTTCCTACACATACGGGCCATATATACTCCAACTCTGCTTCTGAAACTGAAACAAAGCACTGGTCCTCTAACATCCGATGCTTGTCAGTTATTATGAGAAACGTGTGAGCTCCATGAACGATGTAGTTCGTTTGAGCTCTAAAGTGATTGCCCTTACCTGAAACGAAGTCTTGCTTGTAGGAAGACACAGAGGCTGGGGTTTAACTCCATTTCTGAAGTGAAACACACAGCAGAGTTCTCATATATAGATCACACTCTGCTTTAGAGCAAGAAACACGCTCTTGCTTTTTAGATTCTCTAAGACAGCAGGAAACGTGAGTGTGCTGAGAACAAAAGAACTGTGTTTCCTACACATACGGACCATATCTAGTCCAACTCTGCCTCTGAAATTGATACAAAGCACAGGTCCTCTAACATCCCATGCTTGTCATTTAAGATGAGAAACGTGTGAGCTTCATGAACGATGTAGTTCGTTTGATCTGAAAAGTGACTGCCCTTACCTGAAACGAATTCTTGACTGTAGGAAGACACAGAGCCTGGGATTTAACTCCATTTCTGAAGGGAAACACACAGCATAGTTCTCATCCATGGATCACACTCTGCTTTAGACCAAGAAGCACGCTCTTGCTTTCTAGATTCTCTAAAACAGCAGGAAATGTGAGTGTGCTCAGAACAAATGAACAGTGTTTCCTACAAATATGGACAATATCTAGTCCATCTCTGCTGCTGAAACTGACACAAAGCACTGGTTCTCTAACAACCAATGCTTGTCAGTTAAGATGAGAAACGTGTGAGCCTCGTGAACGATGTAGTTCTTTTGAGCTGAAAAGTGACTGCCCTTACTTGAAACGAAGTCTTGCTTGTAGGAAGACACAGAGCCTGGAATTTAACTCCATTTCTGAAGGGAAACACACAGCATAGTTCTCATCCATTGATCACACTCTGCTTTTGAGCAAGAAGCAAGCTCTTGATTTCCAGAGTCTCTAAGACAGCAGGAAACGTGAGTGTGGTGAGAACAAAAGAACGGTGTTTCCTACACACACGGACCATATCTATTCCAAATCTTCTTCTGAAACTGATACAAAGCACTGCTCCTCTAACATCCAATGCTTGTCATTTAAGATGAGAAACATGTGAGCTTCGTGAACGATGTAGGAAATTTGATCAGAAAAGTGACTGCCGTTACCTGAAAAGAAGTAGTGCTTGTAGGAAAACACAGAGCCTGGGATTAAACTCCATTTCTGAAGGGAAACACACAGCATAGTTCTCGTCGAGGGATTACCCTCTGCTTTAGAGCAAGAAGCACGCTCTTGCATTCTAGATTCACTAATACAGCAGGAAACTTGAGTGTGCTCAGAACAAAAGAACAGTGTTTCCTAAACATATGGACCAAATCTAGTTCAAATCTGCTTTTGAAACTGAAAGAAACCACAGGTCCTCTAACATCCAATGCAAGTCAGTTAAGATGAGAAACGTGTGAGCTTCGTGAATGATGTACTTCGGTTAGCTGTAAAGTAACTGCCCCTACCTGAAATGAAGGATTGCTTGTAGGGAGACTCAGAGCCTGGGGTTTAACTCCATTTCTGAAGTGAAACACACAGCAGAGCTCTCATATATAGATCACACTCTGCATTAGAGCAAGAAGCACGCTCTTGCTTTCTAGAGTCTCTAAGACAGCAGGAAACATGAGTGTGATGAGAACAAAAGAACAGTGTTTCATACACCTACAGACCACATCTAGTCCAACTCTGCCTCTGAAATTGATACAAAGCACAGGTCCTCTAACATCCAATGCTTGTCATTTAATATGAGAAACGTGTGAGCTTCGTGAATGATGTATTTCGTTTGAGCTTAAAGTAACTGCCCTTACTTGATCGAAGTCTTCTTTGTAGGAAGATTCAGAGCCTGGGATTTAACTCCATTTCTGAAGTAAAACACACAGCAGAGTTCTCTTCCATTGATCACACTCTGATTTAGAGTAAGAAGCATGCTCTTGCTTTCTAGAGTCTCTAATATAGCAGGAAACATGAGTGTGCTCAGAACAAAAGAACGGTGTTTCCTACACATATGGGGCTTATCTATTTCAACAATTCCTCTGAAATTGATACAAAGTACAGGTCCTCTAACATCCAATGCTTCTCATTTAATATGAGAAACGTGTGAGCTTCATGAGCGATGTAGTTCGTTTGAGCTGAAAAGTGACTGCCCTTACTTCAATCGAAGTCTTGCTTGTAGGAAGACTCAGAGCCTGGGATTCAACTCCATTTTTGA
The DNA here is from genome assembly GCA_949786385.1 of Onychomys leucogaster. Classification (NCBI taxonomy): domain Eukaryota; kingdom Metazoa; phylum Chordata; class Mammalia; order Rodentia; family Cricetidae; genus Onychomys; species Onychomys leucogaster. Next base: position 2,130,888 of record CATKUP010000037.1, on the reverse strand, counting down.
AGTGAAACACACAGCATAGTTCTCATCCATTGATCACACTCTGCTTTAGAGCAAGAAGCCCGCTCTTGCTTGCCAGAGTGTCTAAGACAGCAGGAAACGTGAGTGTGATGAGAACAAAAGAACGGTGTTTCTTATACATACGGTCCATATCTAGTCCAACTCTGCTTCTGAAACTGATACAAAGCACTGGTCCTCTAACATCTGATGCTTGTCAGTTAAGATGAGAAACGTGTGAGCTTCGTGAACGATGTAGGAAATTTGATCTGAAAAGTGAGTGCCTTTACCTGAAACGAAGTAGTGCTTATATGAAGACACAGAGCCTGGGATTTAACTCCATTTCGGGAGGGAAACACACAGCATAGTTCTCAACGACGGATCAAGCTCTGCTTTTGAGCAAGAAATACGCTCTTGCTTTCTAGATTCATTAATACAGCAGGAAACTTGAGTGTGCTCAGAACAAAATAACAGTGTTTCCTAAACATACGGACCATATCTAGTTCAAATCTGCTTCTGAAACTGAAAGAAACCACAGGTCCTCTAACATCCAATGCTTGTCAGTTAAGAAGAGAAACGTGTGAGCTTTGAGAATGATGTATTTCGTTCAGTTGTAAAGTAACTGCCCTTACCTGAAACGAAGTCTTGCTTGTAGGGAGACTCAGAGCCTGGGGTTTAACTCCATTTCTGAAGTGAAACACACAGCAGAGTTCTCATATATAGATCACACTCTGCTTTAGAGCAAGAAGCACACTCTTGCTTTCTAGAGTCTCTAAGACAGCAGGAAACATGAGTGTGCTGAGAACAAAAGAAGGGTGTTTCATACACATAGAGACCATATCTAGTCCAACTCTGCCTCTGAAATTGATACAAAGCACAGGTCCTCTAACATCCAATGCTTGTCATTTAAGATGAGAAACGTGTGAGTTTCTTGAACGATGTAGTTCCTTTGAGCTGAAAAGTGACTGCCCTTACCTGAAACGAAGTAGTGCTTGTAGGAAGACTCATAGCCTGGGATTTAACTCCATTTCTGAAGTGGAACACACAGCAGAGTTCTCATCCATTGATCACACTCTGCGTTAGAGCAAGAAGCACGCTCTTGCTTTCTAGAGTCTCTAATACAGCAGGAAACTTGAGTGTGCTCAGAACAAAAGAACTGTGTATCCTACACATAAGGACCATAACTAGTTCAACTCAGTTTCTGAAACTGAAACAAACCACAGGTCCTATAACACCCAATGCTTGTCAGTTAAGGTGAGAAACGTTTGAGCTTCATGAACGATGTAGTTCGTTTAGCTGTAAGTAACTGCCCTTACCGGAAACGAAGTCTTGCTTGTAGGAAGACTCAGAGCCTGGGATTTAACTCCATTTCTGGAGGGAAACATACAGCAGAGTTCTCATCCATTGATCACACTCTGCTTTAGAGCAAGAAGCACGCTCTTGCTTTCCAGAATCTCTAAGACAGCAGGAAACCTGAGTGTGATGAGAACAAAAGAACGGTGTTTCCTACACGTATGGACAATATCTAATCCAACTCTGCTTATGAAACAGATACAAAGCACTGGTCCTCTAACATCCAATGCTTGTCAGTTAATATGAGAAACGTGTGAGCTTCATGAACGATGTAGTTCGTTTGAGCTGAAAAGTGATTGCCCTTACTTGAATCGAAGTCTTGCTTGTAGGAAGACACAGCGCCTGGAATTTAACTCGATTTCTGAAGGGAAACACACAGCATAGTTCTCATCCATGGATCACACTCTGTGTTAGAGCAAGAAGCACGCTCTTGATTTCTAGAGTCTCTAATACAGCAGGAAACATGAGTGTGCTCAGAACAAAAGAACGGTGTATCCTACACATACGGGGCTTATCAAGTTCAACTCTGCCTCTGAAATTGATACAAAGCACAGGTCCTCTAACATCCAATTCTTGTCATTTAAGATGAGAAACGTGTGATATTCGTGAACGATTTAGTTCGTTTGAGCTGAAGAGTGTCTGCCATTACCTGAAACGAAGCAGTGCTTGTAGGAAGACAGAGAGCCTGGGATTTAACTCCATTTCTGAAGGGAAACACACAGCATAGTTCTCATCCATGGATCACACTCTGCTTTAGAGCAAGAAACACGCTCTTGCTTTCTAGAGTCTCTAAGAAAGCAGGAACCATGAGTGTCCTGAGAAAAAAAGAACGGTGTTTCCTACACATACGGACCATATCAAGTACAACTCTGCCTCTGAAATCGATACAAAGCACAGGTCCTCTAACATCCAAAGCTTGTCATTTAAGATGAGAAACGTGTGAGCTTCGTGAACGATGTAGGAAATTTGATCTGAAAAGTGACTGCCTTTACCTGAAACGAAGTAGTGCTTGTAAGAAGACACAGAGCCTGGGATTTAACTCCATTTCTGAAGTGAAACACACAGCATAGTTCTCATCCATGGATCACACTCTGCTTTAGACCAAGAAGCACGCTCTTGCTTTCCAGAGTCTCTAAGACAGCAGGAAACGTGAGTGTGATGAAAACAAAAGAACGGTGTTTCCTACACACACGGACCATATCTATTCCAATTCTTCTTCTGAAACTGATACAAAGCACTGCTCCTCTAACATCCAATGCTTGTCATTTAAGATGAGAAACGTGTGAGCTTCGTGAACGATGTAGGAAATTTGATCTGAAAAGTGACTGCCTTTACCTGAAACGAAGTAGTTCTTGTAGGAAGACACAGAGCCTGGAATTTAACTCCATTTCTGAAGGGAAACACACAGCATAGTTCTCATCGACGGATCACACTCTGCTTTAGAGCAAGAAGCACGCTCTTGCTTTCTAGATTCACTAATACAGGAGGAAACTTGAGTGTGCTCAGAACAAAAGAACAGTGTTTCCTAAACATATGGACCATATCTAGTTCAAATCTGCTTCTGAAACTGAAAGAAACAACAGGTCCTCTAACATCCAATGCTTGTCAGTTAAGATGAGAAACGTGTGATCTTTGTGAATGATGTAGTTCGTTTAGTTGTAAAGTAACTGCCCTTACCTGAAACGAAATCTAGCTTGTAGGGATACTCAGAGCCTGGGGTTTAACTCCATTTCTGAAGTGAAACACACAGCAGAGTTCTCATATATAGATCACACTCTGCTTTAGAGCAAGAAGCACGCTGTTGCTTTCTAGAGTCTCTAAGACAGCAGGAAACGTGAGTGTGATGAGAACAAAAGAACGGTGTTTCCTACACATAAGGATCATACCTAGTACAACTCTGCCTCTGAAATCGATACAAAGCACAGGTCCTCTAACATCCAATGCTTGTCATTTAAGATGAGAAACGTGTGAGCTTCGTGAACGATGTAGTTCGTTTGAGCTGATAAGTGACTGCCCATACTTCAAAAGAACTCTTGCTTGTACGAAGACACAGAGCCTGGAATTTAACTCCATTTCTGAAGGGAAACACACAGCATAGTTCTCATACATGGATCAAACTCTGCATTAGAGCAAGAAGCACGCTCTTGCTTTCTAGGGTCTCTAATACAACAGGAAAAGTGAGTGTGATGAGAACAAAAGAACGGTGTTTCCTACACTTACGGACAATATCTAGTCCAACTCTGATTCTGAAACTGATACAAAGCACTGGTCCTCTATCATCCAATGCTTGTCATTTAAGATGAGAAACGTGTGAGCTTCGTGAATGATGTAGTTCGTTTGAGCTGAAAAGTGACTGCCCTTACCTGAAATGAAGCAGTGCTTGTAGGAAGACAGAGAGCCTGTGATTTAACTCCATTTCTGAAGGGAAACACACAGCATAGTTCTCATCGACGGATCAAACTCTGGTTTAGAGCAAGAAGCACGCTCTTGCTTTCTAGATTCACTAATACAGCAGGAAACTTGAGTGTGCTCAGAACAAAAGAACGGTGTTTCCTACACATACGGACCATGAATAGTTCAAATCTGTTTCTGAAACTGAAAGAAACCACAGGTCCTCTAACACCCAATGCTTGTCAGTTAAGATGAGAAACGTGTGAGATTCGTGAACGATGTAGTTCTTTTGAGCTGAAAAGTGACTGCCCTTACTTGAAACGAATTCTTGCTGGTAGGAAGACACAGAGCCTGGAATTCAAATCCATTTCTGGAGGGAAACACACAGCATAGTTCTCATCCATGGATCACACTCTGCTTTAGAGCAAGAAGGACGCTCTTGCTTTCTAGAATCTCTAATAAAGCAGGAAACTTGAGTGTGCTCAGAACAAAAAATCGGTGTTTCCTACACAAACAGACCATGTCTAGTTCAACGCTGCTTCTGAAACGGAAAGAAGCCACAGGTCCTCTAATATCCAATGCTTGTCAGTTAAGATGAGAAATGTATGAGCTTCGTGAACGATATAGTTCGTTTAGCTGTAAGTAACTGCCCTTACCTGAAACGAAGTTTTGCTTGTAGGAAGACTCAGAGCCTGGGATTTAACGCCATTTCTTAAGTGAAACACACAGCAGAGTTCTCATCCATTGATCACACTCTGCTTTAGAGCAAGAAGCACGCTTTTGCTTTCCAGAGTCTCTAAGACAGCAGGAAACTTGAGTGTGATGAGAACAAAGAACGGTGTTTCCTAGATGTACGGACAATATCTAGTCCAACTCTGCTTCTAAAACTGATACAAAGCACTGGTCCTCTAACATCCAATGCTTGTCAGTTAAGATGAGAAACATGTGAGCTTCGTGAACGATGTAGTTCGTTTGAGATGAAAAGTGACTGCCCTTACCAGAAACGAAAGTGCTTGTAGGAAGACACAGAGCCTGGGATTTAACACCATTTCTGAAGTGAAAGACACAGCATAGTTCTCATTGACGGATCAAACTCTGCTTTAGAGCAAGAAGCATGCTCTTGCTTTCTACATTCACTAATACAGCAGGACAATTGAGTGTGCTCAGAACAAAGGACAGTGTTTCCTAAACATACGGACCATATCTATTTCAAATCTGCTTCTGAAACTGCAGGAAACCACAGGTCCTCTAACATCCAATGCTTGTCAGTTAAGATGAGAAATGTGTGAGCTTCGTGAAAGATGTAGTTCCTTTGAGTTCTAAAGTTACTGCCCTTACCTGAAACGAAGTCTTGCTTGTAGGAACACTGAGAGCCTGAGATGTAACTCCATTTCTGATATGAAACACAGAGCATAGTTCTCATCCATGGATCACACTCTGCATTAGAGCAAGAAGCACGCTCTTACTTTCTAGAGTCTCTAATACAGCAGGAAACTTGAGTGTGCTCAGAACAAAAGAACGGTGTTTCCTACACATAAGGACCATAACTAGTTCAACTCTGCTTCTGAAACGGAAAGAAGCCACAGGTCCTCTAACATCCAATGCTTGTCTGTTAAGATGAGAAACGCGTGAGCTTCATGAACGATGTAGTTTGTTTGAGCTGAAAAGTTACTGCCCTTACTTGAATCGAATTCTTGCTCGTAGGAAGACACAGAGCCTGGAATTTAACTCGATTTCTGAAGGGAAACACACAGCATAGTTCTCATCCATGGATCACATTCTGCTTTAGAGCAAGAAGCACGCTCTTGCTTTCTAGAGTGTCTAATACAGCAGGAAACTTGAGTGTGCTCAGAACAAAAGAATGGTGTTTCCTACACATACTGGCCTTATCTAGTTAAACTCTGCCTCTGAAATTGATACAAAGCACACGTCCTCTAACATCCAATGCTTGTCATTTAAGATGAGAAACGTGTGAGCTTAGTGAACGATGTAGTTCGTTTGAGCTGAAAAGTGACTGCCCTTATCTAAAACGAAGTAGTGCTTGTATGAAGAGAGAGAGCCTGGGATTTAAGTCCATTTCTGAAGGGAAACACACAGAATAGTTCTCATCCATGATCACACTCTGCTTTAGAGCAAGAAGCACCCTCTAGCTTTCCAGAGTCTCTAAGACAGCAGGAAACGTGAGTGTGCTCAGAACAAAAGAACAGTATTTCCTACACACACGGACCATATCTATTCCATCTTTTCTTCTGATACTGATACAAAGCACTGCTCCTCTAACATCCAATGCTTGTCATTTAAGATGAGAAACGTGTGAGCTTCGTGAACAATGTAGGAGATTTGATCTGAAAAGTGACTGTCGTTACCTGACACGAAGTAGTGCTTTTAGGAAACACAGATCCTGGGATTTAATTCCATTTCTGAAGGGAAACACACAACATAGTTCTCATCGAGCGATCACACTCTGATTTAGAGCAAGAAGCACACTCTTGCTTTCTAGATTCACTAATACAGCAGGAAACTTGAGTGTGCTCAGGACAAAAGAACAGTGTTTCCTAAACATACGGACCATATCTAGTTAAAATCTGCTTCTGAAACTGAAAGAAACCACAGGTCCTCTAACATCCAATAGTTGTCAGTTAAGATGAGAAACGTGTGAGCTTCGTGAACGATGTAGTTTGTTTAGCTGTAAGTAACTGCCCTTACCTGAAATGAATTCTTGCTTGTAGGAAGACTCAGGGCCTGGGATTTAACTCCATTTCTGAAGTGAAACACACAGCAGAGTTCTCATCCATTGATCACACTCTGCTTTAGAGCAAGAAGCACGTTCTTGCTTTCTAGATTCTCTAAGAGAGCAGGAAAAGTGAGTGTGATGAGAACAAAACAATGGTGTTTCCTACACGTACGGACAATATCTAGTAAAACTCTGCCTCTGAAACTGATACAAAGCACTGGTCCTCTAACATCCAATGCTTGTCTGTTACGATGAGAAACGTGTGAGCTTCGTGAACGATGTAGTTCGTTTGAGCTGAAAAGTGACTGCCCTTCCCTGAATCGAAGTCTTGCTTGTAGGAAGACACAGAGTCTGGAATTTAATTCGATTTCGGAAGGGAAACACACAGCATAGTTCTCATCCATGGATCACATTCTGCTTTAGAGCAAGAAGCACGCTCTTGTTTTCTAGAGTCTCTAATACAGCAGGAAACTTGAGTGTGCTCAGAACAAATGAACCGTGTTTCCTACACATACTGGCCTTATCTAGTTCAACTCTGCCTCTGAAATTGATACAAAGCACATGTCCTCTAACATCCAATGCTTGTCATTTAAGATGAGAAACATGTGAGCTCCGTGAACGAAGTACTTCGTTTGAGCTGAAAAGTGACTGCCCTTACCTAACACGAAATAGTGCTTGTATGAAGACAGAGGGCCTGGGATTTAACTCTATTTCTGAAGGGAAACACACAGCATGGTTCTCATCAATTGATCACACTCTGCTTTAGAGCAAGAAGCACGCTCTTGCTTTCCCCAGTCTCTAAGACAGCAGGATAACGTGAGTGTGCTCAGAACAAAAGAACAGTGTTTCCTACACATACGGACCATATCTACTCCAACTCTGCTGCTGAAACTGATACAAACCAAAGGTCCTCTAATATCCAATGCTTGTCTGTTAAGATGAGAAACGTGTGAGCTTCGTGAATGATGTAGTTTGTTTACCTGCAAAGTAAGTGCCCTTACCTGAAACGAAGTAGTGCTTGTAGGAAGACTCATAGCCTGGGATTTAACTCCATTTCTGAAGTGGAACACACAGCAGAGTTCTCATCCATTGATCACACTCTGCGTTAGAGCAAGAAGCACGCTCTTGCTTTCCAGAGTCTCTAAGACAGCAGGAAACGTGAGTGTGATGAGAACAAAAGAACGTTGTTTCCTACACATAAGGACAATATCTAGTCCAACTCTGCTTCTGAAACTGATACAAAGCACTGGTCCTCTAACATCGAATGCTTGTCAGTTAAGATGAGAAACGTGTGAGCCTCATGAACGATGTAGTTCTTTTGAGATGAAAAGTGACTGCCCTTACTTGAATCGAAGTCTTGCTTGTAGGAAGACACAGCTCCTGGAATTTAACTTGATTTCTGAAGGGAAACACACAGCATAGTTCTCATCGATGGATCACACTCTGCGTTAGAGCAAGAAGCACGCTCTTGCTTTCTAGAGTCTCTAATACAGCAGGAAACTTGAGTGTGCTCAGAACAAAAGAACGGTGTTTCCTACACATACACGGCTTCTCTAGTTCAACTCTGCCTCTGAAATTGATACAAAGCACAGGTCCTCTAACATCCAATGCCTGTCATTTAAGATGAGAAACGTTTGAGCTTCGTGAACGATGTAGTTCATTTGAGCTGAAAAGTGTCTGCCCTTACCTGAAACGAAGTAGTGCTTGTAGGAAGACACAGAGCCTGGGATTTAACTCCTTTTCTGAAGCAAAACACACAGCATAGTTCTCATCCATGGATCACACTCTGCTTTAGAGCAAGAAGGACGCTCTTGCTTTCTAGAATCTCTAATAAAGCAGGAAACTTGAGTGTACTCAGAACATAAGAACGGTGTTTCCTACACATACAGACAATATCTAGTTCAACTCTGCTGCTGAAACTGAAAGAAGCCACAGGTCCTCTAACATCCAATGCTTGTCATTTAAGAAGACAAACGTCTGAGCTTCGTGAAGGATGTAGTTCGTGTGAGCTGAAAAGTGACTGCCCATACTTCAAACGAAGTCTTGCATGTACGAAGACACAGAGCCTGGGATTTAACTCCATTTCTGAAGCGAAACACACAGCATCGATCTCTTCCATGGATCACACTCTGATTTAGAGCAAGAAGGACGCTCTTGCTTTCTAGAATCTCTAATACAGCAGGAAACATGAGTGTGCTCAGAACAAAAGAACTGTGTATCCTACACATAAGGACCATAACTAGTTCAACTCAGTTTCTGAAACTGAAACAAACCACAGGTCCTCTAACACCCAATGCTTGTCAGTTAAGGTGAGAAACGTTTGAGCTTCATAAACGATGTAGTTCGTTTAGCTGTAAGTAACTGCCCTTACCGGAAACGAAGTCTTGCTTGTAGGAAGACTCAGAGCCTGGGATTTAATTCCATTTCTGGAGGGAAATATACAGCAGAGTTCTCATCCATTGATCACACTCTGCTTTAGAGCAAGAAGCACGCTCTTGCTTTCCAGAATCTCTAAGGCAGCAGGAAACCTGAGTGTGATGAGAACAAAAGAACGGTGTTTCCTACACGTATGGACAATATCTAATCCAACTCTGCTTATGAAACAGATACAAAGCACTGGTCCTCTAACATCCAATGCTTGTCAGTTAATATGAGAAATGTGTGAGCTTCATGAACGATGTAGTTCGTTTGAGCTGAAAAGTGATTGCCCTTACTTGAATCGAAGTCTTGCTTGTAGGAAGACACAGCGCCTGGAATTTAACTCGATTTCTGAAGGGAAACACACAGCATAGTTCTCATCCATGGATCACACTCTGTGTTAGAGCAAGAAGCACGCTCTTGCTTTCTAGAGTCTCTAATACAGCAGGAAACATGAGTGTGCTCAGAACAAAAGAACGGTGTATCCTACACATACGGGGCTTATCAAGTTCAACTCTGCCTCTGAAATTGATACAAAGCACAGGTCCTCTAACATCCAATTCTTGTCATTTAAGATGAGAAACGTGTGATCTTCGTGAACGATTTAGTTCGTTTGAGCTGAAAAGTGTCTGCCATTACCTGAAACGAAGCAGTGCTTGTAGGAAGACAGAGAGCCTGGGATTTAACTCCATTTCTGAAGGGAAACACACAGAATAGTTCTCATCCATGGATCACACTCTGCTTTAGAGCAAGAAACACGCTCTTGCTTTCTAGAGTCTCTAAGAAAGCAGGAACCATGAGTGTCCTGAGATAAAAAGAACGGTGTTTCCTACACATACGGACCATATCTAGTACAACTCTGCCTGTGAAATCGATACAAAGCACAGGTCCTCTAACATCCAAAGCTTGTCATTTAAGATGAGAAACGTGTGAGCTTCGTGAACGATGTAGGAAATTTGATCTGAAAAGTGACTGCCTTTACCTGAAACGAAGTAGTGCTTGTAAGAAGACACAGAGCCTGGGATTTAACTCCATTTCTGAAGTGAAACACACAGCATAGTTCTCATCCATGGATCACACTCTGCTTTAGACCAAGAAGCACGCTCTTGCTTTCCAGAGTCTCTAAGACAGCAGGAAACGTGAGTGTGATGAAAACAAAAGAACGGTGTTTCCTACACACACGGACCATATCTATTCCAATTCTTCTTCTGAAACTGATACAAAGCACTGATCCTCTAACATCCAATGCTTGTCATTTAAGATGAGAAACGTGTGAGCTTCGTGAACGATGTAGGAAATTTGATCTGAAAAGTGACTGCCTTTACCTGAAACGAAGTAGTTCCTGTAGGAAGACACAGAGCCTGGAATTTAACTCCATTTCTGAAGGGAAACACACAGCATAGTTCTCATCGATGGATCACACTCTGCTTTAGAGCAAGAAGCACGCTCTTGCTTTCTAGATTCACTAATACAGGAGGAAACTTGAGTGTGCTCAGAACAAAAGAACAGTGTTTCCTAAACATATGGATCATATCTATTTCAAATCTGCTTCTGAAACTGAAAGAAACAACAGGTCCTCTAACATCCAATGCTTGTCATTTAAGATGAGAAACGTGTGAGCTTCGTGAACGATGTAGTTCGTTTGAGCTGAAAAGTGACTGCCCTTACCTGAAATGAAGCAGTGCTTGTAGGAAGACAGAGAGCCTGTGATTTAACTCCATTTCTGAAGGGAAACACACAGCAGAGTTCTCATCCATTGATCACACTCTGCTTTAGAGCAAGAAGCACGCTCTTGCTTTCCAGAGTCTCTAAGACAGCAGGAAACGTGAGTGTGATGAGAACAAAGAACGGTGTTTCCTAGATGTACGGACAATATCTAGTCCAACTCTGCTTCTGAAACTGATACAAAGCACTGGTCCTCTAACATCCAATGCTTGTCAGTTAAGATGAGAAACATGTGAGCTTCGTGAACGATGTAGTTCGTTTGAGATGAAAAGTGACTGCCCTTACCAGAAACGAAAGTGCATGTAGGAAGACACAGAGCCTGGGATTTAACACCATTTCTGAAGCGAAAGACACAGCATAGTTCTCATTGACGGATCAAACTCTGCTTTAGAGCAAGAAGCATGCTCTTGCTTTCTACATTCACTAATACAGCAGGACACTTGAGTGTGCTCAGAACAAAGGACAGTGTTTCCTAAACATACGGACCATATCTATTTCAAATCTGCTTCTGAAACTGCAGGAAACCACAGGTCCTCTAACATCCAATGCTTGTCAGTTAAGATGAGAAATGTGTGAGCTTCGTGAAAGATGTAGTTCCTTTGAGTTCTAAAGTTACTGCCCTTACCTGAAACGAAGTCTTGCTTGTAGGAACACTGAGAGCCTGAGATTTAACTCCATTTCTGATATGAAACACAGAGCATAGTTCTCATCCATGGATCACACTCTGCATTAGAGCAAGAAGCACGCTCTTACTTTCTAGAGTCTCTAATACAGCAGGAAACTTGAGTGTGCTCAGAACAAAAGAACGGTGTTTCCTACACATAAGGACCATAACTAGTTCAGCTCTGCTTCTGAAACGGAAGAAGCCACAGGTCCTCTAACATCCAATGCTTGTCTGTTAAGATGAGAAACGCGTGAGCTTCATGAACGATGTAGTTTGTTTGAGCTGAAAAGTTACTGCCCTTACTTGAATCGAATTCTTGCTCGTAGGAAGACACAGAGCCTGGAATTTAACTCGATTTCTGAAGGGAAACACACAGTATAGTTCTCATCCATGGATCACATTCTGCTTTAGAGCAAGAAGCACGCTCTTGCTTTCTAGAGTGTCTAATACAGCAGGAAACTTGAGTGTGCTCAGAACAAAAGAATGGTGTTTCCTACACATACTGGCCTTATCTAGTTAAACTCTGCCTCTGAAATTGATACAAAGCACACGTCCTCTAACATCCAATGCTTGTCATTTAAGATGAGAAACGTGTGAGCTTAGTGAACGATGTAGTTCGTTTGAGCTGAAAAGTGACTGCCCTTACCTAAAACGAAGTAGTGATTGTATGAAGAGAGAGAGCCTGGGATTTAAGTCCATTTCTGAAGGGAAACACACAGAATAGTTCTCATCCATGATCACACTCTGCTTTAGAGCAAGAAGCACCCTCTAGCTTTCCAGAGTCTCTAAGACAGCAGGAAACGTGAGTGTGCTCAGAACAAAAGAACAGTATTTCCTACACACACGGACCATATCTATTCCATCTTTTCTTCTGATACTGATACAAAGCACTGCTCCTCTAACATCCAATGCTTGTCATTTAAGATGAGAAACGTGTGAGCTTCGTGAACAATGTAGGAGATTTGATCTGAAAAGTGACTGTCGTTACCTGAAACGAAGTAGTGCTTGCAGGAAACACAGATCCTGGGATTTAATTCCATTTCTGAAGGGAAACACACAACATAGTTCTCATCGACGGATCACACTCTGATTTAGAGCAAGAAGCACACTCTTGCTTTCTAGATTCACTAATACAGCAGGAAACTTGAGTGTGCTCAGGACAAAAGAACAGTGTTTCCTAAACATACGGACCATATCTAGTTAAAATCTGCTTCTGAAACTGAAAGAACCCACAGGTCCTCTAACATCCAATAGTTGTCAGTTAAGATGAGAAACGTGTGAGCTTCGTGAACGATGTAGTTTGTTTAGCTGTAAGTAACTGCCCTTACCTGAAATGAATTCTTGCTTGTAGGAAGACTCAGGGCCTGGGATTTAACTCCATTTCTGAAGTGAAACACACAGCAGAGTTCTCATCCATTGATCACACTCTGCTTTAGAGCAAGAAGCACGTTCTTGCTTTCTAGATTCTCTAAGAGAGCAGGAAAAGTGAGTGTGATGAGAACAAAACAATGGTGTTTCCTACACGTACGGACAATATCTAGTAAAACTCTGCCTCTGAAACTGATACAAAGCACTGGTCCTCTAACATACAATGCTTGTCTGTTACGATGAGAAACGTGTGAGCTTTGTGAACGATGTAGTTCGTTTGAGCTGAAAAGTGACTGCCCTTCCCTGAATCGAAGTCTTGCTTGTAGGAAGACACAGAGTCTGGAATTTTATTCGATTTCTGAAGGGAAACACACAGCATAGTTCTCATCCATGGATCACATTCTGCTTTAGAGCAAGAAGCACGCTCTTGTTTTCTAGAGTCTCTAATACAGCAGGAAACTTGAGTGTGCTCAGAACAAATGAACCGTGTTTCCTACACATACTGGCCTTATCTAGTTCAACTCTGCCTCTGAAATTGATACAAAGCACACGTCCTCTAACATCCAATGCTTGTCATTTAAGATGAGAAACATGTGAGCTCCGTGAATGATGTACTTCGTTTGAGCTGAAAAGTGACTGCCCTTACCTAACACGAAGTAGTGCTTGTATGAAGACAGAGAGCCTGGGATTTAACTCCATTTCTGAAGGGAAACACACAGCATGGTTCTCATCAATTGATCACACTCTGCTTTAGAGCAAGAAGCACGCTCTTGCTTTCCCCAGTCGCTAAGACAGCAGGATAACGTGAGTGTGCTCAGAACAAAAGAACAGTGTTTCCTACACATACGGACCATATCTACTCCAACTCTGCTGCTGAAACTGATACAAACCACAGGTCCTCTAATATCCAATGCTTGTCTGTTAAGATGAGAAACGTGTGAGCTTCGTGAATGATGTAGTTTGTTTACCTGCAAAGTAAGTGCCCTTACCGGAAACGAAGTCGCTCTGGTAGGGAGACTCAGAGCCTGGGGTTTAACTCCATTTCTGATGTGAAACATACAGCAGAGTTCTCATATATAGAGCACACTCTGCTTTTGAGCAAGCAGCACGCTCTTGCTTTCTAGAGTCTCTAAGACAGCAGGAAACATGAGTGTGCTGAGAACAAAAGAACGGAGTTTCATACACATACAGACCATATCTATTCCAACTCTGCCTCTGAAATTGATACAAAGCACAGGTCCTTTAACATCCAATGCTTGTCATTTACGATGAGAACCGTGTGAGCTTCGTGAATGATGTAGTAACATTGAGATGTAAAGGAACTGCCCTTGCTTGAATCGAAATCTTGCTTGTAGGAACACTGAGAGCCTGGGATTTAACTCCGTTACTGAAGTGAAACACACAGCAGAGTTCTCATCCATTAATCACACTCTGCTTTAGAGCAAGAAGCACGCTCTAGCTTTCTAGAGTCTCTAAGACAGCAGGAAACATGAGTGTGCTGAGAACAAAAGAACAGTGTTTCTTACACATTTGTACCATATCGACTCCAACTCTGCCTCTGAAATTGATACAAAGCACAGGTCCTCTAACATCCAATGCTTGTAGGTTAAGATGAGAAACGTGTGAGCTTCGTGAAGGATGTAGTTCATTTGAGCTGAAAAGTGACTGCCCTAACCTGAAACGAAGTCTTAACTGTAGGAAGACACAGAGCCTGGGATTTAACTCTATTTCTGAAGGGAAACACACAGCATAGTTCTCATCCATGGAACACACTCTGCTTTAGAGCAAGAAGCACGCTCTTGCTTTCTATATTCTCTAATACAGCAGGAAACGTGAGTGTGCTAGGAACAAATGAACGGTGTTTCCTACACATACGGACCATATCTAGTCCAAATCTGCTGCTGAAGCTGATACAAAGCACTGGTCCTCTAACATCCAATGCTTGTCAGTTAGGATGAGAAACATGTGAGCTTCGTGAACGATGTAGTGGGTTTGAGCTGAAAAGTGACTGCCCTTACTTGAAAGGAAGTCTTGCTTGTAGGAAGACACAGAGCCTGGAATTTAACTCCATTTCTGAAGGGAAACACACAGCAGAGTTCTCTTCCATAGATCACACTCTGCTTTAGAGCAAGAAGCACGCTCTAGCTTTCTAGAGTCTCTAAGACAGCAGGAAACATGAGTGTGCTGAGAAAAAAATAACGGTGTTTCTTACACATTTGGACCATATCGACTCCAAATCTGCCTCTGAAATTGATAAAAGCACAGGTCCTCTAACATCCAATGCTTGTCATTTAAGTAGAGAAACATGTGAGCTTCGTGAAGGATGTAGTACATTTGAGCTGAAAAGTGACTGCCCTTACTTGAAAGGAAGTCTTGCTTGTACGAAGACTCAGAGCCTGTGATTTAACTCCATTTCTAAAGAGAAACACACAGCAGAGTTCTCATATATGGATCACACTGTGCTTTAGAGCAAGAAGCACGCTCTTGCTTTCTAGAGTCTTAATACAGCAGGAAACCTGAGTGTGCTCAGAACAAAAGAACGGTGTTTCCTACACACACGGACCATATCTATTCCAACTCTTCTTCTGAAACTGAAACAAAGCACTGCTCCTCTACAGCCAATGCTTGTCATTTAAGATGATAAACGTGTGAGCTTCGTGAACGATGTAGGAAATTTGATCTGAAAAGTGACTGCCGTTACCTGAAACGAAGTAGTGCTTGTAGGAAGACACAGAGCCTGGGATTTAATCCATACCTGAAGTGAAACACACAGCATAGTTCTCATCGACGGATCACACTCTCCTTTAGAGCAAGATGCAAGCTCTTGCTTTCTAGATTCTCTAATACAGCAGGAAACTTGAGTGTGCTCAGAACAAATGAACGGTGTTTCCTACACATACGGAGCATATCTAGTCCAACTTTGCTCCTGAAACTGATACAAACCACAGGTCCTCTAACATCCAATGCTTGTCAGTTAAGATGAGAAAAGTTTGTGCTTCGTGAACGATGTAGTTCTTCTGAGCTGTAAAGTGTCTGCCCATACATGAAAAGAATTATGCTTGTATGAAGACACAGAGCCTGGGATTTAACTCCATTTCTGAAGTGAAACACACAGCAGAGTTCTCATATAGAGATCACACTCTCCTTTAGAGCAAGAAGCACGCTCTTGCTCTCGAGAGTCTCTAAGACAGCAGGAAACGTGAGTGTGATGAGAACAAAAGAACAGTGTTTCCTACACATGGACCATAACCAGTTCAACTCTGTTGCTGAAACTGAAACAAACTACAGGTCCTCTAACACCCAATGCTTGTCAGTTAAGATGAGAAACGTGTGAGCTTCGTGAACGATGTAGTTCGTTTAGCTGTAAGTAACTGCCCTTACCTGAAACGAAGTCTGGCTTGTAGGAAGACTCAGAGCCTGGGATTTAACCCCATTTCTGAAGTGAAACACACAGCAGAGTTCTCATCCATTGATCACACTCTGCTTTAGAGCAAGAAGCACGCTCTTGCTTTCCAGAGTCTCTAAGACAGCAGGAAACGTGAGTGTGATGAGAACAAAAGAACGGTGTTTCCTCCACGTACGGACAATATCTAGTCCAACTCTGACTCTGAATTTGATACAAAGCACACGTCATCTAACATCCAATGCTTGTCATTTAAGATGAGAAACGTGTGAGCTTCGTGAACGATGTAGGAAATTTGATCTGAAAAGTGACTGCCGATACCTGAAAGGAAGTAGTGCTTGTAGGAAGACACAGAGCCTGGGATTTAATCCATTTCTGAAGGGAAACACACAGCATAGTTCTCATCGACGGATCACACTCTGCTTTAGAGCAAGAGGCACGCTCTTTCTTTCTAGATTCACTAATACAGCAGGAAACATGAGTTTGCTCAGAACAAAAGAACAGTGTTTCCTAAACATACGGACCATATCTATATCAAATCTGCTTCTGAAACTGAAAGAAACCACAGGTCCTCTAACATCCAATGCTTGTCAGTTAAGATGAGAAACGTGTGAGCTTCGTGAATGATGTAGTTCGTTTGAGCAGTAAAGTAACTGCCCTTACCTGAAACGAAGTCTTGCTTGTAGGAAAATGAGAGCCTGGGATTTAACTCCATTTCTGAAGTGAAACACACAGCATAGTTCTCATCCATTGATCACAATCTGCTTTAGAGCAAGAAGCACGCTCTTGCTTTCTAGATTCTCTAATACAGCAGGAAACGTGAGTGTGCTCAGAACAAATGAACGGTGTTGCCTACACATACGGACCATATCTAGTCCAACTCTGCTGCTGAAACTGATACAAACCATAGGTCCTCTAACATCCAATGCTTGTCAGATAAGATGAGAAACGTGTGAGCTTTGTGAATGATGTATTTCGTTTAGCTGTAAAGTCACTGCCCTTACCTGAAATGAAGTCTTGCTTGTAGGGTGACTCAGAGCCTGGAGTTTAACTCCATTTCTGAAGGGAAACACACAGCAGAGTTCTCATCCATTGATCACACTGTGCTTTAGAGCAAGAAGCACGCTCTTGCTTTCCAGAGTCTCTAAGACAGCAGGAAACGTGAGTGTGATGAGAACAAAAGAACGGTGTTTCCTCCATGTACGGACAATATCTAGTCCAACTCTGCCTCTGAATTTGATACAAAGCACACGTCATCTAACATCCAATGCTTGTCATTTAAGATGAGACACCGGTGAGCTTCATCAATGATGTAGTTCCTTTAGCTGTAAAGTAACTGCCCATACCTGAAACGAAGTCTTGCTTGTAGGGAGACTCAGAGCCTGGGGTTTAACTCCATTTCTGAAGTGAAACACACAGCAGAGTTCTCATATATAGATGACACTCTCCTTTAGAGCAAGAAGCACGCTCTTGCTCTCCAGAGTCTCTAAGACAGCAGGAAACGTGAGTGTGATGAGAACAAAAGAACGGTGTTTCCTACACATACGGACCATAACCAGTTCAACTCTGTTGCTGAAACTGAAACAAACCACGGGTCCTCTAACACCCAATGCTTGTCAGTTAAGATGAGAAACGTGTGAGCTTCGTGAACGATGTAGTTCGTTTAGCTGTAAGTAACTGCCCTTACCTGAAACGAAGTCTGGCTTGTAGGAAGACTCAGAGCCTGGGATTTAACCCCATTTCTGAAGTGAAACACACAGCAGAGTTCTCATCCATTGATCACACTCTGCTTTAGAGCAAGAAGCACGCTCTTGCTTTCCAGAGTCTCTAAGACAGCAGGAAACGTGAGTGTGATGAGAACAAAAGAACGGTGTTTCCTCCACGTACGGACAATATCTAGTCATACTCTGCCTCTGAATTTGATACAAAACACACGTCATCTAACATCCAATGCTTGTCATTTAAGATGAGAAACGTGTGAGCTTCGTGAACAATGTAGGAAATTTGATCTGAAAAGTGACTGCCGATACCTGAAACGAAGTAGTGCTTGTAGGAAGACACAGAGCCTGGGATTTAATCCATTTCTGAAGGGAAACACACAGCATAGTTCTCATCCATTGATCACAATCTGCTTTAGAACAAGAAGCACGCTCTTGCTTTGTAGATTCTCTAATACAGCAGGAAACGTGAGTGTGCTCAGAACAAATGAACGGTGTTGCCTACACATACGGACCATATCTAGTCCAACTCTGCTGCTGAAACTGAAAGAAACCACAGGTCCTCTAACATCCAATGCTTGTCAGTTAAGATGAGAAACGTGTGAGCTTCGTGAATGATGTAGTTCATTTGAGCAGTAAAGTAACTGCCCTTACCTGAAACGAATTCTTGCTTGTAGGAAACTGAGAGCCTGGGATTTAACTCCATTTCTGAAGTGAAACACACAGCAGAGTTCTCATCCATTGATCACAATCTGCTTTAGAGCAAGAAGCACGCTCTTGCTTTGTAGATTCTCTAATACAGCAGGAAACGTGAGTGTGCTCAGAAGAAATGAACAGTGTTGCCTACACATACGGACCATATCTAGTCCAACTCTGCTGCTGAAACTGATACAAACCACAGTTCCTCTAACATCCAATGCTTGTCAGTTAAGATGAGAAACGTGTGAGCTTCGTGAATGATGTAGTTCGTTTAGCTATAAAGTCACTGCCCTTACCTGAAATGAAGTCTTGCTTGTAGGGTGACTCAGAGCCTGGAGTTTAACTCCATTTCTGAAGGGAAACACACAGCATAGTTCTCACCCATTGATCACACTCTGCTTTTGAGCAAGAACCACACTCTTGCTTTCCAGAGTCTCTAAGACAGCAGGAAACGTGAGTGTGATGAGAACAAATGAATGGTGTTTCCTACACACACGGACCATATCTATTCCAACTCTTATTCTGAAACTGATACAAAGCACTGCTCCTCTAACATGCAATGCTTGTCATTTAAGATGAGAAACGTGTGAGCTCAGTGAACGATGTAGGAAATTTGATCTGAAAAGTGACAGCCGTTACCTGAAACGAAGTAGTGCTTGTAGGAAGACATAGAGCATGGGATTTAACTCCATTTCTGAAGGGAAACACACACCATAGTTCTCATCGACGGATCACACTCTGCTTTAGAGCAAGAAGCACGCTCTTGCTTGCTAGAGTCTCTAATAAAGCAGGTAACTTGAGTGTGCTCAGAACAAGAGAACAGTGTTTCCTAAACATATGGACCATATCTAGTTCAAATCTGCTTCTGAAACTGAAAGATACCACAGGCCCTCTAACATCCAATGCTTGTCAGTTAAGGTGAGAAACGTGTTAGCTTCGTGAATGATGTAGTTCGTTTAGCTGTAAAGTAACTGCCCTTAATTGAAACGAAGTCTTGCTTGTAGGGAGACTCAGAGCCTGGGGTTTAACTCCATTTCTGAAGTGAAACACACAGCAGAGTTCTCATATATAGATCACACTCTGCTTTAGAGCAAGAAGCAAGCTCTTGCTTTCTAGAGTCTCTAAGACAGCAGGAAACATGAGTGTGCTGAGAACAAAGGAACAGTGTTTCATACACGTACAGACCATATCTAGTCCAACTCTGCCTCTGAAATTGATACAAAGCACAGGTCCTCTAACATCCAATGCTCGTCATTTAAGATGAGAAACGTGTGAGCTTCGTGAACGATGGAGTTCATTTGAGCTGAAAAGTGACTGCCTGTAACTGAAACGAAGTAGTGCTTGTAGGAAGACACAGAGCCTGGGATTTAACTCCATTTCTGAAGGGAAACACACAGCATAGTTCTCATGCATGGATCACACTTTGCTTTAGAGCAAGAAGGACGCTCTTGCTTTCTAGAATCTCTAATAAAGCAGGAAAATTGAGTGTGCTCAGAAAAGAAGCACGGTGTTTCCTTCACATACAGACCATATCTAGTTCAACTCTGCTTCTAAATCGGAAAGAAGCCACAGGTCCTCTAACGTCCAATGCTTGTCAGTTAAGATGAGAAACGTGTGAGCTTCGTGAACGATGGAGTTCATTTGAGCTGAAAAGTAACTGCCTGTAACTGAAACGAAGTAGTGCTTGTAGGAAGACACAGAGCCTGGGATTTAACTCCATTTCTGAAGGGAAACACACAGCATAGTTCTCATGCATGGATCACACTTTGCTTTAGAGCAAGAAGGACGCTCTTGCTTTCTAGAATCTCTAATAAAGCAGGAAAATTGAGTGTGCTCAGAAAAGAAGCACGGTGTTTCCCTCACATACAGACCATATCGAGTTCAACTCTGCTTCTAAAACAGAAAGAAGCCACAGGTCCTCTAACGTCCAATGCTTGTCAGTTAAGATGAGAAACGTGTGAGCTTCGTGAAGGATGTAGTTCGTTTGAGCTGAAAAGTGACTGCCCATACTTGAAACGAAGTCTTGCTTGTAGAAAGACACAGAGCCTGGAATTTAACTCCATTTCTGAAGGGAAACACAGAGTATAGTTCTCATCCATGGATCACACTCTGCTTTAGAGCAAGAAGCATGCTCTTGCTTTCTAGAGTCTCTAATACAGCAGGAAACGTGAGTGTGCTCAGAACAAAAGAACGGAGTTTCCTACACATATGGACCATAACTAGTTCAACTCTGTTTCTGAAACTGAAACAAACCACAGGTCCTCTAACACCCAATGCTTGTGAGTTAAGATGAGAAACGTGTGAGCTTAGTGAACGATGTAGTTCGTTTAGCTGTAAGTAACTGCCCTTACCTGAAACGAAGTCTGGCTTGTAGGAAGACTCAGAGCCTGGGATTTAACTCCATTTCTGAAGTGAAACACACAGCAGAGTTCTCATATACAGATCACATTCTCCTTTAGAGCAAGAACCACGCTCTTGCTCTCAGGAGTCTCTAAGACAGCAGGAAACGTGAGTGTGATGAGAACAAAAGAACGGTGTTTCTTACACATACGGACCATAACTAGTTCAACTCTGTTTCTGAAACTGAAACAAACCACAGGTCCTCTAACACCCAATGCTTGTCAGTTAAGATGAGAAACGTGTGAGCTTCGTGAACGATGTAGTTCGTTTAGCTGTAAGTACCTGCCCTTACCTGAAACGAAGTCTGGCTTGTAGGAAGACTCAGAGCCTGGGATTTAACTCCATTTCTGAAGTGAAACACACAGCAGAGTTCTCATCCATTGATTACACTGTGCTTTAGAGCAAGAAGCACGCTCTTGCTTTCCAGAGTCTCTAAGACAGCAGGAAACGTGAATGTGATGAGAACAAAAGAACGGTGTTTCCTCCACGTACGGACAATATCTAGTCCAACTCTGCCTCTGAATTTGATACAAAGCACACGTCATCTAACATCCAATGCTTGTCATTTAAGATGAGACACGGGTGAGCTTCATCAATGATGTAGTTCCTTTAGCTGTAAAGTAACTGCCCATACCTGAAACGAAGTCTTGCTTGTAGGGACACTCAGAGCCTGGGGTTTAACTCCATTTCTGAAGTGAAACACACAGCAGAGTTCTCATATATAGATGACACTCTCCTTTAGAGCAAGAAGCACGCTCTTGCTCTCCAGAGTCTCTAAGACAGCAGGAAACGTGAGTGTGATGAGAACAAAAGAACGGTGTTTCCTACACATACGGACCATAACCAGTTCAACTCTGTTGCTGAAACTGAAACAAACCACAGGTCCTCTAACACCCAATGCTTGTCAGTTAAGATGAGAAACGTGTGAGCTTCGTGAACGATGTAGTTCGTTTAGCTGTAAGTAACTGCCCTTACCTGAAACGAAGTCTGGCTTGTAGGAAGACTCAGAGCCTGGGATTTAACCCCATTTCTGAAGTGAAACACACAGCAGAGTTCTCATCCATTGATCACACTCTGCTTTAGAGCAAGAAGCACGCTCTTGCTTTCCAGAGTCTCTAAGACAGCAGGAAACGTGAGTGTGATGAGAACAAAAGAACGGTGTTTCCTCCACGTACGGACAATATCTAGTCATACTCTGCCTCTGAATTTGATACAAAACACACGTCATCTAACATCCAATGCTTGTCATTTAAGATGAGAAACGTGTGAGCTTCGTGAACAATGTAGGAAATTTGATCTGAAAAGTGACTGCCGATACCTGAAACGAAGTAGTGCTTGTAGGAAGACACAGAGCCTGGGATTTAATCCATTTCTGAAGGGAAACACACAGCATAGTTCTCATCCATTGATCACAATCTGCTTTAGAACAAGAAGCACGCTCTTGCTTTGTAGATTCTCTAATACAGCAGGAAACGTGAGTGTGCTCAGAACAAATGAACGGTGTTGCCTACACATACGGACCATATCTAGTCCAACTCTGCTGCTGAAACTGAAAGAAACCACAGGTCCTCTAACATCCAATGCTTGTCAGTTAAGATGAGAAACGTGTGAGCTTCGTGAATGATGTAGTTCATTTGAGCAGTAAAGTAACTGCCCTTACCTGAAACGAATTCTTGCTTGTAGGAAACTGAGAGCCTGGGATTTAACTCCATTTCTGAAGTGAAACACACAGCAGAGTTCTCATCCATTGATCACAATCTGCTTTAGAGCAAGAAGCACGCTCTTGCTTTGTAGATTCTCTAATACAGCAGGAAACGTGAGTGTGCTCAGAAGAAATGAACAGTGTTGCCTACACATACGGACCATATCTAGTCCAACTCTGCTGCTGAAACTGATGCAAACCACAGTTCCTCTAACATCCAATGCTTGTCAGTTAAGATGAGAAACGTGTGAGCTTCGTGAATGATGTAGTTCGTTTAGCTATAAAGTCACTGCCCTTACCTGAAATGAAGTCTTGCTTGTAGGGTGACTCAGAGCCTGGAGTTTAACTCCATTTCTGAAGGGAAACACACAGCATAGTTCTCACCCATTGATCACACTCTGCTTTTGAGCAAGAACCACACTCTTGCTTTCCAGAGTCTCTAAGACAGCAGGAAACGTGAGTGTGATGAGAACAAATGAATGGTGTTTCCTACACACACGGACCATATCTATTCCAACTCTTATTCTGAAACTGATACAAAGCACTGCTCCTCTAACATGCAATGCTTGTCATTTAAGATGAGAAACGTGTGAGCTCAGTGAACGATGTAGGAAATTTGATCTGAAAAGTGACAGCCGTTACCTGAAACGAAGTAGTGCTTGTAGGAAGACATAGAGCATGGGATTTAACTCCATTTCTGAAGGGAAACACACACCATAGTTCTCATCGACGGATCACACTCTGCTTTAGAGCAAGAAGCACGCTCTTGCTTGCTAGAGTCTCTAATAAAGCAGGTAACTTGAGTGTGCTCAGAACAAGAGAACAGTGTTTCCTAAACATATGGACCATATCTAGTTCAAATCTGCTTCTGAAACTGAAAGATACCACAGGCCCTCTAACATCCAATGCTTGTCAGTTAAGGTGAGAAACGTGTTAGCTTCGTGAATGATGTAGTTCGTTTAGCTGTAAAGTAACTGCCCTTAATTGAAACGAAGTCTTGCTTGTAGGGAGACTCAGAGCCTGGGGTTTAACTCCATTTCTGAAGTGAAACACACAGCAGAGTTCTCATATATAGATCACACTCTGCTTTAGAGCAAGAAGCAAGCTCTTGCTTTCTAGAGTCTCTAAGACAGCAGGAAACATGAGTGTGCTGAGAACAAAGGAACAGTGTTTCATACACGTACAGACCATATCTAGTCCAACTCTGCCTCTGAAATTGATACAAAGCACAGGTCCTCTAACATCCAATGCTCGTCATTTAAGATGAGAAACGTGTGAGCTTCGTGAACGATGGAGTTCATTTGAGCTGAAAAGTGACTGCCTGTAACTGAAACGAAGTAGTGCTTGTAGGAAGACACAGAGCCTGGGATTTAACTCCATTTCTGAAGGGAAACACACAGCATAGTTCTCATGCATGGATCACACTTTGCTTTAGAGCAAGAAGGACGCTCTTGCTTTCTAGAATCTCTAATAAAGCAGGAAAATTGAGTGTGCTCAGAAAAGAAGCACGGTGTTTCCTTCACATACAGACCATATCTAGTTCAACTCTGCTTCTAAATCGGAAAGAAGCCACAGGTCCTCTAACGTCCAATGCTTGTCAGTTAAGATGAGAAACGTGTGAGCTTCGTGAACGATGGAGTTCATTTGAGCTGAAAAGTAACTGCCTGTAACTGAAACGAAGTAGTGCTTGTAGGAAGACACAGAGCCTGGGATTTAACTCCATTTCTGAAGGGAAACACACAGCATAGTTCTCATGCATGGATCACACTTTGCTTTAGAGCAAGAAGGACGCTCTTGCTTTCTAGAATCTCTAATAAAGCAGGAAAATTGAGTGTGCTCAGAAAAGAAGCACGGTGTTTCCCTCACATACAGACCATATCGAGTTCAACTCTGCTTCTAAAACAGAAAGAAGCCACAGGTCCTCTAACGTCCAATGCTTGTCAGTTAAGATGAGAAACGTGTGAGCTTCGTGAAGGATGTAGTTCGTTTGAGCTGAAAAGTGACTGCCCATACTTGAAACGAAGTCTTGCTTGTAGAAAGACACAGAGCCTGGAATTTAACTCCATTTCTGAAGGGAAACACAGAGTATAGTTCTCATCCATGGATCACACTCTGCTTTAGAGCAAGAAGCATGCTCTTGCTTTCTAGAGTCTCTAATACAGCAGGAAACGTGAGTGTGCTCAGAACAAAAGAACGGAGTTTCCTACACATATGGACCATAACTAGTTCAACTCTGTTTCTGAAACTGAAACAAACCACAGGTCCTCTAACACCCAATGCTTGTGAGTTAAGATGAGAAACGTGTGAGCTTAGTGAACGATGTAGTTCGTTTAGCTGTAAGTAACTGCCCTTACCTGAAACGAAGTCTGGCTTGTAGGAAGACTCAGAGCCTGGGATTTAACTCCATTTCTGAAGTGAAACACACAGCAGAGTTCTCATATACAGATCACATTCTCCTTTAGAGCAAGAACCACGCTCTTGCTCTCAGGAGTCTCTAAGACAGCAGGAAACGTGAGTGTGATGAGAACAAAAGAACGGTGTTTCTTACACATACGGACCATAACTAGTTCAACTCTGTTTCTGAAACTGAAACAAACCACAGGTCCTCTAACACCCAATGCTTGTCAGTTAAGATGAGAAACGTGTGAGCTTCGTGAACGATGTAGTTCGTTTAGCTGTAAGTAACTGCCCTTACCTGAAACGAAGTCTGGCTTGTAGGAAGACTCAGAGCCTGGGATTTAACTCCATTTCTGAAGTGAAACACACAGCAGAGTTCTCATCCATTGATTACACTGTGCTTTAGAGCAAGAAGCACGCTCTTGCTTTCCAGAGTCTCTAAGACAGCAGGAAACGTGAATGTGATGAGAACAAAAGAACGGTGTTTCCTCCACGTACGGACAATATCTAGTCCAACTCTGCCTCTGAATTTGATACAAAGCACACGTCATCTAACATCCAATGCTTGTCATTTAAGATGAGACACGGGTGAGCTTCATCAATGATGTAGTTCCTTTAGCTGTAAAGTAACTGCCCATACCTGAAACGAAGTCTTGCTTGTAGGGACACTCAGAGCCTGGGGTTTAACTCCATTTCTGAAGTGAAACACACAGCAGAGTTCTCATATATAGATGACACTCTCCTTTAGAGCAAGAAGCACGCTCTTGCTCTCCAGAGTCTCTAAGACAGCAGGAAACGTGAGTGTGATGAGAACAAAAGAACGGTGTTTCCTACACATACGGACCATAACCAGTTCAACTCTGTTGCTGAAACTGAAACAAACCACAGGTCCTCTAACACCCAATGCTTGTCAGTTAAGATGAGAAACGTGTGAGCTTCGTGAACGATGTAGTTCGTTTAGCTGTAAGTAACTGCCCTTACCTGAAACGAAGTCTGGCTTGTAGGAAGACTCAGAGCCTGGGATTTAACCCCATTTCTGAAGTGAAACACACAGCAGAGTTCTCATCCATTGATCACACTCTGCTTTAGAGCAAGAAGCACGCTCTTGCTTTCCAGAGTCTCTAAGACAGCAGGAAACGTGAGTGTGATGAGAACAAAAGAACGGTGTTTCCTCCAAGTACGGACAATATCTAGTCCAACTCTGCCTCTGAATTTGATACAAAGCACATGTCATCTAACATCCAATGCTTGTCATTTAAGATGAGAAACGTGTGAGCTTCGTGAACGATGTAGGAAATTTGATCTGAAAAGTGACTGCCGATACCTGAAAAGAAGTTGTGCTTGTAGGAAGACACAGAGCCTGGGATTTAATCCATTTCTGAAGGGAAACACACAGCATAGTTCTCATCGACGTATCACACTCTGCTTTAGAGCAAGAGGCACGCTCTTTCTTTCTAGATTCACTAATACAGCAGGAAACATGAGTTTGCTCAGAACAAAAGAACAGTGTTTCCTAAACATACAGACCATATCTAGTTCAAATCTGCTTCTGAAACTGAAAGAAACCACAGGTCCTCTAACATCCAATGCTTGTCAGTTAAGATGAGAAACGTGTGAGCTTCGTGAATGATGTAGTTCATTTGAGCAGTAAAGTAACTGCCCTTACCTGAAACGAAGTCTTGCTTGTAGGAAACTGAGAGCCTGGGATTTAACTCCATTTCTGAAGTGAAACACACAGCATAGTTCTCATCCATTGATCACAATCTGCTTTAGAGCAAGAAGCACGGTCTTGCTTTCTAGATTCTCTAATACAGCAGGAAACGTGAGTGTGCTCAGAACAAATGAACGGTGTTGCCTACACATACGGACCATATCTAGTCCAACTCTGCTGCTGAAACTGATACAAACCACACGTCATCTAACATCCAATGCTTGTCATTTAAGATGAGACACGGGTGAGCTTCATCAATGATGTAGTTCCTTTAGCTGTAAAGTACCTGCCCATACCTCAAACGAAGTCTTGCTTGTAGGGAGACACAGAGCCTGGGGTTTAACTCCATTTCTGAAGTGAAACACACAGCAGAGTTCTCATATATAGATCACACTCTCTGTTAGAGCAAGAAGCACGCTCTTGCTCTCCAGAGTCTCTAAGACAGCAGGAAACGTGAGTGTGATGAGAACAAAAGAACGGTGTTTCCTACACATAAGGGCCTTATCTATTTCAACTCTGCCTCTGAATTTGATACAAAGCTCACGTCCTCTAACATCCAATGCTTGTCATTTAAGGTGAGAAACGTTTGAGATTCGTGAATGATGTAGTTCGTTTGAGCTGAAAAGTGTCTGCCCTTACCTAAAACGATGTAGTGCTTGTATGGAGACAGAGAGCCTAGGATTTAAATCCATTTCTGAAGGGAAACCCACAGCATAGTTCTCATCCATTGATCACACTCTGCTTTAGAGCAAGAAGCACGCTCTTGCTTTCCAGATTCTCTAAGACAGCAGGAAACGTGAGTGTGATGAGAAAAAAAGAACGGTGTTTCCTACACACATGGACCATATCTATTCCAACTCTTCATCTGGAACTGATACAAAGCACTGGTCCTCTAACATCCAATGCTTGTCATTTAAAATGAGAAACGTGTGAGCTTCGTGAACGATGTAGGAAATTTGATCTGAAAAGTGACAGCCGTTAACTGAAACGAAGTAGTTCTTATAGGAAGACACAGAGCCTGGGATTTAACATCAATTCTGAAGGAAAACACACACCATATTTCTCATCGACGGATCACACTCTGCTTTAGAGCAAGAAACACGCTCTTGCTTTCTAGATTCTCTAATACAGCAGGAAACTTGAGTGTGCTCAGAACAAATGAACAGTGTTGCCTACACATATGGACCATAACTAGTTCAACTCTGTTTCTGAAACTGAAACAAACCACAGGTCCTCTAACACCCAATGCTTGTCAGTTAAGATGAGAAACGTGTGAGCTTCATGAACGATGTAGTTCGTTTGAGCTGAAAAGTGACTGCCCATACTTGAATCAAAGTCGTGCTTGTGGGAACACACAGAGCCTGGAATTTAACTCCTTTTCCCAAGGGAAACACACAGCATAGTTCTCATCCATGGACCACACTCTGCTTTAGAGCAAGAAGCAAGCTCTTGCTTTCTAGAGTCTGTGAGACAGCAGAAAACATGAATGTGCTGAGAACAAAAGAACGGTGTTTCCTACACATACGGACCATATCTAGTACAACTCTGCCTCTGAAATCCATACAAAGCACAGGTGCTCTAACATTCAATGCTTGTCATTCAACATGAGAAACGTGTGAGCTTCATGAACGATGTAGTTCTTTTGATCTGAAAAGTGACTGCCCTTACCTGAAACGAACTCTTGACTGTAGGATGACACAGAACCTGGGATTTAACTCCATTTCTCATGTGAAACACACAGCAGAGTTCTCATCCATTGATCACACTCTGCTTTAGAGCAAGAAGCACGCTCTTGCTTTCTAGAGTCTCTAAAACAGCAGGAAACATGAGTGTGCTGAGAAAAAAAGAACGGTGTTTCCTACACATATAGACCATATCTAGTTCAACTCTGCTTCTGAAAAGGAAAGAAGCAGCAGGTCCTCTAACGTCCAATGCTTGTCAGTTAAGATGAGAAACGTGTGAGCTTCGTGGAGGATGTAGTTCATTTGAGCCGAAAAGTGACTGCCCATACTTCAAAAGAAGTCTTGCTTGTAGGAAGACACAGAGCCTGGGAATTAACTCCATTTCTGAAGGGAAACACACATTATAGTTCTCATCGACGGATCACACTCTGCTTTAGAGCAAGAAGCACGCTCTTGCTTTCTAGATTCTCTAATACAGTAGGAAACTTGATTGTGCTCAGAACAAATGAACGGTGTTTCCAACACATACTGAGCATATCTAGTCCAACTTTGCTGCTGAAACTGATACAAACCACAGGTCCTCTAACATCCAATGCTTGTCAGTTAAGATGTGAAACGTGTGAGCTTCGTGAACGATGTAGTTCGTTTGAGCTGTAAAGTAACTGCCCTTACTTGAATCGAAGTCTTCCTTATAGGAAGACTCAGAGCCTGGGATTTAACTCCATTTCTGAAGGGAAACCCACAGCAGAGTTCTCATCCATTGATCACACTCTGCCTTAGAGCAAGAAGCCCGCTCTTGCTCTCCAGAGTCTCTAAGACAGCAGGAAACGTGAGTGCGATGAGTACAAAAGAATGGTGTTTCCTACACATACGGACCATAACTAGTTCAACTCTGTTTCTGAAACTGAAACAAACCACAGGTCCTCTAACATCCAATGCTTGTCAGTTAAGATGAGAAACGTGTGAGCTTCGTGAATGATGTAGTTCGTTTGAGCTGAAAAGTGAGTGCCCTTATTTGAATCGAAAACTTTCTTGTGGTAACACACAGAGCCTGGAATTTAACTCCTTTTCCCAAGGGAAACACTCTGCTTTAGAGCAAGAAGCACGCTCTTGCTTTCCAGAGTCTCTAAGACAGCAGGAAACGTGAGTGTGATGAGAACAAAAGAACGGTGTTTCCTACACACAAGGAACATATCTATTCCAACTCTTCTTCTGAAACTGATACAAAGCACTGCTCCTCTAACATCCAATGCTTGTCATTTAAGATGAGAAACGTGTGAGCTTCGTGAACGATGTAGGAGATTTGATCTGAAAAGTGACTGCCATTACCTGAAACGAAGTAGTGCTTTAGGAAGACACAGAGCCTGGGATTTAATCCATTTCTGAAGGATACACACAGCATAGTTCTCATCGACGGATCAAACTCTGCTTTAGAGCAAGAAGCACGCTCTTGCTTTCTAGAGTCTCTAATACAGCAGGAAACTTGAGTGTGCTCAGAACAAATGAATGGTGTTTCCTACACATACGGAGCATATCTAGTCCAACTTTGCTGCTGAAACTGATACAAACCACAGGTCCTCTAACATCCAATGCTTGTCAGTTAAGATGAGAAACGTGTGAGCTTCGTGAATGATGTAGTTCGTTTAGCTGTAAAGTAACTGCCCATACCTGAAACGAAGTCTTGCTTGTAGGGAGACTCAGAGCCTGGGATTTAACTCCATTTCTGAAGTGAAACACACAGCAGAGTTCTCATCCTTTGATCACAATCTGCTTTAGAGCAAGAAGCACGCTCTTGCTTTCTAGGTTCTCTAATACAGCAGGAAACGTGTCTGTGCTCAGAACAAATGAACGCTGTTGCCTACACATACGGACCATATCTAGTCCAACTCTGCTGCTGAAACTGATACAAACCACAGGTCCTCTAACATCCAATGCTTGTCAGTTAAGATGAGAAACGTGTGAGCTTCATGAACGATGTAGTTCTTTGGAGCTGAAAAGTGACTGCCCTTACTTGAATCGAAGTCTTGCTTGTAGGAAGATACAGAGCCTGGGATTTAACTCCATTTCTGAAGGGAAACACACAGCATAGTTCTCATCCATGGATCACATTCTGCTTTAGAGCAAGAAGCACGCTCTTGCTTTCTAGAGTCTCTAACACAGCAGGAAACTTGAGTGTGCTCAGAACAAAAGAACGGTGTTTCCTACACATAAGGGCCTTATCTATTTCAACTATGCCTCTGAATTTGATACAAAGCACACATCCTCTAACATCCAATGCTTGTCATTTAAGGTGAGAAACGTTTGAGCTTCGTGAATGATGTAGTTCGTTTGAGCTGAAAAGTGACTGCCCATACTTCAAACGAAGTCTTGCTTGTAGGAAGACACAGAGCCTGGGATTTAACTCCATTTCTGAAGGGAAACACAGAGTATAGTTCTCATCCATGGATCACACTCTGCTTTAGAGCAAGGTTCATGCTCTTGCTTTCTAGAGTCTCTAATACAGCAGGAAACTTGAGTGTGCTCAGAACAAAAGAACGGAGTTTCCTACACATATGGACCATAACTAGTTCAACTATGTTTCTGAAACTGAAACAAATCACAGGTCCTCTAACACACAATGCTTGTGAGTTAAGATGAGAAACGTGTGAGCTTCGTGAATGATGTAGTTCGTTTAGCTGTAAGTAACTCCCCTTACCTGAAACGAAGTCTGGCTTGTAGGAAGACTCAGAGCCTGGAATTTAACTCCATTACTGAAGTGAAACACACAGGATAGTTCTCATCCATTGATCACAATCTGCTTTAGAGCAAGAAGCACGCTCTTGCTTTCCAGAGTCTCAAAGACAGCAGGAAACGTGAGTGTGATGAGAACAAAAGAACGGTGTTTCCTACACATACGGACCATAACTAGTTCAACACTGTTTCTGAAACTGAAACAAACCACACGTCCTCTAACACCCAATGCTTGTCAGTTAAGATGAGAAACGTGTGAGCTACTTGAACGATGTAGTTCGTTTAGCTGTAAAGTAACTGCCCTTACCTGAAACGAATTCTGGCTTGTAGCAAGACTCAGAGCCTGGGATTTAACTCCATTTGTGAAGTGAAACACACAGCAGAGTTCTCATCCATTGATCACAATCTGCTTTAGAGCAAGAAGCACGCTCTTGCTTTCTAGATTCTCTAATACAGCAGGAAACGTGAGTGTGCTCAGAACAAATGAACGCTGTTGCCTACACATACGGACCATATCTAGTCCAACTCTGCTGCTGAAACTGATACAAACCACAGGTCCTCTAACATCCAATGCTTGTCAGTTAAGATGAGAAACGTGTGGGCTTCGTGAATGATGTAGTTCGTTTAGCTGTAAAGTAGCTGCCCTTACCTGAAATGAAGTCTTGATTGTAGGGACACTCAGAGCCTGTAATTTAACTCCATTTCTGAAGGGAAACACACACCATAGTTCTCATCCATTGATCACACTCTGCTTTTGAGCAAGAAGCACTCTCTTGCTTTCCAGAGTCTCTAAGACATCAGGAAACGTGAGTGTGATGAGGACAAAAGAACGGTGTTTCGTACACACACGGACCATATCTATTCCAACTCTTCTTCTGAAACTGGTACAAAGCACTGCTCCTCTAACATCCAATGCTTGTCATTTAAGATGAGAAAAGTGTGAGCTTCGTGAACGATGTAGGAAATTTGAGCTGAAAAGTGACTGCTGTTACCTGAAACGAAGTAGTGCTTCTAGTAAGACACAGAGCCTGGGATTTAACTCCATTTCTGAAGGGAAACACACAGCATAGTTCTCATCAACGGATCACACTGTGCTTTAGAGCAAGAAGCACGCTCTTGCTTTCCAGATTCAATAATACAGCAGGAAACTTGAGTGTGCTCAGAACAAATGAACAGTGTTGCCTACACATACGGACGATATCTAGTTCAACTCTGCTTCTGAAACGGAAAGAAGCCACAGGTCCTCTAACATCCAATGCTTGTCAGTTAGGATGAGAAACGTGTGCGCTTCGTGAAGGATCCAGTTCATTTGATCCGAAAAGTGACTGCCCATACTTCAAACGAATTCTTGCTTGTAGGAAGACACAGAGCCTGGGATTTAACTCAATTTCTGAAGGGAAACACACAGCATAGTTCTCATCCATGGATCACACTCTGCATTATAGCAAGAAGCACGCTCTTGCTTTCCAGAGTCTCTATGACAGCAGGAAACGTGAGTGTGATGAGAACAAAAGAACGGTGTTTCCTACACATATGGACCATAACTAGTTCAACTCTGTTTCTGAAACTGAAACAAACCACATGTCCTCTAACACCCAATGCTTGTCAGTTAAGATGAGAAACGTGTGAGCTTCATGAACGATGTAGTTCGTTTGAGCTGAAAAGTGACTGCCCTTACTTGAATCGAAGTCTTGCTTGTGGGAACACACAGAGCCTGGAATTTAACTCCATTTCTGAAGTGAAACACACAGCATAGTTCTCATCCATGGATCACACTCTGCTTAAGAGCAAAAAGCACGCTCTTGCTTTCTAGAGTCTGTGAGACAGCAGAAAACATGAATGTGCTGAGAACAATAGAACTGTGTTTCCTACACATACGGACCATATCTAGTAGAACTCTGCCTCTGAAATCCATACAAAGCACAGGTGTTCTAACATTCAATGCTTGTCATTTAAGATGAGAAACGTGTGAGCTTCGTGAACGATGTAGTTCTTTTGATCTAAAAAGTGACTGCCCTTACCTGAAACACACTCTTGACTGTAGGATGACACAGAACCTGGGATTTAACTCCATTTCTCATGTGAAACACACAGCAGAGTTCTCATCCATTGATCACACTCTGCTTTAGAGCAAGAAGCACGCTTTTGCTTTCTAGAGTCTCTAACAGCAGGAAACATGAGTGTGCTGAGAAAAAAAGAACGGTGTTTCCTACACATATAGACCATAATTAGTTCAACTCTGCTATTGAAACGGAAAGAAGCCACAGGTCCTCTAACATCAATGCTTGTCAGTTAAGATGAGAAACGTGTGAGCTTCGTGGAGGATGTAGTTCATTTGAGCGGAAAAGTGACTGCCCATACTTCAAAAGAAGTCTTGCTTGTAGGAAGACACAGAGCCTGGGATTTAACTCCATTTCTGAAGGGAAACACACAGCATAGTTCTCATTGACGGATCAAACTCTGCTTTAGAGCAAGAAGCACGCTCTTGCTTTCCAGAGTCTCTAAGACAGCAGGAAACTTTAGTGTGATGAGAACAAAAGAACGGTGTTTCCTACACACATGGACCATATCTATTCCAACTCTTCATCTGAAACTGATACAAAGCACTGGTCCTCTAACATCCAATGCTTGTCATTTAAGATGAGAAACGTGTGAGATTAGTGAACGATGTAGGAAATTTGATCTGAAAAGTGACAGCCGTTACCTGAAACGAAGTAGTGCTCATAGGAAGACACAGAGCCTGGGATTTAACATCAATTCTGAAGGGAAACACAGAGCATAGTTCTCATCGACGGATCACACTCTGCTTTAGAGCAAGAAACACGCTCTTGCTTTCTAGATTCTCTAATACAGCAGGAAACGTGAGTGTGCTCAGAAAAAAAGAACAGTGTTGCCTACACATACGGACCATATCTAGTTCAACTCTGCTTCTGAAACGGAAAGAAGCCACAGGTCCTCTAACATCAATGCTTGTCAGTTTGGATGAGAAACGTGTGAGCTTCGTGGAGAATGTAGTACATTTGAGCGGAAAAGTGAATGCCCATACTTCAAAAGAAGTCTTGCTTGTAGGAAGACACAGAGCCTGGGATTTAACTCCATTTCTGAAGGGAAACACACAGCATAGTTCTCATTGACGGATCAAACTCTGCTTTAGAGCAAGAAGCACGCTCTTGCTTTCTAGAGTCTCTAATACAGCAGGAAACTTGAGTGTGTTCAGAACAAATGAACGGTGTTTACTACACATACGGAGCATATCTAGTCCAACTTTGCTGCTGAAACTGATACAAACCACAGGTCCTCTAACATCCAATGCTTGTCAGTTAAGATGAGAAACGTGTGAGCTTCGTGAAGGATGTAGTTCGTTTAGCTGTAAAGTAACTGCCCATACCTGAAACGAAGTCTTGCTTGTAGGGAGACTCAGAGCCTGGGGTTTAACTCCATTTCTGAAGTGAAACACACAGCAGAGTTCTCATATATAGATCACACTCTCCTTTAGAGCAAGAAGCACGCTCTTGCTCTCCAGAGTCTCTAAGACAGCAGGAAACGTGAGTGTGATGAGAACAAAAGAACGGTGTTTCCTACACATACGGACCATAACTAGTCCAACTCTGCTGCTGAAACTGATACAAACCACAGGTCCTCTAACATCCAATGCTTGTCAGTTAAGATGAGAAACGTGTGGGCTTCGTGAATGATGTAGTTCGTTTAGCTGTAAAGTAGCTGCCCTTACCTGAAATGAAGTCTTGATTGTAGGGACACTCAGAGCCTGTAATTTAACTCCATTTCTGAAGGGAAACACACAGCATAGTTCTCATCCATTGATCACACTCTGCGTTTGAGCAAGAAGCACTCTCTTGCTTTCCAGAGTCTCTAAGACATCAGGAAACGTGAGTGTGATGAGGACAAAAGAACGGTGTTTCCTACACACACGGACCATATCTATTCCAACTCTTCTTCTGAAACTGGTACAAAGCACTGCTCCTCTAACATCCAATGCTTGTCATTTAAGATGAGAAAAGTGTGAGCTTCGTGAACGATGTAGGAAATTTGAGCTGAAAAGTGACTGCCGTTACCTGAAACGAAGTAGTGCTTCTAGTAAGACACAGAGCCTGGGATTTAACTCCATTTCTGAAGGGAAACACACAGCATAGTTCTCATCAACGGATCACACTGTGCTTTAGAGCAAGAAGCACGCTCTTGCTTTCCAGATTCAATAATACAGCAGGAAACTTGAGTGTGATCAGAACAAATGAGCAGTGTTGCCTACACATACGGACGATATCTAGTTCAACTCTGCTTCTGAAACGGAAAGAAGCCACAGGTCCTCTAACATCCAATGCTTGTCAGTTAAGATGAGAAACGTGTGAGCTTCGTGAAGGATCCAGTTCATTTGAGCCGAAAAGTGACTGCCCATACTTCAAACGAATTCTTGCTTGTAGGAAGACACAGAGCCTGGGATTTAACTCCATTTCTGAAGGGAAACACACAGCATAGTTCTCATCCATGGATCACACTCTGCATTATAGCAAGAAGCACGCTCTTGCTTTCTAGAGTGTCTAATGTAGCAGGAAACTTGAGTGTGCTCAGAACAAAAGAACGGTGTTTCCTA
This sequence comes from Onychomys leucogaster, assembly GCA_949786385.1. Classification (NCBI taxonomy): domain Eukaryota; kingdom Metazoa; phylum Chordata; class Mammalia; order Rodentia; family Cricetidae; genus Onychomys; species Onychomys leucogaster. Next base: position 2,095,190 of record CATKUP010000037.1, on the reverse strand, counting down.
CACATAAGGGCCTTATCTATTTCAGCAATGACTCTGAATTTGATACAAAGCACACATCCTCTAACATCCAATGCTTGTCATTTAAGGTGAGAAACGTTTGAGCTTCCTGAATGATGTAGTTCGTTTGAGATGAAAATGACTGCCCTTACCTATAACGAAGTAGTACTTGTATGAAGACAGAGAGCCTAGGATTTAACTCCATTTATGAAGGGAAACCCACAGCATAGTTTGCATCCATTGATCACACTCTGCTTTAGAGCAAGAAACACGCTCTTGCTTTCCAGAGTCTCTAAGACAGCAGGAAACGTGAGTGTGATGAGAACAAAAGAACGGTGTTTCCTACACACATGGACCATATATATTCCAACTCTTCATCTGAAACTGATACAAAACACTGGTCGTCTAACATCCTATGCTTGTCATTTAAGATGAGAAACGTGTGAGCTTCGTGAACGATGTAGTTCGTTTAGCTGTAAGTAATCCCCTTACCTGAAACGAAGTCTGGCTTGTAGGAAGACGCAGAGCCTGGAATTTAACTCCATTACTGAAGTGAAACACACAGCATAGTTCTCATCCATTGATCACACTCTGTTTTAGAGCAAGAAGCACGCTCTTGCTTTCCAGAGTCTCTAAGACAGCAGGAAACGTGAGTGTGATGAGAACAAAAGAACGGTGTTTCCTACATGTACGGACAATATCTAATCCAACTCTGCTTCTGAAACTGATACAAAGCACTGGTCCTCTAACATCCAATGCTTATCAGTTAAGATGAGAAACGTGTGAGCTTCATGAACGATGTAGTTCGTTTGAGCTGAAAAGTGACTGCCCTTACTTGAATCGAAGTCTTGCTTGTAGGAAGACACAGAGCCTGGGATTTAACGCCATTTCTGAAGGGAAACACACACCATAGTTCTCATCCATGGATCACATTCTGCTTTAGAGAAAGAAGCACGCTCTTGCTTTCTAGAATCTCTAATACAGCAGGAAACTTGAGTGTGCTCAGAACAAAAGAACGGTGTTTCCTACACAAAAGGGCCTTATCTATTTCAACTCTGCCTCTGAATTTGATACAAAGCTCACGTCCTCTAACATCCAATGCTTGTCATTTAAGGTGAGAAACGTTTGAGCTTCGTGAATGATGTAGTTCGTTTGAGCTGAAAAGTGACTGCCCTTACCTAAAACGATGTAGTGCTTGTATGGAGACAGAGAGCCTAGGATTTAACTCCATTTCTGAAGGGAAACCCACAGCATAGTTCTCATCCATTGATCACACTCTGCTTTAGAGCAAGAAGCACGCTCTTGCTTTCCAGAGTCTCTAAGACAGCAGGAAACGTGAGTGTGATGAGAACAAAAGAACGGTGTTTCCTACACACATGGACCATATATATTCCAACTCTTCATCTGAAACTGATACAAAACACTGGTCCTCTAACATCCTATGCTTGTCATTTAAGATGAGAAACGTGTGAGCTTCGTGAACGATGTAGGAAATTTGATCTGAAAAGTGACAACCGTTAACTGAAATGAAGTAGTGCTTATAGGAAGACACAGAGCCTGGGATTTAACATCAATTCTGAAGGGAAACACACAGCATAGTTCTCATCGACGGATAACACTCTGCTTTAGAGCAAGAAACACGCTCTTGCTTTCTAGATTCTCTAATACAGCAGGAAACGTGAGTGTGCTCAGAACAAATGAACAGTGTTGCCTACACATACGGACGATATCTAGTTCAACTCTGCTTCTGAAACGGAAAGAAGCCACAGGTCCTCTAACATCCAATGCTTGTCAGTTAAGATGAGAAATGTGTGAGCTTAGTGAAGGATGTAGTTCATTTGAGCCAAAAAGTGACTGCCCATACTTCAAATGAATTCTTGCTTGTAGGAAGACACAGAGCCTGGGATTTAACTCCATTTCTGAAGGGAAACACACAGCATAGTTCTCATCTATGGATCACACTCTGCATTATAGCAAGAAGCATGCTCTTGCTTTCCAGAGTCTCTATGCCATCAGGAAACGTGAGTGTAATGAGAACAAAAGAACGGTGTTTCCTACACATATGGACCATAACTAGTTCAACTCTGTTTCTGAAACTGAAACAAACCACAGGTCCTCTAACACCCAATGCTTGTCAGTTAAGATGAGAAACGTGTGAGCTTCATGAATGATGTAGTTCGTTTGAGCTGAAAAGTGACTGCCCTTACTTGAATCGAAGTCTTGCTTGTGGGAACACACAAAGCCTGGAATTTAACTCCTTTTCCCAAGGGAAACACACAGCATAGTTCTCATCCATGGATCACACTCTGCTTAAGAGCAAGAAGCACGCTCTTGCTTTCTAGAGTCTGTGAGACAGCCGAAAACATGAATGTGCTGAGAACAAAAGAACGGTGTTTCCTACACATACGGACCATATCTAGTAGAACTCTGCCTCTGAAATCCATACAAAGCACAGGTGCTCTAACATTCAATGCTTGTCATTTAAGATGAGAAACGTGTGAGCTTCGTGAACGATGTAGTTCTTTTGATCTGAAAAGTGACTGCCCTTACCTGAAACGAACTCTTGACTGTAGGATGACACAGAACCTGGGATTTAACTCCATTTCTCATGTGAAACACACAGCAGAGTTCTCATCCATTGATCACACTCTGCTTTAGAGCAAGAAGCACGCTCTTGCTTTCTAGAGTCTCTAATACAGCAGGAAACTTGAGTGTGCTCAGAACAAATGAACGGTGTTTCCTACACATACGGAGCATATCTAGTCCAACTTTGCTGCTGAAACTGATACAAACCACAAGTCCTCTTACATCCAATGCTTGTCAGTTAAGATGAGAAACGTGTGAGCTTCGTGAATGATGTAGTTCGTTTAGCTGTAAAGTACCTGCCCATACCTGAAACGAAGTCTTGCTTGTAGGGAGACTCAGAGCCTGGGGTTTAACTCCATTTCTGAAGTGAAACACACAGCAGAGTTCTCATATATAGATCACACTCTCCTTTAGAGCAAGAAGCACGCTCTTGCTCTCCAGAGTCTCTAAGACAGCAGGAAACGTGAGTGTGATGAGAACAAAATAACGGTGTTTCCTACACATACGGACCATAACTAGTTCAACACTGTTTCTGAAACTGAAAAAAAACAACACGTCCTCTAACACCCAATGCTTGTCAGTTAAGATGAGAAACGTGTGAGCTTCTTGAACGATTTAGTTCGTTTAGCTGTAAAGTAACTGCCCTTACCTGAAACGATTTCTGGCTTGTAGGAAGACTCAGAGCCTGGGATTTAACTCCATTTCTGAAGTGAAACACACAGCAGAGTTCTCATCCATTGATCACAATCTGCTTTAGAGCAAGAAGCACGCTCTTGCTTTCTAGATACTCTAATACAGCAGGAATCGTGAGTGTGCTCAGAACAAATGAATGCTGTTGCCTACACATACGGACCATATCTAGTCCAACTCTGCTGCTGAAACTGATACAAACCACAGGTCCTCTAACATCCAATGCTTGTCAGTTAAGATGAGAAACGTGTGAGCTTCGTGAATGATGTAGTTCGTTTAGCTGTAAAGTAGCTGCCCTTACCTGAAATGAAGTCTTGATTGTAGGGACACTCAGAGCCTGTAATTTAACTCCATTTCTGAAGGGAAACACACAGCATAGTTCTCATCCATTGATCACACTCTGCTTTTGAGCAAGAAGCACTCTCTTGCTTTCCAGAGTCTCTAAGACATCAGGAAACGTGAGTGTGATGAGGACAAAAGAACGGTGTTTCCTACACACACGGACCATATCTATTCCAACTCTTCTTCTGAAACTGGTACAAAGCACTGCTCCTCTAACATCCAATGCTTGTCATTTAAGATGAGTAACGTGTGAGCTTCGTGAACGATGTAGGAAATTTGAGCTGAAAAGTGACTGCCGTTACCTGAAACGAAGTAGTGCTTGTAGTAAGACACAGAGCCTGGGATTTAACTCCATTTCTGAAGGGAAACACACAGCATAGTTCTCATCAACGGTTCACACTCTGCTTTAGAGCAAGAAGCATGCTCTTGCTTTCCAGATTCACTAATACAGCAGGAAACTTGAGTGTGCTCAGAACAAAAGAACAGTGTTTCCTAAACATACGGACCATATCTAGTTCAAATCTGCTTCTGAAACTGAGAGAAACCACAGGTCCTCTAACATCCAATGCTTGTCAGTTAAGATGAGAAACGTGTGAGCTTCGTGAACGATGTAGTTTGTTTGAGCTATAAATTAACTGCGCTTACCTGAAACGAAGTCTTGCTTGTAGGAATACTGAGAGCCTGGGATTTAACTCCATTTCTGGAGTGAAACACACAGCATAGTTCTCATCCATTGATCACAATCTGCTTTAGAGCAAGAAGCATGCTCTTGCTTTCTAGATTCTCTAATACAGCAGGACACGTGAGTGTGCTCAGAACAAATGAACAGTGTTGCCTACACATACGGACCATATCTAGTTCAACTCTGATTCTGAAACGGAAAGAAGCCACAGGTCCTCTAACATCCAATGCTTGTCAGTTAAGATGAGAAACGTGTGAGCTTCGTGAAGGATCTAGTTCATTTGAGCCGAAAAGTGACTTCCCATACTTCAAACGAATTCTTGCTTGTAGGAAGACACAGAGCCTGGGATTTAACTCCATTTCGGAAGGGAAACACACAGCATAGTTCTCATCCATGGATCACACTCTGCATTATAGCAAGAAGCACGCTCTTGCTTTCCAGAGTCTCTATGACAGCAGGAAACTTGAGTGTGCTCAGAACAAAAGAACGGTGTTTCCTACACATATGGACCATAACTAGTTCAACTCTGTTTCTGAAACTGAAACAAACCACAGGTCCTCTAACATCCAATGCTTGTCAGTTAAGATGAGAAACGTGTGAGCTTCATGAACGATGTAGTTCGTTTGAGCTGAAAAGTGATTGCCCTTACTTGAATCGAAGTCTTGCTTGTGGGAACACACAGAGCCTGGAATTTAACTCCTTTTCCCAAGGGAAACACACAGCATAGTTCTCATCCATGGATCACACTCTGCTTTAGAGCAAGAAGCACGCTCTTGCTTTCTAGAGTCTGTGAGACAGCAGGAAACATGAATGTGCTGAGAAAAAAAGAACCGTGTTTCCTACACATACGGACCATATCTAGTACAACTCTGCCTCTGAAATCGATACAAAGCACAGGTGCTCTAACATCCAATGCTTGTCAGTTAAGATGAGAAACGTGTGAGCTTCGTGAACGATGTAGTTCGTTTGAGCTGAAAAGTGACTGCCCTTACCTAAAACGAATTAGTGTTTTATGAAGAGAGAGAGAGTGGGATTTAACTCCATTTCTGAAGTGAAACACACAGCATAGTTCTCATCCATTGATCACACTCTGCTTTAGAGCAAGAAGCACGCTCTTGCTTTCCAGAGTCTCTAAGACAGCAGGAAACATGAGTGTGATGAGAACAAAAGAACGGTGTTTCCAACACACACGGATCATATCTATTCCAACTCTTCTTCTGAAACTGATAAAAAGCACTGCTCCTCTAACATCCAATGCTTGTCATTTAAGATGAGAAACGTGTGAGCTTCGTGAACGATGTAGGAAATTTGATCTGAAAAGTGACTGCCGTTACCTGAAACGAAGTAGTGCTTGTAGGAAGACACAGAGCCTGGGATTTAATCCATTTCTGAAGGAAACACACAGCATAGTTCTCATCGACGGATCACACTCTGCTTTAGAGCAAGAAGCACGCTCTTGCTTTCTAGAGTCTCTAATACAGCAGGAAACTTGAGTGTGCTCAGAACAAATGAACGGTGTTTCCTACACATACGGAGCATATCTAGTCCAACTTTGCTGCAGAAACTGATACAAACCACAGGTCCTCTAACATCCAATGCTTGTCAGTTAAGATGAGAAACGTGTGAGCTTCGTGAAGGATGTAGTTCGTTTAGCTGTAAAGTAACTCCCATACCTGAAACGAAGTCTTGCTTGTAGGGAGACTCAGAGCCTGGGGTTTAACTCCATTTCTGAAGTGAAACACACAGCAGAGTTCTCATATATAGATCACACTCTCCTTTAGAGCAAGAAGCACGCTCTTGCTTTCCAGAGTCTCTAAGACAGCAGGAAACTTGAGTGTGCTCAGAAAAAATGAACGGTGTTGCCTACACATAAGGACCATATCTAGTCCAACTCTGCTGCTGAAACTGATACAAACCACAGGTCCTCTAACATCCAATGCTTTTCAGTTAAGATGAGAAACGTGTGAGCTTCGTGAATGATGTAGTTCGTTTAGCCGTAATGTAGCTGCCCTTACCTGAAATGAAGTCTTGATTGTAGGGACACTCAGAGCCTGTAATTTAACTCCATTTCTGAAGGGAAACACACAGCAAAGTTCTCATCCATTCATCACACTCTGCTTTTGAGCAAGAAGCACCCTCTTGCTTTCCAGAGTCTCTAAGACATCAGGAAACGTGAGTGTGATGAGGACAAAAGAATAGTGTTTCCTACACACACGGACCATATCTATTCCAACTCTTGTTCTGAAACGGATACAAAGCACTGCTCCTCTAACATCCAATGCTTGTCATTTAAGATGAGAACCGTGTGAGCTTCGTGAACAATGTAGGAAATTTGAGCTGAAAAGTTACTGCCGTTACCTGAAACGAAGTAGTGCTTGTAGTAAGACACAGAGCCTGGGATTTAAATCCATTTCTGAAGGGAAACACACAGCATAGTTCTCATCGACGGATCACACTCTGCTTTAGAGCAAGAAGCACGCTCTTGCTTTCTAGAATCTCTAATAAAACAGGAAACTTGAGTGTGCTCGGAAAAAGAACAGTGTTTCCTAAACATATGGACCATATCTAGTTCAACTCTGCTTCTGAAACTGAAAGAAACCACAGGTCCTCTAACATCCAATGCTTGTCAGTTAAGATGAGAATCGTGTGAGTTTCGTGAACGATGTAGTTGGTTTAGCTGTAAGTAACTCCCCTTACCTGAAACGAATTCTGGCTTGTAGGAAGACTCAGAGCCTGGGATTTAACTCCATTACTGAAGTGAAACACACAGCCGAGTTCTCAACTATTGATCACACTCTGCTTTAGAGCAAGAAGCACGCTCTTGCTTTCTAGAATCTCTAATAAAGCAGAAAACTTGAGTGTGCTCAGAATAAAAGAACGGTGTTTCCTACACATACGGACCATAACTAGTTCAACTCTGTTTCTGAAACTGAAACAAACCACAGGTCCTCTAACACCCAATGCTTGTCAGTTAAGATGAGAAACGTGTGAGTTTCGTGAACGATGTAGTTGGTTTAGCTGTAAGTAACTCCCCTTACCTGAAACGAAGTCTGGCTTGTAGGAAGACTCAGAGCCTGGGATTTAACTCCATTACTGAAGTGAAAAACACAGCATAGTTCTCATCCATTGATCACACTCTGTTTTAGAGCAAGAAGCACGCTCTTGCTTTCCAGAGTCTCTAAGACAGCAGGAAACGTGAGTGTGATGAGAACAAAAGAACGGTGTTTCCTACATGTACGGACAATATCTAATCCAACTCTGCTTCTGAAACTGATACAAAGCACTGGTCCTCTAACATCCAATGCTTATCAGTTAAGATGAGAAACGTGTGAGCTTCATGAACGATGTAGTTCGTTTGAGCTGAAAAGTGACTGCCCTTACTTGAATCGAAGTCTTGCTTGTAGGAAGACACAGAGCCTGGGATTTAACGCCATTTCTGAAGGGAAACACACACCATAGTTCTCATCCATGGATCACATTCTGCTTTAGAGAAAGAAGCACGCTCTTGCTTTCTAGAATCTCTAATACAGCAGGAAACTTGAGTGTGCTCAGAACAAAAGAACGGTGTTTCCTACACAAAAGGGCCTTATCTATTTCAACTCTGCCTCTGAATTTGATACAAAGCTCACGTCCTCTAACATCCAATGCTTGTCATTTAAGGTGAGAAACGTTTGAGCTTCGTGAATGATGTAGTTCGTTTGAGCTGAAAAGTGACTGCCCTTACCTAAAACGATGTAGTGCTTGTATGGAGACAGAGAGCCTAGGATTTAACTCCATTTCTGAAGGGAAACCCACAGCATAGTTCTCATCCATTGATCACACTCTGCTTTAGAGCAAGAAGCACGCTCTTGCTTTCCAGAGTCTCTAAGACAGCAGGAAACGTGAGTGTGATGAGAACAAAAGAACGGTGTTTCCTACACACATGGACCATATATATTCCAACTCTTCATCTGAAACTGATACAAAACACTGGTCCTCTAACATCCTATGCTTGTCATTTAAGATGAGAAACGTGTGAGCTTCGTGAACGATGTAGGAAATTTGATCTGAAAAGTGACAACCGTTAACTGAAATGAAGTAGTGCTTATAGGAAGACACAGAGCCTGGGATTTAACATCAATTCTGAAGGGAAACACACAGCATAGTTCTCATCGACGGATAACACTCTGCTTTAGAGCAAGAAACACGCTCTTGCTTTCTAGATTCTCTAATACAGCAGGAAACGTGAGTGTGCTCAGAACAAATGAACAGTGTTGCCTACACATACGGACGATATCTAGTTCAACTCTGCTTCTGAAACGGAAAGAAGCCACAGGTCCTCTAACATCCAATGCTTGTCAGTTAAGATGAGAAATGTGTGAGCTTAGTGAAGGATGTAGTTCATTTGAGCCAAAAAGTGACTGCCCATACTTCAAATGAATTCTTGCTTGTAGGAAGACACAGAGCCTGGGATTTAACTCCATTTCTGAAGGGAAACACACAGCATAGTTCTCATCTATGGATCACACTCTGCATTATAGCAAGAAGCATGCTCTTGCTTTCCAGAGTCTCTATGCCATCAGGAAACGTGAGTGTAATGAGAACAAAAGAACGTGGTTTCCTACACATATGGACCATAACTAGTTCAACTCTGTTTCTGAAACTGAAACAAACCACAGGTCCTCTAACACCCAATGCTTGTCAGTTAAGATGAGAAACGTGTGAGCTTCATGAATGATGTAGTTCGTTTGAGCTGAAAAGTGACTGCCCTTACTTGAATCGAAGTCTTGCTTGTGGGAACACACAAAGCCTGGAATTTAACTCCTTTTCCCAAGGGAAACACACAGCATAGTTCTCATCCATGGATCACACTCTGCTTAAGAGCAAGAAGCACGCTCTTGCTTTCTAGAGTCTGTGAGACAGCCGAAAACATGAATGTGCTGAGAACAAAAGAACGGTGTTTCCTACACATACGGACCATATCTAGTAGAACTCTGCCTCTGAAATCCATACAAAGCACAGGTGCTCTAACATTCAATGCTTGTCATTTAAGATGAGAAACGTGTGAGCTTCGTGAACGATGTAGTTCTTTTGATCTGAAAAGTGACTGCCCTTACCTGAAACGAACTCTTGACTGTAGGATGACACAGAACCTGGGATTTAACTCCATTTCTCATGTGAAACACACAGCAGAGTTCTCATCCATTGATCACACTCTGCTTTAGAGCAAGAAGCACGCTCTTGCTTTCTAGAGTCTCTAATACAGCAGGAAACTTGAGTGTGCTCAGAACAAATGAACGGTGTTTCCTACACATACGGAGCATATCTAGTCCAACTTTGCTGCTGAAACTGATACAAACCACAAGTCCTCTTACATCCAATGCTTGTCAGTTAAGATGAGAAACGTGTGAGCTTCGTGAATGATGTAGTTCGTTTAGCTGTAAAGTACCTGCCCATACCTGAAACGAAGTCTTGCTTGTAGGGAGACTCAGAGCCTGGGGTTTAACTCCATTTCTGAAGTGAAACACACAGCAGAGTTCTCATATATAGATCACACTCTCCTTTAGAGCAAGAAGCACGCTCTTGCTCTCCAGAGTCTCTAAGACAGCAGGAAACGTGAGTGTGATGAGAACAAAAGAACGGTGTTTCCTACACATACGGACCATAACTAGTTCAACACTGTTTCTGAAACTGAAAAAAAACAACACGTCCTCTAACACCCAATGCTTGTCAGTTAAGATGAGAAACGTGTGAGCTTCTTGAACGATTTAGTTCGTTTAGCTGTAAAGTAACTGCCCTTACCTGAAACGATTTCTGGCTTGTAGGAAGACTCAGAGCCTGGGATTTAACTCCATTTCTGAAGTGAAACACACAGCAGAGTTCTCATCCATTGATCACAATCTGCTTTAGAGCAAGAAGCACGCTCTTGCTTTCTAGATACTCTAATACAGCAGGAATCGTGAGGGTGCTCAGAACAAATGAATGCTGTTGCCTACACATACGGACCATATCTAGTAGAACTCTGCCTCTGAAATCCATACAAAGCACAGGTGCTCTAACATTCAATGCTTGTCATTTAAGATGAGAAACGTGTGAGCTTCGTGAACGATGTAGTTCTTTTGATCTGAAAAGTGACTGCCCTTACCTGAAACGAACTCTTGACTGTAGGATGACACAGAACCTGGGATTTAACTCCATTTCTCATGTGAAACACACAGCAGAGTTCTCATCCATTGATCACACTCTGCTTTAGAGCAAGAAGCACGCTCTTGCTTTCTAGAGTCTCTAATACAGCAGGAAACTTGAGTGTGCTCAGAACAAATGAACGGTGTTTCCTACACATACGGAGCATATCTAGTCCAACTTTGCTGCTGAAACTGATACAAACCACAAGTCCTCTTACATCCAATGCTTGTCAGTTAAGATGAGAAACGTGTGAGCTTCGTGAATGATGTAGTTCGTTTAGCTGTAAAGTACCTGCCCATACCTGAAACGAAGTCTTGCTTGTAGGGAGACTCAGAGCCTGGGGTTTAACTCCATTTCTGAAGTGAAACACACAGCAGAGTTCTCATATATAGATCACACTCTCCTTTAGAGCAAGAAGCACGCTCTTGCTCTCCAGAGTCTCTAAGACAGCAGGAAACGTGAGTGTGATGAGAACAAAAGAACGGTGTTTCCTACACATACGGACCATAACTAGTTCAACACTGTTTCTGAAACTGAAAAAAAACAACACGTCCTCTAACACCCAATGCTTGTCAGTTAAGATGAGAAACGTGTGAGCTTCTTGAACGATTTAGTTCGTTTAGCTGTAAAGTAACTGCCCTTACCTGAAACGATTTCTGGCTTGTAGGAAGACTCAGAGCCTGGGATTTAACTCCATTTCTGAAGTGAAACACACAGCAGAGTTCTCATCCATTGATCACAATCTGCTTTAGAGCAAGAAGCACGCTCTTGCTTTCTAGATACTCTAATACAGCAGGAATCGTGAGTGTGCTCAGAACAAATGAATGCTGTTGCCTACACATACGGACCATATCTAGTCCAACTCTGCTGCTGAAACTGATACAAACCACAGGTCCTCTAACATCCAATGCTTGTCAGTTAAGATGAGAAACGTGTGAGCTTCGTGAATGATGTAGTTCGTTTAGCTGTAAAGTAGCTGCCCTTACCTGAAATGAAGTCTTGATTGTAGGGACACTCAGAGCCTGTAATTTAACTCCATTTCTGAAGGGAAACACACAGCATAGTTCTCATCCATTGATCACACTCTGCTTTTGAGCAAGAAGCACTCTCTTGCTTTCCAGAGTCTCTAAGACATCAGGAAACGTGAGTGTGATGAGGACAAAAGAACGGTGTTTCCTACACACACGGACCATATCTATTCCAACTCTTCTTCTGAAACTGGTACAAAGCACTGCTCCTCTAACATCCAATGCTTGTCATTTAAGATGAGTAACGTGTGAGCTTCGTGAACGATGTAGGAAATTTGAGCTGAAAAGTGACTGCCGTTACCTGAAACGAAGTAGTGCTTGTAGTAAGACACAGAGCCTGGGATTTAACTCCATTTCTGAAGGGAAACACACAGCAGAGTTCTCATCCATTGATCACAATCTGCTTTAGAGCAAGAAGCATGCTCTTGCTTTCTAGATTCTCTAATACAGCAGGACACGTGAGTGTGCTCAGAACAAATGAACAGTGTTGCCTACACATACGGACCATATCTAGTTCAACTCTGATTCTGAAACGGAAAGAAGCCACAGGTCCTCTAACATCCAATGCTTGTCAGTTAAGATGAGAAACGTGTGAGCTTCGTGAAGGATCTAGTTCATTTGAGCCGAAAAGTGACTTCCCATACTTCAAACGAATTCTTGCTTGTAGGAAGACACAGAGCCTGGGATTTAACTCCATTTCGGAAGGGAAACACACAGCATAGTTCTCATCCATGGATCACACTCTGCATTATAGCAAGAAGCACGCTCTTGCTTTCCAGAGTCTCTATGACAGCAGGAAACTTGAGTGTGCTCAGAACAAAAGAACGGTGTTTCCTACACATATGGACCATAACTAGTTCAACTCTGTTTCTGAAACTGAAACAAACCACAGGTCCTCTAACATCCAATGCTTGTCAGTTAAGATGAGAAACGTGTGAGCTTCATGAACGATGTAGTTCGTTTGAGCTGAAAAGTGATTGCCCTTACTTGAATCGAAGTCTTGCTTGTGGGAACACACAGAGCCTGGAATTTAACTCCTTTTCCCAAGGGAAACACACAGCATAGTTCTCATCCATGGATCACACTCTGCTTTAGAGCAAGAAGCACGCTCTTGCTTTCTAGAGTCTGTGAGACAGCAGGAAACATGAATGTGCTGAGAACAAAAGAACCGTGTTTCCTACATATACGGACCATATCTAGTAAAACTCTGCCTCTGAAATCGATACAAAGCACAGGTGCTCTAACATCCAATGCTTGTCAGTTAAGATGAGAAACGTGTGAGCTTCGTGAACGATGTAGTTCGTTTGAGCTGAAAAGTGACTGCCCTTACCTAAAACGAATTAGTGTTTTATGAAGAGAGAGAGAGTGGGATTTAACTCCATTTCTGAAGTGAAACACACAGCATAGTTCTCATCCATTGATCACACTCTGCTTTAGAGCAAGAAGCACGCTCTTGCTTTCCAGAGTCTCTAAGACAGCAGGAAACATGAGTGTGATGAGAACAAAAGAACGGTGTTTCCAACACACACGGATCATATCTATTCCAACTCTTCTTCTGAAACTGATAAAAAGCACTGCTCCTCTAACATCCAATGCTTGTCATTTAAGATGAGAAACGTGTGAGCTTCGTGAACGATGTAGGAAATTTGATCTGAAAAGTGACTGCCGTTACCTGAAACGAAGTAGTGCTTGTAGGAAGACACAGAGCCTGGGATTTAATCCATTTCTGAAGGAAACACACAGCATAGTTCTCATCGACGGATCACACTCTGCTTTAGAGCAAGAAGCACGCTCTTGCTTTCTAGAGTCTCTAATACAGCAGGAAACTTGAGTGTGCTCAGAACAAATGAACGGTGTTTCCTACACATACGGAGCATATCTAGTCCAACTTTGCTGCTGAAACTGATACAAACCACAGGTCCTCTAACATCCAATGCTTGTCAGTTAAGATGAGAAACGTGTGAGCTTCGTGAAGGATGTAGTTCGTTTAGCTGTAAAGTAACTCCCATACCTGAAACGAAGTCTTGCTTGTAGGGAGACTCAGAGCCTGGGGTTTAACTCCATTTCTGAAGTGAAACACACAGCAGAGTTCTCATATATAGATCACACTCTCCTTTAGAGCAAGAAGCACGCTCTTGCTTTCCAGAGTCTCTAAGACAGCAGGAAACTTGAGTGTGCTCAGAAAAAATGAACGGTGTTGCCTACACATAAGGACCATATCTAGTCCAACTCTGCTGCTGAAACTGATACAAACCACAGGTCCTCTAACATCCAATGCTTTTCAGTTAAGATGAGAAACGTGTGAGCTTCGTGAATGATGTAGTTCGTTTAGCCGTAATGTAGCTGCCCTTACCTGAAATGAAGTCTTGATTGTAGGGACACTCAGAGCCTGTAATTTAACTCCATTTCTGAAGGGAAACACACAGCAAAGTTCTCATCCATTCATCACACTCTGCTTTTGAGCAAGAAGCACCCTCTTGCTTTCCAGAGTCTCTAAGACATCAGGAAACGTGAGTGTGATGAGGACAAAAGAATAGTGTTTCCTACACACACGGACCATATCTATTCCAACTCTTGTTCTGAAACGGATACAAAGCACTGCTCCTCTAACATCCAATGCTTGTCATTTAAGATGAGAACCGTGTGAGCTTCGTGAACAATGTAGGAAATTTGAGCTGAAAAGTTACTGCCGTTACCTGAAACGAAGTAGTGCTTGTAGTAAGACACAGAGCCTGGGATTTAAATCCATTTCTGAAGGGAAACACACAGCATAGTTCTCATCGACGGATCACACTCTGCTTTAGAGCAAGAAGCACGCTCTTGCTTTCTAGAATCTCTAATAAAACAGGAAACTTGAGTGTGCTCGGAAAAAGAACAGTGTTTCCTAAACATATGGACCATATCTAGTTCAACTCTGCTTCTGAAACTGAAAGAAACCACAGGTCCTCTAACATCCAATGCTTGTCAGTTAAGATGAGAATCGTGTGAGTTTCGTGAACGATGTAGTTGGTTTAGCTGTAAGTAACTCCCCTTACCTGAAACGAATTCTGGCTTGTAGGAAGACTCAGAGCCTGGGATTTAACTCCATTACTGAAGTGAAACACACAGCCGAGTTCTCAACTATTGATCACACTCTGCTTTAGAGCAAGAAGCACGCTCTTGCTTTCTAGAATCTCTAATAAAGCAGAAAACTTGAGTGTGCTCAGAATAAAAGAACGGTGTTTCCTACACATACGGACCATAACTAGTTCAACTCTGTTTCTGAAACTGAAACAAACCACAGGTCCTCTAACACCCAATGCTTGTCAGTTAAGATGAGAAACGTGTGAGTTTCGTGAACGATGTAGTTGGTTTAGCTGTAAGTAACTCCCCTTACCTGAAACGAAGTCTGGCTTGTAGGAAGACTCAGAGCCTGGGATTTAACTCCATTACTGAAGTGAAACACACAGCAGAGTTCTCAACTATTGATCACACTCTGCTTTAGAGCAAGAAGCACGCTCTTGCTTTCCAGAGTCTCTAAAACAGCAGGAAACGTGAGTGTGATGAGAACAAAAGAACAGTGTTTCCTACACATACGGACAATATCTAGTCCAACCCTGCTTCTGAAACTGATACAAAGCACTGGTCATCTAACATCCAATGCTTGTCAGTTAAGATGAGAAACGTGTGAGGTTCATGAATGATGTAGTTCATTTGAGCTGAAAAGTGACTGCCATTACCTAAAACGAAGTAGTGCTTGTATGAAGAGTGAGAGCCTAGGGTTTAACTCCATTTCTGAAGGGAAACACACAGCATAGTTCTCATCCATTGATCACACTCTGCTTTAGAGCAAGAAGCACGCTCTTGCTTTCTAGAGTCTCTAAGACAGCAGGAAACGTGAGTGTGATGAGAACAAAAGAACGGTGTTTCCTACACACTCGGACCATATCTATTCCAACTCTTCTTCTGAAACTGATACAAAGCACTGCTCCTCTAACATCCAATGCTTGTCAGTTAAGATGAGAAATGTGTGAGCTTCGTGAATGATGTAGTTCGTTTAGCTGTAAAGTAACTGCCCATACCTGAAACGAAGTCTTGCTTGTAGGGAGACTCAGAGCCTGGGGTTTAACTCCATTTCTGAAGTGAAACACACAGCAGTGTTCTCATATATAGATCACACTCTCCTTTAGAGCAAGAAGCACGCTCTTGCTCTCCAGAGTCTCTAAGAGAGCAGGAAACGTGAGTGTGATGAGAACAAAAGAATGTTGTTTCCTACACATACGGACCATAACTAGTTCAACTCTGTTTCTGAAACTGAAACAAACCATAGGTCCTCTAACACCCAATGCTTGTCAGTTAAGATGAGAAACGTGTGAGCTTCGTGAATGATGTAGTTCGTTTTGCTGTAAAGTAGCTGCCCTTACCTGAAATGAAGTCTTGATTGTAGGGACACTCAGAGCCTGTAATTTAACTCCATTTCTGAAGGGAAACACACAGCATAGTTCTCATCCATTGATCACACTCTGCTTTTGAGCAAGAAGCACCCTCTGGCTTTCCAGAGTCTCTAAGACATCAGGAAACGTGAGTGTGATGAGGACAAAAGAACGGTGTTTCCTACACACACCGACTATATCTATTCCAAATCTTCTTCTGAAACTGGTACAAAGCACTGCTCCTCTAACATCCAATGCTTTTCATTTAAGATGAGAAACGTGTGAGCTTCGTGAACGATGTAGGAAATTTGAGCTGAAAAGTGACTGCCGTTACCTGAAATGAAGTAGTGCTTGTAGTAAGACACACAGCCTGGGATTTAACTCCATTTCTGAAGGGAAACACACAGCATAGTTCGCATCGACGGATCACACTCTGCTTTAGAGCAAGAAGCACGCTCTTGTTTTCTAGAGTCTCTAATACAGCAGGAAACTTGAGTGTGCTCAGAACAAAAGAACGGTGTTCCCTACACATACAGACCATATCTAGTTCAACTCTTCTTCTGAAACGGAAAGAAGCCACAGGAACTCTAACATCCAATGCTTGTCAGTTAACATGAGAAACGTGTGAGCTTCGTGTAGGAGGTAGTTCATTTGAGCCGAAAAGTGACTGCCCATACTTCAAAAGAAGTCTTGCTTGTAGGAAGACACAGAGCCTGGAATGTAACTCCATTTCTGAAGGGAAACACACAGCATAGTTCTCATCCATGGATCACACTCTGCTTTGGAGCAAGAAGCACGCTCTTGCTTTCTAGAGTCTCTAATACAGCAGGAAACTTGAGTGTGCTCAGAACAAAAGAAGGGTGTTTCCTACACATATCGACCATAAAAAGTTCAACTCTGCTTCTGAAACTGAAACAAACCACAGGTCCTCTAACACCCAATGCTTGTCAGTTAAGATGAGTAACGTGTGAGCTTCGTGAACGATGTAGTTTGTTTGAGCTGAAAAGTGACTGCCCTTAACTGAAATGAAGTAGTGCTTGTAGGAAGACACAGAGCGTTAGATTTAACTCCATTTCTGATGTGAAACACACAGCAGAGTGCTCATCCATTGATCACACTCTGCTTTAGAGCAAGAAGCACGCTCTTGCTTTCCAGAGTCTCTAAGACAGCAGGAAACGTGAGTGTGATGAGAACAAAAGAACGGTGTTTCCTACACACACGGACCATATCTATTCCAACTCTTCTTCTGAAACTGATACAAAGCACTGCTCCTCTAACATCCAATGCTTGTCATTTAAGATGAGAAACGTTTGAGCTTCCTGAATGATGTAGTTCATTTGAGCTGAAAAGTGACTTCCCTTACCTAAAACGAAATAGTGCTTGTATGAAGACAGACAGCCTAGGAATTAACTCCATTTATGAAGGGAAACACACAGCATAGTTCTCATCCATTGATCACACTCTGCTTTAGAGCAAGAAGCACGCTCTTGCTTTCCAGTGTCTCTAAGACAGCAGGAAACGTGAGTGTGATGAGAACAAAAGAACGGTGTTTCCTACACACACGGACCATATCTATTCCAACTCTTCTACTGAAACTGATACAAAGCACTGCTCCTCTAACATCCAATGCTTGTCATTTAAGATGAGAAACGTGTGAGATTCGTGAACGATGTAGGAAATTTGATCTGAAAAGTGACTGCCGTTACCTGAAACGAAGTAGTGCTTGTAGGAAGACACAGAGCCTGGGATTTAATCCATTTCTGAAGGGAAACACACAGCATAGTTCTCATCGACGGATCACACTCTGCTTTAGAGCAAGAAGTACGCTCTTGCTTTCTAGAGTCTCTAATACAGCAGGAAACTTGAGTGTGCTCAGAACAAATGAACGGTGTTTCCTACACATACGGAGCATATCTAGTCTAACTTTGCTGCTGAAACTGATACAAACCACAGGTCCTCTAACATCCAATGCTTGTCAGTTAAGATGAGAAACGTGTGAGCTTCGTGAAGGATGTAGTTCGTTTAGCTGTAAAGTAACTGCCCATACCTGAAACGAAGTCTTGCTTGTAGGGAGACTCAGAGCCTGGGGTTTAACTCCATTTCTGAAGTGAAACACAGACCAGAGTTCTCATATATAGATCACACTCTCCTTTAGAGCAAGAAGCACGCTCTTGCTCTCCAGAGTCTCTAAGACAGCAGGAAACGTGAGTGTGATGAGACCAAAGAAGGATGTTTCCTACACATACGGACCATAACTAGTTCAACTCTGTTTCTCAAACTGAAACAAACCACAGGTCCTCTAACACCCAATGCTTGTCAGTTAAGATGAGAAACGTGTGAGCTTCGTGAATGATGTAGTTCGTTTAGCTGTAAAGTAGCTGCCCTTACTTGAAATGAAGTCTTGATTGTAGGGACACTCAGAGCCTGTAATTTAACTCCATTTCTGAAGGGAAACACACAGCATAGTTCTCATCCATTGATCACACTCTGCTTTTGAGCAAGAAGCACCCTCTGGCTTTCCAGAGTCTCTAAGACATCAGGAAACGTGAGTGTGATGAGGACAAAAGAACGGTGTTTCGTACACACAAGGACCATATCTATTCCAACTCTTCTTCTGAAACTGGTACAAAGCACTGCTCCTCTAACATCCAATGCTTTTCATTTAAGATGAGAAACGTGTGAGCTTCGTGAACGAGGTAGTAAATTTGAGCTGAAAAGTGACTGCCGTTACCTGAAACGAAGTAGTGCTTGTAGTAAGACACAGAGCCTGGGATTTAACTCCATTTCTGAAGGGAAACACACAGCATAGTTCTCATCGACGGATCACACTCTGCTTTAGAGCAAGAAGCACGCTCTTGCTTTCTAGAGTCTCTAATACAGCAGGAAACTTGAGTGTGCTCAGAACAAATGAACGGTGTTTCCTACACATACGGAGCATATCTAGTCCAACTTTGCTGCTGAAACTGATACAAATCACAGGTCCTCTAACATCCAATGCTTGTCAGTTAAGATGAGAAACGTGTGAGCTTCGTGAAGGATGTAGTTCATTTGAGCCGAAAATTGACTGCCCATACTTCAAACGAATTCTTGCTTGTAGGAAGACACAGAACCTGGGATTTAACTCTATTTCTGAAGGGAAACACACAGCATAGTTCTCATCTGTGGATCACACTCTGCATTATAGCAAGAAGCACGCTCTTGCATTCCAGAGTCTCTATGACAGCAGGAAACGTGAGTGTGATGAGAACAAAAGAACGATGTTTCCTACACATATGGACCATAACTAGTTCAACTCTGTTTCTGAAACTGAAACAAACCACAGGTCCTCTAACACCCAATGCCTGTCAGTTAAGATGAGAAACGTGTGAGCTTCATGAACGATGTAGTTCGTTTGAGCTGCAAAGTGACTGCCCTTACCTGAAACGAAGTATTGACTGTAGGATGACACAGATCCTGGGATTTAACTCCATTTCTGATGTGAAACACACAGCAGAGTTCTCATCCATGGATCACACTCTGCTTTAGAGCAAGAAGCACGCTCTTGCTTTCTAGAGTCTGTGAGACAGCAGGAAACATGAATGTGCTGAGAACAAAAGAACGGTGTTTCCTACACATACAGACCATATCTAGTACAACTCTGCCTCTGAAATCCATACAAAGCACAGGTGCTCTAACATTCAATGCTTGTCATTTAAGAGGAGAAACATGTGAGCTTCGTGAACGATGTAATTCTTTTGATCTGAAAAGTGACTGCCCTTACCCTAAACGAAGTCTTGACTGTAGGATGACACAGATCCTGGGATTTAACTCCATTTCTGATGTGAAACACACAGCAGAGTTCTCATCCATTGATCACACTCTGCTTTAGAGCAAGAAGCACGCTCTTGCTTTCTAGAGTCTCTAAAACAGCAGGAAACTTGAGTATGCTCAGAACAAAAGAACGGTGTTCCCTACACATACAGACCCTATCTAGTTCAATTCTGCTTCTGAAATGGAAAGAAGCCACAGGACCTCTAACATCCAATGCTTGTCAGTTAAGATAAGAAACGTGTGAGCTTCGTGGAGGAGGTAGTTCATTTGAGCCGAAAAGTGACTGCCCATACTTCAAAAGAAGTCTTGCTTGTAGGAAGACACAGATGCTGGAATGTAACTCCATTTCTGAAGGGAAACACACAGCATAGTTCTCATCCATGGACCACACTCTGCTTTAGAGCAAGAAGCACGCTCTTGCTTTCTAGAGTCTGCGAGACAGCAGGAAACATGAATGTGCTGAGAACAAAAGAACGGTATTTCCTACACATAAGGACCATATCTAGTACAACTCTGCCTCTGAAATCCATACAAAGCACAGGTGCTCTAACATTCAATGCTTGTCATTTAAGATGAGACACATGTGAGCTTCGTGAACGATGTAGTTCTTTTGAGCTGAAAAGTGACTGCCCTTAACTGAAGCGAAGTAGTGCTTGTAGGAAGACACAGAGCTTGGGATTTAACTCCATTTCTGAAGGGAAACACACAGCATAGTTCTCATCCATGGATCACACTCTGCTTTAGAGCAAGAAGGACGCTCTTGCTTTCTAGAATCTCTAATAAAGCAGGAAACATGAGTGTGCTCAGAACAAAAGAACGTTGTTCCCTACACATACAGACCATATCTAGTTCAACTCTGCTTCTGAAACGGAAAAAAGCCACAGGTCCTCTAACATCCAATGCTTGTCAGATAAGATGAGAAACGTGTGAGCTTCGTGAAGGATGTAGTTCGTTTGAGCTGAAAAGTGACTACCCATACTTCAAACGAAGTCTTGCTTGTAGGAAGACACAGAGCCTGGGATTTAACTCCATTTCTGAAGGGAAACACACAGCATAGTTCTCATCCATGGATCACATTCTGCTTCAGAGCAAGAAGCACGCTCTTGCTTTCTAGAGTGTCTAATGTAGCAGGAAACTTGAGTGTGCTCAGAACAAAAGAACGGTGTTTCCTACACATAAGGGCCTTATCTATTTCAGCAATGACTCTGAATTTGATACAAAGCACACATCCTCTAACATCCAATGCTTGTCATTTAAGGTGAGAAACGTTTGAGCTTCCTGAATGATGTAGTTCGTTTGAGATGAAAATGACTGCCCTTACCTATAACGAAGTAGTACTTGTATGAAGACAGAGAGCCTAGGATTTAACTCCATTTATGAAGGGAAACCCACAGCATAGTTTGCATCCATTGATCACACTCTGCTTTAGAGCAAGAAACACGCTCTTGCTTTCCAGAGTCTCTAATTCAGCAGGAAACGTGAGTGTGATGAGAACAAAAGAACGGTGTTTCCTACACACACGGACCATATCTCTTCCAACTCTTCTTCTGAAACTGATACAAAGCACTGCTCCTCTAACATCCAATGCTTGTCATTTAAGATGAGAAACGTGTGAGCTTCGTGAACGATGTAGGAAATTTGATCTGAAAAGTGACTGCCGTTACCTGAAACGAAGTAGTGCTTATAGGAAGACACAGAGCCTGGGATTTAACATCAATTCTGAAGGGAAACACACAGCATAGTTCTCATCAACAGATCACACTCTGCTTTAGAGCAAGAAGTACGCTCTTGCTTTCTAGATTCACTAATAGAGAAGGAAACTTGAATGTGCTCAGAACAAAAGAACAGTGTTTCCTAAACATACGGACCATATCTAGTTCAAATCTGCTTCTGAAACTGAAAGAAACCACAGGTCCTCTAACATCCAATGCTTGTCCTTTAAGATGAGAAACGTGTGAGCCTCGTGAAGGATGTAGTTCATTTGAGCCGAAAAGTGACTGCCCATACTTTAAATGAATTCTTGCTTGTAGGAAGACACAGAGCCTGGGATTTAACTCCATTTCTGAAGGGAAACACACAGCATAGTTCTCATCCAGGGATCACACTCTGCATTATACCAAGAAGCATGCTCTTGCTTTCCAGAGTCTCTATGACAGCAGGAAACATGAGTGTGATGAGAACAAAAGAACGGTGTTTCCTACACATACGGACCATATCTAGTACAACTCTGCCTCTGAAATCGATACAAAGCACAGAGGCTCTAACATTCAATGCTTGTCATTTAAGATGAGAAACGTGTGAGCTTCGTGAATGATGTAGTTCTTTTGATCTGAAGAGTGACTGCCCTTACCTGAAACGAAGTCTTGACTGTAGGAAGACACAGAGCGTGGGATTTAACTCCATTTCTGAAGGGAAACACACAGCATAGTTCTCATCTATGGATCACACTCTGCATTATAGCAAGAAGTACGCTCTTGCTTTCCAGTGTCTCTATGACAGCAAGAAACGTGAGTGTGATGAGAACAAAAGAACGGTGTTTCCTACACATATGGACCATAACTAGTTCAACTCTGTTTCTGAAACTGAAACAAACCACAGGTCCTCTAACACCCAATGCTTGTCAGTTAAGATGAGAAACGTGTGAGCTTCATGAACGATCTAGTTCGTTTGAGCTGAAAAGTGACTGCCCTTACTTGAATCGAAGTCTTGCTTGTGGGAACACACAGAGCCTGGAATTTAACTCCTTTTCCCAAGGGAAACACACAGCATAGTTCTCATCCATGGATCACACTCTGCTTTAGAGCAAGAAGCACGCTCTTGCTTTCTAGAGTCTGTGAGACAGCAGGAAACATGAATGTGCTGAGAACAAAAGAACGGTGTTTCCTACACATAAGGACAATATCTAGTACAAATCTGACTCTGAAATCCATACAAAGCACAGGTGCTCTAACATTCAATGCTTGTCATTTAAGATGAGAAACATGTGAGCTTTGTGAACGATGTAGTTCTTTTGAGCTGAAAAGTGACTGCCCTTAACTGAAGCGAAGTAGTGCTTGTAGGAAGACACAGAGCTTGGGATTTAACTCCATTTCTGAATGGAAACACACAGCGTAGTTCTCATCCATGGATCACACTCTGCTTTAGAGCAAGAAGCACGCTCTTGCTTTCTAGAGTCTCTAATACAGCAGCAAACTTGAGTGTGCTCAGAACAAAAGAAGGGTGTTTCCTACACATACAGACCATATCTAGTACAACTCTGACTCTGAAATCGATACAAAGCACAGAGGCTCTAACATTCAATGCTTGTCATTTAAGATGAGAAACGTGTGAGCTTCGTGAACGATGTAGTTCGTTTAGCTGTAAGTAACTGCCCTTACCTGAAACGAAGTCTGGCTTGTAGGAAGACATAGAGCCTGAGATTTAACATCAATTCTGAAGGGAAACACACAGCATAGTTCTCATTGACGGATCACACTCTGCTTTAGAGCAAGAAGCACACTCTTGCTTCTAGATTCACTAATACAGCAGGAAACTTGAGTGTGCTCAGAACAAAAAAACAGTGTTTCCTAAACATAGGGACCATATCTAGTTCAAATCTTCTTCTGAAACTGAAAGAAACCACAGGTCCTCTAACATCCAATGCGTGTCAGTTAAGATGAGAAACGTGTGAGCTTCGTGAACGATGTAGTTCATTTGAGCAGTAAATTAACTGCCCTTACCTGAAACGAAGTCTTGCTTGTAAGAACACTGAGAGGCTGGGATTTAACTCCATTTCTGAAGTGAAACACACAGCATAGTTCTCATCTATTCATCAAAATCTGCTTTAGAGCAGGAAGTACGCTCTTGCTTTCTAGTTTCTATAATACAACAGGAAACGTGAGTGTGGTCAGAACAAATGAACAGTGTTGCCTACTCATACGGACCATATCTAGTTCTACTATGCTTCTGAAACGGAAAGAAGCCACAGGTCCTCTAACATCCAATGCTTGTCAGTTAAGATGAGAATCGTGTGAGCTTCGTGAAGGATGTTGTTCATTTGAGCAGAAAAGTGACTTCCCATACTTCAAACGAATTCTTGCTTGTAGGAAGACACAGAGGCTGGAATGTAATCCATTTCTGAAGGGAAACACACAGCTTAGTTCTCATCCATGGATCACACTCTGCATTATAGCAAGAAGCACGCTCTTGCTTTCCCGAGTCTCTAAGACAGCAGGAAATGTGAGTGTGATGAGAACAAAAGAACGGTGTTTCCTACACATATGGACCATAACTTGTTCAACTCTGTTTCTGAAACTGAAACAAACCACAGGTCCTCTAACACCCAATGCTTGTCAGTTAAGATGAGAAACGTGTGAGCTTCATGAACAATGTAGTTCGTTTGAGCTGAAAAGTGACTGCCCTTACTTGAATCGAAATCTTGCTTGTGGGAACACACAGAGCCTGGAATTACCTCCTTTTCCCAAGGGTAACACACAGCATAGTTCTCATCCATGGATCACACTCTGCTTTAGAGCAAGAAGCACGCTCTTGCTTTCTAGAGTCTGTGAGACAGCAGGAAACATGAGTGTGCTGAGAACAAAAGAACGGTGTTTCCTACACATACGGACCATATCTTGTACAACTCTGCCTCTGAAATCGACACAAAGCACAGGTCCTCTAACATTCAATGCTTGTCATTTAAGATGAGAAACGTGTGAGCTTCTTGAACGACGTAGTTCTTTTGATCTGAAAAGTGACTGCCCTTACTTGAAACGAAGTCTTGAGTGTAGGATGACACAGAGCCTGGGATTTAACTCCATTTCTGAAGGGATATACACAGCATAGTTCTCATTGACGGATCACACTCTGCATTAGAGCAAGAAGCACGCTCTTGCTTTCTAGATTCACTCATACAGCAGGAAACTTGAGTGTGCTCAGAACAAAAGAACAGTGTTTCCTAAACATACGGACCATATCTAGTTCAAATCTGCTTCTGAAACTGAAAGAAACCACAGGTCCTCTAACATCCAATGCGTGTCAGTTAAGATGAGAAACGTGTGAGCTTCGTGAACGATGTAGTTCGTTTGAGCTGTAAATTAACTGCCCTTACCTGAAACGAAGTCTTGCTTGTAAGAACACTGAGAGGCTGGGATTTAACTCCATTTCTGAAGTGAAACACACAGCATAGTTCTCATCCATTGATCACAATCTGCTTTAGAGCAAGAAGCACGCTCTTGCTTTCTAGATTCTCTAATACAGCAGGAAACGTGAGTGTGCTCAGAACAAATGAACAGTTTTGCCTACACATACAGACCATATCTAGTTCAACTCTGCTGCTGAAACTGATACAAACCACAGGTCCTCCTACATCCAATGCTTGTCAGTTAAGAGGAGAATCGTGTGAGCTTCGTGAATGATGTAGTTCTTTTAGCTGTAAGGTAACTGCCCATACCTGTAACGTAGTCTTGCTTGTAGGGAGACTCAGAGCCTGGGGTTTAACTCAATTTCTGTTGTGAAACACACAGCAGAGTTCTTATATATAGATCACACTCTGCTTTAGAGCAAGAAGCACGCTCTTGCTTTCTAGAGTCTCTAAGACAGCAGGAAACATGAGTGTGCTGAGAAAAAAAGAACGGTGTTTCCTACAAATATAGACCATATCTAGTTCAACTCTGCTTCTGAAACGGAAAGAAGCCAAAGGTCCTCTAACATCCAATGCTTGTCAGTTAAGATGAGAAACGTGTGAGCTTCGTGAAGGATGTAGTTCATTTGAGCCGAAAAGTGACTGCCCATACTTCAAAAGAAGTCTTGCATGTAGGAAGACACAGAGCCTGGAATGTAACTCCATTTCTGAAGGGAAACACACAGCATAGTTCTCATGAATGGATAACACTCTGAATCATAGCAAGAAGCACGCTCTTGCTTTCCAGAGTCTCTAAGACAGCAGGAAACGTGAGTGTGATGAGAACAAAAGAACGTGGTTTCCTACACATATGGACCATAACTAGTTCAACTCTGTTTCTGAAACTGAAACAAACCACAGGTCCTCTAACACCCAATGCTTGTCAGTTAAGATGAGAAACGTGTGAGCTTCATGAACGATGTAGTTCGTTTGAGCTGAAAAGTGATTGCCCTTACTTGAATTGAAGTCTTGCTTGTGGGAACACACAGAGCCTGGAATTTAACTCCTTTTCCCAAGGGAAACACACAGCATAGTTCTCATCCATGGATCACACTCTGCTTTAGAGCAAGAAGCACGCTCTTGCTTTCTAGAGTCTCTGAGACAGCAGGAAACATGAGTGTGCTGAGAACAAAAGAACGTTGTTTCCTACACATACGGACCATATCTAGTACTACTCTGCCTATGAAATCGATACAAAGCACAGGTCCTCTAAAATTCAATGCTTGTCATTTAAGATGAGAAACATGTGAGCATCGTGAACGATGTAGTTCGTTTGAGCTGTAAATTAACTGCCCTTTCGTGAAACGAAGTCTTGCTTGTAGGAACACTGAGAGCCTGGGATTCAACTCCATTTCTGAAGTGAAACACACAGCATAGTTCTCATCCATTGATCACAATCTGCTTTAGAGCATGAAGGACGCTCTTGCTTTCTAGAATCTCTAATAAAGCAGGAAACTTGAGTGTGCTCAGAACAAAAGATCGGTGTTTCCTACACATACAGACCATATCTAGTTCAACTCTGCTTCTGAAACGGAAAGAAGCCACAGGTCCTCTAACCTCCAATGCTTGTCAGTTAAGATGAGAAACGTGTGAGCTTCGTGAAGGATGTAGTTCGTTTAGCTGTAAGTAACTCCCCTTACCTGAAACGAAGTCTGGCTTGTAGGAAGACTCAGAGCCTGGGATTTAACTCCATTACTGAAGTGAAACACACAGCAGAGTTCTCATCCATTGATCACACTCTGCTTTTGAGCAAGAAGCACGCTCTTGCTTTCCAGAGTCTCTAAGAAAGCAGGAAACGAGAGTGTGATGAGAACAAAAGAACAGTGGTTCCTACACATACAGACCATATCTAGTCCAACTCAGCCTCTGAAATTGATACAAAGCACAGGTCCTCTAACATCCAAAGCTTGTCATTTAAGATGAGAATCGTGTGAGCTTCGTGAACGATGTAGTTCCTTTGAGCTGAAAAGTGACTGCCCTTACTTGAATCAAAGTCTTGCTTGTAGGAAGACACAGAGCCTGGGATTTAACTCCATTTCTGAAGGGAAACACACAGCATAGTTCTCATCCATGGATCACATTCTGCTTTAGAGCAAGAAGCACGCTCTTTCTTTCTAGAGTCTCTAATACAGCAGGAAACTTGAGTGTGCTCAGAACAAAAGAACGGTGTTTCCTACACATACAGAACCTATCTAGTTCAACTCTGCTTCTGAAACGGAAAGAAGCCACAGGTCCTCTAACATCCAATGCTTGTCAGATAAGATGAGAAACGTGTGAGCTTCGTGAAGGATGTAGTTCGTTTGAGCTGAAAAGTGACTACCCATACTTCAAACGAAGTCTTGCTTGTAGGAAGACACAGAGCCTGGGATTTAACTCCATTTCTGAAGGGAAACACACAGCATAGTTCTCATCCATGGATCACATTCTGCTTCAGAGCAAGAAGCACGCTCTTGCTTTCTAGAGTGTCTAATGTAGCAGGAAACTTGAGTGTGCTCAGAACAAAAGAACGGTGTTTCCTACACATAAGGGCCTTATCTATTTCAGCAATGACTCTGAATTTGATACAAAGCACACATCCTCTAACATCCAATGCTTGTCATTTAAGGTGAGAAACGTTTGAGCTTCCTGAATGATGTAGTTCGTTTGAGATGAAAATGACTGCCCTTACCTATAACGAAGTAGTACTTGTATGAAGACAGAGAGCCTAGGATTTAACTCCATTTATGAAGGGAAACCCACAGCATAGTTTGCATCCATTGATCACACTCTGCTTTAGAGCAAGAAACACGCTCTTGCTTTCCAGAGTCTCTAATTCAGCAGGAAACGTGAGTGTGATGAGAACAAAAGAACGGTGTTTCCTACACACACGGACCATATCTCTTCCAACTCTTCTTCTGAAACTGATACAAAGCACTGCTCCTCTAACATCCAATGCTTGTCATTTAAGATGAGAAACGTGTGAGCTTCGTGAACGATGTAGGAAATTTGATCTGAAAAGTGACTGCCGTTACCTGAAACGAAGTAGTGCTTATAGGAAGACACAGAGCCTGGGATTTAACATCAATTCTGAAGGGAAACACACAGCATAGTTCTCATCAACAGATCACACTCTGCTTTAGAGCAAGAAGTACGCTCTTGCTTTCTAGATTCACTAATAGAGAAGGAAACTTGAATGTGCTCAGAACAAAAGAACAGTGTTTCCTAAACATACGGACCATATCTAGTTCAAATCTGCTTCTGAAACTGAAAGAAACCACAGGTCCTCTAACATCCAATGCTTGTCCTTTAAGATGAGAAACGTGTGAGCCTCGTGAAGGATGTAGTTCATTTGAGCCGAAAAGTGACTGCCCATACTTTAAATGAATTCTTGCTTGTAGGAAGACACAGAGCCTGGGATTTAACTCCATTTCTGAAGGGAAACACACAGCATAGTTCTCATCCAGGGATCACACTCTGCATTATACCAAGAAGCATGCTCTTGCTTTCCAGAGTCTCTATGACAGCAGGAAACATGAGTGTGATGAGAACAAAAGAACGGTGTTTCCTACACATACGGACCATATCTAGTACAACTCTGCCTCTGAAATCGATACAAAGCACAGAGGCACTAACATTCAATGCTTGTCATTTAAGATGAGAAACGTGTGAGCTTCGTGAATGATGTAGTTCTTTTGATCTGAAGAGTGACTGCCCTTACCTGAAACGAAGTCTTGACTGTAGGAAGACACAGAGCGTGGGATTTAACTCCATTTCTGAAGGGAAACACACAGCATAGTTCTCATCTATGGATCACACTCTGCATTATAGCAAGAAGTACGCTCTTGCTTTCCAGTGTCTCTATGACAGCAAGAAACGTGAGTGTGATGAGAACAAAAGAACGGTGTTTCCTACACATATGGACCATAACTAGTTCAACTCTGTTTCTGAAACTGAAACAAACCACAGGTCCTCTAACACCCAATGCTTGTCAGTTAAGATGAGAAACGTGTGAGCTTCATGAACGATCTAGTTCGTTTGAGCTGAAAAGTGACTGCCCTTACTTGAATCGAAGTCTTGCTTGTGGGAACACACAGAGCCTGGAATTTAACTCCTTTTCCCAAGGGAAACACACAGCATAGTTCTCATCCATGGATCACACTCTGCTTTAGAGCAAGAAGCACGCTCTTGCTTTCTAGAGTCTGTGAGACAGCAGGAAACATGAATGTGCTGAGAACAAAAGAACGGTGTTTCCTACACATAAGGACAATATCTAGTACAAATCTGACTCTGAAATCCATACAAAGCACAGGTGCTCTAACATTCAATGCTTGTCATTTAAGATGAGAAACATGTGAGCTTTGTGAACGATGTAGTTCTTTTGAGCTGAAAAGTGACTGCCCTTAACTGAAGCGAAGTAGTGCTTGTAGGAAGACACAGAGCTTGGGATTTAACTCCATTTCTGAATGGAAACACACAGCGTAGTTCTCATCCATGGATCACACTCTGCTTTAGAGCAAGAAGCACGCTCTTGCTTTCTAGAGTCTCTAATACAGCAGCAAACTTGAGTGTGCTCAGAACAAAAGAAGGGTGTTTCCTACACATACAGACCATATCTAGTACAACTCTGACTCTGAAATCGATACAAAGCACAGAGGCTCTAACATTCAATGCTTGTCATTTAAGATGAGAAACGTGTGAGCTTCGTGAACGATGTAGTTCGTTTAGCTGTAAGTAACTGCCCTTACCTGAAACGAAGTCTGGCTTGTAGGAAGACATAGAGCCTGAGATTTAACATCAATTCTGAAGGGAAACACACAGCATAGTTCTCATCAACAGATCACACTCTGCTTTAGAGCAAGAAGTACGCTCTTGCTTTCTAGATTCACTAATAGAGAAGGAAACTTGAATGTGCTCAGAACAAAAGAACAGTGTTTCCTAAACATACGGACCATATCTAGTTCAAATCTGCTTCTGAAACTGAAAGAAACCACAGGTCCTCTAACATCCAATGCTTG
Source organism: Onychomys leucogaster (assembly GCA_949786385.1). Classification (NCBI taxonomy): domain Eukaryota; kingdom Metazoa; phylum Chordata; class Mammalia; order Rodentia; family Cricetidae; genus Onychomys; species Onychomys leucogaster. Next base: position 2,065,323 of record CATKUP010000037.1, on the reverse strand, counting down.
TCCTTTAAGATGAGAAACGTGTGAGCCTCGTGAAGGATGTAGTTCATTTGAGCCGAAAAGTGACTGCCCATACTTTAAATGAATTCTTGCTTGTAGGAAGACACAGAGCCTGGGATTTAACTCCATTTCTGAAGGGAAACACACAGCATAGTTCTCATCCAGGGATCACACTCTGCATTATACCAAGAAGCATGCTCTTGCTTTCCAGAGTCTCTATGACAGCAGGAAACATGAGTGTGATGAGAACAAAAGAACGGTGTTTCCTACACATACGGACCATATCTAGTACAACTCTGCCTCTGAAATCGTTACAAAGCACAGAGGCTCTAACATTCAATGCTTGTCATTTAAGATGAGAAACGTGTGAGCTTCGTGAATGATGTAGTTCTTTTGATCTGAAGAGTGACTGCCCTTACCTGAAACGAAGTCTTGACTGTAGGAAGACACAGAGCGTGGGATTTAACTCCATTTCTGAAGGGAAACACACAGCATAGTTCTCATCTATGGATCACACTCTGCATTATAGCAAGAAGTACGCTCTTGCTTTCCAGTGTCTCTATGACAGCAAGAAACGTGAGTGTGATGAGAACAAAAGAACGGTGTTTCCTACACATATGGACCATAACTAGTTCAACTCTGTTTCTGAAACTGAAACAAACCACAGGTCCTCTAACACCCAATGCTTGTCAGTTAAGATGAGAAACGTGTGAGCTTCATGAACGATCTAGTTCGTTTGAGCTGAAAAGTGACTGCCCTTACTTGAATCGAAGTCTTGCTTGTGGGAACACACAGAGCCTGGAATTTAACTCCTTTTCCCAAGGGAAACACACAGCATAGTTCTCATCCATGGATCACACTCTGCTTTAGAGCAAGAAGCACGCTCTTGCTTTCTAGAGTCTGTGAGACAGCAGGAAACATGAATGTGCTGAGAACAAAAGAACGGTGTTTCCTACACATAAGGACAATATCTAGTACAAATCTGACTCTGAAATCCATACAAAGCACAGGTGCTCTAACATTCAATGCTTGTCATTTAAGATGAGAAACATGTGAGCTTTGTGAACGATGTAGTTCTTTTGAGCTGAAAAGTGACTGCCCTTAACTGAAGCGAAGTAGTGCTTGTAGGAAGACACAGAGCTTGGGATTTAACTCCATTTCTGAATGGAAACACACAGCGTAGTTCTCATCCATGGATCACACTCTGCTTTAGAGCAAGAAGCACGCTCTTGCTTTCTAGAGTCTCTAATACAGCAGCAAACTTGAGTGTGCTCAGAACAAAAGAAGGGTGTTTCCTACACATACAGACCATATCTAGTACAACTCTGACTCTGAAATCGATACAAAGCACAGAGGCTCTAACATTCAATGCTTGTCATTTAAGATGAGAAACGTGTGAGCTTCGTGAACGATGTAGTTCGTTTAGCTGTAAGTAACTGCCCTTACCTGAAACGAAGTCTGGCTTGTAGGAAGACATAGAGCCTGAGATTTAACATCAATTCTGAAGGGAAACACACAGCATAGTTCTCATTGACGGATCACACTCTGCTTTAGAGCAAGAAGCACACTCTTGCTTCTAGATTCACTAATACAGCAGGAAACTTGAGTGTGCTCAGAACAAAAAAACAGTGTTTCCTAAACATAGGGACCATATCTAGTTCAAATCTTCTTCTGAAACTGAAAGAAACCACAGGTCCTCTAACATCCAATGCGTGTCAGTTAAGATGAGAAACGTGTGAGCTTCGTGAACGATGTAGTTCATTTGAGCAGTAAATTAACTGCCCTTACCTGAAACGAAGTCTTGCTTGTAAGAACACTGAGAGGCTGGGATTTAACTCCATTTCTGAAGTGAAACACACAGCATAGTTCTCATCTATTCATCAAAATCTGCTTTAGAGCAGGAAGTACGCTCTTGCTTTCTAGTTTCTATAATACAGCAGGAAACGTGAGTGTGGTCAGAACAAATGAACAGTGTTGCCTACTCATACGGACCATATCTAGTTCTACTATGCTTCTGAAACGGAAAGAAGCCACAGGTCCTCTAACATCCAATGCTTGTCAGTTAAGATGAGAAACGTGTGAGCTTCGTGAAGGATGTTGTTCATTTGAGCAGAAAAGTGACTTCCCATACTTCAAACGAATTCTTGCTTGTAGGAAGACACAGAGGCTGGAATGTAATCCATTTCTGAAGGGAAACACACAGCTTAGTTCTCATCCATGGATCACACTCTGCATTATAGCAAGAAGCACGCTCTTGCTTTCCCGAGTCTCTAAGACAGCAGGAAATGTGAGTGTGATGAGAACAAAAGAACGGTGTTTCCTACACATATGGACCATAACTTGTTCAACTCTGTTTCTGAAACTGAAACAAACCACAGGTCCTCTAACACCCAATGCTTGTCAGTTAAGATGAGAAACGTGTGAGCTTCATGAACAATGTAGTTCGTTTGAGCTGAAAAGTGACTGCCCTTACTTGAATCGAAATCTTGCTTGTGGGAACACACAGAGCCTGGAATTTAACTCCTTTTCCCAAGGGTAACACACAGCATAGTTCTCATCCATGGATCACACTCTGCTTTAGAGCAAGAAGCACGCTCTTGCTTTCTAGAGTCTGTGAGACAGCAGGAAACATGAGTGTGCTGAGAACAAAAGAACGGTGTTTCCTACACATACAGACCATATCTTGTACAACTCTGCCTCTGAAATCGACACAAAGCACAGGTCCTCTAACATTCAATGCTTGTCATTTAAGATGAGAAACGTGTGAGCTTCTTGAACGACGTAGTTCTTTTGATCTGAAAAGTGACTGCCCTTACTTGAAACGAAGTCTTGAGTGTAGGATGACACAGAGCCTGGGATTTAACTCCATTTCTGAAGGGATATACACAGCATAGTTCTCATTGACGGATCACACTCTGCATTAGAGCAAGAAGCACGCTCTTGCTTTCTAGATTCACTCATACAGCAGGAAACTTGAGTGTGCTCAGAACAAAAGAACAGTGTTTCCTAAACATACGGACCATATCTAGTTCAAATCTGCTTCTGAAACTGAAAGAAACCACAGGTCCTCTAACATCCAATGCGTGTCAGTTAAGATGAGAAACGTGTGAGCTTCGTGAACGATGTAGTTCGTTTGAGCTGTAAATTAACTGCCCTTACCTGAAACGAAGTCTTGCTTGTAAGAACACTGAGAGGCTGGGATTTAACTCCATTTCTGAAGTGAAACACACAGCATAGTTCTCATCCATTGATCACAATCTGCTTTAGAGCAAGAAGCACGCTCTTGCTTTCTAGATTCTCTAATACAGCAGGAAACGTGAGTGTGCTCAGAACAAATGAACAGTTTTGCCTACACATACGGACCATATCTAGTTCAACTCTGCTGCTGAAACTGATACAAACCACAGGTCCTCCTACATCCAATGCTTGTCAGTTAAGAGGAGAATCGTGTGAGCTTCGTGAATGATGTAGTTCTTTTAGCTGTAAGGTAACTGCCCATACCTGTAACGTAGTCTTGCTTGTAGGGAGACTCAGAGCCTGGGGTTTAACTCAATTTCTGTTGTGAAACACACAGCAGAGTTCTTATATATAGATCACACTCTGCTTTAGAGCAAGAAGCACGCTCTTGCTTTCTAGAGTCTCTAAGACAGCAGGAAACATGAGTGTGCTGAGAAAAAAAGAACGGTGTTTCCTACAAATATAGACCATATCTAGTTCAACTCTGCTTCTGAAACGGAAAGAAGCCAAAGGTCCTCTAACATCCAATGCTTGTCAGTTAAGATGAGAAACGTGTGAGCTTCGTGAAGGATGTAGTTCATTTGAGCCGAAAAGTGACTGCCCATACTTCAAAAGAAGTCTTGCATGTAGGAAGACACAGAGCCTGGAATGTAACTCCATTTCTGAAGGGAAACACACAGCATAGTTCTCATGAATGGATAACACTCTGAATCATAGCAAGAAGCACGCTCTTGCTTTCCAGAGTCTCTAAGACAGCAGGAAACGTGAGTGTGATGAGAACAAAAGAACGTGGTTTCCTACACATACAGACCATATCTAGTTCAACTCTGCTTCTGAAACGGAAAGAAGCCACAGGTCCTCTAACCTCCAATGCTTGTCAGTTAAGATGAGAAACGTGTGAGCTTCGTGAAGGATGTAGTTCGTTTAGCTGTAAGTAACTCCCCTTACCTGAAACGAAGTCTGGCTTGTAGGAAGACTCAGAGCCTGGGATTTAACTCCATTACTGAAGTGAAACACACAGCAGAGTTCTCATCCATTGATCACACTCTGCTTTTGAGCAAGAAGGACGTTCTTGCTTTCTAGAATCTCTAATTAAGCAGGAAACTTGAGTGTGCTCATAACAAAAGAACGGTGTTTCCTACACATACAGACCATATCTAGTTCAACTCTCCTTCTGAATCGGAAAGAAGCCACAGGTCCTTTAACATCCAATGCTTGTCAGTTAAGATGAGAAACGTGTGAACTTTGTGGAGGATGTAGTTCGTTTGAGCTGAAAAGTGACTGCCCATACTTCAAACGAAGTCTTGCTTGTAGGAAGACACAGAGCCTGGAATTTAACTCCATTTCTGAAGGGAAACACACAGCATAGTTCTCATCCACGGATCACACTCTGCTTTAGAGCAAGAAGCACGCTCTTGCTTTTTAGAGTCTCTAAAAAAGCAGGAAACTTGAGTGTGCTCAGAACAAAAGAACGGTGTCCTACACATACGGACCATAACTAGTTCAACTCTGTTTCTGAAACTGAAAAAAACCAGAGGTCCTCTAACACCCAATGCTTGTCAGTTAAGATGAGAAACGTGTGAGCTTCGTGAACGACATAGTTTGTTTGAGCTGAAAAGTGACTGCCCTTACCTAAAAGGAAGTAGTGCTTGTATGAAGACAGAGAGCCTAGGATTTAACTCCATTTCAGAGGGGAAACACACAGCATAGTTCTCATCCATTGATCACACTCTGCTTTAGAGCAAGAAGCACGATCTTGCTTTCCAGATTCTCTAAGACAGCAGGAAACGTGACTGTGATGTGAAGAAAAGAACGGTGTTTCCTACACACACGGACCATATCTATTCCAACTCTTCTTCAGAAACTGATACAAAGCACTGCTCCTCTCACATCCACTGCTTGTCAGTTAAGATGAGAAACGTGTGAGTTTCGTGAATGATGTAGTTAGTTTGAGCTGAAAAGTGACTGCCCATACTTCAAACGAAGTCTTGCTTGTAGGAAGACACAGAGCCTGGAATTTAACTCCATTTCTGAAGGGAAACACACAGCATAGTTCTCATCCATGTATCACACTCTGCATTAGAGCAAGAAGCACGCTCTTGCTTTCTAGAGTCTCTAATACAGCAGGAAATTTGACTGTGCTCAGAACAAAAGAACGGTGTTTCCTACACATACGGACCATAACTAGTTCATCTCTGTTTATGAAACTGAAACAAACCACAGGTCCTCTATCACCCAATGCTTGTCAGTTAAGATGAGAAACGTGTGAGCTTCGTGAACGATGTAGTTCGTTTAGCTGTAAGTAACTGCCCTTACCTGAAACGAAGTCTTGCTTGTAGGAAGACTCAGAGCCTGGGATTTAACTCCATTTCTGAAGAGAAACACACAGCATAGTTCTCATCCATTGATCACACTCTGCTTTAGAGCAAGAAGCACGCTCTTTCTTTCCAGAGTCTCTAAGACAACAGGAATCGTGAGTGTGATGAGAACAAAAGAACGGTGTTTCCTACATGTACGGACAATATCTTGTCCCACTCTGCTTCTGAAACTGATACAAAGCACTGGTCCTCTAACATGCAATGCTTGTCAGTTAAGATGAGAAACATGAGAGCTGCATGAACGATGTATTTCGTTTGGGCTGAAAAGTGACTGTCCTTACTTGAATCGAAGTCTTGCTTTTAGGAAGACACAGAGCCTGGGATTAAACTCCATTTCTAAAGGGAAACACACAGCATAGTTCTCATCCATGGATCACACTCTGCTTTAGAACAAGAGGCACGCTCTTGCTTTTTAGAATCTCTAACACAGCAGGAAACGTGAGTGTGCTCAGAACAAATGAACGGTGTTTCCTACACATACGGACAATATCAAGTCCAACTCTGCCTCTGAAATATATACAAAGCACAGGTCCTCTAACATCCAATGCTTGTCATTTAAGATGAGAAACGTGTGAGTTTCGTGAACGATGTAGTTCATCTGAGCTGAAAAGTGACTGCCGTTACCTGCAACGAATTAGTGCTTGTAGGAAGACACAGAGCCTGGGATTTAACTCCATTTCTGAAGGGAAACACACAGCATAGTTCTCATCCGTGGATCACACTCTGCTTTAGAACAAGAAGGACGCTCTTGCTTTCTAGAATCTCTAATAAAGCAGGAAACTTGAGTGTGCTCAGAACAAAAGAACGGTGTTTCCTACACATACAGACCATATCTAGTTCAACTCTGCTTCTTAAACGGAAAGAAGCCACAGGTCCTCTAACATCTAATGCTTGTCAGTTAAGATGAGAAACGTGTGAGCTTCGTGAAGGATGTAGTTCGTTTGAGCTGAAAAGTGACTGCCCATACTGCAAACGAAGTCTTGCTTGTAGGAAGACAAAGAGCATGGAATTTAACTCCATTTCTGAAGGGAAACACACAGCATAGTTCTCATCCATGGATCACACTCTGCATTAGAGCAAGAAGCATGCTCTTGCTTTCTAGAGTCTCTAATACAGCAGGAAATTTGAGTGTGCTCAGAACAAAGAACGGTGTTTCCTACACATATGGACCATAACTAGTTCAAATCTGTTTCTGAAACTGAAACAAACCACAGGTCCTCTAACACCCAATGCTTGTCAGTTAAGATGAGAAACGTGTGAGCTTCGTGAACGATGTAGTTCGTTTAGCTGTAAGTATCTGCCCTTACCTGAAACGAAGTCCTGCTCTTAGGAAGACTCAGAGCCTGGTATTTAACAACATTTCTGAAGGGAAACACACAGCAGAATTATCATCCATGGATCACACTCTGCTTTAGAGCAAGATGCATGCTCGTGCTTTCTAGATTCTCTAAGACAGCAGGAAACATGAGTGTGCTGAGAACAAAAGAATGGTGTTTCATACACATACAGACCATATCTTGTACAACTCTGCCTCTGAAATCGACACAAAGCACAGGTCCTCTAACATTCAATGCTTGTCATTTAAGATGAGAAACGTGTGAGCTTTTTGAACGATGTAGTTCTTTTGATCTGAAAAGTGACTGCCCTTACTTGAAACGAAGTCTTGACTGTAGGATGACACAGAGCCTGGGATTTAACTCCATTTCTGAAGGGATATACACAGCATAGTTCTCATTGACGGATCACACTCTGCATTAGAGCAAGAAGCACGCTCTTGCTTTCTAGATTCACTCATACAGCAGGAAACTTGAGTGTGCTCAGAACAAAAGAACAGTGTTTCCTAAACATACGGACCATATCTAGTTCAAATCTGCTTCTGAAACTGAAAGAAACCACAGGTCCTCTAACATCCAATGCGTGTCAGTTAAGATGAGAAACGTGTGAGCTTCGTGAACGATGTAGTTCGTTTGAGCTGTAAATTAACTGCCCTTACCTGAAACGAAGTCTTGCTTGTAAGAACACTGAGAGGCTGGGATTTAACTCCATTTCTGAAGTGAAACACACAGCATAGTTCTCATCCATTGATCACAATCTGCTTTAGAGCAAGAAGCACGCTCTTGCTTTCTAGATTCTCTAATACAGCAGGAAACGTGAGTGTGCTCAGAACAAATGAACAGTTTTGCCTACACATACGGACCATATCTAGTTCAACTCTGCTGCTGAAACTGATACAAACCACAGGTCCTCCTACATCCAATGCTTGTCAGTTAAGAGGAGAATCGTGTGAGCTTCGTGAATGATGTAGTTCTTTTAGCTGTAAGGTAACTGCCCATACCTGTAACGTAGTCTTGCTTGTAGGGAGACTCAGAGCCTGGGGTTTAACTCAATTTCTGTTGTGAAACACACAGCAGAGTTCTTATATATAGATCACACTCTGCTTTAGAGCAAGAAGCACACTCTTGCTTTCTAGAGTCTCTAAGACAGCAGGAAACATGAGTGTGCTGAGAAAAAAAGAACGGTGTTTCCTACAAATATAGACCATATCTAGTTCAACTCTGCTTCTGAAACGGAAAGAAGCCAAAGGTCCTCTAACATCCAATGCTTGTCAGTTAAGATGAGAAACGTGTGAGCTTCGTGAAGGATGTAGTTCATTTGAGCCGAAAAGTGACTGCCCATACTTCAAAAGAAGTCTTGCATGTAGGAAGACACAGAGCCTGGAATGTAACTCCATTTCTGAAGGGAAACACACAGCATAGTTCTCATGAATGGATAACACTCTGAATTATAGCAAGAAGCACGCTCTTGCTTTCCAGAGTCTCTAAGACAGAAGGAAACGTGAGTGTGATGAGAACAAAAGAACGTGGTTTCCTACACATATGGACCATAACTAGTTCAACTCTGTTTCTGAAACTGAAACAAACCACAGGTCCTCTAACACCCAATGCTTGTCAGTTGAGATGAGAAACGTATGAGCTTCATGAACGATGTAGTTCGTTTGAGCTGAAAAGTGATTGCCCTTACTTGAATTGAAGTCTTGCTTGTGGGAACACACAGAGCCTGGAATTTAACTCCTTTTCCCAAGGGAAACACACAGCATAGTTCTCATCCATGGATCACACTCTGCTTTAGAGCAAGAAGCACGCTCTTGCTTTCTAGAGTCTCTGAGACAGCAGGAAACATGAGTGTGCTGAGAACAAAAGAACGTTGTTTCCTACACATACGGACCATATCTAGTACTACTCTGCCTATGAAATCGATACAAAGCACAGGTCCTCTAACATTCAATGTATGTCATTTAAGATGAGAAACGTGTGAGCATCGTGAACGATGTAGTTCGTTTGAGCTGTAAATTAACTGCCCTTTCGTGAAACGAAGTCTTGCTTGTAGGAACACTGAGAGCCTGGGATTCAACTCCATTTCTGAAGTGAAACACACAGCATAGTTCTCATCCATTGATCACAATCTGCTTTAGAGCATGAAGGACGCTCTTGCTTTCTAGAATCTCTAATAAAGCAGGAAACTTGAGTGTGCTCAGAACAAAAGAACAGTGTTTCCTACACATACAGACCATATCTAGTTCAACTCTGCTTCTGAAACGGAAAGAAGCCACAGGTCCTCTAACCTCCAATGCTTGTCAGTTAAGATGAGAAACGTGTGAGCTTCGTGAAGGATGTAGTTCGTTTAGCTGTACGTAACTCCCCTTACCTGAAACGAAGTCTGGCTTGTAGGAAGACTCAGAGCCTGGAAATTAACTCCATTTCTGAAGGGAAACACACAGCATAGTTCTCATCCATGGATCACATTCTGCTTAAGAGCAAGAAGCACGCTCTTTCTTTGTAGAGTCTCTAATACAGCAGGAATCTTGAGTGTGCTCAGAACAAAAGAACGGTGTTTCCTACACATAAGGGCCTTATCTATTTCAGCTCTGACTGTGAATTTGATACAAAGCACACGTCCTCTAACATCCAATGCTTGTCATTTAAGGTGAGAAACGTTTGAGCTTCCTGAATGATGTAGTTCGTTTGAGCTGAAAAGTGACTACCCTTACCTAAAACGAAGTAGTGCTTGTATGAAGACAGAGAGCCTAGGATTTAACTCCATTTATGAAGGGAAACCCACAGCATAGTTCGCATCCATTGATCACACTCTGCTTTAGAGGAAGAAGCACGCTCTTGCTTTCCAGAGTCTCTAAGACAGCAGGAAACGTGAGTGTGATGAGAACAAAAGAACGGTGTTTCCTACACACACGGACCATATCTATTTCAACTCTGCCTCTTTAATTGATACAAAGCACAGGTCCTCTAACATCCAATACTTGTCATTTAAGATGAGAAATGTGTGAGCTTCGTGAACGATGTAGTTCGTTTGAGCTGAAAAGTGACTGCCCTTAACTGAAACGAAATAGTGCTTGTAGGAAGACACAGATCCTGGGATTTAACTCCATTTCTGAAGTGAAACACACAGCATAGTTCTCATCCATTGATCACAATCTGCTTTAGAGCATGAAGGACGCTCTTGCTTTCTAGAATCTCTAATAAAGCAGGAAACTTGAGTGTGCTCAGAACAAAAGAACAGTGTTTCCTACACATACAGACCATATCTAGTTCAACTCTCCTTCTGAATCGGAAAGAAGCCACAGGTCCTCTAACATGCAATGCTTGTCAGTTAAGATGAGAAACGTGTGAGCTTCGTGGAGGATGTAGTTCGTTTGAGCTGAAAAGTGACTGCCCATACTTCAAACGAAGTCTTGATTGTAGGAAGACACAGAGCCTGGAATTTAACTCCATTTCTGAAGGGAAACACACAGCATAGTTCTCATCCACGGATCACACTCTGCTTTAGAGCAAGAAGCACGCTCTTGCTTTCCAGATTCTCTAAGACAGCAGGAAACGTGACTGTGATGTGAAGAAAAGAACGGTGTTTCCTACACACACGGACCATATCTATTCCAACTCTTCTTCAGAAACTGATACAAAGCACTGCTCCTCTCACATCCACTGCTTGTCAGTTAAGATGAGAAACGTGTGAGTTTCGTGAATGATGTAGTTAGTTTGAGCTGAAAAGTGACTGCCCATACTTCAAACGAAGTCTTGCTTGTAGGAAGACACAGAGCCTGGAATTTAACTCCATTTCTGAAGGGAAACACACAGCATAGTTCTCATCCATGTATCACACTCTGCATTAGAGCAAGAAGCACGCTCTTGCTTTCTAGAGTCTCTAATACAGCAGGAAATTTGACTGTGCTCAGAACAAAAGAACGGTGTTTCCTACACATACGGACCATAACTAGTTCATCTCTGTTTATGAAACTGAAACAAACCACAGGTCCTCTATCACCCAATGCTTGTCAGTTAAGATGAGAAACGTGTGAGCTTCGTGAACGATGTAGTTCGTTTAGCTGTAAGTAACTGCCCTTACCTGAAACGAAGTCTTGCTTGTAGGAAGACTCAGAGCCTGGGATTTAACTCCATTTCTGAAGAGAAACACACAGCATAGTTCTCATCCATTGATCACACTCTGCTTTAGAGCAAGAAGCACGCTCTTGCTTTCCAGAGTCTCTAAGACAACAGGAATCGTGAGTGTGATGAGAACAAAAGAACGGTGTTTCCTACATGTACGGACAATATCTTGTCCCACTCTGCTTCTGAAACTGATACAAAGCACTGGTCCTCTAACATGCAATGCTTGTCAGTTAAGATGAGAAACATGAGAGCTGCATGAACGATGTATTTCATTTGGGCTGAAAAGTGACTGTCCTTACTTGAATCGAAGTCTTGCTTTTAGGAAGACACAGAGCCTGGGATTAAACTCCATTTCTAAAGGGAAACACACAGCATAGTTCTCATCCATGGATCACACTCTGCTTTAGAACAAGAAGCACGCTCTTGCTTTTTAGAATCTCTAACACAGCAGGAAACGTGAGTGTGCTCAGAACAAATGAACGGTGTTTCCTACACATACGGACAATATCAAGTCCAACTCTGCCTCTGAAATATATACAAAGCACAGGTCCTCTAACATCCAATGCTTGTCATTTAAGATGAGAAACGTGTGAGTTTCGTGAACGATGTAGTTCATCTGAGCTGAAAAGTGACTGCCGTTACCTGCAACGAATTAGTGCTTGTAGGAAGACACAGAGCCTGGGATTTAACTCCATTTCTGAAGGGAAACACACAGCATAGTTCTCATCCGTGGATCACACTCTGCTTTAGAACAAGAAGGACGCTCTTGCTTTCTAGAATCTCTAATAAAGCAGGAAACTTGAGTGTGCTCAGAACAAAAGAACGGTGTTTCCTACACATACAGACCATATCTAGTTCAACTCTGCTTCTTAAATGGAAGGAAGCCACAGGTCCTCTAACATCTAATGCTTGTCAGTTAAGATGAGAAACGTGTGAGCTTCGTGAAGGATGTAGTTCGTTTGAGCTGAAAAGTGACTGCCCATACTGCAAACGAAGTCTTGCTTGTAGGAAGACAAAGAGCATGGAATTTAACTCCATTTCTGAAGGGAAACACACAGCATAGTTCTCATCCATGGATCACACTCTGCATTAGAGCAAGAAGCATGCTCTTGCTTTCTAGAGTCTCTAATACAGCAGGAAATTTGAGTGTGCTCAGAACAAAGAACGGTGTTTCCTACACATATGGACCATAACTAGTTCAAATCTGTTTCTGAAACTGAAACAAACCACAGGTCCTCTAACACCCAATGCTTGTCAGTTAAGATGAGAAACGTGTGAGCTTCGTGAACGATGTAGTTCGTTTAGCTGTAAGTATCTGCCCTTACCTGAAACGAAGTCCTGCTCTTAGGAAGACTCAGAGCCTGGTATTTAACAACATTTCTGAAGGGAAACACACAGCAGAATTATCATCCATGGATCACACTCTGCTTTAGAGCAAGATGCATGCTCGTGCTTTCTAGATTCTCTAAGACAGCAGGAAACATGAGTGTGCTGAGAACAAAAGAATGGTGTTTCATACACATACAGACCATATCTTGTACAACTCTGCCTCTGAAATCGACACAAAGCACAGGTCCTCTAACATTCAATGCTTGTCATTTAAGATGAGAAACGTGTGAGCTTTTTGAACGATGTAGTTCTTTTGATCTGAAAAGTGACTGCCCTTACTTGAAACGAAGTCTTGACTGTAGGATGACACAGAGCCTGGGATTTAACTCCATTTCTGAAGGGATATACACAGCATAGTTCTCATTGACGGATCACACTCTGCATTAGAGCAAGAAGCACGCTCTTGCTTTCTAGATTCACTCATACAGCAGGAAACTTGAGTGTGCTCAGAACAAAAGAACAGTGTTTCCTAAACATACAGACCATATCTAGTTCAAATCTGCTTCTGAAACTGAAAGAAACCACAGGTCCTCTAACATCCAATGCGTGTCAGTTAAGATGAGAAACGTGTGAGCTTCGTGAACGATGTAGTTCGTTTGAGCTGTAAATTAACTGCCCTTACCTGAAACGAAGTCTTGCTTGTAAGAACACTGAGAGGCTGGGATTTAACTCCATTTCTGAAGTGAAACACACAGCATAGTTCTCATCCATTGATCACAATCTGCTTTAGAGCAAGAAGCACGCTCTTGCTTTCTAGATTCTCTAATACAGCAGGAAACGTGAGTGTGCTCAGAACAAATGAACAGTTTTGCCTACACATACGGACCATATCTAGTTCAACTCTGCTGCTGAAACTGATACAAACCACAGGTCCTCCTACATCCAATGCTTGTCAGTTAAGAGGAGAATCGTTTGAGCTTTGTGAATGATGTAGTTCTTTTAGCTGTAAGGTAACTGCCCATACCTGTAACGTAGTCTTGCTTGTAGGGAGACTCAGAGCCTGGGGTTTAACTCAATTTCTGTTGTGAAACACACAGCAGAGTTCTTATATATAGATCACACTCTGCTTTAGAGCAAGAAGCACGCTCTTGCTTTCTAGAGTCTCTAAGACAGCAGGAAACATGAGTGTGCTGAGAAAAAAAGAACGGTGTTTCCTACAAATATAGACCATATCTAGTTCAACTCTGCTTCTGAAACGGAAAGAAGCCAAAGGTCCTCTAACATCCAATGCTTGTCAGTTAAGATGAGAAACGTGTGAGCTTCGTGAAGGATGTAGTTCATTTGAGCCGAAAAGTGACTGCCCATACTTCAAAAGAAGTCTTGCATGTAGGAAGACACAGAGCCTGGAATGTAACTCCATTTCTGAAGGGAAACACACAGCATAGTTCTCATGAATGGATAACACTCTGAATTATAGCAAGAAGCACGCTCTTGCTTTCCAGAGTCTCTAAGACAGAAGGAAACGTGAGTGTGATGAGAACAAAAGAACGTGGTTTCCTACACATATGGACCATAACTAGTTCAACTCTGTTTCTGAAACTGAAACAAACCACAGGTCCTCTAACACCCAATGCTTGTCAGTTGAGATGAGAAACGTGTGAGCTTCATGAACGATGTAGTTCGTTTGAGCTGAAAAGTGATTGCCCTTACTTGAATTGAAGTCTTGCTTGTGGGAACACACAGAGCCTGGAATTTAACTCCTTTTCCCAAGGGAAACACACAGCATAGTTCTCATCCATGGATCACACTCTGCTTTAGAGCAAGAAGCACGCTCTTGCTTTCTAGAGTCTCTGAGACAGCAGGAAACATGAGTGTGCTGAGAACAAAAGAACGTTGTTTCCTACACATACGGACCATATCTAGTACTACTCTGCCTATGAAATCGATACAAAGCACAGGTCCTCTAACATTCAATGTATGTCATTTAAGATGAGAAACGTGTGAGCATCGTGAACGATGTAGTTCGTTTGAGCTGTAAATTAACTGCCCTTTCGTGAAACGAAGTCTTGCTTGTAGGAACACTGAGAGCCTGGGATTCAACTCCATTTCTGAAGTGAAACACACAGCATAGTTCTCATCCATTGATCACAATCTGCTTTAGAGCATGAAGGACGCTCTTGCTTTCTAGAATCTCTAATAAAGCAGGAAACTTGAGTGTGCTCAGAACAAAAGAACAGTGTTTCCTACACATACAGACCATATCTAGTTCAACTCTCCTTCTGAATCGGAAAGAAGCCACAGGTCCTCTAACATGCAATGCTTGTCAGTTAAGATGAGAAACGTGTGAGCTTCGTGGAGGATGTAGTTCGTTTGAGCTGAAAAGTGACTGCCCATACTTCAAACGAAGTCTTGATTGTAGGAAGACACAGAGCCTGGAATTTAACTCCATTTCTGAAGGGAAACACACAGCATAGTTCTCATCCACGGATCACACTCTGCTTTAGAGCAAGAAGCACGCTCTTGCTTTCCAGATTCTCTAAGACAGCAGGAAACGTGACTGTGATGTGAAGAAAAGAACGGTGTTTCCTACACACACGGACCATATCTATTCCAACTCTTCTTCAGAAACTGATACAAAGCACTGCTCCTCTCACATCCACTGCTTGTCAGTTAAGATGAGAAACGTGTGAGTTTCGTGAATGATGTAGTTAGTTTGAGCTGAAAAGTGACTGCCCATACTTCAAACGAAGTCTTGCTTGTAGGAAGACACAGAGCCTGGAATTTAACTCCATTTCTGAAGGGAAACACACAGCATAGTTCTCATCCATGTATCACACTCTGCATTAGAGCAAGAAGCACGCTCTTGCTTTCTAGAGTCTCTAATACAGCAGGAAATTTGACTGTGCTCAGAACAAAAGAACGGTGTTTCCTACACATACGGACCATAACTAGTTCATCTCTGTTTATGAAACTGAAACAAACCACAGGTCCTCTATCACCCAATGCTTGTCAGTTAAGATGAGAAACGTGTGAGCTTCGTGAACGATGTAGTTCGTTTAGCTGTAAGTAACTGCCCTTACCTGAAACGAAGTCTTGCTTGTAGGAAGACTCAGAGCCTGGGATTTAACTCCATTTCTGAAGAGAAACACACAGCATAGTTCTCATCCATTGATCACACTCTGCTTTAGAGCAAGAAGCACGCTCTTGCTTTCCAGAGTCTCTAAGACAACAGGAATCGTGAGTGTGATGAGAACAAAAGAACGGTGTTTCCTACATGTACGGACAATATCTTGTCCCACTCTGCTTCTGAAACTGATACAAAGCACTGGTCCTCTAACATGCAATGCTTGTCAGTTAAGATGAGAAACATGAGAGCTGCATGAACGATGTATTTCGTTTGGGCTGAAAAGTGACTGTCCTTACTTGAATCGAAGTCTTGCTTTTAGGAAGACACAGAGCCTGGGATTAAACTCCATTTCTAAAGGGAAACACACAGCATAGTTCTCATCCATGGATCACACTCTGCTTTAGAACAAGAAGCACGCTCTTGCTTTTTAGAATCTCTAACACAGCAGGAAACGTGAGTGTGCTCAGAACAAATGAACGGTGTTTCCTACACATACGGACAATATCAAGTCCAACTCTGCCTCTGAAATATATACAAAGCACAGGTCCTCTAACATCCAATGCTTGTCATTTAAGATGAGAAACGTGTGAGTTTCGTGAACGATGTAGTTCATCTGAGCTGAAAAGTGACTGCCGTTACCTGCAACGAATTAGTGCTTGTAGGAAGACACAGAGCCTGGGATTTAACTCCATTTCTGAAGGGAAACACACAGCATAGTTCTCATCCGTGGATCACACTCTGCTTTAGAACAAGAAGGACGCTCTTGCTTTCTAGAATCTCTAATAAAGCAGGAAACTTGAGTGTGCTCAGAACAATAGAACGGTGTTTCCTACACATACAGACCATATCTAGTTCAACTCTGCTTCTTAAATGGAAAGAAGCCACAGGTCCTCTAACATCTAATGCTTGTCAGTTAAGATGAGAAACGTGTGAGCTTCGTGAAGGATGTAGTTCGTTTGATCTGAAAAGTGACTGCCCATACTGCAAACGAAGTCTTGCTTGTAGGAAGACAAAGAGCATGGAATTTAACTCCATTTCTGAAGGGAAACACACAGCATAGTTCTCATCCATGGATCACACTCTGCATTAGAGCAAGAAGCATGCTCTTGCTTTCTAGAGTCTCTAATACAGCAGGAAATTTGAGTGTGCTCAGAACAAAGAACGGTGTTTCCTACACATATGGACCATAACTAGTTCAAATCTGTTTCTGAAACTGAAACAAACCACAGGTCCTCTAACACCCAATGCTTGTCAGTTAAGATGAGAAACGTGTGAGCTTCGTGAACGATGTAGTTCGTTTAGCTGTAAGTATCTGCCCTTACCTGAAACGAAGTCCTGCTCTTAGGAAGACTCAGAGCCTGGTATTTAACAACATTTCTGAAGGGAAACACACAGCAGAATTATCATCCATGGATCACACTCTGCTTTAGAGCAAGATGCATGCTCGTGCTTTCTAGATTCTCTAAGACAGCAGGAAACATGAGTGTGCTGAGAACAAAAGAATGGTGTTTCATACACATACAGACCATATCTAGTCCAACTCTGCCACTGAAATTGATACAAAGCACAGGTCCTCTAACATCCAATGCTTATCAGTTAAGATGGGAATCGTGTGAGCTTCATGAAGGATGTAGTTCGTTTGAATTGAAAAGTGACTGCCCTTACTTCAAACGAAGTCCTGCTCTTAGGAAGACTCAGAGCCTGGTATTTAACAACATTTCTGAAGGGAAACACACAGCAGAATTATCATCCATGGATCACACTCTGCTTTAGAGCAAGATGCATGCTCGTGCTTTCTAGATTCTCTAAGACAGCAGGAAACATGAGTGTGCTGAGAACAAAAGAATGGTGTTTCATACACATACAGACCATATCTTGTACAACTCTGCCTCTGAAATCGACACAAAGCACAGGTCCTCTAACATTCAATGCTTGTCATTTAAGATGAGAAACGTGTGAGCTTTTTGAACGATGTAGTTCTTTTGATCTGAAAAGTGACTGCCCTTACTTGAAACGAAGTCTTGACTGTAGGATGACACAGAGCCTGGGATTTAACTCCATTTCTGAAGGGATATACACAGCATAGTTCTCATTGACGGATCACACTCTGCATTAGAGCAAGAAGCACGCTCTTGCTTTCTAGATTCACTCATACAGCAGGAAACTTGAGTGTGCTCAGAACAAAAGAACAGTGTTTCCTAAACATACAGACCATATCTAGTTCAAATCTGCTTCTGAAACTGAAAGAAACCACAGGTCCTCTAACATCCAATGCGTGTCAGTTAAGATGAGAAACGTGTGAGCTTCGTGAACGATGTAGTTCGTTTGAGCTGTAAATTAACTGCCCTTACCTGAAACGAAGTCTTGCTTGTAAGAACACTGAGAGGCTGGGATTTAACTCCATTTCTGAAGTGAAACACACAGCATAGTTCTCATCCATTGATCACAATCTGCTTTAGAGCAAGAAGCACGCTCTTGCTTTCTAGATTCTCTAATACAGCAGGAAACGTGAGTGTGCTCAGAACAAATGAACAGTTTTGCCTACACATACGGACCATATCTAGTTCAACTCTGCTGCTGAAACTGATACAAACCACAGGTCCTCCTACATCCAATGCTTGTCAGTTAAGAGGAGAATCGTTTGAGCTTTGTGAATGATGTAGTTCTTTTAGCTGTAAGGTAACTGCCCATACCTGTAACGTAGTCTTGCTTGTAGGGAGACTCAGAGCCTGGGGTTTAACTCAATTTCTGTTGTGAAACACACAGCAGAGTTCTTATATATAGATCACACTATGCTTTAGAGCAAGAAGCACGCTCTTGCTTTCTAGAGTCTCTAAGACAGCAGGAAACATGAGTGTGCTGAGAAAAAAAGAACGGTGTTTCCTACAAATATAGACCATATCTAGTTCAACTCTGCTTCTGAAACGGAAAGAAGCCAAAGGTCCTCTAACATCCAATGCTTGTCAGTTAAGATGAGAAACGTGTGAGCTTCGTGAAGGATGTAGTTCATTTG
Organism: Onychomys leucogaster; assembly: GCA_949786385.1. Lineage (NCBI taxonomy): Eukaryota > Metazoa > Chordata > Mammalia > Rodentia > Cricetidae > Onychomys > Onychomys leucogaster. The sequence goes on along the minus strand of CATKUP010000037.1, from coordinate 2,046,780 downwards.
AGCCGAAAAGTGACTGCCCATACTTCAAAAGAAGTCTTGCATGTAGGAAGACACAGAGCCTGGAATGTAACTCCATTTCTGAAGGGAAACACACAGCATAGTTCTCATGAATGGATAACACTCTGAATTATAGCAAGAAGCACCCTCTTGCTTTCCAGAGTCTCTAAGACAGAAGGAAACGTGAGTGTGATGAGAACAAAAGAACGTGGTTTCCTACACATATGGACCATAACTAGTTCAACTCTGTTTCTGAAACTGAAACAAACCACAGGTCCTCTAACACCCAATGCTTGTCAGTTGAGATGAGAAACGTGTGAGCTTCATGAACGATGTAGTTCGTTTGAGCTGAAAAGTGATTGCCCTTACTTGAATTGAAGTCTTGCTTGTGGGAACACACAGAGCCTGGAATTTAACTCCTTTTCCCAAGGGAAACACACAGCATAGTTCTCATCCATGGATCACACTCTGCTTTAGAGCAAGAAGCACGCTCTTGCTTTCTAGAGTCTCTGAGACAGCAGGAAACATGAGTGTGCTGAGAACAAAAGAACGTTGTTTCCTACACATACGGACCATATCTAGTACTACTCTGCCTATGAAATCGATACAAAGCACAGGTCCTCTAACATTCAATGTATGTCATTTAAGATGAGAAACGTGTGAGCATCGTGAACGATGTAGTTCGTTTGAGCTGTAAATTAACTGCCCTTTCGTGAAACGAAGTCTTGCTTGTAGGAACACTGAGAGCCTGGGATTCAACTCCATTTCTGAAGTGAAACACACAGCATAGTTCTCATCCATTGATCACAATCTGCTTTAGAGCATGAAGGACGCTCTTGCTTTCTAGAATCTCTAATAAAGCAGGAAACTTGAGTGTGCTCAGAACAAAAGAACAGTGTTTCCTACACATACAGACCATATCTAGTTCAACTCTGCTTCTGAAACGGAAAGAAGCCACAGGTCCTCTAACCTCCAATGCTTGTCAGTTAAGATGAGAAACGTGTGAGCTTCGTGAAGGATGTAGTTCGTTTAGCTGTAAGTAACTCCCCTTACCTGAAACGAAGTCTGGCTTGTAGGAAGACTCAGAGCCTGGAAATTAACTCCATTTCTGAAGGGAAACACACAGCATAGTTCTCATCCATGGATCACATTCTGCTTAAGAGCAAGAAGCACGCTCTTTCTTTGTAGAGTCTCTAATACAGCAGGAATCTTGAGTGTGCTCAGAACAAAAGAACGGTGTTTCCTACACATAAGGGCCTTATCTATTTCAGCTCTGACTGTGAATTTGATACAAAGCACACGTCCTCTAACATCCAATGCTTGTCATTTAAGGTGAGAAACGTTTGAGCTTCCTGAATGATGTAGTTCGTTTGAGCTGAAAAGTGACTACCCTTACCTAAAACGAAGTAGTGCTTGTATGAAGACAGAGAGCCTAGGATTTAACTCCATTTATGAAGGGAAACCCACAGCATAGTTCGCATCCATTGATCACACTCTGCTTTAGAGGAAGAAGCACGCTCTTGCTTTCCAGAGTCTCTAAGACAGCAGGAAACGTGAGTGTGATGAGAACAAAAGAACGGTGTTTCCTACACACACGGACCATATCTATTTCAACTCTGCCTCTTTAATTGATACAAAGCACAGGTCCTCTAACATCCAATACTTGTCATTTAAGATGAGAAATGTGTGAGCTTCGTGAACGATGTAGTTCGTTTGAGCTGAAAAGTGACTGCCCTTAACTGAAACGAAATAGTGCTTGTAGGAAGACACAGATCCTGGGATTTAACTCCATTTCTGAAGGGAAACACACAGCATAGTTCTCTTCCATGGATCACACTCTACTTTAGAGCAAGAAGGAGGTTCTTGCTTTCTAGAATCTCTAATTAAGCAGGAAACTTGAGTGTGCTCATAACAAAAGAACGGTGTTTCCTACACATACAGACCATATCCAGTTCAACTCTCCTTCTGAATCGGAAAGAAGCCACAGGTCCTCTAACATGCAATGCTTGTCAGTTAAGATGAGAAACGTGTGAGCTTCGTGGAGGATGTAGTTCGTTTGAGCTGAAAAGTGACTGCCCATACTTCAAACGAAGTCTTGATTGTAGGAAGACACAGAGCCTGGAATTTAACTCCATTTCTGAAGGGAAACACACAGCATAGTTCTCATCCACGGATCACACTCTGCTTTAGAGCAAGAAGCACGCTCTTGCTTTCCAGATTCTCTAAGACAGCAGGAAACGTGACTGTGATGTGAAGAAAAGAACGGTGTTTCCTACACACACGGACCATATCTATTCCAACTCTTCTTCAGAAACTGATACAAAGCACTGCTCCTCTCACATCCACTGCTTGTCAGTTAAGATGAGAAACGTGTGAGTTTCGTGAATGATGTAGTTAGTTTGAGCTGAAAAGTGACTGCCCATACTTCAAACGAAGTCTTGCTTGTAGGAAGACACAGAGCCTGGAATTTAACTCCATTTCTGAAGGGAAACACACAGCATAGTTCTCATCCATGTATCACACTCTGCATTAGAGCAAGAAGCACGCTCTTGCTTTCTAGAGTCTCTAATACAGCAGGAAATTTGACTGTGCTCAGAACAAAAGAACGGTGTTTCCTACACATACGGACCATAACTAGTTCATCTCTGTTTATGAAACTGAAACAAACCACAGGTCCTCTATCACCCAATGCTTGTCAGTTAAGATGAGAAACGTGTGAGCTTCGTGAACGATGTAGTTCGTTTAGCTGTAAGTAACTGCCCTTACCTGAAACGAAGTCTTGCTTGTAGGAACACTCAGAGCCTGGGATTTAACTCCATTTCTGAAGAGAAACACACAGCATAGTTCTCATCCATTGATCACACTCTGCTTTAGAGCAAGAAGCACGCTCTTGCTTTCCAGAGTCTCTAAGACAGCAGGAATCGTGAGTGTGATGAGAACAAAAGAACGGTGTTTCCTACATGTACGGACAATATCTTGTCCCACTCTGCTTCTGAAACTGATACAAAGCACTGGTCCTCTAACATGCAATGCTTGTCAGTTAAGATGAGAAACATGAGAGCTGCATGAACGATGTTTTTCGTTTGGGCTGAAAAGTGACTGTCCTTACTTGAATCGAAGTCTTGCTTTTAGGAAGACACAGAGCCTGGGATTAAACTCCATTTCTAAAGGGAAACACACAGCATAGTTCTCATCCATGGATCACACTCTGCTTTAGAACAAGAAGCACGCTCTTGCTTTTTAGAGTCTCTAACACAGCAGGAAACGTGAGTGTGTTCAGAACAAATGAACGGTGTTTCCTACACATACGGACAATATCAAGTCCAACTCTGCCTCTGAAATATATACAAAGCACAGGTCCTCTAACATCCAATGCTTGTCATTTAAGATGAGAAACGTGTGAGTTTCGTGAACGATGTAGTTCATCTGAGCTGAAAAGTGACTGCCGTTACCTGCAACGAATTAGTGCTTGTAGGAAGACACAGAGCCTGGGATTTAACTCCATTTCTGAAGGGAAACACACAGCATAGTTCTCATCCGTGGATCACACTCTGCTTTAGAACAAGAAGGACGCTCTTGCTTTCTAGAATCTCTAATAAAGCAGGAAACTTGAGTGTGCTCAGAACAAAAGAACGGTGTTTCCTACACATACAGACCATATCTAGTTCAACTCTGCTTCTTAAACGGAAAGAAGCCACAGGTCCTCTAACATCCAATGCTTGTCAGTTAAGATGAGAAACGTGTGAGCTTCGTGAAGGATGTAGTTCGTTTGAGCTGAAAAGTGACTGCCCATACTGCAAACGAAGTCTTGCTTGTAGGAAGACAAAGAGCATGGAATTTAACTCCATTTCTGAAGGGAAACACACAGCATAGTTCTCATCCATGGATCACACTCTGCATTAGAGCAAGAAGCATGCTCTTGCTTTCTAGAGTCTCTAATACAGCAGGAAATTTGAGTGTGCTCAGAACAAAGAACGGTGTTTCCTACACATATGGACCATAACTAGTTCAAATCTGTTTCTGAAACTGAAACAAACCACAGGTCCTCTAACACCCAATGCTTGTCAGTTAAGATGAGAAACGTGTGAGCTTCGTGAACGATGTAGTTCGTTTAGCTGTAAGTATCTGCCCTTACCTGAAACGAAGTCCTGCTCTTAGGAAGACTCAGAGCCTGGTATTTAACAACATTTCTGAAGGGAAACACACAGCAGAATTATCATCCATGGATCACACTCTGCTTTAGAGCAAGATGCATGCTCGTGCTTTCTAGATTCTCTAAGACAGCAGGAAACATGAGTGTGCTGAGAACAATAGAATGGTGTTTCATACACATACAGACCATATCTAGTCCAACTCTGCCTCTGAAATTGATACAAAGCACAGGTCCTCTAACATCCAATGCTTATCAGTTAAGATGGGAATCGTGTGAGCTTCATGAAGGTTGTAGTTCGTTTGAATTGAAAAGTGACTGCCCTTACTTCAAACGAAGTCTTGCTTGTAGGAAGACACAGACCCTGGGATTTAACTCCGTTTCTGAAGGGAAACACACAGCATAGTTCTCATCCATGGATCACACTCTGCTTTAGACCAAGAACCACGCTCTTGCTTTCTAGATTCTCTAATACAGCAGGAAACTTGAGTGTGCTCAGAACAAAAGAACGGTGTTTCCTACACATACAGACCATATCTAGTTCAACTCTTCTTCTGAAACGGAAAGAACCCACAGGTCCTCTAACATCCAATGCTTTTCACCTAAGATGAGAAACATGTGAGCTTCGTGAATGATGTAGTTCGTTTAGCTGTAAAGTAACTGCCCTTACCTGCAACGAAGTCTTGCTTATAGGGAGACTCAGAGCCTGGGGTTTAACTCCATTTCTGAAGTGAAACACCAGCAGAGTTCTCATCCATGGATCACACTCTGCTTTAGAGCAAGAAGCATGCTCTTGCTTTCTAGAGTCTCTAAGACAGCAGGAAACATGAGTGTGCTGAGAACAAAAGAACGGTGTTTCATACACATACCGACCATATCTAGTCCAACTCTGCCTCTGAAATTGATACAAAGCACAGGTTCTCTAACATCCAATGCTTGTCAGTTAAGATGGGAAACATGTGAGCTTTGTGAAGGATGTAGTTCGTTTGAGCTGAAAAGTGACTGCCCATACTTCAACCGAAGTCTTGCTTGTAGGAAGACACAGAGCCTGGAATTTAACTTCATTTCTGAAGGGAAAAACACAGCATAGTTCTCATCCATGGATCACACTCTGCTTTAGAGCAAGAAGCACGCTCTTGCTTTCTAGAATCTCTAATAAAGCAGGAAACGTGAGTGTGCTCAGTACAAAAGAACGGTGTTTCCTACACATACAGACCATATCTAGTGCAAATCTGCTACTGAAACGGAAAGAAGCCACAGGTCCTCTAACATCCAATGCTTGTCAGTTAAGATGGGAAACGTGTGAGCTTCATGAAGGATGTAGTTCGTTTGAGCTGAATATTGACTGCCCATACTTCAAACGAAGTCTTGCTTGTAGAAAGACACAGAGACTGGAATTTAACTCCATTTCTGAAGGGAAACACACAGCCTAGTTCTCATCCATGGATCACACTCTGCATTAGAGCAAGAGGCACGCTCTTGCTTTCTAGAGTCTCTAATACAGCAGGAAACTTGAGTGTGCTCAGAAGAAAAGAACGGTGTTTCCTACACATACAGACCATCACTAGTTCAACTCTGTTTCTGAAACTGATTCAAACCACAGGTCCTCTAACACCCAATGCTTGTCAGTTAAGATGAGAAACGTGTGAGCTTCGTGAACGATGTAGTTCGTTTAGCTGTAAATAACTGCCCTTACCTGAAACGAAGTCTTGCTTGTAGGAAGACTCAGAGCCTGGGATTTAACTCCATTTCTGAAGAGAAACACACAGCAGAGTTCTCATCCATGTATCACACTCTGCATTAGAGCAAGAAGCACGCTCTTGCTTTCTAGAGTCTCTAATACAGCAGGAAATTTGACTGTGCTCAGAGCAAAAGAACGGTGTTTCCTACACATACGGACCATAACTAGTTCATCTCTGTTTATGAAACTGAAACAAACCACAGGTCCTCTATCACCCAATGCTTGTCAGTTAAGATGAGAAACGTGTGAGCTTCGTGAACGATGTAGTTCGTTTAGCTGTAAGTAACTGCCCTTACCTGAAACGAAGTCTTGCTTGTAGGAAGACTCAGAGCCTGGGATTTAACTCCATTTCTGAAGAGAAACACACAGCAGAGTTCTCATCCATGTATCACACTCTGCATTAGAGCAAGAAGCACGCTCTTGCTTTCTAGAGTCTCTAATACAGCAGGAAATTTGACTGTGCTCAGAGCAAAAGAACGGTGTTTCCTACACATACGGACCATAACTAGTTCATCTCTGTTTATGAAACTGAAACAAACCACAGGTCCTCTATCACCCAATGCTTGTCAGTTAAGATGAGAAACGTGTGAGCTTCGTGAACGATGTAGTTCGTTTAGCTGTAAGTAACTGCCCTTACCTGAAACGAAGTCTTGCTTGTAGGAAGACTCAGAGCCTGGGATTTAACTCCATTTCTGAAGAGAAACACACAGCATAGTTCTCATCCATTGATCACACTCTGCTTTAGAGCAAGAAGCACGCTCTTGCTTTCCAGAGTCTCTAAGACAGCAGGAATCGTGAGTGTGATGAGAACAAAAGAACGGTGTTTCCTACATGTACGGACAATATCTTGTCCCACTCTGCTTCTGAAACTGATACAAAGCACTGGTCCTCTAACATGCAATGCTTGTCAGTTAAGATGAGAAACATGAGAGCTGCATGAACGATGTTTTTCGTTTGGGCTGAAAAGTGACTGTCCTTACTTGAATCGAAGTCTTGCTTTTAGGAAGACACAGAGCCTGGGATTAAACTCCATTTCTAAAGGGAAACACACAGCATAGTTCTCATCCATGGATCACACTCTGCTTTAGAACAAGAAGCACGCTCTTGCTTTTTAGAGTCTCTAACACAGCAGGAAACTGAGTGTGTTCAGAACAAATGAACGGTGTTTCCTACACATACGGACAATATCAAGTCCAACTCTGCCTCTGAAATATATACAAAGCACAGGTCCTCTAACATCCAATGCTTGTCATTTAAGATGAGAAACGTGTGAGTTTCGTGAACGATGTAGTTCATCTGAGCTGAAAAGTGACTGCCGTTACCTGCAACGAATTAGTGCTTGTAGGAAGACACAGAGCCTGGGATTTAACTCCATTTCTGAAGGGAAACACACAGCATAGTTCTCATCCGTGGATCACACTCTGCTTTAGAACAAGAAGGACGCTCTTGCTTTCTAGAATCTCTAATAAAGCAGGAAACTTGAGTGTGCTCAGAACAAAAGAACGGTGTTTCCTACACATACAGACCATATCTAGTTCAACTCTGCTTCTTAAACGGAAAGAAGCCACAGGTCCTCTAACATCCAATGCTTGTCAGTTAAGATGAGAAACGTGTGAGCTTCGTGAAGGATGTAGTTCGTTTGAGCTGAAAAGTGACTGCCCATACTGCAAACGAAGTCTTGCTTGTAGGAAGACAAAGAGCATGGAATTTAACTCCATTTCTGAAGGGAAACACACAGCATAGTTCTCATCCATGGATCACACTCTGCATTAGAGCAAGAAGCATGCTCTTGCTTTCTAGAGTCTCTAATACAGCAGGAAATTTGAGTGTGCTCAGAACAAAGAACGGTGTTTCCTACACATATGGACCATAACTAGTTCAAATCTGTTTCTGAAACTGAAACAAACCACAGGTCCTCTAACACCCAATGCTTGTCAGTTAAGATGAGAAACGTGTGAGCTTCGTGAACGATGTAGTTCGTTTAGCTGTAAGTATCTGCCCTTACCTGAAACGAAGTCCTGCTCTTAGGAAGACTCAGAGCCTGGTATTTAACAACATTTCTGAAGGGAAACACACAGCAGAATTATCATCCATGGATCACACTCTGCTTTAGAGCAAGATGCATGCTCGTGCTTTCTAGATTCTCTAAGACAGCAGGAAACATGAGTGTGCTGAGAACAAAAGAATGGTGTTTCATACACATACAGACCATATCTAGTCCAACTCTGCCACTGAAATTGATACAAAGCACAGGTCCTCTAACATCCAATGCTTATCAGTTAAGATGGGAATCGTGTGAGCTTCATGAAGGATGTAGTTCGTTTGAATTGAAAAGTGACTGCCCTTACTTCAAACGAAGTCTTGCTTGTAGGAAGACACAGAGCCTGGGATTTAACTCCGTTTCTGAAGGGAAACACACAGCATAGTTCTCATCCATGGATCACACTCTGCTTTAGACCAAGAAGCACGCTCTTGCTTTCTAGATTCTCTAATACAGCAGGAAACTTGAGTGTGCTCAGAACAAAAGAACGGTGTTTCCTACACATACAGACCATATCTAGTTCAACTCTTCTTCTGAAACGGAAAGAACCCACAGGTCCTCTAACATCCAATGCTTTTCACCTAAGATGAGAAACATGTGAGCTTCGTGAATGATGTAGTTCGTTTAGCTGTAAAGTAACTGCCCTTACCTGCAACGAAGTCTTGCTTATAGGGAGACTCAGAGCCTGGGGTTTAACTCCATTTCTGAAGTGAAACACCAGCAGAGTTCTCATCCATGGATCACACTCTGCTTTAGAGCAAGAAGCATGCTCTTGCTTTCTAGAGTCTCTAAGACAGCAGGAAACATGAGTGTGCTGAGAACAAAAGAACGGTGTTTCATACACATACCGACCATATCTAGTCCAACTCTGCCTCTGAAATTGATACAAAGCACAGGTTCTCTAACATCCAATGCTTGTCAGTTAAGATGGGAAACGTGTGAGCTTTGTGAAGGATGTAGTTCGTTTGAGCTGAAAAGTGACTGCCCATACTTCAACCGAAGTCTTGCTTGTAGGAAGACACAGAGCCTGGAATTTAACTTCATTTCTGAAGGAAAAAACACAGCATAGTTCTCATCGACGGATCACACTCTGCTTTAGAGCAAGAAGCACGCTCTTGCTCTCCAGAGTCTCTAAGACTGCCGGAAACGTGAGTGTGATGAGAACAAAAGAACGGTGTTTCCTACAAGTACGTTCCATATCTATTCCAACTCTGCTTCTGAAACTGATACAAAGCACTGGTCCTCTAACATCCAATGCTTGTCAGTTAAGATGAGAAACGTGTGAGCTTCATGAACGATGTAGTTCGTTTGAGCTGAAAAGTGACTGCAGTTACTTGAATCAAAGTATTGCATGTGGGAAAACAGAGAGCCTAGAATTTAACTCCATTTCTGAAGTGAAACACACAGCATAGTTCTCATCCATGGATCACACTCTGCTTTAGAGCAAGAAGCACGCTCTTGCTTTCTAGAATCTCTAATAAAGCAGGAAACGTGAGTGTGCTCAGTACAAAAGAACGGTGTTTCCTACACATACAGACCATATCTAGTGCAAATCTGCTACTGAAACGGAAAGAAGCCACAAGTCCTCTAACATCCAATGCTTGTCAGTTAAGATGGGAAACGTGTGAGCTTCATGAAGGATGTAGTTCGTTTGAGCTGAATATTGACTGCCCATCCTTCAAACGAAGTCTTGCTTGTAGAAAGACACAGAGACTGGAATTTAACTCCATTTCTGAAGGGAAACACACAGCATAGTTCTCATCCGTGGATCACACTCTGCATTAGAGCAAGAGGCACGCTCTTGCTTTCTAGAGTCTCTAATACAGCAGGAAACTTGAGTGTGCTCAGAAGAAAAGAACGGTGTTTCCTACACATACAGACCATCACTAGTTCAACTCTGTTTCTGAAACTGATTCAAACCACAGGTCCTCTAACACCCAATGCTTGTCAGTTAAGATGAGAAACGTGTGAGCTTCGTGAACGATGTAGTTCGTTTAGCTGTAAGTAACTGCCCTTACCTGAAACGAAGTCTTGCTTGTAGGAAGACTCAGAGCCTGGGATTTAACTCCATTTCTGAAGAGAAACACACAGCAGAGTTCTCATCCATTGATCACACTCTGCTTTAGAACAAGAAGCACGCTCTTGCTTTCCAGAGTCTCTAAGACAGCAGGAAACGTGAGTGTGATGAGAACAAAAGAACGGTGTTTCCTACATGTACGGACAATATCTTGTCCCACTCTGCTTCTGAAACTGATACAAAGCACTGGTCCTCTAACATCCAATGCTTGTCAGTTAAGATGAGAAACATGTGAGCTGCATGAACGATGTATTTCGTTTGGGCTGAAAAGTGACTGTCCTTACTTGAATCGAAGTCTTGTTTGTAGGAAGACACAGAGCCTGGGATTAAACTCCATTTCTAAAGGGAAACACACAGCATAGTTCTCATCCATGGATCACACTCTGCTTTAGAGCAAGAAGCACGCTCTTGCTTTCTAGAGTGTCTAAGACAGCAGGAAACATGAGTGTGGTGAGAACAAAAGAACGGTGTTTCATACACATACAGACCATATCTAGTCCAACTCTGCCTCTGAAATATATACAAAGCACAGGTCCTCTAACATCCAATGCTTGTCATTTAAGATGAGAAACGTGTGAGTTTCGTGAACGATGTAGTTCATCTGAGCTGAAAAGTGACTGCCGTTACCTGCAACGAATTAGTGCTTGTAGGAAGAGACAGAGCCTGTGATTTAACTCCATTTCTGCAGGGAAACACACAGCATAGTTCTCATCCGCGGATCACACTCTGCTTTAGAACAAGAAGGACGCTCTTGCTTTCTAGAATCTCTAATAAAGCAGGAAACTTGAGTGTGCTCAGAACAAAAGAACGGTGTTTCCTACACATACGGACCATAACTAGTTCAACTCTGTTTCTGAAACGGAAACAAACCACAGGTCCTCTAACACACAATGCTTCTCAGTTAAGATGAGAAACGTGTGAGCTTCGTGAACGATGTAGTTCGTTTAGCTGTAAGTAACTGCCCTTACCTGAAACGAAGTCCTGCTCTTAGGAAGACTCAGAGCCTGGTATTTAACTACATTTCTGAAGGGAAACACACAGCAGAATTCTCATCCATGGATCACACTCTGCTTTAGAGCAAGAAGCATGCTCGTGCTTTCTAGAGTCTCTAAGACAGCAGGAAACAAGAGTGTGGGGAGAACAAAAGAACGGTGTTTCCTACACGTACGGACCATACCTAGTACAACTCAGCCTCTTAAATCGATAGAAAGCACAGGTCCTCTAACATCCAATGCTTGTCATTTAAGATGAGAAACGTGTGACCTTCGTGAAGGATGTAGTTCGTTTGAGCTGAAAAGTGACTGCCCATACTTCAAATGAAGTCTTGCTTGTAGGAAGACACAGAGCCTGGAATTTAACTCAATTTCTGAAGGGAAACACACAACAGAGTTCTCATCCATGGATCACACTCTGCTTTAGAGCAAGAAGCGAGCTCTTGCTTTCTAGATTCTCTAAGACAGCAGGAAACATGAGTGTGCTGAGAACAAAAGAACGGTGTTTCATACACATACAGACCATATCTAGTCCAACTCTGCCTCTGAAATTGATACAAAGCACAGGGCCTCTAAAATCCAATGCTTGTCATTTAAGATGAGAAACGCGAGAGCTTTGTGAAGGATGTAGTTCGTTTGAGCTGAAAAGTGACTGCCCATACTTCAAACGAAATCTTGCTTGTAGGAAGACACAGAGCCTGGAATTTAACTCCATTTCTGAAGGGAAACACACAGCAGAGTTCTCATCCATGGATCACACTCTGCTTTAGAGCAAGAAGCAAGCTCTTGCTTTCTAGATTCTCTAAGACAGCAGGAAACATGAGTGTGCTGAGAACAAAAGAATGGTGTTTCATACACATACAGACCATATCTAGTTCAACTCTTCTTCTGAAACGGAAAGAACCCACAGGTCCTCTAACATCCAATGCTTTTCACCTAAGATGAGAAACATGTGAGCTTCGTGAATGATGTAGTTCGTTTAGCTGTAAAGTAACTGACCTTACCTGAAACGAAGTCTTGCTTATAGGGAGACTCAGAGCCTGGGGTTTAACTCGATTTCTGAAGTGAAACACCTGCAGAGTTCTCATCCATGGATCACACTCTGCTTTAGAGCAAGAAGCACGCTCTTGCTTTCTAGAGTCTCTAAGACAGCAGGAAACATGAGTGTGCTGAGAACAAAAGAACGGTGTTTCATACACATACAGACCATATCTAGTCCAACTCTGCCTCTGAAATTAATACAAAGCACAGGTTCTCTAAAATCCAATGCTTGTCAGTTAAGATGGGAAACGTGTGAGCTTTGTGAAGGATGTAGTTCGTTTGAGCTGAAAATTGACTGCCCATACTTCAAATGAAGTCTTGCTTGTAGGAAGAAACAGAGCCTGGAATTTAACTCCATTTCTGAAGGGAAACACACAGTATAGTTCTCATCCATGGATCACACTCTGCATTAGAGCAAGAGGCACGCTCTTGCTTTCTAGAGTCTCTAATACAGCAGGAAACTTGAGTGTGCTCAGAAGAAAAGAAAGGTGTTTCCTACACATACAGACCATTACTAGTTCAACTCTGCTTCTGAAACTGAAACAAACCACAGGTCCTCTAACACCCAATGCTTGTCATTTAAGATGAGAAACGTGTGAGCTTCGTGAACGATGTAGTTCGTTTTGCTGAAAGTAACTGCCCTTACCTGAAACGAAGTCTTGCTTGTAGGAAGACTCAGAGCCTGGGATTTAACTCAATTTCTGAAGGGAAACACACAGCATAGTTCTCATCCATGGATCACACTCTGCTATTGAGCAAGAAGCACACTCTTGCTTTCCAGAGTCTCTAAGACAGCATGAAACGTGAGTGTGATGAGAACAAAAGAACGGTGTTTCCTACACACACTGACCATATCTATTCCAACTCTTCTTCTGAAACTGATACAAAGCACTGCTCCTCTATCATCCAATGCTTGTCATTTAAGATGAGAAACGTGTGAGCTTCGTGAACGATGTAGGAAATTTGATCTGAAATGTGACTGCCGTTACCTGAAACAAAGTAGTGCTTGTAGGAAGACACAGAGCCTGGGATTAAACATTTCTGAAGGGAAACACACAGCATAGTTCTCATCGACGGATCACACTCTGCTTTAGAGCAAGAAGCACGCTCTTGCTTTCCAGAGTCTGTAAGACAGCAGGAAACGTGAGTGTGATGAGAACAAAAGAACGGTATTTCCTACACGTATGGACAATATCTAGTCCAACTCTGCTTCTGAAACTGATAGAAAGCACTGGTCCTCTAACATCCAATGCTTGTCAGTTAAGATGAGAAACGTGTGATTTTCGTGAACAATGTAGTTCTTTTGAGCTGAAAAGTGACTGCCCTTACTTGTATCGAAGTATTGCATGTAGGAAGACACAGAGCCTGGAATTTAACTCGATTTCTGAGGAGATACACACAGCATAGTTCTCATCCATGGATCACAGTCTGCTTTAGAGCAAGAAGGACGCTCTTGCTTTCTAGAGTCTCTAATACAGCAGGAAACATGAGTGTGCTCAGAACAAATGAACGGTGTTTCCTACACGTATGGACAATATCTAGTCCAACTCTACTTCTGAAACTGATACAAAGCATTGGTCATCTAACATCCAATGCTTGTCATTTAAGTTGAGAAACGTGTGAGCTTCATGAATTATGAAGTTCGTTTGAGCTGAAAAGTGACTGCCCATACTTCAAAAGAAGTCTTGTTTGTATCAAGACACAGAGCCTGGAATTTAACTCCATTTCTGAAGGGAAACACACAGCATAGTTCTCATCCATGGATCACACTCTGCATTAGAGCATGAAGCACGCTCTTGCTTTCTAGAGTCTCTAATACAGCAGGAAACTTGAGTGTGCTCAGAACAATAGAATGGTGTTTCCTATACATACGGACCATAACTAGTTCAACTCTGTTTCTGATACTGAAACAAACCACAGGTCCTCTAACACCCAATGCTTGTCAGTTAAGATGAGAAACGTGTGAGCTTCGTGAACGATGTTGTTCGTTTAGCTGTAAGTAACTGCCCTTACCTGAAACGAAGTCTTGCATGTAGGAAGACTCAGAGCCTGGGATTTAACTCCATTTCTGAAGATAAACACACAGCAGAGTTCTCATCCATTGATCACACTCTGCTTTAGAGCAAGAAGCACGCTCTTGCTTTCCAGAGTCTCTAAACAGCAGGAAACGTGAGTGTGATGAGAACAAAAAAACGGTGTTTCCTACACGTACGGACAATATCTAATCCAACTCTGCTTCTGAAACTGATACAAAGCACTGGTCCTCTAACATCCAATGCTTGTTAGTTAAGATAGAAACGTGTGAGCTTCATGAACGATGTAGTTCGTTTGAGCTGAAAAGTGACTGCCCTTACTTGAATCGAAGTATTGCATGTAGGAAGACACAGAGCCTGGAATTTAACTCGATTTCTGAAGGGAAACACACAGCATAGTTCTCATCCATGGATCACACTCTGCTTTAGAGCAAGAAGTACGCAGTTGCTTTCTAGAGTCTCTAATACAGCAGGAAACGTGAGTGTGCTCAGAACAAATGAACGGTGTTTCCTACACGTACGGACAATATCCAGTCCAACTCTGCCTCTGAAACAGAAACAAACCACAGGTCCTCTAACATCCAATGCTTGTCATTTAAGATGAGAAACGTGTGAGCTTCGTGAATGATGTAGTTCGTTTGAGCTGAAAAGTGACTGCCCTTACCTGAAATGAAGTAGTGCTTGTAGGAAGACACAGAGCCTGGGATTTCACTCCTTTTCTGAAGGGAAACACACAGCATAGTTCTCATCCTTGGATCACACTCTGCTTGAGAGCAAGAAGGACGCTCTTCCTTTCTAGAATCTCTAATAAAGCAGGAAACTTGAGTGTGCTCAGAACAAAAGAACGGTGTTTCCTACACATACAGACCATATCTAGTTCAACTCTGCTTCTGAAACGGAAAGAAGCCACAGATCCTCTAACATCCAATGCTTGTCAATTAAGATGAGAAATGTGTGAGCTTCGTGAACGATGTAGTTTCGTTTAGCTGTAAGTAATTGCCCTTACCTGAAACGAAGTCTTGCTTGTAGGAAGACTCAGGGCCTGGGATTTAACACCATTTCTGAAGTGAAAAACACAGCAGAGTTCTCATCCATTGATCATACTCTGCTTTAGAGCAAGAAGCACGCTCTTGCTTTCCAGAGTCTCTAAGACAGCAGGAAACGTGAGTGTGATGAGAACAAAAGAACAGTGTTTCCTACATGTAGGGACAAGATCGAGTCCAATTCTGCTCCTCAAACTGATACAAAGCACTGGTACTCTAACATCGAATGCCTGTCAGTTAAGACGAGAAACGTGTGAGCTTTGTGAAGGATGTAGTTTGTTTGAGCTGAACAGTGACTGCCCATACTTCAAACGAAGTTTTGCTTGTAGGAAGACACAGAGCCTGGAATTTAACTCCATTTCTGAAGGGAAACACACAGCATAATTCTCATCGACGGATCACACTCTGCTTTAGAGCAAGAAGCACGCTCTTGTTTTCTAGATTCACTAATGCAGCAGGAAACTTGAGTGTGCTCAGAAAAAAAGAACGGTGTTTCGTAAACATAGGGACCATATCTAGTTCAACTCTGCTTCTGAAACGGAAAGAAGCCACAGGTTCTCTAACATCCAATGATTGTCAGTTAAGATGAGAAACGTGTGTGCTTCGTGAAGGATGTAGTTCGTTTGTGCTGAAAAGTCACTGCCCTTCTTTGAATCGAAGTCTTGCTTGTAAGAATACACAGAGTCTGGAATTTAACTCGATTTCTGAAGGAAAACACAAAGCATAGTTCTCATCCATGGATCACACTCTGCTTTAGAGCAAGAAGCACGCTCTTGCTTTCCAGAGTCTCTAAGACAGCAGGAAACGTGAGTGTGATGAGAACAAAAGAACGGTGTTTCCTACACACAGGGACCATATCTATTCCAAATCTTCTTTTGAAACAGATACAAAGCACTGCTCCTCTAACATTCTATGCTTGTCATTTAAGATGAGAAACGTGTGAGCTTCGTGAACGATGTAGGAAATTTGATCTGAAAAGTGAATGCCGTTACCAGAAAAGAAATAGTGCTTGTAGGTAGACACAGAGCCTGGGATTTAACTCCATTTCTGAAGGGAAACACACAGCATAGTTCTCCTCCATTGATCACACTCTGCTTTAGATCAAGAAGCACGCTCTTGCTTTCTAATGTCTCTAAGACAGCAGGAAACATGAGTGTGCTGAGAACAAAAGAACGGTGTTTCATACACATACAGACCATATCTAGTCCAACTCTGCCTCTGAAATTGATACAAAGCACAGGTTCTCTAACATCCAATGCTTGTCAGTTATGATGAGAAACATGTGAGCTTCGTGAACAATGTAGTTCGTTTGAGCTGAAAAGTGACTGCCCTTACCTAAACGAAGTAGTGCTTGTAGGAAGACACAGAGCCTGGGATTTAACTCCATTTCTGAAGTGAAACACACAGCAAAGTTCTCATCCATGGATCACACTCTGCTTTAGAGCAAGAAGCACGCTCTTGCTTTCTAGAGTCTCTAATACAGCAGGAAAGTTGAGTGTGCTCAGAAAAATAGAACGGTGTTTCCCACACATACGGGCCTTATCTAGTTCATCTCTGCCTCTGAAATTGATACAAAGCACACGTCCTCTAACATCCAATGCTTGTCAGTTAAGATGAGAAACGTGTGAGGTTCGTGAATGATGCATTTCTTTTGACCTGAAAAGTGACTGCCCTTACTTGAAACGAATTCTTGCTTGTAGGAAGACACAGAGCCTGGAATTTAACACCATTTCTGAAGGGAAACACACAGCATAGTTCTCATCCATTGATCACACTCTGCTTTAGAGCAAGAAGCACGCTCTTGCTTTCTAAAGTCTCTAAGACAGCAGGAAACATGAGTGTGCTGAGAAAAAAAGTATGGTGTTTCATACACATACAGACCATATCTAGTCCAACTCTGCCTCTGAAATTGATACAAAGCACAGGTCCTCTAACATCCAATGCTTGTCATTTAAGATGAGAAACGTGTGAGCTTCGTGAACAATGTAGTTCGTTTGAGCTGAAAAGTGACTGCCCTTACTTGAATCGATGTAGTGCTTGTAGGGAGACTCAGAGCCTGGGATTTAACACCATTTCTGAAGGGAAACACACAGCATAGTTCTCATCCATGGATCACACTCTGCTTTAGAGCAAGAAGGACGCTCTTGCTTTCTAGAATCTCTAATAAAGCAGGAAACTTGAGTGTGCTCAGAAAAAAAGAACGGTGTTTCCTATACATACAGACCATATCTAGTTCAACTTTGCTTCTGAAATGGAAAGAAGCAACAGGTCCTCTAACATCCAATGCTTGTCAGTTAAGATGAGAAACGTGTGAGCTTCGTGAAGGATGTAGTTCGTTTGAGCTGAAAAGTGACTGCCCATACTTCAAACGAAGTCTTGCTTGTAGGAAGACACAGAGCCTGGAATTTAACTCCATTTCTGACGGGAAACACACAGCAGAGTTCTCATCCATGGATCACACTCTGCATTAGACAAGAAGCACGCTCTTGCCTTCTAGAGTCTCTAATACAGCAGGAAACTTGAGTGTGCTCAGAACAAAAGAACTGTGTTTCCTACACATAAGGACCATAACTAGATCAACTCTGTTTCTGAAACGGAAACAAACCACAGGTCCTCTAACACCCAATCTTTGTCAGTTAACATGAGAAACGTGTGAGCTTCGTGAACGATGTAGTTCGTTTAGCTGTAAGTAACTGCCCTTACCTGAAACGAAGTCTTGCTTGTAGGAAGACTCAGAGCCTGGGATTTAACTCCATTTCTGGAGGGAAACACACAGCATAGTTCTCATCCATTGATCACACCCTGCTTTTGAGCAAGAAGCACGCTCTTGCTTTCCAGAGTCTCTAAGACAGCAGGAAACGTGAGTGTGATGAGAACAAAAGAACAGTGTTTCCTACACATACAGACCATATCTAGTCCAACTCAGCCTCTGAAATTGATACAAAGCACAGGTCCTCTAACATCCAAAGCTTGTCATTTAAGATGAGAAACGTGTGAGCTTCGTGAACGATGTAGTTCGTTTGAGCTGAAAAGTGACTGCCATTAACTGAAAAGAAGTAGTGCTTGTAGGAAGACACAGAGCCTGGGATTTAACTCCATTTCTGAAGGGAAACACACAGCATACTTCTCATCCATGGATCACACTCTTCTTGAGAGCTAGAAGGACGCTCTTGCTTTCTAGAATCTATAATAAAGCAGGAAACTTGAGTGTGCTCAGAACAAAAGAACGGTGTTTCCTACACATACAGACCATATCTAGTTCAACTCTGCTTCTGAAAAGGAAAGAAGCCACAGGTCCTCTAACATCCAATGCTTGTCATTTAAGATGAGAAACGTGTGAGATTCGTGAAGGATGTAGTTCGTTTGAGCTGAAAAGTGACTGCCCATACTTCAAACGAAGTCTTTCTTGTAGGAAAACACAGAGCCTGGAATTTAACTCCATTTCTGCAGGGAAACACACAACATAGTTCTCATCCATGGATCAAACTCTGCATTAGAGTAAGAAGCACCCTCTTGCTTTCCAGATTCTCTAAGACAGCAGGAAACGTGAGTGTGATGAGAACAAAAGAACGGTGTTTCCTACACACACGGACCTTATCTATTCCAACTCTTATTCTGAAACTGATACAAAGCACTGCTCCTCTAAAATCCAATGCTTGTCATTTAGGATGAGAAACGTGTGAGCTTCGTGAACGATGTAGGAAATTTGATCTGAAAAGTGACTGCCGTTCCCTGAAACGAAGTAGTGCTTGTAGGAAGACTCAGAGCCTGGGATTTAACTCCATTTCTGAAGGGAAACACACAGCATAGTTCTCTTCGACGGATCACACTCTGCTTTAGAGCAAGAAGTACGCTCTTGCTTTCTAGATTCACTAATACAGCAGGAAACTTGAGTGTGCTCAGAACAAAAGAACGGTGTTTCCTACACATACAGACCATATCTAGTTCAACTCTGCTTCTGAAACGGAAAGAAGCCACAGGTCCTCTAATATCCAATGCTTGTCAGGTAAGGTGAGAATCGTGTGAGTTTCGTGAAGGATGTAGTTCGTTTGAGCTGAAAAGTGACTCTCCATACTTCAAACGAAGTCTTGCTTGTAGGAAGACACAGAGCCTGGAATTTAACTCCATTTCTGAAGGGAAACACACAGCATAGTTCTCATTCATGGATCACACTCTGCATTAGACAAGAAGCACGCTCTTGCTTTCTAGAGTCTCTAATACAGCAGGAAACTTGAGTGTGCTCAGAACAAAAGAACTGTGTTTCCTACACATAAGGACCATAACTAGTTCAACTCTGTTTCTGAAACGGAAACAAACCACAGGTCCTCTAACACCCAATGCTTGTCAGTTAACATGAGAAACGTGTGAGCTTCGTGAACGATGTAGTTCGTTTAGCTGTAAGTAACTGCCCTTACCTGAAACGAAGTCTTGCTTGTAGGAAGACTCAGAGCCTGGGATTTAACTCCATTTCTGGAGGGAAACACACAGCATAGTTCTCATCCATTGATCACACTCTGCTTTTGAGCAAGAAGCACGCTCTTGCTTTCCAGAGTCTCTAAGACAGCAGGAAACGTGAGTGTGATGAGAACAAAAGAACAGTGTTTCCTACACATACAGACCATATCTAGTCCAACTCAGCCTCTGAAATTGATACAAAGCACAGGTCCTCTAACATCCAATGCTTGTCATTTAAGATGAGAAACGTGTGAGCTTCGTGAACGATGTAGTTCGTTTGAGCTGAAAAGTGACTGCCATTAACTGAAAAGAAGTAGTGCTTGTAGGAAGACACAGAGCCTGGGATTTAACTCCATTTCTGAAGGGAAACACACAGCCTAGTTCTCATCCATGGATCACGCTCTTCTTTAGAGCTAGAAGGACGCTCTTGCTTTCTAGAATCTGTAATAAAGCAGGAAACTTGAGTGTGCTCAGAACAAAAGAACGGTGTTTCCTACACATACAGACCATATCTAGTTCAACTCTGCTTCTGAAAAGGAAAGAAGCCACAGGTCCTCTAACATCCAATGCTTGTCATTTAAGATGAGAAACGTGTGAGATTCGTGAAGGATGTAGTTCGTTTGAGCTGAAAAGTGACTGCCCATACTTCAAACGAAGTCTTTCTTGTAGGAAAACACAGAGCCTGGAATTTAACTCCATTTCTGCAGGGAAACACACAACATAGTTCTCATCCATGGATCAAACTCTGCATTAGAGTAAGAAGCACCCTCTTGCTTTCTAGAGTCTCTAATATAGCAGGAAACTTGAGTGTTCTCACAACAAAAGAACTGTGTTTCCTACACATACGGACCATAACTAGTTCAACTCTGTTTCTGAAACTGAAACAAACCACAGGTCCTCTAACACCCAATGCTTGTCAGTTAAGATGAGAAACGTGTGAGCTTCATGAACGATGTAGTTCGTTTAGCTGTAAGTAACTGCCCTTACCTGAAACGAAGTCTTGCTCATAGGAAGACTCAGAGCCTGGGATTTAACTCCATTTCTGAAGTGAAACATACAGCAGAGTTCTCATCCATTGATCACACTCTGCTTTAGAGCAAGAAGCACGCTCTTGCTTTCCAGACTCTCTAAGACAGCAGGAAACGTGAGTGTGATGAGAACAAAAGAACGGTGTTTCCTACACACACGGACCTTCTCTATTCCAACTCTTATTCTGAAACTGATACAAAGCACTGCTCCTCTAACATCCAATGCTTGTCTTTTAAGATGAGAAACGTGTGAGCTTCGTGAATGATGTAGTTCGTTTGAGCTGAAAAGTGACTGCCGTTCCCTGAAACGAAGTAGTGCTTGTAGGAAGACACAGAGCCTGGGATTTAACTCCATTTCTGAAGGGAAACACACAGCATAGTTCTCATCCTTTGATCACACTCTGCTTTAGAGCAAGAAGCACGCTCTTGCTTTCCAGAGTCTCTAAGACAGCAGGAAACGTGACTGTGATGACAACAAAAGAACGGTGTTTCGTACACATACGGACCATATCTATTCCAAATCTTCTTCTGAAACTGATACAAAGCACTGCTCCTCTAACATCCAATGCTTGTCATTTAAGATGAGAAACGTGTGAGCTTCGTGAACGATGTAGGAAATTTGATCTGAAAAGTGACTGCCGTTCCCTGAAACGAAGTAGTGCTTGTAGGAAGACTCAGAGCCTGGGATTTAACTCCATTTCTGAAGGGAAACACACAGCATAGTTCTCTTCGACGGATCACACTCTGCTTTAGAGCAAGAAGCACGCTCTTGCTTTCTAGATTCACTAATACAGAAGGAAACTTGAGTGTGCTCAGAACAAAAGAACGGTGTTTCCTACACATACAGACCATATCTAGTTCAACTCTGCTTCTGAAACGGAAAGAAGCCACAGGTCCTCTAATATCCAATGCTTGTCAGTTAAGATGAGAAACGTGTGAGTTTCGTGAAGGATGTAGTTCGTTTGAGCTGAAAAGTGACTGCCCATACTTCAAACGAAGTCTTGCTTGTAGGAAGACACAGAGCCTGGGATTTAACTCCATTTCTGAAGGGAAACACACAACATAGTTCTCATCCATGGATCAAACTCTGCATTAGAGTAAGAAGCACCCTCTTGCTTTCTAGAGTCTCTAATACAGCAGGAAACTTGATTGTTCTCACAACAAAAGAACTGTGTTTCCTACACATACGGACCATAACTAGTTCAACTCTGTTTCTGAAACTGAAACAAACCACAGGTCCTCTAACACCCAATGCTTGTCAGTTAAGATGAGAAACGTGTGAGCTTCATGAACGATGTAGTTCGTTTAGCTGTAAGTAACTGCCCTTACCTGAAACGAAGTCTTGCTCATAGGAAGACTCACAGCCTGGGATTTAACTCCATTTCTGAAGTGAAACATACAGCAGAGTTCTCATCCATTGATCACACTCTGCTTTAGAGCAAGAAGCACGCTCTTGCTTTCCAGACTCTCTAAGACAGCAGGAAACGTGAGTGTGATGAGAACAAAAGAACGGTGTTTCCTACACACACGGACCTTCTCTATTCCAACTCTTATTCTGAAACTGATACAAAGCACTGCTCCTCTAACATCCAATGCTTGTCTTTTAAGATGAGAAACGTGTGAGCTTCGTGAATGATGTAGTTCGTTTGAGCTGAAAAGTGACTGCCATTCCCTGAAACGAAGTAGTGCTTGTAGGAAGACACAGAGCCTGGGATTTAACTCCATTTCTGAAGGGAAACACACAGCATAGTTCTCATCCTTTGATCACACTCTGCTTTAGAGCAAGAAGCACGCTCTTGCTTTCCAGAGTCTCTAAGACAGCAGGAAACGTGAGTGTGATGAGAACAAAAGAACGGTGTTTCGTACACATACGGACCATATCTATTCCAACTCTTCTTCTGAAACTGATACAAAGCACTGCTCCTCTAACATCCAATGCTTGTCATTTAAGATGAGAAACGTGTGATCTTCGTGAACGATGTAGGAAATTTGATCTGAAAAGTGACTGCCGTTCCCTGAAATGAAGTAGTGCTTGTAGGAAGACTCAGAGCCTGGGATTTAACTCCATTTCTGAAGGGAAACACACAGCATAGTTCTCTTCGACGGATCACACTCTGCTTTAGAGCAAGAAGCACGCTCTTGCTTTCTAGATTCACTAATACAGCAGGAAACTTGAGTGTGCTCAGAACAAAAGAACGGTGTTTCCTACACATACAGACCATATCTAGTTCAACTCTGCTTCTGAAACGGAAAGAAGCCACAGGTCCTCTAATATCCAATGCTTGTCAGTTAAGATGAGAAACGTGTGAGTTTCGTGAAGGATGTAGTTCGTTTGAGCTGAAAAGTGACTGCCCATACTTCAAACGAAGTCTTGCTTGTAGGAAGACACAGAGCCTGGAATTTAACTCCATTTCTGAAGGGAAACACACAGCAGAGTTCTCATCCATGGATCACACTCTGCATTAGACAAGAAGCACGCTCTTGCTTTCTAGAGTCTCTAATACAGCAGGAAACTTGAGTGTGCTCAGAACAAAAGAACTGTGTTTCCTACACATAAGGACCATAACTAGTTCAACTCTGTTTCTGAAACGGAAACAAACCACAGGTCCTCTAACACCCAATGCTTGTCAGTTAACATGAGAAACGTGTGAGCTTCGTGAACGATGTAGTTCGTTTAGCTGTAAGTAACTGCCCTTACCTGAAACGAAGTCTTGCTTGTAGGAAGACTCAGAGCCTGGGATTTAACTCCATTTCTGGAGGGAAACACACAGCATAGTTCTCATCCATTGATCACACTCTGCTTTTGAGCAAGAAGCACGCTCTTGCTTTCCAGAGTCTCTAAGACAGCAGGAAACGTGAGTGTGATGAGAACAAAAGAACAGTGTTTCCTACACATACAGACCATATCTAGTCCAACTCAGCCTCTGAAATTGATACAAAGCACAGGTCCTCTAACATCCAATGCTTGTCATTTAAGATGAGAAACGTGTGAGCTTCGTGAACGATGTAGTTCGTTTGAGCTGAAAAGTGACTGCCATTAACTGAAAAGAAGTAGTGCTTGTAGGAAGACACAGAGCCTGGGATTTAACTCCATTTCTGAAGGGAAACACACAGCCTAGTTCTCATCCATGGATCACGCTCTTCTTTAGAGCTAGAAGGACGCTCTTGCTTTCTAGAATCTGTAATAAAGCAGGAAACTTGAGTGTGCTCAGAACAAAAGAACGGTGTTTCCTACACATACAGACCATATCTAGTTCAACTCTGCTTCTGAAAAGGAAAGAAGCCACAGGTCCTCTAACATCCAATGCTTGTCATTTAAGATGAGAAACGTGTGAGATTCGTGAAGGATGTAGTTCGTTTGAGCTGAAAAGTGACTGCCCATACTTCAAACGAAGTCTTTCTTGTAGGAAAACACAGAGCCTGGAATTTAACTCCATTTCTGCAGGGAAACACACAACATAGTTCTCATCCATGGATCAAACTCTGCATTAGAGTAAGAAGCACCCTCTTGCTTTCTAGAGTCTCTAATACAGCAGGAAACTTGAGTGTTCTCACAACAAAAGAACTGTGTTTCCTACACATACGGACCATAACTAGTTCAACTCTGTTTCTGAAACTGAAACAAACCACAGGTCCTCTAACACCCAATGCTTGTCAGTTAAGATGAGAAACGTGTGAGCTTCATGAACGATGTAGTTCGTTTAGCTGTAAGTAACTGCCCTTACCTGAAACGAAGTCTTGCTCATAGGAAGACTCAGAGCCTGGGATTTAACTCCATTTCTGAAGTGAAACATACAGCAGAGTTCTCATCCATTGATCACACTCTGCTTTAGAGCAAGAAGCACGCTCTTGCTTTCCAGACACTCTAAGACAGCAGGAAACGTGAGTGTGATGAGAACAAAAGAACGGTGTTTCCTACACACACGGACCTTCTCTATTCCAACTCTTATTCTGAAACTGATACAAAGCACTGCTCCTCTAACATCCAATGCTTGTCTTTTAAGATGAGAAACGTGTGAGCTTCGTGAATGATGTAGTTCGTTTGAGCTGAAAAGTGACTGCCGTTCCCTGAAACGAAGTAGTGCTTGTAGGAAGACACAGAGCCTGGGATTTAACTCCATTTCTGAAGGGAAACACACAGCATAGTTCTCATCCTTTGATCACACTCTGCTTTAGAGCAAGAAGCACGCTCTTGCTTTCCAGAGTCTCTAAGACAGCAGGAAACGAGAGTGTGATGACAAAAAAAGAACGGTGTTTCGTACACATACGGACCATATCTATTCCAAATCTTCTTCTGAAACTGATACAAAGCACTGCTCCTCTAACATCCAATGCTTGTCATTTAAGATGAGAAACGTGTGAGCTTCGTGAACGATGTAGGAAATTTGATCTGAAAAGTGACTGCCGTTCCCTGAAACGAAGTAGTGCTTGTAGGAAGACTCAGAGCCTGGGATTTAACTCCATTTCTGAAGGGAAACACACAGCATAGTTCTCTTCGACGGATCACACTCTGCTTTAGAGCAAGAAGCACGCTCTTGCTTTCTAGATTCACTAATACAGCAGGAAACTTGAGTGTGCTCAGAACAAAAGAACGGTGTTTCCTTCACATACAGACCATATCTAGTTCAACTCTGCTTCTGAAACGGAAAGAAGCCACAGGTCCTCTAATATCCAATGCTTGTCAGTTAAGATGAGAAACGTGTGAGTTTCGTGAAGGATGTAGTTCGTTTGAGCTGAAAAGTGACTGCCCATACTTCAAACGAAGTCTTGCTTGTAGGAAGACACAGAGCCTGGAATTTAACTCCATTTCTGAAGGGAAACACACAACATAGTTCTCATCCATGGATCAAACTCTGCATTAGAGTAAGAAGCACCCTCTTGCTTTCTAGAGTCTCTAATACAGCAGGAAACTTGAGTGTTCTCACAACAAAAGAACTGTGTTTCCTACACATACGGACCATAACTAGTTCAACTCTGTTTCTGAAACTGAAACAAACCACAGGTCCTCTAACACCCAATGCTTGTCAGTTAAGATGAGAAACGTGTGAGCTTCATGAACGATGTAGTTCGTTTAGCTGTAAGTAACTGCCCTTACCTGAAACGAAGTCTTGCTCATAGGAAGACTCAGAGCCTGGGATTTAACTCCATTTCTGAAGTGAAACATACAGCAGAGTTCTCATCCATTGATCACACTCTGCTTTAGAGCAAGAAGCACGCTCTTGCTTTCCAGACTCTCTAAGACAGCAGGAAACGTGAGTGTGATGAGAACAAAAGAACGGTGTTTCCTACACACACGGACCTTATCTATTCCAACTCTTATTCTGAAACTGATACAAAGCACTGCTCCTCTAACATCCAATGCTTGTCTTTTAAGATGAGAAACGTGTGAGCTTCGTGAATGATGTAGTTCGTTTGAGCTGAAAAGTGACTGCCGTTCCCTGAAACGAAGTAGTGCTTGTAGGAAGACACAGAGCCTGGGATTTAACTCCATTTCTGAAGGGAAACACACAGCATAGTTCTCATCCATTGATCACACTCTGCTTTTGAGCAAGAAGCACGCTCTTGCTTTCCAGAGTCTCTAAGACAGCAGGAAACGTGAGTGTGATGAGAACAAAAGAACAGTGTTTCCTACACATACAGACCATATCTAGTCCAACTCAGCCTCTGAAATTGATACAAAGCACAGGTCCTCTAACATCCAATGCTTGTCATTTAGATGAGAAACGTGTGAGCTTCGTGAACGATGTAGTTCGTTTGAGCTGAAAAGTGACTGCCATTAACTGAAAAGAAGTAGTGCTTGTAGGAAGACACAGAGCCTGGGATTTAACTCCATTTCTGAAGGGAAACACACAGCCTAGTTCTCATCCATGGATCACACTCTTCTTTAGAGCTAGAAGGACGCTCTTGCTTTCTAGAATCTATAATAAAGCAGGAAACTTGAGTGCGCTCAGAACAAAAGAACGGTGTTTCCTACACATACAGACCATATCTAGTTCAACTCTGCTTCTGAAAAGGAAAGAAGCCACAGGTCCTCTAACATCCAATGCTTGTCATTTAAGATGAGAAACGTGTGAGATTCGTGAAGGATGTAGTTCATTTGAGCTGAAAAGTGACTGCCCATACTTCAAACGACGTCTTTCATGTAGGAAAACACAGAGCCTGGAATTTAACTCCATTTCTGCAGGGAAACACACAACATAGTTCTCATCCATGGATCACACTCTGCATTAGAGTAAGAAGCACCCTGTTGCTTTCTAGAGTCTCTAATACAGCAGGAAACTTGAGTGTTCTCACAACAAAAGAACTTTGTTTCCTACACATACGGAACATAACTAGTTCAACTCTGTTTCTGAAACTGAAACAAACCACAGGTCCTCTAACACCCAATGCTTGTCAGTTAAGATGAGAAACGTGTGAGCTTCATGAACGATGTAGTTTGTTTAGCTGTAAGTAACTGCCCTTACCTGAAACGACGTCTTGCTTGTAGGAAGACTCAGAGCCTGGGATTTAACTCCATTTCTGAAGTGAAACATACAGCAGTGTTCTCATCCATTGATCACACTCTGCTTTAGAGCAAGAAGCACGCTCTTGCTTTCCAGACTCTCTAAGACAGCAGGAAACGTGAGTGTGATGAGAACAAAAGAACAGTGTTTCCTACACACACGGACCTTATCTATTCCAACTCTTATTCTGAAACTGATACAAAGCACTGCTCCTCTAACATCCAATGCTTGTCTTTTAAGATGAGAAACGTGTGAGCTTCGTGAATGATGTAGTTCGTTTGAGCTGAAAAGTGACTGCCGTTCCCTGAAACGAAGTAGTGCTTGTAGGAAGACACAGAGCCTGGGATTTAACTCCATTTCTGAAGGGAAACACACAGCATAGTTCTCATCCTTTGATCACACTCTGCTTTAGAGCAAGAAGCACGCTCTTGCTTTCCAGAGTCTCTAAGACAGCAGGAAACGTGAGTGTGATGACAACAAAAGAACGGTGTTTCGTACACATACGGACCATATCTATTCCAAATCTTCTTCTGAAACTGATACAAAGCACTGCTCCTCTAACATCCAATGCTTGTCATTTAAGATGAGAAACGTGTGAGCTTCGTGAACGATGTAGGAAATTTGATCTGAAAAGTGACTGCCGTTCCCTGAAACGAAGTAGTGCTTGTAGGAAGACTCAGAGCCTGGGATTTAACTCCATTTCTGAAGGGAAACACACAGCATAGTTCTCTTCGACGGATCACACTCTGCTTTAGAGCAAGAAGCACGCTCTTGCTTTCTAGATTCACTAATACAGCAGGAAACTTGAGTGTGCTCAGAACAAAAGAACGGTGTTTCCTACACATACAGACCATATCTAGTTCAACTCTGCTTCTGAAACGGAAAGAAGCCACAGGTCCTCTAATATCCAATGCTTGTCAGTTAAGATGAGAAACGTGTGAGTTTCGTGAAGGATGTAGTTCGTTTGAGCTGAAAAGTGACTCTCCATACTTCAAACGAAGTCTTGCTTGTAGGAAGACACAGAGCCTGGAATTTAACTCCATTTCTGACGGGAAACACACAGCAGAGTTCTCATCCATGGATCACACTCTGCTTTAGAGCAAGAAGCACGCTCTTGCTTTCCAGACTCTCTAAGACAGCAGGAAACGTGAGTGTGATGAGAACAAAAGAACGGTGTTTCCTACACACACGGACCATATCTATTCCAACTCTTCTTCTGAAACTGATACAAAGCACTGCTCCTCTAACATCCAATGCTTGTCATTTAAGATGAGAAACGTGTGAGCTTCGTGAATGATGTAGTTCGTTTGAGCTAAAAAGTGACTGCCCTTACCTGAAATGAAGTAGTGCATGTAGGAAGACACAGAGCCTGGGATTTAACTCCATTTCTGAAGGGAAACATACAGCATAGTTCTCATCCTTTGACACACTCTGCTTTAGAGCAAGAAGCACGCTCTTGCTTTCCAGAGTCCCTAAGACAGCAGGAAACGTGAGTGTGATCAGAATAAAAGAACGGTGTTTTGTACACACGGACCATATCTATTCCAACTCTTCTTCTGAAACGGATACAAAGCACTGCTCCTCTAACATCCAATGCTTGTCATTTAAGATGAGAAACGTGTGAGCTTTGTGAACGATGTAGGAAATTTGATCTGAAAAGTGACTGCCGTTCCCTGAAACAAAGTAGTGCTTGTAGGAAGACTCAGAGCCTGGGATTTAACTCCATTTCTGAAGGGAAACACACAGCATAGTTCTCTTCGACGGATCACACTCTGCTTTATAGCAAGAAGCACGCTCTTGCTTTCTAGATTCACTAATACAGCAGGAAACTTGAGTGTGCTCAGAACAAAAGAACGGTGTTTCCTACACATACAGACCATATCTAGTTCAACTCTGCTTCTGAAACGGAAAGAAGCCACAGGTCCTCTAATATCCAATGTTTGTCAGTTAAGATGAGAAACGTGTGAGTTTCGTGAAGGATGTAGTTCGTTTGAGCTGAAAAGTGACTGCCCATACTTCAAACGAAGTCTTGCTTGTAGGAAGACACAGAGCCTGGAATTTAACTCCATTTCTGAAGGGAAACACACAGCATAGTTCTCATCCATGGATCGCACTCTGCATTAGACAAGAAGCACACTCTTGCTTTCTAGAGTCTCTAATACAGCAGGAAACTTTTTGTGCTCAGAACAAAAGAACTGTGTTTCCTACACATAAGGACCATAACTAGTTCAACTCTGTTTCTGAAACTGAAACAAACCACAGGTCCTCTAACACCCAATGCTTGTCAGTTAACATGAGAAACGTGTGAGCTTCATGAACGATGTAGTTCGTTTAGCTGTAAGTAACTGCCCTTACCTGAAACGAAGTCTTGCTCATAGGAAGACTCACAGCCTGGGATTTAACTCCATTTCTGAAGTGAAACATACAGCAGAGTTCTCATCCATTGATCACACTCTGCTTTAGAGCAAGAAGCACGCTCTTGCTTTCCAGACTCTCTAAGACAGCAGGAAACGTGAGTGTGATGAGAACAAAAGAACGGTGTTTCCTACACACACGGACCTTCTCTATTCCAACTCTTATTCTGAAACTGATACAAAGCACTGCTCCTCTAACATCCAATGCTTGTCTTTTAAGATGAGAAACGTGTGAGCTTCGTGAATGATGTAGTTCGTTTGAGCTGAAAAGTGACTGCCATTCCCTGAAACGAAGTAGTGCTTGTAGGAAGACACAGAGCCTGGGATTTAACTCCATTTCTGAAGGGAAACACACAGCATAGTTCTCATCCTTTGATCACACTCTGCTTTAGAGCAAGAAGCACGCTCTTGCTTTCCAGAGTCTCTAAGACAGCAGGAAACGTGAGTGTGATGAGAACAAAAGAACGGTGTTTCGTACACATACGGACCATATCTATTCCAACTCTTCTTCTGAAACTGATACAAAGCACTGCTCCTCTAACATCCAATGCTTGTCATTTAAGATGAGAAACGTGTGATCTTCGTGAACGATGTAGGAAATTTGATCTGAAAAGTGACTGCCGTTCCCTGAAATGAAGTAGTGCTTGTAGGAAGACTCAGAGCCTGGGATTTAACTCCATTTCTGAAGGGAAACACACAGCATAGTTCTCTTCGACGGATCACACTCTGCTTTAGAGCAAGAAGCACGCTCTTGCTTTCTAGATTCACTAATACAGCAGGAAACTTGAGTGTGCTCAGAACAAAAGAACGGTGTTTCCTACACATACAGACCATATCTAGTTCAACTCTGCTTCTGAAACGGAAAGAAGCCACAGGTCCTCTAATATCCAATGCTTGTCAGTTAAGATGAGAAACGTGTGAGTTTCGTGAAGGATGTAGTTCGTTTGAGCTGAAAAGTGACTGCCCATACTTCAAACGAAGTCTTGCTTGTAGGAAGACACAGAGCCTGGAATTTAACTCCATTTCTGAAGGGAAACACACAGCAGAGTTCTCATCCATGGATCACACTCTGCATTAGACAAGAAGCACGCTCTTGCTTTCTAGAGTCTCTAATACAGCAGGAAACTTGAGTGTGCTCAGAACAAAAGAACTGTGTTTCCTACACATAAGGACCATAACTAGTTCAACTCTGTTTCTGAAACGGAAACAAACCACAGGTCCTCTAACACCCAATGCTTGTCAGTTAACATGAGAAACGTGTGAGCTTCGTGAACGATGTAGTTCGTTTAGCTGTAAGTAACTGCCCTTACCTGAAACGAAGTCTTGCTTGTAGGAAGACTCAGAGCCTGGGATTTAACTCCATTTCTGGAGGGAAACACACAGCATAGTTCTCATCCATTGATCACACTCTGCTTTTGAGCAAGAAGCACGCTCTTGCTTTCCAGAGTCTCTAAGACAGCAGGAAACGTGAGTGTGATGAGAACAAAAGAACAGTGTTTCCTACACATACAGACCATATCTAGTCCAACTCAGCCTCTGAAATTGATACAAAGCACAGGTCCTCTAACATCCAATGCTTGTCATTTAAGATGAGAAACGTGTGAGCTTCGTGAACGATGTAGTTCGTTTGAGCTGAAAAGTGACTGCCATTAACTGAAAAGAAGTAGTGCTTGTAGGAAGACACAGAGCCTGGGATTTAACTCCATTTCTGAAGGGAAACACACAGCCTAGTTCTCATCCATGGATCACGCTCTTCTTTAGAGCTAGAAGGACGCTCTTGCTTTCTAGAATCTGTAATAAAGCAGGAAACTTGAGTGTGCTCAGAACAAAAGAACGGTGTTTCCTACACATACAGACCATATCTAGTTCAACTCTGCTTCTGAAAAGGAAAGAAGCCACAGGTCCTCTAACATCCAATGCTTGTCATTTAAGATGAGAAACGTGTGAGATTCGTGAAGGATGTAGTTCGTTTGAGCTGAAAAGTGACTGCCCATACTTCAAATGAAGTCTTTCTTGTAGGAAAACACAGAGCCTGGAATTTAACTCCATTTCTGCAGGGAAACACACAACATAGTTCTCATCCATGGATCAAACTCTGCATTAGAGTAAGAAGCACCCTCTTGCTTTCTAGAGTCTCTAATACAGCAGGAAACTTGAGTGTTCTCACAACAAAAGAACTGTGTTTCCTACACATACGGACCATAACTAGTTCAACTCTGTTTCTGAAACTGAAACAAACCACAGGTCCTCTAACACCCAATGCTTGTCAGTTAAGATGAGAAACGTGTGAGCTTCATGAACGATGTAGTTCGTTTAGCTGTAAGTAACTGCCCTTACCTGAAACGAAGTCTTGCTCATAGGAAGACTCAGAGCCTGGGATTTAACTCCATTTCTGAAGTGAAACATACAGCAGAGTTCTCATCCATTGATCACACTCTGCTTTAGAGCAAGAAGCACGCTCTTGCTTTCCAGACTCTCTAAGACAGCAGGAAACGTGAGTGTGATGAGAACAAAAGAACGGTGTTTCCTACACACACGGACCTTCTCTATTCCAACTCTTATTCTGAAACTGATACAAAGCACTGCTCCTCTAACATCCAATGCTTGTCTTTTAAGATGAGAAACGTGTGAGCTTCGTGAATGATGTAGTTCGTTTGAGCTGAAAAGTGACTGCCGTTCCCTGAAACGAAGTAGTGCTTGTAGGAAGACACAGAGCCTGGGATTTAACTCCATTTCTGAAGGGAAACACACAGCATAGTTCTCATCCTTTGATCACACTCTGCTTTAGAGCAAGAAGCACGCTCTTGCTTTCCAGAGTCTCTAAGACAGCAGGAAACGAGAGTGTGATGACAACAAAAGAACGGTGTTTCGTACACATACGGACCATATCTATTCCAAATCTTCTTCTGAAACTGATACAAAGCACTGCTCCTCTAACATCCAATGCTTGTCATTTAAGATGAGAAACGTGTGAGCTTCGTGAACGATGTAGGAAATTTGATCTGAAAAGTGACTGCCGTTCCCTGAAACGAAGTAGTGCTTGTAGGAAGACTCAGAGCCTGGGATTTAACTCCATTTCTGAAGGGAAACACACAGCATAGTTCTCTTCGACGGATCACACTCTGCTTTAGAGCAAGAAGCACGCTCTTGCTTTCTAGATTCACTAATACAGCAGGAAACTTGAGTGTGCTCAGAACAAAAGAACGGTGTTTCCTACACATACAGACCATATCTAGTTCAACTCTGCTTCTGAAACGGAAAGAAGCCACAGGTCCTCTAATATCCAATGCTTGTCAGTTAAGATGAGAAACGTGTGAGTTTCGTGAAGGATGTAGTTCGTTTGAGCTGAAAAGTGACTGCCCATACTTCAAACGAAGTCTTGCTTGTAGGAAGACACAGAGCCTGGAATTTAACTCCATTTCTGAAGGGAAACACACAACATAGTTCTCATCCATGGATCAAACTCTGCTTTAGAGTAAGAAGCACCCTCTTGCTTTCTAGAGTCTCTAATACAGCAGGAAACTTGAGTGTTCTCACAACAAAAGAACTGTGTTTCCTACACATACGGACCATAACTAGTTCAACTCTGTTTCTGAAACTGAAACAAACCACAGGTCCTCTAACACCCAATGCTTGTCAGTTAAGATGAGAAACGTGTGAGCTTCATGAACGATGTAGTTCGTTTAGCTGTAAGTAACTGCCCTTACCTGAAACGAAGTCTTGCTCATAGGAAGACTCACAGCCTGGGATTTAACTCCATTTCTGAAGTGAAACATACAGCAGAGTTCTCATCCATTGATCACACTCTGCTTTAGAGCAAGAAGCACGCTCTTGCTTTCCAGACTCTCTAAGACAGCAGGAAACGTGAGTGTGATGAGAACAAAAGAACGGTGTTTCCTACACACACGGACCTTATCTATTCCAACTCTTATTCTGAAACTGATACAAAGCACTGCTCCTCTAACATCCAATGCTTGTCTTTTAAGATGAGAAACGTGTGAGCTTCGTGAATGATGTAGTTCGTTTGAGCTGAAAAGTGACTGCCGTTCCCTGAAACGAAGTAGTGCTTGTAGGAAGACACAGAGCCTGGGATTTAACTCCATTTCTGAAGGGAAACACACAGCATAGTTCTCATCCATTGATCACACTCTGCTTTTGAGCAAGAAGCACGCTCTTGCTTTCCAGAGTCTCTAAGACAGCAGGAAACGTGAGTGTGATGAGAACAAAAGAACAGTGTTTCCTACACATACAGACCATATCTAGTCCAACTCAGCCTCTGAAATTGATACAAAGCACAGGTCCTCTAACATCCAATGCTTGTCATTTAGATGAGAAACGTGTGAGCTTCGTGAACGATGTAGTTCGTTTGAGCTGAAAAGTGACTGCCATTAACTGAAAAGAAGTAGTGCTTGTAGGAAGACACAGAGCCTGGGATTTAACTCCATTTCTGAAGGGAAACACACAGCCTAGTTCTCATCCATGGATCACACTCTTCTTTAGAGCTAGAAGGACGCTCTTGCTTTCTAGAATCTATAATAAAGCAGGAAACTTGAGTGTGCTCAGAACAAAAGAACGGTGTTTCCTACACATACAGAACATATCTAGTTCAACTCTGCTTCTGAAAAGGAAAGAAGACACAGGTCCTCTAACATCCAATGCTTGTCATTTAAGATGAGAAACGTGTGAGATTCGTGAAGGATGTAGTTCGTTTGAGCTGAAAAGTGACTGCCCATACTTCAAACGACGTCTTTCATGTAGGAAAACACAGAGCCTGGAATTTAACTCCATTTCTGCAGGGAAACACACAACATAGTTCTCATCCATGGATCACACTCTGCATTAGAGTAAGAAGCACCCTGTTGCTTTCTAGAGTCTCTAATACAGCAGGAAACTTGAGTGTTCTCACAACAAAAGAACTTTGTTTCCTACACATACGGAACATAACTAGTTCAACTCTGTTTCTGAAACTGAAACAAACCACAGGTCCTCTAACACCCAATGCTTGTCAGTTAAGATGAGAAACGTGTGAGCTTCATGAACGATGTAGTTTGTTTAGCTGTAAGTAACTGCCCTTACCTGAAACGACGTCTTGCTTGTAGGAAGACTCAGAGCCTGGGATTTAACTCCATTTCTGAAGTGAAACATACAGCAGTGTTCTCATCCATTGATCACACTCTGCTTTAGAGCAAGAAGCACGCTCTTGCTTTCCAGACTCTCTAAGACAGCAGGAAACGTGAGTGTGATGACAACAAAAGAACGGTGTTTCGTACACATACGGACCATATCTATTCCAAATCTTCTTCTGAAACTGATACAAAGCACTGCTCCTCTAACATCCAATGCTTGTCATTTAAGATGAGAAACGTGTGAGCTTCGTGAACGATGTAGGAAATTTGATCTGAAAAGTGACTGCAGTTCCCTGAAACGAAGTAGTGCTTGTAGGAAGACTCAGAGCCTGGGATTTAACTCCATTTCTGAAGGGAAACACACAGCATAGTTCTCTTCGACGGATCACACTCTGCTTTAGAGCAAGAAGCACGCTCTTGCTTTCTAGATTCACTAATACAGCAGGAAACTTGAGTGTGCTCAGAACAAAAGAACGGTGTTTCCTACACATACAGACCATATCTAGTTCAACTCTGCTTCTGAAACGGAACGAAGCCACAGGTCCTCTAATATCCAATGCTTGTCAGTTAGGATGAGAAACGTGTGAGTTTCGTGAAGGATGTAGTTCGTTTGAGCTGAAAAGTGACTCTCCATACTTCAAACGAAGTCTTGCTTGTAGGAAGACACAGAGCCTGGAATTTAACTCCATTTCTGACGGGAAACACACAGCAGAGTTCTCATCCATGGATCACACTCTGCTTTAGAGCAAGAAGCACGCTCTTGCTTTCCAGACTCTCTAAGACAGCAGGAAACGTGAGTGTGATGAGAACAAAAGAACGGTGTTTCCTACACACACGGACCATATCTATTCCAACTCTTCTTCTGAAACTGATACAAAGCACTGCTCCTCTAACATCCAATGCTTGTCATTTAAGATGAGAAACGTGTGAGCTTCGTGAATGATGTAGTTCGTTTGAGCTAAAAAGTGACTGCCCTTACCTGAAATGAAGTAGTGCATGTAGGAAGACACAGAGCCTGGGATTTAACTCCATTTCTGAAGGGAAACATACAGCATAGTTCTCATCCTTTGACACACTCTGCTTTAGAGCAAGAAGCACGCTCTTGCTTTCCAGAGTCCCTAAGACAGCAGGAAACGTGAGTGTGATCAGAACAAAAGAACGGTGTTTTGTACACACGGACCATATCTATTCCAACTCTTCTTCTGAAACGGATACAAAGCACTGCTCCTCTAACATCCAATGCTTGTCATTTAAGATGAGAAACGTGTGAGCTTTGTGAACGATGTAGGAAATTTGATCTGAAAAGTGACTGCCGTTCCCTGAAACAAAGTAGTGCTTGTAGGAAGACTCAGAGCCTGGGATTTAACTCCATTTCTGAAGGGAAACACACAGCATAGTTCTCTTCGACGGATCACACTCTGCTTTAGAGCAAGAAGCACGCTCTTGCTTTCTAGATTCACTAATACAGCAGGAAACGTGAGTGTGCTCAGAACAAAAGAACTGTGTTTCCTACACATAAGGACCATAACTAGTTCAACTCTGTTTCTGAAACGGAAACAAACCACAGGTCCTCTAACACCCAATGCTTGTCAGTTAACATGAGAAACGTGTGAGCTTCGTGAACGATGTAGTTCGTTTAGCTGTAAGTAACTGCCCTTACCTGAAACGAAGTCTTGCTTGTAGGAAGACTCAGAGCCTGGGATTTAACTCCATTTCTGGAGGGAAACACACAGCATAGTTCTCATCCATTGATCACACTCTGCTTTTGAGCAAGAAGCACGCTCTTGCTTTCCAGAGTCTCTAAGACAGCAGGAAACGTGAGTGTGATGAGAACAAAAGAACAGTGTTTCCTACACATACAGACCATATCTAGTCCAACTCAGCCTCTGAAATTGATACAAAGCACAGGTCCTCTAACATCCAATGCTTGTCATTTAAGATGAGAAACGTGTGAGCTTCGTGAACGATGTAGTTCGTTTGAGTTGAAAAGTGACTGCCATTAACTGAAAAGAAGTAGTGCTTGTAGGAAGACACAGAGCCTGGGATTTAACTCCATTTCTGAAGGGAAACACACAGCATAGTTCTCATGCATGGATCACACTCTTCTTTAGAGCTAGAAGGACGCTCTTGCTTTCTAGAATCTATAATAAAGCAGGAAACTTGAGTGTGCTCAGAACAAAAGAACGGTGTTTCCTACACATACAGACCATATCTAGTTAAACTCTGCTTCTGAAAAGGAAAGAAGCCACAGGTCCTCTAACATCCAATGCTTGTCATTTAAGATGAGAAACGTGTGAGATTCGTGAAGGATGTAGTTCGTTTGAGCTGAAAAGTGACTGCCCATACTTCATACGAAGTCTTTCTTGTAGGAAAACACAGAGCCTGGAATTTAACTCCATTTCTGCAGGGAAACACACAACATAGTTCTCTTCCATGGATCACACTCTGCATTAGAGTAAGAAGCACCCTGTTGCTTTCTAGAGTCTCTAATACAGCAGGAAACTTGAGTGTTCTCACAACAAAAGAACTTTGTTTCCTACACATACGGACCATAACACGTTCAACTCTGTTTCTGAAACTGAAACAAACCACAGGTCCTCTAACACCCAATGCTTGTCAGTTAAGATGAGAAACGTGTGAGCTTCATGAACGATGTAGTTCGTTTAGCTGTAAGTAACTGCCCTTACCTGAAACAACGTCTTGCTTGTAGGAAGACTCAGAGCCTGGGATTTAACTCCATTTCTGAAGTGAAACATACAGCATAGTTCTCATCCATTGATCACACTCTGCTTTAGAGCAAGAAGCACGCTCTTGCTTTCCAGAATCTCTAAGACAGCAGGAAACGTGAGTGTGATGAGAACAAAAGAACGGTGTTTCCTACACACACGGACCATATCTATTCCAACTCTTCTTCTGAAACTGATACAAAGCACTGCTCCTCTAACATCCAATGCTTGTCATTTAAGATGAGAAACGTGTGAGCTTCGTGAATGATGTAGTTCGTTTGAGCTAAAAAGTGACTGCCCTTACCTGAAATGAAGTAGTGCATGTAGGAAGACACAGAGCCTGGGATTTAACTCCATTTCTGAAGGGAAACACACAGCATAGTTCTCATCCTTTGATCACACTCTGCTTTAGAGCAAGAAGCACGCTCTTGCTTTCCAGAGTCCCTAAGACAGCAGGAAACGTGAGTGTGATGAGAACAAAAGAACGGTGTTTTGTACACACACAGACCATATCTATTCCAACTCTTCTTCTGAAACGGATACAAAGCACTGCTCCTCTAACATCCAATGCTTGTCATTTAAGATGAGAAACGTGTGAGCTTCGTGAACGATGTAGGAAATTTGATCTGAAAAGTGACTGCCGTTCCCTGAAACAAAGTAGTGCTTGTAGGAAGACTCAGAGCCTGGGATTTAACTCCATTTCTGAAGGGAAACACACAGCATAGTTCTCTTCGACGGATCACACTCTGCTTTAGAGCAAGAAGCACGCTCTTGCTTTCTAGATTCACTAATACAGCAGGAAACTTGAGTGTGCTCAGAACAAAAGAACGGTGTTTCCTACACATACAGACCATATCTAGTTCAAGTCTGCTTCTGAAACGGAAAGAAGCCACAGGTCCTCTAATATCCAATGTTTGTCAGTTAAGATGAGAAACGTGTGAGTTTCGTGAAGGATGTAGTTCGTTTGAGCTGAAAAGTGACTGCCCATACTTCAAACGAAGTCTTGCTTGTAGGAAGACACAGAGCCTGGAATTTAACTCCATTTCTGAAGGGAAACACACAGCATAGTTCTCATCCATGGATCACACTCTGCATTAGACAAGAAGCACACTCTTGCTTTCTAGAGTCTCTAATACAGCAGGAAACTTTTTGTGCTCAGAACAAAAGAACTGTGTTTCCTACACATAAGGACCATAACTAGTTCAACTCTGTTTCTGAAACGGAAACAAACCACAGGTCCTCTAACACCCAATGCTTGTCAGTTAACATGAGAAACGTGTGAGCTTCGTGAACGATGTAGTTCGTTTAGCTGTAAGTAACTGCCCTTACCTGAAACGAAGTCTTGCTTGTAGGAAGACTCAGAGCCTGGGATTTAACTCCATTTCTGGAGGGAAACACACAGCATAGTTCTCATCCATTGATCACACTCTGCTTTTGAGCAAGAAGCACGCTCTTGCTTTCCAGAGTCTCTAAGACAGCAGGAAACGTGAGTGTGATGAGAACAAAAGAACAGTGTTTCCTACACATACAGACCATATCTAGTCCAACTCAGCCTCTGAAATTGATACAAAGCACAGGTCCTCTAACATCCAATGCTTGTCATTTAAGATGAGAAACGTGTGAGCTTCGTGAACGATGTAGTTCGTTTGAGCTGAAAAGTGACTGCCATTAACTGAAAAGAAGTAGTGCTTGTAGGAAGACACAGAGCCTGGGATTTAACTCCATTTCTGAAGGGAAACACACAGCATAGTTCTCATGCATGGATCACACTCTTCTTTAGAGCTAGAAGGACGCTCTTGCTTTCTAGAATCTATAATAAAGCAGGAAACTTGAGTGTGCTCAGAACAAAAGAACGGTGTTTCCTACACATACAGACCATATTTAGTTCAACTCTGCTTCTGAAAAGGAAAGAAGCCACAGGTCCTCTAACATCCAGTGCTTGTCATTTAAGATGAGAAACGTGTGAGATTCGTGAAGGATGTAGTTCGTTTGAGCTGAAAAGTGACTGCCCATACTTCAAACGAAGTCTTTCTTGTAGGAAAACACAGAGCCTGGAATTTAACTCCATTTCTGCAGGGAAACACACAACATAGTTCTCATCCATGGATCACACTCTGCATTAGAGTAAGAAGCACCCTGTTGCTTTCTAGAGTCTCTAATACAGCAGGAAACTTGAGTGTTCTCACAACAAAAGAACTGTGTTTCCTACACATACGGACCATAACTAGTTCAACTCTGTTTCTGAAACTGAAATAAACCACAGGTCCTCTAACACCCAATGCTTGTCATTTAAGATGAGAAACGTGTGAGCTTCATGAACGATGTAGTTCGTTGAGATGTAAGTAACTGCCCTTACCGGAAACGAAATCTTGCTCGTAGGAAGACTCAGAGCCTGGGATTTAACTCCATTTCTGAAGTGAAACATACAGAGGAGTTCTCATCCAATGATCACACTCTGCTTTAGAGCAAGAAGCACGCTCTTGCTTTCCAGACTCTCTAAGACAGCAGGAAACGTGAGTGTGATGAGAACAAAAGAACGGTGTTTCCTACACACATGGACCATATCTATTCCAACTCTTCTTCTGAAACTGATACAAAGCAATGCTCCTCTAACATCCAATGCTTGTCATTTAAGATGATAAACGTGTGAGCTTCGTGAATGATGTAGTTCGTTTGAGCTGAAAAGTGACTGCCCTTACCTGAAACGAAGTAGTGCATGTAGGAAGACACAGAGCCTGGGATTTAACTCCATTTCTGAAGGGAAACACACAGCATAGTTCTCATCCTTTGATCACACTCTGCTTTAGAGCAAGAAGCACGCTCTTGCTTTCCAGAGTCTCTAAGACAGCAGGAAACGTGAGTGTGATGACAACAAAAGAACGGTGTTTCGTACACATACGGACCATATCTATTCCAAATCTTCTTCTGAAACTGATACAAAGCACTGCTCCTCTAACATCCAATGCTTGTCATTTAAGATGAGAAACGTGTGAGCTTCGTGAACGATGTAGGAAATTTGATCTGAAAAGTGACTGCCGTTCCCTGAAACGAAGTAGTGCTTGTAGGAAGACTCAGAGCCTGGGATTTAACTCCATTTCTGAAGGGAAACACACAGCATAGTTCTCTTCGACGGATCACACTCTGCTTTAGAGCAAGAAGCACGCTCTTGCTTTCTAGATTCACTAATACAGCAGGAAACTTGAGTGTGCTCAGAACAAAAGAACGGTGTTTCCTACACATACAGACCATATCTAGTTCAACTCTGCTTCTTAAACGGAAAGAAGCCACAGGTCCTCTAATATCCAATGCTTGTCAGTTAAGATGAGAAACGTGTGAGTTTCGTGAAGGATGTAGTTCGTTTGAGCTGAAAAGTGACTCTCCATACTTCAAACGAAGTCTTGCTTGTAGGAAGACACAGAGCCTGGAATTTAACTCCATTTCTGACGGGAAACACACAGCAGAGTTCTCATCCATGGATCACACTCTGCTTTAGAGCAAGAAGCACGCTCTTGCTTTCCAGACTCTCTAAGACAGCAGGAAACGTGAGTGTGATGAGAACAAAAGAACGGTGTTTCCTACACACACGGA
Source organism: Onychomys leucogaster (assembly GCA_949786385.1). Classification (NCBI taxonomy): domain Eukaryota; kingdom Metazoa; phylum Chordata; class Mammalia; order Rodentia; family Cricetidae; genus Onychomys; species Onychomys leucogaster. Next base: position 2,005,825 of record CATKUP010000037.1, on the reverse strand, counting down.
CCATATCTATTCCAACTCTTCTTCTGAAACTGATACAAAGCACTGCTCCTCTAACATCCAATGCTTGTCATTTAAGATGAGAAACGTGTGAGCTTCGTGAATGATGTAGTTCGTTTGAGCTAAAAAGTGACTGCCCTTACCTGAAATGAAGTAGTGCATGTAGGAAGACACAGAGCCTGGGATTTAACTCCATTTCTGAAGGGAAACATACAGCATAGTTCTCATCCTTTGACACACTCTGCTTTAGAGCAAGAAGCACGCTCTTGCTTTCCAGAGTCCCTAAGACAGCAGGAAACGTGAGTGTGATCAGAACAAAAGAACGGTGTTTTGTACACACGGACCATATCTATTCCAACTCTTCTTCTGAAACGGATACAAAGCACTGCTCCTCTAACATCCAATGCTTGTCATTTAAGATGAGAAACGTGTGAGCTTTGTGAACGATGTAGGAAATTTGATCTGAAAAGTGACTGCCGTTCCCTGAAACAAAGTAGTGCTTGTAGGAAGACTCAGAGCCTGGGATTTAACTCCATTTCTGAAGGGAAACACACAGCATAGTTCTCTTCGATGGATCACACTCTGCTTTAGAGCAAGAAGCACGCTCTTGCTTTCTAGATTCACTAATACAGCAGGAAACTTGAGTGTGCTCAGAACAAAAGAACGGTGTTTCCTACACATACAGACCATATCTAGTTCAACTCTGCTTCTGAAACGGAAAGAAGCCACAGGTCCTCTAATATCCAATGTTTGTCAGTTAAGATGAGAAACGTGTGAGTTTCGTGAAGGATGTAGTTCGTTTGAGCTGAAAAGTGACTGCCCATACTTCAAACGAAGTCTTGCTTGTAGGAAGACACAGAGCCTGGAATTTAACTCCATTTCTGAAGGGAAACACACAGCATAGTTCTCATCCATGGATCACACTCTGCATTAGACAAGAAGCACACTCTTGCTTTCTAGAGTCTCTAATACAGCAGGAAACTTTTTGTGCTCAGAACAAAAGAACTGTGTTTCCTACACATAAGGACCATAACTAGTTCAACTCTGTTTCTGAAACGGAAACAAACCACAGGTCCTCTAACACCCAATGCTTGTCAGTTAACATGAGAAACGTGTGAGCTTCGTGAACGATGTAGTTCGTTTAGCTGTAAGTAACTGCCCTTACCTGAAACGAAGTCTTGCTTGTAGGAAGACTCAGAGCCTGGGATTTAACTCCATTTCTGGAGGGAAACACACAGCATAGTTCTCATCCATTGATCACACTCTGCTTTTGAGCAAGAAGCACGCTCTTGCTTTCCAGAGTCTCTAAGACAGCAGGAAACGTGAGTGTGATGAGAACAAAAGAACAGTGTTTCCTACACATACAGACCATATCTAGTCCAACTCAGCCTCTGAAATTGATACAAAGCACAGGTCCTCTAACATCCAATGCTTGTCATTTAAGATGAGAAACGTGTGAGCTTCGTGAACGATGTAGTTCGTTTGAGTTGAAAAGTGACTGCCATTAACTGAAAAGAAGTAGTGCTTGTAGGAAGACACAGAGCCTGGGATTTAACTCCATTTCTGAAGGGAAACACACAGCATAGTTCTCATGCATGGATCACACTCTTCTTTAGAGCTAGAAGGACGCTCTTGCTTTCTAGAATCTATAATAAAGCAGGAAAGTTGAGTGTGCTCAGAACAAAAGAACGGTGTTTCCTACACATACAGACCATATCTAGTTCAACTCTGCTTCTGAAAAGGAAAGAAGCCACAGGTCCTCTAACATCCAATGCTTGTCATTTAAGATGAGAAACGTGTGAGATTCGTGAAGGATGTAGTTCGTTTGAGCTGAAAAGTGACTGCCCATACTTCAAACGAAGTCTTTCTTGTAGGAAAACACAGAGCCTGGAATTTAACTCCATTTCTGCAGGGAAACACACAACATAGTTCTCTTCCATGGATCACACTCTGCATTAGAGTAAGAAGCACCCTGTTGCTTTCTAGAGTCTCTAATACAGCAGGAAACTTGAGTGTTCTCACAACAAAAGAACTTTGTTTCCTACACATACGGACCATAACACGTTCAACTCTGTTTCTGAAACTGAAACAAACCACAGGTCCTCTAACACCCAATGCTTGTCAGTTAAGATGAGAAACGTGTGAGCTTCATGAACGATGTAGTTCGTTTAGCTGTAAGTAACTGCCCTTACCTGAAACGACGTCTTGCTTGTAGGAAGACTCAGAGCCTGGGATTTAACTCCATTTCTGAAGTGAAACATACAGCATAGTTCTCATCCATTGATCACACTCTGCTTTAGAGCAAGAAGCACGCTCTTGCTTTCCAGAATCTCTAAGACAGCAGGAAACGTGAGTGTGATGAGAACAAAAGAACGGTGTTTCCTACACACACGGACCATATCTATTCCAACTCTTCTTCTGAAACTGATACAAAGCACTGCTCCTCTAACATCCAATGCTTGTCATTTAAGATGAGAAACGTGTGAGCTTCGTGAATGATGTAGTTCGTTTGAGCTAAAAAGTGACTGCCCTTACCTGAAATGAAGTAGTGCATGTAGGAAGACACAGAGCCTGGGATTTAACTCCATTTCTGAAGGGAAACACACAGCATAGTTCTCATCCTTTGATCACACTCTGCTTTAGAGCAAGAAGCACGCTCTTGCTTTCCAGAGTCCCTAAGACAGCAGGAAACGTGAGTGTGATGAGAACAAAAGAACGGTGTTTTGTACACACACAGACCATATCTATTCCAACTCTTCTTCTGAAACGGATACAAAGCACTGCTCCTCTAACATCCAATGCTTGTCATTTAAGATGAGAAACGTGTGAGCTTCGTGAACGATGTAGGAAATTTGATCTGAAAAGTGACTGCCGTTCCCTGAAACAAAGTAGTGCTTGTAGGAAGACTCAGAGCCTGGGATTTAACTCCATTTCTGAAGGGAAACACACAGCATAGTTCTCTTTGACGGATCACACTCTGCTTTAGAGCAAGAAGCACGCTCTTGCTTTCTAGATTCACTAATACAGCAGGAAACTTGAGTGTGCTCAGAACAAAAGAACGGTGTTTCCTACACATACAGACCATATCTAGTTCAAGTCTGCTTCTGAAACGGAAAGAAGCCACAGGTCCTCTAATATCCAATGTTTGTCAGTTAAGATGAGAAACGTGTGAGTTTCGTGAAGGATGTAGTTCGTTTGAGCTGAAAAGTGACTGCCCATACTTCAAACGAAGTCTTGCTTGTAGGAAGACACAGAGCCTGGAATTTAACTCCATTTCTGAAGGGAAACACACAGCATAGTTCTCATCCATGGATCACACTCTGCATTAGACAAGAAGCACACTCTTGCTTTCTAGAGTCTCTAATACAGCAGGAAACTTTTTGTGCTCAGAACAAAAGAACTGTGTTTCCTACACATAAGGACCATAACTAGTTCAACTCTGTTTCTGAAACGGAAACAAACCACAGGTCCTCTAACACCCAATGCTTGTCAGTTAACATGAGAAACGTGTGAGCTTCGTGAACGATGTAGTTCGTTTAGCTGTAAGTAACTGCCCTTACCTGAAACGAAGTCTTGCTTGTAGGAAGACTCAGAGCCTGGGATTTAACTCCATTTCTGGAGGGAAACACACAGCATAGTTCTCATCCATTGATCACACTCTGCTTTTGAGCAAGAAGCACGCTCTTGCTTTCCAGAGTCTCTAAGACAGCAGGAAACGTGAGTGTGATGAGAACAAAAGAACAGTGTTTCCTACACATACAGACCATATCTAGTCCAACTCAGCCTCTGAAATTGATACAAAGCACAGGTCCTCTAACATCCAATGCTTGTCATTTAAGATGAGAAACGTGTGAGCTTCGTGAACGATGTAGTTCGTTTGAGCTGAAAAGTGACTGCCATTAACTGAAAAGAAGTAGTGCTTGTAGGAAGACACAGAGCCTGGGATTTAACTCCATTTCTGAAGGGAAACACACAGCATAGTTCTCATGCATGGATCACACTCTTCTTTAGAGCTAGAAGGACGCTCTTGCTTTCTAGAATCTATAATAAAGCAGGAAACTTGAGTGTGCTCAGAACAAAAGAACGGTGTTTCCTACACATACAGACCATATTTAGTTCAACTCTGCTTCTGAAAAGGAAAGAAGCCACAGGTCCTCTAACATCCAGTGCTTGTCATTTAAGATGAGAAACGTGTGAGATTCGTGAAGGATGTAGTTCGTTTGAGCTGAAAAGTGACTGCCCATACTTCAAACGAAGTCTTTCTTGTAGGAAAACACAGAGCCTGGAATTTAACTCCATTTCTGCAGGGAAACACACAACATAGTTCTCATCCATGGATCACACTCTGCATTAGAGTAAGAAGCACCCTGTTGCTTTCTAGAGTCTCTAATACAGCAGGAAACTTGAGTGTTCTCACAACAAAAGAACTGTGTTTCCTACACATACGGACCATAACTAGTTCAACTCTGTTTCTGAAACTGAAATAAACCACAGGTCCTCTAACACCCAATGCTTGTCATTTAAGATGAGAAACGTGTGAGCTTCATGAACGATGTAGTTCGTTGAGATGTAAGTAACTGCCCTTACCGGAAACGAAATCTTGCTCGTAGGAAGACTCAGAGCCTGGGATTTAACTCCATTTCTGAAGTGAAACATACAGCAGAGTTCTCATCCATTGATCACACTCTGCTTTAGAGCAAGAAGCACGCTCTTGCTTTCCAGACTCTCTAAGACAGCAGGAAACGTGAGTGTGATGAGAACAAAAGAACGGTGTTTCCTACACACATGGACCATATCTATTCCAACTCTTCTTCTGAAACTGATACAAAGCAATGCTCCTCTAACATCCAATGCTTGTCATTTAAGATGATAAACGTGTGAGCTTCGTGAATGATGTAGTTCGTTTGAGCTGAAAAGTGACTGCCCTTACCTGAAACGAAGTAGTGCATGTAGGAAGACACAGAGCCTGGGATTTAACTCCATTTCTGAAGGGAAACACACAGCATAGTTCTCATCCTTTGATCACACTCTGCTTTAGAGCAAGAAGCACGCTCTTGCTTTCCAGAGTCTGTAAGACAGCAGGAAATGTGAGTGTGATGAGAACAAAAGAACTGTGTTTCGTACACATACGGACCATATCTATTCCAACTCTTCTTCTGAAACTGATACAAAGCACTGCTCCTCTAACATCCAATGCTTGTTATTTAAGATGAGAAACGTGTGATCTTCGTGAACGATGTAGGAAATTTGATCTGAAAAGTGACTGCCGTTCCCTGAAACGAAGTAGTGCTTGAAGGAAGACTCAGAGCCTGGGATTTAACTCCATTTCTGAAGGGAAACACACAGCATAGTTCTCTTCGACGGATCACACTCTGCTTTAGAGCAAGAAGCACGCCCTTGCTTTCTAGATTCACTAATACAGCAGGAAACTTGAGTGTGCTCAGAACAAAAGAACGGTGTATCCTACACATACAGACCATATCTAGTTCAACTCTGCCTCTGAAACGGAAAGAAGCCACAGGTCCTCTAATATCCAATGCTTGTCAGTTAAGATGAGAAACGTGTGAGTTTCGTGAAGGATGTAGTTCTTTTGATCTGAAAAGTGACTGCCCATACTTCAAACGAAGTCTTGCTTGTAGGAAGACACAGAGCCGGGAATTTAACTCCATTTCTGAAGGGAAACACACAGCAGAGTTCTCATCCATGGATCACACTCTGCCTTAGACAAGAAGCACGCTCTTGCTTTCTAGAGTCTCTAATACAGCAGGAAACTTGAGTGTGCTCAGAACAAAAGAACTGTGTTTCCTACACATAAGGACCATAACTAGTTCAACTCTGTTTCTGAAACGGAAACAAACCACAGGTCCTCTAACACCCAATGCTTGTCAGTTAACATGAGAAACGTGTGAGCTTCGTGAACGATGTAGTTCGTTTAGCTGTAAGTAACTGCCCTTACCTGAAACGAAGTCTTGCTCGTAGGAAGACTCAGAGCCTGGGATTTAACTCCATTTCTGAAGTGAAACATACAGCAGAGTTCTCATCCATTGATCACACTCTGCTTTAGAGCAAGAAGCACGCTCTTGCTTTCCAGACTCTCTAAGACAGCAGGAAACGTGAGTGTGATGAGAACAAAAGAACGGTGTTTCCTACACACATGGACCATATCTATTCCAACTCTTCTTCTGAAACTGATACAAAGCAATGCTCCTCTAACATCCAATGCTTGTCATTTAAGATGATAAACGTGTGAGCTTGGTGAATGATGTAGTTCGTTTGAGCTGAAAAGTGACTGCCCTTACCTGAAACGAAGTAGTGCATGTAGGAAGACACAGAGCCTGGGATTTAACTCCATTTCTGAAGGGAAACACACAGCATAGTTCTCATCCTTTGATCACACTCTGCTTTAGAGCAAGAAGCACGCTCTTGCTTTCCAGAGTCTCTAAGACAGCAGGAAATGTGAGTGTGATGAGAACAAAAGAACTGTGTTTCGTACACATACGGACCATATCTATTCCAACTCTTCTTCTGAAACTGATACAAAGCACTGCTCCTCTAACATCCAATGCTTGTTATTTAAGATGAGAAACGTGTGATCTTCGTGAACGATGTAGGAAATTTGATCTGAAAAGTGACTGCCGTTCCCTGAAACGAAGTAGTGCTTGAAGGAAGACTCAGAGCCTGGGATTTAACTCCATTTCTGAAGGGAAACACACAGCATAGTTCTCTTCGACGGATCACACTCTGCTTTAGAGCAAGAAGCACGCCCTTGCTTTCTAGATTCCCTAATACAGCAGGAAACTTGAGTGTGCTCAGAACAAAAGAACGGTGTATCCTACACATACAGACCATATCTAGTTCAACTCTGCCTCTGAAACGGAAAGAAGCCACAGGTCCTCTAATATCCAATGCTTGTCAGTTAAGATGAGAAACGTGTGAGTTTCGTGAAGGATGTAGTTCTTTTGATCTGAAAAGTGACTGCCCATACTTCAAACGAAGTCTTGCTTGTAGGAAGACACAGAGCCGGGAATTTAACTCCATTTCTGAAGGGAAACACACAGCAGAGTTCTCATCCATGGATCACACTCTGCCTTAGACAAGAAGCACGCTCTTGCTTTCTAGAGTCTCTAATACAGCAGGAAACTTGAGTGTGCTCAGAACAAAAGAACTGTGTTTCCTACACATAAGGACCATAACTAGTTCAACTCTGTTTCTGAAACGGAAACAAACCACAGGTCTTCTAACACCCAATGCTTGTCAGTTAACATGAGAAACGTGTGAGCTTCGTGAACGATGTAGTTCGTTTAGCTGTAAGTAACTGCCCTTACCTGAAACGAAGTCTTGCTTGTAGGAAGACTCAGAGCCTGGGATTTAACTCCATTTCTGGAGGGAAACACACAGCATAGTTCTCATCCATTGATCACACTCTGCTTTGGAGCAAGAAGCACGCTCTTGCTTTCCAGAGTCTCTAAGACAGCAGGAAACGTGAGTGTGATGAGAACAAAAGAACAGTGTTTCCTACACATACAGACCATATCTAGTCCAACTCAGCCTCTGAAATTGATACAAAGCACAGGTCCTCTAACATCCAATGCTTGTCATTTAAGATGAGAAACGTGTGAGCTTCGTGAACGATGTAGTTCGTTTGAGCTGAAAAGTGACTGCCATTAACTGAAAAGAAGTAGTGCTTGTAGGAAGACACAGAGCCTGGGATTTAACTCCATTTCTGAAGGGAAACACACAGCATAGTTCTCATGCATGGATCACACTCTTCTTTAGAGCTAGAAGGACGCTCTTGCTTTCTAGAATCTATAATAAAGCAGGAAACTTGAGTGTGCTCAGAACAAAAGAACGGTGTTTCCTACACATACAGACCATATCTAGTTCAACTCTGCTTCTGAAAAGGAACGAAGCCACAGGTCCTCTAACATCCAATGCTTGTCATTTAAGATGAGAAACGTGTGAGATTCCTGAAGGATGTAGATCGTTTGAGCTGAAAAGTGACTGCCCATACTTCAAACGAAGTCTTTCTTGTAGGAAGACACAGAGCCTGGAATTAAACTCCATTTCTGCAGGGAAACACACAACATAGTTCACATCCATGGATCAAACTCTGCATTAGAGTAAGAAGCACCCTCTTGCTTTCTAGAGTCTCTAATACAGCAGGAAACTTGAGTGTTCTCACAACAAAAGAACTGTGTTTCCTACACATACGGACCATAACTAGTTCAACTCTGTTTCTGAAACTGAAACAAACCACAGGTCCTCTAACACCCAATGCTTGTCAGTTAAGATGAGAAACGTGTGAGCTTCATGAACGATGTAGTTCGTTTAGATGTAAGCAACTGCCCTTACCTGAAATGAAGTCTTGCTCATAGGAAGACTCAGAGCCTGGGATTTAACTCCATTTCTGAAGTGAAACATACAGCAGAGTTCTCATCCATTGATCACACTCTGCTTTAGAGCAAGAAGCACACTCTTGCTTTCCAGACTCTCTAAGACAGCAGGAAACGTGAGTGTGATGAGAACAAAAGAACGGTGTTTCCTACACACACGGACCTTATCTATTCCAACTCTTCTTCTGAAACTGATACAAAGCACTGCTCCTCTAACATCCAATGCTTGTCATGTAAGATGAGAAACGTGTGAGCTTCGTGAATGATGTAGTTCGTTTGAGCTAAAAAGTGACTGCCCTTACCTGAAACGAAGTAGTGCATGTAGGAAGACACAGAGCCTGGAATTTAACTCCATTTCTGAAGGGAAACACACAGCATAGTTCTCATCCTTTGATCACACTCTGCTTTAGAGCAAGAAGCACGCTCTTGCTTTCCAGAGTCTCTAAGACAGCAGGAAACGTGAGTGTGATGAGAACAAAAGAACGGTGTTTCGTACACATACGGACCATATCTATTCCAACTCTTCTTGTGAAACGGATACAAAGCACTGCTCCTCTAACATCCAATGCTTGTCATTTAAGATGAGAAACGTGTGAGCTTCGTGAACGATGTAGGAAATTTGATCTGAAAAGTGACTGCCGTTCCCTGAAACGAAGTAGTGCTTGTAGGAAGACTCAGAGCCTGGGATTTAACTCCATTTCTGAAGGGAAACACACAGCATAGTTCTCTTCGACGGATCACACTCTGCTTTAGAGCAAGAAGCACGCTCTTGCTTTCTAGATTCACTAATACAGCAGGAAACTTGAGTGTGCTCAGAACAAAAGAACGGTGTTTCCTACACATAAGGACCATAACTAGTTCAACTCTGTTTCTGAAACGGAAACAAACCACAGGTCCTCTAACACCCAATGCTTGTCAGTTAACATGAGAAACGTGTGAGCTTCGTGAACGATGTAGTTCGTTTAGCTGTAAGTAACTGCCCTTACCTGAAACGAAGTCTTGCTTGTAGGAAGACTCAGAGCCTGGGATTTAACTCCATTTCTGGAGGGAAACACACAGCATAGTTCTCATCCATTGATCACACTCTGCTTTGGAGCAAGAAGCACGCTCTTGCTTTCCAGAGTCTCTAAGACAGCAGGAAACGTGAGTGTGATGAGAACAAAAGAACAGTGTTTCCTACACATACAGACCATATCTAGTCCAACTCAGCCTCTGAAATTGATACAAAGCACAGGTCCTCTAACATCCAATGCTTGTCATTTAAGATGAGAAACGTGTGAGCTTCGTGAACGATGTAGTTCGTTTGAGCTGAAAAGTGACTGCCATTAACTGAAAAGAAGTAGTGCTTGTAGGAAGACACAGAGCCTGGGATTTAACTCCATTTCTGAAGGGAAACACACAGCATAGTTCTCATGCATGGATCACACTCTTCTTTAGAGCTAGAAGGACGCTCTTGCTTTCTAGAATCTATAATAAAGCAGGAAACTTGAGTGTGCTCAGAACAAAAGAACGGTGTTTCCTACACATACAGACCATATCTAGTTCAACTCTGCTTCTGAAAAGGAAAGAAGCCACAGGTCCTCTAACATCCAATGCTTGTCATTTAAGATGAGAAACGTGTGAGATTCGTGAAGGATGTAGTTCGTTTGAGCTGAAAAATGACTGCCCATACTTCAAACGAAGTCTTTCTTGTAGGAAGACACAGAGCCTGGAATTAAACTCCATTTCTGCAGGGAAACACACAACATAGTTCTCATCCATGGATCAAACTCTGCATTAGAGTAAGAAGCACCCTCTTGCTTTCTAGAGTCTCTAATACAGCAGGAAACTTGAGTGTTCTCACAACAAAAGAACTGTGTTTCCTACACATACGGACCATAACTAGTTCAACTCTGTTTCTGAAACTGAAACAAACCACAGGTCCTCTAACACCCAATGCTTGTCAGTTAAGATGAGAAACGTGTGAGCTTCATGAACGATGTAGTTCGTTTAGATGTAAGCAACTGCCCTTACCTGAAATGAAGTCTTGCTCATAGGAAGACTCAGAGCCTGGGATTTAACTCCATTTCTGAAGTGAAACATACAGCAGAGTTCTCATCCATTGATCACACTCTGCTTTAGAGCAAGAAGCACACTCTTGCTTTCCAGACTCTCTAAGACAGCAGGAAACGTGAGTGTGATGAGAACAAAAGAACGGTGTTTCCTACACACACGGACCTTATCTATTCCAACTCTTCTTCTGAAACTGATACAAAGCACTGCTCCTCTAACATCCAATGCTTGTCATGTAAGATGAGAAACGTGTGAGCTTCGTGAATGATGTAGTTCGTTTGAGCTAAAAAGTGACTGCCCTTACCTGAAACGAAGTAGTGCATGTAGGAAGACACAGAGCCTGGAATTTAACTCCATTTCTGAAGGGAAACACACAGCATAGTTCTCATCCTTTGATCACACTCTGCTTTAGAGCAAGAAGCACGCTCTTGCTTTCCAGAGTCTCTAAGACAGCAGGAAACGTGAGTGTGATGAGAACAAAAGAACGGTGTTTCGTACACATACGGACCATATCTATTACAACTCTTCTTGTGAAACGGATACAAAGCACTGCTCCTCTAACATCCAATGCTTGTCATTTAAGATGAGAAACGTGTGAGCTTCGTGAACGATGTAGGAAATTTGATCTGAAAAGTGACTGCCGTTCCCTGAAACGAAGTAGTGCTTGTAGGAAGACTCAGAGCCTGGGATTTAACTCCATTTCTGAAGGGAAACACACAGCATAGTTCTCTTCGACGGATCACACTCTGCTTTAGAGCAAGAAGCACGCTCTTGCTTTCTAGATTCACTAATACAGCAGGAAACTTGAGTGTGCTCAGAACAAAAGAACGGTGTTTCCTACACATACAGACCATATCTAGTTCAACTCTGCTTCTGAAACGGAAAGAAGCCACAGGTCCTCTAATATCCAATGCTTGTCAGTTAAGATGAGAAACGTGTGAGTTTCGTGAAGGATGTAGTTCTTTTGATCTGAAAAGTGACTGCCCATACTTCAAACGAAGTCTTGCTTGTAGGAAGACACAGAGCCGGGAATTTAACTCCATTTCTGAAGGGAAACACACAGCAGAGTTCTCATCCATGGATCACACTCTGCCTTAGACAAGAAGCACGCTCTTGCTTTCTAGAGTCTCTAATACAGCAGGAAACTTGAGTGTGCTCAGAACAAAAGAACTGTGTTTCCTACACATAAGGACCATAACTAGTTCAACTCTGTTTCTGAAACGGAAACAAACCACAGGTCCTCTAACACCCAATGCTTGTCAGTTAACATGAGAAACGTGTGAGCTTCGTGAACGATGTAGTTCGTTTAGCTGTAAGTAACTGCCCTTACCTGAAACGAAGTCTTGCTCGTAGGAAGACTCAGAGCCTGGGATTTAACTCCATTTCTGAAGTGAAACATACAGCAGAGTTCTCATCCATTGATCACACTCTGCTTTAGAGCAAGAAGCACGCTCTTGCTTTCCAGACTCTCTAAGACAGCAGGAAACGTGAGTGTGATGAGAACAAAAGAACGGTGTTTCCTACACACATGGACCATATCTATTCCAACTCTTCTTCTGAAACTGATACAAAGCAATGCTCCTCTAACATCCAATGCTTGTCATTTAAGATGATAAACGTGTGAGCTTGGTGAATGATGTAGTTCGTTTGAGCTGAAAAGTGACTGCCCTTACCTGAAACGAAGTAGTGCATGTAGGAAGACACAGAGCCTGGGATTTAACTCCATTTCTGAAGGGAAACACACAGCATAGTTCTCATCCTTTGATCACACTCTGCTTTAGAGCAAGAAGCACGCTCTTGCTTTCCAGAGTCTCTAAGACAGCAGGAAATGTGAGTGTGATGAGAACAAAAGAACTGTGTTTCGTACACATACGGACCATATCTATTCCAACTCTTCTTCTGAAACTGATACAAAGCACTGCTCCTCTAACATCCAATGCTTGTTATTTAAGATGAGAAACGTGTGATCTTCGTGAACGATGTAGGAAATTTGATCTGAAAAGTGACTGCCGTTCCCTGAAACGAAGTAGTGCTTGAAGGAAGACTCAGAGCCTGGGATTTAACTCCATTTCTGAAGGGAAACACACAGCATAGTTCTCTTCGACGGATCACACTCTGCTTTAGAGCAAGAAGCACGCCCTTGCTTTCTAGATTCCCTAATACAGCAGGAAACTTGAGTGTGCTCAGAACAAAAGAACGGTGTATCCTACACATACAGACCATATCTAGTTCAACTCTGCCTCTGAAACGGAAAGAAGCCACAGGTCCTCTAATATCCAATGCTTGTCAGTTAAGATGAGAAACGTGTGAGTTTCGTGAAGGATGTAGTTCTTTTGATCTGAAAAGTGACTGCCCATACTTCAAACGAAGTCTTGCTTGTAGGAAGACACAGAGCCGGGAATTTAACTCCATTTCTGAAGGGAAACACACAGCAGAGTTCTCATCCATGGATCACACTCTGCCTTAGACAAGAAGCACGCTCTTGCTTTCTAGAGTCTCTAATACAGCAGGAAACTTGAGTGTGCTCAGAACAAAAGAACTGTGTTTCCTACACATAAGGACCATAACTAGTTCAACTCTGTTTCTGAAACGGAAACAAACCACAGGTCTTCTAACACCCAATGCTTGTCAGTTAACATGAGAAACGTGTGAGCTTCGTGAACGATGTAGTTCGTTTAGCTGTAAGTAACTGCCCTTACCTGAAACGAAGTCTTGCTTGTAGGAAGACTCAGAGCCTGGGATTTAACTCCATTTCTGGAGGGAAACACACAGCATAGTTCTCATCCATTGATCACACTCTGCTTTGGAGCAAGAAGCACGCTCTTGCTTTCCAGAGTCTCTAAGACAGCAGGAAACGTGAGTGTGATGAGAACAAAAGAACAGTGTTTCCTACACATACAGACCATATCTAGTCCAACTCAGCCTCTGAAATTGATACAAAGCACAGGTCCTCTAACATCCAATGCTTGTCATTTAAGATGAGAAACGTGTGAGCTTCGTGAACGATGTAGTTCGTTTGAGCTGAAAAGTGACTGCCATTAACTGAAAAGAAGTAGTGCTTGTAGGAAGACACAGAGCCTGGGATTTAACTCCATTTCTGAAGGGAAACACACAGCATAGTTCTCATGCATGGATCACACTCTTCTTTAGAGCTAGAAGGACGCTCTTGCTTTCTAGAATCTATAATAAAGCAGGAAACTTGAGTGTGCTCAGAACAAAAGAACGGTGTTTCCTACACATACAGACCATATCTAGTTCAACTCTGCTTCTGAAAAGGAACGAAGCCACAGGTCCTCTAACATCCAATGCTTGTCATTTAAGATGAGAAACGTGTGAGATTCCTGAAGGATGTAGATCGTTTGAGCTGAAAAGTGACTGCCCATACTTCAAACGAAGTCTTTCTTGTAGGAAGACACAGAGCCTGGAATTAAACTCCATTTCTGCAGGGAAACACACAACATAGTTCACATCCATGGATCAAACTCTGCATTAGAGTAAGAAGCACCCTCTTGCTTTCTAGAGTCTCTAATACAGCAGGAAACTTGAGTGTTCTCACAACAAAAGAACTGTGTTTCCTACACATACGGACCATAACTAGTTCAACTCTGTTTCTGAAACTGAAACAAACCACAGGTCCTCTAACACCCAATGCTTGTCAGTTAAGATGAGAAACGTGTGAGCTTCATGAACGATGTAGTTCGTTTAGATGTAAGCAACTGCCCTTACCTGAAATGAAGTCTTGCTCATAGGAAGACTCAGAGCCTGGGATTTAACTCCATTTCTGAAGTGAAACATACAGCAGAGTTCTCATCCATTGATCACACTCTGCTTTAGAGCAAGAAGCACACTCTTGCTTTCCAGACTCTCTAAGACAGCAGGAAACGTGAGTGTGATGAGAACAAAAGAACGGTGTTTCCTACACACACGGACCTTATCTATTCCAACTCTTCTTCTGAAACTGATACAAAGCACTGCTCCTCTAACATCCAATGCTTGTCATGTAAGATGAGAAACGTGTGAGCTTCGTGAATGATGTAGTTCGTTTGAGCTAAAAAGTGACTGCCCTTACCTGAAACGAAGTAGTGCATGTAGGAAGACACAGAGCCTGGAATTTAACTCCATTTCTGAAGGGAAACACACAGCATAGTTCTCATCCTTTGATCACACTCTGCTTTAGAGCAAGAAGCACGCTCTTGCTTTCCAGAGTCTCTAAGACAGCAGGAAACGTGAGTGTGATGAGAACAAAAGAACGGTGTTTCGTACACATACGGACCATATCTATTACAACTCTTCTTGTGAAACGGATACAAAGCACTGCTCCTCTAACATCCAATGCTTGTCATTTAAGATGAGAAACGTGTGAGCTTCGTGAACGATGTAGGAAATTTGATCTGAAAAGTGACTGCCGTTCCCTGAAACGAAGTAGTGCTTGTAGGAAGACTCAGAGCCTGGGATTTAACTCCATTTCTGAAGGGAAACACACAGCATAGTTCTCTTCGACGGATCACACTCTGCTTTAGAGCAAGAAGCACGCTCTTGCTTTCTAGATTCACTAATACAGCAGGAAACTTGAGTGTGCTCAGAACAAAAGAACGGTGTTTCCTACACATAAGGACCATAACTAGTTCAACTCTGTTTCTGAAACGGAAACAAACCACAGGTCCTCTAACACCCAATGCTTGTCAGTTAACATGAGAAACGTGTGAGCTTCGTGAACGATGTAGTTCGTTTAGCTGTAAGTAACTGCCCTTACCTGAAACGAAGTCTTGCTTGTAGGAAGACTCAGAGCCTGGGATTTAACTCCATTTCTGGAGGGAAACACACAGCATAGTTCTCATCCATTGATCACACTCTGCTTTGGAGCAAGAAGCACGCTCTTGCTTTCCAGAGTCTCTAAGACAGCAGGAAACGTGAGTGTGATGAGAACAAAAGAACAGTGTTTCCTACACATACAGACCATATCTAGTCCAACTCAGCCTCTGAAATTGATACAAAGCACAGGTCCTCTAACATCCAATGCTTGTCATTTAAGATGAGAAACGTGTGAGCTTCGTGAACGATGTAGTTCGTTTGAGCTGAAAAGTGACTGCCATTAACTGAAAAGAAGTAGTGCTTGTAGGAAGACACAGAGCCTGGGATTTAACTCCATTTCTGAAGGGAAACACACAGCATAGTTCTCATGCATGGATCACACTCTTCTTTAGAGCTAGAAGGACGCTCTTGCTTTCTAGAATCTATAATAAAGCAGGAAACTTGAGTGTGCTCAGAACAAAAGAACGGTGTTTCCTACACATACAGACCATATCTAGTTCAACTCTGCTTCTGAAAAGGAAAGAAGCCACAGGTCCTCTAACATCCAATGCTTGTCATTTAAGATGAGAAACGTGTGAGATTCGTGAAGGATGTAGTTCGTTTGAGCTGAAAAATGACTGCCCATACTTCAAACGAAGTCTTTCTTGTAGGAAGACACAGAGCCTGGAATTAAACTCCATTTCTGCAGGGAAACACACAACATAGTTCTCATCCATGGATCAAACTCTGCATTAGAGTAAGAAGCACCCTCTTGCTTTCTAGAGTCTCTAATACAGCAGGAAACTTGAGTGTTCTCACAACAAAAGAACTGTGTTTCCTACACATACGGACCATAACTAGTTCAACTCTGTTTCTGAAACTGAAACAAACCACAGGTCCTCTAACACCCAATGCTTGTCAGTTAAGATGAGAAACGTGTGAGCTTCATGAACGATGTAGTTCGTTTAGATGTAAGCAACTGCCCTTACCTGAAATGAAGTCTTGCTCATAGGAAGACTCAGAGCCTGGGATTTAACTCCATTTCTGAAGTGAAACATACAGCAGAGTTCTCATCCATTGATCACACTCTGCTTTAGAGCAAGAAGCACACTCTTGCTTTCCAGACTCTCTAAGACAGCAGGAAACGTGAGTGTGATGAGAACAAAAGAACGGTGTTTCCTACACACACGGACCTTATCTATTCCAACTCTTCTTCTGAAACTGATACAAAGCACTGCTCCTCTAACATCCAATGCTTGTCATGTAAGATGAGAAACGTGTGAGCTTCGTGAATGATGTAGTTCGTTTGAGCTAAAAAGTGACTGCCCTTACCTGAAACGAAGTAGTGCATGTAGGAAGACACAGAGCCTGGAATTTAACTCCATTTCTGAAGGGAAACACACAGCATAGTTCTCATCCTTTGATCACACTCTGCTTTAGAGCAAGAAGCACGCTCTTGCTTTCCAGAGTCTCTAAGACAGCAGGAAACGTGAGTGTGATGAGAACAAAAGAACGGTGTTTCGTACACATACGGACCATATCTATTCCAACTCTTCTTGTGAAACGGATACAAAGCACTGCTCCTCTAACATCCAATGCTTGTCATTTAAGATGAGAAACGTGTGAGCTTCGTGAACGATGTAGGAAATTTGATCTGAAAAGTGACTGCCGTTCCCTGAAACGAAGTAGTGCTTGTAGGAAGACTCAGAGCCTGGGATTTAACTCCATTTCTGAAGGGAAACACACAGCATAGTTCTCTTCGACGGATCACACTCTGCTTTAGAGCAAGAAGCACGCTCTTGCTTTCTAGATTCACTAATACAGCAGGAAACTTGAGTGTGCTCAGAACAAAAGAACGGTGTTTCCTACACATACAGACCATATCTAGTTCAACTCTGCTTCTGAAACGGAAAGAAGCCACAGGTCCTCTAATATCCAATGCTTGTCAGTTAAGATGAGAAACGTGTGAGTTTCGTGAAGGATGTAGTTCGTTTGCGCTGAAAAGTGACTGCCCATACTTCAAACGAAGTCTTGCTTGTAGGAAGACACAGAGCCTGGAATTTAACTCCATTTCTGAAGGGAAACACACAGCATAGTTCTCATCCATGGATCACACTCTGCATTAGACAAGAAGCACACTCTTGCTTTCTAGAGTCTCTAATACAGCAGGAAACTTGAGTGTGCTCAGAACAAAAGAACTGTGTTTCCTACACATAAGGACCATAACTAGTTCAACTCTGTTTCTGAAACGGAAACAAACCACAGGTCCTCTAACACCCAATGCTTGTCAGTTAACATGAGAAACGTGTGAGCTTCGTGAACGATGTAGTTCGTTTAGCTGTAAGTAACTGCCCTTACCTGAAACGAAGTCTTGCTTGTAGGAAGACTCAGAGCCTGGGATTTAACTCCATTTCTGGAGGGAAACACACAGCATAGTTCTCATCCATTGATCACACTCTGCTTTTGAGCAAGAAGCACGCTCTTGCTTTCCAGAGTCTCTAAGACAGCAGGAAACGTGAGTGTGATGAGAACAAAAGAACGGTGTTTCGTACACATACGGACCATATCTATTCCAACTCTTCTTGTGAAACGGATACAAAGCACTGCTCCTCTAACATCCAATGCTTGTCATTTAAGATGAGAAACGTGTGAGCTTCGTGAACGATGTAGGAAATTTGATCTGAAAAGTGACTGCTGTTCCCTGAAACGAAGTAGTGCTTGTAGGAAGACTCAGAGCCTGGGATTTAACTCCATTTCTGAAGGGAAACACACAGCATAGTTCTCTTCGACGGATCACACTCTGCTTTAGAGCAAGAAGCACGCTCTTGCTTTCTAGATTCACTAATACAGCAGGAAACTTGAGTGTGCTCAGAACAAAAGAACGGTGTTTCCTACACATACAGACCATATCTAGTTCAACTCTGCTTCTGAAACGGAAAGAAGCCACAGGTCCTCTAATATCCAATGCTTGTCAGTTAAGATGAGAAACGTGTGAGTTTCGTGAAGGATGTAGTTCGTTTGAGCTGAAAAGTGACTGCCCATACTTCAAACGAAGTCTTGCTTGTAGGAAGACACAGAGCCTGGAATTTAACTCCATTTCTGAAGGGAAACACACAGCATAGTTCTCATCCATGGATCACACTCTGCATTAGACAAGAAGCACACTCTTGCTTTCTAGAGTCTCTAATACAGCAGGAAACTTGAGTGTGCTCAGAACAAAAGAACTGTGTTTCCTACACATAAGGACCATAACTAGTTCAACTCTGTTTCTGAAACGGAAACAAACCACAGGTCCTCTAACACCCAATGCTTGTCAGTTAACATGAGAAACGTGTGAGCTTCGTGAACGATGTAGTTCGTTTAGCTGTAAGTAACTGCCCTTACCTGAAACGAAGTCTTGCTTGTAGGAAGACTCAGAGCCTGGGATTTAACTCCATTTCTGGAGGGAAACACACAGCATAGTCCTCATCCATTGATCACACTCTGCTTTTGAGCAAGAAGCACGCTCTTGCTTTCCAGAGTCTCTAAGACAGCAGGAAACGTGAGTGTGATGAGAACAAAAGAACGGTGTTTCCTACACACACGGACCTTATCTATTCCAACTCTTCTTCTGAAACTGATACAAAGCACTGCTCCTCTAACATCCAATGCTTGTCATGTAAGATGAGAAACGTGTGATGTAGTTCGTTTGAGCTAAAAAGTGACTGCCCTTACCTGAAACGAAGTAGTGCATGTAGGAAGACACAGAGCCTGGGATTTAACTCCATTTCTGAAGGGAAACACACAGCATAGTTCTCTTCAACGGATCACACTCTGCTTTAGAGCAAGAAGCACGCTCTTGCTTTCTAGATTCACTAATACAGCAGGAAACTTGAGTGTGCTCAGAACAAAAGAACGGTGTTTCCTACACATACAGACCATATCTAGTTCAACTCTGCTTCTGAAACGGAAAGAAGCCACAGGTCCTCTAATATCCAATGCTTGTCAGTTAAGATGAGAAACGTGTGAGTTTCGTGAAGGATGTAGTTCGTTTGAGCTGAAAAGTGACTGCCCATACTTCAAACGAAGTCTTGCTTGTAGGAAGACACAGAGCCTGGAATTTAACTCCATTTCTGAAGGGAAACACACAGCATAGTTCTCATCCATGGATCACACTCTGCATTAGACAAGAAGCACACTCTTGCTTTCTAGAGTCTCTAATACAGCAGGAAACTTGAGTGTGCTCAGAACAAAAGAACTGTGTTTCCTACACATAAGGACCATAACTAGTTCAACTCTGTTTCTGAAACGGAAACAAACCACAGGTCCTCTAACACCCAATGCTTGTCAGTTAACATGAGAAACGTGTGAGCTTCGTGAACGATGTAGTTCGTTTAGCTGTAAGTAACTGCCCTTACCTGAAACGAAGTCTTGCTTGTAGGAAGACTCAGAGCCTGGGATTTAACTCCATTTCTGGAGGGAAACACACAGCATAGTCCTCATCCATTGATCACACTCTGCTTTTGAGCAAGAAGCACGCTCTTGCTTTCCAGAGTCTCTAAGACAGCAGGAAACGTGAGTGTGATGAGAACAAAAGAACGGTGTTTCGTACACATACGGACCATATCTATTCCAACTCTTCTTCTGAAACTGATACAAAGCACTGCTCCTCTAACATCCAATGCTTGTCATTTAAGATGAGAAACGTGTGAGCTTCGTGAACGATGTAGGAAATTTGATCTGAAAAGTGACTGCCGTTCCCTGAAACGAAGTAGTGCTTGTAGGAAGACTCAGAGCCTGGGATTTAACTCCATTTCTGAAGGGAAACACACAGCATAGTTCTCTTCGACGGATCACACTCTGCTTTAGAGCAAGAAGCACGCTCTTGCTTTCTAGATTCACTAATACAGCAGGAAACTTGAGTGTGCTCAGAACAAAAGAACGGTGTTTCCTACACATACAGACCATATCTAGTTCAACTCTGCTTCTGAAACGGAAAGAAGCCACAGGTCCTCTAATATCCAATGCTTGTCAGTTAAGATGAGAATCGTGTGAGTTTCGTGAAGGATGTAGTTCGTTTGAGCTGAAAAGTGACTGCCCATACTTCAAACGAAGTCTTGCTTGTAGGAAGACACAGAGCCTGGAATTTAACTCCATTTCTGAAGGGAAACACACAGCATAGTTCTCATCCATGGATCACACTCTGCATTAGACAAGAAGCACACTCTTGCTTTCTAGAGTCTCTAATACAGCAGGAAACTTGAGTGTGCTCAGAACAAAAGAACTGTGTTTCCTACACATAAGGACCATAACTAGTTCAACTCTGTTTCTGAAACGGAAACAAACCACAGGTCCTCTAACACCCAATGCTTGTCAATTAACATGAGAAACGTGTGAGCTTCGTGAACGATGTAGTTCGTTTAGCTGTAAGTAACTGCCCTTACCTGAAACGAAGTCTTGCTTGTAGGAAGACTCAGAGCCTGGGATTTAACTCCATTTCTGGAGGGAAACACACAGCATAGTTCTCATCCATTGATCACACTCTGCTTTTGAGCAAGAAGCACGCTCTTGCTTTCCAGAGTCTCTAAGACAGCAGGAAACGTGAGTGTGATGAGAACAAAAGAACAGTGTTTCCTACACATACAGACCATATCTAGTTCAACTCTGCTTCTGAAAAGGAACGAAGCCACAGGTCCTCTAACATCCAATGCTTGTCATTTAAGATGAGAAACGTGTGAGATTCGTGAAGGATGTAGTTCGTTTGTGCTGAAAACTGACTGCCCATACTTCAAACGAAGTCTTTCTTGTAGGAAGACACAGAGCCTGGAATTAAACTCCATTTCTGCAGGGAAACACACAACATAGTTCTCATCCATGGATCAAACTCTGCATTAGAGTAAGAAGCACCCTCTTGCTTTCTAGAGTCTCTAATACAGCAGGAAACTTGAGTGTTCTCACAACAAAAGAACTGTGTTTCCTACACATACGGACCATAACTAGTTCAACTCTGTTTCTGAAACTGAAACAAACCACAGGTCCTCTAACACCCAATGCTTGTCAGTTAAGATGAGAAACGTGTGAGCTTCATGAACGATGTAGTTCGTTTAGATGTAAGTAACTGCCCTTACCTGAAACGAAGTCTTGCTCGTAGGAAGACTCAGAGCCTGGGATTTAACTCCATTTCTGAAGTGAAACATACAGCAGAGTTCTCATCCATTGATCACACTCTGCTTTAGAGCAAGAAGCACGCTCTTGCTTTCCAGACTCTCTAAGACAGCAGGAAACGTGAGTGTGATGAGAACAAAAGAACGGTGTTTCCTACACACACGGACCATATCTATTCCATCTCTTCTTCTGAAACTGATACAAAGCACTGCTCCTCTAACATCCAATGCTTGTCATTTAAGATGAGAAACGTGTGAGCTTCGTGAATGATGTAGTTCGTTTGAGTTGTAAAGTGACTGCCCTTACCTGAAACGAAGTAGTGCATGTAGGAAGACACAGAGCGTGGGATTTAACTCCATTTCCGAAGGGAAACACACAGCATAGTTCTCATCCTTTGATCACACTCTGCTTTAGAGCAAGAAGCACGCTCTTGCTTTACAGAGTCTCTAAGACAGCAGGAAACGTGAGTGTGATGAGAACAAAAGAACGGTGTTTCGTACACATACGGACCATATCTATTCCAACTCTTCTTCTGAAACTGATACAAAGCACTGCTCCTCTATCATCCAATGTTTGTCATTTAAGATGAGAAAGGTGTGAGCTTCGAGAACGATGTAGGAAATTTGATCTGAAACTTGACTGCCATTCCCTGAAACGAAGTAGTGCTTGTAGGAAGACTCAGAGCCTGGGATTTAACTCCATTTCTGAAGGGAAACACACAGCATAGTTCTCTTCGACGGATCACACTCTGCTTTAGAGCAAGAAGCACACTCTTGCTTTCTAGAATCTCTAATGCAGCAGGAAACTTGAGTGTTCTCACAACAAAAGGACTGTGTTTCCTACACACACGGACCATATCTATTCCAACTCTTCTTCTGAAACTGATACAAAGCACTGCTCCTCTAACATCCAATGCTTGTCATTTAAGATGAGAAACGTGTGAGCTTCGTGAACGATGTAGGAAATTTGATCTGAAAAGTGACTGCCGTTACCTGAAACGAAGTAGTGCTTGTAGGAAGACACAGAGCCTGGGATTTAACTCCATTTCTGAAGTGAAACACACAGCAGAGTTCTCATATATAGATCACACTCTGCTTTAGAGCAAGAAGCACGCTCTTGCTTTCTAGAGTCTCTAAGACAGCAGGAAACTTGAGTGTGCTCAGAACAAAAGAACGGTGTTTCCTACACATACAGACCATATCTAGTTCAACTCTGCTTCTGAAAAGGAAAGAAGCCACAGGTCCTCTAATATCCAATGCTTGTCAGTTAAGATGAGAAAAGTGTGAGTTTCGTGATGGATGTAGTTCGTTTGAGCTGAAAAGTGACTGCCCATACTTCAAACGAAGTCTTGCTTGTAGGAAGACACAGAGCCTAGAATTTAACTCCATTTCTGAAGGGAAACACACAGCATAGTTCTCATCCATGGAACACACTCTGCATTAGACAAGAAGCACACTCTTGCTTTCTAGAGTCTCTAATACAGCAGGAAACTTGAGTGTCCTCAGAACAAAAGACCTGTGTTTCCTACACATAAGGACCATAACTAGTTCAACTCTGTTTCTGAAACGGAAACAAACCACAGGTCCTCTAACACCCAATGCTTGTCAGTTAACATGAGAAACGTGTGAGCTTCGTGACCGATGTAGTTCGTTTAGCTGTAAGTAACTGCCCTTACCTGAAACGAAGTCTTGCTTGTAGGAAGACTCAGAGCCTGGGATTTAACTCCATTTCTGGAGGGAAACACACAGCATAGTTCTCATCCATTGATCACACTCTGCTTTGGAGCAAGAAGCTCGCTCTTGCTTTCCAGAGTCTGTAAGACAGAAGGAAACGTGAGTGTGATGAGAACAAAAGAACAGTGTTTCCTACACATACAGACCATATCTAGTCCAAATCAGCCTCTGAAATTGATACAAAGCACAGGTCCTCTAACATGCACTGCTTGTCATTTAAGATGAGAAACGTGTGAGCTTCGTGAACGATGTAGTTCGTTTGAGCTAAAAGTGACTTCAATTAACTGAAACGAAGTAGTGCTTGTAGGAAGACACAGAGCCTGGGATTTAACTCCATTTCTGAAGGGAAACACACAGCATAGTTCTCATGCATGGATCACACTCTTCTTTAGAGCTAGAAGGACGCTCTTGCTTTCTAGAATCTATAATAAAGCAGGAAACTGGAGTGTGCTCAGAACAAAAGAACGGTTTTTCCTACACATACAGACCATATCTAGTTCAACTCTGCTTCTGAAAAGGAACGAAGCCACAGGTCCTCTAACATCCAATGCTTGTCATTTAAGATGAGAAACGTGTGAGATTCCTGAAGGATGTAGTTCGTTTGAGCTGAAAAGTGACTGCCCATACTTCAAACGAAGTCTTTCTTGTAGGAAGACACAGAGCCTGGAATTTAACTCCATTTCTGCAGGGAAACACACAACATAGTTCTCATCCATGGATCAAACTCTGCATTAGAGTAAGAAGCACCCTCTTGCTTTCTAGAGTCTCTAATACAGCAGGAAACAGGAGTGTTCTCACAACAAAAGAACTGTGTTTCCTACACATACGGACCATAACTAGTTCAACTCTGTGTCTGAAACTGAAACAAACCACAGGTCCTCTAACACCCAATGCTTGTCAGTTAAGATGAGAAACGTGTGAGCTTCATGAACGATGTAGTTCGTTTAGATGTAAGTAACTGCCCTTACCGGAAACGAAGTTTTGCTCGTAGGAAGACTCAGAGCCTGGGATTTAACTCCATTTCTGAAGTGAAACATACAGCAGAGTTCTCATCCATTGATCACACTCTGCTTTAGAGCAAGAAGCACACTCTTGCTTTCCAGACTCTCTAAGACAGCAGGAAACGTGAGTGTGATGAGAACAAAAGAACGGTGTTTCCTACACACACGGACCATATCTATTCCAACTCTTCTTCTGAAACTGATACAAAGCACTGCTCCTCTAACATCCAATGCTTGTCATTTAAGATGAGAAACGTGTGAGCTTTGTGAATGATGTAGTTCGTTTGAGTTGTAAAGTGACTGCCCTTACCTGAAACGAAGTAGTGCATGTAGGAAGACACAGAGCGTGGGATTTAACTCCATTTCCAAAGGGAAACACACAGCATAGTTCTCATCCTTTGATCACACTCTGCTTTAGAGCAAGAAGCACGCTCTTGCTTTCCAGAGTCTCTAAGACAGCAGGAAACGTGAGTGTGATGAGAACAAAAGAACGGTGTTTCGTACACATACGGACCATATCTATTCCAACTCTTCTTCTGAAATTGATACAAAGCACTGCTCCTCTAACATCCAATGTTTGTCATTTAAGATGAGAAACGTGTGAGCTTCGTGAACGATGTAGGAAATTTGATCTGAAACTTGACTGCCATTCCCTGAAACGAAGTAGTGCTTGTAGGAAGACTCAGAGCCTGGGATTTAACTCCATTTCTGAAGCGAAACACACAGCATAGTTCTCTTCGACGGATCACACTCTGCTTTAGAGCAAGAAGCACACTCTTGCTTTCTAGAGTCTCTAATGCAGCAGGAAACTTGAGTGTTCTCACAACAAAAGGACTGTGTTTCCTACACACACGGACCATATCTATTCCAACTCTTCTTCTGAAACTGATACAAAGCACTGCTCCTCTAACATCCAATGCTTGTCATTTAAGATGAGAAACGTGTGAGCTTCATGAACGATGTAGGAAATTTGATCTGAAAAGTGACTGCCGTTACCTGAAACGAAGTAGTGCTTGTAGGAAGACACAGAGCCTGGGATTTAACTCCATTTCTGAAGTGAAACACACAGCAGAGTTCTCATATATAGATCACACTCTGCTTTAGAGCAAGAAGCACGCTCTTGCTTTCTAGAGTCTCTAAGACAGCAGGAAACTTGAGTGTGCTCAGAACAAAAGAACGGTGTTTCCTACACATACAGACCATATCTAGTTCAACTCTGCTTCTGAAAAGGAAAGAAGCCACAGGTCCTCTAATATCCAATGCTTGTCAGTTAAGATGAGAAACGTGTGAGTTTCGTGAAGGATGTAGTTCGTTTGAGCTGAAAAGTGACTGCCCATACTTCAAACGAAGTCTTGCTTGTAGGAAGACACAGAGCCTGGAATTTAACTCCATTTCTGAAGGGAAACACACAGCATAGTTCTCATCCATGGATCACACTCTGCATTAGACAAGAAGCACACTCTTGCTTTCTAGAGTCTCTAATACAGCAGGAAACTTGAGTGTGCTCAGAACAAAAGAACTGTGTTTCCTACACATAAGGACCATAACTAGTTCAACTCTGTTTCTGAAACGGAAACAAACCACAGGTCCTCTAACACCCAATGCTTGTCAGTTAACATGAGAAACGTGTGAGCTTCGTGAACGATGTAGTTCGTTTAGCTGTAAGTAACTGCCCTTACCTGAAACGAAGTCTTGCTTGTAGGAAGACTCAGAGCCTGGGATTTAACTCCATTTCTGGAGGGAAACACACAGCATAGTCCTCATCCATTGATCACACTCTGCTTTTGAGCAAGAAGCACGCTCTTGCTTTCCAGAGTCTCTAAGACAGCAGGAAACGTGAGTGTGATGAGAACAAAAGAACGGTGTTTCGTACACATACGGACCATATCTATTCCAACTCTTCTTGTGAAACGGATACAAAGCACTGCTCCTCTAACATCCAATGCTTGTCATTTAAGATGAGAAACGTGTGAGCTTTGTGAACGATGTAGGAAATTTGATCTGAAAAGTGACTGCCGTTCCCTGAAACGAAGTAGTGCTTGTAGGAAGACTCAGAGCCTGGGATTTAACTCCATTTCTGAAGGGAAACACACAGCATAGTTCTCTTCGACGGATCACACTCTGCTTTAGAGCAAGAAGCACGCTCTTGCTTTCTAGATTCACTAATACAGCAGGAAACTTGAGTGTGCTCAGAACAAAAGAACGGTGTTTCCTACACATACAGACCATATCTAGTTCAACTCTGCTTCTGAAAAGGAACGAAGCCACAGGTCCTCTAACATCCAATGCTTGTCATTTAAGATGAGAAACGTGTGAGATTCGTGAAGGATGTAGTTCGTTTGAGCTGAAAAGTGACTGCCCATACTTCAAACGACGTCTTTCATGTAGGAAAACACAGAGCCTGGAATTTAACTCCATTTCTGCAGGGAAACACACAACATAGTTCTCATCCATGGATCAAACTCTGCATTAGAGTAAGAAGCACCCTCTTGCTTTCTAGAGTCTCTAATACAGCAGGAAACAGGAGTGTTCTCACAACAAAAGAACTGTGTTTCCTACACATACGGACCATAACTAGTTCAACTCTGTGTCTGAAACTGAAACAAACCACAGGTCCTCTAACACCCAATGCTTGTCAGTTAAGATGAGAAACGTGTGAGCTTCATGAACGATGTAGTTCGTTTAGATGTAAGTAACTGCCCTTACCGGAAACGAAGTTTTGCTCGTAGGAAGACTCAGAGCCTGGGATTTAACTCCATTTCTGAAGTGAAACATACAGCAGAGTTCTCATCCATTGATCACACTCTGCTTTAGAGCAAGAAGCACACTCTTGCTTTCCAGACTCTCTAAGACAGCAGGAAACGTGAGTGTGATGAGAACAAAAGAACGGTGTTTCCTACACACACGGACCATATCTATTCCAACTCTTCTTCTGAAACTGATACAAAGCACTGCTCCTCTAACATCCAATGCTTGTCATTTAAGATGAGAAACGTGTGAGCTTTGTGAATGATGTAGTTCGTTTGAGTTGTAAAGTGACTGCCCTTACCTGAAACGAAGTAGTGCATGTAGGAAGACACAGAGCGTGGGATTTAACTCCATTTCCAAAGGGAAACACACAGCATAGTTCTCATCCTTTGATCACACTCTGCTTTAGAGCAAGAAGCACGCTCTTGCTTTCCAGAGTCTCTAAGACAGCAGGAAACGTGAGTGTGATGAGAACAAAAGAACGGTGTTTCGTACACATACGGACCATATCTATTCCAACTCTTCTTCTGAAATTGATACAAAGCACTGCTCCTCTAACATCCAATGTTTGTCATTTAAGATGAGAAACGTGTGAGCTTCGTGAACGATGTAGGAAATTTGATCTGAAACTTGACTGCCATTCCCTGAAACGAAGTAGTGCTTGTAGGAAGACTCAGAGCCTGGGATTTAACTCCATTTCTGAAGCGAAACACACAGCATAGTTCTCTTCGACGGATCACACTCTGCTTTAGAGCAAGAAGCACACTCTTGCTTTCTAGAGTCTCTAATGCAGCAGGAAACTTGAGTGTTCTCACAACAAAAGGACTGTGTTTCCTACACACACGGACCATATCTATTCCAACTCTTCTTCTGAAACTGATACAAAGCACTGCTCCTCTAACATCCAATGCTTGTCATTTAAGATGAGAAACGTGTGAGCTTCATGAACGATGTAGGAAATTTGATCTGAAAAGTGACTGCCGTTACCTGAAACGAAGTAGTGCTTGTAGGAAGACACAGAGCCTGGGATTTAACTCCATTTCTGAAGTGAAACACACAGCAGAGTTCTCATATATAGATCACACTCTGCTTTAGAGCAAGAAGCACGCTCTTGCTTTCTAGAGTCTCTAAGACAGCAGGAAACTTGAGTGTGCTCAGAACAAAAGAACGGTGTTTCCTACACATACAGACCATATCTAGTTCAACTCTGCTTCTGAAAAGGAAAGAAGCCACAGGTCCTCTAATATCCAATGCTTGTCAGTTAAGATGAGAAACGTGTGAGTTTCGTGAAGGATGTAGTTCGTTTGAGCTGAAAAGTGACTGCCCATACTTCAAACGAAGTCTTGCTTGTAGGAAGACACAGAGCCTGGAATTTAACTCCATTTCTGAAGGGAAACACACAGCATAGTTCTCATCCATGGAACACACTCTGCATTAGACAAGAAGCACGCTCTTGCTTTCTAGAGTCTCTAATACAGCAGGAAACTTGAGTGTGCTCAGAACAAAAGAACTGTGTTTCCTACACATAAGGACCATAACTAGTTCAACTCTGTTTCTGAAACGGAAATAAACCACAGGTCCTCTAACACCCAATGCTTGTCAGTTAACATGAGAAACGTGTGAGCTTCGTGACCGATGTAGTTCGTTTAGCTGTAAGTAACTGCCCTTACCTGAAACGAAGTCTTGCTTGTAGGAAGACTCAGAGCCTGGGAATTAACTCCATTTCTGGAGGGAAACACACAGCATAGTTCTCATCCATTGATCACACTCTGCTTTGGAGCAAGAAGCTCGCTCTTGCTTTCCAGAGTCTGTAAGACAGAAGGAAACGTGAGTGTGATGAGAACAAAAGAACAGTGTTTCCTACACATACAGACCATATCTAGTCCAAATCAGCCTCTGAAATTGATACAAAGCACAGGTCCTCTAACATGCACTGCTTGTCATTTAAGATGAGAAACGTGTGAGCTTCGTGAACGATGTAGTTCGTTTGAGCTAAAAGTGACTTCAATTAACTGAAACGAAGTAGTGCTTGTAGGAAGACACAGAGCCTGGGATTTAACTCCATTTCTGAAGGGAAACACACAGCATAGTTCTCATGCATGGATCACACTCTTCTTTAGAGCTAGAAGGACGCTCTTGCTTTCTAGAATCTATAATAAAGCAGGAAACTGGAGTGTGCTCAGAACAAAAGAACGGTTTTTCCTACACATACAGACCATATCTAGTTCAACTCTGCTTCTGAAAAGGAACGAAGCCACAGGTCCTCTAACATCCAATGCTTGTCATTTAAGATGAGAAACGTGTGAGATTCCTGAAGGATGTAGTTCGTTTGAGCTGAAAAGTGACTGCCCATACTTCAAACGAAGTCTTTCTTGTAGGAAGACACAGAGCCTGGAATTTAACTCCATTTCTGCAGGGAAACACACAACATAGTTCTCATCCATGGATCAAACTCTGCATTAGAGTAAGAAGCACCCTCTTGCTTTCTAGAGTCTCTAATACAGCAGGAAACAGGAGTGTTCTCACAACAAAAGAACTGTGTTTCCTACACATACGGACCATAACTAGTTCAACTCTGTGTCTGAAACTGAAACAAACCACAGGTCCTCTAACACCCAATGCTTGTCAGTTAAGATGAGAAACGTGTGAGCTTCATGAACGATGTAGTTCGTTTAGATGTAAGTAACTGCCCTTACCGGAAACGAAGTTTTGCTCGTAGGAAGACTCAGAGCCTGGGATTTAACTCCATTTCTGAAGTGAAACATACAGCAGAGTTCTCATCCATTGATCACACTCTGCTTTAGAGCAAGAAGCACACTCTTGCTTTCCAGACTCTCTAAGACAGCAGGAAACGTGAGTGTGATGAGAACAAAAGAACGGTGTTTCCTACACACACGGA
The DNA here is from genome assembly GCA_949786385.1 of Onychomys leucogaster. Lineage (NCBI taxonomy): Eukaryota > Metazoa > Chordata > Mammalia > Rodentia > Cricetidae > Onychomys > Onychomys leucogaster. The sequence continues at coordinate 1,976,067 of CATKUP010000037.1, read as the reverse complement.
CCATATCTATTGCAACTCTTCTTCTGAAACTGATACAAAGCACTGCTCCTCTAACATCCAATGCTTGTCATTTAAGATGAGAAACGTGTGAGCTTTGTGAATGATGTAGTTCGTTTGAGTTGTAAAGTGACTGCCCTTACCTGAAACGAAGTAGTGCATGTAGGAAGACACAGAGCGTGGGATTTAACTCCATTTCCAAAGGGAAACACACAGCATAGTTCTCATCCTTTGATCACACTCTGCTTTAGAGCAAGAAGCACGCTCTTGCTTTCCAGAGTCTCTAAGACAGCAGGAAACGTGAGTGTGATGAGAACAAAAGAACGGTGTTTCGTACACATACGGACCATATCTATTCCAACTCTTCTTCTGAAATTGATACAAAGCACTGCTCCTCTAACATCCAATGTTTGTCATTTAAGATGAGAAACGTGTGAGCTTCGTGAACGATGTAGGAAATTTGATCTGAAACTTGACTGCCATTCCCTGAAACGAAGTAGTGCTTGTAGGAAGACTCAGAGCCTGGGATTTAACTCCATTTCTGAAGCGAAACACACAGCATAGTTCTCTTCGACGGATCACACTCTGCTTTAGAGCAAGAAGCACACTCTTGCTTTCTAGAGTCTCTAATGCAGCAGGAAACTTGAGTGTTCTCACAACAAAAGGACTGTGTTTCCTACACACACGGACCATATCTATTCCAACTCTTCTTCTGAAACTGATACAAAGCACTGCTCCTCTAACATCCAATGCTTGTCATTTAAGATGAGAAACGTGTGAGCTTCATGAACGATGTAGGAAATTTGATCTGAAAAGTGACTGCCGTTACCTGAAACGAAGTAGTGCTTGTAGGAAGACACAGAGCCTGGGATTTAACTCCATTTCTGAAGTGAAACACACAGCAGAGTTCTCATATATAGATCACACTCTGCTTTAGAGCAAGAAGCACGCTCTTGCTTTCTAGAGTCTCTAAGACAGCAGGAAACTTGAGTGTGCTCAGAACAAAAGAACGGTGTTTCCTACACATACAGACCATATCTAGTTCAACTCTGCTTCTGAAAAGGAAAGAAGCCACAGGTCCTCTAATATCCAATGCTTGTCAGTTAAGATGAGAAACGTGTGAGTTTCGTGAAGGATGTAGTTCGTTTGAGCTGAAAAGTGACTGCCCATACTTCAAACGAAGTCTTGCTTGTAGGAAGACACAGAGCCTGGAATTTAACTCCATTTCTGAAGGGAAACACACAGCATAGTTCTCATCCATGGATCACACTCTGCATTAGACAAGAAGCACACTCTTGCTTTCTAGAGTCTCTAATACAGCAGGAAACTTGAGTGTGCTCAGAACAAAAGAACTGTGTTTCCTACACATAAGGACCATAACTAGTTCAACTCTGTTTCTGAAACGGAAACAAACCACAGGTCCTCTAACACCCAATGCTTGTCAGTTAACATGAGAAACGTGTGAGCTTCGTGAACGATGTAGTTCGTTTAGCTGTAAGTAACTGCCCTTACCTGAAACGAAGTCTTGCTTGTAGGAAGACTCAGAGCCTGGGATTTAACTCCATTTCTGGAGGGAAACACACAGCATAGTCCTCATCCATTGATCACACTCTGCTTTTGAGCAAGAAGCACGCTCTTGCTTTCCAGAGTCTCTAAGACAGCAGGAAACGTGAGTGTGATGAGAACAAAAGAACGGTGTTTCGTACACATACGGACCATATCTATTCCAACTCTTCTTGTGAAACGGATACAAAGCACTGCTCCTCTAACATCCAATGCTTGTCATTTAAGATGAGAAACGTGTGAGCTTTGTGAACGATGTAGGAAATTTGATCTGAAAAGTGACTGCCGTTCCCTGAAACGAAGTAGTGCTTGTAGGAAGACTCAGAGCCTGGGATTTAACTCCATTTCTGAAGGGAAACACACAGCATAGTTCTCTTCGACGGATCACACTCTGCTTTAGAGCAAGAAGCACGCTCTTGCTTTCTAGATTCACTAATACAGCAGGAAACTTGAGTGTGCTCAGAACAAAAGAACGGTGTTTCCTACACATACAGACCATATCTAGTTCAACTCTGCTTCTGAAAAGGAACGAAGCCACAGGTCCTCTAACATCCAATGCTTGTCATTTAAGATGAGAAACGTGTGAGATTCGTGAAGGATGTAGTTCGTTTGAGCTGAAAAGTGACTGCCCATACTTCAAACGACGTCTTTCATGTAGGAAAACACAGAGCCTGGAATTTAACTCCATTTCTGCAGGGAAACACACAACATAGTTCTCATCCATGGATCAAACTCTGCATTAGAGTAAGAAGCACCCTCTTGCTTTCTAGAGTCTCTAATACAGCAGGAAACAGGAGTGTTCTCACAACAAAAGAACTGTGTTTCCTACACATACGGACCATAACTAGTTCAACTCTGTGTCTGAAACTGAAACAAACCACAGGTCCTCTAACACCCAATGCTTGTCAGTTAAGATGAGAAACGTGTGAGCTTCATGAACGATGTAGTTCGTTTAGATGTAAGTAACTGCCCTTACCGGAAACGAAGTTTTGCTCGTAGGAAGACTCAGAGCCTGGGATTTAACTCCATTTCTGAAGTGAAACATACAGCAGAGTTCTCATCCATTGATCACACTCTGCTTTAGAGCAAGAAGCACACTCTTGCTTTCCAGACTCTCTAAGACAGCAGGAAACGTGAGTGTGATGAGAACAAAAGAACGGTGTTTCCTACACACACGGACCATATCTATTCCAACTCTTCTTCTGAAACTGATACAAAGCACTGCTCCTCTAACATCCAATGCTTGTCATTTAAGATGAGAAACGTGTGAGCTTTGTGAATGATGTAGTTCGTTTGAGTTGTAAAGTGACTGCCCTTACCTGAAACGAAGTAGTGCATGTAGGAAGACACAGAGCGTGGGATTTAACTCCATTTCCAAAGGGAAACACACAGCATAGTTCTCATCCTTTGATCACACTCTGCTTTAGAGCAAGAAGCACGCTCTTGCTTTCCAGAGTCTCTAAGACAGCAGGAAACGTGAGTGTGATGAGAACAAAAGAACGGTGTTTCGTACACATACGGACCATATCTATTCCAACTCTTCTTCTGAAATTGATACAAAGCACTGCTCCTCTAACATCCAATGTTTGTCATTTAAGATGAGAAACGTGTGAGCTTCGTGAACGATGTAGGAAATTTGATCTGAAACTTGACTGCCATTCCCTGAAACGAAGTAGTGCTTGTAGGAAGACTCAGAGCCTGGGATTTAACTCCATTTCTGAAGCGAAACACACAGCATAGTTCTCTTCGACGGATCACACTCTGCTTTAGAGCAAGAAGCACACTCTTGCTTTCTAGAGTCTCTAATGCAGCAGGAAACTTGAGTGTTCTCACAACAAAAGGACTGTGTTTCCTACACACACGGACCATATCTATTCCAACTCTTCTTCTGAAACTGATACAAAGCACTGCTCCTCTAACATCCAATGCTTGTCATTTAAGATGAGAAACGTGTGAGCTTCATGAACGATGTAGGAAATTTGATCTGAAAAGTGACTGCCGTTACCTGAAACGAAGTAGTGCTTGTAGGAAGACACAGAGCCTGGGATTTAACTCCATTTCTGAAGTGAAACACACAGCAGAGTTCTCATATATAGATCACACTCTGCTTTAGAGCAAGAAGCACGCTCTTGCTTTCTAGAGTCTCTAAGACAGCAGGAAACTTGAGTGTGCTCAGAACAAAAGAACGGTGTTTCCTACACATACAGACCATATCTAGTTCAACTCTGCTTCTGAAAAGGAAAGAAGCCACAGGTCCTCTAATATCCAATGCTTGTCAGTTAAGATGAGAAACGTGTGAGTTTCGTGAAGGATGTAGTTCGTTTGAGCTGAAAAGTGACTGCCCATACTTCAAACGAAGTCTTGCTTGTAGGAAGACACAGAGCCTGGAATTTAACTCCATTTCTGAAGGGAAACACACAGCATAGTTCTCATCCATGGATCACACTCTGCATTAGACAAGAAGCACACTCTTGCTTTCTAGAGTCTCTAATACAGCAGGAAACTTGAGTGTGCTCAGAACAAAAGAACTGTGTTTCCTACACATAAGGACCATAACTAGTTCAACTCTGTTTCTGAAACGGAAACAAACCACAGGTCCTCTAACACCCAATGCTTGTCAGTTAACATGAGAAACGTGTGAGCTTCGTGAACGATGTAGTTCGTTTAGCTGTAAGTAACTGCCCTTACCTGAAACGAAGTCTTGCTTGTAGGAAGACTCAGAGCCTGGGATTTAACTCCATTTCTGGAGGGAAACACACAGCATAGTCCTCATCCATTGATCACACTCTGCTTTTGAGCAAGAAGCACGCTCTTGCTTTCTAGATTCACTAATACAGCAGGAAACTTGAGTGTGCTCAGAACAAAAGAACGGTGTTTCCTACACATACAGACCATATCTAGTTCAACTCTGATTCTGAAAAGGAACGAAGCCACAAGTCCTCTAACATCCAATGCTTGTCATTTAAGATGAGAAACGTGTGAGATTCGTGAAGGATGTAGTTCGTTTGAGCTGAAAAGTGACTGCCCATACTTCAAACGAAGTCTTTCTTGTAGGAAGACACAGAGCCTGGAATTAAACTCCATTTCTGCAGGGAAACACACAACATAGTTCTCATCCATGGATCAAACTCTGCATTGGAGTAAGAAGCACCCTCTTGCTTTCTAGAGTCTCTAATACAGCAGGAAACTTGAGTGTTCTCACAACAAAAGGACTGTGTTTCCTACACACACGGACCATATCTATTCCAACTCTTCTTCTGAAACTGATACAAAGCACTGCTCCTCTAACATCCAATGCTTGTCATTTAAGATGAGAATCGTGTGAGCTTCGTGAACGATGTAGGAAATTTGATCTGAAAAGTGACTGCCGTTACCTGAAACGAAGTAGTGCTTGTAGGAAGACACAGAGCCTGGGATTTAACTCCATTTCTGAAGTGAAACACACAGCAGAGTTCTCATATATAGATCACACTCTGATTTAGAGCAAGAAGCACGCTCTTGCTTTCTAGAGTCTCTAAGACAGCAGGAAACTTGAGTGTGCTCAGAACAAAAGAACGGTGTTTCCTACACATACAGACCATATCTAGTTCAACTCTGCTTCTGAAAAGGAAAGAAGCCACAGGTCCTCTAATATCCAATGCATGTCAGTTAAGATGAGAAACGTGTGAGTTTCGTGATGGATGTAGTTCGTTTGAGCTGAAAAGTGACTGCCCATACTTCAAACGAAGTCTTGCTTGTAGGAAGACACAGAGCCTAGAATTTAACTCCATTTCTGAAGGGAAACACACAGCATAGTTCTCATCCATGGAACACACTCTGCATTAGACAAGAAGCACGCTCTTGCTTTCTAGAGTCTCTAATACAGCAGGAAACTTGAGTGTGCTCAGAACAAAAGAACTGTGTTTCCTACACATAAGGACCATAACTAGTTCAACTCTGTTTCTGAAACGGAAATAAACCACAGGTCCTCTAACACCCAATGCTTGTCAGTTAACATGAGAAACGTGTGAGCTTCGTGACCGATGTAGTTCGTTTAGCTGTAAGTAACTGCCCTTACCTGAAACGAAGTCTTGCTTGTAGGAAGACTCAGAGCCTGGGAATTAACTCCATTTCTGGAGGGAAACACACAGCATAGTTCTCATCCATTGATCACACTCTGCTTTGGAGCAAGAAGCTCGCTCTTGCTTTCCAGAGTCTGTAAGACAGAAGGAAACGTGAGTGTGATGAGAACAAAAGAACAGTGTTTCCTACACATACAGACCATATCTAGTCCAAATCAGCCTCTGAAATTGATACAAAGCACAGGTCCTCTAACATGCACTGCTTGTCATTTAAGATGAGAAACGTGTGAGCTTCGTGAACGATGTAGTTCGTTTGAGCTAAAAGTGACTTCCATTAACTGAAACGAAGTAGTGCTTGTAGGAAGACACAGAGCCTGGGATTTAACTCCATTTCTGAAGGGAAACACACAGCATAGTTCTCATGCATGGATCACACTCTTCTTTAGAGCTAGAAGGACGCTCTTGCTTTCTAGAATCTATAATAAAGCAGGAAACTTGAGTGTGCTCAGAACAAAAGAACGGTTTTTCCTACACATACAGACCATATCTAGTTCAACTCTGCTTCTGAAAAGGAACGAAGCCACAGGTCCTCTAACATCCAATGCTTGTCATTTAAGATGAGAAACGTGTGAGATTCCTGAAGGATGTAGTTCGTTTGAGCTGAAAAGTGACTGCCCATACTTCAAACGAAGTCTTTCTTGTAGGAAGACACAGAGCCTGGAATTTAACTCCATTTCTGCAGGGAAACACACAACATAGTTCTCATCCATGGATCAAACTCTGCATTAGAGTAAGAAGCACCCTCTTGCTTTCTAGAGTCTCTAATACAGCAGGAAACAGGAGTGTTCTCACAACAAAAGAACTGTGTTTCCTACACATACGGACCATAACTAGTTCAACTCTGTTTCTGAAACTGAAACAAACCACAGGTCCTCTAACACCCAATGCTTGTCACTTAAGATGAGAAACGTGTGAGCTTCATGAACGATGTAGTTCGTTTAGATGTAAGTAACTGCCCTTACCTGAAACGAAGTCTTGCTCGTAGGAAGACTCAGAGCCTGGGATTTAACTCCATTTCTGAAGTGAAACATACAGCAGAGTTCTCATCCATTGATCACAGTCTGCTTTAGAGCAAGAAGCACGCTCTTGCTTTCCAGACTCTCTAAGACAGCAGGAAACGTGAGTGTGATGAGAACAAAAGAACAGTGTTTCCTACACACACGGACCATATCTATTCCAACTCTTCTTCTGAAACTGATACAAAGCACTGCTCCTCTAACATCCAATGCTTGTAATTTAAGATGAGAAACGTGTGAGCTTCGTGAATGATGTAGTTCGTTTGAGTTGTAAAGTGACTGCCCTTACCTGAAACGAAGTAGTGCATGTAGGAAGACACAGAGCGTGGGATTTAACTCCATTTCCGAAGGGAAACACACAGCATAGTTCTCATCATTTGATCACACTCTGCTTTAGAGCAAGAAGCACGCTCTTGCTTTCCAGAGTCTCTAAGACAGCAGGAAACGTGAGTGTGATGAGAACAAAAGAACGGTGTTTCGTACACATACCGACCATATCTATTCCAACTCTTCTTCTGAAACTGATACGAAGTACTGCTCCTCTAACATCCAATGTTTGTCATTTAAGATGAGAAACGTGTGAGCTTCGTGAACGATGTAGGAAATTTGATCTGAAACTTGACTGCCATTCCCTGAAACGAAGTAGTGCTTGTAGGAAGACTCAGAGCCTGGGATTTAACTCCATTTCTGAAGCGAAACACACAGCATAGTTCTCTTCGACGGATCACACTCTGCTTTAGAGCAAGAAGCACACTCTTGCTTTCTAGAGTCTCTAATACAGCAGGAAACTTGAGTGTTCTCACAACAAAAGGACTGTGTTTCCCACACACACGGACCATATCTATTACAACTCTTCTTCTGAAATTGATACAAAGCACTGCTCCTCTAACATCCAATGCTTGTCATTTAAGATGAGAAACGTGTGAGCTTCATGAACGATGTAGGAAATTTGATATGAAAAGTGACTGCCGTTACCTGAAACGAAGTAGTGCTTGTAGGAAGACACAGAGCCTGGGATTTAACTCCATTTCTGAAGTGAAACACACAGCAGAGTTCTCATATATAGATCACACTCTGCTTTAGAGCAAGAAGCACGCTCTTGCTTTCTAGAGTCTCTAAGACAGCAGGAAACTTGAGTGTGCTCAGAACAAAAGAACAGTGTTTCCTACACATACAGACCATATCTAGTTCAACTCTGCTTCTGAAAAGGAAAGAAGCCACAGGTCCTCTAATATCCAATGCTTGTCAGTTAAGATGAGAAACGTGTGAGTTTCGTGAAGGATGTAGTTCGTTTGAGCTAAAAAGTGACTGCCCATACTTCAAACGAAGTCTTGCTTGTAGGAAGACACAGAGCCTGGAATTTAACTCCATTTCTGAAGGGAAACACACAGCATAGTTCTCATCCATGGAACACACTCTGCATTAGACAAGAAGCACGCTCTTGCTTTCTAGAGTCTCTAATACAGCAGGAAACTTGAGTGTGCTCAGAACAAAAGAACTGTTTTTCCTACACATAAAGACCATAACTAGTTCAACTCTGTTTCTGAAACGGAAACAAACCACAGGTCCTCTAACACCCAATGCTTGTCAGTTAATATGAGAAACGTGTGAGCTTCGTGAACGATGTAGTTCGTTTAGCTGTAAGTAACTGCCCTTACCTGAAACGAAGTCTTGCTTGTAGGAAGACTCAGAGCCTGGGATTTAACTCCATTTCTGGAGGGAAACACACAGCATAGTTCTCATCCATTGATCACACTCTGCTTTGGAGCAAGAAGCTCGCTCTTGCTTTCCAGAGTCTCTAAGACAGCAGGAAACGTGAGTGTGATGAGAACAAAAGAACAGTGTTTCCTACACATACAGACCATATCTAGTCCAAATCAGCCTCTGAAATTGATACAAAGCACAGGTCCTCTAACATGCACTGCTTGTCATTTAAGATGAGAAACATGTGAGCTTCGTGAACGATGTAGTTCGTTTGAGCTAAAAGTGACTTCCATTAACTGAAACGAAGTAGTGCTTGTAGGAAGACACAGAGCCTGGGATTTAACTCCATTTCTGAAGGGAAACACACAGCATAGTTCTCATCCATGGATCACACTCTTCTTTAGAGCTAGAAGGACGCTCTTGCTTTCTAGAATCTATAATAAAGCAGGAAACTTGTGTGTGCTCAGAACAAAAGAACGGTGTTTCCTACACATACAGACCATATCTAGTTCAACTCTGCTTCTGAAAAGGAAAGAAGCCACAGGTCCTCTAACATCCAATGCTTGTCATTTAAGATGAGAATCGTGTGAGCTTCGTGAATGATGTAGTTCGTTTGAGCTGAAAAGTGACTGCCCATACTTCAAATGAAGTCTTGCTTGTAGGAAGACACAGAGCCTGGAATTTAACTCCATTTCTGCAGGGTAACACACAACATAGTTGTCATCCATGGATCAAACTCTGCATTAGAGTAAGAAGCACCCTCTTGCTTTCTAGAGTCTCTAATACAGCAGGAAACTTGAGTGTTCTCACAACAAAAGAACTGTGTTTCCTACACATACGGACCATAACTAGTTCAACTCTGTTTCTGAAACTGAAACAAACCACAGGTCCTCTAACACCCAATGCTTGTCAGTTAAGATGCGAAAAGTGTGAGCTTCATGAACGATGTAGTTCGTTTAGCTGTAAGTAACTGCCCTTACCTGAAACGAAATCTTGCTTGTAGGAAGATTCAGAGCCTGGGATTTAACTCCATTTCTGAAGTGAAACACACAGCAGAGTTCTCATCCATTGATCACACTCTGCTTTAGAGCAAGAAGCACCCTCTTGCTTTCCAGACTCTCTAAGACAGCAGGAAACGTGAGTGTGATGAGAACAAAAGAACGGTGTTTCCTACACACACGGACCATATCTATTCCAAATCTTCTTCTGAAACTGATACAAAGCACTGCTCATCTAACATCCAATGCTTGTCATTTAAGATGAGAAACATGTGAGCTTCGTGAATGATGTAGTTCGTTTGAGCTGAAAAGTGACTGACTTACCTGAAACGAAGTAGTGCATGTAGGAAGACACAGAGCCTGGGATTTAACTCCATTTCTGAAGGGAAACACACAGCATAGTTCTCTTCGACGGATCACACTCTGCTTTAGAGCAAGAAGCACGCTCTTGCTTTCTAGATTCACTAATACAGCAGGAAACATTAGTGTGCTCAGTACAAAAGAACAGTGTTTCCTACACCAACAGACCATAACCAGTTCAACTCTGCTTCTGAAACGGAAAGAAACCACAGGTCCTCTAACATCCTATGCTTGTCAGTTAAGATGAGACACGTGTGAGTTTCGTGAAGGATGTAGTTCGTTTGAGCTGAAAAGTGACTGCCCATACTTCAAACGAAGTCTTGCTTGTAGGAAGACACAGAGCCTGGAATTTAACTCCATTTCTGAAGGGAAACACACAGCCTAGTTCTCATCCATGGATCACACTCTGCATTAGACAAGAAGCACCCTCTTGCTTTCTAGAGTCTCTAATACAGCAGGAAATTTGAGTGTGCTCAGACCAAAAGAACTGTGTTTCCTACACATATGGACCATAACTAGTTCAACTCTGTTTCTGAAACTGAAACAAACCACAGGTCTTCTAACACCCAATGCTTGTCAGTTAAGATGAGAAACGTGTGAGCTTCATGAACGATGTAGTTCGTTTAGCTGTAAGTAACTGCCCTTACCTGAAACGAAATCTTGCTTGTAGGAAGATTCAGAGCCTGGGATTTAACTCCATTTCTGAAGTGAAACACACAACAGAGTTCTCATCCATTGATCACACTCTGCTTTAGAGCAAGAAGCACCCTCTTGCTTTCCAGACTCTCTAAGACAGCAGGAAACGTGAGTGTGATGAGAACAAAAGAACGGTGTTTCCTACACACACGGACCATATCTATTCCAAATCTTCTTCTGAAACTGATACAAAGCACTGCTCATCTAACATCCAATGCTTGTCATTTAAGATGAGAAACATGTGAGCTTCGTGAATGATGTAGTTCGTTTGAGCTGAAAAGTGACTGACTTACCTGAAACGAAGTAGTGCATGTAGGAAGACACAGAGCCTGGGATTTAACTCCATTTTTGAAGGGAAACACACAGCATAGTTCTCTTCGACGGATCACACTCTTCTTTAGAGCAAGAAGCACGCTCTTGCTTTCTAGATTCACTAATACAGCAGAAACATTAGTGTGCTCAGTACAAAAGAACAGTGTTTCCTACACATACAGACCATATCCAGTTCAACTCTGCTTCTGAAACGGAAAGAAACCACAGGTCCTCTAACATCCTATGCTTGTCAGTTAAGATGAGAAACGTGTGAGTTTCGTGAAGGATGTAGTTCGTTTGAGCTGAAAAGTGACTGCCCATACTTCAAACGAAGTCTTGCTTGTAGGAAGACACAGAGCCTGGAATTTAACTCCATTTCTGAAGGGAAACACACAGCATAGTTCTCATCCATGGATCACACTCTGCTTTAGAGCAAGAAGCACGCTCTTGCTTTCTAGAGTCTCTAATACAGCAGGAAAATTGAGTGTGCTCAGACCAAAAGAACTGTGTTTCCTACACATATGGACCATAACTAGTTCAACTCTGTTTCTGAAACGGAAACAAACCACAGGTCTCCTAACACCCAATGCTTGTCAGTTAACATGAGAAACGTGTGAGCTTCGTGAACGAAGTAGTTCGTTTAGCTGTAAGTAACTGCCCTTACCTGAAACGAAGTCTTGCTTGTAGAAAGACTCAGAGCCTGGGATTTAACTCCATTTCTGGAGGGAAACACACAGCATAGTTCTCATCCATTGATCACACTCTGCTTTTGAGCAAGAAGCACGCTCTTGCTTTCCAGAGTCTCTAAGACAGCAGGAAACGAGAGTGTGATGAGAACAAAAGAACAGTGGTTCCTACACATACAGACCATATCTAGTCCAACTCAGCCTCTGAAATTGATACAAAGCACAGGTCCTCTAACATCCAATGCTTGTCATTTAAGATGAGAAACGTGTGAGCTTCGTGAATGATGTAGTTCGTTTGAGCTGAAAAGTTACTGCCATTAACTGAAACGAAGTAGTGCTTGTAGGAAGACACAGAGCCTGGGATTTAACTCCATTTCTGAAGGGAAACACACAGCATAGTTCTCATCCATGGATCACACTCTGCATTAGAGTAAGAAGCACCCTCTTGCTTTCTAGAGTCTCTAATACAGCAGGAAACTTGAGTGTTCTCACAACAAAAGAACTGTGTTTCCTACACATACGGACCATACCTCGTTCAACTCTGTTTCTGAAACTGAAACAAACCACAGGTCCTCTAACACCCAATGCTTGTCAGTTAAGATGAGAAACGTGTGAGCTTCATGAACGATGTAGTTCGTTTAGCTGTAAGTACCTGCCCTTACCTGAAATGAAGTCTTGCTTGTAGGAAGACTCAGAGCCTGGAATTTAACTCCATTTCTGAAGGGAAACACACAGCATAGTTCTCATCCATGGATCACACTCTGCATTAGACAGGAAGCACGCTCTTGCTTTCCAGAGTCTCTAAGACAGCAGGAAACGTGAGTGTGATGAGAACAAAAGAACAGTGTTTCCTACACACAGGGACCATATCTATTCCAACTCTTCTTCTGAAACTGATACAAAGCACTGCTCCTCTAACATCCAATGCTTGTCATTTAAGATGAGAAACATGTGAGCTTCGTGAATGATGTAGTGCGTTTGAGCTGAAAAGTGACTGCCCTTACCTGAAACGAAGTAGTGCATGTAGGAAGACACAGAGCCTGGGATTTAACTCCATTTCTGAAGGGAAACACACAGCATAGTTCTCATCCTTTGATCACACTCTGCTTTAGAGCAAGAAGCACGCTCTTGCTTTCCAGAGTCTCTAAGACAGCAGGAAACGTGAGTGTGATGAGAACAAAAGAACGGTGTTTCGTACACATACGGACCATATCTATTCCAACTCTTCTTCTGAAACTGATACAAAGCACTGCTCCTCTAACATCCAATGCTTGTCATTTAAGATGAGAAACGTGTGAGCTTCGTGAACGATGTAGGAAATTTGATCTGAAAAGTGACTGCCGTTCCCTGAAACGAAGTAGTGCTTGTAGGAAGACTCAGAGCCTGGGATTTAACTCCATTTCTGAAGGGAAACACACAGCATAGTTCTCTTCGACGGATCACACTCTGCTTTAGAGCAAGAAACACGCTCTTGCTTTCTAGATTCACTAATACAGCAGGAAACTTTAGTGTGCTCAGAACAAAAGAACGGTGTTTCCTACACATACAGACCATATCTAGTTCAACTCTGCTTCTGAAACGGAAAGAAGCCACAGGTTCTCTAATATCCTATGCTTGTCAGTTAAGATGAGAAACGTGTGAATTTCCTGAGGGAAGTAGTTCGTTTGAGCTGAAAAGTGACTGCCCATACTTCAAACGAAGTCTTGCTTGTAGGAAGACGCAGAGCCTGGAATTTAACTCCATTACTGAAGTGAAACACACAGCAGAGTTCTCATCCATTGATCACACTCTGCTTTAGAACAAGAAGCACGCTCTTGCTTTCCAGACTCTCAAAGACAGCAGGAAACGTGAGTGTGATGAGAACAAAAGAACGGTGTTTCCTACACACACGGATCATGTCTTTTCCAACTCTTCTTCTGAAACTGATACAAAGCACTGCTCCTCTAACATCCAATGCTTGTCAGTTAAGATAGAAACGTGTGAGTTTTGTGAAGAATGCAGTTCGTTTGAGCTGAAAAGTGACTGCCCATACTTCAAACGAAGTCTTGCTTGTAGAAAGACTCAGAGCCTGGGATTTAACTCCATTTCTGGAGGGAAACACACAGCATAGTTCTCATCCATTGATCACACTCTGCTTTTGAGCAAGAAGCACGCTCTTGCTTTCCAGAGTCTCTAAGACAGCAGGAAACGAGAGTGTGATGAGAACAAAAGAACAGTGGTTCCTACACATACAGACCATATCTAGTCCAACTCAGCCTCTGAAATTGATACAAAGCACAGGTCCTCTAACATCCAATGCTTGTCATTTAAGATGAGAATCGTGTGAGCTTCGTGAATGATGTAGTTCGTTTGAGCTGAAAAGTTACTGCCATTAACTGAAACGAAGTAGTGCTTGTAGGAAGACACAGAGCCTGGGATTTAACTCCATTTCTGAAGGGAAACACACAGCATAGTTCTCATCCATGGATCAAACTCTGCATTAGAGTAAGAAGCACCCTCTTGCTTTCTAGAGTCTCAAATACAGCAGGAAACTTGAGTGTTCTCACAACAAAAGAACTGTGTTTCCTACACATACGGACCATAACTAGTTCAACTCTGTTTCTGAAACTGAAACAAACCACAGGTCCTCTAACACCCAATGCTTGTCAGTTAAGATGAGAAACGTGTGAGCTTCATGAACGATGTAGTTCGTTTAGCTGTAAGTAACTGCCCTTACCTGAAACGAAATCTTGCTTGTAGGAAGATTCAGAGCCTGGGATTTAACTCCATTTCTGAAGTGAAACACACAGCAGAGTTCTCATCCATTGATCACACTCTGCTTTAGAGCAAGAAGCACCCTCTTGCTTTCCAGACTCTCTAAGACAGCAGGAAACGTGAGTGTGATGAGAACAAAAGAACGGTGTTTCCTACACACACGGACCATATCTATTCCAAATCTTCTTCTGAAACTGATACAAAGCACTGCTCATCTAACATCCAATGCTTGTCATTTAAGATGAGAAACGTGTGAGCTTCGTGAATGATGTAGTTCGTTTGAGCTGAAAAGTGACTGACTTACCTGAAACGAAGTAGTGCATGTAGGAAGACACAGAGCCTGGGATTTAACTCCATTTCTGAAGGGAAACACACAGCATAGTTCTCTTCGACGGATCACACTCTGCTTTAGAGCAAGAAGCACGCTCTTGCTTTCTAGATTCACTAATACAGCAGGAAACATTAGTGTGCTCAGTACAAAAGAACAGTGTTTCCTACACATACAGACCATATCCAGTTCAACTCTGCTTCTGAAACGGAAAGAAACCACAGGTCCTCTAACATCCTATGCTTGTCAGTTAAGATGAGAAACGTGTGAGTTTCGTGAAGGATGTAGTTCGTTTGAGCTGAAAAGTGACTGCCCATACTTCAAACGAAGTCTTGCTTGTAGGAAGACACAGAGCCTGGAATTTAACTCCATTTCTGAAGGGAAACACACAGCATAATTCTCATCCATGGATCACACTCTGCATTAGACAAGAAGCACGCTCTTGCTTTCTAGAGTCTCTAATACAGCAGGAAAATTGAGTGTGCTCAGACCAAAAGAACTGTGTTTCCTACACATATGGACCATAACTAGTTCAACTCTGTTTCTGAAACTGAAACAAACCACAGGTCCTCTAACACCCAATGCTTGTCAGTTAAGATGAGAAACGTGTGAGCTTCATGAACGATGTAGTTCGTTTAGCTGTAAGTACCTGCCCTTACCTGAAATGAAGTCTTGCTTGTAGGAAGACTCAGAGCCTGGAATTTAACTCCATTTCTGAAGGGAAACACACAGCATAGTTCTCATCCATGGATCACACTCTGCATTAGACAAGAAGCACGCTCTTGCTTTCCAGAGTCTCTAAGACAGCAGGAAACGTGAGTGTGATGAGAACAAAAGAACAGTGTTTCCTACACACAGGGACCATATCTATTCCAACTCTTCTTCTGAAACTGATACAAAGCACTGCTCCTCTAACATCCAATGCTTGTCATTTAAGATGAGAAACATGTGAGCTTCGTGAATGATGTAGTGCGTTTGAGCTGAAAAGTGACTGCCCTTACCTGAAACGAAGTAGTGCATGTAGGAAGACACAGAGCCTGGGATTTAACTCCATTTCTGAAGGGAAACACACAGCATAGTTCTCATCCTTTGATCACACTCTGCTTTAGAGCAAGAAGCACGCTCTTGCATTCCAGAGTCTCTAAGACAGCAGGAAACGTGAGTGTGATGAGAACAAAAGAACGGTGTTTCGTACACATACGGACCATATCTATTCCAACTCTTCTTCTGAAACTGATACAAAGCACTGCTCCTCTAACATCCAATGCTTGTCAGTTAAGATAGAAACGTGTGAGCTTCGTGAATGATGTAGTTCGTTTGAGCTGAAAAGTGACTGACTTACCTGAAACGAAGTAGTGCATGTAGGAAGACACAGAGCCTGGGATTTAACTCCATTTCTGAAGGGAAACACACAGCATAGTTCTCTTCGACGGATCACACTCTGCTTTAGAGCAAGAAGCACGCTCTTGCTTTCTAGATTCACTAATACAGCAGGAAACATTAGTGTGCTCAGTACAAAAGAACAGTGTTTCCTACACATACAGACCATATCCAGTTCAACTCTGCTTCTGAAACGGAAAGAAACCACAGGTCCTCTAACATCCTATGCTTGTCAGTTAAGATGAGAAACGTGTGAGTTTCGTGAAGGATGTAGTTCGTTTGAGCTGAAAAGTGACTGCCCATACTTCAAACGAAGTCTTGCTTGTAGGAAGACACAGAGCCTGGAATTTAACTCCATTTCTGAAGGGAAACACACAGCATAGTTCTCATCCATGGTTCACACTCTGCTTTAGAGCAAGAAGCACGCTCTTGCTTTCTAGAGTCTCTAATACAGCAGGAAAATTGAGTGTGCTCAGACCAAAAGAACTGTGTTTCCTACACATATGGACCATAACTAGTTCAACTCTGTTTCTGAAACGGAAACAAACCACAGGTCTCCTAACACCCAATGCTTGTCAGTTAACATGAGAAACGTGTGAGCTTCGTGAACGAAGTAGTTCGTTTAGCTGTAAGTAACTGCCCTTACCTGAAACGAAGTCTTGCTTGTAGAAAGACTCAGAGCCTGGGATTTAACTCCATTTCTGGAGGGAAACACACAGCATAGTTCTCATCCATTGATCACACTCTGCTTTTGAGCAAGAAGCACGCTCTTGCTTTCCAGAGTCTCTAAGACAGCAGGAAACGAGAGTGTGATGAGAACAAAAGAACAGTGGTTCCTACACATACAGACCATATCTAGTCCAACTCAGCCTCTGAAATTGATACAAAGCACAGGTCCTCTAACATCCAATGCTTGTCATTTAAGATGAGAAACGTGTGAGCTTCGTGAATGATGTAGTTCGTTTGAGCTGAAAAGTTACTGCCATTAACTGAAACGAAGTAGTGCTTGTAGGAAGACACAGAGCCTGGGATTTAACTCCATTTCTGAAGGGAAACACACAGCATAGTTCTCATCCATGGATCACACTCTGCATTAGAGTAAGAAGCACCCTCTTGCTTTCTAGAGTCTCTAATACAGCAGGAAACTTGAGTGTTCTCACAACAAAAGAACTGTGTTTCCTACACATACGGACCATACCTCGTTCAACTCTGTTTCTGAAACTGAAACAAACCACAGGTCCTCTAACACCCAATGCTTGTCAGTTAAGATGAGAAACGTGTGAGCTTCATGAACGATGTAGTTCGTTTAGCTGTAAGTACCTGCCCTTACCTGAAATGAAGTCTTGCTTGTAGGAAGACTCAGAGCCTGGAATTTAACTCCATTTCTGAAGGGAAACACACAGCATAGTTCTCATCCATGGATCACACTCTGCATTAGACAGGAAGCACGCTCTTGCTTTCCAGAGTCTCTAAGACAGCAGGAAACGTGAGTGTGATGAGAACAAAAGAACAGTGTTTCCTACACACAGGGACCATATCTATTCCAACTCTTCTTCTGAAACTGATACAAAGCACTGCTCCTCTAACATCCAATGCTTGTCATTTAAGATGAGAAACATGTGAGCTTCGTGAATGATGTAGTGCGTTTGAGCTGAAAAGTGACTGCCCTTACCTGAAACGAAGTAGTGCATGTAGGAAGACACAGAGCCTGGGATTTAACTCCATTTCTGAAGGGAAACACACAGCATAGTTCTCATCCTTTGATCACACTCTGCTTTAGAGCAAGAAGCACGCTCTTGCTTTCCAGAGTCTCTAAGACAGCAGGAAACGTGAGTGTGATGAGAACAAAAGAACGGTGTTTCGTACACATACGGACCATATCTATTCCAACTCTTCTTCTGAAACTGATACAAAGCACTGCTCCTCTAACATCCAATGCTTGTCATTTAAGATGAGAAACGTGTGAGCTTCGTGAACGATGTAGGAAATTTGATCTGAAAAGTGACTGCCGTTCCCTGAAACGAAGTAGTGCTTGTAGGAAGACTCAGAGCCTGGGATTTAACTCCATTTCTGAAGGGAAACACACAGCATAGTTCTCTTCGACGGATCACACTCTGCTTTAGAGCAAGAAACACGCTCTTGCTTTCTAGATTCACTAATACAGCAGGAAACTTTAGTGTGCTCAGAACAAAAGAACGGTGTTTCCTACACATACAGACCATATCTAGTTCAACTCTGCTTCTGAAACGGAAAGAAGCCACAGGTTCTCTAATATCCTATGCTTGTCAGTTAAGATGAGAAACGTGTGAATTTCCTGAGGGAAGTAGTTCGTTTGAGCTGAAAAGTGACTGCCCATACTTCAAACGAAGTCTTGCTTGTAGGAAGACGCAGAGCCTGGAATTTAACTCCATTACTGAAGTGAAACACACAGCAGAGTTCTCATCCATTGATCACACTCTGCTTTAGAACAAGAAGCACGCTCTTGCTTTCCAGACTCTCAAAGACAGCAGGAAACGTGAGTGTGATGAGAACAAAAGAACGGTGTTTCCTACACACACGGATCATGTCTTTTCCAACTCTTCTTCTGAAACTGATACAAAGCACTGCTCCTCTAACATCCAATGCTTGTCAGTTAAGATAGAAACGTGTGAGTTTTGTGAAGAATGCAGTTCGTTTGAGCTGAAAAGTGACTGCCCATACTTCAAACGAAGTCTTGCTTGTAGAAAGACTCAGAGCCTGGGATTTAACTCCATTTCTGGAGGGAAACACACAGCATAGTTCTCATCCATTGATCACACTCTGCTTTTGAGCAAGAAGCACGCTCTTGCTTTCCAGAGTCTCTAAGACAGCAGGAAACGAGAGTGTGATGAGAACAAAAGAACAGTGGTTCCTACACATACAGACCATATCTAGTCCAACTCAGCCTCTGAAATTGATACAAAGCACAGGTCCTCTAACATCCAATGCTTGTCATTTAAGATGAGAATCGTGTGAGCTTCGTGAATGATGTAGTTCGTTTGAGCTGAAAAGTTACTGCCATTAACTGAAACGAAGTAGTGCTTGTAGGAAGACACAGAGCCTGGGATTTAACTCCATTTCTGAAGGGAAACACACAGCATAGTTCTCATCCATGGATCAAACTCTGCATTAGAGTAAGAAGCACCCTCTTGCTTTCTAGAGTCTCAAATACAGCAGGAAACTTGAGTGTTCTCACAACAAAAGAACTGTGTTTCCTACACATACGGACCATAACTAGTTCAACTCTGTTTCTGAAACTGAAACAAACCACAGGTCCTCTAACACCCAATGCTTGTCAGTTAAGATGAGAAACGTGTGAGCTTCATGAACGATGTAGTTCGTTTAGCTGTAAGTAACTGCCCTTACCTGAAACGAAATCTTGCTTGTAGGAAGATTCAGAGCCTGGGATTTAACTCCATTTCTGAAGTGAAACACACAGCAGAGTTCTCATCCATTGATCACACTCTGCTTTAGAGCAAGAAGCACCCTCTTGCTTTCCAGACTCTCTAAGACAGCAGGAAACGTGAGTGTGATGAGAACAAAAGAACGGTGTTTCCTACACACACGGACCATATCTATTCCAAATCTTCTTCTGAAACTGATACAAAGCACTGCTCATCTAACATCCAATGCTTGTCATTTAAGATGAGAAACGTGTGAGCTTCGTGAATGATGTAGTTCGTTTGAGCTGAAAAGTGACTGACTTACCTGAAACGAAGTAGTGCATGTAGGAAGACACAGAGCCTGGGATTTAACTCCATTTCTGAAGGGAAACACACAGCATAGTTCTCTTCGACGGATCACACTCTGCTTTAGAGCAAGAAGCACGCTCTTGCTTTCTAGATTCACTAATACAGCAGGAAACATTAGTGTGCTCAGTACAAAAGAACAGTGTTTCCTACACATACAGACCATATCCAGTTCAACTCTGCTTCTGAAACGGAAAGAAACCACAGGTCCTCTAACATCCTATGCTTGTCAGTTAAGATGAGAAACGTGTGAGTTTCGTGAAGGATGTAGTTCGTTTGAGCTGAAAAGTGACTGCCCATACTTCAAACGAAGTCTTGCTTGTAGGAAGACACAGAGCCTGGAATTTAACTCCATTTCTGAAGGGAAACACACAGCATAATTCTCATCCATGGATCACACTCTGCATTAGACAAGAAGCACGCTCTTGCTTTCTAGAGTCTCTAATACAGCAGGAAAATTGAGTGTGCTCAGACCAAAAGAACTGTGTTTCCTACACATATGGACCATAACTAGTTCAACTCTGTTTCTGAAACTGAAACAAACCACAGGTCCTCTAACACCCAATGCTTGTCAGTTAAGATGAGAAACGTGTGAGCTTCATGAACGATGTAGTTCGTTTAGCTGTAAGTACCTGCCCTTACCTGAAATGAAGTCTTGCTTGTAGGAAGACTCAGAGCCTGGAATTTAACTCCATTTCTGAAGGGAAACACACAGCATAGTTCTCATCCATGGATCACACTCTGCATTAGACAAGAAGCACGCTCTTGCTTTCCAGAGTCTCTAAGACAGCAGGAAACGTGAGTGTGATGAGAACAAAAGAACAGTGTTTCCTACACACAGGGACCATATCTATTCCAACTCTTCTTCTGAAACTGATACAAAGCACTGCTCCTCTAACATCCAATGCTTGTCATTTAAGATGAGAAACATGTGAGCTTCGTGAATGATGTAGTGCGTTTGAGCTGAAAAGTGACTGCCCTTACCTGAAACGAAGTAGTGCATGTAGGAAGACACAGAGCCTGGGATTTAACTCCATTTCTGAAGGGAAACACACAGCATAGTTCTCATCCTTTGATCACACTCTGCTTTAGAGCAAGAAGCACGCTCTTGCATTCCAGAGTCTCTAAGACAGCAGGAAACGTGAGTGTGATGAGAACAAAAGAACGGTGTTTCGTACACATACGGACCATATCTATTCCAACTCTTCTTCTGAAACTGATACAAAGCACTGCTCCTCTAACATCCAATGCTTGTCATTTAAGATGAGAAACGTGTGAGCTTCGTGAACGATGTAGGAAATTTGATCTGAAAAGTGACTGCCGTTCCCTGAAACGAAGTAGTGCTTGTAGGAAGACTCAGAGCCTGGGATTTAACTCCATTTCTGAAGGGAAACACACAGCATAGTTCTCTTCGACGGATCACACTCTGCTTTAGAGCAAGAAACACGCTCTTGCTTTCTAGATTCACTAATACAGCAGGAAACATTAGTGTGCTCAGAACAAAAGAACGGTGTTTCCTACACATACAGACCATATCTAGTTCAACTCTGCTTCTGAAACGGAAAGAAGCCACAGGTTCTCTAATATCCTATGCTTGTCAGTTAAGATGAGAAACGTGTGAGTTTCGTGAGGGATGTAGTTCGTTTGAGCTGAAAAGTGACTGCCCATACTTCAAACGAAGTCTTGCTTGTAGGAAGATGCAGAGCCTGGAATTTAACTCCATTACTGAAGTGAAACACACAGCAGAGTTCTCATCCATTGATCACACTCTGCTTTAGAACAAGAAGCAGGCTCTTGCTTTCCAGACTCTCAAAGACAGCAGGAAACGTGAGTGTGATGAGAACAAAAGAACGGTGTTTCCTACACACACGGATCATGTCTTTTCCAACTCTTCTTCTGAAACTGATACAAAGCACTGCTCCTCTAACATCCAATGCTTGTCAGTTAACATGAGAAACGTGTGAGCTTCGTGAAGAATGTAGTTCGTTTGAGCTGAAAAGTGACTGCCCATACTTCAAACGAAGTCTTGCTTGTAGAAAGACTCAGAGCCTGGGATTTAACTCCATTTCTGGAGGGAAACACACAGCATAGTTCTCATCCTTTGATCACACTCTGCTTTTGAGCAAGAAGCACGCTCTTGCTTTCCAGAGTCTCTAAGACAGCAGGAAACGAGAGTGTGATGAGAACAAAAGAACAGTGGTTCCTACACATACAGACCATATCTAGTCCAACTCAGCCTCTGAAATTGATACAAAGCACAGGTCCTCTAACATCCAATGCTTGTCATTTAAGATGAGAATCGTGTGAGCTTCGTGAAGGATGTAGTTCGTTTGAGCTGAAAAGTTACTGCCATTAACTGAAACGAAGTAGTGCTTGTAGGAAGACACAGAGCCTGGGATTTAACTCCATTTCTGAAGGGAAACACACAGCATAGTTCTCATCCATGGATCAAACTCTGCATTAGAGTCAGAAGCACCCTCTTGCTTTCTAGAGTCTCTAATACAGCAGGAAACTTGAGTGTTCTCACAACAAAAGAACTGTGTTTCCTACACATACGGACCATAACTAGTTCAACTCTGTTTCTGAAACTGAAACAAACCACAGGTCCTCTAACACCCAATGCTTGTCAGTTAAGATGAGAAACGTGTGAGCTTCATGAACGATGTAGTTCGTTTAGCTGTAAGTAACTGCCCTTACCTGAAACGAAATCTTTCTTGTAGGAAGATTCAGAGCCTGGGATTTAACTCCATTTCTGAAGTGAAACACACAGCAGAGTTCTCATCCATTGATCACACTCTGCTTTAGAGCAAGAAGCACCCTCTTGCTTTCCAGACTCTCTAAGACAGCAGGAAACGTGAGTGTGATGAGAACAAAAGAACGGTGTTTCCTACACACACGGACCATATCTATTCCAAATCTTCTTCTGAAACTGATACAAAGCACTGCTCATCTAACATCCAATGCTTGTCATTTAAGATGAGAAACGTGTGAGCTTCGTGAATGATGTAGTTCGTTTGAGCTGAAAAGTGACTGACTTACCTGAAACGAAGTAGTGCATGTAGGAAGACACAGAGCCTGGGATTTAACTCCATTTCTGAAGGGAAACACACAGCATAGTTCTCTTCGACGGATCACACTCTGCTTTAGAGCAAGAAGCACGCTCTTGCTTTCTAGATTCACTAATACAGCAGGAAACATTAGTGTGCTCAGTACAAAAGAACAGTGTTTCCTACACATACAGACCATATCCCGTTGAACTCTGCTTCTGAAACGGAAAGAAACCACAGGTCCTCTAACATCCTATGCTTGTCAGTTAAGATGAGAAACGTGTGAGTTTCGTGAAGGATGTAGTTCGTTTGAGCTGAAAAGTGACTGCCCATACTTCAAACGAAGTCTTGCTTGTAGGAAGACACAGGGCCTGGAATTTAACTGCATTTCTGAAGGGAAACACACAGCATAGTTCTCATCCATGGATCACACTCTGCATTAGACAAGAAGCACGCTCTTGCTTTCTAGAGTCTCTAATACAGCAGGAAATTTGAGTGTGCTCAGAACAAAAGAACTGTGTTTCCTACACATACGGACCATAACTAGTTCAACTCTGTTTCTGAAACGGAAGCAAACCACAGGTCTCCTAACACCCAATGCTTGTCAGTTAACATGAGAAACGTGTGAGCTTCGTGAACGATGTAGTTCGTTTAGCTGTAAGTAACTGCCCTTACCTGAAACGAAGTCTTGCTTGTAGGAAGACTCAGAGCCTTGGATTTAACTCCATTTCTGGAGGGATACACACAGCATAGTTCTCATCCATTGATCACACACTGCTTTTGAGCAAGAAGCACGCTCTTGCTTTCCAGAGTCCCTAAGACAGCAGGAAACAAGAGTGTGATGAGAACAAAAGAACAGTGTTTCCTACACATACAGACCATATCTAGTCCAACTCAGCCTCTGAAATTGATACAAAGCACAGGTCCTCTAACATCCAATGCTTGTCATTTAAGATGAGAAACGTGTGAGCTTCGTGAATGATGTAGTTCGTTTGAGCTGAAAAGTGACTGCCATTAACTGAAACGAAGTAGTGCTTGTAGGAAGACACAGAGCCTGGGATTTAACTCCATTTCTGAAGGGAAACACACAGCATAGTTCTGATCCATGGATCACACTCTTCTTTAGAGCTAGAAGGACGCTCTTGCTTTCTAGAATCTATTATAAAGCAGGAAACTTGAGTGTGCTCAGAACAAAAGAACGGTGTTTCCTACACATACAGACCATATCTAGTTCAACTCTGCTTCTGAAAAGGAAAGAAGCCACAGGTCCTCTAACATCCAATGCTTGTCATTTAAGATGAGAAACGTGTGAGATTCCAGAAGGATGTAGTTCGTTTGAGCTGAAAAGTGACTGCCCATACTTCATACGAAGTCTTTCTTGTAGGAAGACACAGAGCCTGGAATTTAACTCCATTTCTGCAGGGAAACACACAACATAGTTCTCATCCATGGATCAAACTCTGCATTAGAGTAAGAAGCACCCTCTTGCTTTCTAGAGTCTCTAATACAGCAGGAAATTTGAGTGTGCTCAGAACAAAAGAACTGTGTTTCCTACACATACGGACCATAACACGTTCAACTCTGTTTCTGAAACTGAAACAAACCACAGGTCCTCTAACACCCAATGCTTGTCAGTTAAGATGAGAAACGTGTGAGCTTCATGAACGATGTAGTTCGTTTAGCTGTAAGTAACTGCCCTTACCTGAAACGAAGTCTTGCTTGTAGGAAGACTCAGAGCCTGGGATTTAACTCCATTTCTGAAGTGAAACACACAGCAGAGTTCTCATCCATTGATCACACTCTGCTTTAGAGCAAGAAGCACGCTCTTTCTTTCCAGACTCTCTAAGACAGCAGGAAACTTGAGTGTGATGAGAACAAAAGTACGGTGTTTCCTACACTCACGGATCATATCTATTCCAACTCTTCTTCTGAAACTGATACAAAGCACTGCTCCTCTAACATCCAATGCTTGTGATTTAAGATGAGAAACGTGTGAGCTTCGTGAATGATGTAGTTCGTTTGAGCTGAAAAGTGACTGCCCTTACCTGCAACGAAGTAGTGCATGTAGGAAGACACAGAGCCTGGGATTTAACTCCATTTCCGAAGGGAAACACACAGCATAGTTCTCATCCTTTGATCACACTCTGCTTTAGAGCAAGAAGCACGCTCTTGCTTTCCAGAGTCTCTAAGACAGCAGGAAACGTGAGAGTGATGAGAACAAAAAAACGGTGTTTCCTACACATATGCACCATATCTATGACAACTCTTCTTCTGAAACTGATACAAAGCACTGCTCCTCTAAAATCCAATGCTTGTCATTTAAGATGAGAAACGTGTGAGCTTCGTGAACGATGTAGGAAATTTGATCTGAAAAGTGACTGCCGTTCCCTGAAACGAAGTAGTGCTTGTAGGAAGACTCAGAGATTGGGATTTAACTCCATTTCTGAAGGGAAACACACAGCATAGTTCTCATCGACGGATCTCACTCTGCTTTAGAGCAAGAAGCACGCTCTTGCTTTCTAGATTCACTAATACAGCAGGAAACTTGAGTGTGCTCAGAACAAAGAACGGTGTTTCCTAAACATACGGACCATATCTAGTTCAAATCTGCTTCTGAAACTGAAACAAACCACAGGTCCTCTAACATCCAATCCTTGTCAGTTAAGATGAGAAACGTGTGAGCTTTGTGAACGATTTAGTTCGTTTAGCTGTAAGTAACTGCCCTTACCTAAAATGAAGTCTTGCTTGTAGGAAGACTCAGAGCCTGGGATGTAACTCCATTTCGGAAGTGAAACACACAGCAGAGTTCTCAACCATTGATCACACTCTGCTTTTGAGCAAGAAGCACGCTCTTGCTTTCCAGAGTCTCTAAGTCAGCAGGAAACATGAGTGTGATGAGAACAAAAGCATAGTGTTTCCTACATGTACGGACAATATCTAGTCCAACGCTGCTTCTGAAACTGATACAAAGCACTGGTCGTCAAACTTCCAATGCTTGTCAGTTAAGATGAGAAACGTGTGAACTTCTTGAACGATGTAGTTCGTTTGAGCTGAAAAGTGACTGCCCTTACTTGAATCGAAGTATTGCTTGTAGCAAGACACAGAGCCTGGATTTTAACTCGAATTCTAAAGGGAAACACACAGAATAGTTCTCATCCATGGATCACACTCTGCATTAGACAAGAAGCATGCTCTTGCTTTCTAGACTCTCTAATACAGCAGGAAACTTGAGTGTGCTCAGAACAAAAGAACTGTTTTTCCTACACATAAGGACCATAACTAGTTCAAGTCTGTTTCTAAAACGAAAATAAACCACAGGTCCTCTAACACCCAATGCTTGTCAGTTAATATGAGAAACGTGTGAGCTTCGTGAACGATGTAGTTCGTTTAGCTGTAAGTAACTGCCCTTACCTGAAACGAAGTCTTGCTTGTAGGAAGACTCAGAGCCTGGGATTTAACTCCATTTCTGGAGGGAAACACACAGCATAGTTCTCATCCAATGATCACACTCTGCTTTTGAGCAAGAAGTACGCTCTTGCTTTCCAGAGTCTCTAAGACAGCAGGACACGTGAGTGTGATGAGAACAAAAGAACGGTGTTTCCTACACATACAGACCATATCTAGTACAACTCAGCCTCTGAAATTGATACAAAGTACAGGTCCTCTAACATCCAATGCTTGTCATTTAAGACGAGAAACGTGTGAGCTTCGTGAACGATGTAGTTCGTTTGAGCTGAAAAGTGACTGCCATTAACTGAAATGAAATAGTGCATGTAGGAAGACACAGAGCCTGGGATTTAACTCCATTTCTGAAGGGAAACACACAGCATAGTTCTCATCCATGGATCACACTCTTCTTTAGAGCTAGAAGGACGCTCTTGCTTTCTAGAATCTATAATACAGCAGGAAACTTGAGTGTGCTCAGAACAAAAGAATGGTGTTTCCTACACATACAGACCATATCTATTCCAACTCTGCTTCTGAAACTGATACAAAGCACTGCTCCTCTAACATCCAATGCTTGTCAGTTTAGATGAGAAACGTGTGAGCTTCGGAAATGATGTAGTTCGTTTGAGCTGTAAAGTGACTGCCCTTACCTGAAACGAAATAGTGCATGTAGGAAGACATAGAGCCTGGGATTTAACTCCATTTCTGAAGGGAAACACACAGCATAGTTCTCATCCTTTGATCACACTCTGCTTTAGAGCAAGAAGCACGCTCTTGCTTTCCAGATTCTCTAAGACAGCAGGAAACATGAGTGTGATGAGAACAAATGATCGGTGTTTCCTACACATACGGACCATGTCTATTCCAACTCTTCTTCTGAAACTGATACAAAGCACTGCTCCTCTAACATCCAATGCTTGTCATTTAAGATGAGAAACGTGTGAGATTCGTGAACGATGTAGGAAATTTGATATGAAAAGTGACTGCCGTTCCTTGAAACGAAATAGTGCTTGTAGGAAGACTCAGAGCCTGGGATTTAACTCCATTTCTGAAGGGAAACACACCGCATAGTTCTCATCGACGGATCACACTCTGCTTTAGAGCAAGAAGCACGCTCTTGCTTTCTAGATTCACTAATACAGCAGGAAACTTGAGTGTGCTCAGAACAAAGAACAGTGTTTCCTAAACATACGGACCATATCTAGTTCAAATATGCTTCTGAAACTGAAACAAACCACAGGTCCTCTAACATCCAATGCTTGTTAGTTAAGATGAGAAACGTGTGAGTTTGTGAATGATTTAGTTCGTTTAGCTGTAAGTAACTGCCCTTACCTGAAATGAAGTCTTGCTTGTAGGAAGACTCAGAGCCTGGGATGTAACTCCATTTCGGAAGTGAAACACACAGCAGAGTTCTCATCCATGGATCACACTCTGCTTTAGAGCAACAAGCACGCTCTTGCTTTCTAGAGTCTCTAATACAGCAGGAAACGTGATGTGCTCAGAACAAATGAACGGTGTTTCCTACACATACGGACGATATCTAGTCCATCTCTGCTGCTGAAACTGACACAAAGCACTGGTCCTCTAACCTCCAATGCTTGTCAGTTAAGATGAGAAACGTGTGAGTTTCGTGAAGGATGTAGTTTGTTTGAGCTGAAAAGTGACTGCCCATACTTCAAACGAAGTCTTGCTTGTAGGAAGACACAGAGCCTGGAATTTAACTCCATTTCTGAAGGAAACACACAACATAGTTCTCATCCATGGATCACACTCTGCATTAGACAAGAAGCACGCTCTTGCTTTCCAGAGTCTCTAAGACAGCAGGACACGTGAGTGTGATGAGAACAAAAGAACGGTGTTTCCTACACATACCGACCATATCTAGTCCAACTCAGCCTCTGAAATTGATACAAAGCACAGGTCCTCTAACATCCAATGCTTGTCATTTAAGATGAGAAACGTGTGAGCTTTGTGAACCATGTAGTTCGTTTGAGCTGAAAAGTGACTGCCATTAACTGAAACGAAGTAGTGCTTGTAGGAAGACACAGAGCCTGGGATTTAACTCCATTTCTGAAGGGAAACACACAGCATAGTTCTCATCCATGGATAAAACTCTGCATTTGAGTAAGAAGCACGCTCTTGCTTTCTAGAGTCTCTAATACAGCAGGAAACATGAGTGTGCTCAGAACAAAAGAACTGTGTTTCCTACACATACGGACCATAACTAGTTCAACTCTGTTTCTGAAACTGAAACAAACCACAGGTCCTCTAACACCCAATGCTTGTCAGTTAAGATGAGAAACGTGTGAGCTTCATGAACGATGTAGTTCGTTTAGCTGTAAGTAACTGCCCTTACCTGAAACGAAGTCTTTCTTGTAGGAAGACTCAGAGCCTGGGATTTAACTCCTTTTCTGAAGTGAAACACACAGCAGAGTTCTCATCCATTGATCACACTCTGCTTTAGAGCTAGAAGCACGCTCTTGCTTTCTAGATTCTCTAATACAGCAGGAAACTTGAGTGTGCTCAAAACAAAAGAACGGTGTTTCCTACACATACGGGGCTTATCTAGTTCAACTATGCCTCTGAAATTGATACATTGCACCGGTCCTCTAACATCCAATGCTTGTCATTTAAGATGTGAAACGTGTGAGCTTCGTGAATGATGTTGTTCATTTGAGCTGAAAAGTGACTGCCCTTACCTGAAACGAAGTAGTGTTTGTAGGGAGAAACAGAGTCTGGAATTTAACTCCATTTCTGGAGGGAAACACACAGCAAAGTTCACATCCATTGATCACACTATGCATTAGAGTAAGAAGCACCCTCTTGCTTTCTAGAGTCTCTAATACAGCAAGAAACTTGAGTGTTCTCACAACAAAAGAACTGTGTTTCCTACACATACGAACCATAACTAGTTCAACTCTGTTTCTGAAACTGAAACAATCCACAGGTCCTCTAACACCCAATGCTTGTCAGTTAAGATGAGAAACGTGTGAGCTTCATGAAAGATGTAGTTCATTTAGCTGTAAGTAACTGCCCTCACCTGAAACGAAGTCTTGCTTGTAGGAAGACTCAGAGCCTGGGATTTAACTCCATTTCTGAAGTGAAACACAGAGCAGAGTTCTCATCCATTGATCACACTCTGCTTTAGAGCAAGAAGCACGCTCTTGCTTTCCAGACTATCTAAGACATCAGGA
The DNA here is from genome assembly GCA_949786385.1 of Onychomys leucogaster. Lineage (NCBI taxonomy): Eukaryota > Metazoa > Chordata > Mammalia > Rodentia > Cricetidae > Onychomys > Onychomys leucogaster. Next base: position 1,946,697 of record CATKUP010000037.1, on the reverse strand, counting down.
AACGTGAGTGTGATGAGAACAAAAGAACGGTGATTCCTACACACACGGACCATATCTATTCCAACTCTTCTTCTGAAACTGATACAAAGCACTGCTCCTCTAACATCCAATGCTTGTCATTTAAGATGAGAAACGTGTGAGCTTCATGAATGATGTAGTTCGTTTGAGCTGAAAAGTGACTGCCCTTACCTGAAACGAAGTAGTGCATGTAGGAAGACATAGAGCCTGGGATTTAACTCCATTTCTGAAGGGAAACACACAGCATAGTTCTCATCCTTTGATCACACTCTGCTTTAGAGCAAGAAGCACGCTCTTGATTTCCAGAGTCTCTAAGAGAGCAGGAAACGTGAGTGTGATGAGAACAAAAGAACGGTGTTTCCTACACATACGGACAATATCTATTCCAACTCTTCTTCTGAAACTGATACAAAGCACTGCTCCTCTAACATCCAATGCTTGTCATTTAAGATGAGAAACGTGTGAGCTTCGTGAATGATGTAGTTCGTTTGAGCTGAAAAGTGACTGACTTACCTGAAACGAAGTAGTGCATGTAGGAAGACACAGAGCCTGGGATTTAACTCCATTTTTGAAGGGAAACACACAGCATAGTTCTCTTCGACGGATCACACTCTTCTTTAGAGCAAGAAGCACGCTCTTGCTTTCTAGATTCACTAATACAGCAGAAACATTAGTGTGCTCAGTACAAAAGAACAGTGTTTCCTACACATACAGACCATATCCAGTTCAACTCTGCTTCTGAAACGGAAAGAAACCACAGGTCCTCTAACATCCTATGCTTGTCAGTTAAGATGAGAAACGTGTGAGTTTCGTGAAGGATGTAGTTCGTTTGAGCTGAAAAGTGACTGCCCATACTTCAAACGAAGTCTTGCTTGTAGGAAGACACAGAGCCTGGAATTTAACTCCATTTCTGAAGGGAAACACACAGCATAGTTCTCATCCATGGATCACACTCTGCATTAGAGCAAGATGCACGCTCTTGCTTTCTAGAGTCTCTAATACAGCAGGAAAATTGAGTGTGCTCAGACCAAAAGAACTGTGTTTCCTACACATATGGACCATAACTAGTTCAACTCTGTTTCTGAAACGGAAACAAACCACAGGTCTCCTAACACCCAATGCTTGTCAGTTAACATGAGAAACGTGTGAGCTTCGTGAACGAAGTAGTTCGTTTAGCTGTAAGTAACTGCCCTTACCTGAAACGAAGTCTTGCTTGTAGAAAGACTCAGAGCCTGGGATTTAACTCCATTTCTGGAGGGAAACACACAGCATAGTTCTCATCCATTGATCACACTCTGCTTTTGAGCAAGAAGCACGCTCTTGCTTTCCAGAGTCTCTAAGACAGCAGGAAACGAGAGTGTGATGAGAACAAAAGAACAGTGGTTCCTACACATACAGACCATATCTAGTCCAACTCAGCCTCTGAAATTGATACAAAGCACAGGTCCTCTAACATCCAATGCTTGTCATTTAAGATGAGAAACGTGTGAGCTTCGTGAATGATGTAGTTCGTTTGAGCTGAAAAGTTACTGCCATTAACTGAAACGAAGTAGTGCTTGTAGGAAGACACAGAGCCTGGGATTTAACTCCATTTCTGAAGGGAAACACACAGCATAGTTCTCATCCATGGATAAAACTCTGCATTAGAGTAAGAAGCACCCTCTTGCTTTCTAGAGTCTCTAATACAGCAGGAAACTTGAGTGTTCTCACAACAAAAGAACTGTGTTTCCTACACATACGGACCATACCTCGTTCAACTCTGTTTCTGAAACTGAAACAAACCACAGGTCCTCTAACACCCAATGCTTGTCAGTTAAGATGAGAAACGTGTGAGCTTCATGAACGATGTAGTTCGTTTAGCTGTAAGTACCTGCCCTTACCTGAAATGAAGTCTTGCTTGTAGGAAGACTCAGAGCCTGGAATTTAACTCCATTTCTGAAGGGAAACACACAGCATAGTTCTCATCCATGGATCACACTCTGCATTAGACAAGAAGCACGCTCTTGCTTTCCAGAGTCTCTAAGACAGCAGGAAACGTGAGTGTGATGAGAACAAAAGAACAGTGTTTCCTACACACAGGGACCATATCTATTCCAACTCTTCTTCTGAAACTGATACAAAGCACTGCTCCTCTAACATCCAATGCTTGTCATTTAAGATGAGAAACATGTGAGCTTCGTGAATGATGTAGTGCGTTTGAGCTGAAAAGTGACTGCCCTTACCTGAAACGAAGTAGTGCATGTAGGAAGACACAGAGCCTGGGATTTAACTCCATTTCTGAAGGGAAACACACAGCATAGTTCTCATCCTTTGATCACACTCTGCTTTAGAGCAAGAAGCACGCTCTTGCTTTCCAGAGTCTCTAAGACAGCAGGAAACGTGAGTGTGATGAGAACAAAAGAACGGTGTTTCGTACACATACGGACCATATCTATTCCAACTCTTCTTCTGAAACTGATACAAAGCACTGCTCCTCTAACATCCAATGCTTGTCATTTAAGATGAGAAACGTGTGAGCTTCGTGAACGATGTAGGAAATTTGATCTGAAAAGTGACTGCCGTTCCCTGAAACGAAGTAGTGCTTGTAGGAAGACTCAGAGCCTGGGATTTAACTCCATTTCTGAAGGGAAACACACAGCATAGTTCTCTTCGACGGATCACACTCTGCTTTAGAGCAAGAAACACGCTCTTGCTTTCTAGATTCACTAATAGAGCAGGAAACTTTAGTGTGCTCAGAACAAAAGAACGGTGTTTCCTACACATACAGAACATATCCCGTTCAACTCTGCTTCTGAAACGGAAAGAAGCCACAGGTTCTCTAATATACTATGCTTGTCAGTTAAGATGAGAAACGTGTGAATTTCCTGAGGGAAGTAGTTCGTTTGAGCTGAAAAGTGACTGCCCATACTTCAAACGAAGTCTTGCTTGTAGGAAGACGCAGAGCCTGGAATTTAACTCCATTACTGAAGTGAAACACACAGCAGAGTTCTCATCCATTGATCACACTCTGCTTTAGAACAAGAAGCACGCTCTTGCTTTCCAGACTCTCAAAGACAGCAGGAAACGTGAGTGTGATGAGAAAAAAAGAACGGTGTTTCCTACACACACGGATCATGTCTTTTCCAACTCTTCTTCTGAAACTGATACAAAGCACTGCTCCTCTAACATCCATTGCTTGTCAGTTAAGATAGAAACGTGTGAGTTTTGTGAAGAATGTAGTTCGTTTGAGCTGAAAAGTGACTGCCCATACTTCAAACGAAGTCTTGCTTGTAGAAAGACTCAGAGCCTGGGATTTAACTCCATTTCTGGAGGGAAACACACAGCATAGTTCTCATCCATTGATCACACTCTGCTTTTGAGCAAGAAGCACGCTCTTGCTTTCCAGAGTCTCTAAGACAGCAGGAAACGAGAGTGTGATGAGAACAAAAGAACAGTGGTTCCTACACATACAGACCATATCTAGTCCAACTCAGCCTCTGAAATTGATACAAAGCACAGGTCCTCTAACATCCAATGCTTGTCATTTAAGATGAGAATCGTGTGAGCTTCGTGAATGATGTAGTTCGTTTGAGCTGAAAAGTTACTGCCATTAACTGAAACGAAGTAGTGCTTGTAGGAAGACACAGAGCCTGGGATTTAACTCCATTTCTGAAGGGAAACACACAGCATAGTTCTCATCCATGGATCAAACTCTGCATTAGAGTAAGAAGCACCCTCTTGCTTTCTAGAGTCTCAAATACAGCAGGAAACTTGAGTGTTCTCACAACAAAAGAACTGTGTTTCCTACACATACGGACCATAACTAGTTCAACTCTGTTTCTGAAACTGAAACAAACCACAGGTCCTCTAACACCCAATGCTTGTCAGTTAAGATGAGAAACGTGTGAGCTTCATGAACGATGTAGTTCGTTTAGCTGTAAGTAACTGCCCTTACCTGAAACGAAATCTTGCTTGTAGGAAGATTCAGAGCCTGGGATTTAACTCCATTTCTGAAGTGAAACACACAGCAGAGTTCTCATCCATTGATCACACTCTGCTTTAGAGCAAGAAGCACCCTCTTGCTTTCCAGACTCTCTAAGACAGCAGGAAACGTGAGTGTGATGAGAACAAAAGAACGGTGTTTCCTACACACACGGACCATATCTATTCCAAATCTTCTTCTGAAACTGATACAAAGCACTGCTCATCTAACATCCAATGCTTGTCATTTAAGATGAGAAACGTGTGAGCTTCGTGAATGATGTAGTTCGTTTGAGCTGAAAAGTGACTGACTTACCTGAAACGAAGTAGTGCATGTAGGAAGACACAGAGCCTGGGATTTAACTCCATTTCTGAAGGGAAACACACAGCATAGTTCTCTTCGACGGATCACACTCTGCTTTAGAGCAAGAAGCACGCTCTTGCTTTCTAGATTCACTAATACAGCAGGAAACATTAGTGTGCTCAGTACAAAAGAACAGTGTTTCCTACACATACAGACCATATCCAGTTCAACTCTGCTTCTGAAACGGAAAGAAACCACAGGTCCTCTAACATCCTATGCTTGTCAGTTAAGATGAGAAACGTGTGAGTTTCGTGAAGGATGTAGTTCGTTTGAGCTGAAAAGTGACTGCCCATACTTCAAACGAAGTCTTGCTTGTAGGAAGACACAGAGCCTGGAATTTAACTCCATTTCTGAAGGGAAACACACAGCATAATTCTCATCCATGGATCACACTCTGCATTAGACAAGAAGCACGCTCTTGCTTTCTAGAGTCTCTAATACAGCAGGAAAATTGAGTGTGCTCAGACCAAAAGAACTGTGTTTCCTACACATATGGACCATAACTAGTTCAACTCTGTTTCTGAAACTGAAACAAACCACAGGTCCTCTAACACCCAATGCTTGTCAGTTAAGATGAGAAACGTGTGAGCTTCATGAACGATGTAGTTCGTTTAGCTGTAAGTACCTGCCCTTACCTGAAATGAAGTCTTGCTTGTAGGAAGACTCAGAGCCTGGAATTTAACTCCATTTCTGAAGGGAAACACACAGCATAGTTCTCATCCATGGATCACACTCTGCATTAGACAAGAAGCACGCTCTTGCTTTCCAGAGTCTCTAAGACAGCAGGAAACGTGAGTGTGATGAGAACAAAAGAACAGTGTTTCCTACACACAGGGACCATATCTATTCCAACTCTTCTTCTGAAACTGATACAAAGCACTGCTCCTCTAACATCCAATGCTTGTCATTTAAGATGAGAAACATGTGAGCTTCGTGAATGATGTAGTGCGTTTGAGCTGAAAAGTGACTGCCCTTACCTGAAACGAAGTAGTGCATGTAGGAAGACACAGAGCCTGGGATTTAACTCCATTTCTGAAGGGAAACACACAGCATAGTTCTCATCCTTTGATCACACTCTGCTTTAGAGCAAGAAGCACGCTCTTGCATTCCAGAGTCTCTAAGACAGCAGGAAACGTGAGTGTGATGAGAACAAAAGAACGGTGTTTCGTACACATACGGACCATATCTATTCCAACTCTTCTTCTGAAACTGATACAAAGCACTGCTCCTCTAACATCCAATGCTTGTCATTTAAGATGAGAAACGTGTGAGCTTCGTGAACGATGTAGGAAATTTGATCTGAAAAGTGACTGCCGTTCCCTGAAACGAAGTAGTGCTTGTAGGAAGACTCAGAGCCTGGGATTTAACTCCATTTCTGAAGGGAAACACACAGCATAGTTCTCTTCGACGGATCACACTCTGCTTTAGAGCAAGAAACACGCTCTTGCTTTCTAGATTCACTAATACAGCAGGAAACATTAGTGTGCTCAGAACAAAAGAACGGTGTTTCCTACACATACAGACCATATCTAGTTCAACTCTGCTTCTGAAACGGAAAGAAGCCACAGGTTCTCTAATATCCTATGCTTGTCAGTTAAGATGAGAAACGTGTGAGTTTCGTGAGGGATGTAGTTCGTTTGAGCTGAAAAGTGACTGCCCATACTTCAAACGAAGTCTTGCTTGTAGGAAGACGCAGAGCCTGGAATTTAACTCCATTACTGAAGTGAAACACACAGCAGAGTTCTCATCCATTGATCACACTCTGCTTTAGAGCAAGAAGCATGCTCTTTCTTTCCAGACTCTCTAAGACAGCAGGAAACTTGAGTGTGATGAGAACAAAAGTACGGTGTTTCCTACACTCACGGATCATATCTATTCCAACTCTTCTTCTGAAACTGATACAAAGCACTGCTCATCTAACATCCAATGCTTGTCATTTAAGATGAGAAACGTGTGAGCTTCGTGAATGATGTAGTTCGTTTGAGCTGAAAAGTGACTGACTTACCTGAAACGAAGTAGTGCATGTAGGAAGACACAGAGCCTGGGATTTAACTCCATTTCTGAAGGGAAACACACAGCATAGTTCTCTTCGACGGATCACACTCTGCTTTAGAGCAAGAAGCACGCTCTTGCTTTCTAGATTCACTAATACAGCAGGAAACATTAGTGTGCTCAGTACAAAAGAACAGTGTTTCCTACACATACAGACCATATCCAGTTCAACTCTGCTTCTGAATCGGAAAGAAACCACAGGTCCTCTAACATCCTATGCTTGTCAGTTAAGATGAGAAACGTGTGAGTTTCGTGAAGGATGTAGTTAGTTTGAGCTGAAAAGTGACTGCCCATACTTCAAACGAAGTCTTGCTTGTAGGAAGACACAGAGCCTGGAATTTAACTCCATTTCTGAAGGGAAACACACAGCATAATTCTCATCCATGGATCACACTCTGCATTAGACAAGAAGCACGCTCTTGCTTTCTAGATTCTCTAATACAGCAGGAAAATTGAGTGTGCTCAGACCAAAAGAACTGTGTTTCCTACACATATGGACCATAACTAGTTCAACTCTGTTTCTGAAACTGAAACAAACCACAGGTCCTCTAACACCCAATGCTTGTCAGTTAAGATGAGAAACGTGTGAGCTTCATGAACGATGTAGTTCGTTTAGCTGTAAGTACCTGCCCTTACCTGAAATGAAGTCTTGCTTGTAGGAAGACTCAGAGCCTGGAATTTAACTCCATTTCTGAAGGGAAACACACAGCATAGTTCTCATCCATGGATCACACTCTGCATTAGACAAGAAGCACGCTCTTGCTTTCCAGAGTCTCTAAGAGAGCAGGAAACGTGAGTGTGATGAGAACAAAAGAACAGTGTTTCCTACACACAGGGACCATATCTATTCCAACTCTTCTTCTGAAACTGATACAAAGCACTGCTCCTCTAACATCCAATGCTTGTCATTTAAGATGAGAAACATGTGAGCTTCGTGAATGATGTAGTGCGTTTGAGCTGAAAAGTGACTGCCCTTACCTGAAACGAAGTAGTGCATGTAGGAAGACACAGAGCCTGGGATTTAACTCCATTTCTGAAGGGAAACACACAGCATAGTTCTCATCCTTTGATCACACTCTGCTTTAGAGCAAGAAGCACGCTCTTGCTTTCCAGAGTCTCTAAGACAGCAGGAAACGTGAGTGTGATGAGAACAAAAGAACGGTGTTTCGTACACATACGGACCATATCTATTCCAACTCTTCTTCTGAAACTGATACAAAGCACTGCTCCTCTAACATCCAATGCTTGTCATTTAAGATGAGAAACGTGTGAGCTTCGTGAACGATGTAGGAAATTTGATCTGAAAAGTGACTGCCGTTCCCTGAAACGAAGTAGTGCTTGTAGGAAGACTCAGAGCCTGGGATTTAACTCCATTTCTGAAGGGAAACACACAGCATAGTTCTCTTCGACGGATCACACTCTGCTTTAGAGCAAGAAACACGCTCTTGCTTTCTAGATTCACTAATACAGCAGGAAACATTAGTGTGCTCAGAACAAAAGAACGGTGTTTCCTACACATACAGACCATATCTAGTTCAACTCTGCTTCTGAAACGGAAAGAAGCCACAGGTTCTCTAATATCCTATGCTTGTCAGTTAAGATGAGAAACGTGTGAGTTTCGTGAGGGATGTAGTTCGTTTGAGCTGAAAAGTGACTGCCCATACTTCAAACGAAGTCTTGCTTGTAGGAAGACGCAGAGCCTGGAATTTAACTCCATTACTGAAGTGAAACACACAGCAGAGTTCTCATCCATTGATCACACTCTGCTTTAGAACAAGAAGCAGGCTCTTGCTTTCCAGACTCTCAAAGACAGCAGGAAACGTGAGTGTGATGAGAACAAAAGAACGGTGTTTCCTACACACACGGATCATGTCTTTTCCAACTCTTCTTCTGAAACTGATACAAAGCACTGCTCATCTAACATCCAATGCTTGTCAGTTAAGATAGAAACGTGTGAGTTTTGTGAAGAATGTAGTTCGTTTGAGCTGAAAAGTGACTGCCCATACTTCAAACGAAGTCTGGCTTGTAGAAAGACTCGGAGCCTGGGATTTCACTCCATTTCTGGAGGGAAACACACAGCATAGTTCTCATCCATTGATCACACTCTGCTTTTGAGCAAGAAGCACGCTCTTGCTTTCCAGAGTCTCTAAGACAGCAGGAAACGAGAGTGTGATGAGAACAAAAGAACAGTGGTTCCTACACATACAGACCATATCTAGTCCAACTCAGCCTCTGAAATTGATACAAAGCACAGGTCCTCTAACATCCAATGCTTGTCATTTAAGATGAGAATCGTGTGAGCTTCGTGAAGGATGTAGTTCGTTTGAGCTGAAAAGTTACTGCCATTAACTGAAACGAAGTAGTGCTTGTAGGAAGACACAGAGCCTGGGATTTAACTCCATTTCTGAAGGGAAACACACAGCATAGTTCTCATCCATGGATCAAACTCTGCATTAGAGTAAGAAGCACCCTCTTGCTTTCTAGAGTCTCTAATACAGCAGGAAACTTGAGTGTTCTCACAACAAAAGAACTGTGTTTCCTACACATACGGACCATAACTAGTTCAACTCTGTTTCTGAAACTGAAACAAACCACAGGTCCTCTAACACCCAATGCTTGTCAGTTAAGATGAGAAACGTGTGAGCTTCATGAACGATGTAGTTCGTTTAGCTGTAAGTAACTGCCCTTACCTGAAACGAAATCTTTCTTGTAGGAAGATTCAGAGCCTGGGATTTAACTCCATTTCTGAAGTGAAACACACAGCAGAGTTCTCATCCATTGATCACACTCTGCTTTAGAGCAAGAAGCACCCTCTTGCTTTCCAGACTCTCTAAGACAGCAGGAAACGTGAGTGTGATGAGAACAAAAGAACGGTGTTTCCTACACACACGGAAAATATCTATTCCAAATCTTCTTCTGAAACTGATACAAAGCACTGCTCATCTAACATCCAATGCTTGTCATTTAAGATGAGAAACGTGTGAGCTTCGTGAATGATGTAGTTCGTTTGAGCTGAAAAGTGACTGACTTACCTGAAACGAAGTAGTGCATGTAGGAAGACACAGAGCCTGGGATTTAACTCCATTTCTGAAGGGAAACACACAGCATAGTTCTCTTCGACGGATCACACTCTGCTTTAGAGCAAGAAGCACGCTCTTGCTTTCTAGATTCACTAATACAGCAGGAAACATTAGTGTGCTCAGTACAAAAGAACAGTGTTTCCTACACATACAGACCATATCCCGTTGAACTCTGCTTCTGAAACGGAAAGAAACCACAGGTCCTCTAACATCCTATGCTTGTCAGTTAAGATGAGAAACGTGTGAGTTTCGTGAAGGATGTAGTTCGTTTGAGCTGAAAAGTGACTGCCCATACTTCAAACGAAGTCTTGCTTGTAGGAAGACACAGGGCCTGGAATTTAACTGCATTTCTGAAGGGAAACACACAGCATAGTTCTCATCCATGGATCACACTCTGCATTAGACAAGAAGCACGCTCTTGCTTTCTAGAGTCTCTAATACAGCAGGAAATTTGAGTGTGCTCAGAACAAAAGAACTGTGTTTCCTACACATACGGACCATAACTAGTTCAACTCTGTTTCTGAAACGGAAGCAAACCACAGGTCTCCTAACACCCAATGCTTGTCAGTTAACATGAGAAACGTGTGAGCTTCGTGAACGATGTAGTTCGTTTAGCTGTAAGTAACTGCCCTTACCTGAAACGAAGTCTTGCTTGTAGGAAGACTCAGAGCCTTGGATTTAACTCCATTTCTGGAGGGATACACACAGCATAGTTCTCATCCATTGATCACACACTGCTTTTGAGCAAGAAGCACGCTCTTGCTTTCCAGAGTCCCTAAGACAGCAGGAAACAAGAGTGTGATGAGAACAAAAGAACAGTGTTTCCTACACATACAGACCATATCTAGTCCAACTCAGCCTCTGAAATTGATACAAAGCACAGGTCCTCTAACATCCAATGCTTGTCATTTAAGATGAGAAACGTGTGAGCTTCGTGAATGATGTAGTTCGTTTGAGCTGAAAAGTGACTGCCATTAACTGAAACGAAGTAGTGCTTGTAGGAAGACACAGAGCCTGGGATTTAACTCCATTTCTGAAGGGAAACACACAGCATAGTTCTGATCCATGGATCACACTCTTCTTTAGAGCTAGAAGGACGCTCTTGCTTTCTAGAATCTATTATAAAGCAGGAAACTTGAGTGTGCTCAGAACAAAAGAACGGTGTTTCCTACACATACAGACCATATCTAGTTCAACTCTGCTTCTGAAAAGGAAAGAAGCCACAGGTCCTCTAACATCCAATGCTTGTCATTTAAGATGAGAAACGTGTGAGATTCCTGAAGGATGTAGTTCGTTTGAGCTGAAAAGTGACTGCCCATACTTCAAACGAAGTCTTTCTTGTAGGAAGACACAGAGCCTGGAATTTAACTCCATTTCTGCAGGGAAACACACAACATAGTTCTCATCCATGGATCAAACTCTGCATTAGAGTAAGAAGCACCCTCTTGCTTTCTAGAGTCTCTAATACAGCAGGAAACAGGAGTGTTCTCACAACAAAAGAACTGTGTTTCCTACACATACGGACCATAACACGTTCAACTCTGTTTCTGAAACTGAAACAAACCACAGGTCCTCTAACACCCAATGCTTGTCAGTTAAGATGAGAAACGTGTGAGCTTCATGAACGATGTAGTTCGTTTAGCTGTAAGTAACTGCCCTTACCTGAAACGAAGTCTTGCTTGTAGGAAGACTCAGAGCCTGGGATTTAACTCCATTTCTGAAGTGAAACACACAGCAGAGTTCTCATCCATTGATCACACTCTGCTTTAGAGCAAGAAGCACGCTCTTTCTTTCCAGACTCTCTAAGACAGCAGGAAACTTGAGTGTGATGAGAACAAAAGTACGGTGTTTCCTACACTCACGGATCATATCTATTCCAACTCTTCTTCTGAAACTGATACAAAGCACTGCTCATCTAACATCCAATGCTTGTCATTTAAGATGAGAAACGTGTGAGCTTCGTGAATGATGTAGTTCGTTTGAGCTGAAAAGTGACTGACTTACCTGAAACGAAGTAGTGCATGTAGGAAGACACAGAGCCTGGGATTTAACTCCATTTCTGAAGGGAAACACACAGCATAGTTCTCTTCGACGGATCACACTCTGCTTTAGAGCAAGAAGCACGCTCTTGCTTTCTAGATTCACTAATACAGCAGGAAACATTAGTGTGCTCAGTACAAAAGAACAGTGTTTCCTACACATACAGACCATATCCAGTTCAACTCTGCTTCTGAAACGGAAAGAAACCACAGGTCCTCTAACATCCTATGCTTGTCAGTTAAGATGAGAAACGTGTGAGTTTCGTGAAGGATGTAGTTCGTTTGAGCTGAAAAGTGACTGCCCATACTTCAAACGAAGTCTTGCTTGTAGGAAGACACAGAGCCTGGAATTTAACTCCATTTCTGAAGGGAAACACACAGCATAATTCTCATCCATGGATCACACTCTGCATTAGACAAGAAGCACGCTCTTGCTTTCTAGAATCTCTAATACAGCAGGAAAATTGAGTGTGCTCAGACCAAAAGAACTGTGTTTCCTACACATATGGACCATAACTAGTTCAACTCTGTTTCTGAAACTGAAACAAACCACAGGTCCTCTAACACCCAATGCTTGTCAGTTAAGATGAGAAACGTGTGAGCTTCATGAACGATGTAGTTCGTTTAGCTGTAAGTACCTGCCCTTACCTGAAATGAAGTCTTGCTTGTAGGAAGACTCAGAGCCTGGAATTTAACTCCATTTCTGAAGGGAAACACACAGCATAGTTCTCATCCATGGATCACACTCTGCATTAGACAAGAAGCACGCTCTTGCTTTCCAGAGTCTCTAAGACAGCAGGAAACGTGAGTGTGATGAGAACAAAAGAACAGTGTTTCCTACACACAGGGACCATATCTATTCCAACTCTTCTTCTGAAACTGATACAAAGCACTGCTCCTCTAACATCCAATGCTTGTCATTTAAGATGAGAAACATGTGAGCTTCGTGAATGATGTAGTGCGTTTGAGCTGAAAAGTGACTGCCCTTACCTGAAACGAAGTAGTGCATGTAGGAAGACACAGAGCCTGGGATTTAACTCCATTTCTGAAGGGAAACACACAGCATAGTTCTCATCCTTTGATCACACTCTGCTTTAGAGCAAGAAGCACGCTCTTGCTTTCCAGAGTCTCTAAGACAGCAGGAAACGTGAGTGTGATGAGAACAAAAGAACGGTGTTTCGTACACATACGGACCATATCTATTCCAACTCTTCTTCTGAAACTGATACAAAGCACTGCTCCTCTAACATCCAATGCTTGTCATTTAAGATGAGAAACGTGTGAGCTTCGTGAACGATGTAGGAAATTTGATCTGAAAAGTGACTGCCGTTCCCTGAAACGAAGTAGTGCTTGTAGGAAGACTCAGAGCCTGGGATTTAACTCCATTTCTGAAGGGAAACACACAGCATAGTTCTCTTCGACGGATCACACTCTGCTTTAGAGCAAGAAACACGCTCTTGCTTTCTAGATTCACTAATACAGCAGGAAACATTAGTGTGCTCAGAACAAAAGAACGGTGTTTCCTACACATACAGACCATATCTAGTTCAACTCTGCTTCTGAAACGGAAGAAGCCACAGGTTCTCTAATATCATATGCTTGTCACTTAAGATGAGAAACGTGTGAGGTTCGTGAGGGATGTAGTTCGTTTGAGCTGAAAAGTGACTGCCCATACTTCAAACGAAGTCTTGCTTGTAGGAAGACGCAGAGCCTGGAATTTAACTCCATTACTGAAGTGAAACACACAGCAGAGTTCTCATCCATTGATCACACTCTGCTTTAGAACAAGAAGCACGCTCTTGCTTTCCAGACTCTCAAAGACAGCAGGAAACGTGAGTGTGATGAGAACAAAAGAACGGTGTTTCCTACACACACGGATCATGTCTTTTCCAACTCTTCTTCTGAAACTGATACAAAGCACTGCTCCTCTAACATCCAATGCTTGTCAGTTAAGATAGAAACGTGTGAGTTTTGTGAAGAATGTAGTTCGTTTGAGCTGAAAAGTGACTGCCCATACTTCAAACGAAGTCTTGCTTGTAGAAAGACTCAGAGCCTGGGATTTAACTCCATTTCTGGAGGGAAACACACAGCATAGTTCTCATCCATTGATCACACTCTGCTTTTGAGCAAGAAGCACGCTCTTGCTTTCCAGAGTCTCTAAGACAGCAGGAAACGAGAGTGTGATGAGAACAAAAGAACAGTGGTTCCTACACATACAGACCATATCTAGTCCAACTCAGCCTCTGAAATTGATACAAAGCACAGGTCCTCTAACATCCAATGCTTGTCATTTAAGATGAGAATCGTGTGAGCTTCGTGAAGGATGTAGTTCGTTTGAGCTGAAAAGTTACTGCCATTAACTGAAACGAAGTAGTGCTTGTAGGAAGACACAGAGCCTGGGATTTAACTCCATTTCTGAAGGGAAACACACAGCATAGTTCTCATCCATGGATCAAACTCTGCATTAGAGTAAGAAGCACCCTCTTGCTTTCTAGAGTCTCTAATACAGCAGGAAACTTGAGTGTTCTCACAACAAAAGAACTGTGTTTCCTACACATACGGACCATAACTAGTTCAACTCTGTTTCTGAAACTGAAACAAACCACAGGTCCTCTAACACCCAATGCTTGTCAGTTAAGATGAGAAACGTGTGAGCTTCATGAACGATGTAGTTCGTTTAGCTGTAAGTAACTGCCCTTACCTGAAACGAAATCTTTCTTGTAGGAAGATTCAGAGCCTGGGATTTAACTCCATTTCTGAAGTGAAACACACAGCAGAGTTCTCATCCATTGATCACACTCTGCTTTAGAGCAAGAAGCACCCTCTTGCTTTCCAGACTCTCTAAGACAGCAGGAAACGTGAGTGTGATGAGAACAAAAGAACGGTGTTTCCTACACACACGGAAAATATCTATTCCAAATCTTCTTCTGAAACTGATACAAAGCACTGCTCATCTAACATCCAATGCTTGTCATTTAAGATGAGAAACGTGTGAGCTTCGTGAATGATGTAGTTCGTTTGAGCTGAAAAGTGACTGACTTACCTGAAACGAAGTAGTGCATGTAGGAAGACACAGAGCCTGGGATTTAACTCCATTTCTGAAGGGAAACACACAGCATAGTTCTCTTCGACGGATCACACTCTGCTTTAGAGCAAGAAGCACGCTCTTGCTTTCTAGATTCACTAATACAGCAGGAAACATTAGTGTGCTCAGTACAAAAGAACAGTGTTTCCTACACATACAGACCATATCCCGTTGAACTCTGCTTCTGAAACGGAAAGAAACCACAGGTCCTCTAACATCCTATGCTTGTCAGTTAAGATGAGAAACGTGTGAGTTTCGTGAAGGATGTAGTTCGTTTGAGCTGAAAAGTGACTGCCCATACTTCAAACGAAGTCTTGCTTGTAGGAAGACACAGGGCCTGGAATTTAACTGCATTTCTGAAGGGAAACACACAGCATAGTTCTCATCCATGGATCACACTCTGCATTAGACAAGAAGCACGCTCTTGCTTTCTAGAGTCTCTAATACAGCAGGAAATTTGAGTGTGCTCAGAACAAAAGAACTGTGTTTCCTACACATACGGACCATAACTAGTTCAACTCTGTTTCTGAAACGGAAGCAAACCACAGGTCTCCTAACACCCAATGCTTGTCAGTTAACATGAGAAACGTGTGAGCTTCGTGAACGATGTAGTTCGTTTAGCTGTAAGTAACTGCCCTTACCTGAAACGAAGTCTTGCTTGTAGGAAGACTCAGAGCCTTGGATTTAACTCCATTTCTGGAGGGATACACACAGCATAGTTCTCATCCATTGATCACACACTGCTTTTGAGCAAGAAGCACGCTCTTGCTTTCCAGAGTCCCTAAGACAGCAGGAAACAAGAGTGTGATGAGAACAAAAGAACAGTGTTTCCTACACATACAGACCATATCTAGTCCAACTCAGCCTCTGAAATTGATACAAAGCACAGGTCCTCTAACATCCAATGCTTGGCATTTAAGATGAGAAACGTGTGAGCTTCGTGAATGATGTAGTTCGTTTGAGCTGAAAAGTGACTGCCATTAACTGAAACGAAGTAGTGCTTGTAGGAAGACACAGAGCCTGGGATTTAACTCCATTTCTGAAGGGAAACACACAGCATAGTTCTGATCCATGGATCACACTCTTCTTTAGAGCTAGAAGGACGCTCTTGCTTTCTAGAATCTATTATAAAGCAGGAAACTTGAGTGTGCTCAGAACAAAAGAACGGTGTTTCCTACACATACAGACCATATCTAGTTCAACTCTGCTTCTGAAAAGGAAAGAAGCCACAGGTCCTCTAACATCCAATGCTTGTCATTTAAGATGAGAAACGTGTGAGATTCCTGAAGGATGTAGTTCGTTTGAGCTGAAAAGTGACTGCCCATACTTCAAACGAAGTCTTTCTTGTAGGAAGACACAGAGCCTGGAATTTAACTCCATTTCTGCAGGGAAACACACAACATAGTTCTCATCCATGGATCAAACTCTGCATTAGAGTAAGAAGCACCCTCTTGCTTTCTAGAGTCTCTAATACAGCAGGAAACAGGAGTGTTCTCACAACAAAAGAACTGTGTTTCCTACACATACGGACCATAACACGTTCAACTCTGTTTCTGAAACTGAAACAAACCACAGGTCCTCTAACACCCAATGCTTGTCAGTTAAGATGAGAAACGTGTGAGCTTCATGAACGATGTAGTTCGTTTAGCTGTAAGTAACTGCCCTTACCTGAAACGAAGTCTTGCTTGTAGGAAGACTCAGAGCCTGGGATTTAACTCCATTTCTGAAGTGAAACACACAGCAGAGTTCTCATCCATTGATCACACTCTGCTTTAGAGCAAGAAGCACGCTCTTTCTTTCCAGACTCTCTAAGACAGCAGGAAACTTGAGTGTGATGAGAACAAAAGTACGGTGTTTCCTACACTCACGGATCATATCTATTCCAACTCTTCTTCTGAAACTGATACAAAGCACTGCTCCTCTAACATCCAATGCTTGTGACTTAAGATGAGAAACGTGTGAGCTTCGTGAATGATGTAGTTCGTTTGAGCTGAAAAGTGACTGCCCTTACCTGCAACGAAGTAGTGCATGTAGGAAGACACAGAGCCTGGGATTTAACTCCATTTCCGAAGGGAAACACACAGCATAGTTCTCATCCTTTGATCACACTCTGCTTTAGAGCAAGAAGCACGCTCTTGCTTTCCAGAGTCTCTAAGACAGCAGGAAACGTGAGTGTGATGAGAACAAAAAAACGGTGTTTCCTACACATATGCACCATATCTATGACAACTCTTCTTCTGAAACTGATACAAAGCACTGCTCCTCTAAAATCCAATGCTTGTCATTTAAGATGAGAAACGTGTGAGCTTCGTGAACGATGTAGGAAATTTGATCTGAAAAGTGACTGCCGTTCCCTGAAACGAAGTAGTGCTTGTAGGAAGACTCAGAGATTGGGATTTAACTCCATTTCTGAAGGGAAACACACAGCATAGTTCTCATCGACGGATCTCACTCTGCTTTAGAGCAAGAAGCACGCTCTTGCTTTCTAGATTCACTAATACAGCAGGAAACTTGAGTGTGCTCAGAACAAAGAACAGTGTTTCCTAAACATACGGACCATATCTAGTTCAAATCTGCTTCTGAAACTGAAACAAACCACAGGTCCTCTAACCTCCAATGCTCGTCAGTTAAGATGAGAAACGTGTGAGCTTCGTGAACGATGTAGTTCTTTTGGGCTGAAAAGTGACTGACCTTACTTGAAACGAATTCTTGCTTGTAGGAAGACACACAGCCTGGAATTTACCTCCATTTCTGGAGGGAAATACACAGCATAGTTCTCATCCATTGATCACACTATGCTTTTGAGCAAGAAGCACGCTCTTGCTTTCCAGAGTCTCTAAGACAGCAGGAAACGTGAGTATGATGAGAACAAAAGAACGGTGTTTCCTACACACACGGACCATATCTATTCCAACTCTTCTTCTGAAACTGATACAAATCACTGCTCCTCTAACATCCAATGCTTGTCATTTAAGATGAGAAACGTGTGAGCTTCGTAAACGATGTAGGAAATTTGATCTGAAAAGTGACTGCCGTTACTTGAAACGAAGTAGTTCTTGTAGGAAGACACAGAGCCTCGGATTAACTCCATTTCTGAAGGGAAACACACAGCATAGTTCTCATCGACGGGTCACACTCTGCTTTAGAGCAAGAAGCACGCTCTTGCTTTCTAGATTCACTAATACAGCAGGAAACTTGAGTGTGCTCAGAACAAAGAACAGTGTTTCCTAAACATACGGAACATATCTAGTTCAAATCTGCTTCTGAAACTGAAACAAACCACAGGTCCTCTAACATCCAATGCTTGTCAGTTCAGATGAGAAACGTGTGAGCTTTGTGAACGATTTAGTTCGTTTAGCTCTAAGTAACTGCCCTTACCTGAAACGAAGTCTTGCTTGTAGGAAGACTCAGAGCCTGGGATTTAACTCCATTTCTGAACTGAAACACACAGCATAGTTCTCATCCATTGATCACACTCTGCTTTAGAACAAGAAGCACGCTCTTGCTTTCCAGAGTCTCTAAGTCAGCAGGAAACGTGAGTGTGATGAGAACAAAAGAACGGTGTTTCCTACACATACGGACCATATCTATTCCAACTCTTCTTCTGAAACTGATACAAAGCACTGCTCCTCTAACATCCAATGCTTGTCATTTAAGATGAGAAACGTGTGCGCTTCGTGAACGATGTAGGAAATTTGATCTGAAAAGTGACTGCCGTTCCCTGAAACGAAGTAGTGCTTGTAGGAAGACTCAGAGCCTGGGATTTAACTCCATTTCTGAAGGGAAACACACAGCATATTTCTCATCGACGGATCACACTCTGCTTTAGGGCAAGAAGCACGCTCTTGCTTTCTAGATTCACTAATACAGCAGGAAACTTGAGTTGCTCAGAACAATGAACAGTGTTTCCTACATGTACGGACAATATCTAGTCCAACGCTGCTTCTGAAACTGATACAAAGCACTGGTCCTCAAACTTCCAATGCTTGTCAGTTAAGATGAGAAACGTGTGAACTTCTTGAACGATGTAGTTCGTTTGAGCTGAAAAGTGACTGCCCTTGCTTGAATCGAAGTATTGCTTGTAGGAAGACACAGAGCCTGGATTTTAACTCGAATTCTGAAGGGAAACACACAGCATAGTTCTCATCCATGGATCACACTCTGCTTTAGAGCAACAAGCACGCTCTTGCTTTCTAGAGTCTCTAATACAGCAGGAAACGTGATGTGCTCAGAACAAATGAACGGTGTTTCCTACACATACGGACGATATCTAGTCCATCTCTGCTGCTGAAACTGGCACAAAGCACTGGTCCTCTAACCTCCAATGCTTGTCAGTTAAGATGAGAAACGTGTGAGCTTCGTGAACGCTGTAGTTCTTTTGGGCTGAAAAGTGACTGCCCTTACTTGAAACGAATTCTTGCTTGTAGGAAGACACAGAGCCTGGAATTTAACTCCATTTCTGGAGGGAAACACACAGCATAGTTCTCATCCATTGATCACACTCTGCTTTTGAGCAAGAAGCACGCTCTTGCTTTCCAGAGTCTCTAAGACAGCAGGAAACGTGAGTGTGATGAGAACAAAAGAACGGTGTTTCCTACACACACGGACCATATCTATTCCAACTCTTCTTCTGAAACTGATACAAAGCACTGCTCCTCTAACATCCAATGCTTGTCATTTGGGATGAGAAACGTGTGAGCTTCGTGAACGATGTAGGAAAGTTGATCTGAAAAGAGACTGCCGTTAATTGAAAGGAAGTAGTTCTTGTAGGAAGTCACAGAGCCTCGGATTTAACTCCATTTCTGATGGGAAACACACAGCATAGTTCTCATCCATGGATCACACTCTTCTTTAGAGCTAGAAGGACGCTCTTGCATTCTAGAATCTATAATAAAGCAGGAAATTTGAGTGTGCTCAGAACAAAAGAACGGTGTTTCCTACACATACAGACCATATCTAGTTCAACTCTGCTTCTGAAACGGAAAGAAGCCGCAGGTCCTCTAACATCCAATGCTTGTCATTTAAGATGAGAAACGTGTGAGCTTCGTGACCGATGTAGGAAATTTGATCTGAAAAGTGACTGCCATTACTTGAAACGAAGTAGTTCTTGTAGGAAGACACAGAGCCTCGGATTTTAATCCTTTTCTGAAGGGAAACACACAGCATAGTTCTCATCGACGGGTCACACTCTGCTTTAGAGCAAGAAGCACGCTCTTGCTTTCTAGATTCACTAATACAGCAGGAAACTTGAGTGTGCTCAGAACAAAAGAACAGTGTTTCCTAAACATACGGAACATATCTAGTTCAAATCTGCTTCTTAAACTGAAACAAACCACAGGTCCTCTAACATCCAATGCTTGTCAGTTAAGATGAGAAACGTGTGAGCTTTGTGAACGATTTAGTTCTTTTAGCTGTAAGTAACTGCCCTTACCTGAAACAAAGTCTTGCTTGTAGGAGGACTCAGAGCCTGGAATTTAACTCCATTTCTGAACTGAAACACACAGCATAGTTCTCATCCATTGATCACACTCTGCTTTAGAGCAAGAAGCACGCTCTTGCTTTCCAGAGTCTCTAATACAGCAGGAAACGTGATGTGCTCAGAACAAATGAACGGTGTTTCCTACACATACGGACGATATCTAGTCCATCTCTGCTGCTGAAACTGACACAAAGCACTGGTCCTCTAACCTCCAATGCTTGTCAGTTAAGATGAGAAACGTGTGAGCTTCCTGAACGCTGTAGTTCTTTTGGGCTGAAAAGTGACTGCCCTTACTTGAAACGAATTCTTGCTTGTAGGAAGACACAGAGCCTGGAATTTAACTCCATTTCTGGAGGGAAACACACAGCATAGTTCTCATCCATTGATCACACTCTGCTTTTGAGCAAGAAGCACGCTCTTGCTTTCCAGAGTCTCTAAGACAGCAGGAAACGTGAGTGTGATGAGAACAAAAGAACGGTGTTTCCTACACACACGGACCATATCTAATCCAACTCTTCTTCTGAAACTGATACAAAGCACTGCTCCTCTAACATCCAATGCTTGTCATTTGGGATGAGAAACGTGTGAGCTTCGTGAACGATGTAGGAAAGTTGATCTGAAAAGAGACTGCCGTTAATTGAAAGGAAGTAGTTCTTGTAGGAAGTCACAGAGCCTCGGATTTAACTCCATTTCTGATGGGAAACACACAGCATAGTTCTCATCCATGGATCACACTCTTCTTTAGAGCTAGAAGGACGCTCTTGCATTCTAGAATCTATAATAAAGCAGGAAATTTGAGTGTGCTCAGAAGAAAAGAACGGTGTTTCCTACACATACAGACCATATCTAGTTCAACTCTGCTTCTGAAACGGAAAGAAGCCGCAGGTCCTCTAACATCCAATGCTTGTAATTTAAGAGGAGAAACGTGTGAGATTCGTGAAGGATGTAGTTTGTTTGAGCTGAAAAGTGACTGCCCATACTTCAAACGAAGTCTTTCTTGTAGGAAGACACAGAGCCTGGAATTTAACTCCATTTCTGCAGGGAAACACAAAACATAGTTCTCATCCATGGATCAAACTCAGCATTAGAGTAAGAAGCACACTTTTGCTTTCTAGAGTCTCTAATACAGCAGGAAACTTGAGTGTTCTCACAACAAAAGAACTGTGTTTCCTACACATACGGACCATAACTAGTTCAACTCTGTTTCGGATACTGAAACAAACCACAGGTCCTCTAAAACCCAATGCTTGTCAGTTAAGATGAGAAACGTGTGAGCTTCATGAACGATGTAGTTCGTTTAGCTGTAAGTAACTGCCCTTACCTGAAACGAAGTCTTGCTTGTAGGAAGACTCAGAGCCTGGGATTTAACTCCATTTCTGAAGTGAAACAGACAGCAGAGTTCTCATCCATTGATCACACTCTGCTTTAGAGCAAGAAGCACGCTCTTGCTTTCTAGATTCTCTTATGCAGCAGGAAACTTGAGTGTGCTCAGAACAAAAGAACGGTGTTTCCTACACATACGGGGCTTATCTAGTTCAACTATGCCTCTGAAATTGATACATTGCACCGGTCCTCTAACATCCAATGCTTGTCATTTAAGATGTGAAACGTGTGAGCTTCGTGAATGATGTTGTTCATTTGAGCTGAAAAGTGACTGCCCTTACCTGAAACGAAGTAGTGCTTGTAGGGAGACACAGAGTCTGGAATTAAACTCCATTTCTGGAGGGAAACACACAGCATAGTTCACATCCATTGATCACACTCTGATTTTGAGCAAGAAGCACGTTCTTGCTTTCCAGACTCTCTAAGACAGCAGGAAAAGTGAGTGTGAAGAGAACAAAAGAACGGTGTTTCCTACACACACGGACCATATCTATTCCAAATCTTCTTCTGAAACTGATACAAAGCACTGCTCCTCTAACATCCAATGCTTGTCATTTAAGATGAGAAACGTGTGAGCTTCGTGAATGATGTAGTTCGTTTGAGCTGAAAAGTGACTGCCCTTACCTGAAACGAAGTAGTGCATGTAGGAAGACACAGAGCCTGGGATTTAACTCCATTTCTGAAGGGAAACACACAGCATAGTTCTCATCGACGGATCACACTCTGCTTTAGAGCAAGAAGCACGCTCTTGCTTTCTAGATGCACTAATACATCAGGACACTTGACTGTGCTCAGAACAAAAGAACAGTGTTTCCTAAACATACGGAACATATCTAGTTCAAATCTGCTTCTGAAACTGAAACAAACCACAGGTCCTCTAACATCCAATGCTTGTCAGTTAAGATGAGAATGGTGTGAGCTTTGTGAACGATTTAGTTTGTTTAGCTGTAAGTAACTGCCCTTACCTGAAATGAAGTCTTGCTTCTAGGAAGTCTCAGAGCCTGGGATTTAACTGCATTTCTGAAGTGAAACACACAGCAGAGTTTTCAACCATTGATCACACTCTGCTTTAGAGCAAGAGGCATGCTCTTGCTTTCCAGAGTCTCTAAGTCAGCAGGAAACGTGAGTGTGATGAGAACAAAAGCACAGTGTTTCCTACATGTTCGGACAATATCTAGTCCAACGCTGCTTCTGAAACTGATACAAAGCACTGGTCCTCAACTTCCAATACTTGTCAGTTAAGATGAGAAACGTGTGAACTTCATGAACGATGTAGTTCGTTTGAGCTGAAAAGTGACTGCCCTTACTTGAATCGAAGTATTGCTTGTAGGAAGACACAGAGCCTGGATTTTAACTCGAATTCTGAAGGGAAACACACAGCATAGTTCTCATCCATGGATCACACTCTGCTTTAGAGCAACAAGCATGCTCTTGCGTTCTAGAGTCTCTAATACAGCAGGAAACGTGATGTGCTCAGAACAAATGAATGGTGTTTCCTACACATACGGACGATATCTAGTCCATCTCTGCTGCTGAAACTGACACAAAGCACTGGTCCTCTAACCTCCAATGCTCGTCAGTTAAGATGAGAAACGTGTGAGCTTCGTCAACGATGTAGTTCTTTTGGGCTGAAAAGTGACTGACCTTACTTGAAACGAATTCTTGCTTGTAGGAAGACACACAGCCTGGAATTTACCTCCATTTCTGGAGGGAAACACACAGCATAGTTCTCATCCATTGATCACACTCTGCTTTTGAGCAAGAAGCACGCTCTTGCTTTCCAGAGTCTCTAAGAGAGCAGGAAACGTGAGTGTGATGAGAACAAAAGCACGGTGTTTCCTACACACACGGACCATATCTATTCCAACTCTTCTTCTGAAACAGATACAAAGCACTGCTCCTCTAACATCCAATGCTTGTCATTTAAGATGAGAAACGTGTGAGCTTCGTGACCGATGTAGGAAATTTGATCTGAAAAGTGACTGCCAATACTTGAAACTAAGTAGTTCTTGTAGGAAGACACAGAGCCTCGGATTTTAAACCTTTTCTGAAGGGAAACACACAGCATAGTTCTCATCGACGGGTCACACTCTGCTTTAGAGCAAGAAGCACGCTCTTGCTTTCTAGATTCACTAATACAGCAGGAAACTTGAGTGTGCTCAGAACAAAAGAACAGTGTTTCCTAAACATACGGAACATATCTAGTTCAAATCTGCTTCTTAAACTGAAACAAACCACAGGTCCTCTAACATCCAATGCTTGTCAGTTAAGATGAGAAATGTGTGAGCTTTGTGAACGATTTAGTTCTTTTAGCTCTAAGTAACTGCCCTTACCTGAAACAAAGTCTTGCTTGTAGGAAGACTCAGAGCCTGGGATTTAACTCCATTTCTGAACTGAAACACACAGCATAGTTCTCATCCATTGATCACACTCTGCTTTAGAGCAAGAAGCACGCTCTTGCTTTCCAGAGTCTCTAAGACAGCAGGAAACGAGAGTGTGATGAGAACAAAAGAACAGGGTTTCCTACACATACAGACCATATCTAGTCCAACTCAGCCTCTGAAATTGATACAAAGCACAGGTCCTCTAACATCCAATGCTTGTCATTTAAGATGAGAAACGTGTGAGCTTCGTGAATGATGTAGTTCGTTTGAGCTGAAAAGTGACTGCCATTAACTGAAACGAAGTAGTGCTTGTAGGAAGACACAGAGCCTGGGATTTAACTCCATTTCTGAAGGGAAACACACAGAATAGTTCTTATCCATGGATCACACTCTTCTTTAGAGCTAGAAGGACGCTCTTGCTTTCTAGAATCTCTAATAAAGCAGGAAACTTGAATGTGCTCAGAACGAAAGAACGGTGTTTCCTACACATACAGACCATATCCAGTTCAACTCTGCTTCTGAAACTGAAAGAAGCCACAGGTCCTCTAGCATCCAATGCTTGTCAGTTAAGATGAGAAACGTGTAAGCTTCGTGAAGGATGTAGTTCGTTTGAGCTGAAAAGTGACTGCCTTTACCTGAAACGAAGTAGTGCATGTAGGAAGACACAGAGCCTGGGATTTAACTCCATTTCTGCAGGGAAACACACAACATAGTTCTCATCCATGGATCAAACAATTAGAACGGTGTTTCCTACACATACAGACCATATCTATTCCAACTCTGCTTCTGAAACTGATACAAAGCACTGCTCCTCTAACATCCAATGCTTGTCATTTAAGATGAGAAACGTGTGAGCTTTGTGAATGATGTAGTTCGTTTGAGCTGAAAAGTGACTGCCCTTACCTGAAACGAAGTAGTGCATGTAGGAAGACACAGAGCCTGGGATTTAACTCCATTTCTGAAGGGAAACACACAGCATAGTTCTCATCGACGGATCACACTCTGCTTTAGAGCAAGAAGAACGCTCTTGCTTTCTAGATTCACTAATACATCAGGAAAATTGAGTGTGCTCAGAACAAAAGAACAGTGTTTCCTGAACATACGGACCATATCTAGTTCAAATCTGCTTCTGAAACTGAAACAAACCACAGGTCCTCTAACATCCAGTGCTTGTCAGTTAAGATCAGAATCGTGTGAGCTTTGTGAACGATTTAGTTTGTTTAGCTGTAAGTAACTCCCCTTACCTGAAATGAATCTTGCTTGTAGGAAGTCTCAGAGCCTGGGATTTAACTCCATTTCTGAAGTGAAACACACAGCAGAGTTTTCAACCATTGATCACACTCTGCTTTAGAGCAAGAAGCACGCTCTTGGTTCCAGAGTCTCTAAGTCAGCAGGAAACGTGAGTGTGATGAGAACAAAAGCACAGTGTTTCCTACATGTACGGACAATATCTAGTTCAACGCTGCTTCTGAAACTGATACAAAGCACTGGTACTCAAACTTCCAATACTTGTCAGTTAAGATGAGAAACGTGTGAACTTCATGAATGATGTAGTTCGTTTGAGCTGAAAAGTGACTGCCCTTACTTGAATCGAACTATTGCTTGTAGGAAGACACAGAGCCTGGATTTTAACTCGAATTCTGAAGGGAAACACACAGCATAGTTCTCATCCATGGATCACACTCTGCTTTAGAGCAACAAGCACGCTCTTGCGTTCTAGAGTCTCTAATACAGCAGGAAACGTGATGTGCTCAGAACAAATGAACGGTGTTTCCTCCACATACGGACGATATCTAGTCCATCTCTGCTGCTGAAACTGACACAAAGCACTGGTCCTCTAACCTCCAATGCTTCTCAGTTAAGATGAGAAACGTGTGAGCTTCGTGAAGGATGTAGTTCGTTTGAGCTGAGGAGTGACTGCCCATACTTCAAACGAAGTCTTGCTTGAGGGAAGACACAGAGCCTGGAATTTAACTCCATTTCTGAAGGGAAACACACAGCATAGTTCTCATCCATGGATCACACTCTGCATTAGAGCAAGAAGCACGCTCTTGCTTTCTAGATTCTCTAATACAGCAGGAAACTTGAGTGTGCTCAGAACAAAAGAACTGTGTTTCCTACACATATGGACCAAAACTAGTTCAAACCTGTTTCTGAAACTGAAACAAACCACAGGTCCTCTAACACCCAATGCTTGTCAGTTAAGATGAGAAACGTGTGAGCTTTGTGAACGATGTAGTTCGTTTAGCTGTAAGTTAATGCCCTTACCTGAAACAAAGTCCTGGTGGTAGGAAGAATCAGAGCCTGGGATTTAACTCCATTTCTGAAGTGAAACACACAGCAGAGTTCTCATCCATATATTACACTCTGCTTTAGAGCAAGAAGCATGCTCTTGCTTTCCAGAGTCTCTAAGTCAGCAGGAAACGTGAGTGTGATGAGAACAAAAGCACAGTGTTTCCTACATGTACGGACAATATCTAGTCCAACGCTGCTTCTGAAACTGATACAAAGCACTGGTCCTCAACTTCCAATACTTGTCAGTTAAGATGAGAAACGTGTGAACTTCATGAACGATGTAGTTCGTTTGAGCTGAAAAGTGACTGCCCTTACTTGAATCGAAGTATTGCTTGTAGGAAGACACAGAGCCTGGATTTTAACTCGAATTCTGAAGGGAAACACACAACATAGTTCTCATCCATGGATCACACTCTGCTTTAGAGCAACAAGCACGCTCTTGCGTTCTAGATTCACTAATACAGCAGGAAATTTGACTGTGCTCAGAACAAAAGAACAGTGTTTCCTAAACATACGGACCATATCTAGTTCAAATCTGTTTGTGAAACTGAAAGAAACCACAGGTCCTCTAACATCCAATGCTTGTCAGTTAAGATGAGAAACGTGTGAGCTACGTGAATGATGTAGTCGTTTGAGTTGTAAATTAACTGCCCTTACCAGAAACGAAGTCTTGCTTGTGGTTACACTGAGATCCTGGGGTTTAACTCCATTTCTGAAGTGAAACACACAGCAGAATTCTCATATATAGATCACACACTGCTTTAGAGCAAGAAGCACGCACTTGCTTTCTAGAGTCTCTAAGACAGCAGGAAACCTGAGTGTGCTGAGAACAAAAGAACGGTGTTTCATACACATAGAGACCATATCTAGTCCAACTCAGCCTCTGAAATTGATACAAAGCACAGGTCCTCTAACATCCAATGCTTGTCATTTAAGACGAGAAACGTGTGAGCTTCGTGAACCATGTAGTTCGTTTGAGCTGAAAAGTGACTGCCATTAACTGAAACGAAGTAGTGCTTGTACGAAGACACAGAGCCTGGGATTTAACTCCATTTCTGAAGGGAAACACACAGCATAGTTCACATCCATGGATCACACTCTTCTTTAGAGCTTGAAGGACGCTCTTTCTTTCTAGAATCTATAATAAAGCAGGAAACATGAGTGTGCTCAGAACAAAAGAACGGTGTTTCCTACACATACAGACCATATCTAGTTCAACTCTGCTTCTGAAAAGGAAAGAAGCCACAGGTCCTCTAACATCCAATGCTTGTCATTTAAGATGAGAAACGTGTGAGATTTGATAAGGATGTAGTTCGTTTGAGCTGAAAAGTGACTGCCCATACTTCAAACGAAGTCTTTCTTGAGGGAAGACACAGAACCTGGAATTTAACTCCATTTCTGCAGGGAAACACACAACATAGTTCTCATCCATGGATCAAACTCTGCATTTGAGTAAGAAGCACGCTCTTGCTTTCTAGAGTCTTTAATACAGCAGGAAACATGAGTGTGCTCAGAACAAAAGAACTGTGTTTCCTACACATACGGACCATAACTAGTTCAACTCTGTTTCTGAAACTGAAACAAACCACAGGTCCTCTAACACCCAATGCTTGTCAGTTAAGATGAGAAACGTGTGAGCTTCATGAACGATGTAGTTCGTTTAGCTGTAAGTAACTGCCCTTACCTGAAACGAAGTCTTTCTTGTAGGAAGACTCAGAGCCTGGGATTTAACTCCATTTCTGAAGTGAAACACACAGCAGAGTTCTCATCCATTGATCACACTCTGCTTTAGAGCTAGAAGCACGCTCTTGCTTTCTAGATTCTCTAATACAGCAGGAAACTTGAGTGTGCTCAAAACAAAAGAACGGTGTTTCCTACACATACGGGGCTTATCTAGTTCAACTATGCCTCTGAAATTGATACATTGCACCGGTCCTCTTACATCCAATGCTTGTAATTTAAGATGAGAAACGTGTGAGATTCGTGAAGGATGTAGTTTGTTTGAGCTGAAAAGTGACTGCCCATACTTCAAACGAAGTCTTTCTTGTAGGAAGACACAGAGCCTGGAATTTAACTCCATTTCTGCAGGGAAACACAAAACATAGTTCTCATCCATGGATCAAACTCAGCATTAGAGTAAGAAGCACACTTTTGCTTTCTAGAGTCTCTAATACAGCAGGAAACTTGAGTGTTCTCACAACAAAAGAACTGTGTTTCCTACACATACGGACCATAACTAGTTCAACTCTGTTTCGGATACTGAAACAAACCACAGGTCCTCTAAAACCCAATGCTTGTCAGTTAAGATGAGAAACGTGTGAGCTTCATGAACGATGTAGTTCGTTTAGCTGTAAGTAACTGCCCTTACCTGAAACGAAGTCTTGCTTGTAGGAAGACTCAGAGCCTGGGATTTAACTCCATTTCTGAAGTGAAACAGACAGCAGAGTTCTCATCCATTGATCAAACTCTGCTTTAGAGCAAGAAGCACGCTCTTGCTTTCTAGATTCTCTTATGCAGCAGGAAACTTGAGTGTGCTCAGAACAAAAAAAACGGTGTTTCCTACACATACGGGGCTTAACTAGTTCAACTATGCCTCTGAAATTGATACATTGCACCGGTCCTCTAACATCCAATGCTTGTCATTTAAGATGTGAAACGTGTGAGCTTCGTGAATGATGTTGTTCATTTGAGCTGAAAAGTGACTGCCCTTACCTGAAACGAAGTAGTGCTTGTAGGGAGACACAGAGTCTGGAATTTAACTCCATTTCTGGAGGGAAACACACAGCATAGTTCACATCCATTGATCACACTCTGATTTTGAGCAAGAAGCACGTTCTTGCTTTCCAGACTCTCTAAGACAGCAGGAAAAGTGAGGGTGAAGAGAACAAAAGAACGGTGTTTCCTACACACACGGACCATATCTATTCCAACTCTTCTTCTGAAACTGATACAAAGCACTGCTCCTCTAACATCCAATGCTTGTCATTTAAGATGAGAAACGTGTGAGCTTTGTGAATGATGTAGTTCGTTTGAGCTGAAAAGTGACTGCCCTTACCTGAAACGAAGTAGTGCATGTAGGAAGACACAGAGCCTGGGATTTAACTCCATTTCTGAAGGGAAACACACAGCATAGTTCTCATCAACGGATCACACTCTGCTTTAGAGCAAGAAGCACGCTCTTGCTTTCTAGATGCACTAATACATCAGGACACTTGACTGTGCTCAGAACAAAAGAACAGTGTTTCCTAAACATACGGAACATATCTAGTTCAAATCTGCTTCTGAAACTGAAACAAACCACAGGTCCTCTAACATCCAATGCTTGTCAGTTAAGATGAGAAAGGTGTGAGCTTTGTGAACGATTTAGTTTGTTTAGCTGTAAGTAACTGCCCTTACCTGAAATGAAGTCTTGCTTCTAGGAAGTCTCAGAGCCTGGGATTTAACTCCATTTCTGAAGTGAAACACACAGCAGAGTTTTCAACCATTGATCACACTCTGCTTTAGAGCAAGAAGCATGCTCTTGCTTTCCAGAGTCTCTAAGTCAGCAGGAAACGTGAGTGTGATGAGAACAAAAGCACAGTGTTTCCTACATGTACGGACAATATCTAGTCCAACGCTGCTTCTGAAACTGATACAAAGCACTGGTCCTCAACTTCCAATACTTGTCAGTTAAGATGAGAAACGTGTGAACTTCATGAACGATGTAGTTCGTTTGAGCTGAAAAGTGACTGCCCTTACTTGAATCGAAGTATTGCTTGTAGGAAGACACAGAGCCTGGATTTTAACTCGAATTCTGAAGGGAAACAGACAGCATAGTTCTCATCCATGGATCACACTCTGCTTTAGAGCAACAAGCACGCTCTTGCGTTCTAGAGTCTCTAATACAGCAGGAAACGTGATGTGCTCAGAACAAATGAACGGTGTTTCCTACACATACGGACGATATCTAGTCCATTTCTGCTGCTGAAACTGACACAAAGCACTGGTCCTCTAACCTCCAATGCTCGTCAGTTAAGATGAGAAACGTGTGAGCTTCGTGAACGATGTAGTTCTTTTGGGCTGAAAAGTGACTGACCTTACTTGAAACGAATTCTTGCTTGTAGGAAGACACACAGCCTGGAATTTACCTCCATTTCTGGAGGGAAATACACAGCATAGTTCTCATCCATTGATCACACTCTGCATTAGACAAGAAGCACGCTATTGCTTTCCAGATTCTCTAAGACAGCAGGACACGTGAGTGTGATGAGAACAAAAGAACGGTGTTTCCTACACATACAGACCATATCTAGTCCAACTCAGCCTCTGAAATTGATACAAAGCACAGGTCCTCTAACATCCAATGCTTGTCATTTAAGACGAGAAACGTGTGAGCTTCGTGAACCATGTAGTTCGTTTGAGCTGAAAAGTGACTGCCATTAACTGAAACGAAGTAGTGCTTGTAGGAAGACACAGACCCTGGGATTTAACTCCATTTCTGAAGGGAAACACACAGCATAGTTCACATCCATGGATCACACTCTTCTTTAGAGCTTGAAGGACGCTCTTTCTTTCTAGAATCTATAATAAAGCAGGAAACATGAGTGTGCTCAGAAGAAAAGAACGGTGTTTCCTACACATACAGACCATATCTAGTTCAACTCTGCTTCTGAAAAGGAAAGAAGCCACAGGTCCTCTAACATCCAATGCTTGTCATTTAAGATGAGAAACGTGTGAGATTCGATAAGGATGTAGTTCGTTTGAGCTGAAAAGTGACTGCCCATACTTCAAACGAAGTCTTTCTTGTAGGAAGACACAGAACCTGGAATTTAACTCCATTTCTGCAGGGAAACACAAAACATAGTTCTCATCCATGGATCAAACTCTGCATTTGAGTAAGAAGCACGCTCTTGCTTTCTAGAGTCTTTAATACAGCAGGAAACATGAGTGTGCTCAGAACAAAAGAACTGTGTTTCCTACACATACGGACCATAACTAGTTCAACTCTGTTTCTGAAACTGAAACAAACCACAGGTCCTCTAACACCCAATGCTTGTCAGTTAAGATGAGAAACGTGTGAGCTTCATGAACGATGTAGTTCGTTTAGCTGTAAGTAACTGCCCTTACCTGAAACGAAGTCTTGCTTGTAGGAAGACTCAGAGCCTGGGATTTAACTCCATTTCTGAAGTGAAACACACAGCAGAGTTCTCATCCATTGATCACACTCTGCTTTAGAGCTAGAAGCACGCTCTTGCTTTCTAGATTCTCTAATACAGCAGGAAACTTGAGTGTGCTCAAAACAAAAGAACGGTGTTTCCTACACATACGGGGCTTATCTAGTTCAACTATGCCTCTGAAATTGATACATTGCACCGGTCCTCTAACATCCAATGCTTGTAATTTAAGATGAGAAACGTGTGAGATTCGTGAAGGATGTAGTTTGTTTGAGCTGAAAAGTGACTGCCCATACTTCAAACGAAGTCTTTCTTGTAGGAAGACACAGAGCCTGGAATTTAACTCCATTTCTGCAGGGAAACACAAAACATAGTTCTCATCCATGGATCAAACTCAGCATTAGAGTAAGAAGCACACTTTTGCTTTCTAGAGTCTCTAATACAGCAGGAAACTTGAGTGTTCTCACAACAAAAGAACTGTGTTTCCTACACATACGGACCATAACTAGTTCAACTCTGTTTCGGATACTGAAACAAACCACAGGTCCTCTAAAACCCAATGCTTGTCAGTTAAGATGAGAAACGTGTGAGCTTCATGAACGATGTAGTTCGTTTAGCTGTAAGTAACTGCCCTTACCTGAAACGAAGTCTTGCTTGTAGGAAGACTCAGAGCCTGGGATTTAACTCCATTTCTGAAGTGAAACAGACAGCAGAGTTCTCATCCATTGATCACACTCTGCTTTAGAGCAAGAAGCACGCTCTTGCTTTCTAGATTCTCTTATGCAGCAGGAAACTTGAGTGTGCTCAGAACAAAAGAACGGTGTTTCCTACACATACGGGGCTTATCTAGTTCAACTACGCCTCTGAAATTGATACATTGCACCGGTCCTCTAACATCCAATGCTTGTCATTTAAGATGTGAAACGTGTGAGCTTCGTGAATGATGTTGTTCATTTGAGCTGAAAAGTGACTGCCCTTACCTGAAACGAAGTAGTGCTTGTAGGGAGACACAGAGTCTGGAATTTAACTCCATTTCTGGAGGGAAACACACAGCATAGTTCACATCCATTGATCACACTCTGATTTTGAGCAAGAAGCACGTTCTTGCTTTCCAGACTCTCTAAGACAGCAGGAAAAGTGAGGGTGAAGAGAACAAAAGAACGGTGTTTCCTACACACACGGACCATATCTATTCCAACTCTTCTTCTGAAACTGATACAAAGCACTGCTCCTCTAACATCCAATGCTTGTCATTTAAGATGAGAAACGTGTGAGCTTTGTGAATGATGTAGTTCGTTTGAGCTGAAAAGTGACTGCCCTTACCTGAAACGAAGTAGTGCATGTAGGAAGACACAGAGCCTGGGATTTAACTCCATTTCTGAAGGGAAACACACAGCATAGTTCTCATCAACGGATCACACTCTGCTTTAGAGCAAGAAGCACGCTCTTGCTTTCTAGATGCACTAATACATCAGGACACTTGACTGTGCTCAGAACAAAAGAACAGTGTTTCCTAAACATACGGAACATATCTAGTTCAAATCTGCTTCTGAAACTGAAACAAACCACAGGTCCTCTAACATCCAATGCTTGTCAGTTAAGATGAGAAAGGTGTGAGCTTTGTGAACGATTTAGTTTGTTTAGCTGTAAGTAACTGCCCTTACCTGAAATGAAGTCTTGCTTCTAGGAAGTCTCAGAGCCTGGGATTTAACTGCATTTCTGAAGTGAAACACACAGCAGAGTTTTCAACCATTGATCACACTCTGCTTTAGAGCAAGAAGCATGCTCTTGCTTTCCAGAGTCTCTAAGTCAGCAGGAAACGTGAGTGTGATGAGAACAAAAGCACAGTGTTTCCTACATGTACGGACAATATCTAGTCCAACGCTGCTTCTGAAACTGATACAAAGCACTGGTCCTCAACTTCCAATACTTGTCAGTTAAGATGAGAAACGTGTGAACTTCATGAACGATGTAGTTCGTTTGAGCTGAAAAGTGACTGCCCTTACTTGAATCGAAGTATTGCTTGTAGGAAGACACAGAGCCTGGATTTTAACTCGAATTCTGAAGGGAAACACACAGCATAGTTCTCATCCATGGATCACACTCTGCTTTAGAGCAACAAGCACGCTCTTGCGTTCTAGAGTCTCTAATACAGCAGGAAACGTGATGTGCTCAGAACAAATGAACGGTGTTTCCTACACATACGGACGATATCTAGTCCATTTCTGCTGCTGAAACTGACACAAAGCACTGGTCCTCTAACCTCCAATGCTCGTCAGTTAAGATGAGAAACGTGTGAGCTTCGTGAACGATGTAGTTCTTTTGGGCTGAAAAGTGACTGACCTTACTTGAAACGAATTCTTGCTTGTAGGAAGACACACAGCCTGGAATTTACCTCCATTTCTGGAGGGAAATACACAGCATAGTTCTCATCCATTGATCACACTCTGCATTAGACAAGAAGCACGCTATTGCTTTCCAGATTCTCTAAGACAGCAGGACACGTGAGTGTGATGAGAACAAAAGAACGGTGTTTCCTACACATACAGACCATATCTAGTCCAACTCAGCCTCTGAAATTGATACAAAGCACAGGTCCTCTAACATCCAATGCTTGTCATTTAAGACGAGAAACGTGTGAGCTTCGTGAACCATGTAGTTCGTTTGAGCTGAAAAGTGACTGCCATTAACTGAAACGAAGTAGTGCTTGTAGGAAGACACAGACCCTGGGATTTAACTCCATTTCTGAAGGGAAACACACAGCATAGTTCACATCCATGGATCACACTCTTCTTTAGAGCTTGAAGGACGCTCTTTCTTTCTAGAATCTATAATAAAGCAGGAAACATGAGTGTGCTCAGAACAAAAGAACGGTGTTTCCTACACATACAGACCATATCTAGTTCAACTCTGCTTCTGAAAAGGAAAGAAGCCACAGGTCCTCTAACATCCAATGCTTGTCATTTAAGATGAGAAACGTGTGAGATTCGATAAGGATGTAGTTCGTTTGAGCTGAAAAGTGACTGCCCATACTTCAAACGAAGTCTTTCTTGTAGGAAGACACAGAACCTGGAATTTAACTCCATTTCTGCAGGGAAACACACAACATAGTTCTCATCCATGGATCAAACTCTGCATTTGAGTAAGAAGCACGCTCTTGCTTTCTAGAGTCTTTAATACAGCAGGAAACATGAGTGTGCTCAGAACAAAAGAACTGTGTTTCCTACACATACGGACCATAACTAGTTCAACTCTGTTTCTGAAACTGAAACAAACCACAGGTCCTCTAACACCCAATGCTTGTCAGTTAAGATGAGAAACGTGTGAGCTTCATGAACGATGTAGTTCGTTTAGCTGTAAGTAACTGCCCTTACCTGAAACGAAGTCTTTCTTGTAGGAAGACTCAGAGCCTGGGATTTAACTCCATTTCTGAAGTGAAACACACAGCAGAGTTCTCATCCATTGATCACACTCTGCTTTAGAGCTAGAAGCACGCTCTTGCTTTCTAGATTCTCTAATACAGCAGGAAACTTGAGTGTGCTCAAAACAAAAGAACGGTGTTTCCTACACATACGGGGCTTATCTAGTTCAACTATGCCTCTGAAATTGATACATTGCACCGGTCTTCTAACATCCAATGCTTGTAATTTAAGATGAGAAACGTGTGAGATTCGTGAAGGATGTAGTTTGTTTGAGCTGAAAAGTGACTGCCCATACTTCAAACGAAGTCTTTCTTGTAGGAAGACACAGAGCCTGGAATTTAACTCCATTTCTGCAGGGAAACACAAAACATAGTTCTCATCCATGGATCAAACTCAGCATTAGAGTAAGAAGCACACTTTTGCTTTCTAGAGTCTCTAATACAGCAGGAAACTTGAGTGTTCTCACAACAAAAGAACTGTGTTTCCTACACATACGGACCATAACTAGTTCAACTCTGTTTCGGATACTGAAACAAACCACAGGTCCTCTAAAACCCAATGCTTGTCAGTTAAGATGAGAAACGTGTGAGCTTCATGAACGATGTAGTTCGTTTAGCTGTAAGTAACTGCCCTTACCTGAAACGAAGTCTTGCTTGTAGGAAGACTCAGAGCCTGGGATTTAACTCCATTTCTGAAGTGAAACAGACAGCAGAGTTCTCATCCATTGATCACACTCTGCTTTAGAGCAAGAAGCACGCTCTTGCTTTCTAGATTCTCTTATGCAGCAGGAAACTTGAGTGTGCTCAGAACAAAAGAACGGTGTTTCCTACACATACGGGGCTTATCTAGTTCAACTACGCCTCTGAAATTGATACATTGCACCGGTCCTCTAACATCCAATGCTTGTCATTTAAGATGTGAAACGTGTGAGCTTCGTGAATGATGTTGTTCATTTGAGCTGAAAAGTGACTGCCCTTACCTGAAACGAAGTAGTGCTTGTAGGGAGACACAGAGTCTGGAATTTAACTCCATTTCTGGAGGGAAACACACAGCATAGTTCACATCCATTGATCACACTCTGATTTTGAGCAAGAAGCACGTTCTTGCTTTCCAGACTCTCTAAGACAGCAGGAAAAGTGAGGGTGAAGAGAACAAAAGAACGGTGTTTCCTACACACACGGACCATATCTATTCCAACTCTTCTTCTGAAACTGATACAAAGCACTGCTCCTCTAACATCCAATGCTTGTCATTTAAGATGAGAAACGTGTGAGCTTTGTGAATGATGTAGTTCGTTTGAGCTGAAAAGTGACTGCCCTTACCTGAAACGAAGTAGTGCATGTAGGAAGACACAGAGCCTGGGATTTAACTCCATTTCTGAAGGGAAACACACAGCATAGTTCTCATCAACGGATCACACTCTGCTTTAGAGCAAGAAGCACGCTCTTGCTTTCTAGATGCACTAATACATCAGGACACTTGACTGTGCTCAGAACAAAAGAACAGTGTTTCCTAAACATACGGAACATATCTAGTTCAAATCTGCTTCTGAAACTGAAACAAACCACAGGTCCTCTAACATCCAATGCTTGTCAGTTAAGATGAGAAAGGTGTGAGCTTTGTGAACGATTTAGTTTGTTTAGCTGTAAGTAACTGCCCTTACCTGAAATGAAGTCTTGCTTCTAGGAAGTCTCAGAGCCTGGGATTTAACTCCATTTCTGAAGTGAAACACACAGCAGAGTTTTCAACCATTGATCACACTCTGCTTTAGAGCAAGAAGCATGCTCTTGCTTTCCAGAGTCTCTAAGTCAGCAGGAAACGTGAGTGTGATGAGAACAAAAGCACAGTGTTTCCTACATGTACGGACAATATCTAGTCCAACGCTGCTTCTGAAACTGATACAAAGCACTGGTCCTCAACTTCCAATACTTGTCAGTTAAGATGAGAAACGTGTGAACTTCATGAACGATGTAGTTCGTTTGAGCTGAAAAGTGACTGCCCTTACTTGAATCGAAGTATTGCTTGTAGGAAGACACAGAGCCTGGATTTTAACTCGAATTCTGAAGGGAAACACACAGCATAGTTCTCATCCATGGATCACACTCTGCTTTAGAGCAACAAGCACGCTCTTGCGTTCTAGAGTCTCTAATACAGCAGGAAACGTGATGTGCTCAGAACAAATGAACGGTGTTTCCTACACTTACGGACGATATCTAGTCCATTTCTGCTGCTGAAACTGACACAAAGCACTGGTCCTCTAACCTCCAATGCTCGTCAGTTAAGATGAGAAACGTGTGAGCTTCGTGAACGATGTAGTTCTTTTGGGCTGAAAAGTGACTGACCTTACTTGAAACGAATTCTTGCTTGTAGGAAGACACACAGCCTTGAATTTACCTCCATTTCTGGAGGGAAATACACAGCATAGTTCTCATCCATTGATCACACTATGCTTTTGAGCAAGAAGCACGCTCTTGCTTTCCAGAGTCTCTAAGACAGCAGGAAACGTGAGTATGATGAGAACAAAAGAACGGTGTTTCCTACACACACGGACCATATCTATTCCAACTCTTCTTCTGAAACTGATACAAATCACTGCTCCTCTAACATCCAATGCTTGTCATTTAAGATGAGAAACGTGTGAGCTTCGTGAACGATGTAGGAAATTTGAACTGAAAAGTGACTGCCGTTACTTGAAACGAAGTAGTTCTTGTAGGAAGACACAGAGCCTCGGATTAACTCCATTTCTGAAGGGAAACACACAGCATAGTTCTCATCGACGGGTCACACTCTGCTTTAGAGCAAGAAGCACGCTCTTGCTTTCTAGATTCACTAATACAGCAGGAAACTTGAGTGTGCTCAGAACAAAGAACAGTGTTTCCTAAACATACGGAACATATCTAGTTCAAATCTGCTTCTGAAACTGAAACAAACCACAGGTCCTCTAACATCCAATGCTTGTCAGTTCAGATGAGAAACGTGTGCTTTGTGAACGATTTAGTTCGTTTAGCTCTAAGTAACTGCCCTTACCTGAAACGAAGTCTTGCTTGTAGGAAGACTCAGAGCCTGGGATTTAACTCCATTTCTGAACTGAAACACACAGCATAGTTCTCATCCATTGATCACACTCTGCTTTAGAACAAGAAGCACGCTCTTGCTTTCCAGAGTCTCTAAGTCAGCAGGAAACGTGAGTGTGATGAGAACAAAAGCACAGTGTTTCCTACATGTACAGACAATATCTAGTCCAACGCTGCTTCTGAAACTGATACAAAGCACTGGTCCTCTAACATCCAATGCTTGTCAGTTAAGATGAGAAACGTGTGAGCTTCGTGAACGATGTAGTTCTTTTGGGCTGAAAAGTGACTGCCCTTACTTGAAATGAATTCTTGCTTGTAGGAAGACACAGAGCCTGGAATTTACCTCCATTTCGGGAGGGAAACACACAGCATAGTTCTCATCAATTGATCACACTCTGCTTTTGAGCAAGAAGCACGCTCTTGCTTTCCAGAGTCTCTAAGAGAGCAGGAAACGTGAGTGTGATGAGAACAAAAGCACGGTGTTTCCTACACACACGGACCATATCTATTCCAACTCTTCTTCTGAAACAGATACAAAGCACTGCTCCTCTAACATCCAATGCTTGTCATTTAAGATGAGAAACGTGTGAGCTTCGTGACCGATGTAGGAAATTTGATCTGAAAAGTGACTGCCATTACTTGAAACGAAGTAGTTCTTGTAGGAAGACACAGAGCCTCGGATTTTAATCCATTTCTGAAGGGAAACACACAGCATAGTTCTCATCGACGGGTCACATTCTGCTTTAGAGCAAGAAGCACGCTCTTGCTTTCTAGATTCACTAATACAGCAGGAAACTTGAGTGTGCTCAGAACAAAAGAACAGTGTTTCCTAAACATACGGAACATATCTAGTTCAAATCTGCTTCTTAAACTGAAACAAACCACAGGTCCTCTAACATCCAATGCTTGTCAGTTAAGATGAGAAACGTGTGAGCTTTGTGAATGATTTAGTTCTTTTAGCTGTAAGTAACTGCCCTTACCTGAAACAAAGTCTTGCTTGTAGGAAGACTCAGAGCCTGGGATTTAACTCCATTTCTGAACTGAAACACACAGCATAGTTCTCATCCATTGATCACACTCTGCTTTAGAGCAAGAAGCACGCTCTTGCTTTCCAGAGTCTCTAATACAGCAGGAAACGTGATGTGCTCAGAACAAATGAACGGTGTTTCCTACACATACGGACGATATCTAGTCCATTTCTGCTGCTGAAACTGACACAAAGCACTGGTCCTCTAACCTCCAATGCTTGTCAGTTAAGATGAGAAACGTGTGAGCTTCGTGAACGCTGTAGTTCTTTTGGGCTGAAAAGTGACTGCCCTTACTTGAAACGAATTCTTGCTTGCAGGAAGACACAGAGCCTGGAATTTAACTCCATTTCTGGAGGGAAACACACAGCATAGTTCTCATCCATTGATCACACTCTGCTTTTGAGCAAGAAGCACGCTCTTGCTTTCCAGAGTCTCTAAGACAGCAGGAAACGTGAGTGTGATGAGAACAAAAGAACGGTGTTTCCTACACACACGGACCATATCTATTCCAACTCTTCTTCTGAAACTGATACAAAGCACTACTCCTCTAACATCCAATGCTTGTCATTTGGGATGAGAAACGTGTGAGCTTCGTGAACGATGTAGGAAAGTTGATCTGAAAAGAGACTGCCGTTAATTGAAAGGAAGTAGTTCTTGTAGGAAGTCACAGAGCCTCGGATTTAACTCCATTTCTGATGGGAAACACACAGCATAGTTCTCATCCATGGATCACACTCTTCTTTAGAGCTAGAAGGACGCTCTTGCATTCTAGAATCTATAATAAAGCAGGAAATTTGAGTGTGCTCAGAAGAAAAGAACGGTGTTTCCTACACATACAGACCATATCTAGTTCAACTCTGCTTCTGAAACGGAAAGAAGCCGCAGGTCCTCTAACATCCAATGCTTGTAATTTAAGATGAGAAACGTGTGAGATTCGTGAAGGATGTAGTTTGTTTGAGCTGAAAAGTGACTGCCCATACTTCAAACGAAGTCTTTCTTGTAGGAAGACACAGAGCCTGGAATTTAACTCCATTTCTGCAGGGAAACACAAAACATAGTTCTCATCCATGGATCAAACTCAGCATTAGAGTAAGAAGCACACTTTTGCTTTCTAGAGTCTCTAATACAGCAGGAAACTTGAGTGTTCTCACAACAAAAGAACTGTGTTTCCTACACATACGGACCATAACTAGTTCAACTCTGTTTCGGATACTGAAACAAACCACAGGTCCTCTAAAACCCAATGCTTGTCAGTTAAGATGAGAAATGTGTGAGCTTCATGAACGATGTAGTTCGTTTAGCTGTAAGTACCTGCCCTTACCTGAAACGAAGTCTTGCTTGTAGGAAGACTCAGAGCCTGGGATTTAACTCCATTTCTGAAGTGAAACAGACAGCAGAGTTCTCATCCATTGATCACACTCTGCTTTAGAGCAAGAAGCACGCTCTTGCTTTCTAGATTCTCTTATGCAGCAGGAAACTTGAGTGTGCTCAGAACAAAAGAACGGTGTTTGCTACACATACGGGGCTTATCTAGTTCAACTATGCCTCTGAAATTGATACATTGCACCGGTCCTCTAACATCCAATGCTTGTCATTTAAGATGTGAAACGTGTGAGCTTCGTGAATGATGTTGTTCATTTGAGCTGAAAAGTGACTGCCCTTACCTGAAACGAAGTAGTGCTTGTAGGGAGACACAGAGTCTGGAATTTAACTCCATTTCTGGAGGGAAACACACAGCATAGTTCACATCCATTGATCACACTCTGATTTTGAGCAAGAAG
Source organism: Onychomys leucogaster (assembly GCA_949786385.1). Taxonomy (NCBI): domain Eukaryota; kingdom Metazoa; phylum Chordata; class Mammalia; order Rodentia; family Cricetidae; genus Onychomys; species Onychomys leucogaster. Next base: position 1,906,100 of record CATKUP010000037.1, on the reverse strand, counting down.
CACGTTCTTGCTTTCCAGACTCTCTAAGACAGCAGGAAAAGTGAGTGTGAAGAGAACAAAAGAACGGTGTTTCCTACACACACGGACCATATCTATTCCAAATCTTCTTCTGAAACTGATACAAAGCACTGCTCCTCTAACATCCAATGCTTGTCATTTAAGATGAGAAACGTGTGAGCTTTGTGAATGATGTAGTTCGTTTGAGCTGAAAAGTGACTGCCCTTACCTGAAACGAAGTAGTGCATGTAGGAAGACACAGAGCCTGGGATTTAACTCCATTTCTGAAGGGAAACACACAGCATAGTTCTCATCGACGGATCACACTCTGCTTTAGAGCAAGAAGCACGCTCTTGCTTTCTAGATGCACTAATACATCAGGACACTTGACTGTGCTCAGAACAAAAGAACAGTGTTTCCTAAACATACGGAACATATCTAGTTCAAATCTGCTTCTGAAACTGAAACAAACCACAGGTCCTCTAACATCCAATGCTTGTCAGTTAAGATGAGAAAGGTGTGAGCTTTGTGAACGATTTAGTTTGTTTAGCTGTAAGTAACTGCCCTTACCTGAAATGAAGTCTTGCTTCTAGGAAGTCTCAGAGCCTGGGATTTAACTGCATTTCTGAAGTGAAACACACAGCAGAGTTTTCAACCATTGATCACACTCTGCTTTAGAGCAAGAGGCATGCTCTTGCTTTCCAGAGTCTCTAAGTCAGCAGGAAACGTGAGTGTGATGAGAACAAAAGCACAGTGTTTCCTACATGTTCGGACAATATCTAGTCCAACGCTGCTTCTGAAACTGATACAAAGCACTGGTCCTCAACTTCCAATACTTGTCAGTTAAGATAAGAAACGTGTGAACTTCATGAACGATGTAGTTCGTTTGAGCTGAAAAGTGACTGCCCTTACTTGAATCGAAGTATTGCTTGTAGGAAGACACAGAGCCTGGATTTTAACTCGAATTCTGAAGGGAAACACACAGCATAGTTCTCATCCATGGATCACACTCTGCTTTAGAGCAACAAGCACGCTCTTGCGTTCTAGAGTCTCTAATACAGCAGGAAACGTGATGTGCTCAGAACAAATGAACGGTGTTTCCTACACATACGGACGATATCTAGTCCATCTCTGCTGCTGAAACTGACACAAAGCACTGGTCCTCTAACCTCCAATGCTCGTCAGTTAAGATGAGAAACGTGTGAGCTTCGTGAACGATGTAGTTCTTTTGGGCTGAAAAGTGACTGACCTTACTTGAAACGAATTCTTGCTTGTAGGAAGACACACAGCCTGGAATTTACCTCCATTTCTGGAGGGAAACACACAGCATAGTTCTCATCCATTGATCACACTCTGCTTTTGAGCAAGAAGCACGCTCTTGCTTTCCAGATTCTCTAAGAGAGCAGGAAACGTGAGTGTGATGAGAACAAAAGCACGGTGTTTCCTACACACACGGACCATATCTATTCCAACTCTTCTTCTGAAACAGATACAAAGCACTGCTCCTCTAACATCCAATGCTTGTCATTTAAGATGAGAAACGTGTGAGCTTCGTGACCGATGTAGGAAATTTGATCTGAAAAGTGACTGCCATTACTTGAAACGAAGTAGTTCTTGTAGGAAGACACAGAGCCTCGGATTTTAATCCTTTTCTGAAGGGAAACACACAGCATAGTTCTCATCGACGGGTCACACTCTGCTTTAGAGCAAGAAGCACGCTCTTGCTTTCTAGATTCACTAATACAGCAGGAAACTTGAGTGTGCTCAGAACAAAAGAACAGTGTTTCCTAAACATACGGAACATATCTAGTTCAAATCTGCTTCTTAAACTGAAACAAACCACAGGTCCTCTAACATCCAATGCTTGTCAGTTAAGATGAGAAACGTGTGAGCTTTGTGAACGATTTAGTTCTTTTAGCTGTAAGTAACTGCCCTTACCTGAAACAAAGTCTTGCTTGTAGGAGGACTCAGAGCCTGGAATTTAACTCCATTTCTGAACTGAAACACACAGCATAGTTCTCATCCATTGATCACACTCTGCTTTAGAGCAAGAAGCACGCTCTTGCTTTCCAGAGTCTCTAATACAGCAGGAAACGTGATGTGCTCAGAACAAATGAACGGTGTTTCCTACACATACGGACGATATCTAGTCCATCTCTGCTGCTGAAACTGACACAAAGCACTGGTCCTCTAACCTCCAATGCTTGTCAGTTAAGATGAGAAACGTGTGAGCTTCGTGAACGCTGTAGTTCTTTTGGGCTGAAAAGTGACTGCCCTTACTTGAAACGAATTCTTGCTTGTAGGAAGACACAGAGCCTGGAATTTAACTCCATTTCTGGAGGGAAACACACAGCATAGTTCTCATCCATTGATCACACTCTGCTTTTGAGCAAGAAGCACGCTCTTGCTTTCCAGAGTCTCTAAGACAGCAGGAAACGTGAGTGTGATGAGAACAAAAGAACGGTGTTTCCTACACACACGGACCATATCTAATCCAACTCTTCTTCTGAAACTGATACAAAGCACTGCTCCTCTAACATCCAATGCTTGTCATTTGGGATGAGAAACGTGTGAGCTTCGTGAACGATGTAGGAAAGTTGATCTGAAAAGAGACTGCCGTTAATTGAAAGGAAGTAGTTCTTGTAGGAAGTCACAGAGCCTCGGATTTAACTCCATTTCTGATGGGAAACACACAGCATAGTTCTCATCCATGGATCACACTCTTCTTTAGAGCTAGAAGGACGCTCTTGCATTCTAGAATCTATAATAAAGCAGGAAATTTGAGTGTGCTCAGAAGAAAAGAACGGTGTTTCCTACACATACAGACCATATCTAGTTCAACTCTGCTTCTGAAACGGAAAGAAGCCGCAGGTCCTCTAACATCCAATGCTTGTAATTTAAGATGAGAAACGTGTGAGATTCGTGAAGGATGTAGTTTGTTTGAGCTGAAAAGTGACTGCCCATACTTCAAACGAAGTCTTTCTTGTAGGAAGACACAGAGCCTGGAATTTAACTCCATTTCTGCAGGGAAACACAAAACATAGTTCTCATCCATGGATCAAACTCAGCATTAGAGTAAGAAGCACACTTTTGCTTTCTAGAGTCTCTAATACAGCAGGAAACTTGAGTGTTCTCACAACAAAAGAACTGTGTTTCCTACACATACGGACCATAACTAGTTCAACTCTGTTTCGGATACTGAAACAAACCACAGGTCCTCTAAAACCCAATGCTTGTCAGTTAAAATGAGAAACGTGTGAGCTTCATGAACGATGTAGTTCGTTTAGCTGTAAGTAACTGCCCTTACCTGAAACGAAGTCTTGCTTGTAGGAAGACTCAGAGCCTGGGATTTAACTCCATTTCTGAAGTGAAACAGACAGCAGAGTTCTCATCCATTGATCACACTCTGCTTTAGAGCAAGAAGCACGCTCTTGCTTTCTAGATTCTCGTATGCAGCAGGAAACTTGAGTGTGCTCAGAACAAAAGAACGGTGTTTCCTACACATACGGGGCTTATCTAGTTCAACTATGCCTCTGAAATTGATACATTGCACCGGTCCTCTAACATCCAATGCTTGTCATTTAAGATGTGAAACGTGTGAGCTTCGTGAATGATGTTGTTCATTTGAGCTGAAAAGTGACTGCCCTTACCTGAAACGAAGTAGTGCTTGTAGGGAGACACAGAGTCTGGAATTTAACTCCATTTCTGGAGGGAAACACACAGCATAGTTCACATCCATTGATCACACTCTGATTTTGAGCAAGAAGCACGTTCTTGCTTTCCAGACTCTCTAAGACAGCAGGAAAAGTGAGTGTGAAGAGAACAAAAGAACGGTGTTTCCTACACACACGGACCATATCTATTCCAAATCTTCTTCTGAAACTGATACAAAGCACTGCTCCTCTAACATCCAATGCTTGTCATTTAAGATGAGAAACGTGTGAGCTTCGTGAATGATGTAGTTCGTTTGAGCTGAAAAGTGACTGCCCTTACCTGAAACGAAGTAGTGCATGTAGGAAGACACAGAGCCTGGGATTTAACTCCATTTCTGAAGGGAAACACACAGCATAGTTCTCATCGACGGATCACACTCTGCTTTAGAGCAAGAAGCACGCTCTTGCTTTCTAGATGCACTAATACATCAGGACACTTGACTGTGCTCAGAACAAAAGAACAGTGTTTCCTAAACATACGGAACATATCTAGTTCAAATCTGCTTCTGAAACTGAAACAAACCACAGGTCCTCTAACATCCAATGCTTGTCAGTTAAGATGAGAAAGGTGTGAGCTTTGTGAACGATTTAGTTTGTTTAGCTGTAAGTAACTGCCCTTACCTGAAATGAAGTCTTGCTTCTAGGAAATCTCAGAGCCTGGGATTTAACTGCATTTCTGAAGTGAAACACACAGCAGAGTTTTCAACCATTGATCACACTCTGCTTTAGAGCAAGAGGCATGCTCTTGCTTTCCAGAGTCTCTAAGTCAGCAGGAAACGTGAGTGTGATGAGAACAAAAGCACAGTGTTTCCTACATGTTCGGACAATATCTAGTCCAACGCTGCTTCTGAAACTGATACAAAGCACTGGTCCTCAACTTCCAATACTTGTCAGTTAAGATGAGAAACGTGTGAACTTCATGAACGATGTAGTTCGTTTGAGCTGAAAAGTGACTGCCCTTACTTGAATCGAAGTATTGCTTGTAGGAAGACACAGAGCCTGGATTTTAACTCGAATTCTGAAGGGAAACACACAGCATAGTTCTCATCCATGGATCACACTCTGCTTTAGAGCAACAAGCATGCTCTTGCGTTCTAGAGTCTCTAATACAGCAGGAAACGTGATGTGCTCAGAACAAATGAACGGTGTTTCCTACACATACGGACGATATCTAGTCCATCTCTGCTGCTGAAACTGACACAAAGTACTGGTCCTCTAACCTCCAATGCTCGTCAGTTAAGATGAGAAACGTGTGAGCTTCGTCAACGATGTAGTTCTTTTGGGCTGAAAAGTGACTGACCTTACTTGAAACGAATTCTTGCTTGTAGGAAGACACACAGCCTGGAATTTACCTCCATTTCTGGAGGGAAACACACAGCATAGTTCTCATCCATTGATCACACTCTGCTTTTGAGCAAGAAGCACGCTCTTGCTTTCCAGAGTCTCTAAGAGAGCAGGAAACGTGAGTGTGATGAGAACAAAAGCACGGTGTTTCCTACACACACGGACCATATCTATTCCAACTCTTCTTCTGAAACAGATACAAAGCACTGCTCCTCTAACATCCAATGCTTGTCATTTAAGATGAGAAACGTGTGAGCTTCGTGACCGATGTAGGAAATTTGATCTGAAAAGTGACTGCCATTACTTGAAACGAAGTAGTTCTTGTAGGAAGACACAGAGCCTCGGATTTTAAACCTTTTCTGAAGGGAAACACACAGCATAGTTCTCATCGACGGGTCACACTCTGCTTTAGAGCAAGAAGCACGCTCTTGCTTTCTAGATTCACTAATACAGCAGGAAACTTGAGTGTGCTCAGAACAAAAGAACAGTGTTTCCTAAACATACGGAACATATCTAGTTCAAATCTGCTTCTTAAACTGAAACAAACCACAGGTCCTCTAACATCCAATGCTTGTCAGTTAAGATGAGAAATGTGTGAGCTTTGTGAACGATTTAGTTCTTTTAGCTCTAAGTAACTGCCCTTACCTGAAACAAAGTCTTGCTTGTAGGAAGACTCAGAGCCTGGGATTTAACTCCATTTCTGAACTGAAACACACAGCATAGTTCTCATCCATTGATCACACTCTGCTTTAGAGCAAGAAGCCGCTCTTGCTTTCCAGAGTCTCTAAGACAGCAGGAAACGAGAGTGTGATGAGAACAAAAGAACAGGGTTTCCTACACATACAGACCATATCTAGTCCAACTCAGCCTCTGAAATTGATACAAAGCACAGGTCCTCTAACATCCAATGCTTGTCATTTAAGATGAGAAACGTGTGAGCTTCGTGAATGATGTAGTTCGTTTGAGCTGAAAAGTGACTGCCATTAACTGAAACGAAGTAGTGCTTGTAGGAAGACACAGAGCCTGGGATTTAACTCCATTTCTGAAGGGAAACACACAGAATAGTTCTTATCCATGGATCACACTCTTCTTTAGAGCTAGAAGGACGCTCTTGCTTTCTAGAATCTCTAATAAAGCAGGAAACTTGAATGTGCTCAGAACGAAAGAACGGTGTTTCCTACACATACAGACCATATCCAGTTCAACTCTGCTTCTGAAACTGAAAGAAGCCACAGGTCCTCTAGCATCCAATGCTTGTCAGTTAAGATGAGAAACGTGTAAGCTTCGTGAAGGATGTAGTTCGTTTGAGCTGAAAAGTGACTGCCTTTACCTGAAATGAAGTAGTGCATGTAGGAAGACACAGAGCCTGGGATTTAACTCCATTTCTGCAGGGAAACACACAACATAGTTCTCATCCATGGATCAAACAATTAGAACGGTGTTTCCTACACATACAGACCATATCTATTCCAACTCTGCTTCTGAAACTGATACAAAGCACTGCTCCTCTAACATCCAATGCTTGTCATTTTAGATGAGAAACGTGTGAGCTTCGTGAATGATGTAGTTCGTTTGAGCTGAAAAGTGACTGCCCTTACCTGAAACGAAATAGTGCATGTAGGAAGACACAGAGCCTGGGATTTAACTCCATTTCTGAAGGCAAACACACAGCATAGTTCTCATCCTTTGATCACACACTGCTTTAGAGCAAGAAGCACGCTCTTGCTTTCTAGAGTCTCTAATACAGCAGGAAACTTAAGTGTGCTCAGAACAAAAGAACTGTGTTTCCTACACATACAGACCATAACTAGTTGAACTCTGTTTCGGATACTGAAACAAACCACAGGTCCTCTAACACCCAATGCTTGTCAGTTAAGATGAGAAACGTGTGAGCTTCATGAACGATGTAGTTCTTTTAGCTGTAATAACTGCCCTTACCTGAAACGAAGTCTTGCTTGTAGGAAGACTCAGAGCCTGGGATTTAACTCCATTTCTGAACTGAAACAGACAGCAGAGTTCTCATCGATTGATCACACTCTGCTTTAGAGCAAGAAGCACGCTCTTGCTTTCTAGATTCTCTTATACAGCAGGAAACTTGAGTGTGCTCAGAACAAAAGAATGGTGTTTCCTACACATGCGGGGCTTATCTAGTTCAACTATGCCTCTGAAATTGATACATTGCACCGGTCCTCTAACATCCAATGCTTGACATTTAAGATGTGAAACGTGTGAGCTTCGTGAATGATGTTGTTCTTTAGAGCTGAAAAGTGACTGCCCTTACCTGAAACGAAGTAGTGCTTGTAGGGAGACACAGAGCCTGGAATTTAACTCCATTCCTGGAGGGAAACACACAGCATAGTTCACATCCATTGATCACACTCTGATTTTGTGCAAGAAGCACGTTTTTTCTTTCCAGACTCTCTAAGACAGCAGGAAACGTGAGTGTGAAGATAATAAATGTACGGTGTTTCCTACACACACGGACCATATCTATTCCAACTCTTCTTCTGAAACTGATACAAAGCACTGCTCCTCTAACATCCAATGCTTGTCATTTAAGATGAGAAACGTGTGAGCTTTGTGAATGATGTAGTTCGTTTGAGCTGAAAAGTGACTGCCCTTACCTGAAACGAAGTAGTGCATGTAGGAAGACACAGAGCCTGGGATTTAACTCCATTTCTGAAGGGAAACACACAGCATAGTTCTCATCGACGGATCACACTCTGCTTTAGAGCAAGAAGAACGCTCTTGCTTTCTAGATTCACTAATACATCAGGAAAATTGAGTGTGCTCAGAACAAAAGAACAGTGTTTCCTGAACATACGGACCATATCTAGTTCAAATCTGCTTCTGAAACTGAAACAAACCACAGGTCCTCTAACATCCAGTGCTTGTCAGTTAAGATCAGAATCGTGTGAGCTTTGTGAACGATTTAGTTTGTTTAGCTGTAAGTAACTCCCCTTACCTGAAATGAATCTTGCTTGTAGGAAGTCTCAGAGCCTGGGATTTAACTCCATTTCTGAAGTGAAACACACAGCAGAGTTTTCAACCATTGATCACACTCTGCTTTAGAGCAAGAAGCACGCTCTTGGTTCCAGAGTCTCTAAGTCAGCAGGAAACGTGAGTGTGATGAGAACCAAAGCACAGTGTTTCCTACATGTACGGACAATATCTAGTCCAACGCTGCTTCTGAAACTGATACAAAGCACTGGTACTCAAACTTCCAATACTTGTCAGTTAAGATGAGAAACGTGTGAACTTCATGAATGATGTAGTTCGTTTGAGCTGAAAAGTGACTGCCCTTACTTGAATCGAACTATTGCTTGTAGGAAGACACAGAGCCTGGATTTTAACTCGAATTCTGAAGGGAAACACACAGCATAGTTCTCATCCATGGATCACACTCTGCTTTAGAGCAACAAGCACGCTCTTGCGTTCTAGAGTCTCTAATACAGCAGGAAACGTGATGTGCTCAGAACAAATGAACGGTGTTTCCTCCACATACGGACGATATCTAGTCCATCTCTGCTGCTGAAACTGACACAAAGCACTGGTCCTCTAACCTCCAATGCTTGTCAGTTAAGATGAGAAACGTGTGAGCTTCGTGAAGGATGTAGTTCGTTTGAGCTGAGGAGTGACTGCCCATACTTCAAACGAAGTCTTGCTTGAGGGAAGACACAGAGCCTGGAATTTAACTCCATTTCTGCAGGGAAACACACAGCATAGTTCTCATCCATGGATCACACTCTGCATTAGAGCAAGAAGCACGCTCTTGCTTTCTAGATTCTCTAATACATCAGGAAACTTGAGTGTGCTCAGAACAAAAGAACTGTGTTTCCTACACATACGGACCAAAACTAGTTCAAATCTGTTTCTGAAACTGAAACAAACCACAGGTCCTCTAACAACCAATGCTTGTCAGTTAAGATGAGAAACGTGTGAGCTTTGTGAACGATGTAGTTCGTTTAGCTGTAAGTTAATGCCCTTACCTGAAACAAAGTCCTGGTGGTAGGAAGAATCAGAGCCTGGGATTTAACTCCATTTCTGAAGTGAAACACACAGCAGAGTTCTCATCCATATATCACACTCTGCTTTAGAGCAAGAAGCATGCTCTTGCTTTCCAGAGTCTCTAAGTCAGCAGGAAACGTGAGTGTGATGAGAACAAAAGCACAGAGTTTCCTACATGTACGGACAATATCTAGTCCAACGCTGCTTCTGAAACTGATACAAAGCACTGGTCCTCAACTTCCAATACTTGTCAGTTAAGATGAGAAACGTGTGAACTTCATGAACGATGTAGTTCGTTTGAGCTGAAAAGTGACTGCACTTACTTGAATCGAAGTATTGCTTGTAGGAAGACACAGAGCCTGGATTTTAACTCGAATTCTGAAGGGAAACACACAACATAGTTCTCATCCATGGATCACACTCTGCTTTAGAGCAACAAGCACGCTCTTGCGTTCTAGATTCACTAATACAGCAGGAAATTTGACTGTGCTCAGAACAAAAGAACAGTGTTTCCTAAACATACGGACCATATCTAGTTCAAATCTGTTTGTGAAACTGAAAGAAACCACAGGTCCTCTAACATCCAATGCTTGTCAGTTAAGATGAGAAACGTGTGAGCTACGTGAATGATGTAGTTCGTTTGAGTTGTAAATTAACTGCCCTTACCAGAAACGAAGTCTTGCTTGTGGTTACACTGAGATCCTGGGGTTTAACTCCATTTCTGAAGTGAAACACACAGCAGAATTCTCATATATAGATCACACACTGCTTTAGAGCAAGAAGCACGCACTTGCTTTCTAGAGTCTCTAAGACAGCAGGAAACCTGAGTGTGCTGAGAACAAAAGAACGGTGTTTCATACACATAGAGACCATATCTAGTCCAACTCTGCCTCTGAAATTGATACAAAGCACAGGTCCTCTAACATCCAATGCTTGTCATTTAAGATGAGAAACGTGTGAGCTTCGTGAACGATGTAGTTCTTTTAAGCTGAAAAGTGACTGCCCTTACCTGAAACGAAGTAGTGCTTGTAGGAAGACACTGAGCCTGGGATTTAACTCCATTTCTGAAGCGAAACACACAGCATAGTTCTCATCCATGGATCACACTCTGCATTAGAGCAAGAAGCACGCTCTTGCTTTCTAGAGTCTCTAATACAGCAGGAAACTTGAGTGTGCTCAGAACAAAAGAACTGTGTTTCCTACACATACGGACCATAACTAGTTCAACTCTGTTTCTGAAACTGAAACAAACCACAGGTCCTCTAACACCCAATGCTTGTCAGTTAAGATGAGAAACGTGTGAGCTTCGTGAACGATGTAGTTCGTTTAGCTGTAAGTTAATGCCCTTACCTGAAAAAAGTCCTGGTGGTAGGAAGAATCAGAGCCTGGGATTTAACTCCATTTCTGAAGTGAAACATACAGCAGAGTTCTCATCCATATATCACACTCTGCTTTAGAGCAAGAAGCACGCTCTTGCTTTCCAGAGTCTCTAAGACAGCAGGAAACGTGAGTGTGATGAGAACAAAGAACGGTGTTTCCTACACATACAGACAATATCTAGTCCAACTCTGCTTTTGAAACTGATACAAAGCACTAGTCCTCTAACATCCAATGCTTGTCAGTTAAGATGAGAAACGTGTGAGCTTCATGAACAAAGTAGTTCGTTTGAGCTGAAAAGTGACTGACCTTACTGAACTCGAAGTCTTTCTTGTAGGAAGACACAGAGCCTTGAATTTAACTCGATTTCTGAAGGGAAACACACAGCATAGTTCTCATCCATGGATCACACTCTGCTTTAGAGCAAGAAGCACGCTCTTGCTTTCTAGAGTCTATAATACAGCAGGAAACTTGAGTGTGCTCAGAACAAAAGAACGGTGTTTCTTACACATACGGGGCTTATCTAGTTCAACTATGCCTCTGAAATTGACACAAAGCACAGGTCCTCTAACATCCAATGTTTGTCATTTAAGATGAGAAACGTGTGAGCTTCGTGAATGATGTAGTTCGTTTGACCTGAAAAGTGACTGCCCTTACCTGAAATGACGTAGTGCTTGTAGGAAGACACAGAGCCTGGAATTTAACTCCATTTCTGGAGGGAAACACACAGCATAGTTCTCATCCATTGATCACATTCTGATTTTGAGCAAGAAGCACGCTCTTGCTTTCCAGAGTCTCTAAGACAGCAGGAAATGTGAGTGTGATGAGAACAAAGAACGGAGTTTCCTACACACACAGACCATATCTATTCCAACTCTTCTTCTGAAACTGATACAAAGCACTGCTCCTCTAACATCCAATGCTTGTCTTTTAAGATGAGAAACGTGTGAGCTTCCTGAACGATGTAGGAAATTTGATCTGAAAAGTGACTGCCTTTACCTGAAACGAAGTAGTGCTTGTAGGAAGACACAGAGCCTCGGATTTAACTCCATTTCTGTAGCAAAACACACAGCATAGTTCTCATCCATGGATCACACTCTGCTTTAGAGCAAGAAGGACGCTCTTGCTTTCTAGAATCTCTAATAAAGCAGGAAACTTGAGTGTGCTCAGAACGAAAGAACGGTGTTTCCTACACATACAGACCATATCTAGTTCAACTCTGCTTCTGAAACTGAAAGAAGCCACAGGTCCTCTAACATCCAATGCTTGTCAGTTGAGATGAGAAACGTGTAAGCTTCGTGAAGGATGTAGTTCGTTTGAGCTGAAAAGTGACTGCCCTTACCTGAAACGAAGTAGTGCATGTAGGAAGACACAGAGCCTGGGATTTTACTCCATTTCTGAAGGGAAACACACAGCATAGTTCTCATCCATTGATCACACTCTGATTTTGAGCAAGAAGCACGCTCTTGCTTTCCAGAGTCTCTAAGACAGCAGGAAATGTGAGTGTGATGAGAACAAAAGAACGGTGTTTCCTACACACATGGACCATATCTATTTCAACTCTTCTTCTGAAACTGATACAAAGCTCTGCTCCTCTAACATCCAATGCTTGTCTTTTAAGATGAGAAACGTGTGAGCTTCCTGAACGATGTAGGAAATTTGATCTGAAAAGTGACTGCCTTTACCTGAAACGAAGTAGTGCATGTAGGAAGACACAGAGCCTGGGATTTTACTCCATTTCTGAAGGGAAACACACAGCATAGTTCTCATCCTTTGATCACACTCTGATTTAGAGAAAGAAGCATGCTCTTGCTTTCTAAATTCACTAATAGAGCAGGAAACTTGAGTGTGCTCAGAGCAAAAGAACAGTGTTTCCTAAACAAACAGACCATATCTCGTTCAAATCTGCTTCTGAAACTGAAAGAAACCACAGGTCTTCTAACATCCAATGCTTGTCAGTAAAGATGAGAAACGTGTGAGCTTCCTGAACAATGTAGTTCGTTTGAGCTGTAAAGTAACTGCCCTTACCTGAAACGAAGACTTGCTTGTAGGGAGACTCAGAACCTGGGGTTAAACTCCATTTCCGTAGTGAAACACACAGCATAGTTCTCATCCATTGATCTCACTCTGCTTTAGAGCAATAAGCACGCTCTTGCTCCCCAGAATATCTAAGAGAGCAGGAAACGTTAGTGTGATGAGAACAAAAGAGCAGAGTTTCCTACACGTACGGACAATATCTAGTAAAACTCTGCTTCTGAAACTGATACAAAGCACATGTCCTCTAACATCCAATGCTTGTCATTTAAGATGAGAAACGTGTGTGCTTCGTGAACAATGTAGGAAATTTGATCTGAAAAGATCCTGCCATTACCTGAAAGGAAGTAGTGCTTATAGGAAGACACAGAGCCTGGAATTTAACTCCATTCTGAAGTGAAACACACAGCAGAGTTCTCATATATAGATCACACTCTGCTTAAGAGCAAGAAGCGCGCTCTTGCTTTCTAGAGTCTAAATGCAGCAGGAAACTTGAGTGTGCTCAGAAACAAAGAACGGTGTATCCTACACATACGGGCCTTATCTAGTTCAACTCTGCCTCTGAAATTGATACAAAGCACATGTCCTCTAACATCCAATGCTTGTCATTTAAGATGAGAAACGTGTGAGCTTTGTGAACCATGTAGTTCGTTTGAGCTGAAAAGTGACTGCCCTTACCTAAAACGAAGTAGTGCTTGTATGAAGACAGAGAGCCTGGGATTTAACTCCTTTTCTGAAGGGAAACACACAGCATAGTTCTCATCCATGGATCACACTCTGCTTTAGAGCAAGAAGGACGCTCTTGCTTTCTAGAATCTCTAATAAAGCAGGAAACTTGAGTGTGCTCAGAACAAAAGAACGGTGTTTCCTACACATACAGACCATATCTAGTTCAACTCTGCTTATGAAACGTAAAGTAACCACAGGTCCTCAACATCCAATGCTGTCAGTTAAGATGAGAAACATGAGAGGTTCGTGAAGGATGTAGTTCGTTTGAGCTGAAAAGTGATTGCCCTTACCTGAAACGAAGTAGTGCTTGTAGGAAGACACAGAGCCTGGGATTTAACTCCATTTCTGAAAGGAAACACACAGCATAGTTCTCATCCATTGATCACACTCTGCTTAAGAGCAAGAAGCACGCTCTTGCTTTCCAGAATCTCTAAGACAGCAGGAAACGTGTGTGTGATGAGAACAAAAGAACGTTGTTTCCTACGCACACGGACCATATCTATTCCAACTCTTCTTCTGAAACTGATACAAAGCACTGCTCCTCTAACATCCAATGCATGTCATTTAAGATGAGAATCATGTGAGCTTCGTGAACGATATAGTTGGTTTGAGCTGTAAAGAAACTGCCCTTACCGGAAACGAAGTCTTGCTTGTAGGGAGACTCAGAACCTGGAGTTTAATTCCATTTCGGAAGTGAAAAACACAGCAGAGTTCTCATATATAGATCACACTCTGCTTTAGAGCAAGAAGCACGCTCTTGCTTTCTAGAGTCTCTAATACAGCAGGAAACTTGAGTGTGTTCAGAACAAAAGAACGGTGTTTCCTACACTTAAGGACCATAACTAGTTCAACTCTGTTTCTGTAATGGAAAGAAGACACAGGTCCTCAAACATCCAAAGCTTGTCAGTTAAGATGAGAAACGTGTGAGCTTCGTTAAGGATGTAGTTCGTTTGAGCTGAAAAGTGACTGCCCATACTTCAAACGAAGTCTTGCTTGTAAGAAGACACAGAGCCTGGGATTTAACTCCATTTCTGAAGGGAAACACACATCAGAGTTCTCATCCATTGATCACACTCTGCTTTAGAGCAAGAAGCACGCTCTTGCTTAACATAGTCTCTAAGACAGCAGGAAACCTGAGTGTGATGAGAACAAAAGAACGGTGTTTCCTACACGTACGGACTATATCTAGTCCAACTCTGCTTCTGAAACTGATACAAAGCACTGGTCCTCTAACATCCAATGCTTGTCATTTAAGATGAGAAACGTGTGAGCTTCGTGAACGATGTAGTTCCTTTGAGCTGAAAAGTGACTGCCCTTACCTGAAACGAAGTAGTGCTTGTAGGAAGACACAGAGCCTGGGATTTAACTCCATTTCTGAAGGCAAACACACAGCATAGTTCTCATCCATGGATCACATTCTGCTTTAGAGCAAGAATCACGCTCTTGCTTTCTAGAATCTCTAATACAGCAGGAAACTTGAGTGTGCTCAGAACCAAAGAACGGGGTTTCCTACACATACAGGCGTTATCTAGTTCAACTCTGCCTCTGAAATTGATACAAAGCACAAGACCTCTAACCTCCAATGCTTGTCAGTTAAGATGAGAAACGTGTGAGCTTCGTGAAGGATGTAGTTCGTTTGAGCTGAAAAGTGACTGCCCTTACCTGAAACGAAGTAGTGCTTGTAGGAAGACAGGGAGCCTGGGATTTAACTCCATTTCTGAAGGGAAACACAGAGCATAGTTCTCATACATTGATCACACTCTGCTTTAGAGCAAGAAGCACGCTCTTGCTTTCCAGAATCTCTAAGACAGCAGGAAACGTGAGTGTGATGAAAACAAAAGAACGGTGTTTCCTACACGTACGGACTATATCTAGTCCAACTCTGCTTCTCAAACTGATACAAAGCACTGGTCCTCTAACATCCAATGCTTGACAGTTAAGATGAGAAACGTGTGAGCTTCGTGAACGATGTATTTCGTTTGAGCTGAAAAGTGACTGCCCTTACCTGAAACGAAGTCTTGCTTGTAGGAGGACATAGAGCCTGGGATTTAACTCCATTTCTGAATGGAAACACAGAGCATAGTTCTCATCCATAGATCACACTCTGCTTTAGAGCAAGAAGCACGCTCTTGCTTTCCAGAGTCTCTAAGACAGCAGGAAACGTGAGTGTGATGAGAACAAAAGAATGGTGTTTCCAAACGTACGGACTATATCTAGTCCAACTCTGCTTCTGAAACTGATACAAAGCACTGGTCCTCTAACATCCAATGCTTGTCAGTTAAGATGAGAAACGAGTGAGCTTCCTGAACGATGTAGTTCGTTTGAGCTGAAAAGTGACTACCCTTACCTGAAACGAAGTCTTGCTTGTAGGAAGACACAGAGCCTGGGATTTAACTCCAATTCTGAAGGGAAACACACAGCATAGTTCTCATCCATTGATCACACTCTGCTTTAGAGCAAGAAGCACGCTCTTGCTTTCATGAGTATCTAAGTCAGCAGGAAACGTTAGTGTGATGAGAACAAAAGACCGGTGTTTCCTACACATACGGAAAATATCTAGTAAAACTCTGCTTGTGAAACTGATACAAAGCACTGCTCCTCTAACATCCAATGCTTGTCATTTAAGATGAGAAACGTGTGTGCTTCGTGAGCGATGTAGGAAATTTGATCTGAAAAGAGACTGCCGTTACCTGAAAGGAAGTAGTGCTTGTAGGAAGACACAGAGCCTGGGATTTAAATCCATTCTGAAGTGAAACACACAGCAGAGTTCTCATATATAGATCACACTCTGCTTTAGAGCAAGAAGCACGCTCTTGCTTTCTAGAGTCTCAAATGCAGCAGGAAACTTGAGTGTGCTCAGAACCAAAGAACGGTGTTTCCTACACATACGGGCCTTATCTAGTTCAACTCTGCCTCTGAAATTGATACAATGCACATGTCCTCTAACATCCAATGCTTGTTATTTACGATGAGAAACTTGTGAGCTTTGCGAACGATGTAGTTCGTTTGAGCTGAAAAGTGACTGCCCTTACCTAAAAAGAAGTAGTGCTTGTATGAAGACAGAGAGCCTGTGATTTACCTCCTTTTCTGAAGGGAAACACACAGCATAGTTCTCATCCATGGATCACACTCTGCTTTAGAACAAGAATCACACTCTTGCTTTCCAGAGTCTCTAAGACAGTAGGAAACGTGAGTGTGATGAGAACAAAAGAACGCTGTTTCCTACACACACGGACCATATCTATTCCAACTCTTCTTCTGAAACTGATAGAAAGCGCTGCTCCTCTAACATCCAATGCTTGTAATTTAAGATGAGAAACGTGTGAGCTTCGTGAACGATGTAGGAAATTTGATCTGAAAAGTGACTGCCGTTACCTGAAATGAAGTAGTGCTTGTAGGAAGACACAGAGCCTGGGATGTAACTCCATTTATGAAGGGGAACACACAGCATAGTTCTCATCCATTCCTCACAATCGGCTTTAGAGCAAGAAGCACGCTCTTGCTTTCTAGATTCTCTAATACAGCAGGAAACGTGAGTGTGCTCAGAACAAATGAACGGTGTTTCCTACACATACGGACCATATCTAGTCCAAATCTGCTGCTGAAACTGATACAAACCACAGGTCCTCTAACATCCAATGCTTGTCAGTTAAGATGAGAAACGTGTGAGCTTTGTGAATGATATAGTTCGTTTAGCTGTAAAGAAACTGCCCTTACCTGAAACGATGTCTTGCTTGCAGGGAGACTCAGAGCCTGGGGTTTAACTCCATTTCTGAAGTGAAACACACAGCAGATGTCTCATATATAGATCACACTCTGCTTTAGAGCAAGAAGCATGCCATTGCTTTCTAGTGTCTCTAAGAGAGCAGGAAACATGAGTGTGCTGAGAACAAAAGAACGGTGTTTCATACACATACAGACCATATCTAGTCCAACTCTGCCTCTGAAATTGATACAAAGCACAGGTCCTCTAACATCCAATGCTTGTCATTTAAGATGAGAAACGTATGAGCTTCGTGAACGATGTAGTTCTTTTGAGCTGAAAAGAGACTGCCCTTACCTGAAATGAAGTAGGGCTTGTAGGAAGACATAGAGCCTGGGATTTAACTCCATTTCTGAAGGGAAACACAGAGCATAGTTCTCATCCATTGATCACACTCTGCTTTAGAGCAAGAAGCACACTCTTGCTTTCCACACTCTAAGACATCAGGAAACGTGAGTGTGCTGAGAACAAAAGATCGGTGTTTCCTACACGTACAGACCATATCTAGTTCAACTGTGCTTATGAAACGGAAAGAAACCACAGGTCCTCAACATCTAATGCTTGTCAGTTAAGATGAGAAACGTGTGAGCTTCGTGAAGGATGTAGTTCGTTTGAGCTGAAAAGTGACTGCCCTTACCTGAAACGAAGTAGTGTTTGTAGTCAGACAGAGAGCCTGGGATTTAACTCCATTTCTTAAAGGAAACACACTGCATAGTTCTCATCCATTGATTACACTCTGCTTTAGAGCAAGAAGCACGCTCTTGCTTTCTAGAATCTCTAATACAGCAGGAAACTTGAGTGTGCTCAGAACCAAAGAACGGGGTTTCCTACACATACAGGCGTTATCTAGTTCAACTCTGCCTCTGAAATTGACACAAAGCACACGTCCTCTAACATCCAATGCTTGTCATTTAAGATGAGAAACGTGTGAGCTTCGTGAACGATGTAGGAAATTTGATCTGAAAGTGACTGCCGTTACCTGAAATGAAGTAGTGCTTGTAGGAAGACACAGAGCCTGGGATTTAACTCCATTTCTGAAGGGAAACACACAGCATAGTTCTCATCCATGGATCACACTCTGCTTTAGAGCAAGAAGCACGCTTTTGCTTTCTAGAATCTCCAATAAAGCAGGAAACTTGAGTGTGCTCAGAACAAAGGAACGGTGTTTCCTACACATACAGACCATATCTAGTTCAACTCTGCTTCTGAAACGGAAAGAAGCCACAGATCATCTAACCTCCAATGCTTGTCAGTTAAGATGAGAAACGTGTGAGCTTCGTGAACGATGTAGGAAATTTGATCTGAAAAGTGACTGCCGTTACCTGAATCAAAGTAGTGCTTGTAGGAAGACACAGAGCCTGGGATTTAACTGCATTTCTGAAGTGGAACACACAACATAGTTCTCATCCATTGATCACAATCTGCTTTAGAGCAAGAAGCACGCTCTTTCTTTCTAGATTCTCTAATACAGCAGGAAACGTGAGTGTGCTCAGAACAAATGAATGGTGTTTCCTACACATACGGACCATATCTAGTTCAACACTGCTGCTGAAACTGATATAAAGCACAGGTCCTCTAACACCGAATGCTTGTCAGTTAAGATGAGAAACATGTGAGCTTTGGGAATGATGTAGTTCGTTTAGCTGTAAAGTAACTGCCCTTACCAGAAACGAAGTCTTGCTTGTAGGGAGACTCAGAGCCTGGGGTTTAACTCCATTTCTGAAGTGAAACACACAGCTGAGGTCTCATATATAGATCAAACTCTGCTATAGAGCAAGAAGCACGCTCTTGCTTTCTAGATTCTCTAAGACAGCAGGAAACATGAGTGTGCTGAGAACAAAACAACGGTGTTTCCTACACCTACGGACCATATCTAGTCCAACACTGCTGCTGAAACTGATACAAAGCACTGGTCCTCTAACATCCAATGCTTGTCAGTTAAGATGAGAAACGTGTGAGCTTCATGAACGATGTAGTTCGTTTGAGCTGAAAAGTGACTGCCCTTACTTGAATCGAAGTCTTGCTTGTAGGAAGACACAGAGACTGGGATTAAACTCCATTTCTGAAGGGAAACACCCAGCATAGTTCTCATCGACGGATTAAACTCTGCTTTAGAGCAAGAAGCACACTCTTTCTTTCTAAATTCACTAATAGAACAGGAAACTTGAGTGTGCTCAGAACAAAAGAACAGTGTTTCCTAAACATACAGACTATATCTAGTTCAAATCTCTTTCTGAAACTGAAAGAAACCACAGGTCCTCTAACATCCAATTCTTGTCAGTTAAGATTAGAAACGTGTGAGCTTCATGAACGATGTAGTTCGTTTGAGCTGTAAAGTAACTGCCCTTACCTGAAACGAAGCCTTGCTTGTAGGAACACTGAGAGCCTGGGATTTAACTCCATTTCTGAAGGGAAACACACAGGATAGTTCTCATCCATGAATCAAACTCTGCTTTAGAGCAAGAAGGATGCTTTTGCTTTCAAGAATCGCTAATAAAGCAGGAAACTTGAGTGTGCTCAGAACAAAAGAAAGGTGTTTCCTACACATACAGACCATATCTAGTTCAACTCTGCTTATGAAACGGAAAGTAACCACAGGTCCCCAACATCTAATGCTTGTCAGTTAAGATGAGAAACGTGTGAGGTTCGTGAAGGATGTAGTTCGTTTGAGCTGAAAAGTGACTGCCCTTACCTGAAACGAAGTAGTGCTTGTAGGAAGACACAGAGCCTGGGATTTAACTCCATTTCTGAAGGGAAACACACAGCATAGTTCTCATCCACTGATCACACTCTGCTTTAGAGCTAGAAGCACGCTCTTGCTTTCCAGAGTCTCTAAGACAGCAGGAAACGTGAGTGTGATGAGAACAAAAGAATGGTGTTTACTACACATACGGACCATATCTATTCCATCTCTTTTTCTGAAACTGATACAAAGCACATGTCCTCTAACATCCAATGCTTGTCATTTAAGATGAGAAACGTGTGAGCTTTGTGAACGATGTAGGAAATTTGATCTGAAAAGTGACTGCCCTTACCTAAAACGAAGTAGTGCTTGTATGAAGACAGAGAGCCTGGGATTTAACTCCATTTCTGAAGGGATACACACAGCATAGTTCTCATCAATGGATCACACTCTGCTTTAGAGCAAGAAGGATGCACTTGCTTTCTAGAATCTCTAATAAAGCAGGAAACTTGAGTGTGCTCAGAACAAAAGAACGGTGTTTCCTACACATACAGACCATATCTAGTTCAACTCTGCTTATGAAACGGAAAGAAACCACAGGTCCTCAACATCCAATGCTTGTCAGTTAAGATGAGAAACGTGTGAGTTTCGTGAAGGATGTAGTTCGTTTGAGCTGAAAAGTGACTGCCCTTACCTGAAACGAAGTAGAGCTTGTAGGAAGACACAGAGCCTGGGATTTAACTCCATTTCTGAAGGGAAACACACAGCATAGTTCTCATCCACTGATCACACTCTGCTTTAGAGCAAGAAGCACGCTCTTGCTGTCCAGTGTTCTAAGAGAGCAGGAAACATGAGTGTGATGAGAACAAAAGAATGGTGTTTCCTACACACACGGACCATATCTATTCCAACTCTCCTTCTGAAACTGATACAAAGCACTGCTCCTCTAACATCCAATGCTTGTCATTTAAGATGAGAAACGTGTGAGCTTCGTGAACGATGTAGGAAATTTGATCTGAAAAGTGATTGCCGTTACCTGAAATGAAGTTGTGCTTGTAGGAAACACAGAGCCTGGGATTTAACTCCATTTCTGAAGGGAAACACACAGCATAGTTCTCATGGACGGATCACACTCTGCTTTGGAGCAAGAAGCATGCTCTTGCTTTCTAAATTCACTAATAGTGCAGGAAACTTGAGTGTGCTCAGATCAAAAAACAGTGTTTCCTAAACAAACAGACCATATCTAGTTCAAATCTGCTTCTGAAACTGAAAGAAACCACAGGTCCTCTAACATCCAATGCTTGTCAGTAAAGATGAGAAACGTGTGAGCTTCCTGAACAATGTAGTTCGTTTGAGCTGTAAAGTAACTGCCCTTACCTGAAACGAAGACTTGCTTGTAGGGAGACTCAGAGCCTGGGGTTAAACTCCATTTCCGTAGTGAAACACACAGCATTGTTCTCATCCATTGATCTCACTCTGCTTTAGAGCAAGAAGCACGCTCTTGCTCCCCAGAATATCTAAGAGAGCAGGAAACGTTAGTGTGATGAGAACAAAAGAGCAGAGTTTCCTACACGTACGGACAATATCTAGTAAATCTCTGCTTCTGAAACTGATACAAAGCACATGTCCTCTAACATCCAATGCTTGTCATTTAAGATGAGAAACGTGTGTGCTTCGTGAACAATGTAGGAAATTTGATCTGAAAAGAGCCTGCCGTTACCTGAAAGGAAGTAGTGCTTATAGGAAGACACAGAGCCTGGAATTTAACTCCATTCTGAAGTGAAACACACAGCAGAGTTCTCATATATAGATCACACTCTGCTTTAGAGCAAGAAGCACGCTCTTGCTTTCTAGAGTCTAAATGCAGCAGGAAACTTGAGTGTGCTCAGAAAAAAAGAACGGTGTATCCTACACATACGGGCCTTATCTAGTTCAACTCTGCCTCTGAAATTGATACAAAGCACATGTCCTCTAACATCCAATGATTGTCATTTAAGATGAAAAACGTGTGAGCTTTGTGAACGATGTAGTTCGTTTGAGCTGAAAAGTGACTGCCCTTACTTAAAACGAAGTAGTGATTGTATGAAGACAGAGAGACTGGGATTTAACTCCATTTCTGAAAGGAAACACACAGCATAGTTCTCATCCATTGATCACAATCTGCTTTAGAGCAAGAAGCACGCTCTTTCTTTCTAGATTCTCTAATACAGCAGGAAACGTTAGTGTGCTGAGAACAAAAGAACGGTGTTTCATACACATACAGACCATATCTAGTCCAACTCTGCCTCTGAAATTGATACAAAGCACAGGTCCTCTAACATCCAATGCTTGTCATTTAAGATGAGAAACGTGTGAGCTTTGTGAATGATGTAGTTCTTTTGAGCTGAAAAGAGACTGCCATTACCTGAAAGGAAGTAGTGCTTGTAGGAAGACACAGAGCCTGGGATTTAACTCCATTCTGAAGTGAAACACACAGCAGAGTTCTCATATATAGATCACACTCTGCTTTGAGCAAGAAGCACACTCTTGCTTTCTAGAGTCTCAAATGCAGCAGGAAACTTGAGTGTGCTCAGAACCAAAGAACGGTGTTTCCTACACATACGGGCCTTATCTAGTTCAACTCTGCCTCTGAAATTGATACAATGCACATGTCCTCTAACATCCAATGCTTGTCATTTAAGATGAGAAACTTGTGAGCTTTGCGAACGATGTCGTTCGTTTGAGCTGAAAAGTGACTGCCCTTACCTAAAAAGATGTAGTGCTTGTATGAAGACAGAGAGCCTGGGATTTCCCTACTTTTCTAAAGGGAAACACACAGCATAGTTCTCATCCATGGATCACACTCTGCTTTAGAACAAGAATCACGCTCTTGCTTTCCAGAGTCTCTAAGACAGTAGGAAACGTGAGTGTGATGAGAACAAAAGAACGCTGTTTCCTACACCCACGGACCATATCTATTCCAACTCTTCTTCTGAAACTGATACAAAGCGCTGCTCCTCTAACATCCAATGCTTGTAATTTAAGATGAGAAACATGTGAGCTTCGTGAACGATGTAGGAAATTTGATCTGAAATGTGACTGCCGTTACGTGAAATGAAGTAGTGCTTGTAGGAACACACAGAGCCTGGGATTTAACTATATTTATGAAGGGGAACACACAGCATAGTTCTCGTCCATTCATCACAATCGGCTTTAGAGCAAGAAGCACGCTCTTGCTTTCTAGATTCTCTAATACAGCAGGAAACGTGAGTGTGCTCAGAACAAATGAACGGTGTTTCCTACACATACGGACCATATCTAGTCCAACTCTGCTGCAGAAACTGATACAAACCACAGGTCCTCTAACATCCAATGCTTGTCAGTTAAGATGAGAAACGTGTGAGCTTTGTGAATGATATAGTTCGTTTAGCTGTAAAGAAACTGCCCTTACCTGAAACGATGTCTTGCTTGCAGGGAGACTCAGAGCCTGAGGTTTAACTCCATTTCTGAAGTGAAACACACAGCATAGTTCTGATCCATGGATCACACTCTGCTTTAGAGCAAGAAGCACGCTCTTGCTTTCCAGAATCTCTAAGACAGCAGGAAACGTGAGTGTGATGAAAACAAAAGAACGGTGTTTCCTACACGTACGGACTATATCTAGTCCAACTCTGCTTCTGAAACTGATACAAAGCACTGGTCCTCTAACATCCAATGCTTGACAGTTAAGATGAGAAACGTGTGAGCTTCGTGAACGATGTAGTTCTTTTGAGCTGAAAAGTGACTACCTTTACCAGAAATGAAGTAGTGCTTGTAGGAAGACACACAGCCTGTGATTTAACTCCATTTCTGAAAGGAAACACTCAGCATAGTTCTCATCCATTGATCACACTCTGATTTAGAGCAAGAAGCATGCTCTTGCTTTCTAGACTCTCTAATACAGCAGGAAACTTGAGAGTGCTCAGAACAAAAGAACGTTGTTTCCTACACATACGGGCCTTATCTAGGTCAACTCTGCTTCTGAAACTGAAACAAACCACAGGTCCTCTAACATCCAATGCTTGTCAGTTAAGATGAGAAATGTGTGAGCTTTGTGAACGATGTAAATCGTTTGAGCTGTAAAGTAACTGCCCGTACCTGAAAAGAAGTCTTGCTTGTAGGAAGACACAGAGCCTGGGATTTAACTCCATTTCTGAAGTGAAACACACAGCAGAGTTCTCATATATAGATCACACTCTGCTTTAGAGCAAGAAGCACGCTCTTGCCTTCTAGAATCTCCAATAAAGCAGGAAACTTGAGTGTGCTCAGAACAAAGGAACGGTGTTTCCTACACATACAGACCATATCTAGTTCAACTCTGCTTCTGAAACGGAAAGAAGTCACAGGTCCTCTAACCTCCAATGCTTGTCAGTTAAGATGAGAAACGTGTGAGCTTCGTGAAGGATGTAGTTCGTTTGAGCTTAAAAGTGACTGCCCATACTTCAAACGAAGTCTTGCTTGTAGGAATACACAGAGCCTGGAATTTAACTCCATTTCTGAAGGGAAACACACAGCATAGTTCTCATCCATGGATCACACTCTGCTTTAGAGCAAGAAGGACGCTCTTGCTTTCTAGAATCTCCAATAAAGCAGGAAACTTGAGTGTGCTCAGAACAAAGGAACGGTGTTTCCTACACATAGAGACCATATCTAGTTCAACTCTGCTTCTGAAACGGAAAGAAGCCACAGATCCTCTAACCTCCAATGCTTGTCAATTAAGATGAGAAACGTGTGAGGTACGTGAAGGATGTAGGAAATTTGATCTGAAAAGTGACTGCCGTTAACTGAAACAAAGTAGTGCTTGTAGGAAGACACAGAGCCTGGGATTTAACTCCATTTCTGAAGTGGAACACACAACATAGTTCTCATCCATTGATCACAATCTGCTTTAGAGCAAGAAGCACGCTCTTTCTTTCTAGATTCTCTAATACAGCAGGAAACGTGAGTGTGCTCCAAACAAATGAACTATGTTTCCTACACATACGGACCATATCTAGTCCAACACTGCTGCTGAAACTGATATAAACCAGAGGTCCTCTAACATCAAATGCTTGTCAGTTAAGATGAGAAACGTGTGAGCTTTGGGAACGATGTAGTTCGTTTAGCTGTAAAGTAACTGACCTTACCAGAAACGAAGTCTTGCTTGTAGGGAGACTCAGAGCCTGGGGTTTAACTCCATTTCTGAAGTGAAACACACAGCTGAGGTCTCATATATAGATCACACTCTGCTTTAGAGCAAGAAGGATGCTCTTGCTTTCTAGAATCTCTAATAAAGCAGGAAACTTGAGTGTGCTCAGAACAAAAGAACGGTGTTTCCCACACATACAGACCATATCTAGTTCAACTCTGCTTATGAAACGGAAAGAAACCACAGGTCCTCAACATCCAATGCTTGTCAGTTAAGATGAGAAACGTGTGAGGTACGTGAAGGATGTAGTTCGTTTGAGCTGAAAAGTGACTGCCCTTACTTGAAACGAAGTAGTGCTTGTAGGAAGACACAGAGTCTGGGATTTAACTCCATTTCTGAAAGGAAACAAACAGCATAGTTCTCATCCATTGATCACACTCTGCTTTAGAGCAAGAAGCACGCTCTTGCTTTCCAGAGTCTCTAAGACAGCAGGAAACGTGAGTGTGATGAGAACAAAAGAACGCTGTTTTCTACACACATGGACCATATCTATTCCAACTCTTCTTCTGAAACTGATACAAAGCACTGCTCCTCTAACGTCCAATGCTTGTCATTTAAGATAAGAAACGTGTGAGCTTCGTGAACGATGTAGGAAATTTGATCTGAAAAGTGACTGCCGTTACCTGAAACGAAGTAGTGCTTGTAGGAAGATACAGAGCCTGCGATGTAACTCCATTCTGAAGTGAAACACACAGCATAGTTCTCAACCATGGATAACACTCTGCTTTAGAGCAAGAATCATGCTCTTGCTTTCCACACTCTAAGACAGCAGGAAACGTGAGTGTGCTGAGAACAAAAGAACGGTGTTTCATACATATACAGACCATATCTAGTCCAACTCTGCGTCTGAAATTGATACAAAGCACAGGTCCTCTAACATCCAATGCTTGTCATTTAAGATGAGAAACGTGTGAGCTTCGTGAACGATGTAGTTCGTTTGCACTGAAAAGTGACTGCCGTTACCTGAAATGAAGTAGTGCTTGTAGGAAGACACAGAGCCTGGGATTTAACTCCATTTCTGAAGGGAAACACACAGCATAGTTCTCATCCATGGATCACACTCTGCTTTAGAGGAAGAATCACGCTCTTGCTTTCTAGAATCTCCAATAAAGCAGGAAACTTGAGTGTGCTCAGAACAAAGGAACGGTGTTTTCTACACATACAGACCATATCTAGTTCAACTCTGCTTCTGAAACGGAAAGAAGCCACAGATCCTCTAACCTCCAATGCTTGTCAGTTAAGATGAGAAACGTGTGAGCTTCGTGAACGATGTAGGAAATTTGATCTGAAAAGTGACTGCCGTTACCTGAATCAAAGTAGTGCTTGTAGGAAGACACAGAGCCTGGGATTTAACTCCATTTCTGAAGTGGAACAAACAACATAGTTCTCATCCATTGATCATAATCTGCTTTAGAGCAAGAAGCACGCTCTTTCTTTCTAGATTCTCTAATACAGCAGGAAACGTGAGTGTGCTCAGAACAAATGAACGGTGTTTCATACACATACGGACCATATCTAGTCCAACACTGCTGTTGAAACTGATATAAACCACAGGTCCTCTAACATCGAATGCTTGTCAGTTAAGATGAGAAACGTGTGAGCTTTTGAATGATGTAGTTCGTTTAGCTGTAAAGTAACTGCACTTACCAGAAACGAAGTCTTGCTTGTAGGGAGACTCAGAGCCTGGGGTTTAACTCCATTTCTGAAGTGAAACACACAGCTGAGGTCTCATATATAGATCACACTCTGCTATAGAGCAAGAAGAACGCTCTTGCTTTCTAGAGTCTCTAAGACAGCAGGAAACATGAGTGTGCTGAGAACAAAATATCAGTGTTTCATACACATACAGACCATATCTAGTCCAACTCTGCCTCTGAAATTGATACAAAGCACTGGTCCTCTAACATCCAATGCTTGTCAGTTAAAAAGAGAAACGTGTGAGCTTTGTGAACGATGTAGTTCGTTTGAGCTGAAAAGTGACTGCCCTTACCTGAAATGAAGTAGTGCTTGTAGGAAGACATAGAGCCTGGGATTTAACTCCATTTCTGAAGGGAAACACAGAGCATAGTTCTCATCCATAGATCACACTCTGCTTTAGAGCAAGAAGCACGCTCTTGCTTTCTAGAGTCTCTAAGACAGCAGGAAACGTGAGTGTGATGAGAACAAAAGAATGGTGTTTCCAAACGTACGGACTATATCTAGTCCAACTCTACTGCTGAAACTGATACAAAGCACTGGTCCTCTAACATCCAATACTTGTCAGTTAAGATGAGAAACGTGTGAGCTTCCTGAACGATGTAGTTCGTTTGAGCTGAAAAGTGACTGCCCTTACCTGAAACGAAGTCTTGCTTGTAGGAAGACACAGAGCCTGGGATTTAACTCCAATTCTGAAGGGAAACACACAGCATAGTTCTCATCCATTGATCACACTCTGCTTTAGAGCAAGAAGCACGCTCTTGCTTTCTTGAGTATCTAAGACAGCAGTAGACGTTAGTGTGATGAGAACAAAAGACCGGTGTTTCCTACACGTACGGACAATATCTAGTAAAACTCTGCTTCTGAAACTGATACAAAGCACTGCTCCTCTAACATCCAATGCTTGTCATTTAAGATGAGAAACGTGTGTGCTTCGTGAACAATGTAGGAAATTTTATCTGAAAAGAGCCTGCCGTTACCTGAAAGGAAGTATTGCTTATAGGAAGACACAGAGCCTGGAATTTAACTCCCTTCTGAAGTGAAACACACAGCAGAGTTCTCATATATAGATCAAACTCTGCTTTAGAGCAAGAAGCACGCTCTTGCTTTCTAGAGTCTCAAATGCAGCAGGAAACTTGAGTGTGCTCAGAACCAAAGAACGGTGTTTCCTACACATACGGGCCTTATCTAGTTGAACTCTGCCTCTGAAATTGATACAAAGCACATGTCCTCTAACATCCAATGCTTGTCATTTAAGATGAGAAACGTGTGAGCTTTGTGAACGATGTAGTTCGTTTGAGCTGAAAAGAGACTGCCCTTACCTAAAACGAAGTAGTGCTTGTATGAAGACAGAGAGCCTGGGATTTAACTCCTTTTCTGAAGGGAAACACACAGCATAGTTCTCATCCATGGATCACACTCTGCTTTCGAACAAGAATCACGCTCTTGCTTTCCAGAGGCTCTAAGACAGCAGGAAACGTGAGTGTGATGAGAACAAAAGAACGCTGTTTCCTACACACACGGACCATATCTATTCCAACTCTTCTTCTGAAACTGATACAAAGCACTGCTCCTCTAACATCCAATGCTTGTAATTTAAGATGAGAAACGTGTGAGTTCATGAACGATGTAGGAAATTTGATCTGAAAATTGTTTGCTGTTACATGAAATGAAGTAGTGCTTGTAGGAAGACACAGAGCCTGTGATTTAACTCCATTTATGAAGGGGAACACACAGCATAGTTCTGATCCATTGATCACAATCGGCCATAGAGCAAGAAGCACGCTCTTGCTTACTAGATTCTCTAATACAGCAGGAAACTTGAGTGTGCTCAGAACAAAAGAACGGTATTTCCTACACCTACGGACCATATATAGTCCCACTCTGCTGCTGAAACTGATACAAACCACAGGTCCTCTAACATCCAATGCTTGTCAGTTAAGATGAGAAACGATGACCTTTGTGAATGATGTAGTTCGTTTAGCTGTAAAGTAACTGCCCTTACCTGAAACGAAGTCTTGCTTGTAGGGAGACTCAGAGCCTGTGGTTTAACTCCATTTCTGAAGTGAAGCACACAGCAGAGGTCTCATATATAGATCACACTCTGCTTTAGAGCAAGAAGCTTGCTCTTGCTTTCTAGTGTCTCTAAGACAGCAGGAAACATGAGTGTGCTGAGAACAAAAGAACGGTGTTTCATACACATACAGACCATATCTAGTCCAATCTGCCTCTGAAATTGATACAAAGCACAGGTCCTCTAACATCCAATGCTTGTCATTTAAGATGAGAAACGTGTGAGCTTCGTGAACGATGTAGATCGTTTGAGCTGAAAAGTGACTGCCCTTACCTGAAACGAAGTAGTGCTTGTAGGAAGACACAGAGCCTGGGATTTAACTCCATTTCTGAAGGGAAAGACACAGCATAGTTCTGATCCATGGATCACACTCTGCTTTAGAGCAAGAAGGATGCTCTTGCTTTCTAGAATCTCTAATAAAGCAGGAAACTTGAGTGTGCTCAGAACAAAAGAACGATGTTTCCTACACATACAGACCATATCTAGTTCAACTCTGCTTATGAAACGGAAATTAACCACAGGTCCTCAACATCCAATGCTTGTCAGTTAAGATGAGAAACGTGTGAGGTTCGTGAAGGATGTAGTTCGTTTGAGCTGAAAAGTGACTGCCCTTACCTGAAACGAAGTAGTGCTTGTAGGAAGACACAGAGCCTGGGATTTAACTCCATTTCTGAAAGGAAACACACAGCCTAGTTCTCATCCACTGATCACACTCTGCTTTAGAGCAAGAAGCGCGCTCTTGCTTTCTAGAGTCTCTAATACAGCAGGAAATTTGAGTGTGTTCAGAACAAAGAACGGTGTTTCCTACACATAAGGACCATAACTAGTTCAACTCTGTTTCTTAAACGGAAAGAAGCCACAGGTCCTCAAACATCCAATGCTTGTCAGTTAAGATGAGAAACGTGTGAGCTTCGTGAAGGATGTAGTTCGTTTGAGCTGAAAAGGGACTGCCCATACTTCAAACGAAGTCTTGCTTGTAAGAAGACACAGAGCCTGGGATTTAACTCCATTTCTGAAGGGAAACACACAGCATAGTTCTGATCCATGGATCACACTCTGCTTCAGAGCAAGAAGGACGCTCTTGCTTTCTAGAACCTCTAATAAAGCAGGAAACTTGAGTGTGCTCAGAACAAAAGAACGGTGTTTCCTACACATACAGACCATATCTAGTTCAACTCTGCTTATGAAACGGAAAGTAACCACAGGTCCTCAACATCCAATGCTTGTCAGTTAAGATGAGAAACGTGTGAGGTTCGTGAAGGATGTAGTTCGTTTGAGCTGAAAAGTGACTGCCCTTACCTGAAACGAAGTAGTGCTTGTAGGAAGACACAGAGCCTGGGATTTAACTCCATTTCTGAAAGGAAACAAACAGCATAGTTCTCATCCATTGATCACACTCTCCTTTAGAGCAAGAAGCATGCTCTTGCTTTCCAGAGTCTCTAAGACAGCAGGAAACGTGAGTGGGATGAGAACAAAAGAACGGTGTTTCCTACACATACCGACAATATCTAGTAAAACTCTGCTTCTGAAACTGATACAAAGCACTGCTCCTCTAACATCCAATGCTTGTCATTTAAGATGAGAAACGTGTGTGCTTCGTGAGCGATGTAGGCAATTTGATCTGAAAAGAGACTGCCGTTACCTGAAAGGAGGTAGTGATTGTAGGAAGACACAGTGCCTGGGATTTAACTCCATTCTGAAGTGAAACACACAGCAGAGTTCTCATATATATATCACACTCTGCTTTAGAGCAAGAAGCACGCTCTTGCTTTCTAGAGTCTCAAATGCAGCAGGAAACTTGAGTGTGCTCAGAATCAAAGAACGGTGTTTCCTACATATACGGGCCTTATCTAGTTCAACTCTGCCTCTGAAATTGATACAATGCACATGTCCTCTAACATCCAATGCTTGTCATTTAAGATGAGAAACTTGTGAGCTTTGCGAACGATGTAGTTCGTTTGAGCTGAAAAGTGACTGCCCTTACCTAAAAAGAAGTAGTGCTTGTATGAAGACAGAGAGCCTGGGATTTACCTCCTTTTCTGAAGGGAAACACACAGCATAGTTCTCATCCATGGATCACACTCTGCTTTAGAACAAGAATCACGCTCTTGCTTTCCAGAGTCTCTAAGACAGTAGGAAACGTGAGTGTGATGAGAACAAAAGAACGCTGTTTCCTACACACACGGACCATCTATTCCAACTCTTCTTCTGAAACTGATACAAAGCGCTGCTCCTCTAACATCCAATGCTTGTAATTTAAGATGAGAATCGTGTGAGCTTCGTGAACGATGTAGGAAATTTTATCTGAAAAGTGACTGCCGTTACCTGAAATGAAGTAGTGCTTATAGGAAGACACAGAGCCTGGGATTTAACTCCATTTATGAAGGGGAACACACAGCATAGTTCTCATCCATTCATCACAATCGGCTTTAGAGCAAGAAGCACGCTCTTGCTTTCTAGATTCTCTAATACAGCAGGAAACGTGAGTGTGCTCAGAACAAATGAACGGTGTTTCCTACACATACGGACCATATCTAGTCCAACTCTGCTGCTGAAACTGATACAAACCACAGGTCCTCTAACATCCAATGCTTGTCAGTTAAGATGAGAAACGTGTGAGCTTTGTGAATGATATAGTTCGTTTAGCTGTAAAGAAACTGCCCTTACCTGAAACCATGTCTTGCTTGCAGGGAGACTCAGAGCCTGAGGTTTAACTCCATTTCTGAAGTGAAACACACAGCATAGTTCTGATCCATGGATCACACTCTGCTTTAGAGCAAGAAGCACGCTCTTGCTTTCCAGAATCTCTAAGACAGCAGGAAACGTGAGTGTGATGAAAACAAAAGAACGGTGTTTCCTTCACGTACGGACTATATCTAGTCCAACTCTGCTTCTGAAACTGATACAAAGCACTGGTCCTCTAACATCCAATGCTTGACAGTTAAGATGAGAAACGTGTGAGCTTCGTGAACGATGTAGTTCTTTTGAGCTGAAAAGTGACTACCTTTACCAGAAATGAAGTAGTGCTTGTAGGAAGACACACAGCCTGGGATTTAACTCCATTTCTGAAAGGAAACACTCAGCATAGTTCTCATCCATTGATCACACTCTGATTTAGAGCAAGAAGCACGCTCTTGCTTTCTAGACTCTCTAATACAGCAGGAAACTTGAGAGTGCTCAGAACAAAAGAACGTTGTTTCCTACACATACGGGCCTTATCTAGGTCAACTCTGCTTTTGAAACTGAAACAAACCACAGGTCCTCTAACATCCAATGCTTGTCAGTTAAGATGAGAAATGTGTGAGCTTTGTGAACGATGTAAATCGTTTGAGCTGTAAAGTAACTGCCCGTACCTGAAAAGAAGTCTTGCTTGTAGGAAGACACAGAGCCTGGGATTTAACTCCATTTCTGAAGTGAAACACACAGCAGAGTTCTCATATATAGATCACACTCTGCTTTAGAGCAAGAAGCATGCTCTTGCCTTCTAGAATCTCCAATAAAGCAGGAAACTTGAGTGTGCTCAGAACAAAGGAACGGTGTTTCCTACACATACAGACCATATCTAGTTCAACTCTGCTTCTGAAACGGAAAGAAGTCACAGGTCCTCTAACCTCCAATGCTTGTCAGTTAAGATGAGAAACGTGTGAGCTTCGTGAAGGATGTAGTTCATTTGAGCTTAAAAGTGACTGCCCATACTTCAAACGAAGTCTTGCTTGTAGGAATACACAGAGCCTGGAATTTAACTCCATTTCTGAAGGGAAACACACAGCATAGTTCTCATCCATGGATCACACTCTGCTTTAGAGCAAGAAGGACTCTCTTGCTTTCTAGAATCTCCAATAAAGCAGGAAACTTGAGTGAGCTCAGAACAAAGGAACGGTGTTTCCTACACATAGAGACCATATCTAGTTCAACTCTGCTTCTGAAACGGAAAGAAGCCACAGATCCTCTAACCTCCAATGCTTGTCAATTAAGATGAGAAACGTGTGAGGTACTTGAAGGATGTAGGAAATTTGATCTGAAAAGTGACTGCCGTTAACTGAAACAAAGTACTGCTTGTAGGAAGACACAGAGCCTGGGATTTAACTCCATTTCTGAAGTGGAACACACAACATAGTTCTCATCCATTGATCATAATCTGCTTTAGAGCAAGAAGCACGCTCTTTCTTTCTAGATTCTCTAATACAGCAGGAAACGTGAGTGTGCTCCAAACAAATGAACTATGTTTCCTACACATACGGACCATATCTAGTCCAACACTGCTGCTGAAACTGATATAAACCAGAGGTCCTCTAACATCGAATGCTTGTCAGTTAAGATGAGAAACGTGTGAGCTTTGGGAACGATGTAGTTCGTTTAGCTGTAAAGTAACTGACCTTACCAGAAACGAAGTCTTGCTTGTAGGGAGACTCAGAGCCTGGGGTTTAACTCCATTTCTGAAGTGAAACACACAGCTGAGGTCTCATATATAGATCACACTCTGCTTTAGAGCAAGAAGGATGCTCTTGCTTTCTAGAATCTCTAATAAAGCAGGAAACTTGAGTGTGCTCAGAACAAAAGAACGGTGTTTCCTACACATACAGACCATATCTAGTTCAACTCTACTTATGAAACGGAAAGAAACCACAGGTCCTCAACATCCAATGCTTGTCAGTTAAGATGAGAAACGTGTGAGGTACGTGAAGGATGTAGTTCGTTTGAGCTGAAAAGTGACTGCCCTTACTTGAAACGAAGTAGTGCTTGTAGGAAGACACAGAGTCTGGGATTTAACTCCATTTCTGAAAGGAAACAAACAGCATAGTTCTCATCCATTGATCACACTCTGCTTTAGAACAAGAAGCACGCTCTTGCTTTCCAGAGTCTCTAAGACAGCAGGAAACGTGAGTGTGATGAGAACAAAAGAACGCTGTTTCCTACACACATGGACCATATCTATTCCAACACTTCTTCTGAAGCTGATACAAAGCACTGCTCCTCTAACATCCAATGCTTGTCATTTAAGATGAGAAACGTGTGAGCTTCGTGAACGATGTAGGAAATTTGATCTGAAAAGTGACTGCCGTTACCTGAAACGAAGTAGTGCTTGTAGGAAGACACAGAGCCTGCGAATTAACTCCATTCTGAAGTGAAACACACAGCATAGTTCTCAACCATGGATAACACTCTGCTTTAGAGCAAGAATCATGCTCTTGCTTTCCACACTCTAAGACAGCAGGAAACGTGAGTGTGCTGAGAACAAAAGAACGGTGTTTCATACATATACAGACCATATCTATTCCAACTCTGCGTCTGAAATTGATACAAAGCACAGGTCCTCTAACATCCAATGCTTGTCATTTAAGATGAGAAACGTGTGAGCTTCGTGAACGATGTAGTTCGTTTGCACTGAAAAGTGACTGCCGTTACCTGAAATGAAGTAGTGCTTGTAGGAAGAGACAGAGCCTGGGATTTAACTCCATTTCTGAAGGGAAACACACAGCATAGTTCTCATCCATGGATCACACTCTGCTTTAGAGGAAGAATCACGCTCTTGCTTTCTAGAATCTCCAATAAAGCAGGAAACTTGAGTGTGCTCAGAACAAAGGAACGGTGTTTTCTACACATACAGACCATATCTAGTTCAACTCTGCTTCTGAAACGGAAAGAAGCCACAGATCCTCTAACCTCCAATGCTTGTCAGTTAAGATGAGAAACGTGTGAGCTTCGTGAACGATGTAGGAAATTTGATCTGAAAAGTGACTGCCGTTACCTGAATCAAAGTAGTGCTTGTAGGAAGACACAGAGCCTGGGATTTAACTCCATTTCTGAAGTGGAACACACAACATAGTTCTCATCCATTGATCACAATCTGCTTTAGAGCAAGAAGCACGCTCTTTCTTTCTAGATTCTCTAATACAGCAGGAAACGTGAGTGTGCTCAGAACAAATGAACGGTGTTTCCTACACATACGGACCATGTCTAGTCCAACACTGCTGTTGAAACTGATATAAACCACAGGTCCTCTAACATCGAATTCTTGTCAGTTAAGATGAGAAACGTGTGAGCTTTTGAATGATGTAGTTCGTTTAGCTGTAAAGTAACTGCCCTTACCAGAAACGAAGTCTTGCTTGTAGGGAGACTCAGAGCCTGGGGTTTAACTCCATTTCTGAAGTGAAACACACAGCTGAGGTCTCATATATAGATCACACTCTGCTATAGAGCAAGAAGAACGCTCTTGCTTTCTAGAGTCTCTAAGACAGCAGGAAACATGAGTGTGCTGAGAACAAAACAACAGTGTTTCATACACATACAGACCATATCTCGTCCAACTCTGCCTCTGAAATTGATACAAAGCACTGGTCCTCTAACATCCAATGCTTGTCAGTTAAGAAGAGAAACGTGTGAGCTTTGTGAACGATGTAGTTCGTTTGAGCTGAAAAGTGACTGCCCTTACCTGAAATGAAGTAGTGCTTGTAGGAAGACATAGAGCCTGGGATTTAACTCCATTTCTGAAGGGAAACACAGAGCATAGTTCTCATCCATTGATCACACTCTGCTTTAGAGCAAGAAGCACGCTCTTGCTTTCCAGAATCTCTAAGACAGCAGGAAACGTGAGTGTGATGAAAACAAAAGAACGGTGTTTCCTACACGCACGGACTATATCTAGTCCAACTCTGCTTGTGAAACTGATACAAAGCACTGGTCCTCTAACATCCAATGCTTGACAGTTAAGATGAGAAACGTGTGAGCTTCGTGAACGATGTAGTTCGTTTGAGCTGAAATGTGACTGCCCTTACCTGAAAAGAAGTCTTGCTTGTAGGAAGACATAGAGCCTGGGATTTAACTCCATTTCTGAAGGGAAACACAGAGCATAGTTCTCTTCCATAGATCACACTCTGCTTTAGAGCAAGAAGCACGCTCTTGCTTTCCAGAGTCTCTAAGACAGCAGGAAACGTGAGTGTGATGAGAACAAAAGAATTGTGTTTCCAAACGTAAGGACTATATCTAGTCCAACTCTACTTCTGAAACTGATACAAAGCAGTGGTCCTCTAACATCCAATACTTGTCAGTTAAGATGAGAAACGTGTGAGCTTCCTGAACGATGTAGTTCGTTTGAGCTGAAAAGTGACTGCCCTTACCTGAAACGAAGTCTTGCTTGTAGGAAGACACAGAGCCTGGAATTTAACTCCATTCTGAAGTGAAACACACAGCAGAGTTCTCATATATAGATCAAACTCTGCTTTAGAGCAAGAAGCACGCTCTTGCTTTCTAGAGTCTCAAATGCAGCAGGAAACTTGAGTGTGCTCAGAACCAAAGAACGGTGTTTCCTACACATACGGGCCTTATCTAGTTGAACTCTGCCTCTGAAATTGATACAAAGCACATGTCCTCTAACATCCAATGCTTGTCATTTAAGATGAGAAACGTGTGAGCTTTGTGAACGATGTAGTTCGTTTGAGCTGAAAAGAGACTGCCCTTACCTAAAACGAAGTAGTGCTTGTATGAAGACAGAGAGCCTGGGATTTAACTCCTTTTCTGAAGGGAAACACACAGCATAGTTCTCATCCATGGATCACACTCTGCTTTCGAACAAGAATCACGCTCTTGCTTTCCAGAGGATCTAAGACAGCAGGAAACGTGAGTGTGATGAGAACAAAAGAACGCTGTTTCCTACACACACGGACCATATCTATTCCAACTCTTCTTCTGAAACTGATACAAAGCACTGCTCCTCTAACATCCAATGCTTGTAATTTAAGATGAGAAACGTGTGAGTTCATGAACGATGTAGGAAATTTGATCTGAAAATTGACTGCTGTTACATGAAATGAAGTAGTGCTTGTAGGAAGACACAGAGCCTGTGATTTAACTCCATTTATGAAGGGGAACACACAGCATAGTTCTGATCCATTGATCACAATCGGCCATAGAGCAAGAAGCACGCTCTTGCTTACTAGATTCTCTAATACAGCAGGAAACTTGAGTGTGCTCAGAACAAAAGAACGGTATTTCCTACACCTACGGACCATATATAGTCCCACTCTGCTGCTGAAACTGATACAAACCACAGGTCCTCTAACATCCAATGCTTGTCAGTTAAGATGAGAAACGATGACCTTTGTGAATGATGTAGTTCGTTTAGCTGTAAAGTAACTGCCCTTACCTGAAACGAAGTCTTGCTTGTAGGGAGACTCAGAGCCTGTGGTTTAACTCCATTTCTGAAGTGAAGCACACAGCAGAGGTCTCCTATATAGATCACACTCTGCTTTAGAGCAAGAAGCTTGCTCTTGCTTTCTAGTGTCTCTAAGACAGCAGGAAACATGAGTGTGCTGAGAACAAAAGAACGGTGTTTCATACACATACAGACCATATCTAGTCCAATCTGCCTCTGAAATTGATACAAAGCACAGGTCCTCTAACATCCAATGCTTGTCATTTAAGATGAGAAACGTGTGAGCTTCGTGAACGATGTAGATCGTTTGAGCTGAAAAGTGACTGCCCTTACCTGAAACGAAGTAGTGCTTGTAGGAAGACACAGAGCCTGGGATTTAACTCCATTTCTGAAGGGAAAGACACAGCATAGTTCTGATCCATGGATCACACTCTGCTTTAGAGCAAGAAGGATGCTCTTGCTTTCTAGAATCTCTAATAAAGCAGGAAACTTGAGTGTGCTCAGAACAAAAGAACGATGTTTCCTACACATACAGACCATATCTAGTTCAACTCTGCTTATGAAACGGAAAGTAACCACAGGTCCTCAACATCCAATGCTTGTCAGTTAAGATGAGAAACGTGTGAGGTTCGTGAAGGATGTAGTTCGTTTGAGCTGAAAAGTGACTGCCCTTACCTGAAACGAAGTAGTGCTTGTAGGAAGACACAGAGCCTGGGATTTAACTCCATTTCTGAAAGGAAACACACAGCCTAGTTCTCATCCACTGATCACACTCTGCTTTAGAGCAAGAAGCACGCTCTTGCTTTCTAGAGTCTCTAATACAGCAGGAAATTTGAGTGTGTTCAGAACAAAGAACGGTGTTTCCTACACATAAGGACCATAACTAGTTCAACTCTGTTTCTTAAACGGAAAGAAGCCACAGGTCCTCAAACATCCAATGCTTGTCAGTTAAGATGAGAAACGTGTGAGCTTCGTGAAGGATGTAGTTCGTTTGAGCTGAAAAGGGACTGCCCATACTTCAAACGAAGTCTTGCTTGTAAGAAGACACAGAGCCTGGGATTTAACTCCATTTCTGAAGGGAAACACACAGCATAGTTCTGATCCATGGATCACACTCTGCTTCAGAGCAAGAAGGACGCTCTTGCTTTCTAGAACCTCTAATAAAGCAGGAAACTTGATTGTGCTCAGAACAAAAGAACGGTGTTTCCTACACATACAGACCATATCTAGTTCAACTCTGCTTATGAAACGGAAAGTAACCACAGGTCCTCAACATCCAATGCTTGTCAGTTAAGATGAGAAACGTGTGAGGTTCGTGAAGGATGTAGTTCGTTTGAGCTGAAAAGTGACTGCCCTTACCTGAAACGAAGTAGTGCTTGTAGGAAGACACAGAGCCTGGGATTTAACTCCATTTCTGAAAGGAAACAAACAGCATAGTTCTCATCCATTGATCACACTCTCCTTTAGAGCAAGAAGCATGCTCTTGCTTTCCAGAGTCTCTAAGACAGCAGGAAACGTGAGTGGGATGAGAACAAAAGAACGGTGTTTCCTACACATACCGACAATATCTAGTAAAACTCTGCTTCTGAATCTGATACAAAGCACTGCTCCTCTAACATCCAATTCTTGTCATTTAAGATGAGAAACGTGTGTGCTTCGTGAGCGATGTAGGCAATTTGATCTGAAAAGAGACTGCCGTTACCTGAAAGGAGGTAGTGATTGTAGGAAGACACAGTGCCTGGGATTTAACTCCATTCTGAAGTGAAACACACAGCAGAGTTCTCATATATATATCACACTCTGCTTTAGAGCAAGAAGCACGCTCTTGCTTTCTAGAGTCTCAAATGCAGCAGGAAACTTGAGTGTGCTCAGAATCAAAGAACGGTGTTTCCTACATATACGGGCCTTATCTAGTTCAACTCTGCCTCTGAAATTGATACAATGCACATGTCCTCTAACATCCAATGCTTGTCATTTAAGATGAGAAACTTGTGAGCTTTGCGAACGATGTAGTTCGTTTGAGCTGAAAAGTGACTGCCCTTACCTAAAAAGAAGTAGTGCTTGTATGAAGACAGAGAGCCTGGGATTTACCTCCTTTTCTGAAGGGAAACACACAGCATAGTTCTCATCCATGGATCACACTCTGCTTTAGAACAAGAATCACGCTCTTGCTTTCCAGAGTCTCTAAGACAGTAGGAAACGTGAGTGTGATGAGAACAAAAGAACGCTGTTTCCTACACACACGGACCATCTATTCCAACTCTTCTTCTGAAACTGATACAAAGCGCTGCTCCTCTAACATCCAATGCTTGTAATTTAAGATGAGAATCGTGTGAGCTTCGTGAACGATGTAGGAAATTTTATCTGAAAAGTGACTGCCGTTACCTGAAATGAAGTAGTGCTTATAGGAAGACACAGAGCCTGGGATTTAACTCCATTTATGAAGGGGAACACACAGCATAGTTCTCATCCATTCATCACAATCGGCTTTAGAGCAAGAAGCACGCTCTTGCTTTCTAGATTCTCTAATACAGCAGGAAACGTGAGTGTGCTCAGAACAAATGAACGGTGTTTCCTACACATACGGACCATATCTAGTCCAACTCTGCTGCTGAAACTGATACAAACCACAGGTCCTCTAACATCCAATGCTTGTCAGTTAAGATGAGAAACGTGTGAGCTTTGTGAATGATATAGTTCGTTTAGCTGTAAAGAAACTGCCCTTACCTGAAACGATGTCTTGCTTGCAGGGAGACTCAGAGCCTGAGGTTTAACTCCATTTCTGAAGTGAAACACACAGCATAGTTCTGATCCATGGATCACACTCTGCTTTAGAGCAAGAAGCACGCTCTTGCTTTCCAGAATCTCTAAGACAGCAGGAAACGTGAGTGTGATGAAAACAAAAGAACGGTGTTTCCTTCACGTATGGACGATATCTAGTCCAACTCTGCTTCTGAAACTGATAGAAAGCACTGGTCCTCTAACATCCAATGCTTGACAGTTAAGATGAGAAACGTTAGAGCTTCGTGAACGATGTAGTTCTTTTGAGCTGAAAAGTGACTACCTTTACCAGAAATGAAGTAGTGCTTGTAGGAAGATACACAGCCTGGGATTTAACTCCATTTCTGAAAGGAAACACTCAGCATAGTTCTCATCCATTGATCACACTCTGATTTAGAGCAAGAAGCACGCTCTTGCTTTCTAGAATCTCCAATAAAGCAGGAAACTTGAGTGTGCTCAGAACAAAGGAACGGTGTTTCCTACACATAGAGACCATATCTAGTTCAACTCTGCTTCTGAAACGGAAAGAAGCCACAGATCCTCTAACCTCCAATGCTTGTCAATTAAGATGAGAAACGTGTGAGGTACGTGAAGGATGTAGGAAATTTGATCTGAAAAGTGACTGCCCTTACCTGAAACGATGTCTTGCTTGCAGGGAGACTCAGAGCCTGGGGTTTAACTCCATTTCTGAAGTGAAACACACAGCAGATGTCTCATATATAGATCACACTCTGCTTTAGAGCAAGAAGCATGCTCTTGCTTTCTAGTGTCTCTAAGAGAGCAGGAAACATGTGTGTGCTGAGAACAAAAGAACGGTGTTTCATACACATACAGACCATATCTAGTCCAACTCTGCCTCTGAAATTGATACAAAGCACAGGTCCTCTAACATCCAATGCTTGTCATTTAAGATGAGAAACGTGTGAGCTTCGTGAACGATGTAGTTCTTGTTAGCTGAAAAGAGACTGCCCTTACCTGAAATGAAGTAGGGCTTGTAAGAAGACACAGAGCCTGGGATTTAACTCCATTTCTGAAGGGAAACACACAGCATAGTTCTGATCCGTGGATCACACTCTGCTTTAGAGCAAGAAGGACGCTCTTGCTTTCTAGAATCTCTAATAAAGCAGGAAACTTGAGTGTGTTCAGAACAAAAGAACGGTGTTTCCTACACATACAGACCATATCTAGTTCAACTCTGCTTATGAAACGGAAAGTAAACACTGGTCCTCAACATCCAATGCTTGTCAGTTAAGATGAGAAACGTGTGAGGTTCGTGAAGGATGTAGTTCGTTTGAGCTGAAAAGTGACTACCTTTACCAGAAATGAAGTAGTGCTTGTAGAAAGACACAGAGCCTGGGATTTAACTCCATTTCTGAAGGGAAACACACAGCATAGTTCTCATCCATGGATCACATTCTGCTTTAGAGCAAGAAGCACGCTCTTGCATTCTAGAATCTCCAATAAAACAGGAAACTTGAGTGTGCTCAGAACAAAGGAACGGTGTTTTCTACACATACAGACCATATCTAGTTCAACTCTGCTTCTGAAACGGAAAGAAGCCACAGATCCTCTAACCTCCAATGCTTGTCAGTTAAGATGAGAAACGTGTGAGCTTCGTGAACGATGTAGGAAATTTGATCTGAAAAGTGACTGCCGTTACCTGAATCAAAGTAGTGCTTGTAGGAAGACACAGAGCCTGGGATTTAACTGCATTTCTGAAGTGGAACACACAACATAGTTATCATCCATTGATTACAATCTGCTTTAGAGCAAGAAGGATGCTCTTGCTTTCTAGAATCTCTAATAAAGCAGGAAACTTGAGTGTGCTCAGAACAAAAGAACGGTGTTTCCTACACATACAGACCATATCTAGTTCAACTCTGCTTATGAAACGGAAAGAAACCACAGGTCCTCATCATCCAATGCTTGTCAGTTAAGATGAGAAACGTGTGAGGTACGTGAAGGATGTAGTTCGTTTGAGCTGAAAAGTGACTGCCCTTACCTGAAACGAGTAGTGCTTGTAGGAAGACACAGAGCCTGGGATTTAACTCCATTTCTGAAAGGAAACACACAGCATAGTTCTCATCCATTGATCACACTCTGCTTTAGAGCAAGAAGCACGCTCTTGCTTTCCAGAGTCTCTAAGACAGCAGGAAACGTGAGTGTGATGAGAACAAAAAAATACTGTTTCCTACACACACAGACCATATCTATTCCAACTCTTCTTCTGAAACTGATACAAAGCACTGGTCCTCTAACATCCAAAGTTTTCAGTTAACATGAGAAACGTGTGAGCTTCGTGAACGATGTAGGAAATTTGATCTGAAAAGTGACTGCCGTTACCTGAAACGAAGTAGTGCTTGAAGGAAGACACAGAGCCTGCGATTTAACTCCATTCTGAAGTGAAACACACAGCATAGTTCTCAACCATGGATAACACTCTGCTTTAGAGCAAGAATCACGCTCTTGCTTTCCACACTCTAAGACAGCAGG
Source organism: Onychomys leucogaster (assembly GCA_949786385.1). Classification (NCBI taxonomy): domain Eukaryota; kingdom Metazoa; phylum Chordata; class Mammalia; order Rodentia; family Cricetidae; genus Onychomys; species Onychomys leucogaster. The sequence goes on along the minus strand of CATKUP010000037.1, from coordinate 1,864,051 downwards.
AAACGTGAGAGTGCTGAGAACAAAAGAACGGTGTTTCATACATATACAGACCATATCTATCCAACTCTGCGTCTGAAGTTGATACAAAGCACAGGTCCTCTAACATCCAATGCTTGTCATTTAAGATGAGAAACGTGTGAGCTTCGTGAACGATGTAGTTCGTTTGCGCTGAAAAGTGACTGCCGTTACCTGAAATGAAGTAGTGCTTGTAGGAAGACACAGAGCCTGGGATTTAACTCCATTTCTGAAGGGAAACACACAGCATAGTTCTCATCCATGGATCACACTCTGCTTTAGAGCAAGAAGCACACTCTTGCATTCTAGAATCTCCAATAAAGCAGGAAACTTGAGTGTCCTCGAACAAAGGAACGGTGTTTTCTACACATACAGACCATATCTAGTTCAACTCTGCTTCTGAAACGGAAAGAAGCCACAGATCCTCTAACCTCCAATGCTTGTCAGTTAAGATGAGAAACGTGTGAGCTTCGTGAACGATGTAGGAAATTTGATCTGAAAAGTGACTGCCGTTACCTGAATCAAAGTAGTGCTTGTAGGAAGACACAGAGCCTGGGATTTAACTGCATTTCTGAAGTGGGACACACAACATAGTTCTCATCCATTGATCACAATCTGCTTTAGAGCAAGAAGCACGCTCTTTCTTTCTAGATTCTCTAATACAGCAGGAAACGTGAGTGTGCTCAGAACAAATGAACGGTGTTTCCTACACATACGGACCATATCTAGTCCAACACTGCTGCTGAAACTGATATAAAGCACAGGTCCTCTAACATCGAATGCTTGTCAGTTAAGATGAGAAACGTGTGAGCTTTGGGAATGATGTAGTTCGTTTAGCTGTAAAGTAACTGCCCTTACCAGAAACGAAGTCTTGCTTGTAGGGAGATTCAGATCCTGGGGTTTAACTCCATTTCTGAAGTGAAACACACAGCTGAGGTCTCATATATAGATCACACTCTGCTATAGAGCAAGAAGCACGGTCTTGCTTTCTAGAGTCTCTAAGACAGCAGGAAACATGAGTGTGCTGAGAACAAAACAACGGTGTTTCATACACATACAGACCATATCTAGTCCAACTCTGCCTCTGAAATTGATACAAAGCTCTGGTCCTCTAACATCCAATGCTTGTCAGTTAAGATGAGAAACGTGTGAGCTTCGTGAACGATGTAGTTCGTTTGAGCTGAAAAGTGACTACCTTTACCAGAAATGAAGTAGTGCTTGTAGGAAGACACAGAGCCTGGGATTTAACTCCATTTCTGAAAGGAAACACTCAGCATAGTTCTCATCCATTGATCACACTCTGCTTTAGAGCAAGAAGCACGCTCTTGCTTTCTAGACTCTCTAATACAGCAGGAAACTTGAGAGTGCTCAGAACAAAAGAACGTTGTTTCCTACACATACGGGCCTTATCTAGTTCAACTCTGCTTCTGAAACTGAAACAAACCACAGGTCCTCTAACATCCAATGCTTGTCAGTTAAGATGAGAAATGTGTGAGCTTTGTGAACGATGTAATTCGTTTGAGCTGTAAAGTAACTGCCCTTACCTGAAAAGAAGTCTTGCTTGTAGGAAGACACAGAGCCTGGGATTTAACGCCATTTCTGAAGTGAAACACACAGCAGAGTTCTCATATATAGATCACACTCTGCTTTAGAGCAAGAAGCACGCTCTTGCTTTCTAGAATCTCCAATAAAGCACGAAACTTGAGTGTGCTCAGAACAAATGAACGGTGTTTTCTACACATACAGACCATATCTAGTTCAACTCTGCTTCTGAAACGGAAAGAAGTCACAGGTCCTCTAACCTCCAATGCTTGTCAGTTAAGATGAGAAACGTGTGAGCTTCGTGAAGGATGTAGTTCGTTTGAGCTTAAAAGTGACTGCCCATACTTCAAACGAAGTCTTGCTTGTAGGAAGACACAGAGCCTGGAATTTAACTCCATTTCTGAAGGGAAACACACAGCATAGTTCTCATCCATGGATCACACTCTGCTTTAGAGCAAGAAGGACGCTCTTGCTTTCTAGAATCTCCAATAAAGCAGGAAACTTGAGTGTGCTCAGAACAAAGGAACGGTGTTTCCTACACATACAGACCATATCTAGTTCAACTCTGCTTCTGAAACGGAAAGAAGCCACAGATCCTCTAACCTCCAATGCTTGTCAGTTAAGATGAGAAACGTGTGAGCTTCGTGAACGATGTAGGAAATTTGATCTGAAAAGTGACTGCCGTTACCTGAAACAAAGTACTGCTTGTAGGAAGGCACAGAGCCTGGGATTTAACTCCATTTCTGAAGTGGAACACACAACATAGTTCTCATCCATTGATCACAATCTGCTTTAGAGCAAGAAGCACGCTCTTTCTTTCTAGATTCTCTAATACAGCAGGAAACGTGAGTGTGCTCCGAACAAATAAACTATGTTTCCTCCACATACGGACCATATCTAGTCCAACACTGCTGCTGAAACTGATATAAACCAGAGGTCCTCTAACATCGAATGCTTGTCAGTTAAGATGAGAAACGTGTGAGCTTTGGGAATGAAGTAGTTCGTTTAGCTGTAAAGTAACTGCCCTTACCAGAAACGAAGTCTTGCTTGTAGGGAGACTCAGAGCCTGGGGTTTAACTCCATTTCTGAAGTGAAACACACAGCTGAGGTCTCATATATAGATCACACTCTGCTTTAGAGCAAGAAGGATGCTCTTGCTCTCTAGAATCTCTAATAAAGCAGGAAACTTGAGTGTGCTCAGAACAAAAGAACGGTGTTTCCTACACATACAGACCATATCTAGTTCAACTCTGCTTATGAAACGGAAAGAAACCACAGGTCCTCAACATCCAATGCTTGTCAGTTAAGATGAGAAACGTGTGAGGTACGTGAAGGATGTAGTTCGTTTGAGCTGAAAAGTGACTGCCCTTACCTGAAACGAAGTAGTGCTTGTAGGAAGACACAGAGCCTGGGATTTAACTCCATTTCTGAAAGGAAACACACAGCATAGTTCTCATCCATTGATCACACTCTGCTTTAGAGCAAGAAGCACGCTCTTGCTTTCCAGAGTCTCTATTACAGCAGGAAACTTGAGTGTGCTGAGAACAAAAAAACGCTGTTTCCTACACACACGGACCATATCTATTCCAACTCTTCTTCTGAAACTGATACAAAGCACTGGTCCTCAAACATCCAATGCTTGTCATTTAAGATGAGAAACGTGTGAGCTTCGTGAACGATGTAGGAATTTGATCTGAAAAGTGACTGCCGTTACCTGAAAGGAAGTAGTGCTTGAAGGAAGACACAGAGCCTGCGATTTAACTCCATTCTGAAGTGAAACACACAGCATAGTTCTCAACCATGGATAACACTCTGCTTTAGAGCAAGAATCACGCTCTTGCTTTCCACACTCTAAGACAGCAGGAAACGTGAGTGTGCTGAGAACAAAAGAACGGTGTTTCATACATATACAGACCATATCTAGTCCAACTCTGCGTCTGAAGTTGATACAAAGCACAGGTCCTCTAACCTCCAATGCTTGTCAGTTAAGATGAGAAACGTGTGAGCTTCGTGAACGATGTAGGAAATTTGATCTGAAAAGTGACTGCCGTTACCTGAATCAAAGTAGTGCTTGTAGGAAGACACAGAGCCTGGGATTTAACTCCATTTCTGAAGTGGAACACACAACATAGTTCTCATCCATTGATCACAATCTGCTTCAGAGCAAGAAGCACGCTCTTTCTTTCTAGATTCTCTAATACACCAGGAAACGTGAGTGTGCTCAGAACAAATGAACGGTGTTTCCTACACATACGGACCATGTCTAGTCCAACACTGCTGTTGAAACTGATATAAACCACAGGTCCTCTAACATCGAATTCTTGTCAGTTAAGATGAGAAACGTGTGAGCTTTGTGAATGATGTAGTTCGTTTAGCTTTAAAGTAACTGCCCTTACCAGAAACAAAGTCCTGCTTGTAGGGAGACTCAGAGCCTGGGGTTTAACTCCATTTCTGAAGTGAAACACACAGCTGAGGTCTCATATATAGATCACACTCTGCTATAGAGCTAGAAGCACGCTCTTGCTTTCTAGAGTCTCTAAGACAGCAGGAAACATGAGTGTGCTGAGAACAAAACAACGGTGTTTCATACACATACAGACCATATCTAGTCCAACTCTGCCTCTGAAATTGATACAAAGCACTGGTCCTCTAACATCCAATGCTTGTCAGTTAAGAAGAGAAACGTGTGAGCTTCGTGAACGATGTAGTTCGTTTGAGCTGAAAAGTGACTGCCCTTACCTGAAACGAAGTAGTGCTTGTAGGAAGACATAGAGCCTGGGATTTAACTCCAATTCTGAAGGGAAACACAGAGCATAGTTCTCATCCATTGATCACACTCTGCTTTAGAGCAAGAAGCACGCTCTTGCTTTCCAGAATCTCTAAGACAGCAGGAAACATGAGTGTGATGAAAACAAAAGAACGGTGTTTCCTACATGTACGGACTATATCTAGTCCAACTCTGCTTCTGAAACTGATACAAAGCACTGGTCCTCTAACATCCAATGCTTCACAGTTAAGATGAGAAACGTGTGAGCTTCGTGAACGATGTAGTTCGTTTGAGCTGAAAAGTGACTGCCCTTACCTGAAACGAAGTCTTGCTTGTAGGAAGACATAGAGCCTGGGATTTAACTCCATTTCTGAAGGGAAACACAGAGCATAGTTCTCATCCATAGATCACACTCTGCTTTAGAGCAAGAAGCACGCTCTTGTTTTCCAGAATCTCTAAGACAGCAGGAAACGTGAGTGTGATGAGAACAAAAGAACGCTGTTTCCTACACACGGACCATATCTATTCCAACTCTTCTTCTGAAACTGATACAAAGCACTCCTAGTCTAACATCCAATGCTTGTCATTTAAGATGAGAAACGTGTGAGCTTCGTGAACGATGTAGGAAATTTGATCTGAAAAGTGACTGCCGTTACCTGAAACGAAGTAGTGCTTGTAGGAAGACACAGAGCCTGCGATTTAATTCCATTCTGAAGTGAAACATACAGCATAGTTCTCAACCATGGTTAACACTCTGCTTTAGAGCAAGAATCACGCTCTTGCTTTCCACACTCTAAGACAGCAGGAAACGTGAGTGTGCTGAGAACAAAAGAACGGTGTTTCATACACATACAGACCATATCTAGTCCAACTCTGCCTCTGAAATTGATACAAAGCACAGGTCCTCTAACATCCAATGCTTGTCATTTAAGATGAGAAACGTGTGAGCTTCGTGAACGATGTAGTTCGTTTGAGCTGAAAAGAGACTACCCTTACCTGAAATGAAGTAGGGCTTGTAAGAAGACACAGAGCCTGGGAATTCACTCCATTTCTGAAGGGAAACACACAGCATAGTTCTGATCCATGGATCACACTCTGCTTTAGAGCAAGAAGGACGCTCTTGCTTTCTAGAATCTCTAATAAAGCAGGAAACTTGAGTGTGCTCAGAACAAAAGAATGGTGTTTCCTACACATACAGGCCATATCTAGTTCAACTCTGCTTATGAAACGGAAAGTAACCAAGGTCCTCAACATCCAATGCTTGTCAGTTAAGATGAGAAACGTGTGAGGTTCGTGAAGGATGTAGTTCGTTTGAGCTGAAAAGTGACTGCCCTTACCTGAAACGAAGTAGTGCTTGTAGGAAGACACAGAGCCTGGGATTTAACTCCATTTCTGAAAGGAAACACACAGCAGAGTTCTCATCCATTGATCACACTCTGCTTTAGAGCAAGAAGCATGCTCTTGCTTTCCAGAGTCTCTAAGACAGCAGGAAACGTGAGTGTGATGAGAACAAAAGAACGGTGTTTCCTACACACACGGACCATATCTATTCCAACTCTTCTGAAACTGATACAAAGCACTGCTCGTCTAACATTCAATGCTTGTCATTTAAGATGAGAATCATGTGAGCTTCGTGAACGATGTAGTTCATTTGAGCTGTAAAGTAACTGCCCTTACCTGAAACGAAGTCTTGCTTGTAGGGAGACTCAGAACCTGGGGTTTAATTCCATTTCTGAAGTGAAAAACACAGCAGAGTTCTCATATATAGATCACACTCTGCTTTAGAGCAAGAAGCACGCTCTTGCTTTCCAGAGTCTCTAAGACAGCAAGAAACCTGAGTGTGATGAGAACAAAAGAACGGTGTTTCCTACACGTACGGACAATATCTAGTAAAACTCTGCTTCTGAAACTGATACAAAGCACTGCTCCTCTAACATCCAATGCTTGTCATTTAAGATGAGAAACGTGTGTGCTTCGTGAACAATGTAGGAAATTTTATCTGAAAAGAGCCTGCCGTTACCTGAAAGGAAGTATTGCTTATAGGAAGACACAGAGCCTGGAATTTAACTCCATTCTGAAGTGAAACACACAGCAGAGTTCTCATATATAGATCAAACTCTGCTTTAGAGCAAGAAGCACGCTCTTGCTTTCTAGAGTCTCAAATGCAGCAGGAAACTTGAGTGTGCTCAGAACCAAAGAACGGTGTTTCCTACACATACGGGCCTTATCTAGTTGAACTCTGCCTCTGAAATTGATACAAAGCACATGTCTTCTAACATCCAATGCTCGTCATTTAAGATGAGAAACGTGTGAGCTTTGTGAACGATGTAGTTCGTTTGAGCTGAAAAGAGACTGCCCTTACCTAAAACGAAGTAGTGCTTGTATGAAGACAGAGAGCCTGGGATTTAACTCCTTTTCTGAAGGGAAACACACAGCATAGTTCTCATCCATGGATCACACTCTGCTTTCGAACAAGAATCACGCTCTTGCTTTCCAGAGGCTCTAAGACAGCAGGAAACGTGAGTGTGATGAGAACAAAAGAACGCTGTTTCCTACACACACGGACCATATCTATTCCAACTCTTCTTCTGAAACTGATACAAAGCACTGCTCCTCTAACATCCAATGCTTGTAATTTAAGATGAGAAACGTGTGAGTTCATGAACGATGTAGGAAATTTGATCTGAAAATTGACTGCTGTTACATGAAATGAAGTAGTGCTTGTAGGAAGACACAGAGCCTGGGATTTAACTCCATTTATGAAGGGGAACACACAGCATAGTTCTGATCCATTGATCACAATCGGCCATAGAGCAAGAAGCACGCTCTTGCTTACTAGATTCTCTAATACAGCAGGAAACGTGAGTGTGCTCAGAACAAATGAATGGTATTTCCTACACCTACGGACCATATATAGTCCCACTCTGCTGCTGAAACTGATACAAACCACAGGTCCTCTAACATCCAATGCTTGTCAGTTAAGATGAGAAACGATGACCTTTGTGAATGATGTAGTTCGTTTAGCTGTAAAGTAACTGCCCTTACCTGAAACGAAGTCTTGCTTGTAGGGAGACTCAGAGCCTGTGGTTTAACTCCATTTCTGAAGTGAAGCACACAGCAGAGGTCTCATATATAGATCACACTCTGCTTTAGAGCAAGAAGCTTGCTCTTGCTTTCTAGTGTCTCTAAGACAGCAGGAAACATGAGTGTGCTGAGAACAAAAGAACGGTGTTTCATACACATACAGACCATATCTAGTCCAATCTGCCTCTGAAATTGATACAAAGCACAGGTCCTCTAACATCCAATGCTTGTCATTTAAGATGAGAAACGTGTGAGCTTCGTGAACGATGTAGATCGTTTGAGCTGAAAAGTGACTGCCCTTACCTGAAACGAAGTAGTGCTTGTAGGAAGACACAGAGCCTGGGATTTAACTTCTTTTCTGAAGGGAAAGACACAGCATAGTTCTGATCCATGGATCACACTCTGCTTTAGAGCAAGAAGGATGCTCTTGCTTTCTAGAATCTCTAATAAAGCAGGAAACTTGAGTGTGCTCAGAACAAAAGAACGATGTTTCCTACACATATAGACCATATCTAGTTCAACTCTGCTTATGAAACGGAAAGTAACCACAGGTCCTCAACCTCCAATGCTTGTCAGTTAAGATGAGAAACGTGTGAGGTTCGTGAAGGATGTAGTTCGTTTGAGCTGAAAAGTGACTGCCCTTACCTGAAACGAAGTAGTGCTTGTAGGAAGAAACAGAGCCTGGGATTTAACTCCATTTCTGAAAGGAAACACACAGCCTAGTTCTCATCCACTGATCACACTCTGCTTTAGAGCAAGAAGCACGCTCTTGCTTTCTAGAGTCTCTAATACAGCAGGAAATTTGAGTGTGTTCAGAACAAAGAACGGTGTTTCCTACACATAAGGACCATAACTAGTTCAACTCTGTTTCTTAAACGGAAAGAAGCCACAGGTCCTCAAACATCCAATGCTTGTCAGTTAAGATGAGAAACGTGTGAGCTTCGTGAAGGATGTAGTTCGTTTGAGCTGAAAAGGGACTGCCCATACTTCAAACGAAGTCTTGCTTGTAAGAAGACACAGAGCCTGGGATTTAACTCCATTTCTGAAGGGAAACACACAGCATAGTTCTGATCCATGGATCACACTCTGCTTCAGAGCAAGAAGGACGCTCTTGCTTTCTAGAACCTCTAATAAAGCAGGAAACTTGAGTGTGCTCAGAACAAAAGAACGGTGTTTCCTACACATACAGACCATATCTAGTTCAACTCTGCTTATGAAACGGAAAGTAACCACAGGTCCTCAACATCCAATGCTTGTCAGTTAAGATGAGAAACGTGTGAGGTTCGTGAAGGATGTAGTTCGTTTGAGCTGAAAAGTGACTGCCCTTACCTGAAACGAAGTAGTGCTTGTAGGAAGACACAGAGCCTGGGATTTAACTCCATTTCTGAAAGGAAACAAACAGCATAGTTCTCATCCATTGATCACACTCTCCTTTAGAGCAAGAAGCATGCTCTTGCTTTCCAGAGTCTCTAAGACAGCAGGAAACGTGAGTGGGATGAGAACAAAAGAACGGTGTTTCCTACACATACCAACAATATCTAGTAAAACTCTGCTTCTGAAACTGATACAAAGCACTGCTCCTCTAACATCCAATGCTTGTCATTTAAGATGAGAAACATGTGTGCTTCGTGAATAATGTAGGAAATTTGATCTGAAAAGAGCCTGCCGTTACCTGAAAGGAAGTAGTGCTTATAGGAAGACACAGAGCCTGGGATTTAACTCCATTCTGAAGTGAAACACACAGCAGAGTTCTCATATATAGATCACACTCTGCTTTAGAGCACGAAGCACGCTCTTGCTTTCTAGAGTCTCAAATGCAGCAGGAAATTTGACTGTGATCAGAACCAAAGAAAGTTGTTTCCTACACATACGGGCCTTATCTAGTTCAACTCTGCCTCTGAAATTGATACAAAGCACATGTCCTCTAACATCCAATGCTTGACATTTAAGATGAGACCGTGTGAGCTTTGTGAACGATGTAGTTCGTGTGAGCTGAAAAGTGACTGCCCTTACCTAAAAAGAAGTAGTGCTTGTATGAAGACAGAGAGCCTGGGATTTAACGCCTTTTCTGAAGGGAAACACACAGCATAGTTCTCATCCATGGATCACACTCTGCTTTAGAACAAGAATCACGCTCTTTCTTTCCAGAGGCTCTAAGACAGCAGGAAACGTGAGTGTGATGAGAACAAAAGAACGCTGTTTCCTACACACACGGACCATATCTATTCCAACTCTTCTTCTGAAACTGATACAAAGCACTGCTCCTCTAACATCCAATGCTTGTAATTTAAGATGAGAAACGTGTGAGGTTCGTGAACGATGTAAGAAATTTGATCTGAAAAGTGACTGCCGTTACCTGAAACGAAGTAGTGCTTGTAGGAAGACACAGAGCCTGGGATTTAACTCCATTTCTGAAGTGGAACACACAACATAGTTCTCATCCATTGATCACCATCTGCATTAGAGCAAGAAGCACGCTGATTCTTTCTAAATTCTCTAATACAGCAGGAAACGTGAGTGTGCTCAGAACAAATGAACGGTGTTTCCTACACATACGGACCATATCTAGTCCAACACTGCTGCTGAAACTAATATAAACCACAGGTCCTCTAACATCGAATGACTGTCAGTTAAGATGAGAAACGTGTGAGCTTTGGGAATGATGTAGTTCGTTTAGCTGTAAAGTAACTGCCCTTACCAGAAACGAAGTCTTGCTTGTAGGGAGAGTCAGAGCCTGGGGTTTAACTCCATTTCTGAAGTGAAACACACAGCTGAGGTCTCATATATAAATCACACTCTGCTATAGAGCAAGAAACTCGGTCTTGCTTTCTAGAGTCTCTAAGACAGCAGGAAACATGAGTGTGCTGAAAACAAAACAATGGTGCTTCATACACATACAGACCATATCTAGTCCAACTCTGCCTCTTTAATTGATACAAAGCACAGGTCCTCTAACATCCAATGCTTGTCATTTAAGATGAGAAACATGGCAGCTTCGGGAACGATATAGTTCGTTTGAGCTGAAGAGAGACTGCCCTTACCTTAAATGAAGTAGGGCTTGTAAGAAGACACAGAGCATGGGATTTAACTCCATTTCTGAAGGGAAACACACAGCATAGTTCTGATCCATGGATCACACTCTGCTTTAGACCAAGAAGGATGCTCTTGCTTTCTAGAATCTCTAATAAAGCAGGAAACTTGAGTGTGCTCAGAACAAAAGAACGGTGTTTCCTAAACATACAGACCATATCTAATTCAACTCTGCTTATGAAACGGAAAGAAACCACAGGTCCTCAACATCCAATGCTTGTCAGTTAAGATGAGAAACGTGTGAGGTTCGTGAAGGATGTAGTTCGTTTGAGCTGAAAAGTGACTGCCCTTACCTGAAACGAAGTAGTGCTTGTAGGAAGACACAGAGCCTGGGAATTAACTCCATTTCTGAAAGGAAACACACAGCATAGTTCTCATCCATTGATCACACTCTGCTTCAGAGCAAGTAGCACGCTCTTGCTTTCCAGAGTCTCTAAGACAGCAGGAAACGTGAGTGTGCTGAGAACAAAAGAACGGTGTTTCATACATATACAGACCATATCTAGTCCATTTCTGCGTCTAAAATTGATACAAAGCACAGTTCCTATAACATCCAATGCTTGTCATTTGAGATGAGAATCGTGTGAGCTTCGTGAACGATGTAGTTCGTTTGAGCTGAAAAGTGACTGCCCTTACCTGAAATGAAGTAGTGCTTGTAGGAAGACACAGAGCCTGGGATTTAACTCCATTTCTGAAGGGAAACACACAGCAGAGTTCTCATCCGTTGATCACACTCTGCCTTAGAGTAAGAAGCACACTCTTGCTTTCTAGACTCTCTAATACAGCAGGAAACTTGAGAGTGCTCAGAACAAAAGAACCTTTTTTCCTACACATACGGGCCTTATCTAGTTCATCTCTGCTTCTGAAACTGAAACAAACCACAGGTCCTCTAACATCCAATGCTTGTCAGTTAGGATGAGAAATGTGTGTGCTTCATGAACGATGTAATTCGTTTGAGCTGTAAAGTAACTGCCCGTACCTGAAACGAAGTCTTGCTTTTAGGAAGACTCAGAGCCTAGGATTTAACTCCATTTCTGAAGGGAAACACACAGCAGAGTTCTCATATATAGATCACACTCTGCTTTAGAGCATGAAGCACGCTCTTGCTTTCTAGAGTCTCTAATACAGCAGGAAACTTGAGTGTGTTCAGAACAAAAGAACGGTGTTTCCTACACATAAGGAGCATAACTAGTTCAACTCTGTTTCTGAAACGGAAAGAAGCCACAGGTCCTCAAACATCCAATGCTTGTCAGTTAAGATGAGAAACGTGTGAGCTTCGTGAAGGATGTAGTTCGTTTGAGCTGAATAGTGACTGCCCATACTTCAAATGAAGTCATGCTTGTAAGAAGACACAGAGCTTGGTATTTAACTCCATTTCTGAAGGGAAATGCACAGCATAGTTCTCATCCATGGAACACACTCTCCTTTAGAGCAAAAAGGACACTCTTGCTTTCTAGAATCTCCAATAAAGCAGGAAATTTGAGTGTGCTCAAAACAAAAGAACTGTGTTTCCTACACATACAGACCATATCTAGTTCAACTCTGCTTCTGAAACGGAAAGAAGCCACAGGTCCTCTAACATCCAATGCTTGTCAGTTAAGATGGGAAATGTGTGAGCTTCGTGAAGAATGTAGTTCGTTTGAGCTGTAAAGTAACTGCCCTTACCTGAAACGAAGTCTTGCTTGTAGGGAGACTCAGAACCTGGGGTTTAATTCCTTCTCTGAAGTTAAAAACACAGCAGAGTTCTCATATATAGATCACACTCTGCTTTAGAGCAAGAAGCACGCTCTTTCTATCTAGAGTCTCTAAGACAGCAGGAAACATGAGTGTGCTGAGAACAAAAGAACGGTGTTTCATACACATACAGACAGTATCTAGTCCAACTCTGCATCTTAAATTGATAGAAAGCACAGGTCCTCTAACATCCAATGCTTGTCATTTAAGATGAGAAACGTGTGGGCTTCGTGAACGATGTAGTTCGTTTGAGCTGAAAAGTGACTGCCCTTACCTGAAATGAAGTAGTGCTTGTAGGAAGACACAGAGCCTGGGATTTAACTCCATTTCTGAAGTGAAACACACAGCAGAGTTCTCATCCATTGATCACACTCTGCTTTAGAGCAAGAAGCACGCTCTTGCTTTCTAGACTCTCTAATACAGCAGGAAATTTGAGTGTGTTCAGAACAAAAGAACGGTGTATCCTACACATACAGACCATATCTAGTTCAACTCTGCTTATGAAACGGAAAGTAACCACAGGTCCTCAACATCCAATGCTTGTCAGTTAAGATGAGAAACGTGTGAGGTTCGTGAAGGATGTAGTTCGTTTGAGCTGAAAAGTGACTGCCCTTACCTGAAACGAAGTAGTGCTTGTAGGAAGACACAGAGCCTGGGATTTAACTCCATTTCTGAAAGGAAACACACAGCAGAGTTCTCATCCATTGATCACACTCTGCTTTAGAGCAAGAAGCTTGCTCTTGCTTTCCAGAGTCTCTAAGACAGCAGGAAACGTGAGTGTGATGAGAACAAAAGAACGGTGTTTCCTACACACACGGACCATATCTATTCCAACTCTTCTTCTGAAACTGATACAAAGCACTGCTCCTCTAACATCCAATGCTTGTCATTTAAGATGAGAAACGTGTGTGCTTCGTGAATAATGTAGGAAATTTGATCTGAAAAGAGCCTGCCGTTACCTGAAAGGAAGTACTGCTTATAGGAAGACACAGAGCCTGGGATTTAACTCCATTTCTGAAGTGGAACACACAACATAGTTCTCATCCATTGATCACAATCTGCTTTAGAGCAAGAAGCACGCTCTTTCTTTCTAGATTCTCTAATACAGCAGGAAACGTGAGTGTGCTCCGAACTAATGAACTATGTTTCCTCCACATACGGACCATATCTAATCCAACACTGCTGCTGAAACTGATATAAACCAGAGGTCCTCTAACATCGAATGCTTGTCTGTAGATGAGAGACGTGTGAGCTTTGGGAATGATGTAGTTCATTTAGCTGTAAAGTAACTGACCTTACCAGAAACGAAGTCTTGCTTGTAGGGAGACTCAGAGCCTGGGGTTTAACTCCATTTCCGAAGTGAAACACACAGCTGAGGTCTCATATATAGATCACACTCTGCTTTAGAGCAAGAAGGATGCTCTTGCTTTCTAGAATCTCTAATAAAGCAGGAAACTTGAGTGTGCTCAGAACAAAAGTACGGTGTTTCCTACACATACAGACCATATCTAGTTCAACTCTGCTTATGAAACGGAAAGAAACCACAGGTCCTCAACATCCAATGCTTGTCAGTTAAGATGAGAAACGTGTGAGGTACGTGAAGGATGTAGTTCATTTGAGCTGAAAAGTGACTGCCCTTACCTGAAACGAAGTAGTGCTTGTAGGAAGACACAGAGCATAGGATTAAACTCCATTTCTGAAGGGAAACACACAGCATAGTTCTCATCCATTGATCACACTCTGCTTTAGAGCAAGAAGCACGCTCTTGCTTTCCAGAGTCTCTAAGACAGCAGGAAACGTGAGTGTGATGAGAACAAAAGAACGCTGTTTCCTACACACACGGACCATATCTATTCCAACTCTTCTTCTGAAACTAATATAAAGCACTCCTAGTCTAACATCCAATGCTTGTCATTTAAGATGAGAAACGTGTGAGCTTCGTGAACGATGTAGGAAATTTGATCTGAAAAGTGACTGCCGTTACCTGAAACGAAGTAGTGCTTGTAGGAAGACACAGAGCCTGCGATTTAATTCCATTCTGAAGTGAAACACACAGCATAGTTCTCAACCATGGATAACACTCTGCTTTAGAGCAAGAATCACGCTCTTGCTTTCCACACTCTAAGACAGCAGGAAACGTGAGTGTGCTGAGAACAAAAGAACGGTGTTTCATACACATACAGACCATATCTAGTCCAACTCTGCCTCTGAAATTGATACAAAGCACAGGTCCTCTAACATCCAATGCTTGTCATTTAAGATGAGAAACGTGTGAGCTTCGTGAACGATGTAGTTCGTTTGAGCTGAAAAGAGACTACCCTTACCTGAAATGAATTAGGGCTTGTAAGAAGACACAGAGCCTGGGAATTCACTCCATTTCTGAAGGGAAACACACAGCATAGTTCTGATCCATGGATCACACTCTGCTTTAGAGCAAGAAGGACGCTCTTGCTTTCTAGAATCTCTAATAAAGCAGGACACATGAGTGTGCTCAGAACAAAAGAATGGTGTTTCCTACACATACAGGCCATATCTAGTTCAACTCTGCTTATGAAACGGAAAGTAACCACAGGTCCTCAACATCCAATGCTTGTCAGTTAAGATGAGAAACGTGTGAGGTTCGTGAAGGATGTAGTTCTTTTGAGCTGAAAAGTGACAGCCCTTACCGGAAACGAAGTAGTGCTTGTAGGAAGACACAGAGCCTGGGATTTAACTCCATTTCTGAAAGGAAACACACAGCAGAGTTCTCATCCATTGATCACACTCTGCTTTAGAGCAAGAAGCATGCTCTTGCTTTCCAGAGTCTCTAAGACAGCAGGAAACGTGAGTGTGATTAGAACAAAAGAACGGTGTTTCCTAAACACACGGGCCATATCTATTCCAACTCTTCTTCTGAAACTGATACAAAGCACTGCTCCTCTAACATCCAATGCTTGTCATTTAAGATGAGAATCATGTGAGCTTCGTGAACGATGTAGTTCATTTGAGCTGTAAAGTAACTGCCCTTACCTGAAACGAAGTCTTGCTTGTAGGGAGACTCAGAACCTGGGGTTTAATTCCATTTCTGAAGTGAAAAACACAGCAGAGTTCTCATATATAGATCACACTCTGCTTTAGAGCAAGAAGCACGCTCTTGCTTTCCAGAGTCTCTAAGAGAGCAAGAAACCTGAGTGTGATGAGAACAAAAGAACGGTGTTTCCTACACGTACGGACAATATCTAGTAAAACTCTGCTTCTGAAACTGATACAAAGCACTGCTCCTCTAACATCCAATGCTTGTCATTTAAGATGAGAAACGTGTGAGCTTCGTGAACAATGTAGGAAATTTTATCTGAAAAGAGCCTGCCGTTACCTGAAAGGAAGTATTGCTTATAGGAAGACACAGAGCCTGGGATTTAACTCCATTCTGAAGTGAAACACACAGCAGAGTACTCATATATAGATCACACTCTGCTTTAGAGCAAGAAGCACGCTCTTGCTTTCTAGAGTCTCAAATGCAGCAGGGAACTTGAGTGTGCTCAGAACCAAAGAACGGTGTTTCCTACACATACGGGCCTTATCTAGTTGAACTCTGCCTCTGAAATTGATACAAAGCACATGTCCTCTAACATCCAATGCTTGTCATTTAAGAAGAGAAACGTGTGAGCTTTGTGAACGATGTAGTTCGTTTGAGCTGAAAAGAGACTGCCCTTACCTAAAACGAAGTAGTGCTTGTATGAAGACAGAGAGCCTGGGATTTAACTCCTTTTCTGAAGGGAAACAAACAGCATGGTTCTCATCCATGGATCACACTCTGCTTTCGAACAAGAATCATGCTCTTGCTTTCCAGAGGCTCTAAGACAGCAGGAAACGTGAGTGTGATGAGAACAAAAGAACGCTGTTTCCTACACACACGGACCATATCTATTCCAACTCTTCTTCTGAAACTGATACAAAGCACTGCTCCTCTAACATCCAATGCTTGTAATTTAAGATGAGAAACGTGTGAGTTCATGAACGATGTAGGAAATTTGATCTGAAAATTGACTGCTGTTACATGAAATGAAGTAGTGCTTGTAGGAAGACACAGAGCCTGGGATTTAACTCCATTTATGAAGGGGAACACACAGCATAGTTCTCATCCATTGATCACAATCGGCCATAGAGCAAGAAGCACGCTCTTGCTTACTAGATTCTCTAATACAGCAGGAAACGTGAGTGTGCTCAGAACAAATGAACGGTGTTTCCTACACCTACGGACCATATCTAGTCCCACTCTGCTGCTGAAACTGATACAAACCACAGGTCCTCTAACATCCAATGCTTGTCAGTTAAGATGAGAAACGAGTGACCTTTGTGAATGATGTAGTTCGTTTAGCTGTAAAGTAACTGCCCTTACCTGAAACGAAGTCTTGCTTGTAGGGAGACTCAGAGCCTGTGGTTTAACTCCATTTCTGAAGTGAAGCACACAGCAGAGGTCTCATATATAGATCACACTCTGCTTTAGAGCAAGAAGCTTGCTCTTGCTTTCTAGTGTCTCTAAGACAGCAGGAAACATGAGTGTGCTGAGAACAAAAGAACAGTGTTTCATACACATACAGACCATATCTAGTCCAATCTGCCTCTGAAATTGATACAAAGCACAGGTCCTCTAACATCCAATGCTAGTCATTTAAGATGAGAAACGTGTAGCTTCGTGAACGATGTAGATCGTTTGAGCTGAAAAGTGACTGCCCTTACCTGAAACGAAGTAGTGCTTGTAGGAAGACACAGAGCCTGGGATTTAACTCCATTTCTGAAGGGAAACACACAGCATAGTTCTGAACCATGGATCACACTCTGCTTTAGAGCAAGAAGGATGCTCTTGCTTTCTAGAAGCTCTAATAAAGCAGGAAACTTGAGTGTGCTCAGAACAAAAGAACGGTGTTTCCTACACATACAGACCATATCTAGTTCAACTCTGCTTATGAAACAGAAAGTAACCACAGGTCCTCAACATCCAATGCTTGTCAGTTAAGATGAGAAACGTGTGAGGTACGTGAAGGATGTAGTTCGTTTGAGCTGAAAAGTGACTGCCCTTACCTGAAACGAAGTAGTGCTTGTAGGAAGACACAGAGCCTGGGATTTAACTCCATTTCTGAAAGGAAACACACAGCAGAGTTCTCATCCATTGATCACACTCTGCTTTAGAGCAAGAAGCATGCTCTTGCTTTCCAGAGTCTCTAAGACAGCAGGAAACGTGAGTGTGATGAGAACAAAAGAACGGTGTTTCCTACACACACGGACCATATCTATTCCAACTCTTCTTCTGAAACTGATACAAAGCACTGCTCCTCTAACATCCAATGCTTGTCATTTAAGATGAGAATCATGTGAGCTTCGTGAACGATGTAGTTCGTTTGAGCTGTAAAGTAACTGCCCTTACCTGAAATGAAGTCTTGCTTGTAGGGAGACTCAGAAGCTGGGGTTTAATTCCATTTCTGAAGTGAAAAACACAGCAGAGTTCTCATATATAGAACACACTCTGCTTTAGAGCAAGAAGCACGCTCTTTCTATCTAGAGTCTCTAAGACAGCAGGAAACATGAGTGTGCTGAGAACAAAAGAACGGTGTTTCATACACATACAGACCATATCTAGTCCAACTCTGTTTCTGAAACGGAAAGAAGCCACAGGTCCTCAAACATCCAATGCTTGTCAGTTAAGATGAGAAACGTGTGAGCTTCGTGAAGGATGTAGTTCGTTTGAGCTGAAAAGTGTCTGCCCTTACCTGAAATGAAGTAGTGCTTGTAGGAAGACACAGAGCCTGGGATTTAACTCCATTTCTGAAGTGAAACACACAGCAGAGTTCTCATCCATTGATCACACTCTGCTTTAGAGCAAGAAGCACGCTCTTGCTTTCTAGAGTCTCTAATACAGCAGGAAATTTGAGTGTGTTCAGAACAAAAGAACGGTGTTTCCTACACATAAGGACCATATCTAGTTCAACTCTGTTTCTGAAACGGAAAGAAGCCACAGGTCCTCAAACATCCAATGCTTGTCAGTTAAGATGAGAAACGTGTGAGCTTCGTGAAGGATGTAGTTCGTTTGAGCTGAAAAGTGACTGCCCATACTTCAAACGAAGTCTTGCTTGTAAGAAGACACAGAGCCTGGGATTTAACTCCATTTCTGAAGGGAAACACACAGCATAGTTCTGATCCATGGATCACACTCTGCTTCAGAGCAAGAAGGACGCTCTTGCTTTCTAGAACCTCTAATAAAGCAGGAAACTTGAGTGTGCTCAGAACAAAAGAACGGTGTTTCCTACACATACAGACCATATCTAGTTCAACTCTGCTTATGAAACGGAAAGTAACCACAGGTCCTCAACATCCAATGCTTGTCAGTTAAGATGAGAAACGTGTGAGGTTCGTGAAGGATGTAGTTCGTTTGAGCTGAAAAGTGACTGCCCTTACCTGAAACGAAGTAGTGCTTGTAGGAAGACACAGAGCCTGGGATTTAACTCCATTTCTGAAAGGAAACAAACAGCATAGTTCTCATCCATTGATCACACTCTCCTTTAGAGCAAGAAGCATGCTCTTGCTTTCCAGAGTCTCTAAGACAGCAGGAAACGTGAGTGTGATGAGAACAAAAGAACGGTGTTTCCTACACATACCGACAATATCTAGTAAAACTCTGCTTCTGAAACTGATACAAAGCACTGCTCCTCTAACATCCAATGCTTGTCATTTAAGATGAGAAACATGTGTGCTTCGTGAATAATGTAGGAAATTTGATCTGAAAAGAGCCTGCCGTTACCTGAAAGGAAGTAGTGCTTATAGGAAGACACAGAGCCTGGGATTTAACTCCATTCTGAAGTGAAACACACAGCAGAGTTCTCATATATAGATCACACTCTGCTTTAGAGCAAGAAGCACGCTCTTGCTTTCTAGAGTCTAAAATGCAGCAGGAAACTTGAGTGTGCTCAGAACCAAAGAACGGTGTTTCCTTCACATACGGGCCTTATCTAGTTCAACTCTGCCTCTGAAATTGATACAATGCACATGTCCTCTAACATCCAATGCTTGACATTTAAGATGAGACCGTGTGAGCTTTGTGAACGATGTAGTTCGTTTGAGCTGAAAAGTGACTGCCCTTACCTAAAAAGAAGTAGTGCTTGCATGAAGACAGAGAGCCTGGGATTTAACTCCTTTTCTGAAGGGAAACACACAGCATAGTTCTCATCCATGGATCACACTCTGCTTTAGTACAAGAATCACGCTCTTTCTTTCCAGAGGCTCTAAGACAGCAGGAAACGTGAGTGTGATGAGAACAAAAGAACGCTGTTTCCTACACACGGACCATATCTATTCCAACTCTTCTTCTGAAACTGATACAAAGCACTGCTCCTCTAACATCCAATGCTTGTAATTTAAGATGAGAAACGTGTGAGCTTCGTGAACGATGTAAGAAATTTGATCTGAAAAGTGACTGCCGTTACCTGAAACGAAGTAGTGCTTGTAGGAAGACACAGAGCCTGGGATTTAACTCCATTTCTGAAGTGGAACACACAACATAGTTCTCATCCATTGATCACCATCTGCATTAGAGCACGCTGATTCTTTCTAGATTCTCTAATACAGCAGGAAACGTGCGTGTGCTCAGAACAAATGAACGGTGTTTCCTACACATACGGACCATATCTAGTCCAACACTGAGCTGAAACTAATATAAACCACAGGTCCTCTAACATCGAATGACTGTCAGTTAAGATGAGAAACGTGTGAGCTTTGGGAATGATGTAGTTCGTTTAGCTGTAAAGTAACTGCCCTTACCAGAAACGAAGTCTTGCTTGTAGGGAGACTCAGAGCCTGGGGTTTAACTCCATTTCTGAAGTGAAACACACAGCTGAGGTCTCATATATAGATCACACTCTGCTATAGAGCAAGAAACACGGTCTTGCTTTCTAGAGTCTCTAAGACAGCAGGAAACATGAGTGTGCTGAAAACAAAACAACGGTGTTTCATACACATACAGACCATATCTAGTCCAACTCTGCCTCTGAAATTGATACAAAGCACAGGTCCTCTAACATCCAATGCTTGTCAGTTAAGATGAGAAACGTGTGAGGTTCGTGAAGGATGTAGTTCGTTTGAGCTGAAAAGTGACTGCCCTTACCTGAAACGAAGTAGTGCTTGTAGGAAGACACAGAGCCTGGGATTTAACTCCATTTCTGAAAGGAAACACACAGCATAGTTCTCATCCATTGATCACACTCTGCTTCAGAGCAAGAAGCACGCTCTTGCTTTCCAGAGTCTCTAAGACAGCAGGAAACGTGAGTGTGATGAGAACAAAAGAACGCTGTTTCCTACACACACGGACCATATCTATTCCAACTCTTCTTCTGAAACTGATACAAAGCACTTCTCCTCTAAGATCCAATGCTTGACATTTAAGATGAGAAACGTGTGAGCTTCGTGAACGATGTAGGAAATTTCATCTGAAAAGTGACTGCCGTTACCTGAAACGAAGTAGTGCTTGTAGGAAGACACAGAGCCTGCGATTTAACTCCATTCTGAAGTGAAACACACAGCATAATTCTCAACCATGGATAACACTCTGCTTTAGAGCAAGAATCACGCTCTTGCTTTCCACATCTAAGACAGCAGGAAACGTGAGTGTGCTGAGAACAAAAGAACGGTGTTTCATACATATACAGACCATATCTAGTCCAACTCTGCGTCTGAAATTGATACAAAGCACAGGTCCTCTAACATCCAATGCTTGTCATTTAAGATGAGAATCGTGTGAGCTTCGTGAACGATGTAGTTCGTTTGAGCTGAAAAGTGACTGCCCTTACCTGAAATGAAGTAGTGCTTGTAGGAAGACACAGAGCCTGGGATTTAACTCCATTTCTGAAGGGAAACACACAGCAGAGTTCTCATCCATTGATCACACTCTGCCTTAGAGTAAGAAGCACACTCTTGCTTTCTAGACTCTCTAATACAGCAGGAAACTTGAGAGTGCTCAGAACAAAACAACGTTTTTCCTAGACATACGGGCCTTATCTAGTTCATCTCTGCTTCTGAAACTGAAACAAACCACAGGTCCTCTAACATCCAATGCTTGTCAGTTAAGATGAGAAATGTGTGAGCTTCATGAACGATGTAATTCGTTTGAGCTGTAAAGTAACTGCCCGTACCTGAAACGAAGTCTTGCTTTTAGGAAGACTCAGAGCCTGGGATTTAACTCCATTTCTGAAGGGAAACACACAGCAGAGTTCTCATATATAGATCACACTCTGCTTTAGAGCAAGAAGCACGCTCTTGCTTTCTAGAGCCTCTAATACAGCAGGAAACTTGAGTGTGTTCAGAACAAAAGAACGGTGTTTCCTACACATAAGGACCATAACTAGTTCAACTCTGTTTCTGAAACGGAAAGAAGCCACAGGTCCTCAAACATCCAATGCTTGTCAGTTAAGATGAGAAACGTGTGAGCTTCGTGAAGGATGTAGTTCGTTTGAGCTGAATAGTGACTGCCCATACTTCAAACGAAGTCATGCTTGTAAGAAGACACAGAGCCTGGTATTTAACTCCATTTCTGAAGGGAAATGCACAGCATAGTTCTCATCCATGGAACACACTCTGCTTTAGAACAAAAAGGACACTCTTGCTTTCTAGAATCTCCAATAAACCAGGAAATTTGAGTGTGCTCAAAACAAAAGTACTGTGTTTCCTCCACATACAGACCATATCTAGTTCAACTCTGCTTCTGAAACGGAAAGAAGCCACAGGTCCTCTAACATCCAATGCTTGTCAGTTAAGATGGGAAATGTGTGAGCTTCGTGAAGGATGTAGTTCGTTTGAGCTGTAAAGTAACTGCCCTTACCTGAAACGAAGTCTTGCTTGTACGGAGACTCAGAACCTGGGGTTTAATTTCTTTTCTGAAGTTAAAAACACAGCAGAGTTATCATATATAGATCACACTCTGCTTTAGAGCAAGAAGCACGCTCTTTCTATCTAGAGTCTCTAAGACAGCAGGAAACATGAGTGTGCTGAGAACAAAAGAACGGTGTTTCATACACATAAAGACCATATCTAGTCCAACTCTGCATCTTAAATTGATACAAAGCACAGGTCCTCTAACATCCAATGCTTGTCATTTAAGATGAGAAACGTGTGAGCTTCGTGAACGATGTAGTTCGTTTGAGCTGAAAAGTGACTGCCCTTACCTGAAATGAAGTAGTGCTTGTAGGAAGACACAGAGCCTGGGAATTAACTCCATTTCTGAAGTGAAACACACAGCAGAGTTCTCATCCATTGATCACACTCTGCTTTAGAGCAAGAAGCACGCTCTTGCTTTCTAGACTCTCTAATACAGCAGGAAACATGAGAGTGCTCAGAACAAAAGAACGTTGTTTCCTACACATATGGGCCTTATCTAGTTCAACTCTGCTTCCGAAACTGAAACAAACCACAGGTCCTCTAACATCCAATGCTTTTCAGTTAAGATGAGAAATGTGTGAGCTTCGTGAACGTGTAATTTGTTTGAGCTGTAAAGTAACTGCCCGTACCTGAAAAGAGGTCTTGCTTGTAGGAAGACTATGAGCCTGGTTTTAACTCCATTTCTGAAGTGAAACACACAGCAGAATTCTCATCCATGGGTCACACTCTGCTTTAGAGCAAGAAGCACGCCCTTGCTTTCTAGATTCTCCAATAAAGCAGGAAACTTGAGTGTGCTCAGAACAAAAGAACGGTGTTTCCTACACATACAGACCATATCTGGTTCAACTCTGCTTCTGAAACGGAAAGAAGCCACAGGTCCTCAAACATCCAATGCTTGTCAGTTAAGATGAGAAACGTGTGAACTTTGTGAAGTGTGTAGTTCGTTTGAGCTGAAAAGTGACTGCCAATACTTCAAACGAAGTCTTGCTTGTAGGAAGACACAGAACCTGGAATTTAACTCCAATTTTGAAGGGAAACACACAGCATAGTTCTCATCCATGGATCACACTCTGCTTTAGAGCAAGAAGGACGCTCTTCCTTTCTAGAATCTCCCATAAAGCATGAAACTTGTGTGTGCTCAGAACAAAGGAACGGTGTTTCCTACACATACAGACCATATCTAGTTCAACTCTGCTTCTGCAACGGAAAGAAGCCACAGATCCTCTCACCTCCAATGCTTGACAGTTGAGATGAGAAACGTGTGAGCTTCGTGAACAATGTAGTTCGTTTAGCTGTAAGTAACTGCCCTTACCTGAAACGAAGTCTTGCTTGTAGGAAGACTCAGAGCCTGGGATTTATCTCCATTTCTGAAGGGAAACACACAGCAGAGTTCTCATCCATTGATCACACTCTGTTTTAGAGCAAGAAGCATGCTCTTGCTTTCCAGAGTCTCTAAGACAGCAGGAAACCTGATTCTGATGAGAACCAAAGAACGGGGTTTCCTACACATACGGACTATATCTAGTCCAACTCTGCTTCTGAAACTGATACAAAGCACTGGTCCTCTAACATCCAATGCTTGTCAGTTAAGATGAGAAACGTGTGAGCTTCGTGAACGATGTAGTGCGTTTGAGCTGAAAAGTGACTGCCCTTACCTGAAACGAAGTAGTGCTTGTTGGAAGACACAGAGCCTGGGATTTAACTCCATTTCCGAAGGGAAACACACAGCATAGTTCTCATCCATTGATCACACTCTGCTTTAGAGCAAGAAGCACGCTCTTGCTTTCCAGAGTATCTAAGACAGCCGGAAACGTTGGTGTGATGAGAACAAAAGAGCGGTGTTTCCTACACGTACGGACAATATCTAGTAAAACTCTGCTTCTGAAACTGATACAAAGCACTGCTCCTCTAACATCCAATGCTTGTCATTTAAGATGAGAAACGTGTGAGCTTCGTGAACGCTGTAGGAAATTTGATCTGAAAAGTGACTGCCGTTACCTGAAACAAACTAGTGCTTGTAGGAAGACACAGAGCCTGGGCTTTAACTCCATTTCTGAAGTGGAACACACAACATAGTTCTCATCAATTGATCACAATCTGCTTTAGAGCAAGAAGCACGCTCTTTCTTTCTAGATTCTCTAATACAGCAGGAAATGTGAGTGTGCTCAGAACAAATGAACGGTGTTTCCAACACATACGGACCATATCTAGTTCAACACTGCTGATGAAACTGATATAAACCAAAGTTCCTCTAACATCGAATGCTTGTCAGTTAAGATGAGAAACGTGTGAGCTTTGGGAATGATGTAGTTCGTTTAGCTGTAAAGTAACTGCCCTTACCAGAAACGAAGTCTTGCTTGTAGGGAGACTCAGAGCCTGGGGTTTAACTCCATTTCTGAAGTGAAACACACATCTGAGGTCTCATATATAGATCACCTTCTGCTATAGAGCAAGAAGCATGCTCTTGCTTTCTAGAGTCTATAAGACAGCAGGAAACATGAGTGTGCTTAGAACAAAACAACGGTGTTTCATACACATACAGACCATATCTAGTCCAAATGTGCCTCTGAAATTGATACAAAGCCCAGGTCCTCTACCATCCAATGCTTGTCATTTAAGATGAGAATCGTGTAAGCTTCGGGAATGATGTAGTTCGTTTGAGCTGAAGAGAGACTGCCCTTACCTGAAATGAAGTAGGGCTTGTAAGAAGACACAGAGCCTGGGATTTAACTCCATTTCTGAAGGGAAACACACAGCAGAGTTCTGATCCATGGATCACACTCTGCTTTAGAGCAAGAAGGATGCTCTTGCTTTCTAGGTTCTCTAATAAAGCAGGAAACATGATTGTGCTCAGAACAAAAGAACGGTGTTTCCTACACATACAGACCATATCTAGTTCAACTCCGCTTATGAAACGGAAAGGAACCACAGGTCCTCAACATCCAATGCTTGTCAGTTAAGATGAGAAACAAGTGAGGTACATGAAGGATGTAGTTCGTTTGAGCTGAAAAGTGACTGCCCTTACCTGAAACGAAGTAGTGCTGGTAGGAAGACAGAGAGCCTGGGATTTAACTCCATTTCTGAAAGGAAACACACAGCATAGTTCTCATCCATTGATCACACTCTGCTTTAGAGCAAGAATCATGCTCTTGCTTTCCACACTCTAAGACAGCAGGAAACGTGAGTGTGCTGAGAACAAAAGAATGGTGTTTCATACATATACAGACAATATCTAGTCCAACTCTGCGTCTGAAATTGATACAAAGCAAAGGTCCTCTAACATACAATGATTGTCATTTAAGTTGAGAAACGTGTGAGCTTCGTGAACGATGTAGTTCGTTTGAGCTGAAAAGTGACTGCCCTTACCTGAAATGAAGTAGTGCTTGTAGGAAGACACAGAGCCTGCGATTTAACTCCATTCTGAAGTGAAACACACAGCATAATTCTCAACCATGGATAACACTCTGCTTTAGAGCAAGAATCACGCTCTTGCTTTCCACATCTAAGACAGCAGGAAACGTGAGTGTGCTGAGAACAAAAGAACGGTGTTTCATACATATACAGACCATATCTAGTCCAACTCTGCGTCTGAAATTGATACAAAGCACAGGTCCTCTAACATCCAATGCTTGTCATTTAAGATGAGAATCGTGTGAGCTTCGTGAACGATGTAGTTCGTTTGAGCTGAAAAGTGACTGCCCTTACCTGAAATGAAGTAGTGCTTGTAGGAAGACACAGAGCCTGGGATTTAACTCCATTTCTGAAGGGAAACACACAGCAGAGTTCTCATCCATTGATCACACTCTGCCTTAGAGTAAGAAGCACACTCTTGCTTTCTAGACTCTCTAATACAGCAGGAAACTTGAGAGTGCTCAGAACAAAACAATGTTTTTCCTAGACATACGGGCCTTATCTAGTTCATCTCTGCTTCTGAAACTGAAACAAACCACAGGTCCTCTAACATCCAATGCTTGTCAGTTAAGATGAGAAATGTGTGAGCTTCATGAACGATGTAATTCGTTTGAGCTGTAAAGTAACTGCCCGTACCTGAAACGAAGTCTTGCTTTTAGGAAGACTCAGAGCCTGGGATTTAACTCCATTTCTGAAGGGAAACACACAGCAGAGTTCTCATATATAGATCACACTCTGCTTTAGAGCAAGAAGCACGCTCTTGCTTTCTAGAGCCTCTAATACAGCAGGAAACTTGAGTGTGTTCAGAACAAAAGAACGGTGTTTCCTACACATAAGGACCATAACTAGTTCAACTCTGTTTCTGAAACGGAAAGAAGCCACAGGTCCTCAAACATCCAATGCTTGTCAGTTAAGATGAGAAACGTGTGAGCTTCGTGAAGGATGTAGTTCGTTTGAGCTGAATAGTGACTGCCCATACTTCAAACGAAGTCATGCTTGTAAGAAGACACAGAGCCTGGTATTTAACTCCATTTCTGAAGGGAAATGCACAGCATAGTTCTCATCCATGGAACACACTCTGCTTTAGAACAAAAAGGACACTCTTGCTTTCTAGAATCTCCAATAAACCAGGAAATTTGAGTGTGCTCAAAACAAAAGTACTGTGTTTCCTCCACATACAGACCATATCTAGTTCAACTCTGCTTCTGAAACGGAAAGAAGCCACAGGTCCTCTAACATCCAATGCTTGTCAGTTAAGATGGGAAATGTGTGAGCTTCGTGAAGGATGTAGTTCGTTTGAGCTGTAAAGTAACTGCCCTTACCTGAAACGAAGTCTTGCTTGTACGGAGACTCAGAACCTGGGGTTTAATTTCTTTTCTGAAGTTAAAAACACAGCAGAGTTATCATATATAGATCACACTCTGCTTTAGAGCAAGAAGCACGCTCTTTCTATCTAGAGTCTCTAAGACAGCAGGAAACATGAGTGTGCTGAGAACAAAAGAACGGTGTTTCATACACATAAAGACCATATCTAGTCCAACTCTGCATCTTAAATTGATACAAAGCACAGGTCCTCTAACATCCAATGCTTGTCATTTAAGATGAGAAACGTGTGAGCTTCGTGAACGATGTAGTTCGTTTGAGCTGAAAAGTGACTGCCCTTACCTGAAATGAAGTAGTGCTTGTAGGAAGACACAGAGCCTGGGAATTAACTCCATTTCTGAAGTGAAACACACAGCAGAGTTCTCATCCATTGATCACACTCTGCTTTAGAGCAAGAAGCACGCTCTTGCTTTCTAGACTCTCTAATACAGCAGGAAACATGAGAGTGCTCAGAACAAAAGAACGTTGTTTCCTACACATATGGGCCTTATCTAGTTCAACTCTGCTTCCGAAACTGAAACAAACCACAGGTCCTCTAACATCCAATGCTTTTCAGTTAAGATGAGAAATGTGTGAGCTTCGTGAACGTGTAATTTGTTTGAGCTGTAAAGTAACTGCCCGTACCTGAAAAGAGGTCTTGCTTGTAGGAAGACTATGAGCCTGGTTTTAACTCCATTTCTGAAGTGAAACACACAGCAGAATTCTCATCCATGGGTCACACTCTGCTTTAGAGCAAGAAGCACGCCCTTGCTTTCTAGATTCTCCAATAAAGCAGGAAACTTGAGTGTGCTCAGAACAAAAGAACGGTGTTTCCTACACATACAGACCATATCTGGTTCAACTCTGCTTCTGAAACGGAAAGAAGCCACAGGTCCTCAAACATCCAATGCTTGTCAGTTAAGATGAGAAACGTGTGAACTTTGTGAAGTGTGTAGTTCGTTTGAGCTGAAAAGTGACTGCCAATACTTCAAACGAAGTCTTGCTTGTAGGAAGACACAGAACCTGGAATTTAACTCCAATTTTGAAGGGAAACACACAGCATAGTTCTCATCCATGGATCACACTCTGCTTTAGAGCAAGAAGGACGCTCTTCCTTTCTAGAATCTCCCATAAAGCATGAAACTTGTGTGTGCTCAGAACAAAGGAACGGTGTTTCCTACACATACAGACCATATCTAGTTCAACTCTGCTTCTGCAACGGAAAGAAGCCACAGATCCTCTCACCTCCAATGCTTGACAGTTGAGATGAGAAACGTGTGAGCTTCGTGAACAATGTAGTTCGTTTAGCTGTAAGTAACTGCCCTTACCTGAAACGAAGTCTTGCTTGTAGGAAGACTCAGAGCCTGGGATTTATCTCCATTTCTGAAGGGAAACACACAGCAGAGTTCTCATCCATTGATCACACTCTGTTTTAGAGCAAGAAGCACGCTCTTGCTTTCCAGAGTCTCTAAGACAGCAGGAAACCTGATTCTGATGAGAACCAAAGAACGGGGTTTCCTACACATACGGACTATATCTAGTCCAACTCTGCTTCTGAAACTGATACAAAGCACTGGTCCTCTAACATCCAATGCTTGTCAGTTAAGATGAGAAACGTGTGAGCTTCGTGAACGATGTAGTGCGTTTGAGCTGAAAAGTGACTGCCCTTACCTGAAACGAAGTAGTGCTTGTTGGAAGACACAGAGCCTGGGATTTAACTCCATTTCCGAAGGGAAACACACAGCATAGTTCTCATCCATTGATCACACTCTGCTTTAGAGCAAGAAGCACGCTCTTGCTTTCCAGAGTATCTAAGACAGCCGGAAACGTTGGTGTGATGAGAACAAAAGAGCGGTGTTTCCTACACGTACGGACAATATCTAGTAAAACTCTGCTTCTGAAACTGATACAAAGCACTGCTCCTCTAACATCCAATGCTTGTCATTTAAGATGAGAAACGTGTGAGCTTCGTGAACGCTGTAGGAAATTTGATCTGAAAAGTGACTGCCGTTACCTGAAACAAACTAGTGCTTGTAGGAAGACACAGAGCCTGGGCTTTAACTCCATTTCTGAAGTGGAACACACAACATAGTTCTCATCAATTGATCACAATCTGCTTTAGAGCAAGAAGCACGCTCTTTCTTTCTAGATTCTCTAATACAGCAGGAAATGTGAGTGTGCTCAGAACAAATGAACGGTGTTTCCAACACATACGGACCATATCTAGTTCAACACTGCTGATGAAACTGATATAAACCAAAGTTCCTCTAACATCGAATGCTTGTCAGTTAAGATGAGAAACGTGTGAGCTTTGGGAATGATGTAGTTCGTTTAGCTGTAAAGTAACTGCCCTTACCAGAAACGAAGTCTTGCTTGTAGGGAGACTCAGAGCCTGGGGTTTAACTCCATTTCTGAAGTGAAACACACATCTGAGGTCTCATATATAGATCACCTTCTGCTATAGAGCAAGAAGCATGCTCTTGCTTTCTAGAGTCTATAAGACAGCAGGAAACATGAGTGTGCTTAGAACAAAACAACGGTGTTTCATACACATACAGACCATATCTAGTCCAAATGTGCCTCTGAAATTGATACAAAGCCCAGGTCCTCTACCATCCAATGCTTGTCATTTAAGATGAGAATCGTGTAAGCTTCGGGAATGATGTAGTTCGTTTGAGCTGAAGAGAGACTGCCCTTACCTGAAATGAAGTAGGGCTTGTAAGAAGACACAGAGCCTGGGATTTAACTCCATTTCTGAAGGGAAACACACAGCAGAGTTCTGATCCATGGATCACACTCTGCTTTAGAGCAAGAAGGATGCTCTTGCTTTCTAGGTTCTCTAATAAAGCAGGAAACATGATTGTGCTCAGAACAAAAGAACGGTGTTTCCTACACATACAGACCATATCTAGTTCAACTCCGCTTATGAAACGGAAAGGAACCACAGGTCCTCAACATCCAATGCTTGTCAGTTAAGATGAGAAACAAGTGAGGTACATGAAGGATGTAGTTCGTTTGAGCTGAAAAGTGACTGCCCTTACCTGAAACGAAGTAGTGCTGGTAGGAAGACAGAGAGCCTGGGATTTAACTCCATTTCTGAAAGGAAACACACAGCATAGTTCTCATCCATTGATCACACTCTGCTTTAGAGCAAGAATCATGCTCTTGCTTTCCACACTCTAAGACAGCAGGAAACGTGAGTGTGCTGAGAACAAAAGAATGGTGTTTCATACATATACAGACAATATCTAGTCCAACTCTGCGTCTGAAATTGATACAAAGCAAAGGTCCTCTAACATACAATGATTGTCATTTAAGTTGAGAAACGTGTGAGCTTCGTGAACGATGTAGTTCGTTTGAGCTGAAAAGTGACTGCCCTTACCTGAAATGAAGTAGTGCTTGTAGGAAGACACAGAGCCTGGGATTTAACTCCATTTCTGAAGGGAAACATACAGCATAGTTCTCATCCATTGATCACACTCTGCTTTAGAGCAAGAAGCACGCACTTGCTTTCTAGACTCTCTAATACAGCAGGAAATTTGAGAATGCTCAGAACAAAAGAACGTAGTTTCCTACACATACGGGCCTTATCTAGATAAACTCTGCTCCTGAAACTGAAACAAACCACAGGTCCTCTAACATCCAATGCTTGTCAGTTAAGATGAGAAATGTGTGAGCTTCGTAAACGATGTAATTCATTTGAGCTGTAAAGTAACTGCCGGTACCTGAAACGAAGTCTTGCTTGTAGGAAGACTCAGAGCCTGGGATTTAACTCCATTTCTGAAGTGAAACACACAGCATAGTTCTCATATATAGATCACACTCTGCTTTAGAGCAAGAACCAAGCTCTTGCTTTCTAGAGTCTCTAATAAAGCAGGAAACTTGAGTGTGCTCAGAACAAAAGAATGGTGTTTCCTACACTTACAGACCATATCTAGTTCAACTCTGCTTCTGAAACGGAAAGAAGCCACAGGTCCTCTAACATCCAATGCTTGTCAGTTAAGATGAGAAAAGTGTGAGCTTCGTGAACGATGTAGTTCTTTAGCTGTAAGTAACTGCCCGTACATGAAACTAAGTCTTGCTTGTAGGAAGACTGAGAGCCTGGGATTTAACTCCATTTCTGAAGTGAAACACACAGCAGAGTTCTCATCCATTGATCACACTCTGCTTTAGAGCAAGAAGCACGCTCTTGCTTTCCAGAGTCTCTAAGACAGGAGGAAACGTGAGTGTGATGAGAACAAAAGAACGGTGTTTCCTACACGTATGGACAATATATAGTCCAACTCTACTTCTGAACCTGATACAAAGCAGTGGTCCTCTAACATCCAATGCTTGTCAGTTAAGATGAGAAACGAGTGAGCTTCATGAACGATGTAGTTCCTTTGAGCTGAAAAGGGACTGCCCTTACCTGAAATGAAGTAGTGCTTGTAGGAAGACACAGAGCCTGGGATTTGACTCCATTTCTGAAGGGAAACACACAGCATAGTTCTCATCCATTGATCACACTCTGCTTTAGAGCAAGAAGCACGG
This sequence comes from Onychomys leucogaster, assembly GCA_949786385.1. NCBI lineage: Eukaryota > Metazoa > Chordata > Mammalia > Rodentia > Cricetidae > Onychomys > Onychomys leucogaster. The sequence goes on along the minus strand of CATKUP010000037.1, from coordinate 1,832,616 downwards.
TCTTGCTTTCCAGAGTATCTAAGACAGCAGGAAGTGTTAGTGTGATGAGAACAAAAGACCGGTGTTTCCTACATGTACGGAAAATATCTTGTAAAACTCTGCTTCTGAAACTGATACAAAGCACTGCTCCTCTAACATCCAATGCTTGTCATTTAAGATGAGAAACGTGTGTGCTTCGTGAACAATGTAGGAAATTTGATCTGAAAAGGGCCTGCCGTTACCTGAAAGGAAGTAGTGTTTATAGGAAGACACAGAGCCTGGGATTTAACTCCATTCTGAAGTGAAACACACAGCAGAGTTCTCATATATAGATCACACTCTGATTTAGAGCAAGAAGCACGCTCGTGCTTTCTAGAGTCTCAAATGCAGCAGGAAAATTGAGTGTGCTCAGAACCAAAGAACGGTGTTTCCTACACATACGGACCATATCTATTCCAACTCTTCTTCTGAAACTAATACAAAGCACATGTCCTCTAACATCCAATGCTTGTAATTTAAGATGAGAAACGTGTGAGCTTCGTGAACGATGTAGGAAATTTGATCTGAAAATTGACTGCCGTTACCTGAAATGAAGTAGTGCTTGTAGGAAGACACAGAGCCTGGGATTAAACTCCATTTCTGAAAGGAAACACACAGCATAGTTCTCATCCATTTATCACACTCTGCTTTAGAGCAAGAAGCACGCTCTTGATTTCCAGAGTCTCTAAGACAGCAGGAAACGTGAGTGTGATGAGAACAAAAGAACGGTGTTTCCTACACACACGGACCATTTCTATTGCAACTCTTCTTCTGAAACTGATACAAAGCACTGCTCCTCTAACATCCAATGTTTGTCATTTAAGATGAGAATCATGTGAGCTTCGTGAACGATGTAGTTCGTTTGAGCTGTAAAGTAACTGCCCTTACCTTAAACGAAGTCTTGCTTGTAGGGAGACTCAGAACCTGGGGTTTAATTCCATTTCTGAAGTGAAAAACACAGCAGAGTTCTCATATATAGATCACACTCTGCTTTAGAACAAGAAGCACGCTCTTTCTATCTAGAATCTCTAAGACAGCAGGAAACATGAGTGTGCTGAGAACAATAGAATGGTGTTTCATACACATACAGACCATATCTAGTCCAACTCTGCGTCTGAAATTGATACAAAGCACAGGTCCTCTAACATCCAATGCTTGTCATTTAAGATGAGAATCGTGTGAGCTTCGTGAACGATGTAGTTCGTTTGAGCTGAAAAGAGACTGCCCTTACCTGAAATGAAGTAGGGCTTGTAAGAAGACACAGAGCCTGGGATTTAACTCCATTTCTGAAGGGAAACACACAGCATAGTTCTAATCCATGGATCACACTCTTCTTTATAGCAAGATGGACGCTCTTGCTTTCTAGAATCTCTAATAAAGCAGGAAACTTGAGTGTGCTCAGAACAAAAGAACGGTGTTTCCTACACATACAGACCATATCTAGTTCAACTCTGCTTATGAAATGGAAAGTAACCACAGGTCCTCAACATCCAATGCTTGTCAGTTAAGATGAGAAACGTGTGAGGTTCGTGAAGGATGTAGTTCTTTTTAGCTGAAAAGTGACTGCCGTTACCTGAAACAAAGTAGTGCTTGTAGGAAGACACAGAGCCTGGAATTTAACTCCATTTCTGAAGGGAAACCCACAGCATAGTTCTCATCCATGGATCACACTCTGGTTTAGAGCAAGAAGGACGCTCTTCCTTTCTAGAATCTCCAATAAAGCAGGAAACTTGAGTGTGCTCAGAACAAAGGAACGGTGTTTCCTACACATACAGAACATATCTAGTTCAACTCTGCTTCTGAAATGGAAAGAAGCCACAGATCCTCTAACCTCCAATGCTTGTCAGTTAAGATGAGAAACGTGTGAGCTTCGTGAACGATGTCGGTCGTTTAGCTGAAAGTACCTGCCCTTACCTGAAACGAAGTCTTGCTTGTAGGAAGACTCAGAGCCTGGGATTTAACTCCAATTCTGAAGTGAAACACACAGCAGAGTTCTCATCCATTGATCACACTCTGTTTTAGAGCAAGAAGCACGCTCTTGCTTTCCAGAGTCTCTAAGACAGCAGGAAACCTGAGTGTGATGAGAACAAAAGAACGGGGTTTCCTACACGTACGGACTATATCTAGTCCAACTCTGCTTCTGAAACTGATACAAAGCACTGGTCCTCTAACATCTATGCTTGTCATTTAAGATGAGAAACGAGTGCGCTTCGTCCACGATGTAGTTCGTTTGAGCTGAAAAGTGACTGCCCTTACCTAAAACGAAGTAGTGCTTGTATGAAGACAGAGAGCCTGGGATTTAACTCCTTTTCTGAAGAGAAACACACAGCATAGTTCTCATCCATGGATCACGCTCTGCTTTAGTGCAAGAATCACGCTCTTTCTTTCCAGAGTCTCTAAGACTACAGGAAACGTGAGTGTGATGAGAACAAAAGAATGCTGTTTCCTACACACACGGACCATATCTACTCCAACTATTCTTCTGAAACTGATACAAAGCACATGTCCTCTAACATCCAATGCTTGTAATTTAAGATGAGAAACGTGTGAGCTTCGTGAACGCTGTAGGAAATTTGATCTGAAAAGTGACTGCCGTTAGCTGAAACAAAGTAGTGCTTGTAGGAAGACACAGAGCCTGGGATTGAACTCCATTTCTGAAGTGGAACACAAAACATAGTTCTAATCCATTACTCACAATCTGCTCTAGAGCAAAAAGCACGCTCTTGCTCTCTAGATTCTCTAATACAGCAGGAAACGTGAGTGTGCTCAGAAAAAATGAACGGTGTTTCCTACACATACGGACCAGATCTAGTCCAACACTGCTGCTGAAAGTGATATAAACCACAGGTCCTCTAACATCGAATGCTTGTCAGTTAAGATGAGAAACGTGTGAGCTTTGGGAATGATGTAGTTCGTTTAGCTGTAAAGTAACTGTCCTTACCAGAAATGAAGTCTTGCTTGTAGGGAGACTCAGAGCCAGGGGTTTAACTCCATTTCTGAAGTGAAACACACAGCTGAGGTCTCATATATAGATCACACTCTGCCATAGAGCAAGAAGCACGCTCTTGCTTTCTAGAGTCTCTAAGACAGCAGGAAACATGAGTGTGCTGAGAACAAAACAACGGTGTTTCATGCACATACAGACCATATCTAGTCCAACTCTGCCTCTGAAATTGATACAAAGCACAGGTCCTCTAACATCCAATGCTTGTCATTTAAGATGAGAAACGTGTCAGCTTCGGGAACGATGTAGTTCGTTTGAGCTGAAGAGAGACTGCCCTTACCTGAAATGAAGTAGGGCTTGTAAGAAGACACAGAGCCTTGGATTTAACTCCATTTCTGAAGGGAAACACACAGCATAGTGCTGATCCATGGATCACACTCTGCTTTAGAGCAAGGAGGATGCTCTTGCTTTCTAGAATCTCTAATAAAGCAGGAAACTTGAGTGTGCTCAGAACAAAAGAACGGTGTTTCCTACACATACAGACCATATCTAGTTCAACTCTGCTTATGAAACGGAAAGAAACCACAGGTCCTCAACATCCAATGCTTGTCAGTTAAGATGAGAAACGTGTGAGGTACGTGAAGGATGTAGTTCGTTTGAGCTGAAAAGTGACTGCCCTTACCTGAAACGAAGTAGTGCTTGTAGGAAGACACAGAGCCTGGGATTTAACTCCATTTCTGAAAGGAAACACACAGCATAGTTCTCATCCATTGATCACACTCTGCTTTAGAGCAAGAAGCGCGCTCTTGCTTTCCAGAGTCTCTAAGACAGCAGGAAACGTGAGTGTGATGAGAACAAAAGAACGCTGCTTCCTACACACACGGACCATATCTATTCCAAATCTTCTTCTGAAACTGATACAAAGCACTGCTCCTCTAACATCCAATGCTTGTCATTTAAGATGAGAAACGTGTGAGCTTCGTGAACGATGTAGGAAATTTGATCTGAAAAGTGACTGCCGTTACCTGAAATGAAGTAGTGCTTGTAGGAAGACACAGAGCCTGCGATTTAACTCCATTCTGAAGTGAAACACACAGCATAGTTCTCAATCATGGATAACACTCTGCTTTAGAGCAAGAATCACGCTCTTGCTTTCCACACTCTAAGACAGCAGGAAACGTGAGTGTGCTGAGAACAAAAGAACGGTGTTTCATACATATACAGACCATATCTAGTCCAACTCTGCGTCTGAAATTGATACAAAGCACAGGTCCTCTAACATACAATGCTTGTCATTTAAGATGAGAAACGTGTGAGCTTCGTGAACGATGTAGTTCGTTTGAGCTGAAAAGTGACTGCCCTTACCTGAAATGAAGTAGTACTTGTAGGAAGACACAGAGCCTGGGATTTAACTCCATTTCTGAAGGGAAACTCACAGCATAGTTCTCATCCATTGATCACACTCTGCTTTAGAGCAAGAAGCATGCTCTTGCTTTCTAGACTCTCTAATACAGCAGGAAATTTGAGAGTGCTCAGAACAAAAGAACGTTGTTTCCTACACATACTAGCCTTATCTAGTTCAACTCATCTTCTGAAACTGAAACAATCCACAGGTCCTCTAACATCCAATGCTTGTCAGTTAAGATGAGAAATGTGTGAGCTTCGTGAACGATGTAATTCGTTTGAGCTGTAAAGTAAGTAACTGCCCGTACCTGAAATGAAGTCTTGCTTGTAGGAAGACACAGAGCCTGGGATTTAACTCCATTTCTGAAGGGAAACACAAAGCATAGATCTCATCCATTGATCACACTCTGCTTTAGACCTAGAAGCACGCTCTTGCTTTCCAGAGTATCTAAGAGAGCAGGAAACGTTAGTGTGATGAGAACAAAAGAGCGGTGTTTCCTACACGTACGGACAATATCTAGTAAAACTCTGCTTCTGAAACTGATACAAAGCACTGCTCCTCTAACATCCAATGCTTGTCATTTAAGATGAGAAACGTGTGTGCTTCGTGTACAATGTAGGAAATTTGATCTGAAAAGAGCCTGCCGTTACCTGAAAGGAAGTAGTGCTTATAGGAAGACACAGAGCCTGGGATTTAACTCCATTCTGAAGTGAAACACACAGCAGAGTTCTCATATATAGATCACACTCTGCTTTAGAGCAAGAAGCACGCTCTTGCTTTCTAGAGTCTCAAATGCAGCAGGAAACTTGAGTGTGCTCAGAATCAAAGAACGGTGTTTCCTACACATACGGGCCTTATCTAGTTCAATTCTGCCTCTGAAATTGATACAAACCACAGGTCCTCTAACATCCAATGCTTGTCAGTTAAGATGAGAAACGTGTGAGCTTTGTGATTTATGTAGTTCGTTTAGCTGTAAAGTAACTGCCCTTACCTGAAACGAAGTCTTGTTTGTAGGGAGACTCAGAGCCTGGGGTTTAACTCCATTTCTGAAGTGAAACACACAGCAGAGGTCTCATATATAGATCACACTCTGCTTTAGAGCAAGAAGCATGCTCTTGCTTTCTAGTGTCTCTAAGACAGCAGGAAACATGAGTGTGCTGAGAACAAAAGAACGGTGTTTCATACACATACAGACCATATCTAGTCCAAATCTGCCTCTGAAATTGATACAAAGCACAGGTCCTCTAACATCCAATGCTTGTCAGTTAAGATGAGAAACGTGTGAGGTTCGTGAAGGATGTAGTTCGTTTGAGCTGAAAAGTGACTGCCCTTACCTGAAACGAAGTAGTGCTTGTAGGAAGACACAGAGCCTGGCATTTAACTCCATTTCTGAAAGGAAACACACAGCATAGTTCTCATCCATTTATCACACTCTGCTTTAGAGCAAGAAGCACGCTCTTGCTTTCCAGAGTCTCTAAGACAGCAGGAAACGTGAGTGTGATGAGAACAAAAGAACGGTGTTTCCTACACACACGGACCATATCTATTCCAACTCTTCTTCTGAAACTGATACAAAGCACTTCTCCTCTAACATCCAATGTTTGTCATTTAAGATGAGAATCATGTGAGCTTCGTGAACGATGTAGTTCGTTTGAGCTGTAAAGTAACTGCTCTTACCTGAAACGAAGTCTTGCTTGTAGGGAGACTCAGAACCGGGGGTTTAATTCCATTTCTGAAGTGAAAAACACAGCAGAGTTCTGATATATAGATCACCCTCTGCTTTAGAACAAGAAGCACGCTCTTTCTATCTAGAGTCTCTAAGACATCAGGAAACATGAGTGTGCTGAGAAAAATAGAATGGTGTTTCATACACATACAGACCATATCTAGTCCAACTCTGCGTCTGAAATTGATACAAAGCACAGGTCCTCTAACATCCAATGCTTGTCATTTAAGATGAGAATCGTGTGAGCTTCGTGAACGATGTAGTTCGTTTGAGCTGAAAAGAGACTGCCCTTACCTGAAATGAAGTAGGGCATGTAAGAAGACACAGAGCCTGGGATTTAACTCCATTTCTGAAGGGAAACACACAGCATAGTTCTGATCCATGGATCACACTCTTCTTTATAGCAAGATGGACGCTCTTGCTTTCTAGAATCTCTAATAAAGCAGGAAACTTGAGTGTGCTCAGAACAAAAGAACGGTGTTTCCTACACATACAGACCATATCTAGTTCAACTCTGCTTATGAAATGGAAAGTAACCACAGGTCCTCAACATCCAATGCTTGTCAGTTAAGATGAGAAACGTGTGAGGTTCGTGAAGGTTGTAGTTCGTTTGAGCTGAAAAGTGACTGCCCTTACCTGAAACGAAGTAGTGCTTGTAGGAAGACACAGAGCCTGGCATTTAACTCCATTTCTGAAAGGAAATACACAGCATAGTTCTCATCCATTTATCACACTCTGCTTTAGAGCCAGAAGCACGCTCTTGCTTTCCAGAGTCTCCAAGACAGCAGGAAACGTGAGTGTGATGAGAACAAAAGAACGGTGTTTCCTACACACACGGACCATATCTATTCCAACTCTTCTTCTGAAACTGATACAAAGCACTGCTCCTCTAACATCCACTGTTTGTCATTTAAGATGAGAATCATGTGAGCTTCGTGAACGATGTACTTCGTTTGAGCTGTAAAGTAACTGCCCATACCTGAAACGAAGTCTTGCTTGTAGGGAGACTCAGAACCTGGGGTTTAATTCCATTTCTGAAGTGAAAAACACAGCAGAGTTCTCATACATATCACACTCTGCTTTAGAACAAGAAGCACGCTCTTGCTTTCCAGAATCTCTAAGACAGCAGGAAACGTGAGTGTGATGAGAACAAAAGAACTGTGTTTCCTACACATACGGACCATATCTTTTCCAACTCTGCTTCTGAAACTGATACAAAGCACTGGTCCTATAACATCCAATGCTTGTCATTTAAGATGAGAAACATGTGAGCTTCGCGACGATGTAGTTCGTTTGAGATGTAAAGTAACTGCCTTTACCTGATTCGAAGTCTTGCTTGTAGGAAGACTCAGAGCCTGGGATTTAACTCCATTTCGAAGGGAAACACAAAGCAGAGTTCTCTGCCATGGATCAAACTCTGCTTTAGAGCAAGAAGCACGCTCTAGCTTTCTAGATTCTCTAATACAGCAGGAAACATGAGTGTGCTAAGAAGAAATGAACGGTGTTTCCTACAAATACGGACCTTATCTAGTCCAACTCTGCTTCTGAAACTGATACAAAGCACTGGTCCTCTAACATCCAATGCTTGTCGGTTAAGATGAGAAACATGTGAGCTTCGTGAAAGATGTAGTTCGTTTGAGCTGAAAAGTGACTGCCGTTCCCTGAAACGAAGTCTTGCAGGTTGTAAGACACAGAGCCTGGGATTTAACTCCATTTCTGAAGGGAAACACGCAGCATAGTTCTCCTCCATAGATCACACTCTGCTTTAGAGCAAGAAGCACGCTCTAGCTTTCTAGAGTCTCTAAGACAGCAGGAAACGTGAGTGTGGTGAGAACAAATGAACGGTGTTACCTACACATACGGACCATATCTAGTTCAACTCTGCTTCTGAAACTGATACAAAGTACTCGTCCTCTAACATCCGATGCTTGTCATTTAAGATGCGAAACGTGTGAGCTTCGTGAACGATGTAGTTCGTTTGAGCTGAAAAGTGACTGCCCTTCCCTGAAACGAAGTCTTGCATATGTAAGACACAGAGCCTGGGATTTAACTCCATTTATGATGGGAAACACAAAGCATAGTTCTCATCCATGGATCACACTCTGCTTTAGAGCAAGAAGCACGCTCTAGCTTTCTAGAGTCTATAAGACAGCAGGAAACGTGAGTGTGCTGAGAGAAAAAGAACGGTGTTTCCTACACATACGAACCATATCTAGTCCATCTCTACTTCTGAAACTGAGACAAATTTCTGGTCCTCTAACATCCGATGCTTGTCATTTAAAATGAGAAATGTGTGAGCTTCGTGAACGATGTAGTTCGTTTGAACTGTAAAGAATCTGCCCTTACCTGAAACGAATTCTTGTTTGTAGGAAGACTCAGAGCCTGGGATTTAACTCCATTTCTGAAGTGAAACACACAGCAGAGTTCTCATCCATTGCTCACACTCTGCTTTAGAGCAAGAAGCACGCTCTAGCTTTCTAGAGTGTCTAAGACAGCATGAAACGTGTGTGTGCTGAGAACAAATGAACGGTGTTACCTACACATACGGACCATATCTATTCCAACTCTGCTTCTGAAACTGATACAAAGCACTGGTCCTATAACATCCAATGCTTGTCAGTTAAGATGAGAAACGTGTGAGCTTCGTGAACGATGTAGTTCGTTTGAGCTGTAAAGTAACAGCCCTTACCTGAAACGAAGTCTTGCATGTTTGAAGACACAGAGCCTGGGATTTAACTCCATTTCTGAAGGGAAACACACAGCATAGTTCTCATCCATGGATCACACTCTGCTTCAGAGCAAGAAGCACGCTCTTGCTTTCTAGATTCTCTAATACAGCAGGAAACGTGAGTGTGCTAAGAACAAATGAACGGTGTTTCCTACAAATACGGACCTTATCTAGTCCAATTCTGCTTCTGAAACTGATACAAAGCACTGGTCCTCTAACATCCAATGCTTGTCGGTTAAGATGAGAAACGTGTGAGCTTCGTGAACGATGTAGTACGTTTGAGCTGAAAAGTTACTGCCCTTACTTGAAAGGAATTCTTGCTTGTAGGAAGACACAGAGCCTGGGATCAAACTCCATTTCCGAAGGGAAACACACAGCATAGTTCTCATCCATGGATCACACTCTGCTTCAGAGCAAGAAGCACACTCTTGCTTTCTAGATTCTCTAATACAGCAGGAAACGTGGTTGTGCTCAGAAAAAAAGAACTGTGATTTCGACACATACTGACCATATCTAGTCCAACTCTGCTTGTGAAACTGAAACAAACCACAGGTCCACTAACATCCAGTGCTTGTCAGTTAAGATGATAAACTTGTGAGCTTCGTGAACGATGTAGTTCGTTTGAGCTGTAAAGTAGCTAACCTTACCTGAAAGGAATTCTTGTTTGTAGAAAGACTCAGAGCCTGGGATTTAACTCCATTTCTGAAGTGAAACACACAGCCGAGTTCTCATCCATTGAACACACTCTGCTTTAGAGAAAGAAGCACGCTCTAGCTTTCTAGAGTCTCTAAGACAGCAGGAAACGTGACAGTGCTGAGAACAAAAGAACGGTGTTTCCTACACATACGGACCATATCTCTTCCAACTCTGCTTCTGAAACTGATACAAAGCACTGGTCCTATAACATCCAATGCTTGTCGGTTAAGATGAGAAACGTGTGAGCTTCGTGAAAGATGTAGTTTGAGCTGAAAAGTGACTGCCCTTCCCTGAAACGAAGTCTTGCATGTTGTAAGACACAGAGCCTGGGATTTAACTCCATTTCTGAAGGGAAACACACAGCATAGTTCTCATCCATGGATCACACTCTGCTTCAGAGGAAGAAGAACACTCTTGCTTTCTAGATTCTCTAATACAGCAGGAAACGTGGTTGTGCTCAGAAAAAATGAACTGTGTTTCCGACACATACGGTCCATATCTAGTCCAACTCTGCTTGTGAAACTGAAACAAACCACAGGTCCAATAACATCCAATGCTTTTCATTTAAGATGATAAACTTGTGAGCTTCGTGAACAATGTAGTTCATTTGAGCTGTAAATTAACTGCCTTTACCTGATTCGAAGTCTTGCTTGTAGGAAGACTCAGAGCCTGGGATTTTAATCCATTTCGAAGGGAAACACAAAGCATAGTTCTCATCCATGGATCACACTCTGCTTCAGAGGAAGAAGCACGCTCTTGCTTTCTAGATTCTCTAATACAGCAGGAAACGTGAGTGTGCTGAGAACAAAAGAACGGTGTTTCCTACTAATATGGACCCATATCTCTTCTAACTCTGCTTCTGAAACTGATACAAAGCACTGGTCCTATAACATCCGATGCTTGTCAGTTAAGATGAGAAACGTGTGAGCTTCGTGAACGATGTAGTTCGTTTGAGCTGAAAAATGACTTCCCTTCCCTGAAACGAAGGCTTGCATGTTGGAAGACACAGAGCCTGGGATTTAACTCCATTTCTGAAGGGAAACACACAGCATAGTTCTCATCAATGGATCACACTCTGCTTCAGAGCAAGAAGGACACTCTTGCTTTCTAGATTCTCTAATACAGGAGGAAACGTGGTTGTGCTCAAAACAAAAGAACTGTGTTTCTGACACATACGGACCATATCTAATCCAACTATGCTTGTGAAACTGAAAGAAACCACAGGTCGACTAACATCCAATGCTTGTCAGTTAAGATGATAAACTTGTGAACTTCGTGAATGATGTAGTTCGTTTGAGCTGCAAAGATACTGCCCTTACCTGAAACGAATTCTTGTTTGTAGGAAGACTCAGAGCCTGGGATTTAACTCCATTTCTGAAGTGAAACACACAGCCAAGTTCTCCTCCATAGATCACACTCTGCTTTAGAGCAAGAAGCACGCTCTAGCTTTCTAGAGTCTCTAAGACAGCAGTAAACGTGAGTGTGCTGAGAACAAATGAACGGTGTTACCTACACATATGGACCATATCTATTCCAACTCTGCTTCTGAAACTGATACAAAGCACTGGTCCTATAACATCCGATGCTTGTCAGTTAAGATGAGAAACGTGTGAGCTTCGTGAACTATGTAGTTCGTTTGAGCTGTAAAGTAACAGCCCTTACCTGAAACGAAGTCTTGCATGTTGGAAGACACAGAGCCTGGGATTTAACTCCATTTCTGAAGGGAAACACACAGCATAGTTTTCATCCATGGATCACACTCTGCTTCAGAGCAAGAAGCACGCTCTTGCTTTCTAGATTCTCTAATACAGCAGAAAACATGAGTGTGCTAAGAACAAATGAACGGTGTTTCCTACACATGCGGACCATATCTAGTCCAACTCTGCTTCTGAAACTGATACAATGCACTGGTCCTCTAACATCCAATGCTTGTCAGTTAATATTAGAGACGTGTGAGCTTTGTGAACGATGTACTTCGTTTGAGCTGAAAAGTGACTGCCCTTACTTGAAAGGAATTCTTGCTTGTAGGAAGACAAAGAGCCTGGAATTTAATTCCATTTCTGAAGGGAAACAAACAACAGAGTTCTCATATATAGATCACACTCTGCTTTAGAGCAAGAAGCACACTCTTGCTTTCCAGAGTCACTAAGACAGCAGGAACCTGAGTGTGATGAGAACAAAAGAACGGTGTATCCTATACATACGGACCATATCTAGTTCAACTCTGCTTCTGAAACTGATACAAAGCACTGGTCCTCTAAAATCAATGCTTGTCAGTCAAGATGAGAAACGTGTGAGCTTCGTGAACGATGTAGTTCGTTTGAGCTGAAAAGTGACTGCCCTTCCCTGAAACGAAGTCTTGCATGTTGTAAGACACAGAGCCTGGGATTTAACTCCATTTCTGAAGGGAAACACACAGCATAGTTGTCATCCATGGATCACACTCTGCTTCAGAGCAAGAAGCACACTCTTGCTTTCTAGATTCTCTAATACAGCAGGAAACGTGGTTGTGCTAGAACAAAAGAACTGTGATTTCGACACATACGGACCAATCTAGTCCAACTCTGCTTGAGAAACTGAAACAAACCACAGGTCCACTAACATCCAGTGCTTGTCAGTTAAGATGATAAACTTGTGAGCTTCGTGAACGATGTAGTTCGTTTGAGCTGTAAAGTATCTAACCTTACCAGAAACGAAGTCTTGCTTGTAGGGAGACTCAGAGCCTGGGGTTTAACTCCATTTCTGAAGTGAAACACACATCTGAGGTCTCATATATAGATCACCTTCTGCTATAGAGCAAGAAGCATGCTCTTGCTTTCTAGAGTCTATAAGACAGCAGGAAACATGAGTGTGCTTAGAACAAAACAACGGTGTTTCATACACATACAGACCATATCTAGTCCAAATGTGCCTCTGAAATTGATACAAAGCCCAGGTCCTCTACCATCCAATGCTTGTCATTTAAGATGAGAATCGTGTAAGCTTCGGGAATGATGTAGTTCGTTTGAGCTGAAGAGAGACTGCCCTTACCTGAAATGAAGTAGGGCTTGTAAGAAGACACAGAGCCTGGGATTTAACTCCATTTCTGAAGGGAAACACACAGCAGAGTTCTGATCCATGGATCACACTCTGCTTTAGAGCAAGAAGGATGCTCTTGCTTTCTAGGTTCTCTAATAAAGCAGGAAACATGATTGTGCTCAGAACAAAAGAACGGTGTTTCCTACACATACAGACCATATCTAGTTCAACTCCGCTTATGAAACGGAAAGGAACCACAGGTCCTCAACATCCAATGCTTGTCAGTTAAGATGAGAAACAAGTGAGGTACATGAAGGATGTAGTTCGTTTGAGCTGAAAAGTGACTGCCCTTACCTGAAACGAAGTAGTGCTGGTAGGAAGACAGAGAGCCTGGGATTTAACTCCATTTCTGAAAGGAAACACACAGCATAGTTCTCATCCATTGATCACACTCTGCTTTAGAGCAAGAATCATGCTCTTGCTTTCCACACTCTAAGACAGCAGGAAACGTGAGTGTGCTGAGAACAAAAGAATGGTGTTTCATACATATACAGACAATATCTAGTCCAACTCTGCGTCTGAAATTGATACAAAGCAAAGGTCCTCTAACATACAATGATTGTCATTTAAGTTGAGAAACGTGTGAGCTTCGTGAACGATGTAGTTCGTTTGAGCTGAAAAGTGACTGCCCTTACCTGAAATGAAGTAGTGCTTGTAGGAAGACACAGAGCCTGGGATTTAACTCCATTTCTGAAGGGAAACATACAGCATAGTTCTCATCCATTGATCACACTCTGCTTTAGAGCAAGAAGCACGCACTTGCTTTCTAGACTCTCTAATACAGCAGGAAATTTGAGAATGCTCAGAACAAAAGAACGTAGTTTCCTACACATACGGGCCTTATCTAGATAAACTCTGCTCCTGAAACTGAAACAAACCACAGGTCCTCTAACATCCAATGCTTGTCAGTTAAGATGAGAAATGTGTGAGCTTCGTAAACGATGTAATTCATTTGAGCTGTAAAGTAACTGCCGGTACCTGAAACGAAGTCTTGCTTGTAGGAAGACTCAGAGCCTGGGATTTAACTCCATTTCTGAAGTGAAACACACAGCATAGTTCTCATATATAGATCACACTCTGCTTTAGAGCAAGAACCAAGCTCTTGCTTTCTAGAGTCTCTAATAAAGCAGGAAACTTGAGTGTGCTCAGAACAAAAGAATGGTGTTTCCTACACTTACAGACCATATCTAGTTCAACTCTGCTTCTGAAACGGAAAGAAGCCACAGGTCCTCTAACATCCAATGCTTGTCAGTTAAGATGAGAAAAGTGTGAGCTTCGTGAACGATGTAGTTCTTTAGCTGTAAGTAACTGCCCGTACATGAAACTAAGTCTTGCTTGTAGGAAGACTGAGAGCCTGGGATTTAACTCCATTTCTGAAGTGAAACACACAGCAGAGTTCTCATCCATTGATCACACTCTGCTTTAGAGCAAGAAGCACGCTCTTGCTTTCCAGAGTCTCTAAGACAGGAGGAAACGTGAGTGTGATGAGAACAAAAGAACGGTGTTTCCTACACGTATGGACAATATATAGTCCAACTCTACTTCTGAACCTGATACAAAGCAGTGGTCCTCTAACATCCAATGCTTGTCAGTTAAGATGAGAAACGAGTGAGCTTCATGAACGATGTAGTTCCTTTGAGCTGAAAAGGGACTGCCCTTACCTGAAATGAAGTAGTGCTTGTAGGAAGACACAGAGCCTGGGATTTGACTCCATTTCTGAAGGGAAACACACAGCATAGTTCTCATCCATTGATCACACTCTGCTTTAGAGCAAGAAGCACGGTCTTGCTTTCCAGAGTATCTAAGACAGCAGGAAGTGTTAGTGTGATGAGAACAAAAGACCGGTGTTTCCTACATGTACGGAAAATATCTTGTAAAACTCTGCTTCTGAAACTGATACAAAGCACTGCTCCTCTAACATCCAATGCTTGTCATTTAAGATGAGAAACGTGTGTGCTTCGTGAACAATGTAGGAAATTTGATCTGAAAAGGGCCTGCCGTTACCTGAAAGGAAGTAGTGTTTATAGGAAGACACAGAGCCTGGGATTTAACTCCATTCTGAAGTGAAACACACAGCAGAGTTCTCATATATAGATCACACTCTGATTTAGAGCAAGAAGCACGCTCGTGCTTTCTAGAGTCTCAAATGCAGCAGGAAAATTGAGTGTGCTCAGAACCAAAGAACGGTGTTTCCTACACATACGGACCATATCTATTCCAACTCTTCTTCTGAAACTAATACAAAGCACATGTCCTCTAACATCCAATGCTTGTAATTTAAGATGAGAAACGTGTGAGCTTCGTGAACGATGTAGGAAATTTGATCTGAAAATTGACTGCCGTTACCTGAAATGAAGTAGTGCTTGTAGGAAGACACAGAGCCTGGGATTAAACTCCATTTCTGAAAGGAAACACACAGCATAGTTCTCATCCATTTATCACACTCTGCTTTAGAGCAAGAAGCACGCTCTTGATTTCCAGAGTCTCTAAGACAGCAGGAAACGTGAGTGTGATGAGAACAAAAGAACGGTGTTTCCTACACACACGGACCATTTCTATTGCAACTCTTCTTCTGAAACTGATACAAAGCACTGCTCCTCTAACATCCAATGTTTGTCATTTAAGATGAGAATCATGTGAGCTTCGTGAACGATGTAGTTCGTTTGAGCTGTAAAGTAACTGCCCTTACCTTAAACGAAGTCTTGCTTGTAGGGAGACTCAGAACCTGGGGTTTAATTCCATTTCTGAAGTGAAAAACACAGCAGAGTTCTCATATATAGATCACACTCTGCTTTAGAACAAGAAGCACGCTCTTTCTATCTAGAATCTCTAAGACAGCAGGAAACATGAGTGTGCTGAGAACAATAGAATGGTGTTTCATACACATACAGACCATATCTAGTCCAACTCTGCGTCTGAAATTGATACAAAGCACAGGTCCTCTAACATCCAATGCTTGTCATTTAAGATGAGAATCGTGTGAGCTTCGTGAACGATGTAGTTCGTTTGAGCTGAAAAGAGACTGCCCTTACCTGAAATGAAGTAGGGCTTGTAAGAAGACACAGAGCCTGGGATTTAACTCCATTTCTGAAGGGAAACACACAGCATAGTTCTAATCCATGGATCACACTCTTCTTTATAGCAAGATGGACGCTCTTGCTTTCTAGAATCTCTAATAAAGCAGGAAACTTGAGTGTGCTCAGAACAAAAGAACGGTGTTTCCTACACATACAGACCATATCTAGTTCAACTCTGCTTATGAAATGGAAAGTAACCACAGGTCCTCAACATCCAATGCTTGTCAGTTAAGATGAGAAACGTGTGAGGTTCGTGAAGGATGTAGTTCTTTTTAGCTGAAAAGTGACTGCCGTTACCTGAAACAAAGTAGTGCTTGTAGGAAGACACAGAGCCTGGAATTTAACTCCATTTCTGAAGGGAAACCCACAGCATAGTTCTCATCCATGGATCACACTCTGGTTTAGAGCAAGAAGGACGCTCTTCCTTTCTAGAATCTCCAATAAAGCAGGAAACTTGAGTGTGCTCAGAACAAAGGAACGGTGTTTCCTACACATACAGAACATATCTAGTTCAACTCTGCTTCTGAAATGGAAAGAAGCCACAGATCCTCTAACCTCCAATGCTTGTCAGTTAAGATGAGAAACGTGTGAGCTTCGTGAACGATGTCGGTCGTTTAGCTGAAAGTACCTGCCCTTACCTGAAACGAAGTCTTGCTTGTAGGAAGACTCAGAGCCTGGGATTTAACTCCAATTCTGAAGTGAAACACACAGCAGAGTTCTCATCCATTGATCACACTCTGTTTTAGAGCAAGAAGCACGCTCTTGCTTTCCAGAGTCTCTAAGACAGCAGGAAACCTGAGTGTGATGAGAACAAAAGAACGGGGTTTCCTACACGTACGGACTATATCTAGTCCAACTCTGCTTCTGAAACTGATACAAAGCACTGGTCCTCTAACATCTATGCTTGTCATTTAAGATGAGAAACGAGTGCGCTTCGTCCACGATGTAGTTCGTTTGAGCTGAAAAGTGACTGCCCTTACCTAAAACGAAGTAGTGCTTGTATGAAGACAGAGAGCCTGGGATTTAACTCCTTTTCTGAAGAGAAACACACAGCATAGTTCTCATCCATGGATCACGCTCTGCTTTAGTGCAAGAATCACGCTCTTTCTTTCCAGAGTCTCTAAGACTACAGGAAACGTGAGTGTGATGAGAACAAAAGAATGCTGTTTCCTACACACACGGACCATATCTACTCCAACTATTCTTCTGAAACTGATACAAAGCACATGTCCTCTAACATCCAATGCTTGTAATTTAAGATGAGAAACGTGTGAGCTTCGTGAACGCTGTAGGAAATTTGATCTGAAAAGTGACTGCCGTTAGCTGAAACAAAGTAGTGCTTGTAGGAAGACACAGAGCCTGGGATTGAACTCCATTTCTGAAGTGGAACACAAAACATAGTTCTAATCCATTACTCACAATCTGCTCTAGAGCAAAAAGCACGCTCTTGCTCTCTAGATTCTCTAATACAGCAGGAAACGTGAGTGTGCTCAGAAAAAATGAACGGTGTTTCCTACACATACGGACCAGATCTAGTCCAACACTGCTGCTGAAAGTGATATAAACCACAGGTCCTCTAACATCGAATGCTTGTCAGTTAAGATGAGAAACGTGTGAGCTTTGGGAATGATGTAGTTCGTTTAGCTGTAAAGTAACTGTCCTTACCAGAAATGAAGTCTTGCTTGTAGGGAGACTCAGAGCCAGGGGTTTAACTCCATTTCTGAAGTGAAACACACAGCTGAGGTCTCATATATAGATCACACTCTGCCATAGAGCAAGAAGCACGCTCTTGCTTTCTAGAGTCTCTAAGACAGCAGGAAACATGAGTGTGCTGAGAACAAAACAACGGTGTTTCATGCACATACAGACCATATCTAGTCCAACTCTGCCTCTGAAATTGATACAAAGCACAGGTCCTCTAACATCCAATGCTTGTCATTTAAGATGAGAAACGTGTCAGCTTCGGGAACGATGTAGTTCGTTTGAGCTGAAGAGAGACTGCCCTTACCTGAAATGAAGTAGGGCTTGTAAGAAGACACAGAGCCTTGGATTTAACTCCATTTCTGAAGGGAAACACACAGCATAGTGCTGATCCATGGATCACACTCTGCTTTAGAGCAAGGAGGATGCTCTTGCTTTCTAGAATCTCTAATAAAGCAGGAAACTTGAGTGTGCTCAGAACAAAAGAACGGTGTTTCCTACACATACAGACCATATCTAGTTCAACTCTGCTTATGAAACGGAAAGAAACCACAGGTCCTCAACATCCAATGCTTGTCAGTTAAGATGAGAAACGTGTGAGGTACGTGAAGGATGTAGTTCGTTTGAGCTGAAAAGTGACTGCCCTTACCTGAAACGAAGTAGTGCTTGTAGGAAGACACAGAGCCTGGGATTTAACTCCATTTCTGAAAGGAAACACACAGCATAGTTCTCATCCATTGATCACACTCTGCTTTAGAGCAAGAAGCGCGCTCTTGCTTTCCAGAGTCTCTAAGACAGCAGGAAACGTGAGTGTGATGAGAACAAAAGAACGCTGCTTCCTACACACACGGACCATATCTATTCCAAATCTTCTTCTGAAACTGATACAAAGCACTGCTCCTCTAACATCCAATGCTTGTCATTTAAGATGAGAAACGTGTGAGCTTCGTGAACGATGTAGGAAATTTGATCTGAAAAGTGACTGCCGTTACCTGAAATGAAGTAGTGCTTGTAGGAAGACACAGAGCCTGCGATTTAACTCCATTCTGAAGTGAAACACACAGCATAGTTCTCAATCATGGATAACACTCTGCTTTAGAGCAAGAATCACGCTCTTGCTTTCCACACTCTAAGACAGCAGGAAACGTGAGTGTGCTGAGAACAAAAGAACGGTGTTTCATACATATACAGACCATATCTAGTCCAACTCTGCGTCTGAAATTGATACAAAGCACAGGTCCTCTAACATACAATGCTTGTCATTTAAGATGAGAAACGTGTGAGCTTCGTGAACGATGTAGTTCGTTTGAGCTGAAAAGTGACTGCCCTTACCTGAAATGAAGTAGTACTTGTAGGAAGACACAGAGCCTGGGATTTAACTCCATTTCTGAAGGGAAACTCACAGCATAGTTCTCATCCATTGATCACACTCTGCTTTAGAGCAAGAAGCATGCTCTTGCTTTCTAGACTCTCTAATACAGCAGGAAATTTGAGAGTGCTCAGAACAAAAGAACGTTGTTTCCTACACATACTAGCCTTATCTAGTTCAACTCATCTTCTGAAACTGAAACAATCCACAGGTCCTCTAACATCCAATGCTTGTCAGTTAAGATGAGAAATGTGTGAGCTTCGTGAACGATGTAATTCGTTTGAGCTGTAAAGTAAGTAACTGCCCGTACCTGAAATGAAGTCTTGCTTGTAGGAAGACACAGAGCCTGGGATTTAACTCCATTTCTGAAGGGAAACACAAAGCATAGATCTCATCCATTGATCACACTCTGCTTTAGACCTAGAAGCACGCTCTTGCTTTCCAGAGTATCTAAGAGAGCAGGAAACGTTAGTGTGATGAGAACAAAAGAGCGGTGTTTCCTACACGTACGGACAATATCTAGTAAAACTCTGCTTCTGAAACTGATACAAAGCACTGCTCCTCTAACATCCAATGCTTGTCATTTAAGATGAGAAACGTGTGTGCTTCGTGTACAATGTAGGAAATTTGATCTGAAAAGAGCCTGCCGTTACCTGAAAGGAAGTAGTGCTTATAGGAAGACACAGAGCCTGGGATTTAACTCCATTCTGAAGTGAAACACACAGCAGAGTTCTCATATATAGATCACACTCTGCTTTAGAGCAAGAAGCACGCTCTTGCTTTCTAGAGTCTCAAATGCAGCAGGAAACTTGAGTGTGCTCAGAATCAAAGAACGGTGTTTCCTACACATACGGGCCTTATCTAGTTCAATTCTGCCTCTGAAATTGATACAAACCACAGGTCCTCTAACATCCAATGCTTGTCAGTTAAGATGAGAAACGTGTGAGCTTTGTGATTTATGTAGTTCGTTTAGCTGTAAAGTAACTGCCCTTACCTGAAACGAAGTCTTGTTTGTAGGGAGACTCAGAGCCTGGGGTTTAACTCCATTTCTGAAGTGAAACACACAGCAGAGGTCTCATATATAGATCACACTCTGCTTTAGAGCAAGAAGCATGCTCTTGCTTTCTAGTGTCTCTAAGACAGCAGGAAACATGAGTGTGCTGAGAACAAAAGAACGGTGTTTCATACACATACAGACCATATCTAGTCCAAATCTGCCTCTGAAATTGATACAAAGCACAGGTCCTCTAACATCCAATGCTTGTCAGTTAAGATGAGAAACGTGTGAGGTTCGTGAAGGATGTAGTTCGTTTGAGCTGAAAAGTGACTGCCCTTACCTGAAACGAAGTAGTGCTTGTAGGAAGACACAGAGCCTGGCATTTAACTCCATTTCTGAAAGGAAACACACAGCATAGTTCTCATCCATTTATCACACTCTGCTTTAGAGCAAGAAGCACGCTCTTGCTTTCCAGAGTCTCTAAGACAGCAGGAAACGTGAGTGTGATGAGAACAAAAGAACGGTGTTTCCTACACACACGGACCATATCTATTCCAACTCTTCTTCTGAAACTGATACAAAGCACTTCTCCTCTAACATCCAATGTTTGTCATTTAAGATGAGAATCATGTGAGCTTCGTGAACGATGTAGTTCGTTTGAGCTGTAAAGTAACTGCTCTTACCTGAAACGAAGTCTTGCTTGTAGGGAGACTCAGAACCGGGGGTTTAATTCCATTTCTGAAGTGAAAAACACAGCAGAGTTCTGATATATAGATCACCCTCTGCTTTAGAACAAGAAGCACGCTCTTTCTATCTAGAGTCTCTAAGACATCAGGAAACATGAGTGTGCTGAGAAAAATAGAATGGTGTTTCATACACATACAGACCATATCTAGTCCAACTCTGCGTCTGAAATTGATACAAAGCACAGGTCCTCTAACATCCAATGCTTGTCATTTAAGATGAGAATCGTGTGAGCTTCGTGAACGATGTAGTTCGTTTGAGCTGAAAAGAGACTGCCCTTACCTGAAATGAAGTAGGGCATGTAAGAAGACACAGAGCCTGGGATTTAACTCCATTTCTGAAGGGAAACACACAGCATAGTTCTGATCCATGGATCACACTCTTCTTTATAGCAAGATGGACGCTCTTGCTTTCTAGAATCTCTAATAAAGCAGGAAACTTGAGTGTGCTCAGAACAAAAGAACGGTGTTTCCTACACATACAGACCATATCTAGTTCAACTCTGCTTATGAAATGGAAAGTAACCACAGGTCCTCAACATCCAATGCTTGTCAGTTAAGATGAGAAACGTGTGAGGTTCGTGAAGGTTGTAGTTCGTTTGAGCTGAAAAGTGACTGCCCTTACCTGAAACGAAGTAGTGCTTGTAGGAAGACACAGAGCCTGGCATTTAACTCCATTTCTGAAAGGAAATACACAGCATAGTTCTCATCCATTTATCACACTCTGCTTTAGAGCCAGAAGCACGCTCTTGCTTTCCAGAGTCTCCAAGACAGCAGGAAACGTGAGTGTGATGAGAACAAAAGAACGGTGTTTCCTACACACACGGACCATATCTATTCCAACTCTTCTTCTGAAACTGATACAAAGCACTGCTCCTCTAACATCCACTGTTTGTCATTTAAGATGAGAATCATGTGAGCTTCGTGAACGATGTACTTCGTTTGAGCTGTAAAGTAACTGCCCATACCTGAAACGAAGTCTTGCTTGTAGGGAGACTCAGAACCTGGGGTTTAATTCCATTTCTGAAGTGAAAAACACAGCAGAGTTCTCATACATATCACACTCTGCTTTAGAACAAGAAGCACGCTCTTGCTTTCCAGAATCTCTAAGACAGCAGGAAACGTGAGTGTGATGAGAACAAAAGAACTGTGTTTCCTACACATACGGACCATATCTTTTCCAACTCTGCTTCTGAAACTGATACAAAGCACTGGTCCTATAACATCCAATGCTTGTCATTTAAGATGAGAAACATGTGAGCTTCGCGACGATGTAGTTCGTTTGAGATGTAAAGTAACTGCCTTTACCTGATTCGAAGTCTTGCTTGTAGGAAGACTCAGAGCCTGGGATTTAACTCCATTTCGAAGGGAAACACAAAGCAGAGTTCTCTGCCATGGATCAAACTCTGCTTTAGAGCAAGAAGCACGCTCTAGCTTTCTAGATTCTCTAATACAGCAGGAAACATGAGTGTGCTAAGAAGAAATGAACGGTGTTTCCTACAAATACGGACCTTATCTAGTCCAACTCTGCTTCTGAAACTGATACAAAGCACTGGTCCTCTAACATCCAATGCTTGTCGGTTAAGATGAGAAACATGTGAGCTTCGTGAAAGATGTAGTTCGTTTGAGCTGAAAAGTGACTGCCGTTCCCTGAAACGAAGTCTTGCAGGTTGTAAGACACAGAGCCTGGGATTTAACTCCATTTCTGAAGGGAAACACGCAGCATAGTTCTCCTCCATAGATCACACTCTGCTTTAGAGCAAGAAGCACGCTCTAGCTTTCTAGAGTCTCTAAGACAGCAGGAAACGTGAGTGTGCTGAGAACAAATGAACGGTGTTACCTACACATACGGACCATATCTAGTTCAACTCTGCTTCTGAAACTGATACAAAGTACTCGTCCTCTAACATCCGATGCTTGTCATTTAAGATGCGAAACGTGTGAGCTTCGTGAACGATGTAGTTCGTTTGAGCTGAAAAGTGACTGCCCTTCCCTGAAACGAAGTCTTGCATATGTAAGACACAGAGCCTGGGATTTAACTCCATTTATGATGGGAAACACAAAGCATAGTTCTCATCCATGGATCACACTCTGCTTTAGAGCAAGAAGCACGCTCTAGCTTTCTAGAGTCTATAAGACAGCAGGAAACGTGAGTGTGCTGAGAGAAAAAGAACGGTGTTTCCTACACATACGAACCATATCTAGTCCATCTCTACTTCTGAAACTGAGACAAATTTCTGGTCCTCTAACATCCGATGCTTGTCATTTAAAATGAGAAATGTGTGAGCTTCGTGAACGATGTAGTTCGTTTGAACTGTAAAGAATCTGCCCTTACCTGAAACGAATTCTTGTTTGTAGGAAGACTCAGAGCCTGGGATTTAACTCCATTTCTGAAGTGAAACACACAGCAGAGTTCTCATCCATTGCTCACACTCTGCTTTAGAGCAAGAAGCACGCTCTAGCTTTCTAGAGTGTCTAAGACAGCATGAAACGTGTGTGTGCTGAGAACAAATGAACGGTGTTACCTACACATACGGACCATATCTATTCCAACTCTGCTTCTGAAACTGATACAAAGCACTGGTCCTATAACATCCAATGCTTGTCAGTTAAGATGAGAAACGTGTGAGCTTCGTGAACGATGTAGTTCGTTTGAGCTGTAAAGTAACAGCCCTTACCTGAAACGAAGTCTTGCATGTTTGAAGACACAGAGCCTGGGATTTAACTCCATTTCTGAAGGGAAACACACAGCATAGTTCTCATCCATGGATCACACTCTGCTTCAGAGCAAGAAGCACGCTCTTGCTTTCTAGATTCTCTAATACAGCAGGAAACGTGAGTGTGCTAAGAACAAATGAACGGTGTTTCCTACAAATACGGACCTTATCTAGTCCAATTCTGCTTCTGAAACTGATACAAAGCACTGGTCCTCTAACATCCAATGCTTGTCGGTTAAGATGAGAAACGTGTGAGCTTCGTGAACGATGTAGTACGTTTGAGCTGAAAAGTTACTGCCCTTACTTGAAAGGAATTCTTGCTTGTAGGAAGACACAGAGCCTGGGATCAAACTCCATTTCCGAAGGGAAACACACAGCATAGTTCTCATCCATGGATCACACTCTGCTTCAGAGCAAGAAGCACACTCTTGCTTTCTAGATTCTCTAATACAGCAGGAAACGTGGTTGTGCTCAGAAAAAAAGAACTGTGATTTCGACACATACTGACCATATCTAGTCCAACTCTGCTTGTGAAACTGAAACAAACCACAGGTCCACTAACATCCAGTGCTTGTCAGTTAAGATGATAAACTTGTGAGCTTCGTGAACGATGTAGTTCGTTTGAGCTGTAAAGTAGCTAACCTTACCTGAAAGGAATTCTTGTTTGTAGAAAGACTCAGAGCCTGGGATTTAACTCCATTTCTGAAGTGAAACACACAGCCGAGTTCTCATCCATTGAACACACTCTGCTTTAGAGAAAGAAGCACGCTCTAGCTTTCTAGAGTCTCTAAGACAGCAGGAAACGTGACAGTGCTGAGAACAAAAGAACGGTGTTTCCTACACATACGGACCATATCTCTTCCAACTCTGCTTCTGAAACTGATACAAAGCACTGGTCCTATAACATCCAATGCTTGTCGGTTAAGATGAGAAACGTGTGAGCTTCGTGAAAGATGTAGTTTGAGCTGAAAAGTGACTGCCCTTCCCTGAAACGAAGTCTTGCATGTTGTAAGACACAGAGCCTGGGATTTAACTCCATTTCTGAAGGGAAACACACAGCATAGTTCTCATCCATGGATCACACTCTGCTTCAGAGGAAGAAGAACACTCTTGCTTTCTAGATTCTCTAATACAGCAGGAAACGTGGTTGTGCTCAGAAAAAATGAACTGTGTTTCCGACACATACGGTCCATATCTAGTCCAACTCTGCTTGTGAAACTGAAACAAACCACAGGTCCAATAACATCCAATGCTTTTCATTTAAGATGATAAACTTGTGAGCTTCGTGAACAATGTAGTTCATTTGAGCTGTAAATTAACTGCCTTTACCTGATTCGAAGTCTTGCTTGTAGGAAGACTCAGAGCCTGGGATTTTAATCCATTTCGAAGGGAAACACAAAGCATAGTTCTCATCCATGGATCACACTCTGCTTCAGAGGAAGAAGCACGCTCTTGCTTTCTAGATTCTCTAATACAGCAGGAAACGTGAGTGTGCTGAGAACAAAAGAACGGTGTTTCCTACTAATATGGACCCATATCTCTTCTAACTCTGCTTCTGAAACTGATACAAAGCACTGGTCCTATAACATCCGATGCTTGTCAGTTAAGATGAGAAACGTGTGAGCTTCGTGAACGATGTAGTTCGTTTGAGCTGAAAAATGACTTCCCTTCCCTGAAACGAAGGCTTGCATGTTGGAAGACACAGAGCCTGGGATTTAACTCCATTTCTGAAGGGAAACACACAGCATAGTTCTCATCAATGGATCACACTCTGCTTCAGAGCAAGAAGGACACTCTTGCTTTCTAGATTCTCTAATACAGGAGGAAACGTGGTTGTGCTCAAAACAAAAGAACTGTGTTTCTGACACATACGGACCATATCTAATCCAACTATGCTTGTGAAACTGCAAGAAACCACAGGTCGACTAACATCCAATGCTTGTCAGTTAAGATGATAAACTTGTGAACTTCGTGAATGATGTAGTTCGTTTGAGCTGCAAAGATACTGCCCTTACCTGAAACGAATTCTTGTTTGTAGGAAGACTCAGAGCCTGGGATTTAACTCCATTTCTGAAGTGAAACACACAGCCAAGTTCTCCTCCATAGATCACACTCTGCTTTAGAGCAAGAAGCACGCTCTAGCTTTCTAGAGTCTCTAAGACAGCAGTAAACGTGAGTGTGCTGAGAACAAATGAACGGTGTTACCTACACATATGGACCATATCTATTCCAACTCTGCTTCTGAAACTGATACAAAGCACTGGTCCTATAACATCCGATGCTTGTCAGTTAAGATGAGAAACGTGTGAGCTTCGTGAACTATGTAGTTCGTTTGAGCTGTAAAGTAACAGCCCTTACCTGAAACGAAGTCTTGCATGTTGGAAGACACAGAGCCTGGGATTTAACTCCATTTCTGAAGGGAAACACACAGCATAGTTTTCATCCATGGATCACACTCTGCTTCAGAGCAAGAAGCACGCTCTTGCTTTCTAGATTCTCTAATACAGCAGAAAACATGAGTGTGCTAAGAACAAATGAACGGTGTTTCCTACACATGCGGACCATATCTAGTCCAACTCTGCTTCTGAAACTGATACAATGCACTGGTCCTCTAACATCCAATGCTTGTCAGTTAATATTAGAGACGTGTGAGCTTTGTGAACGATGTACTTCGTTTGAGCTGAAAAGTGACTGCCCTTACTTGAAAGGAATTCTTGCTTGTAGGAAGACAAAGAGCCTGGAATTTAATTCCATTTCTGAAGGGAAACAAACAACAGAGTTCTCATATATAGATCACACTCTGCTTTAGAGCAAGAAGCACACTCTTGCTTTCCAGAGTCACTAAGACAGCAGGAACCTGAGTGTGATGAGAACAAAAGAACGGTGTATCCTATACATACGGACCATATCTAGTTCAACTCTGCTTCTGAAACTGATACAAAGCACTGGTCCTCTAAAATCAATGCTTGTCAGTCAAGATGAGAAACGTGTGAGCTTCGTGAACGATGTAGTTCGTTTGAGCTGAAAAGTGACTGCCCTTCCCTGAAACGAAGTCTTGCATGTTGTAAGACACAGAGCCTGGGATTTAACTCCATTTCTGAAGGGAAACACACAGCATAGTTGTCATCCATGGATCACACTCTGCTTCAGAGCAAGAAGCACACTCTTGCTTTCTAGATTCTCTAATACAGCAGGAAACGTGGTTGTGCTAGAACAAAAGAACTGTGATTTCGACACATACGGACCAATCTAGTCCAACTCTGCTTGAGAAACTGAAACAAACCACAGGTCCACTAACATCCAGTGCTTGTCAGTTAAGATGATAAACTTGTGAGCTTCGTGAACGATGTAGTTCGTTTGAGCTGTAAAGTATCTAACCTTACCTGAAACGAATTCTTGTTTGTAGGAAGACTCAGAGCCTGGGATTTAACTCCATTTCTGAAGTGAAACACACAGCAGAGTTCTCATCCATTGATCACACTCTGCTTTAGAGCAAGAAGCACGCCCTAGCTTTCTAGAGTCTCTAAGACAGCAGGAAACGTGAGTGTGCTGAGAACAAAAGAACGGTGTTTCCTACACATACGGACCATATCTTCTCCAACTCTGCTTCTGAAACTGATACAAAGCACTGGTCCTATAACATCCGATGCTTGTCAGTTAAGATGAGAAACGTGTGAGCTTCGTGAACGATGTAGATCATTTGAGCTGTAAAGTAACTGCCCTTACCTGAAACGAAGACTTGCATGTAGGAAGACACTGAGCCTGGGATTGAACTCCATTTCTGTGGGGAAACACAAAGCATAGTTCTCATCCATGGATCACACTCTGCTTTAGAGCAAGAAGCACCCTCTTGCTTTCTAGATTCTCTAAGACAGCAGGAAACGTGAGTGTGCTGAGAACAAAAGAACGGTGTTTCCTACACATACGGACGATATCTAGTCCATCTCTACTTCTGAAACTGAGACAAATTACTTGTCCTCTAACATTCGATGCTTGTCATTTAAAATGAGAAACGTGTGAGCTTCGTGAACGATGTAGTTCGTTTGAGCTGTAAAGTAACAGCCCTTACCTGAAACGAAGTCTTGCATGTTTGAAGACACAGAGCCTGGGATTTAACTCCATTTCTGAAGGGAAACACACAGCATAGTTCTCATCCATGGATCACACTCTGCTTCAGAGCAAGAAGCACGCTCTTGCTTTCTAGATTCTCTAATACAGCAGGAAACTTGAGTGTGCTAAGAACAAATGAACGGTGTTTCCTACACATACGGACCTTATCTAGTCCAACACTGCTTCTGAAACTGATACAAAGCACTGGTCCTCTATTATCCAATGCTTGTCGGTTAAGATGAGAAACCTGTGAGCTTCGTGAACGATGTAGTTCGTTTGAGCTGAAAAGTGACTGCCCTTACTTGAAAGGAATTCTTGCTTGTAGGAAGACACAGAGCCTGGGATCTAACTCCATTTATGAAGGAAAACACACAGCATAGTTCTCATCCATGGATCACACTCTGCTCCAGAGCAAGAAGCACTCTCTTGCTTTCTAGATTCTCAAATACAGCAGGAAACGTGGTTGTGCTCAGAAAAAAAGAACTGTGATTTCGACACATACTGACCATATCTAGTCCAACTCTGCTTGTGAAACTGAAACAAACCACAGGTCCACTAACATCCAGTGCTTGTCATTTAAGATGATAAACTTGTGAGATTCGTGAACGATGTAGTTCATTTGAGCTGTAAAGTATCTAACCTTACCTGAAACGAATTCTTGTTTGTAGGAAGACTCAGAGCCTGGGATTTAACTCCATTTCTGAAGTGAAACACACAGCAGAGTTCTCATCCATTGATCACACTCTGCTTTAGAGCAAGAAGCACGCCCTAGCTTTCTAGAGTCTCTAAGACAGCAGGAAACGTGAGTGTGCTGAGAACAAATGAACGGTGTTTCCTACACATACGGACCATATCTTTTCCAACTCTGCTTCTGAAACTGATACAAAGCACTGGTCCTATAACATCCGATGCTTGTCAGTTAAGATGAGAAACGTGTGAGCTTCGTGAACGATGTAGATCATTTGAGCTGTAAAGTAACTGCCCTTACCTGAAACGAAGACTTGCATGTAGGAAGACACTGAGCCTGGGATTTAACTCCATTTCTGTGGGGAAACACAAAGCATAGTTCTCATCCATGGATCACACTCTGCTTTAGAGCAAGAAGCACGCTCTTGCTTTCTAGATTCTCTAAGACAGCAGGAAACGTGAGTGTGCTGAGAACAAAAGAACGGTGTTTCCTACTCATATGGATCCATATCTCTTCTAACTCTGCTTCTGAAACTGATACAAAGCACTGGTCCTATAACATCCGATGCTTGTCAGTTAAGATGAGAAACGTGTGAGCTTCGTGAACGATGTAGTTCGTTTGAGCTGAAAAATGACTTCCCTTCCCTGAAACGAAGGCTTGCATGTTGGAAGACACAGAGCCTGGGATTTAACTCCATTTCTGAAGGGAAACACACAGCATAGTTCTCATCAATGGATCACACTCTGCTTCAGAGCAAGAAGGACACTCTTGCTTTCTAGATTCTCTAATACAGGAGGAAACGTGGTTGTGCTCAAAACAAAAGAACTGTGTTTCTGACACATACGGACCATATCTAATCCAACTATGCTTGTGAAACTGAAAGAAACCACAGGTCGACTAACATCCAATGCTTGTCAGTTAAGATGATAAACTTGTGAACTTCGTGAATGATGTAGTTCGTTTGAGCTGCAAAGATACTGCCCTTACCTGAAACGAATTCTTGTTTGTAGGAAGACTCAGAGCCTGGGATTTAACTCCATTTCTGAAGTGAAACACACAGCCAAGTTCTCCTCCATAGATCACACTCTGCTTTAGAGCAAGAAGCACGCTCTTGCTTTCTAGAGTCTCTAAGACAGCAGTAAACGTGAGTGTGCTGAGAACAAATGAACGGTGTTACCTACACATATGGACCATATCTATTCCAACTCTGCTTCTGAAACTGATACAAAGCACTGGTCCTATAACATCCGATGCTTGTCAGTTAAGATGAGAAACGTGTGAGCTTCGTGAACTATGTAGTTCGTTTGAGCTGTAAAGTAACAGCCCTTACCTGAAATGAAGTCTTGCATGTTGGAAGACACAGAGCCTGGGATTTAACTCCATTTCTGAAGGGAAACACACAGCATAGTTTTCATCCATGGATCACACTCTGCTTCAGAGCAAGAAGCACGCTCTTGCTTTCTAGATTCTCTAATACAGCAGAAAACATGAGTGTGCTAAGAACAAATGAACGGTGTTTCCTACACATGCGGACCATATCTAGTCCAACTCTGCTTCTGAAACTGATACAAAGCACTGGTCCTCTAACATCCAATGCTTGTCAGTTAATGTTAGAGACGTGTGAGCTTTGTGAACGATGTACTTCGTTTGAGCTGAAAAGTGACTGCCCTTACTTGAAAGGAATTCTTGCTTGTAGGAAGACAAAGAGCCTGGAATTTAATTCCATTTCTGAAGGGAAACAAACAACAGAGTTCTCATATATAGATCACACTCTGCTTTAGAGCAAGAAGCACACTCTTGCTTTCCAGAGTCACTAAGACAGCAGGAAACGTGGTTGTGCTCAGAACAAAAGAACTGTGATTTCGACACATACGGACCAATCTAGTCCAACTCTGCTTGAGAAACTGAAACAAACCACAGGTCCACTAACATCCAGTGCTTGTCAGTTAAGATGATAAACTTGTGAGCTTCGTGAACGATGTAATTCGTTTGAGCTGTAAAGTATCTAACCTTACCTGAAACGAATTCTTGTTTGTAGGAAGACTCAGAGCCTGGGATTTAACTCCATTTCTGAAGTGAAACACACAGCAGAGTTCTCATCCATTGATCACACTCTGCTTTAGAGCAAGAAGCACGCCCTAGCTTTCTAGAGTCTCTAAGACAGCAGGAAACGTGAGTGTGCTGAGAACAAAAGAACGGTGTTTCCTACACATACGGACCATATCTTCTCCAACTCTGCTTCTGAAACTGATACAAAGCACTGGTCCTATAACATCCGATGCTTGTCAGTTAAGATGAGAAACGTGTGAGCTTCGTGAACGATGTAGATCATTTGAGCTGTAAAGTAACTGCCCTTACCTGAAACGAAGACTTGCATGTAGGAAGACACTGAGCCTGGGATTTAAATCCATTTCTGTGGGGAAACACAAAGCATAGTTCTCATCCATGGATCACACTCTGCTTTAGAGCAAGAAGCACCCTCTTGCTTTCTAGATTCTCTAAGACAGCAGGAAACGTGAGTGTGCTGAGAACAAAAGAACGGTGTTTCCTACACATACGGACGATATCTAGTCCATCTCTACTTCTGAAACTGAGACAAATTACTTGTCCTCTAACATTCGATGCTTGTCATTTAAGATGAGAAACGTGTGAGCTTCGTGAACGATGTAGTTCGTTTGAGCTGTAAAGTAACAGCCCTTACCTGAAACGAAGTCTTGCATGTTTGAAGACACAGAGCCTGGGATTTAACTCCATTTCTGAAGGGAAACACACAGCATAGTTCTCATCCATGGATCACACTCTGCTTCAGAGCAAGAAGCACGCTCTTGCTTTCTAGATTCTCTAATACAGCAGGAAACGTGAGTGTGCTAAGAACAAATGAACGGTGTTTCCTACACATACGGACCTTATCTAGTCCAACACTGCTTCTGAAACTGATACAAAGCACTGGTCCTCTATTATCCAATGCTTGTCGGTTAAGATGAGAAACGTGTGAGCTTCGTGAACGATGTAGTTCGTTTGAGCTGAAAAGTGACTGCCCTTACTTGAAAGGAATTCTTGCTTGTAGGAAGACACAGAGCCTGGGATCTAACTCCATTTATGAAGGAAAACACACAGCATAGTTCTCATCCATGGATCACACTCTGCTCCAGAGCAAGAAGCACTCTCTTGCTTTCTAGATTCTCTAATACAGCAGGAAACGTGGTTGTGCTCAGAAAAAAAGAACTGTGATTTCGACACATACTGACCATATCTAGTCCAACTCTGCTTGTGAAACTGAAACAAACCACAGGTCCACTAACATCCAGTGCTTGTCATTTAAGATGATAAACGTGTGAGCTTCGTGAACGATGTAGTTCATTTGAGCTGTAAAGTAGCTAACCTTACCTGAAACAAATTCTTGTTTGTAGGAAGACTCAGAGCCTGGGATTTAACTCCATTTCTGAAGTGAAACACACAGCCGAGTTCTCATCCATTGATCACACTCTGCTTTAGAGCAAGAAGCACGCTCTAGCTTTCTAGAGTCTCTAAGACAGCAGGAAACGTGAGTGTGCTGAGAACAAAAGAACGGTGTTTCCTACACATATGGACCATATCTCTTCCAACTCTGCTTCTGAAACTGATACAAAGCACTGGTCCTATAACATCCGATGCTTGTCAGTTAAGATGAGAAACGTGTGAGCTTCGTGAACGATGTAGTTTGTTTGAGCTGAAAAGTGACTGCCCATACTTGAAAGGAATTCTTGCTTGTAGGAAGACAAAGAGCCTGGAATTTATCTCCATTTCTGAAGGGAAACACACCACAGAGTTCTCATATATAGATCACACTCTGCTTTAGAGCAAGAAGCACACTCTTGCTTTCCAGAGTCACTAAGACAGCAGGAAACCTGAGTGTGATGAGAACAAAAGAACGGTGTATCCTACACATACGAACCATATCTAGTCCAACTCTGCTTCTGAAACTGATACAAAGCACTGGTCCTCTAACATCCAATGCTTTTCGGTTAAGATGAGAAACGTGTGAGCTTCGTGAAAGATGTAGTGCGTTTGAGCTGAAAAGTGACTGCCCTTCCCTGAAACGAAGTCTTGCATGTTGTAAGACACAGAGCCTGGGATTTAACTCCATTTCTGAAGGGAAACACACAGCATAGTTGTCATCCATGGATCACACTCTGTTTCAGAGCAAGAAGAACACTCTTGCTTTCTAGATTCTCTAATACAGCAGGAAACGTGGTTGTGCTCAGAAAAAAAGAACTGTGTTTCCGACACATACGGACCAATCTAGTCCAACTCTGCTTGTGAAACTGAAATAAACCACAGGTCCACTAACATCCAGTGCTTGTCAGTTAAGATGATAAACTTGTGAGCTTCGTGAACGATGTACTTCGTTTGAGCTGTAAAGTATCTAACATTACCTGAAACGAATTCTTGTTTGTAGGAAGACTCAGAGCCTGGGATTTAACTCCATTTCTGAGGTGAAACACACAGCCGAGTTCTCATCCATTGATCACACTCTGCTTTAGAGCAAGAAGCACGCTCTAGCTTTCTAGAGTCTCTAAGACAGCAGGAAACGTGAGTGTGCTAAGAACAAATGAACGGTGTTTCCTACACATACGGACCTTATCTAGTCCAACTCTGCTTCTGAAACTGATACAAAGCACTGGTCCTCTAACATCCAATGCTTGTCGGTTAAGATGAGAAACGTGTGAGCTTCGTGAAAGATGTAGTGCGTTTGAGCTGAAAAGTGACTGCCCTTCCCTGACACGAAGTCTTGCATGTTGTAAGACACAGAGCCTGGAATTTAACTCTATTTCTGAAGGGAAACACACAGCATAGTTCTCATCCATGGATCACACTCTGCTTCAGAGCAAGAAGAACACTCTTGCTTACTAGATTCTCTAATACAGCAGGAAACATGGTTGTGCTCAGAAAAAAAGAACTGTGTTTCCAACACATACGGACCATATCTAGTCCAACTCTGCTTGTGAAACTGAAAGAAACCACAGGTCCACTAACATCCAATGCTTGTCAGTTAAGATGATAAACTTGTGAGCTTCGTGAACAATGTAGTTCGTTTGAGCTGTAAAGTAACTGCCCTTACCTGAAAGGAATTCTTGTTTGTAGGAAGACTCAGAGCCTGGGATTTAACTCCATTTCTGAAGTGAAACACACAGCCGAGTTCTCATCCATTGATCACACTCTGCATTAGATTAAGAAGCACGCTCTAGCTTTCTAGAGTCTCTAAGACAGCAGGAAACGTGAGTGTGCTGAGAACAAAAGAAAGGTGTTTCCTACACATACGGACCATATCTAGTCCATCTCTACTTCTGAAACTGAGACAAATTACTGGTCCTCTAACATCTGATGCTTGTCATTTAAGATTAGAAACGTGTGAGCTTCGTGAACGATGTAGTTCGTTTGAGCTGTAAAGTAACTGCCTTTACCTGATTCGAAGTCTTGCTTGTAGGAAGACTCAGATCCTGGGATTTAACTCCATTTCGAAGGGAAACACAAAGCAGAGTTCTCTGCCATGGATCAAACTCTGCTTTAGAGCAAGAAGCACTCTCTAGCTTTCTAGATTCTCTAAGACAGCAGGAAATGTGAGTGAGCTAAGAACTAATGAATGCTCTTTCCTACACCTACGGACCATATCTCTTCCAACTCTGCTTCTGAAACTGATACAAAGCACTGGTCCTATAACATCCGACGCTTGTCAGTTAAGATGAGAAACGTGTGATCTTCGTGAACGATGTAGTTCGTTTGAGCTGAAAAGTGACTGCCCTTCCCTGAAACGAAGACTTGAATGATGGAAGACACAGAGCCTGGGATTTAACTCCATTTCTGAAGGGAAACACACAGCATAGTTCTCATCCATGGATCACATTCTGCTTCAGAGCAAGAAGGACAGTCTTGCTTTCTAGATTCTCTAATACAGGAGGAAACGTGATTGTGCTCAGAACAAAAGAACTGTGTTTCTGACACATACGGACCATATCTAATCCAACTCTGCTTGTGAAACTCAAAGAAACCACAGGTCCACTAACATCCAATGCTAGTCAGTTAAGATGAGAAACGTG
Source organism: Onychomys leucogaster (assembly GCA_949786385.1). Taxonomy (NCBI): domain Eukaryota; kingdom Metazoa; phylum Chordata; class Mammalia; order Rodentia; family Cricetidae; genus Onychomys; species Onychomys leucogaster. The sequence continues at coordinate 1,798,542 of CATKUP010000037.1, read as the reverse complement.
TGAGCTTCGTGAACGATGTAGTTTGTTTGAGCTGAAAAGTGACTGCCCATACTTGAAAGGAATTCTTGCTTGTAGGAAGACAAAGAGCCTGGAATTTATCTCCATTTCTGAAGTGTAACACACCACAGAGTTCTCATATATAGATCACACTCTGCTTTAGAGCAAGAAGCACACTCTTGCTTTCCAGAGTCACTAAGACAGCAGGAAACCTGAGTGTGATGAGAACAAAAGAACGGTGTATCCTACACATACGAACCATATCTAGTACCACTCTGCTTCTGAAACTGATACAAAGCACTGGTCCTCTAAAATCCAATGCTTGTCAGTCAAGATGAGAAACGTGTGAGCTTCGTGAACGATGTAGTTCGTTTGAGCTGAAAAGTGACTGCCCTTCCCTGAAACGAAGTCTTGCTTGTTGTAAGACACAGAGCCTGGGATTTAACTCCATTTCTGAAGGGAAACACACAGCATAGTTCTCATCCATGGATCACACTCTGCTTTAGATTAAGAAGCACGCTCTAGCTTTCTAGAGTCTCTAAGACAGCAGGAAACGTGAGTGTGCTGAGAACAAAAGAACGGTGTTTCCTACACATACGGACCATATCTAGTCCATCTCTACTTCTGAAACTGAGACAAATTACTGGTCCTCTAACATCTGATGCTTGTCATTTAAGATTAGAAACGTGTGAGCTTCGTGAACGATGTAGTTAGTTTGAGCTGTAAAGTAACTGCCTTTACCTGATTCGAAGTCTTGCTTGTAGGAAGACTCAGAGCCTGGGATTTAACTCCATTTCGAAGGGAAACACAAAGCAGAGTTCTCTGCCATGGATCAAACTCTGCTTTAGAGCAAGAAGCACACTCTATCTTTCTAGAGTCTCTAAGACAGCAGGAAATGTGAGTGTGCTAAGTACAAAAGAATGCTCTTTCCTACACCTACGGACCATATCTCTTCCAACTCTGCTTCTGAAACTGATACAAAGCACTGGTCCTATAAAACCGACGCTTGTCGGTTAAGATGAGAAACGTGTGAGCTTCGTGAAAGATGTAGTTCGTTTGAGCTGAAAAAAGTGACTGCCCTCACTTGAAAGGAATTCTTGCTTGTAGGAAGACACAGAGCCTGGGATCTAACTCCATTTCTGAAGGGAAACACACAGCATAGTTCTCATCCATGGATCACACTCTGCTTCCGAGCAAGAAGCACACTCTTGCTTTCTAGATTCTCTAATACAGCAGGAAACGTGGTTGTGCTCAGAACAAAAGAACTGTGTTTTCGACACATACTGACCATATCTAGTCCAACTCTGCTTGTGAAACTGAAACAAACCACAGGTCCACTAACATCCAGTGCTTGTCAGTTAAGATGATAAACTTGTGAACTCCGTGAACGATGTAGTTCATTTGAGTTGTAAAGAAGCTAACCTTACCTGAAATGAATTCTTGTTTGTAGGAAGACTCAGGGCCTGGGATTTAACTCCATTTCTGAAGTGAAACACACAGCCGAGTTCTCATCCATTGAACACACTCTGCTTTAGTGCAAGAAGCAGGCTCTAGCTTTCTAGAGTCTCTAAGACAGCAGGAAACGTGAGTGTGCTGAGTACAAAAGAACGGTGTTTCCTACACATACGGCCCATATCTCTTCCAACTCTGCTTCTGAAACTGATACAAAGCACTGGTCCTATAACATCCGATGCTTGTCAGTTAAGATGAGAAACGTGTGAGCTTCTTGAACGATGTAGTTTGTTTGAGGTGAAAAGTGACTGCCCATACATGAAAGGAATTCTTGCTTGTAGGAAGACAAAGAGCCTGGAATTTATCTCCATTTCTGAAGGGAAACACACCACAGAGTTCTCATATATAGATCACACTCTGCTTTAGAGCAAGAAGCACACTCTTGCTTTCCAGATTCACTAAGACAGCAGGAAACCTGAGTGTGATGAGAACAAAAGAACGGTGTATCCTACACATACGAACCATATCTAGTTCAACTCTGCTTCTGAAACTGATACAAAGCACTGGTCCTCTAAAATCCAATGCTTGTCAGTCAAGATGAGAAAAGTGTGAGCTTCGTGAACGATGTAGTTCGTTGGAGCTGAAAAGTGACTGCCCTTCCCTGAAACGAAGTCTTGCATGTTGTAAGACACAGAGCCTGGGATTTAACTCCATTTCTGAAGGGAAACACACAGCATAGTTCTCATCCATGTATCACACTCTGTTTGAGAGCAAGAAGAACACTCTTGCTTTCTAGATTCTCTAATACAGCAGGAAACGTGGTTGTGCTCAAAAAAAAGAACTGTGTTTCCGACACATACGGACCATATCTAGTCCAACTCTGCTTGTGAAACTGAAACAAACCACAGGACCACTAACATCCAATGCTTGTCAGTTAAGATGATAAACATGTGAGCTTCGTGAACAATGTAATTCGTTTGAGCTGTAAAGTAACTGCCCTTACCTGAAAAGAATTCTTGTTTGTAGGAAGACTCAGAGCCTGGGATTTAACTCCATTTCTGAAGTGAAACACACAGCCGAGTTCTCATACATTGATCAGACTCTGCTTTAGAGCAAGAAGCATGCTCTAGCTTTCTAGAGTCTCTAAGACAGCAGGAAACGTGAGTGTGCTGAGAACAAAAGAACGGTGTTTCCTACACATACGGACCATATCTATTCCAACTCTGCTTCTGAAACTGATACAAAGCACTGGTCCTATAACATCCAATGCTTGTCATTTAAGATGAGAAACATGTGAGCTTCGTGAACTTGTAGGTCATTTGAGCTGAAAAGTGACTGCCCTTACCTGAAAAGAAATCTTGTTCGTAGGAAGACTCAGAGCCTGGGATTTAACTCCATTTCTGAAGGGAAACACACAGCCGAGTTCTCATCCATTGATCACACTCTGCTTTAGATTAAGAAGCACGCTCTAGCTTTCTAGAGTCTCTAAGACAGCAGAAAACATGAGTGTGCTGAGAACAAAAGAACGGTGTTTCCTACACATACAGACCATATCTAGTCCATCTCTACTTCTGAAACTGAGACAAATTACTGGTCCTCTAACATCTGATGCTTGTCATTTAAGATTAGAAACGTGAGAGCTTCGTGAACGATGTAGTTCGTTTGAGCTGTAAAGTAACTGCCTTTACCTGATTCGAAGTCTTGCTTGTAGGAAGACTCAGAGCCTGGGATTTAACTCCATTTCGAAGGGAAACACAAAGCAGAGTTCTCTGCCATGGATCAAACTCTGCTTTAGAGCAAGAAGCACACTCTATCTTTCTAGAGTCTCTAAGACAGCAGGAAATGTGAGTGTGCTAAGTACAAAAGAATGCTCTTTCCTACACCTACGGACCATATCTCTTCCAACTCTGCTTCTGAAACTGATACAAAGCACTGGTCCTATAACATCCAATGCTTGTCATTTAAGATGAGAAACATGTGAGCTTCGTGAACTTGTAGGTCATTTGAGCTGAAAAGTGACTGCCCTTACCTGAAAAGAAATCTTGTTCGTAGGAAGACTCAGAGCCTGGGATTTAACTCCATTTCTGAAGGGAAACACACAGCCGAGTTCTCATCCATTGATCACACTCTGCTTTAGATTAAGAAGCACGCTCTAGCTTTCTAGAGTCTCTAAGACAGCAGAAAACATGAGTGTGCTGAGAACAAAAGAACGGTGTTTCCTACACATACAGACCATATCTAGTCCATCTCTACTTCTGAAACTGAGACAAATTACTGGTCCTCTAACATCTGATGCTTGTCATTTAAGATTAGAAACGTGAGAGCTTCGTGAACGATGTAGTTCGTTTGAGCTGTAAAGTAACTGCCTTTACCTGATTCGAAGTCTTGCTTGTAGGAAGACTCAGAGCCTGGGATTTAACTCCATTTCGAAGGGAAACACAAAGCAGAGTTCTCTGCCATGGATCAAACTCTGCTTTAGAGCAAGAAGCACACTCTATCTTTCTAGAGTCTCTAAGACAGCAGGAAATGTGAGTGTGCTAAGTACAAAAGAATGCTCTTTCCTACACCTACGGACCATATCTCTTCCAACTCTGCTTCTGAAACTGATACAAAGCACTGGTCCTATAAATCCGATGCTTGTCAGTTAAGATGAGAAACGTGTGATCTTTGTGAACGATGTAGTTCGTTTGAGTTGAAAAGTGACTGCCCTTCCCTGAAACGAAGTCTTGAATGATGGAAGACACAGAGCCTGGGATTTCACTCCATTTCTGAAGGGAAACACACAGCAGAGTTCTCATCCATTGATCACACTCTGCTTTAGATCAAGAAGCACGCTCTAGCTTTCTAGAGTCTCTAAGACAGCAGGAAAAGTGAGTGAGCTAAGAAGAAAAGAATGCTGTTTCCTACACCTACGGACCATATCTCTTCCAACTCTGCTTCTGAAACTGATACAAAGCACTGGTCCTATAACATCCGATGCTTGTCATTTAAGATGAGAAACGTGTGAGCTTCGTGAACGACGTAGTTCGTTTGAGCTGTAAAGTAACTGCCTTTACCTGATTCGAAGTCTTGCTCGTAGGAAGACTCAGAGCCTGGGATTTAACTCCATTTCGAAGGGAAACACACAGCAGAGTTCTCATCCATGGATCACACTCTGCTTCAGAGCAAGAAGAACACTCTTGCTTTCCAGAGTCTCTAAGACAGCAGAAAACATGAGTGTGCTGAGAACAAAAGAACGGTGTTTCCTACACATACGGACCATATCTCTTCCAACTCTGCTTCTGAAACTGATACAAAGCACTGGTCCTATAAAATCCGACGCTTGTCAGTTAAGATGAGAAACGTGTGATCTTCGTGAACGATGTAGTTCGTTTGAGCTGAAAAGTGACTGCCCTTCCCTGAAACGAAGTCTTGAATGATGGAAGACACAGAGCCTGGGATTTAACTCCATTTCTGAAGGGAAACACACAGCATAGTTCTCATCCATGGATCAAACTCTGCTTCAGAGCAAGAAGGACAGTCTTGCTTTCTTGATTCTCTAATACAGGAGGAAACGTGATTGTGCTCAGAACAAAAGAACTGTGTTTCTGACACATACGGACCATATCTAATCCAACTCTGCTTGTGAAACTGAAAGAAACCACAGGTCCACTAACATCCAATGCTTGTCAGTTAAGATGAGAAACGTGTGAGCTTCGTGAACGATGTAGTTCGTTTGAGCTGTAAAGTAACAGCCCTTACCTGAAATGAAGTCTTGCATGTTTGAAGACACAGAGACTGGGATTTAACTCCATTTCTGAAGGGAAACACACAGCATAGTTCTCATCCATGGATCACACTCTGCTTCAGAGCAAGAAGCACGCTCTTGCTTTCTAGATTCTCTAATACAGCAGGAAACGTGAGTGTGCTAAGAACAAATGAACGGTGTTTCCTACACATACGGACCTTATCTAGTCCAACTCTGCTTCTGAAACTGATACAAAGCACTGGTCCTCTAACATCCAATGCTTGTCGGTTAAGATGACAAACGTGTGAGCTTCATGAGAGATGTAGTTCGTTTGAGCTGAAAAGTGACTGCCCTTCCCTGAAACGAAGTCTTGCATGTTGTAAGACACAGAGCCTGGGATTTAACTCCATTTCTGAAGGGAAACACACAGCATAGTTCTCATCCATGGATCACACTCTGCTTCAGAGCAAGAAGAACACTCTTGCTTTCTAGATTCTCTAATACAGCAGGAAACATGGTTGTGCTCAGAAAAAAAGAACTGTGTTTCCGACACATACGGACCATATCTAGTCCAACTCTGCTTGTGAAACTGAAACAAACCACAGGTCCACTAACATCCAATGCTTGTCAGTTAAGATGATAAACTTGTGAGCTTCGTGAACAATGTAGTTCGTTTGAGCTGTAAAGTAACTGCCCTTACCTGAAAGGAATTCTTGTTTGTAGGAAGACTCAGAGCCTGGGATTTAACTCCATTTCTGAAGGGAAACACACAGCCAAGTTCTCATCCATTGATCACACTCTGCTTTAGATTAAGAAGCACGCTCTAGCTTTCTAGAGTCTCTAAGACAGCAGGAAACGTGAGTGTGCTGAGAACAAAAGAACGGTGTTTCCTACACATACGGACCATATCTAGTCCATCTCTACTTCTGAAACTGAGACAAATTACTGGTCCTCTAACATCTGATGCTTGTCATTTAAGATTAGAAACGTGTGAGCTTCGTGAACGATGTAGTTCGTTTGAGCTGTAAAGTAACTGCCTTTACCTGATTCGAAGTCTTGCTTGTAGGAATACTCAGAGCCTGGGATTTAACTCAATTTCGAAGGGAAACACAAAGCAGAGTTCTCTGCCATGGATCAAACTCTGCTTTAGAGCAAGAAGCACACTCTATCTTTCTAGAGTCTCTAAGACAGCAGGAAATGTGAGTGTGCTAAGTACAAAAGAATGCTCTTTCCTACACCTACGGACCATATCTCTTCCAACTCTGCTTCTGAAACTGATACAAAGCACTGGTCCTATAAATCCGACGCTTGTCAGTTAAGATGAGAAACGTGTGATCTTCGTGAACGATGTAGTTCGTTTGAGCTGAAAAGTGACTGCCCTTCCCTGAAACGAAGTCTTGAATGATGGAAGACACAGAGCCTGGGATTTAACTCCATTTCTGAAGGGAAACACACAGCATAGTTCTCATCCATGGATCAAACTCTGCTTCAGAGCAAGAAGGACAGTCTTGCTTTCTAGATTCTCTAATACAGGAGGAAACGTGATTGTGCTCAGAACAAAAGAACTGTGTTTCTGACACATACGGACCATATCTAATCCAACTCTGCTTGTGAAACTGAAAGAAACCACAGGTCCACTAACATCCAATGCTTGTCAGTTAAGATGAGAAACGTGTGAGCATCGTGAACGATGTAGTTTGTTTGAGCTGAAAAGTGACTGCCCATACTTGAAAGGAATTCTTGCTTGTAGGAAGACAAAGAGCCTGGAATTTATCTCCATTTCTGAAGTGAAACACACAGCAGAGTTCTCATCCATTGCTCACACTCTGCTTTAGAGCAAGAAGCACGCTCTAGCTTTCTAGAGTCTCTAAGACAGCATGAAACGTGTGTGTGCTGAGAACAAATGAACGGTGTTACCTACACATACGGACCATATCTATTCCAACTCTGCTTCTGAAACTGATACAAAGCACTGGACCTATAACATCCAATGCTTGTCGGTTAAGATGAGAAACGTGTGAGCTTCATGAAAGATGTAGTTCGTTTGAGCTGAAAAAAGTGACTGCCCTCACTTGAAAGGAATTCTTGCTTGTAGGAAGACACAGAGCCTGGGATCTAACTCCATTTCTGAAGGGAAACACACAGCATAGTTCTCATCCATGGATCACACTCTGCTTCAGAGCAAGAAGCACACTCTTGCTTTCTAGATTCTCTAATACAGCAGGAAACGTGGTTGTGCTCAGAACAAAAGAACTGTGTTTTCGACACATACTGACCATATCTAGTCCAACTCTGCTTGTGAAACTGAAACAAACCACAGGTCCACTAACATCCAGTGCTTGTCAGTTAAGATGATAAACTTGTGAGCTCCGTGAACGATGTAGTTCATTTGAGTTGTAAAGTAGCTAACCTTACGTGAAATGAATTCTTGTTTGTAGGAAGACTCAGGGCCTGGGATTTAACTCCATTTCTGAAGTGAAACACACAGCCGAGTTCTCATCCATTGAACACACTCTTCTTTAGTGCAAGAAGCAGGCTCTAGCTTTCTAGAGTCTCTAAGACAGCAGGAAACGTGAGTGTGCTGAGTACAAAAGAACGGTGTTTCCTACACATACGGCCCATATCTCTTCCAACTCTGCTTCTGAAACTGATACAAAGCACTGGTCCTATAACATCCGATGCTTGTCAGTTAAGATGAGAAACGTGTGAGCTTCTTGAACGATGTAGTTTGTTTGAGGTGAAAAGTGACTGCCCATACATGAAAGGAATTCTTGCTTGTAGGAAGACAAAGAGCCTGGAATTTATCTCCATTTCTGAAGGGAAACACACCACAGAGTTCTCATATATAGGTCACACTCTGCTTTAGAGCAAGAAGCACACTCTTGCTTTCCAGATTCACTAAGACAGCAGGAAACCTGAGTGTGATGAGAACAAAAGAACGGTGTATCCTACACATACGAACCATATCTAGTTCAACTCTGCTTCTGAAACTGATACAAAGCACTAGTCCTCTAAAATCCAATGCTTGTCAGTCAAGATGAGAAAAGTGTGAGCTTCGTGAACGATGTAGTTCGTTGGAGCTGAAAAGTGACTGCCCTTCCCTGAAACGAAGTCTTGCATGTTGTAAGACACAGAGCCTGGGATTTAACTCCATTTCTGAAGGGAAACACACAGCATAGTTCTCATCCATGTATCACACTCTGTTTGAGAGCAAGAAGAACACTCTTGCTTTCTAGATTCTCTAATACAGCAGGAAACGTGGTTGTGCTCAAAAAAAAGAACTGTGTTTCCGACACATACGGACCATATCTAGTCCAACTCTGCTTGTGAAACTGAAACAAACCACAGGACCACTAACATCCAATGCTTGTCAGTTAAGATGATAAACGTGAGCTTCGTGAACAATGTAATTCGTTTGAGCTGTAAAGTAACTGCCCTTACCTGAAAAGAATTCTTGTTTGTAGGAAGACTCAGAGCCTGGGATTTAACTCCATTTCTGAAGTGAAACACACAGCCGAGTTCTCATACATTGATCAGACTCTGCTTTAGAGCAAGAAGCATGCTCTAGCTTTCTAGAGTCTCTAAGACAGCAGGAAACGTGAGTGTGCTGAGAACAAAAGAACGGTGTTTCCTACACATATGGACCATATCTATTCCAACTCTGCTTCTGAAACTGATACAAAGCACTGGTCCTATAACATCTGATGCTTGTCATTTAAGATGAGAAACATGTGAGCTTCGTGAACTTGTAGGTCATTTGAGCTGAAAAGTGACTGCCCTTACCTGAAACGAAGTCTTTATTATAGGAAGACACAGAGCCTGGGATTTCACTCCATTTCTGAAGGGAAACACACAGCATAGTTCTCATCCATTGATCACACTCTGCTTTAGAGCAAGAAGCACGCTCTAGCTTTCTAGAGTCTCTAAGACAGCAGGAAAAGTGAGTGAGCTAAGAAGAAAAGAATGCTGTTTCCTACACCTACGGACCATATCTCTTCCAACTCTGCTTCTGAAACTGATACAAAGCACTGGTCCTATAACATCCGATGCTTGTCATTTAAGATGAGAAACGTGTGATCTTCGTGAACGATGTAGTTCGTTTGAGCTGTAAAGTAACTGCCTTTACCTGATTCGAAGTCTTGCTTGTAGGAAGACTCAGAGCCTGGGATTTAACTCCATTTCGAAGGGAAACACACAGCAGAGTTCTCATCCATTGATCACACTCTGCTTTAGAGCAAGAGGCACGCTCTAGCTTTCTAGAGTGTCTAAGACAGCATGAAACGTGTGTGTGCTGAGAACAAATGAACGGTGTTACCTACACATACGGACCATATCTATTCCAACTCTGCTTCTGAAACTGATTTAAAGCACTGGTCCTATAACATCCGATGCTTGTCAGTTAAGATGAGAAACGTGTGAGCTTCGTGAACGATGTAGTTCGTTTGAGCTGTAAAGTAACAGCCCTTACCTGAAATGAAGTCTTGCATGTTTGAAGACACAGAGCCTGGGATTTAACTCCATTTCTGAAGGGAAACAGACAGCATAGTTCTCATCCATGGATCACACTCTGCTTCAGAGCAAGAAGAACACTCTTGCTTTCTAGATTCTCTAATACAGCAGGAAACATGGTTGTGCTCAGAAAAAAAGAACTGTGTTTCCGACACATACGGACCATATCTAGTCCAACTCTGCTTGTGAAACTGAAACAAACCACAGGTCCTCTAACATCCAATGCTTGTCAGTTAAGATGATAAACTTGTGAGCTTCGTGAACAATGTAGTTCGTTTGAGCTGTAAAGTAACTGCCCTTACCTGAAAAGAATTCTTGTTTGTAGGAAGACTCAGAGCCTGGGATTTAACTCCATTTCTGAAGGGAAACACACAGCCGAGTTCTCATCCATTGATCACACTCTGCTTTAGATTAAGAAGCACGCTCTAGCTTTCTAGAGTCTCTAAGACAGCAGAAAACATGAGTGTGCTGAGAACAAAAGAACGGTGTTTCCTACACATACAGACCATATCTAGTCCATCTCTACTTCTGAAACTGAGACAAATTACTGGTCCTCTAACATCTGATGCTTGTCATTTAAGATTAGAAACGTGTGAGCTTCGTGAACGATGTAGTTCGTTTGAGCTGTAAAGTAACTGCCTTTACCTGATTCGAAGTCTTGCTTGTAGGAAGACTCAGAGCCTGGGATTTAACTCCATTTCGAAGGGAAACACACAGCAGAGTTCTCATCCATTGATCACACTCTGCTTTAGAGCAAGAAGCACGCTCTAGCTTTCTAGAGTCTCTAAGACAGCATGAAACATGTGTGTGCTGAGAACAAATGAACGGTGTTACCTACACATACGGACCATATCTATTCCAACTCTGCTTCTGAAACTGATTTAAAGCACTGGTCCTATAACATCCAATGCTTGTCGGTTAAGATGAGAAACGTGTGAGCTTCATGAGAGATGTAGTTCGTTTGAGCTGAAAAGTGACTGCCCTTCCCTGAAACGAAGTCTTGCATGTTGTAAGACACAGAGCCTGGGATTTAAATCCATTTCTGAAGGGAAACACACAGCATAGTTCTCATCCATGGATCACACTCTGCTTCAGAGCAAGAAGCACACTCTTGCTTTCTAGATTCTCTAATACAGCAGGAAACATGGTTGTGCTCAGAAAAAAAGAACTGTGTTTCCGACACATACGGACCATATCTAGTCCAACTCTGCTTGTGAAACTGAAACAAACCACAGGTCCACTAACATCCAATGCTTGTCAGTTAAGATGATAAACTTGTGAGCTTCGTGAACAATGTAGTTCGTTTGAGCTGTAAAGTACCTGCCCTTACCTGAAAGGAATTCTTGTTTGTAGGAAGACTCAGAGCCTGGGATTTAACTCCATTTCGAAGGGAAACACAAAGCAGAGTTCTCTGCCATGGATCAAACTCTGCTTTAGAGCAAGAAGCACACTGTATCTTTCTAGAGTCTCTAAGACAGCATGAAACGTGTGTGTGCTGAGAACAAATGAACGGTGTTACCTACACATACGGACCATATCTATTCCAACTCTGCTTCTGAAACTGATACAAAGCACTGGTCCTATAACATCCAATGCTTGTCGGTTAAGATGAGAAACGTGTGAGCTTCGTGAAAGATGTAGTTCGTTTGAGCTGAAAAAAGTGACTGCCCTCACCTGAAAGGAATTCTTGCTTGTAGGAAGACACAGAGCCTGGGATCTAACTCCATTTCTGAAGGGAAACACACAGCATAGTTCTCATCCATGGATCACACTCTGCTTCAGAGCAAGAAGCACACTCTTGCTTTCTAGATTCTCTAATACAGCAGGAAACATGGTTGTGCTCAGAACAAAAGAACTGTGATTTCGACACATACTGACCATATCTAGTCCAACTCTGCTTGTGAAACTGATACAAAGCACTGGTCCTATAACATCCGATGCTTGTCAGTTAAGATGAGAAACGTGTGAGCTTCGTGAACGATGTAGTTCGTTTGAGCTGTAAAGTAACAGCCCTTACCTGAAATGAAGTCTTGCATGTTTGAAGACACAGAGCCTGGGATTTAACTCCATTTCTGAAGTTGAAACACACAGCATAGTTCTCATCCATGGATCACACTCTGTTTCAGAGCAAGAAGAACACTCTTGCTCTCTAGATTCTCTAATACAGCAGGAAACGTGGTTGTGCTCAGAAAAAAAGAACTGTGTTTCCGACACATATGGACCATATCTAGTCCAACTCTGCTTGTGAAACTGAAACAAACCACAGGTCCACTAACATCCAATGCTTGTCAGTTAAGATGATAAACTTGTGAGCTTCGTGAACAATGTAGTTCGTTTGAGCTGTAAAGTAACTGCCCTTACCTGAAAAGAATTCTTGTTTGTAGGAAGACTCAGAGCCTGGGATTTAACTCCATTTCTGAAGGGAAACACACAGCCGAGTTCTCATCCATTGATCACACTCTGCTTTAGATTAAGAAGCATGCTCTAGCTTTCTAGAGTCTCTAAGACAGCAGGAAACGTGAGTGTGCTGAGAACAAAAGAACGGTGTTTCCTTCACATACGGACCATATCTAGTCCATCTCTACTTCTGAAACTGAGACAAATTACTGGTCCTCTAACATCTGATGCTTGTCATTTAAGATTAGAAACGTGTGAGCTTCGTGAACGATGTAGTTCGTTTGAGCTGTAAAGTAACTGCCTTTACCTGATTCGAAGTCTTGCTTGTAGGAAGACTCAGAGCCTGGGATTTAACTCCATTTCGAAGGGAAACACAAAGCAGAGTTCTCTGCCATGGATCAAACTCTGCTTTAGAGCAAGAAGCACACTCTTTCTTTCTAGAGTCTCTAAGACAGCAGGAAATGTGAGTGTGCTAAGTACAAAAGAATGCTCTTTCCTACACCTACGGACCATATCTCTTCCAACTCTGCTTCTGAAACTGATACAAAGCACTGGTCCTATAAAATCCGACGCTTGTCAGTTAAGATGAGAAACGTGTGATCTTCGTGAACGATGTAGTTTGTTTGAGCTGAAAAGTGACTGCCCTTCCCTGAAACGAAGTCTTGAATGATGGAAGACACAGAGCCTGGGATTTAACTCCATTTCTGAAGGGAAACACACAGCATAGTTCTCATCCATGGATCAAACTCTGCTTCAGAGCAAGAAGGACAGTCTTGCTTTCTAGATTCTCTAATACAGGAGGAAACGTGATTGTGCTCAGAACAAAAGAACTGTGTTTCTGACACATACGGACCATATCTAATCCAACTCTGCTTGTGAAACTGAAAGAAACCACAGGTCCACTAACATCCAATGCTTGTCAGTTAAGATGAGAAACGTGTGAGCTTTGTGAACGATGTAGTTCGTTTGAGCTGTAAAGTAACTGCCTTTACCTGATTCGAAGTCTTGCTTGTAGGAAGACTCAGAGCCTGGGATTTAACTCCATTTCGAAGGGAAACACACAGCCGAGTTCTCATCCATTGATCACACTCTGCTTTAGAGCAAGAAGCACGCTCTAGGTTTTTAGAGTCTCTAAGACAGCATGAAACGTGTGTGTGCTGAGAACAAATGAACGGAGTTACCTACACATACGGACCATATCTATTCCAACTCTGCTTCTGAAACTGATTTAAAGCACTGGTCCTATAACATCCGATGCTTGTCAGTTAAGATGAGAAACGTGTGAGCTTCGTGAACGATGTAGTTCGTTTGAGCTGTAAAGTAACAGCCCTTACCTGAAATGAAGTCTTGCATGTTTGAAGACACAGAGCCTGGGATTTAACTCCATTTCTGAAGGGAAACACACAGCATAGTTCTCATCCATGGATCACACTCTGCTTCAGGGCAAGAAGCATGCTCTTGCTTTCTAGATTCTCTAATACAGCAGGAAACGTGAGTGTGCTAAGAACAAATGAACGGTGTTTCCTACATATACGGACCTTATCTAGTCCAACTCTGCTTCTGAAACTGATACAAAGCACTGGTCCTCTAACATCCAATGCTTGTCGGTTAAGATGAGAAACGTGTGAGCTTCGTGAGAGATGTAGTTCGTTTGAGCTGAAAAGTGACTGCCCTTCCCTGAAACGAAGTCTTGCATGTTGTAAGACACAGAGCCTGGGATTTAACTCCATTTCTGAAGGGAAACACACAGCATAGTTCTCATCCATGGATCACACTCTGCTTCAGAGCAAGAAGAACACTCTAGCTTTCTAGATTCTCTAATACAGCAGGAAACATGGTTGTGCTCAGAAAAAAAGAACTGTGTTTCCGACACATACGGACCATATCTAGTCCAACTCTGCTTGTGAAACTGAAACAAACCACAGGTCCACTAACATCCAATGCTTGTCAGTTAAGATAATAAACTTGTGAGCTTCGTGAACAATGTAGTTCGTTTGAGCTGTAAAGTAACTGCCCTTACCTGAAAAGAATTCTTGTTTGTAGGAAGACTCAGAGCCTGGGATTTAACTCCATTTCTGAAGGGAAACACACAGCCGAGTTCTCATCCATTGATCACACTCTGCTTTAGATTAAGAAGCACGCTCTAGCTTTCTAGAGTCTCTAAGACAGCAGGAAACATGAGTGTGCTGAGAACAAAAGAACGGTGTTTCCTACACATACGGACCATATCTAGTCCATCTCTACTTCTGAAACTGAGACAAATTACTGGTCCTCTAACATCTGATGCTTGTCATTTAAGATTAGAAACGTGTGAGCTTCGTGAACGATGTAGTTCGTTTGAGCTGTAAAGTAACTGCCTTTACCTGATTCGAAGTCTTGCTTGTAGGAAGACTCAGAGCCTGGGATTTAACTCCATTTCGAAGGGAAACACAAAGCAGAGTTCTCTGCCATGGATCAAACTCTGCTTTAGAGCAAGAAGCACACTCTTTCTTTCTAGAGTCTCTAAGACAGCAGGAAATGTGAGTGTGCTAAGTACAAAAGAATGCTCTTTCCTACACCTACGGACCATATCTCTTCCAACTCTGCTTCTGAAACTGATACAAAGCACTGGTCCTATAAAATCCGACGCTTGTCAGTTAAGATGAGAAACGTGTGATCTTCGTGAACGATGTAGTTTGTTTGAGCTGAAAAGTGACTGCCCTTCCCTGAAACGAAGTCTTGAATGATGGAAGACACAGAGCCTGGGATTTAACTCCATTTCTGAAGGGAAACACACAGCATAGTTCTCATCCATGGATCAAACTCTGCTTCAGAGCAAGAAGGACAGTCTTGCTTTCTAGATTCTCTAATACAGGAGGAAACGTGATTGTGCTCAGAACAAAAGAACTGTGTTTCTGACACATACGGACCATATCTAATCCAACTCTGCTTGTGAAACTGAAAGAAACCACAGGTCCACTAACATCCAATGCTTGTCAGTTAAGATGAGAAACGTGTGAGCTTCGTGAACGATGTAGTTTGTTTGAGCTGAAAAGTGACTGCCCATACTTGAAAGGAATTCTTGCTTGTAGGAAGACAAAGAGCCTGGAATTTATCTCCATTTCTGAAGTGAAACACACAGCAGAGTTCTCATCCATTGCTCACACTCTGCTTTAGAGCAAGAAGCACGCTCTAGCTTTCTAGAGTCTCTAAGACAGCATGAAACGTGTGTGTGCTGAGAACAAATGAACGGTGTTACCTACACATACGGACCATATCTATTCCAACTCTGCTTCTGAAACTGATACAAAGCACTGGTCCTATAACATCCAATGCTTGTCGGTTAAGATGAGAAACGTGTGAGCTTCGTGAACAATGTAGTTCGTTTGAGCTGAAAAAAGTGACTGCCCTCACTTGAAAGGAATTCTTGCTTGTAGGAAGACACAGAGCCTGGGATCTAACTCCATTTCTGAAGGGAAACACACAGCATAGTTCTCATCCATGGATCACACTCTGCTTCAGAGCAAGAAGCACACTCTTGCTTTCTAGATTCTCTAATACAGCAGGAAACGTGGTTGTGCTCAGAACAAAAGAAATGTGATTTCGACACATACTGACCATATCTAGTCCAACTCTGCTTGTGAAACTGAAACAAACCACAGGTCCACTAACATCCAATGCTTGTCAGTTAAGATGATAAACTTGTGAGCTTCGTGAACAATGTAATTCATTTGAGCTGTAAAGTAACTGCCCTTACCTGAAAAGATTTCTTGTATGTAGGAAGACTCAGAGCCTGGGATTTAACTCCATTTCTGAAGGGAAACACACAGCCGAGTTCTCATCCATTGATCACACTCCGCTTTAGATTAAGAAGCACGCTCTAGCTTTCTAGAGTCTCTAAGACAGCAGGTAACGTGAGTGTGCTGAGAACAAAAGAACGGTGTTTCCTACACATACGGACCATATCTAGTCCATCTCTACTTCTGAAACTGAGACAAATTACTGGTCCTCTAACATCTGATGCTTGTCATTTAAGATTAGAAACGTGTGAGCTTCGTGAACCATGTAGTTCGTTTGAGCTGTAAAGTAACTGTCTTTACCTGATTCGAAGTCTTGCTTGTAGGAAGACTCAGAGCCTGGGATTTAACTCCATTTCGAAGGGAAACACAAAGCAGAGTTCTCTGCCATGGATCAAACTCTGCTTTAGAACAAGAAGCACACTCTTTCTTTCTAGAGTCTCTAAGACAGCAGGAAATGTGAGTGTGCTAAGTACAAAAGAATGCTCTTTCCTACACCTACGGACCATATCTCTTCCAACTCTGCTTCTGAAACTGATACAAAGCACTGGTCCTATAAAATCCGACGCTTGTCAGTTAAGATGAGAAACGTGTGATCTTCGTGAACGATGTAGTTCGTTTGAGCTGAAAAGTGACTGCCCTTCCCTGAAACGAAGTCTTGAATGATGGAAGACACAGAGCCTGGGATTTAACTCCATTTCTGAAGGGAAACACACAGCATAGTTCTCATCCATGGATCAAACTCTGCTTCAGAGCAAGAAGGGCAGTATTGCTTTCTAGATTCTCTAATACAGGAGGAAACGTGATTGTGCTCAGAACAAAAGAACTGTGTTTCTGACACATACGGACCATATCTAATCCAACTCTGCTTGTGAAACTGAAAGAAACCACAGGTCCACTAACATCCAATGCTTGTCAGTTAAGATGAGAAACGTGTGAGCTTCGTGAACGATGTAGTTCGTTTGAGCTGTAAAGTAACTGCCTTTACCTGATTCGAAGTCTTGCTTGTAGGAAGACTCAGAGCCTGGGATTTAACTCCATTTCGAAGGGAAACACACAGCAGAGTTCTCATCCATTGATCACACTCTGCTTTAGAGCAAGAAGCACGCTCTAGCTTTCTAGAGTCTCTAAGACAGCATGAAACGTGTGTGTGCTGAGAACAAATGAACGGTGTTACCTACACATACGGACCATATCTATTCCAACTCTGCTTCTGAAACTGATTTAAAGCACTGGTCCTATAATATCCGATGCTTGTCAGTTAAGATGAGAAACGTGTGAGCTTCGTGAATGATGTAGTTCGTTTGAGCTGTAAAGTAACAGCCCTTACCTGAAATGAAGTCTTGCATGTTTGAAGACACAGAGCCTGGGATTTAACTCCATTTCTGAAGGGAAACACACAGCATAGTTCTCATCCATGGATCACACTCTGCTTCAGAGCAAGAAGCACGCTCTTGCTTTCTAGATTCTCTAATACAGCAGGAAACGTGAGTGTGCTAAGAACAAATGAACGGTGTTTCCTACATATACGGACCTTATCTAGTCCAACTCTGCTTCTGAAATTGATACAAAGCACTGGTCCTCTAACATCCAATGCTTGTCGGTTAAGATGAGAAACGTGTGAGCTTCGTGAGAGATGTAGTTCGTTTGAGCTGAAAAGTGACTGCCCTTCCCTGAAACGAAGTCTTGCATGTTGTAAGACACAGAGCCTGGGATTTAACTCCATTTCTGAAGGGAAACACACAGCATAGTTCTCATCCATGGATCACACTCTGCTTCAGAGCAAGAAGAACACTCTTGCTTTCTAGATTCTCTAATACAGCAGGAAACATGGTTGTGCTCAGAAAAAAAGAACTGTGTTTCCGACACATACGGACCATATCTAGCCCAACTCTGCTTGTGAAACTGAAACAAACCACAGGTCCACTAACATCCAATGCTTGTCAGTTAAGATGATAAACTTGTGAGCTTCGTGAACAATGTAGTTCGTTTGAGCTGTAAAGTAACTGCCCTTACCTGAAAAGAATTCTTGTTTGTAGGAAGACTCAGAGCCTGGGATTTAACTCCATTTCTGAAGGGAAACACACAGCCGAGTTCTCATCCATTGATCACACTCGGCTTTAGATTAAGAAGCACGCTCTAGCTTTCTAGAGTCTCTAAGACAGCAGGAAACGTGAGTGTGCTGAGAACAAAAGAACGGTGTTTCCTACACATACAGACCATATCTAGTCCATCTCTCCTTCTGAAACTGAGACAAATTACTGGTCCTCTAACATCTGATGCTTGTCATTTAAGATTAGAAACGTGTGAGCTTCGTGAACGATGTAGTTCGTTTGAGCTGTAAAGTAACTGCCTTTACCTGATTCGAAGTCTTGCTTGTAGGAAGACTCAGAGCCTGGGATTTAACTCCATTTCGAAGGGAAACACAAAGCAGAGTTCTCTGCCATGGATCAAACTCTGCTTTAGAGCAAGAAGCACACTCTTTCTTTCTAGAGTCTCTAAGACAGCAGGAAATGTGAGTGTGCTAAGTACAAAAGAATGCTCTTTCCTACACCTACGGACCATATCTCTTCCAACTCTGCTTCTGAAACTGATACAAAGCACTGGTCCTATAAAATCCGACGCTTGTCAGTTAAGATGAGAAACGTGTGATCTTCGTGAACGATGTAGTTCGTTTGAGCTGAAAAGTGACTGCCCTTCCCTGAAACGAAGTCTTGAATGATGGAAGACACAGAGCCTGGGATTTAACTCCATTTCTGAAGGGAAACACACAGCATAGTTCTCATCCATTGATCAAACTCTGCTTCAGAGCAAGAAGGACAGTCTTGCTTTCTAGATTCTCTAATACAGGAGGAAACGTGATTGTGCTCAGAACAAAAGAACTTTGTTTCTGACACATACGGACCATATCTAATCCAACTCTGCTTGTGAAACTGAAAGAAACCACAGGTCCACTAACATCCAATGCTTGTCAGTTAAGATGAGAAACGTGTGAGCTTCGTGAACGATGTAGTTTGTTTGAGCTGAAAAGTGACTGCCCATACTTGAAAGGAATTCTTGCTTGTAGGAAGACAAAGAGACTGGAATTTATCTCCATTTCTGAAGTGAAACACACAGCAGAGTTCTCATCCATTGCTCACACTCTGCTTTAGAGCAAGAAGCACGCTCTAGCTTTCTAGAGTCTCTAAGACAGCATGAAACGTGTGTGTGCTGAGAACAAATGAACGGTGTTACCTACACATACGGACCATATCTCTTCCAACTCTGCTTCTGAAACTGATACAAAGCACTGGTCCTATAACATCCAATGCTTGTCGGTTAAGATGAGAAACGTGTGAGCTTCGTGAACAATGTAGTTCGTTTGAGCAGAAAAAAGTGACTGCCCTCACTTGAAAGGAATTCTTGCTTGTAGGAAGACACAGAGCCTGGGATCTAACTCCATTTCTGAAGGGAAACACACAGCATAGTTCTCATCCATGGATCACACTCTGCTTCAGAGCAAGAAGCACACTCTTGCTTTCTAGATTCTCTAATACAGCAGGAAACGTGGTTGTGCTCAGAACAAAAGAAATGTGATTTCGACACATACTGACCATATCTAGTCCAACTCTGCTTGTGAAACTGAAACAAACCACAGGTCCACTAACATCCAATGCTTGTCAGTTAAGATGATAAACTTGTGAGCTTCGTGAACAATGTAATTCGTTTGAGCTGTAAAGTAACTGCCCTTACCTGAAAAGATTTCTTGTATGTAGGAAGACTCAGAGCCTGGGATTTAACTCCATTTCTGAAGGGAAACACACAGCCGAGTTCTCATCCATTGATCACACTCTGCTTTAGATTAAGAAGCATGCTCTAGCTTTCTAGAGTCTCTAAGACAGCAGGTAACGTGAGTGTGCTGAGAACAAAAGAACAGGGTTTCCTACACATACGGACCATATCTAGTCCATCTCTACTTCTGAAACTGAGACAAATTACTGGTCCTCTAACATCTGATGCTTGTCATTTAAGATTAGAAACGTGTGAGCTTCGTGAACGATGTAGTTCGTTTGAGCTGTAAAGTAACTGTCTTTACCTGATTCGAAGTCTTGCTTGTAGGAAGACTCAGAGCCTGGGATTTAACTCCATTTCGAAGGGAAACACAAAGCAGAGTTCTCTGCCATGGATCAAACTCTGCTTTAGAACAAGAAGCACACTCTTTCTTTCTAGAGTCTCTAAGACAGCAGGAAATGTGAGTGTGCTAAGTACAAAAGAATGCTCTTTCCTACACCTACGGACCATATCTCTTCCAACTCTGCTTCTGAAACTGATACAAAGCACTGGTCCTATAAAATCCGACGCTTGTCAGTTAAGATGAGAAACGTGTGATCTTCGTGAACGATGTAGTTCGTTTGAGCTGAAAAGTGACTGCCCTTCCCTGAAACGAAGTCTTGAATGATGGAAGGCACAGAGCCTGGGATTTAACTCCATTTCTGAAGGGAAACACACAGCATAGTTCTCATCCATGGATCAAACTCTGCTTCAGAGCAAGAAGGACAGTCTTGCTTTCTAGATTCTCTAATACAGGAGGAAACGTGATTGTGCTCAGAACAAAAAAACTGTGTTTCTGACACATACGGACCATATCTAATCCAACTCTGCTTGTGAAACTGAAAGAAACCACAGGTCCACTAACATCCAATGCTTGTCAGTTAAGATGAGAAACGTGTGAGCTTCGTGAACGATGTAGTTCGTTTGAGCTGTAAAGTAACTGCCTTTACCTGATTCGAAGTCTTGCTTGTAGGAAGACTCAGAGCCTGAATTTAACTCCATTTCGAAGGGAAACACACAGCAGAGTTCTCATCCATTGATCACACTCTGCTTTAGAGCAAGAAGCAAGCTCTAGCTTTCTAGAGTCTCTAAGACAGCATGAAACGTGTGTGTGCTGAGAACAAATGAACGGTGTTACCTACACATACGGACCATATCTATTCCAACTCTGCTTCTGAAACTGATTTAAAGCACTGGTCCTATAATATCCGATGCTTGTCAGTTAAGATGAGAAACGTGTGAGCTTCGTGAACAATGTAGTTCGTTTGAGCTGTAAAGTAACTGCCCTTACCTGAAAAGAATTCTTGTTTGTAGGAAGACTCAGAGCCTGGGATTTAACTCCATTTCTGAAGGGAAACACACAGCCGAGTTCTCATCCATTGATCACACTCTGCTTTAGATTAAGAAGCACGCTCTAGCTTTCTAGAGTCTCTAAGACAGCAGGAAACGTGAGTGTGCTGAGAACAAAAGAACGGTGTTTCATACACATACGGACCATATCTAGTCCATCTCTACTTCTGAAACTGAGACAAATTACTGGTCCTCTAACATCTGATGCTTGTCATTTAAGATTAGAAACGTGTGAGCTTCGTGAACGATGTAGTTCGTTTGAGCTGTAAAGTAACTGCCTTTACCTGATTCGAAGTCTTGCTTGTAGGAAGACTCAGAGCCTGGGATTTAACTCCATTTCGAAGGGAAACACAAAGCAGAGTTCTCTGCCATGGATCAAACTCTGCTTTAGAGCAAGAAGCACACTCTTTCTTTCTAGAGTCTCTAAGACAGCAGGAAATGTGAGTGTGCTAAGTACAAAAGAATGCTCTTTCCTACACCTACGGACCATATCTCTTCCAACTCTGCTTCTGAAACTGATACAAAGCACTGGTCCTATAAAATCCGACGCTTGTCAGTTAAGATGAGAAACGTGTGATCTTCGTGAACGATGTAGTTTGTTTGAGCTGAAAAGTGACTGCCCTTCCCTGAAACGAAGTCTTGAATGATGGAAGACACAGAGCCTGGGATTTAACTCCATTTCTGAAGGGAAACACACAGCATAGTTCTCATCCATGGCTCAAACTCTGCTTCAGAGCAAGAAGGGCAGTCTTGCTTTCTAGATTCTCTAATACAGGAGGAAACGTGATTGTGCTCAGAACAAAAGAACTGTGTTTCTGACACATACGGACCATATCGAATCCAACTCTGCTTGTGAAACTGAAAGAAACCACAGGTCCACTAACATCCAATGCTTGTCAGTTAAGATGAGAAACGTGTGAGCTTCGTGAACGATGTAGTTCGTTTGAGCTGTAAAGTAACTGCCTTTACCTGATTCGAAGTCTTGCTTGTAGGAAGACTCAGAGCCTGGGATTTAACTCCATTTCGAAGGGAAACACACAGCAGAGTTCTCATCCATTGATCACACTCTGCTTTAGAGCAAGAAGCACGCTCTACCTTTCTAGAGTCTCTAAGACAGCATGAAACGTGTGTGTGCTGAGAACAAATGAACGGTGTTACCTACACATACGGACCATATCTATTCCAACTCTGCTTCTGAAACTGATTTAAAGCACTGGTCCTATAATATCCGATGCTTGTCAGTTAAGATGAGAAACGTGTGAGCTTCGTGAATGATGTAGTTCGTTTGAGCTGTAAAGTAACAGCCCTTACCTGAAATGAAGTCTTGCATGTTTGAAGACACAGAGCCTGGGATTTAACTCCATTTCTGAAGGGAAACACACAGCATAGTTCTCATCCATGGATCACACTCTGCTTCAGAGCAAGAAGCACGCTCTTGCTTTCTAGATTCTCTAATACAGCAGGAAACGTGAGTGTGCTAAGAACAAATGAACGGTGTTTCCTACATGTACGGACCTTATCTAGTCCAACTCTGCTTCTGAAACTGATACAAAGCACTGGTCCTCTAACATCCAATGCTTGTCGGTTAAGATGAGAAACGTGTGAGCTTCGTGAACAATGTAGTTCGTTTGAGCAGAAAAAAGTGACTGCCCTCACTTGAAAGGAATTCTTGCTTGTAGGAAGACACAGAGCCTGGGATCTAACTCCATTTCTGAAGGGAAACACACAGCATAGTTCTCATCCATGGATCACACTCTGCTTCAGAGCAAGAAGCACACTCTTGCTTTCTAGATTCTCTAATACAGCAGGAAACGTGGTTGTGCTCAGAACAAAAGAAATGTGATTTCGACACATACTGACCATATCTAGTCCAACTCTGCTTGTGAAACTGAAACAAACCACAGGTCCACTAACATCCAATGCTTGTCAGTTAAGATGATAAACTTGTGAGCTTCGTGAACAATGTAATTCGTTTGAGCTGTAAAGTAACTGCCCTTACCTGAAAAGATTTCTTGTATGTAGGAAGACTCAGAGCCTGGGATTTAACTCCATTTCTGAAGGGAAACACACAGCCGAGTTCTCATCCATTGATCACACTCTGCTTTAGATTAAGAAGCATGCTCTAGCTTTCTAGAGTCTCTAAGACAGCAGGTAACGTGAGTGTGCTGAGAACAAAAGAACAGGGTTTCCTACACATACGGACCATATCTAGTCCATCTCTACTTCTGAAACTGAGACAAATTACTGGTCCTCTAACATCTGATGCTTGTCATTTAAGATTAGAAACGTGTGAGCTTCGTGAACGATGTAGTTCGTTTGAGCTGTAAAGTAACTGTCTTTACCTGATTCGAAGTCTTGCTTGTAGGAAGACTCAGAGCCTGGGATTTAACTCCATTTCGAAGGGAAACACAAAGCAGAGTTCTCTGCCATGGATCAAACTCTGCTTTAGAACAAGAAGCACACTCTTTCTTTCTAGAGTCTCTAAGACAGCAGGAAATGTGAGTGTGCTAAGTACAAAAGAATGCTCTTTCCTACACCTACGGACCATATCTCTTCCAACTCTGCTTCTGAAACTGATACAAAGCACTGGTCCTATAAAATCCGACGCTTGTCAGTTAAGATGAGAAACGTGTGATCTTCGTGAACGATGTAGTTCGTTTGAGCTGAAAAGTGACTGCCCTTCCCTGAAACGAAGTCTTGAATGATGGAAGGCACAGAGCCTGGGATTTAACTCCATTTCTGAAGGGAAACACACAGCATAGTTCTCATCCATGGATCAAACTCTGCTTCAGAGCAAGAAGGACAGTCTTGCTTTCTACATTCTCTAATACAGGAGGAAACGTGATTGTGCTCAGAACAAAAGAACTGTGTTTCTGACACATACGGACCATATCGAATCCAACTCTGCTTGTGAAACTGAAAGAAACCACAGGTCCACTAACATCCAATGCTTGTCAGTTAAGATGAGAAACGTGTGAGCTTCGTGAACGATGTAGTTCGTTTGAGCTGTAAAGTAACTGCCTTTACCTGATTCGAAGTCTTGCTTGTAGGAAGACTCAGAGCCTGGGATTTAACTCCATTTCGAAGGGAAACACACAGCAGAGTTCTCATCCATTGATCACACTCTGCTTTAGAGCAAGAAGCACGCTCTAGCTTTCTAGAGTCTCTAAGACAGCATGAAACGTGTGTGTGCTGAGAACAAATGAACGGTGTTACCTACACATACGGACCATATCTATTCCAACTCTGCTTCTGAAACTGATTTAAAGCACTGGTCCTATAATATCCGATGCTTGTCAGTTAAGATGAGAAACGTGTGAGCTTCGTGAACGATGTAGTTCGTTTGAGCTGTAAAGTAACAGCCCTTACCTGAAATGAAGTCTTGCATGTTTGAAGACACAGAGCCTGGGATTTAACTCCATTTCTGAAGGGAAACACACAGCATAGTTCTCATCCATGGATCACACTCTGCTTCAGAGCAAGAAGCACGCTCTTGCTTTCTAGATTCTCTAATACAGCAGGAAACGTGAGTGTGCTAAGAACAAATGAACGGTGTTTCCTACATATACGGACCTTATCTAGTCCAACTCTGCTTCTGAAACTGATACAAAGCACTGGTCCTCTAACCTCCAATGCTTGTCGGTTAAGATGAGAAACGTGTGAGCTTCGTGAGAGATGTATTTCGTTTGAGCTGAAAAGTGACTGCCCTTCCCTGAAACGAAGTCTTGCATGTTGTAAGACACAGAGCCTGGGATTTAACTCCATTTCTGAAGGGAAATACACAGCATAGTTCTCATCCATGGATCACACTCTGCTTCAGAGCAAGAAGAACACTCTAGCTTTCTAGATTCTCTAATACAGCAGGAAACATGGTTGTGCTCAGAAAAAAAGAACTGTGTTTCCGACACATACGGACCATATCTAGTCCAACTCTGCTTGTGAAACTGAAACAAACCACAGGTCCACTAACATCCAATGGTTGTCAGTTAAGATGATAAACTTGTGAGCTTCGTGAACAATGTAGTTCGTTTGAGCTGTAAAGTAACTGCCCTTACCTGAAAAGAATTCTTGTTTGTAGGAAGACTCAGAGCCTGGGATTTAACTCCATTTCTGAAGGGAAACACACAGCCGAGTTCTCATCCATTGATCACACTCTGCTTTAGATTAAGAAGCACGCTCTAGCTTTCTAGAGTCTCTAAGACAGTAGGAAACGTGAGTGTGCTGAGAACAAAAAAACGGTGTTTCCTACACATATGGACCATATCTAGTCCATCTCTACTTCTGAAACTGAGACAAATTACTGGTCCTCTAACATCTGATGCTTGTCATTTAAGATTAGAAACATGTGAGCTTCGTGAACGATGTAGTTCGTTTGAGCTGTAAAGTAACTGCCTTTACCTGATTCGAAGTCTTGCTTGTAGGAAGACTCAGAGCCTGGGATTTAACTCCATTTCGAAGGGAAACACAAAGCAGAGTTCTCTGCCATGGATCAAACTCTGCTTTAGAGCACGAAGCACACTTTTTCTTTCTAGAGTCTCTAAGACAGCAGGAAATGTGAGTGTGCTAAGTACAAAAGAATGCTCTTTCCTACACCTACGGACCATATCTCTTCCAACTCTGCTTCTGAAACTGATACAAAGCACTGGTCCTATAAAATCCGACGCTTGTCATTTAAGATGAGAAACGTGTGATCTTCGTGAACGATGTAGTTCGTTTGAGCTGAAAATTGACTGCCCTTCCCTGAAACGAAGTCTTGAATGATGGAAGACACAGAGCCTGGGATTTAACTCCATTTCTGAAGGGAAACACACAGCATAGTTCTCATCCATGGATCACACTCTGCTTCAGAGCAAGAAGGACAGTCTTGCTTTCTAGATTCTCTAATACAGGAGGAAACGTGATTGTGCTCAGAACAAAAGAACTGTGTTTCTGACACATACGGACCATATCTAATCCAACTCTGCTTGTGAAACTGAAAGAAACCACAGGTCCACTAACATCCAATGCTTGTCAGTTAAGATGAGAAACGTGTGAGCTTCGTGAACAATGTAATTCTTTTGAGCTGTAAAGTAACTGCCCTTACCTGAAAAGAATTCTTGTTTGTAGGAAGACTCAGAGCCTGGGATTTAACTCTATTTCTGAAGTGAAACACACAGCCGAGTTCTCATCCATGGATCACACTCTGTTTCAGAGCAAGAAGAACACTCTTGCTTTCTAGATTCTCTAATACAGCAGGAAACGTGGTTGTGCTCAGAAAAAAAGAACTGTGTTTCCGACACATACGGACCATATCTAGTCCAACTCTGCTTGTGAAACTGAAACAAACCACAGGTCCACTAACATCCAATGCTTGTCAGTTAAGATGATAAACTTGTGAGCTTCGTGAACAATGTAGTTCGTTTGAGCTGTAAAGTAACTGCCCTTAGCTGAAAAGAATTCTTGTTTGTAGGAAGACTCAGAGCCTGGGATTTAACTCCATTTCTGAAGGGAAACACACAGCCGAGTTCTCATCCATTGATCACACTCTGCTTTAGATTAAGAAGCACGCTCTAGCTTTCTAGAATCTCTAAGACAGCAGGAAACGTGAGTGTGCTGAGAACAAAAGAACGGTGTTTCCTACACATACGGACCATATCTAGTCCATCTCTACTTCTGAAACTGAGACAAATTACTGGTCCTCTAACATCTGATGCTTGTCATTTAAGATTAGAAACGTGTGAGCTTCGTGAACGATGTAGTTCGTTTGAGCTGTAAAGTAACTGCCCTTACCTGAAAAGAATTCTTGTTTGTAGGAAGACTCAGAGCCTGGGATTTAACTCCATTTCTGAAGTGAAACACACAGCCGAGTTCTCATACATTGATCAGTCTCTGCTTTAGAGGAAGAAGCATGCTCTACCTTTCTAGAGTCTCTAAGACAGCAGGAAACATGAGTGTGCTGAGAACAAAAGAACGGTGTTTCCTACACATACGGACCATATCTATTCCAACTCTGCTTCTGAAACTGATACAAAGCACTGGTCCTAAAACATCCGACGCTTGTCAGTTAAGATGAGAAACGTGTGATCTTCGTGAACGATGTAGTTCGTTTGAGCTGAAAAGTGACTGTCCTTCCCTGAAACGAAGTCTTGAATGATGGAAGACACAGAGCCTGGGATTTAACTCCATTTCTGAAGGGAAACACACAGCATAGTTCTCATCCATGGATCACACTCTGCTTCAGAGCAAGAAGGACAGTCTTGCTTTCTAGATTCTCTAATACAGGAGGAAACGTGATTGTGCTCAGAACAAAAGAACTGTGTTTCTGACACATACGGACCATATCTAATCCAACTCTGCTTGTGAAACTGAAAGAAACCACAGGTCCACTAACATCCAATGCTTGTCATTTAAGATGAGAAACGTGTGAGCTTCGTGAACGATGTAGTTTGTTTGAGCTGAAAAGTGACTGCCCATACTTGAAAGGAATTCTTGCTTGTAGGAAGACAAAGAGCCTGGAATTTATCTCCATTTCTGAAGGGAAACACACCACAGAGTTCTCATATATAGATCACACTCTGCTTTAGAGCAAGAAGAACACTCTTGCTTTCCAGAATCACTAAGACAGCAGGAAACCTGAGTGTGATGAGAACAAAAGAACGGTGTATCCTAAACATACGAACCACATCTAGTTCAACTCTGCTTCTGAAACTGATACAAAGCACTGGTCCTAAAACATCTGACGCTTGTCAGTTAAGATGAGAAACGTGTGATCTTCGTGAACGATGTAGTTCGTTTGAGCTGAAAAGTGACTGTCCTTCCCTGAAACGAAGTCTTGAATGATGGAAGACACAGAGCCTGGGATTTAACTCCATTTCTGAAGGGAAACTCACAACATAGTTCTCATCCATGGATCACACTCTGCTTCAGAGCAAGAAGGACAGTCTTGCTTTCTAGATTTTCTAATACAGGAGGAAACGTGATTGTGCTCAGAACAAAAGAACTGTGTTTCTGACACATACGGACCATATCTAATCCAACTCTGCTTGTGAAACTGAAAGAAACCACAGGTCCACTAACATCCAATGCTTGTCAGTTAAGATGAGAAACATGTGAGCTTTGTGAACTTGTAGGACATTTGAGCTGAAAAGTGACTGCCCTTACCTGAAACGAAGTCTTTATTATAGGAAGACACAGAGCCTGGGATTTCACTCCATTTCTGAAGGGAAACACACAGCAGAGTTCTCATCCATTGATCACACTCTGCTTTAGAGCAAGAAGCACGCTCTAGCTTTCTAGAGTCTCTAAGACAGCAGGAAAAGTGAGTGAGCTAAGAACAAAAGGATGCTGTTTCCTACACCTACGGACCATATCTCTTCCAACTCTGCTTCTGAAACTGATACAAAGCACTGGTCCTATAAAATCCGAGGCTTGTCAGTTAAGATGAGAAACGTGTGATCTTCGTGAACGATGTAGTTCGTTTGAGCTGAAAAGTGACTGCCCTTCCCTGAAACGAAGTCTTGAATGATGGAAGACACAGAGCCTGGGATTTAACTCCATTTCTGAAGGGAAACACACAGCATAGTTCTCATCCATGGATCAAACTCTGCTTCAGAGCAAGAAGGACAGTCTTGCTTTCTAGATTCTCTAATACAGGAGGAAACGTGATTGTGCTCAGAACAAAAGAACTGTGTTTCTGACACATACGGACCATATCTAATCCAACTCTGCTTGTGAAACTGAAAGAAACCACAGGTCCACTAACATCCAATGCTTGTCAGTTAAGATGAGAAACGTGTGAGCTTCGTGAACGATGTAGTTCGTTTGAGCTGTAAAGTAACTGCCTTTACCTGATTCGAAGTCTTGCTTGTAGGAAGACTCAGAGCCTGGGATTTAACTCCATTTCGAAGGGAAACACACAGCAGAGTTCTCATCCATTGATCACACTCTGCTTTAGAGCAAGAAGCACGCTCTAGCTTTCTAGAGTCTCTAAGACAGCATGAAACGTGTGTGTGCTGAGAACAAATGAACGGTGTTACCTACACATACGGACCATATCTATTCCAACTCTGCTTCTGAAACTGATTTAAAGCACTGGTCCTATAATATCCGATGCTTGTCAGTTAAGATGAGAAACGTGTGAGCTTCGTGAACGATGTAGTTCGTTTGAGCTGTAAAGTAACAGCCCTTACCTGAAATGAAGTCTTGCATGTTTGAAGACACAGAGCCTGGGATTTAACTCCATTTCTGAAGGGAAACACACAGCATAGTTCTCATCCATGGATCACACTCTGCTTCAGAGCAAGAAGCACGCTCTTGCTTTCTAGATTCTCTAATACAGCAGGAAACGTGAGTGTGCTAAGAACAAATGAACGGTGTTTCCTACATATACGGACCTTATCTAGTCCAACTCTGCTTCTGAAACTGATACAAAGCACTGGTCCTCTAACCTCCAATGCTTGTCGGTTAAGATGAGAAACGCGTGAGCTTCGTGAGAGATGTATTTCGTTTGAGCTGAAAAGTGACTGCCCTTCCCTGAAACGAAGTCTTGCATGTTGTAAGACACAGAGCCTGGGATTTAACTCCATTTCTGAAGGGAAATACACAGCATAGTTCTCATCCATGGATCACACTCTGCTTCAGAGCAAGAAGAACACTCTAGCTTTCTAGATTCTCTAATACAGCAGGAAACATGGTTGTGCTCAGAAAAAAAGAACTGTGTTTCCGACACATACGGACCATATCTAGTCCAACTCTGCTTGTGAAACTGAAACAAACCACAGGTCCACTAACATCCAATGGTTGTCAGTTAAGATGATAAACTTGTGAGCTTCGTGAACAATGTAGTTCGTTTGAGCTGTAAAGTAACTGCCCTTACCTGAAAAGAATTCTTGTTTGTAGGAAGACTCAGAGCCTGGGATTTAACTCCATTTCTGAAGGGAAACACACAGCCGAGTTCTCATCCATTGATCACACTCTGCTTTAGATTAAGAAGCACGCTCTAGCTTTCTAGAGTCTCTAAGACAGTAGGAAACGTGAGTGTGCTGAGAACAAAAAAACGGTGTTTCCTACACATATGGACCATATCTAGTCCATCTCTACTTCTGAAACTGAGACAAATTACTGGTCCTCTAACATCTGATGCTTGCCATTTAAGATTAGAAACGTGTGAGCTTCGTGAACGATGTAGTTCGTTTGAGCTGTAAAGTAACTGCCTTTACCTGATTCGAAGTCTTGCTTGTAGGAAGACTCAGAGCCTGGGATTTAACTCCATTTCGAAGGGAAACACAAAGCAGAGTTCTCTGCCATGGATCAAACTCTGCTTTAGAGCAAGAAGCACACTTTTTCTTTCTAGAGTCTCTAAGACAGCAGGAAATGTGAGTGTGCTAAGTACAAAAGAATGCTCTTTCCTACACCTACGGACCATATCTCTTCCAACTCTGCTTCTGAAACTGATACAAAGCACTGGTCCTATAAAATCCGACGCTTGTCATTTAAGATGAGAAACGTGTGATCTTCGTGAACGATGTAGTTCGTTTGAGCTGAAAAGTGACTGCCCTTCCCTGAAACGAAGTCTTGAATGATGGAAGACACAGAGCCTGGGATTTAACTCCATTTCTGAAGGGAAACACACAGCATAGTTCTCATCCATGGATCAAACTCTGCTTCAGAGCAAGAAGGACAGTCTTGCTTTCTAGATTCTCTAATACAGGAGGAAACGTGATTGTGCTCAGAACAAAAGAACTGTGTTTCTGACACATACAGACCATATCTAATCCAACTCTGCTTGTGAAACTGAAAGAAACCACAGGTCCACTAACATCCAATGCTTCTCAGTTAAGATGAGAAACGTGTGAGCTTCGTGAACAATGTAATTCTTTTGAGCTGTAAAGTAACTGCCCTTACCTGAAAAGAATTCTTGTTTGTAGGAAGACTCAGAGCCTGGGATTTAACTCTATTTCTGAAGTGAAACACACAGCCGAGTTCTCATCCATGGATCACACTCTGTTTCAGAGCAAGAAGAACACTCTAGCTTTCTAGATTCTCTAATACAGCAGGAAACGTGGTTGTGCTCAGAAAAAAAGAACTGTGTTTCCGACACATACGGACGATATCTAGTCCAAATCTGCTTGTGAAACTGAAACAAACCACAGGTCCACTAACATCCAATGCTTGTCAGTTAAGATGATAAACTTGTGAGCTTCGTGAACAATGTAGTTCGTTTGAGCTGTAAAGTAACTGCCCTTAGCTGAAAAGAATTCTTGTTTGTAGGAAGACTCAGAGCCTGGGATTTAACTCCATTTCTGAAGGGAAACACACAGCCGAGTTCTCATCCATTGATCACACTCTGCTTTAGATTAGAAGCACGCTCTAGCTTTCTAGAGTCTCTAAGACAGCAGGAAACGAGAGTGTGCTGAGAACAAAAGAACGGTGTTTCCTACACATACGGACCATATCTAGTCCATCTCTACTTCTGAAACTGAGACAAATTACTGGTCCTCTAACATCTGATGCTTGTCATTTAAGATTAGAAACGTGTGAGCTTCGTGAACGATGTAGTTCGTTTGAGCTGTAAAGTAACTGCCTTTACCTGATTCAAAGTCTTGCTTGTAGGAAGACTCAGAGCCTGGGATTTAACTCCATTTTGAAGGGAAACACAAAGCAGAGTTCTCTGCCATGGATCAAACTCTGCTTTAGAGCAAGAAGCACACTCTTTCTTTCTAGAGTCTCTAAGAGAGCAGGAAATGTGAGTGTGCTAAGTACAAAAGAATGCTCTTTCCTACACCTACGGACCATATCTCTTCCAACTCTGCTTCTGAAACTGATACAAAGCACTGGTCCTATAAAATCCGACGCTTGTCAGTTAAGATGAGAAACGTGTGATCTTCGTGAACGATGTAGTTCGTTTGAGCTGAAAAGTGACTGTCCTTCCCTGAAACGAAGTCTTGAATGATGGAAGACACAGAGCCTGGGATTTAACTCCATTTCTGAAGGGAAACACACAGCATAGTTCTCATCCATGGATCAAACTCTGCTTCAGAGCAAGAAGGACAGTCTTGCTTTCTAGATTCTCTAATAC
The DNA here is from genome assembly GCA_949786385.1 of Onychomys leucogaster. Lineage (NCBI taxonomy): Eukaryota > Metazoa > Chordata > Mammalia > Rodentia > Cricetidae > Onychomys > Onychomys leucogaster. The sequence continues at coordinate 1,766,468 of CATKUP010000037.1, read as the reverse complement.
AGGAGGAAACGTGATTGTGCTCAGAACAAAAGAACTGTGTTTCTGACACATACGGACCATATCTAATCCAACTCTGCTTGTGAAACTGAAAGAAACCACAGGTCCACTAACATGCAATGCTTGTCAGTTAAGATGAGAAACGTGTGAGCTTCGTGAACGATGTAGTTCGTTTGAGCTGTAAAGTAACTGCCTTTACCTGATTCGAAGTCTTGCTTGTAGGAAGACTCAGAGCCTGGGATTTAACTCTATTTCTGAAGTGAAACACACAGCCGAGTTCTCATACATTTATCAGACTCTGCTTTAGAGCAAGAAGCATGCTCTAGCTTTCTAGAGTCTCTAAGACAGCAGGAAACGTGAGAGTGCTGAGAACAAAAGAACGGTGTTTCCTACACATACGGACCATATCTATTCCAACTCTGCTTCTGAAACTGATACAAAGCACTGGTCCTATAACATCCGATGCTTGTCATTTAAGATGAGAAACATGTGAGCTTTGTTAACCTGTAGGTCATTTGAGCTGAAAAGTGACTGCCCTTACCTGAAACGAAGTCTTTATTATAGGAAGACACAGAGCCTGGGATTTCACTCCATTTCTGAAGGGAAACACACAGCAGAGTTCTCATCCATTGATCACACTCTGCTTTAGAGCAAGAAGCACGCTCTAGCTTTCTAGAGTCTCTAAGAGAGCAGGAAAAGTGAGTGAGCTAAGAACAAAAGAATGCTGTTTCCTACACCTACGGACCATATCTCTTCCAACTCTGCTTCTGAAACTGATACAAAGCACTGGTCCTATAACATCCTATGCTTGTCATTTAAGATGAGAAACGTGTGAGCTTCGTGAACGATGTAGTTCGTTTGAGCTGTAAAGTAACTGCCTTTACCTGATTCGAAGTCTTGCTTGTAGGAAGACTCAGAGCCTGGGATTTAACTCCATTTCGAAGGGAAACACACAGCCGAGTTCTCATCCATTGATCACACTCTGCTTTAGATTAAGAAGCACGCTCTAGCTTTCTAGAGTCTCTAAGACAGCAGGAAACGTGAGTGTGCTGAGAACAAAAGAACGGTGTTTCCTACACATACAGACCATATCTAGTCCATCTCTACTTCTGAAACTGAGACAAATTACTGGTCCTCTAACATCTGATGCTTGTCATTTAAGATTAGAAACGTGTGAGCTTCGTGAACGATGTAGTTCATTTGAGCTGTAAAGTAACTGCCTTTACCTGATTCGAAGTCTTGCTTGTAGGAAGACTCAGAGCCTGGGATTTAACTCCATTTCGAAGGGAAACACAAAGCAGAGTTCTCTGCCATGGATCAAACTCTGCTTTAGAGCAAGAAGCACACTCTTTCTTTCTAGAGTCTCTAAGACAGCAGGAAATGTGAGTGTGCTAAGTACAAAAGAATGCTCTTTCCTACACCTACGGACCATATCTCTTCCAACTCTGCTTCTGAAACTGATACAAAGCACTGGTCCTATAAAATCTGAGGCTTGTCAGTTAAGATGAGAAACGTGTGATCTTCGTGAACGATGTAGTTCGTTTGAGCTGAAAAGTGACTGCCCTTCCCTGAAACGAAGTCTTGAATGATGGAAGACACAGAGCCTGGGATTTAACTCTATTTCTGAAGGGAAACACACAGCATAGTTCTCATCCATGGATCAAACTCTGCTTCAGAGCAAGAAGGACAGTCTTGCTTTCTAGATTCTCTAATACAGGAGGAAACGTGATTGTGCTCAGAACAAAAGAACTGTGTTTCTGACACATACGGACCATATCTAATCCAACTCTGCTTGTGAAACTGAAAGAAACCACAGGTCCACTAACATCCAATGCTTGTCAGTTAAGATGAGAAACGTGTGAGCTTCGTGAACGATGTAGTTTGTTTGAGCTGAAAAGTGACTGCCCATACTTGAAAGGAATTCTTGCTTGTAGGAAGAAAAAGAGACTGGAATTTATCTCCATTTCTGAAGTGAAACACACAGCAGAGTTCTCATCCATTGCTCACACTCTGCTTTAGAGCAAGAAGCACGCTCTAGCTTTCTAGAGTCTCTAAGACAGCATGAAACGTGTGTGTGCTGAGAACAAATGAACGGTGTTACCTACACATACGGACCATATCTATTCCAACTCTGCTTCTGAAACTGATACAAAGCACTGGGCCTATAACATCCAATGCTTGTCGGTTAAGATGAGAAACGTGTGAGCTTCGTGAACGATGTAGTTCGTTTGAGCTGAAAAAAGTGACTGCCCTCACTTGAAAGGAATTCTTGCTTGTAGGAAGACACAGAGCCTGGGATCTAACTCCATTTCTGAAGGGAAACACACAGCATAGTTCTCATCCATGGATCACACTCTGCTTCAGAGCAAGAAGCACACTCTTGCTTTCTAGATTCTCTAATACAGCAGGAAACGTGGTTGTGCTCAGAACAAAAGAAATGTGATTTCGACACATACTGACCATATCTAGTCCAACTCTGCTTGGGAAACTGAAACAAACCACAGGTCCACTAACATCCAGTGCTTGTCAGTTAAGATGATAAACTTGTGAGCTCTGTGAACGATGTAGTTCATTTGAGTTGTAAAGTAGCTAACCTTACCTGAAATGAATTCTTGTTTGTAGGAAGACTCAGGGCCTGGGATTTAACTCCATTTCTGAAGTGAAACACTCAGCCGAGTTCTCATCCATTGAACACACTCTGCTTTAGTGCAAGAAGCAGGCTCTAGCTTTCTAGAGTCTATAAGACAGCAGGAAACGTGAGTGTGCTGAGTACAAAAGAACGGTGTTTCCTACACATACGGCCCATATCTCTTCCAACTCTGCTTCTGAAACTGATACAAAGCACTGGTCCTATAACATCCGATGCTTGTCAGTTAAGATGAGAAACGTGTGAGATTCGTGAACGATGTAGTTTGTTTGAGGTGAAAAGTGACTGCCCATACATGAAAGGAATTCTTCCTTGTAGGAAGACAAAGAGCCTGGAATTTATCTCCATTTCTGAAGGGAAACACACCCCAGAGTTCTCATATATAGATCACACTCTGCTTTAGAGCAAGAAGCACACTCTTGCTTTCCAGATTCACTAAGACAGCAGGAAACCTGAGTGTGATGAGAACAAAAGAACGGTGTATCCTACACATACGAACCATATCTAGTTCAACTCTGCTTCTGAAACTGATACAAAGCACTGGTCCTCTAAAATCCAATGCTTGTCAGTCAAGATGAGAAAAGTGTGAGCTTCGTGAACAATGTAGTTCGTTTGAGCTGAAAAGTGACTGCCCTTCCCTGAAACGAAGTCTTGCATGTTGTAAGACACAGAGCCTGGGATTTAACTCCATTTCTGAAGGGAAACACACAGCATAGTTCTAATCCATGTATCACGCTCTGTTTGAGAGCAAGAAGAACACTCTTGCTTTCTAGATTCTCTAATACAGCAGGAAACGTGGTTGTGCTAAAAAAAAAAGAACTGTGTTTCCGACACATACGGACCATATCTAGTCCAACTCTGCTTGTGAAACTGAAACAAACCACAGGACCACTCACATCCAATGCTTGTCAGTTAAGATGATAAACTTGTGAGCTTCGTGAACAATGTAGTTCGTTTGTGCTGTAAAGTAACTGCCCTTACCTGAAAAGAATTCTTGTTTGTAGGAAGACTCAGAGCCTGGGATTTAACTACATTTCTGAAGTGAAACACACAGCCGAGTTCTCATACATTGATCAGTCTCTGCTTTAGAGGAAGAAGCATGCTCTACCTTTCTAGAGTCTCTAAGACAGCAGGAAACGTGAGTGTGCTGAGAACAAAAGACCGGTGTTTCCTACACATACGGACCATATCTATTCCAACTCTGCTTCTGAAACTGATACAAAGCACTGGTCCTAAAACATCCGACGCTTGTCAGTTAAGATGAGAAACGTGTGATCTTCGTGAACGATGTAGTTCGTTTGAGCTGAAAAGTGACTGTCCTTCCCTGAAACGAAGTCTTGAATGATGGAAGACACAGAGCCTGGGATTTAACTCCATTTCTGAAGGGAAACACACAGCATAGTTCTCATCCATGGATCACACTCTGCTTCAGAGCAAGAAGGACAGTCTTGCTTTCTAGATTCTCTAATACAGGAGGAAACGTGATTGTGCTCAGAACAAAAGAACTGTGTTTCTGACACATACGGACCATATCTAATCCAACTCTGCTTGTGAAACTGAAAGAAACCACAGGTCCACTAACATCCAATGCTTGTCAGTTAAGATGAGAAACGTGTGAGCTTCGTGAACGATGTAGTTCGTTTGAGCTGTAAAGTAACTGCCTTTACCTGATTCGAAGTCTTGCTTGTAGGAAGACTCAGAGCTTGGGATTTAACTCCATTTCGAAGGGAAACACACAGCAGAGTTCTCATCCATTGATCACACTCTGCTTTAGAGCAAGAAGCACGCTCTAGCTTTCTAGAGTCTCTAAGACAGCATGAAACGTGTGTGTGCTGAGAACAAATGAACGGTGTTACCTACACATACGGACCATATCTATTCCAACTCTGCTTCTGAAACTGATTTAAAGCACTGGTCCTATAATATCCGATGCTTGTCAGTTAAGATGAGAAACGTGTGAGCTTCGTGAACGATGTAATTCGTTTGAGCTGTAAAGTAACAGCCCTTACCTGAAATGAAGTCTTGCATGTTTGAAGACACAGAGCCTGGGATTTAACTCCATTTCTGAAGGGAAACACACAGCATAGTTCTCATCCATGGATCACACTCTGCTTCAGAGCAAGAAGCACGCTCTTGCTTTCTAGATTCTCTAATACAGCAGGAAACGTGAGTGTGCTAAGAACAAATGAACGGTGTTTCCTACATATACGGACCTTATCTAGTCCAACTCTGCTTCTGAAACTGATACAAAGCACTGGTCCTCTAACCTCCAATGCTTGTCGGTTAAGATGAGAAACGTGTGAGCTTCGTGAGAGATGTATTTCGTTTGAGCTGAAAAGTGACTGCCCTTCCCTGAAACGAAGTCTTGCATGTTGTAAGACACAGAGCCTGGGATTTAACTCCATTTCTGAAGGGAAATACACAGCATAGTTCTCATCCATGGATCACACTCTGCTTCAGAGCAAGAAGAACACTCTAGCTTTCTAGATTCTCTAATACAGCAGGAAACATGGTTGTGCTCAGAAAAAAAAACTGTGTTTCCGACACATACGGACCATATCTAGTCCAACTCTGCTTGTGAAACTGAAACAAACCACAGGTCCACTAACATCCAATGCTTGTCAGTTAAGATGATAAACTTGTGAGCTTCGTGAACAATGTAGTTCGTTTGAGCTGTAAAGTAACTGCCCTTACCTGAATAGAATTCTTGTTTGTAGGAAGACTCAGAGCCTGGGATTTAACTCCATTTCTGAAGGGAAACACACAGCCGAGTTCTCATCCATTCATCACACTCTGCTTTAGATTAAGAAGCACGCTCTAGCTTTCTAGAGTCTCTAAGACAGTAGGAAACGTGAGTGTGCTGAGAACAAAAAAACGGTGTTTCCTACACATACGGACCATATCTATTCCAACTCTGCTTCTGAAACTGATACAAAGCACTGGTCCTAAAACATCCGACGCTTGTCAGTTAAGATGAGAAACGTGTGATCTTCGTGAACGATGTAGTTCGTTTGAGCTGAAAAGTGACTGTCCTTCCCTGAAACGAAGTCTTGAATGATGGAAGACACAGAGCCTGGGATTTAACTCCATTTCTGAAGGGAAACACACAGCATAGTTCTCATCCATGGATCACACTCTGCTTCAGAGCAAGAAGGACAGTCTTGCTTTCTAGATTCTCTAATACAGGAGGAAACGTGATTGTGCTCAGAACAAAAGAACTGTGTTTCTGACACATACGGACCATATCTAATCCAACTCTGCTTGTGAAACTGAAAGAAACCACAGGTCCACTAACATCCAATGCTTGTCAGTTAAGATGAGAAACGTGTGAGCTTCGTGAACGATGTAGTTTGTTTGAGCTGAAAAGTGACTGCCCATACTTGAAAGGAATTCTTGCTTGTAGGAAGTCAAAGAGCCTGGAATTTATCTCCATTTCTGAAGGGAAACACACCACAGAGTTCTCATATATAGATCACACTCTGCTTTAGAGCAAGAAGACCACTCTTGCTTTCCAGAATCACTAAGACAGCAGGAAACCTGAGTGTGATGAGAACAAAAGAACGGTGTATCCTAAACATACGAACCACATCTAGTTCAACTCTGCTTCTGAAACTGATACAAAGCACTGGTCCTAAAACATCTGACGCTTGTCAGTTAAGATGAGAAACGTGTGAGCTTTGTGAACTTGTAGGTCATTTGAGCTGAAAAGTGACTGCCCTTACCTGAAACGAAGTCTTTATTATAGGAAGACACAGAGCCTGGGATTTCACTCCATTTCTGAAGGGAAACACACAGCAGAGTTCTCATCCATTGATCACACTCTGCTTTAGAGCAAGAAGCACGCTCTAGCTTTCTAGAGTCTCTAAGACAGCAGGAAAAGTGAGTGAGCTAAGAACAAAAGGATGCTGTTTCCTACACCTACGGACCATATCTCTTCCAACTCTGCTTCTGAAACTGATACAAAGCACTGGTCCTATAAAATCCGAGGCTTGTCAGTTAAGATGAGAAACGTGTGATCTTTGTGAACGATGTAGTTCGTTTGAGCTGAAAAGTGACTGCCCTTCCCTGAAACGAAGTCTTGAATGATGGAAGACACAGAGCCTGGGATTTAACTCCATTTCTGAAGGGAAACACACAGCATAGTTCTCATCCATGGATCAAACTCTGCTTCAGAGCAAGAAGGACAGTATTGCTTTCTAGATTCTCTAATACAGGAGGAAACGTGATTGTGCTCAGAACAAAAGAACTGTGTTTCTGACACATACGGACCATATCTAATCCAACTCTGCTTGTGAAACTGAAAGAAACCACAGGTCCACTAACATCCAATGCTTGTCAGTTAAGATGAGAAACGTGTGAGCTTCGTGAACGATGTAGTTCGTTTGAGCTGTAAAGTAACTGCCTTTACCTGATTCGAAGTCTTGCTTGTAGGAAGACTCAGAGCCTGGGATTTAACTCCATTTCGAAGGGAAACACACAGCAGAGTTCTCATCCATTGATCACACTCTGCTTTAGAGCAAGAAGCACGCTCTAGCTTTCTAGAGTCTCTAAGACAGCATGAAACGTGTGTGTGCTGAGAACAAATGAACGGTGTTACCTACACATACGGACCATATCTATTCCAACTCTGCTTCTGAAACTGATTTAAAGCACTGGTCCTATAATATCCGATGCTTGTCAGTTAAGATGAGAAACGTGTGAGCTTCGTGAACGATGTAATTCGTTTGAGCTGTAAAGTAACAGCCCTTACCTGAAATGAAGTCTTGCATGTTTGAAGACACAGAGCCTGGGATTTAACTCCATTTCTGAAGGGAAACACACAGCATAGTTCTCATCCATGGATCACACTCTGCTTCAGAGCAAGAAGCACGCTCTTGCTTTCTAGATTCTCTAATACAGCAGGAAACGTGAGTGTGCTAAGAACAAATGAACGGTGTTTCCTACATATACGGACCTTATCTAGTCCAACTCTGCTTCTGAAACTGATACAAAGCACTGGTCCTCTAACCTCCAATGCTTGTCGGTTAAGATGAGAAACGTGTGAGCTTCGTGAGAGATGTATTTCGTTTGAGCTGAAAAGTGACTGCCCTTCCCTGAAACGAAGTCTTGCATGTTGTAAGACACAGAGCCTGGGATTTAACTCCATTTCTGAAGGGAAATACACAGCATAGTTCTCATCCATGGATCACACTCTGCTTCAGAGCAAGAAGAACACTCTAGCTTTCTAGATTCTCTAATACAGCAGGAAACATGGTTGTGCTCAGAAAAAAAGAACTGTGTTTCCGACACATACGGACCATATCTAGTCCAACTCTGCTTGTGAAACTGAAACAAACCACAGGTCCACTAACATCCAATGCTTGTCAGTTAAGATGATAAACTTGTGAGCTTCGTGAACAATGTAGTTCGTTTGAGCTGTAAAGTAACTGCCCTTACCTGAAAAGAATTCTTGTTTGTAGGTAGACTCAGAGCCTGGGATTTAACTCCATTTCTGAAGGGAAACACACAGCCAAGTTCTCATCCATTCATCACACTCTGCTTTAGATTAAGAAACACGCTCTAGCTTTCTAGAGTCTCTAAGACAGTAGGAAACGTGAGTGTGCTGAGAACAAAAAAACGGTGTTTCCTACACATACGGACCATATCTATTCCAACTCTGCTTCTGAAACTGATACAAAGCACTGGTCCTAAAACATCCGACGCTTGTCAGTTAAGATGAGAAACGTGTGATCTTCGTGAACGATGTAGTTCGTTTGAGCTGAAAAGTGACTGTCCTTCCCTGAAACGAAGTCTTGAATGATGGAAGACACAGAGCCTGGGATTTAACTCCATTTCTGAAGGGAAACACACAGCATAGTTCTCATCCATGGATCACACTCTGCTTCAGAGCAAGAAGGACAGTCTTGCTTTCTAGATTCTCTAATACAGGAGGAAACGTGATTGTGCTCAGAACAAAAGAACTGTGTTTCTGACACATACGGACCATATCTAATCCAACTCTGCTTGTGAAACTGAAAGAAACCACAGGTCCACTAACATCCAATGCTTGTCAGTTAAGATGAGAAACGTGTGAGCTTCGTGAACGATGTAGTTTGTTTGAGCTGAAAAGTGACTGCCCATACTTGAAAGGAATTCTTGCTTGTAGGAAGACAAAGAGCCTGGAATTTATCTCCATTTCTGAAGGGAAACACACCACAGAGTTCTCATATATAGATCACACTCTGCTTTAGAGCAAGAAGAACACTCTTGCTTTCCAGAATCACTAAGACAGCAGGAAACCTGAGTGTGATGAGAACAAAAGAACGGTGTATCCTAAACATACGAACCACATCTAGTTCAACTCTGCTTCTGAAACTGATACAAAGCACTGGTCCTAAAACATCTGACGCTTGTCAGTTAAGATGAGAAATGTGTGAGCTTTGTGAACTTGTAGGTCATTTGAGCTGAAAAGTGACTGCCCTTACCTGAAACGAAGTCTTTATTATAGGAAGACACAGAGCCTGGGATTTCACTCCATTTCTGAAGGGAAACACACAGCAGAGTTCTCATCCATTGATCACACTCTGCTTTAGAGCAAGAAGCACGCTCTAGCTTTCTAGAGTCTCTAAGACAGTAGGAAACGTGAGTGTGCTGAGAACAAAAAAACGGTGTTTCCTACACATACGGCCCATATCTCTTCCAACTCTGCTTCTGAAACTGATACAAAGCACTGGTCCTATAACATCCGATGCTTGTCAGTTAAGATGAGAAACGTGTGAGATTCGTGAACGATGTAGTTTGTTTGAGGTGAAAAGTGACTGCCCATACATGAAAGGAATTCTTCCTTGTAGGAAGACAAAGAGCCTGGAATTTATCTCCATTTCTGAAGGGAAACACACCCCAGAGTTCTCATATATAGATCACACTCTGCTTTAGAGCAAGAAGCACACTCTTGCTTTCCAGATTCACTAAGACAGCAGGAAACCTGAGTGTGATGAGAACAAAAGAACGGTGTATCCTACACATACGAACCATATCTAGTTCAACTCTGCTTCTGAAACTGATACAAAGCACTGGTCCTCTAAAATCCAATGCTTGTCAGTCAAGATGAGAAAAGTGTGAGCTTCGTGAACGATGTAGTTCGTTTGAGCTGAAAAGTGACTGCCCTTCCCTGAAACGAAGTCTTGCATGTTGTAAGATACAGAGCCTGGGATTTAACTCCATTTCTGAAGGGAAACACACAGCATAGTTCTAATCCATGTATCACGCTCTGTTTGAGAGCAAGAAGAACACTCTTGCTTTCTAGATTCTCTAATACAGCAGGAAACGTGGTTGTGCTAAAAAAAAAAGAACTGTGTTTCCGACACATACGGACCATATCTAGTCCAACTCTGCTTGTGAAACTGAAACAAACCACAGGACCACTCACATCCAATGCTTGTCAGTTAAGATGATAAACTTGTGAGCTTCGTGAACAATGTAGTTCGTTTGTGCTGTAAAGTAACTGCCCTTACCTGAAAAGAATTCTTGTTTGTAGGAAGACTCAGAGCCTGGGATTTAACTCCATTTCTGAAGTGAAACACACAGCCGAGTTCTCATACATTGATCAGACTCTGCTTTAGAGCAAGAAGCATGCTCTAGCTTTCTAGAGTCTCTAAGACAGCAGGAAACGTGAGTGTGCTGAGAACAAAAGAACGGTGTTTCCTACACATACGGACCATATCTATTCCAACTCTGCTTCTGAAACTGATACAAAGCACTGGTCCTATAATATCCGATGCTTGTCATTTAAGATGAGAAACATGTGAGCTTCGTGAACGATGTAGGTCGTTTGAGCTGAAAAGTGACTGCCCTTACCTGAAATGAAATCTTTATTGTAGGAAGACACAGAGCCTGGGTTTTCACTCCATTTCTGAAGGGAAACACACAGCAGAGTTCTCATCCATTGATCACACTCTGCTTCAGAGCAAGAAGCACGCTCTTGCTTTCTAGAGTCTCTAAGACAGCAGGAAACGTGAGTGTGCTGAGAACAAAAGAAGGGTGTTTCCTACACATACGGACCATATCTAGTGCATCTCTACTTCTGAAACTGAGACAAATTACTGGTCCTCTAACATCTGATGCTTGTCATTTAAGATGAGAAACGTGTGAGCTTCGTGAACGATGTAGTTCCTTTGAGCTGTAAAGTTACTGCCTTTACCTGATTCGAAGTATTGCTTGTAGGAAGACTCAGAGCCTGGGATTTAACTCCATTTCGAAGGGAAACACACAGCAGAGTTCTCATCCATGGATCACACTCTGCTTCAGAGCAAGAAGCACGCTCTTGCTTTCTAGATTCTCTTATAGAGCAGGAAACGTGAGTGTGCTAAGAAAAAAAGAATGCTGTTTCCTACACCTACGGACCATATCTCTTCCAACTCTGCTTCTGAAACTGATTTAAAGCACTGGTCCTATAACATCCGATGCTTGTCAGTTAAGATGAGAAACGTGTGAGCTTCGTGAACGATGTAGTTCGTTTGAGCTGTAAAGTAACAGCCCTAACCTGAAATGAAGTCTTGCATGTTTGAAGACACAGAGCCTGGGATTTAACTCCATTTCTGAAGGGAAACACACATCGTAGTTCTCATCCATGGATCACACTCTGCTTCAGAGCAAGAAGCACGCTCTTGCTTTCCAGATTCTCTAATACAGCAGGACACGTGGTTGTGCTCAGAACAAAAGAACTGTGATTTCGACACATACTGACCATATCTAGTCCAACTCTGCTTGTGAAACTGAAACAAACCACAGGTCCACTAACATCCAGTGCTTGTCAGTTAAGATGATAAACTTGTGAGCTTCGTGAACGATGTAGTTCATTTGAGCTGTAAAGTAGCTAACCTTACCTGAAATGAATTCTTGTTTGTAGGAAGACTCAGGGCCTGGGATTTAACTCCATTTCTGAAGTGAAACACACAGCCGAGTTCTCATCCATTGAACACACTCTGCTTTAGTGCAAGAAGCACGCTCTAGCTTTCTAAAGTCTCTAAGACAGCAGGAAACGTGACTGTGCTGAGTACAAAAGAACGGTGTATCCTACACATACGGACCATATCTATTCCAACTCTGCTTCTGAAACTGATTTAAAGCACTGGTCCTATAACATCCGATCCTTGTCAGTTAAGATGAGAAACGTGTGAGCTTCGTGAACGATGTAGTTCGTTTGAGCTGTAAAGTAAAAGTTCTTACCTGAAATGAAGTCTTGCATGTTTGAAGACACAGAGCCTGGGATTTAACTCCATTTCTAAAGGGAAACACACAGCATAGTTCTCATCCATGGATCACACTCTGCTTCAGAGCAAGAAGCACGCTCTTGCTTTCTAGATTCTCTAATACCGCAGGAAACGTGAGTGTGCTAAGAACAAAAGAACGGTGTTTCCTACACATACGGACCTTATCTAGTCCAACTCTGCTTCTGAAACTGATACAAAGCACAGGTCCACTAACATCCAATACTTGTCAGTTAAGATGATAAACTTGTGAGCTTCGTGAACAATGTAGTTCGTTTGAGCTGTAAAGTAACTGCCCTTACCTGATAAGTATTCTTGTTTGTAGGAAGACTCAGAGCCTGGGATTTAACTCCATTTCTGAAGTGAAACACACAGCCGAGTTCTCATCCATTGATCACACTCTGCTTTAGATTAAGAAGCACGCTCTAGCTTTCTAGAGTCTCTAAGACAGCAGGAAACGTGAGTGTGCTGAGAACAAAAGAACGGTGTTTCCTACACATACGGACCATATCTAGTCCATCTCTACTTCTGAAACTGAGACAAATTACTGGTCCTCTAACATCTGATGCTTGTCATTTAAGATTAGAAACGTGTGAGCTTCGTGAACGATGTAGTTCGTTTGAGCTGTAAAGTAACTGCCTTTACCTGATTCGAAGTCTTGCTTGTAGGAAGACTCAGAGCCTGGGATTTAACTCCATTTCGAAGGGAAACACAAAGCAGAGTTCTCTTCCATGGATCAAACTCTGCTTTAGAGCAAGAAGCACACTCTAGCTTTCTAGAGTCTCTAATACAGGAGGAAACGTGATTGTGCTCAGAACAAAAGAACTGTGTTTCTGACACATACAGACTATATCTAATCCAACTCTGCTTGTGAAACTGAAAGAAACCACAGGTCCACTAACATCCAATGCTTGTCAGTTAAGATGAGAAACGTGTGAGCTTCGTGAACGATGTAGTTTGTTTGAGCTGAAAAGTGACTGCCCATACTTGAAAGGAATTCTTGCTTGTAGGAAGACAAAGAGCCTGGAATTTATCTCCATTTCTGAAGGGAAACACACCACAGAGTTCTCATATATAGATCACACTCTGCTTTAGAGCAAGAAGCACACTCTTGCTTTCCAGAGTCACTAAGACTGCAGGAAACCTGAGTGTGATGAGAACAAAAGAACGGTGTATCCTACACATACGAACCATATCTAGTTCAACTCTGCTTCTGAAACTGATACAAAGCACTGGTCCTCTAAAATCCAATGCTTGTCAGTCAAGATGAGAAACGTGTGAGCTTCGTGAACGATGTAGTTCGTTTTAGCTGAAAAGTGACTGCCCTTCCCTGAAACGAAGTCTTGCATGTTGTAAGACACAGAGCCTGGGATTTAACTCCATTTCTGAAGGGAAACACACAGCATAGTTCTCATCCATGGATCACACTCTGTTTCAGAGCAAGAAGAACACTCTTGCTTTCTAGATTCTCTAATACAGCAGGAAACGTGGTTGTGCTCAGAAAAAAAGAACTGTGTTTCCGACACATACGGACCTTATCTAGTCCAACTGTGCTTGTGAAACTGAAACAAACCACAGGACCACTCACATCCAATGCTTGTCAGTTAAGATGATAAACTTGTGAGCTTCGTGAACAATGTAGTTCGTTTGAGCTGTAAAGTAACTGCCCTTACCTGAAAAGAATTCTTGTTTGTAGGAAGACTCAGAGCCTGGGATTTAACTGCATTTCTGAAGTGAAACACACAGCCGAGTTCTCATACATTGATCAGACTCTGCTTTAGAGCAAGAAGCATGCTCTAGCTTTCTAGAGTCTCTAAGACAGCAGGAAACGTGAGTGTGCTGAGAACAAAAGAACGGTGTTTCCTACACATACGGACCATATCTATTCCAACTCTGCTTCTGAAACTGATACAAAGCACTGGTCCTATAACACCCGATGCTTGTCATTTAAGATGAGAAACATGTGAGCTTCGTGAACGATGTAGGTCGTTTGAGCTGAAAAGTGACTGCCCTTACCTGAAACGAAGTCTTTATTATAGGAAGACACAGAGCCTGGGATTTCACTCCATTTCTGAAGGGAAACACACAGCAGAGTTCTCATCCATTGATCACATTCTGCTTTAGAGCAAGAAGCACGCTCTACCTTTCTAGAGTCTCTAAGACAGCAGGAAATGTGAGTGAGCTAAGAACAAAAGAATGCTGTTTCCTACACTTACGCAACATATCTCTTCTAACTCTACTTCTGAAACTGATACAAAGCACTGGTCCTATAACATCCGATGCTTGTCAGTTAAGATGAGAATCGTGTGATCTTCGTGAATGATGTAGTTCGTTTGAGCTGAAAAGTGACTGCCCTTCCCTGAAACGAAGTCTTGAATGATGGAAGACACAGAGCCTGGGATATAACTCCATTTCTGAAGGGAAACACACAGCATAGTTCTCATCCATGATCACACTCGGCTTTAGAGCAAGAAGCACACTCTAGCTTTCTAGAGTCTCTAAGACAGCAGGAAATGTGAGTGTGCTAAGTATAAAAGAATGCTCTTTCCTACACCTACGGACCATATCTCTTCCAACTCTGCTTCTGAAACTGATACAAAGCACTGGTCCTATAACATCCGACGCTTGTCAGTTAAGATGAGAAACGTGTGAGCTTCGTGAACGATGTAGTTCGTTTGAGCTGAAAAGTGACTGCCCTCCCCTGAAACGAAGTCTTGTATGATGGAAGACACAGAGCCTGGGATTTAACTCCATTTCTGAAGGGAAACACACAGCATAGTTCTCATCCATGGATCACACTCTGCTTCAGAGCAAGAAGGACAGTCTTGCTTTCTAGATTCTCTAATACAGGAGGAAACGTGATTGTGCTCAGAAAAAAAAGAACTGTGTTTCTGACACATACGGACCATATCTAATCCAACTCTGCTTGTGAAACTGAAAGAAACCACAGGTCCACTAACATCCAATGCTTGTCAGTTAAGATAAGAAACGTGTGAGCTTTGTGAACGATGTAGTTTGTTTGAGCTGAAAAGTGACTGCCCATACTTGAAAGGAATTCTTGCTTGTAGGAAGACAAAGAGCCTGGAATTTATCTCCATTTCTGAAGGGAAACACACCACAGAGTTCTCATATATAGATCACACTCTGCTTTAGAGCAAGAAGCACACTCTTGCTTTCCAGAGTCACTAGGACAGCAGGAAACCTGAGTGTGATGAGAACAAAAGAACAGTGTATCCTACACATACAAACCATATCTAGTTCAACTCTGCTTCTGAAAGTGATACAAAGTACTGGTCCTCTAAAATCCAATGCTTCTCAGTCAAGATGAGAAACGTGTGAGCTTTGTGAACGATGTAGTTCGTTTGAGCTGAAAAGTGACTGCCCTTCCCTGAAACGAAGTCTTGTATGATGGAAGACACAGTGCCTGGGATTTAACTCCATTTCTGAAGGGAAACACACAGCATAGTTCTCATCCATGGATCACACTCTGCTTCAGAGCAAGAAGGACAGTCTTGCTTTCTAGATTCTCTAATACAGGAGGAAACGTGATTGTGCTCAGAAAAAAAAGAACTGTGTTTCTGACACATACGGACCATATCTACTCCAACTCTGCTTGTGAAACTGAAAGAAACCACAGGTCCACTAACATCCAATGCTTGTCAGTTAAGATGAGAAACGTGTGAGCTTCGTGAACGATGTAGTTTGTTTGAGCTGAAAAGTGACTGCCCATACTTGAAAGGAATTCTTGCTTGTAGGAAGACAAAGAGCCTGGAATTTATCTCCATTTCTGAAGGGAAACACACCACAGAGTTCTCATATATAGATCACACTCTGCTTTAGAGCAAGAAGCACACTCTTGCTTTCCAGAGTCACTAAGAAAGCAGGAAACCTGAGTGTGATGAGAACAAAAGTACGGTGTATCCTACACATACGAACCATATCTAGTTCAACTCTGCTTCTGAAACTGATACAAAGCACTGGTCCTCTAAAATCCAATGCTTGTCAGTCAAGATGAGAAACATGTGAGCTTCGTGAACGATGTAGTTCGTTTGAGCTGAAAAGTGACTGCCCTTCCCTGAAACGAAGTCTTGCATGTTGTAAGACACAGAGCCTGGGATTTAACACCATTTCTGAAGGGAAACACACAGCATAGTTCTCATCCATGGATCACACTCTGTTTCAGAGCAAGAAGAACACTCTTGCTTTCTAGATTCTCTAATACAGCAGGAAACGTGGTTGTGCTCAGAAAAAAAGAACTGTGTTTCCGACACATACAGACCATATCTAGTCCAACTCTGCTTGTGAAACTGAAACAAACCACAGGACCACTCACATCCAATGCTTGTCAGTTAAGATCATAAACTTGTGAGCTTCGTGAACAATGTAGTTCGTTTGAGCTGTAAAGTAACTGCCCTTTCCTGAAAAGAATTTTTGTTTGTAGGAAGACTCAGAGCCTGGGATTTAGCTCCATTTCTGAAGTGAAACACACAGCCGAGTTCTCATACATTGATCAGACTCTGCTTTAGAGCAAGAAGCATGCTCTAGCTTTGTAGAGTCTAAGGCAGCAAGAAACGTGAGTGTGCTGAGAACAAAAGAACGGTGTTTCCTACACATACGGACCATATCTATTCCAACTCTGCTTCTGAAACTGATACAAAGCACTGGTCCTATAACACCCGATGCTTGTCATTTAAGATGAGAAACATGTGAGCTTCGTGAACGACGTAGGTCGTTTGAGCTGAAAAGTGACTGCCCTTACCTGAAACGAAGTCTTTATTATAGGAAGACACAGAGCCTGGGATTTCACTCCATTTCTGAAGGGAAACACAAAGCAGAGTTCTCATCCATTGATCACACTCTGCTTTAGAGCAAGAAGCACGCTCTAGCTTTCTAGAGTCTCTAAGACAGCAGGAAATGTGAGTGAGCTAAGAACAAAAGAATGCTGTTTCCTACACCTACGGACCATATCTCTTCCAACTCTGCTTCTGAAACTGATACAAAGCACTGGTCCTATAACATCAGATGCTTGTCAGTTAAGATGAGAATCGTGTGATCTTCGTGAACGATGTAGTTCGTTTGAGCTGAAAAGTGACTGCCCTTCCCTGAAACGAAGTCTTGAATGATGGAAGACACAGCGCCTGGGAATTAACTCCATTTCTGAAGGGAAACACACCACAGAGTTCTCATATATAGATCACACTCTGCTTTAGAGCAAGAAGCACACTCTTGCTTTCCAGATTCACTAAGACAGCAGGAAACCTGAGTGTGATGAGAACAAAAGAACGGTGTATCCTACACATACGAACCATATCTAGTTCAGCTCTGCTTCTGAAATTGATAGAAAGCACTGGTCCTCTAAAATCCAATGCTTGTCAGTCAAGATGAGAAACGTGTGAGCTTCGTGAACGATGTAGTTCGTTTGAGCTGAAAAGTGACTGCCCTTCCCTGAAATGAAGTCTTGCATGTTGTAAGACACAGAGCCTGCGATTTAACTCAATTTCTGAAGGGAAACACACAGCGTAGTTCTCATCCATGGATCACACTCTGTTTCAGAGCAAGAAGAACACTCTTGCTTTCTAGATTCTCTAATACAGCAGGAAACGTGGTTGTGCTCAGAAAAAAAGAACTGTGTTTCCGACACATACGGACCATATCTAGTCCAACAGTGCTTGTGAAACTGAAACAAACCACAGGACCACTCACATCCAATGCTTGTCAGTTAAGATGATAAACTTGTGAGCTTTGTGAACAATGTAGTTCGTTTGAGCTGTAAAGTAACTGCCCTTACCTGAAAAGAATTCTTGTTTGTAGGAAGACTCAGAGCCTGGGATTTAACTCCATTTCTGAAGTGAAACACACAGCCGAGTTCTCATACATTGATCAGACTCTGCTTTAGAGCAAGAAGCATGCTCTAGCTTTCTAGAGTCTCTAAGACAGCAGGAAACGTGAGTGTGCTGAGAACAAAAGAACGGTGTTTCCTACATATACGGACCATATCTATTCCAACTCTGCTTCTGAAACTGATACAAAGCACTGGTCCTATAACATCCGATGCTTGTCATTTAAGATGAGAAACATGTGAGCTTCGTGAACGATGTAGGTCGTTTGAGCTGAAAAGTGACTGCCCTTACCTGAAACGAAGTCTTTATTATAGGAAGACACAGAGCCTGGGATTTCACTCCATTTCTGAAGGGAAACACACAGCAGAGTTCTCATCCATTGATCACACTCTGCTTTAGAGCAAGAAGCACGCTCTAGCTTTCTAGAGTCTCTAAGACAGCAAGAAATGTGAGTGAGCTAAGAACTAATGAATGCTGTTTCCTACACCTACGGACCATATCTCTTCCAACTCTGCTTCTGAAACTGATACAAAGCACTGGTCCTATAACATCCAATGCTTGTTGGTTAAGATGAGAAACGTGTGAGCTTCGTGAACGATGTAGTTCGTTTGAGCTGAATAAAGTGACTGCCCTCACTTGAAAGGAATTCTTGCTTGTAGGAAGACACAGCACCTGGGATCTAACTCCATTTCTGAAGGGAAACACACAGCATAGTTCTCATCCATGGATCACACTCTGCTTCAGAGCAAGAAGCACACTCTTGCTTTCTAGATTCTCTAATACAGCAGGAAACGTGGTTGTGCTCAGAACAAAAGAACTGTGATTTCGACACATACTGACCATATCTAGTCCAACTCTGCTTGTGAAACTGAAACAAACCACAGGTACACTAACATCCAGTACTTGTCTGTTAAGATGATAAACTTGTGAGCTTCGTGAACGATGTAGTTCATTTGAGCTGTAAAGTAGCTAACCTTACCTGAAATGAATTCTTGTTTGTAGGAAGACTCAGGGCCTGGGATTTCACTCCATTTCTGAAGTGAAACACACAGCCGAGTTCTCATCCATTGAACACACTCTGCTTTAGTGCAAGAAGCACGCTCTAGCTTTCTAGAGTCTCTAAGACAGCAGGAAACGTGAGTGTGCTGAGTACAAAAGAACGGTGTTTCCTACACATACGGCCCATATCTCTTCCAACTCTGCTTCTGAAACTGATACAAAGCACTGGTCCTATAACATCCGATGCTTGTCAGTTAAGATGAGAAACGTGTGAGCTTCGTGAACGATGTAGTTTGTTTGAGGTGAAAAGTGACTGCCCATACATGAGAGGAATTCTTGCTTGTAGGAAGACAAAGAGCCTGGAATTTATCTCCATTTCTGAAGGGAAACACACAGCATAGTTCTCATCCATGGATCACACTCTGCTTCAGAGCAAGAAGGACAGTCTTGCTTTCTAGATTCTCTAATACAGGAGGAAACGTGATTGTGCTCAGAAAAAAAAGAACTGTGTTTCTGACACATACGGACCATATCTAATCCAACTCTGCTTGTGAAACTGAAAGAAACCACAGGTCCACTAACATCCAATGCTTGTCAGTTAAGATGAGAAACGTGTGAGCTTCGTGAACGATGTAGTTTGTTTGAGCTGAAAAGTGACTGCCCATACTTGAAAGGAATTCTTGCTTGTAGGAAGAAAAAGAGCCTGGAATTTATCTCCATTTCTGAAGGGAAACACACCACAGAGTTCTCATATATAGATCACACTCTACTTTAGAGCAAGAAGCACACTCTTGCTTTCCAGAGTCACTAAGACAGCAGGAAACCTGAGTGTGATGAGAACAAAAGAACGGTGTATCCTACACATACGAACCATATCAAGTTCAACTCTGCTTCTGAAACTGATACAAAGCACTGGTCCTCTAAAATCCAATGCTTGTCAGTCAAGATGAGAAACATGTGAGCTTCGTGAACGATGTAGTTCGTTTGAGCTGAAAAGTGACTGCCCTTCCCTGAAACGAAGTCTTGCATGTTGTAAGACACAGAGCCTGGGATTTAACACCATTTCTGAAGGGAAACACACAGCATAGTTCTCATCCATGGATCACACTCTGTTTCAGAGCAAGAAGAACACTCTTGCTTTCTAGATTCTCTAATACAGCAGGAAACGTGGTTGTGCTCAGAAAAAAAGAACTGTGTTTCCGACACATACAGACCATATCTAGTCCAACTCTGCTTGTGAAACTGAAACAAACCACAGGACCACTCACATCCAATGCTTGTCAGTTAAGATCATAAACTTGTGAGCTTCGTGAACAATGTAGCTCGTTTGAGCTGTAAAGTAACTGCCCTTACCTGAAAAGAATTTTTGTTTGTAGGAAGACTCAGAGCCTGGGATTTAGCTCCATTTCTGAAGTGAAACACACAGCCGAGTTCTCATACATTGATCAGACTCTGCTTTAGAGCAAGAAGCATGCTCTAGCTTTGTAGAGTCTAAGGCAGCAAGAAACGTGAGTGTGCTGAGAACAAAAGAACGGTGTTTCCTACACATACGGACCATATCTATTCCAACTCTGCTTCTGAAACTGATACAAAGCACTGGTCCTATAACACCCGATGCTTGTCATTTAAGATGAGAAACATGTGAGCTTCGTGAACGATGTAGGTCGTTTGAGCTGAAAAGTGACTGCCCTTACCTGAAACGAAGTCTTTATTATAGGAAGACACAGAGCCTGGGATTTCACTCCATTTCTGAAGGGAAACACAAAGCAGAGTTCTCATCCATTGATCACACTCTGCTTTAGATTAAGAAGCACGCTCTAGCTTTCTAGAGTCTCTAAGACAGCAGGAAATGTGAGTGAGCTAAGAACAAAAGAATGCTGTTTCCTACACCTACGGACCATATCTCTTCCAACTCTGCTTCTGAAACTGATACAAAGCACTGGTCCTAAAACATCAGATGCTTGTCAGTTAAGATGAGAATCGTGTGATCTTCGTGAACGATGTAGTTCGTTTGAGCTGAAAAGTGACTGCCCTTCCCTGAAACGAAGTCTTGAATGATGGAAGACACAGCGCCTGGGAATTAACTCCATTTCTGAAGGGAAACACACCACAGAGTTCTCATATATAGATCACACTCTGCTTTAGAGCAAGAAGCACACTCTTGCTTTCCAGATTCACTAAGACAGCAGGAAACCTGAGTGTGATGAGAACAAAAGAACGGTGTATCCTACACATACGAACCATATCTAGTTCAACTCTGCTTCTGAAATTGATAGAAAGCACTGGTCCTCTAAAATCCAATGCTTGTCAGTCAAGATGAGAAACGTGTGAGCTTCGTGAACGATGTAGTTCGTTTGAGCTGAAAAGTGACTGCCCTTCCCTGAAACGAAGTCTTGCATGTTGTAAGACACAGAGCCTGCGATTTAACTCAATTTCTGAAGGGAAACACACAGCATAGTTCTCATCCATGGATCACACTCTGTTTCAGAGCAAGAAGAACACTCTTGCTTTCTAGATTCTCTAATACAGCAGGAAACGTGGTTGTGCTCAGAAAAAAAGAACTGTGTTTCCGACACATACGGACCATATCTAGTCCAACTGTGCTTGTGAAACTGAAACAAACCACAGGACCACTCACATCCAATGCTTGTCAGTTAAGATGATAAACTTGTGAGCTTCGTGAACAATGTAGTTCGTTTGAGCTGTAAAGTAACTGCCCTTACCTGAAAAGAATTCTTGTTTGTAGGAAGACCCAGAGCCTGGGATTTAACTCCATTTCTGAAGTGAAACACACAGCCGAGTTCTCATACATTGATCAGACTCTGCTTTAGAGCAAGAAGCATGCTCTAGCTTTCTAGAGTCTCTAAGACAGCAGGAAACGTGAGTGTGCTGAGAACAAAAGAACGGTGTTTCCTACATATACGGACCATATCTATTCCAACTCTGCTTCTGAAACTGATACAAAGCACTGGTCCTATAACATCCAATGCTTGTCATTTAAGATGAGAAACATGTGAGCTTCGTGAACGATGTAGGTCGTTTGAGCTGAAAAGTGACTGCCCTTACCTGAAACGAAGTCTTTATTATAGGAAGACACAGAGCCTGGGATTTCACTCCATTTCTGAAGGGAAACACACAGCAGAGTTCTCATCCATTGATCACACTCTGCTTTAGAGCAAGAAGCACGCTCTAGCTTTCTAGAGTCTCTAAGACAGCAGGAAATGTGAGTGAGCTAAGAACTAATGAATGCTGTTTCCTACACCTACGGACCATATCTCTTCCAACTCTGCTTCTGAAACTGATACAAAGCACTGGTCCTATAACATCCAATGCTTGTTGGTTAAGATGAGAAACGTGTGAGCTTCGTGAACGATGTAGTTCGTTTGAGCTGAAAAAAGTGACTGCCTTCACTTGAAAGGAATTCTTGCTTGTAGGAAGACACAGAGCCTGGGATCTAACTCCATTTCTGAAGGGAAACACACAGCATAGTTCTCATCCATGGATCACACTCTGCTTCAGAGCAAGAAGCACACTCTTGCTTTCTAGATTCTCTAATACAGCAGGAAACGTGGTTGTGCTCAGAACAAAAGAACTGTGATTTCGACACATGCTGACCATATTTAGTCCAACTCTGCTTGTGAAACTGAAACAAACCACAGGTACACTAACATCCAGTGCTTGTCAGTTAAGATGATAAACTTGTGAGCTTCGTGAACGATGTAGTTCATTTGAGCTGTAAAGTAGCTAACCTTACCTGAAATGAATTCTTGTTTGTAGGAAGACTCAGGGCCTGGGATTTCACTCCATTTCTGAAGTGAAACACACAGCCGAGTTCTCATCCATTGAACACACTCTGCTTTAGTGCAAGAAGCACGCTCTAGCTTTCTAGAGTCTCTAAGACAGCAGGAAACGTGAGTGTGCTGAGTACAAAAGAACGGTGTTTCCTACACATACGGCCCATATCTCTTCCAACTCTGCTTCTGAAACTGATACAAAGCACTGGTCCTATAACATCCGATGCTTGTCAGTTAAGATGAGAAACGTGTGAGCTTCGTGAACGATGTAGTTTGTTTGAGGTGAAAAGTGACTGCCCATACATGAGAGGAATTCTTGCTTGTAGGAAGACAAAGAGCCTGGAATTTATCTCCATTTCTGAAGGGAAACACACAGCATAGTTCTCATCCATGGATCACACTCTGCTTCAGAGCAAGAAGGACAGTCTTGCTTTCTAGATTCTCTAATACAGGAGGAAACGTGATTGTGCTCAGAACAAAAGAACTGTGTTTCTGACACATACGGACCATATCTAATCCAACTCTGCTTGTGAAACTGAAAGAAACCACAGGTCCACTAACATCCAATGCTTGTCAGTTAAGATGAGAAACGTGTGAGCTTCGTGAACGATGTAGTTTGTTTGAGCTGAAAAGTGACTGCCCATACTTGAAAGGAATTCTTGCTTGTAGGAAGACAAAGAGCCTGGAATTTATCTCCATTTCTGAAGGGAAACACACCACAGAGTTCTCATGTATAGATCACACTCTGCTTTAGAGCAAGAAGCACACTCTTGCTTTCCAGAGTCACTAAGACAGCAGGAAACTTGAGTGTGATGAGAACAAAAGAACGGTGTATCCTACACATATGAACCATATCTAGTTCAACTCTGCTTCTGAAACTGATACAAAGCACTGGTCCTCTAAAATCCAATGCTTGTCAGTCAAGATGAGAAACGTGTGAGCTTCGTGAACGATGTAGTTCTTTTGAGCTGAAAAGTGACTGCCCTTCCCTGAAACGAAGTCTTGAATGATGGAAGACACAGAGCCTGGGATTTAACTCCATTTCTGAAGGGAAACACACAGCATAGTTCTCATCCATGATCACACTCTGCTTCAGAGCAAGAAGGACACTCTTGCTTTCTAGATTCTCTAATACAGGAGGAAACGTGATTGTGCTCAGAACAAAAGAACTGTGTTTCTGACACATACGGACCATATCTAATCCAACTCTGCTTGTGAAACTGAAAGAAACCACAGGTCCACTAACATCCAATGCTTGTCAGTTAAGAGATAAACTTGTGAGCTTCGTGAACGATGTAGTTCGTTTGAGCTGTAAAGAAACTGCCCTTACCTGAAACGAATTCTTGTTTGTAGGAAGACTCAGAGCCTGGGATTTAACTCCATTTTTGAAGTGAAACACAGCAGAGTTCTCATCCATTGCTCACACTCTGCTTTAGAGCAAGAAGCACGCTCTAGTTTTCTAGAGTCTCTAAGACAGCATGAAACGTGTGTGTGCTGAGAACAAATGAACGGTGTTACCTACACATACGGACCATATCTATTCATCTCTGCTTCTGAAACTGATACAAAGCACTGGTCCTATAACATCCAATGCTTGTTGGTTAAGATGAGAAATGTGTGAGCTTCGTGAACGATGTAGTTCGTTTGAGCTGAAAAAAGTGACTGCCCCCACTTGAAAGGAATTCTTGCTTGTAGGAAGACACAGAGCCTGGGATCTAACTCCATTTCTGAAGTGAAACACACAGCAGAGTTCTCATCCATTGCTCACACTCTGCTTTAGAGCAAGAAGCACGCTCTAGCTTTCTAGAGTCTCTAAGACAGCATGAAACGTGTGTGTGCTGAGAACAAATGAACGGTGTTACCTACATATACGGACCATATCTATTCCAACTCTGCTTGTGAAACTGATACAAAGCACTGGTCCTATAACATCCAATGCTTGTTGGTTAAGATGAGAAACTTGTGAGCTTCGTGAACGATGTAGTTCGTTTGAGCTGAAAAAAGTGACTGCCCTCACTTGAAAGGAATTCTTGCTTGTAGGAAGACACAGAGCCTGGGATCTAACTCCATTTCTGAAGGGAAACACACAGCATAGTTCTCATCCATGGATCACACTCTGCTTCAGAGCAAGAAGCACACTCTTGCTTTCTAGATTCTCTAATACAGCAAGAAACGTGGTTGTGCTCAGAACAAAAGAACTGTGATTTCGACACACACTGACCATATCTAGTCCAACTCTGCTTGTGAAACTGAAACAAACCACAGGTACACTAACATCCAGTACTTGTCAGTTAAGATGATAAACTTGTGAGCTTCGTGAACGATGTAGTTCATTTGAGCTGTAAAGTAGCTAACCTTACCTGAAATGAATTCTTGTTTGTAGGAAGACTCAGGGCCTGGGATTTCACTCCATTTCTGAAGTGAAACACACAGCCGAGTTCTCATCCATTGAACACACTCTGCTTTAGTGCAAGAAGCACGCTCTAGCTTTCTAGAGTCTCTAAGACAGCAGGAAACTTGAGTGTGCTGAGAACAAAAGAACGGTGTTTCCTACACATACGGACCATATCTATTCCAACTCTGCTTCTGAAACTGATACAAAGCACTGGTCCTATAACACCCGATGCTTGTCATTTAAGATGAGAAACATGTGAGCTTCGTGAACGATGTAGGTCGTTTGCGCTGAAAAGTGATTGCCCTTACCTGAAACGAAGTCTTTATTATAGGAAGACACAGAGCCTGGGATTTCACTCTATTTCTGAAGGGAAACACACAGCAGAGTTCTCATCCATTGATCACACTCTGCTTTAGAGCAAGAAGCACGCTCTAGCTTTCTAGAGTCTCTAAGACAGCAGGAAATGTGAGTGAGCTAAGAACAAAAGAATGCTGTTTCCTACACCTACGGACCATATCTCTTCCAACTCTGCTTCTGAAACTGATACAAAGCACTGGTCCTATAACATCCGATGCTTGTCAGTTAAGATGAGAATCATGTGATCTTCGTGAACGATGTAGTTCGTTTGAGCTGAAAAGTGACTGCCCTTCCCTGAAACGAAGTCTTGAATGATGGAAGACACAGAGCCTGGGATTAACTCCATTTCTGAAGGCAAACACAAAACATAGTTCTCATCCATGATCACACTCTGCTTTAGAGCAAGAAGCACAATCTAGCTTTCTAGAGTCTCTAAGACAGCAGGAAATGTGAGTGTGCTAAGTACAAAAGAATGCTCTTTCCTACACCTACGGACCATATCTCTTCCAACTCTGCTTCTGAAACTGATACAAAGCACTGGTCCTATAACATCCGATGCTTGTCAGTTAAGATGAGAAACGTGTGAGCTTCGTGAACGATGTAGTTTGTTTGAGCTGAAAAGTGACTGCCCATACTTGAGAGGAATTCTTGCTTGTAGGAAGACAAAGAGGCTGGAATTTATCTCCATTTCTGAAGGGAAACACACCACAGAGTTCTCATATATAGATCACACTCTGCTTTAGAGCAAGAAGCACACTCTTGCTTTCCAGAGTCACTAAGACAGCAGGAAACCTGAGTGTGATGAGAACAAAAGAACGGTGTATCCTACACATACGAACCATATCTAGTTCAACTCTGCTTCTGAAACTTATACAAAGCACTGGTCCTCTAAAATCCAATGCTTGTCAGTCAAGATGAGAAACGTGTGAGCTTCGTGAACGATGTAGTTCGTTTGAGCTGAAAAGTGACTGCCCTTCCCTGAAACGAAGTCTTGCATGTTGTAAGACACAGAGCCTGGGATTTAACTCCATTTCTGAAGGGAAACACACAGCATAGTTCTCATCCATGGATCACACTCTGTTTCAGAGCAAGAAGAACACTCTTGCTTTCTAGATTCTCTAATACAGCAGGAAACGTGGTTGTGCTCAGAAAAAAAGAACTGTGTTTCCGACACATACGGACCATATCTAGTCCAACTCTGCTTGTGAAACTGAAACAAACCACAGGACCACTCACATCCAATGCTTGTCACTTAAGATGATAAACTTGTGAGCTTCGTGAACAATGTAGTTCGTTTGAGCTGTAAAGTAACTGCCCTTACCTGAAAAGAATTCTTGTTTGTAGGAAGACTCAGAGCCTGGGATTTAACTCCATTTCTGAATTGAAACACACAGCCGAGTTCTCATGCATTGATCAGACTCTGCTTTAGAGCAAGAATCATGCTCTAGCTTTCTAGAGTCTCTAAGACAGCAGGAAACATGAGTGTGCTGAGAACAAAAGAACGGTGTTTCCTACACATACGGACCATATCTATTCCAACTCTGCTTCTGAAACTGATACAAAGCACTGGTCCTATAACATCCGATGCTTGTCATTTAAGATGAAAAACATGTGAGCTTCGTGAATGATGTAGGTCGTTTGAGCTGAAAAGTGACTGCCCTTACCTGAAACGAAGTCTTTATTATAGAAGACACAGAGCCTGGGATTTCACTCCATTTCTGAAGGGAAACACACAGCAGAGTTCTCATCCATTGATCACACTCTGCTTTAGAGCAATAAGCACGCTCTAGCTTTCTAGAGTCTCTAAGACAGCAGGAAATGTGAGTGAGCTAAGAACAAAAGAATGCTGTTTCCTACACCTACGGACCATATCTCTTCCAACTCTGCTTCTGAAACTGATACAAAGCACTGGTCCTATAACATCCAATGTTTGTCGGTTAAGATGAGAAACGTGTGAGCTTCGTGAACGATGCAGTTCGTTTGAGCTGAAAAAAGTGACTGCCCTCACTTGAAAGGAATTCTTGCTTGTAGGAAGACACAGAGCCTGGGATCTAACTCCATTTCTGAAGGGAAACACACAGCATAGTTCTCATCCATGGATCACACTCTGCTTCAGAGCAAGAAGCACACTCTTGCTTTCTAGATTCTCTAATACAGCAGGAAACGTGGTTGTGCTCAGAACAAAAGAACTGTGATTTCGACACATACTGACCATATCTAGTCCAACTCTGCTTGTGAAACTGAAACAAACCACAGGTACACTAACATCCAGTGCTTGTCAGTTAAGATGATAAACTTGTGAGCTTCGTGAACGATGTAGTTCTTTTGAGCTGTAAAGTAGCTAACCTTACCTGAAATGAATTCTTGTTTGTAGGAAGACACAGGGCCTGGGATTTCACTCCATTTCTGAAGTGAAACACACAGCCGAGTTCTCATCCATTGAACACACTCTGCTTTAGTGCAAGAAGCACGCTCTAGCTTTCTAGAGTCTCTAAGACAGCAGGAAACGTGAGTGTGCTGAGTACAAAAGAACGGTGTTTCCTACACATACGGCCCATATCTCTTCCAACTCTGCATCTGAAACTGATACAAAGCACTGGTCCTATAACATCCGATGCTTGTCAGTTAAGATGAGAAGCGTGTGAGCTTCGTGAAAACTACATCGTTTGTTTGAGGTGAAAAGTGACTGCCCATACATGAAAGGAATTCTTGCTTGTAGGAAGACAAAGAGCCTGGAATTTATCTCGATTTCTGAAGGGAAACACACAGCATAGTTCTCATCCATGGATCACACTCTGCTTCAGAGCAAGAAGGACAGTCTTGCTTTCTAGATTCTCTAATACAGGAGGAAATGTGATTGTGCTCAGAACAAAAGAACTGTGTTTCTGACACATACGGACCATATCTAATCCAACTCTGCTTGTGAAACTGAAAGAAACCACAGGTCCACTAACATCCAATGCTTGTCAGTTAAGATGAGAAACGTGTGAGCTTCGTGAACGATGTAGTTTGTTTGAGCTGAAAAGTGACTGCCAATACTTGAAAGGAATTCTTGCTTGTAGGAAGACCAAGAGCCTGGAATTTATCTCCATTTCTGAAGGGAAACACACCACAGAGTTCTCATATATAGATCACACTCTGCTTTAGAGCAAGAAACACATTCTTGCTTTCCAGAGTCACTAAGACAGCAGGAAACCTGAGTGTGACGAGAACAAAAGAACGGTGTATCCTACACATACGAACCATATCTAGTTCAACTCTGCTTCTGAAACTGATACAAAGCACTGGTCCTCTAAAATCCAATGCTTGTCAGTCAAGATGAGAAACGTGTGAGCTTCGTGAACGATGTAGTTCGTTTGAGCTGAAAAGTGACTGCCCTTCCCTGAAACGAAGTCTTGCATGTTGTAAGACACAGAGCTTGGGATTTAACTCCATTTCTGAAGGGAAACACACAGCATAGTTCTCATCCATGGATCACACTCTGTTTCAGAGCAAGAAGAACACTCTTGCTTTCTAGATTCTCTAATACAGCAGGAAACGTGGTTGTGCTCAGAAAAAAAGAACTGTGTTTCCGACACATATGGACCATATCTAGTCCAACTCTGCTTGTGAAACTGAAACAAACCACAGGACCACTCACATCCAATGCTTGTCACTTAAGATGAGAAACATGTGAGCTTCTTGAACGATGTAGGTCGTTTGAGCTGAAAAGTGACTGCCCTTACCTGAAACGAAGTCTTTATTATAGGAAGACACAGAGCCTGGGATTTCACTCCATTTCTGAAGGGAAACACACAGCAGAGTTCTCATCCATTGATCACACTCTGCTTTAGAGCAAGAAGCACGCTCTAGCTTTCTAGAGTGTCTAAGACAGCAGGAAATGTGAGTGAGCTAAGAACAAAAGAATGCTGTTTCCTACACATACGGACCATATCTCTTCCAACTCTGCTTCTGAAACTGATACAAAGCACTGTTCCTATAACATCCGATGCTTGTCAGTTAAGTTGAGAATCGTGTGATCTTCGTGAACGATGTAGTTCGTTTGAGCTGAAAAGTGACTGCCCTTCCCTGAAACGAAGTCTTGAATGATGGAAGACACAGAGCCTGGGATTTAACTCCATTTCTGAAGGGAAACAAAAAACATAGTTCTCATCCATGATCACACTCTGCTTTAGAGCAAGAAGCACAATCTAGCTTTCTAGAGTCTCTAAGACAGCAGGAAATGTGAGTGTGCTAAGTACAAAAGAATGCTCTTTCCTACACCTACGGACCATATCTCTTCCAACTCTGCTTCTGAAACTGATACAAAGCACTGGTCCTATAACATCCGACGCTTGTCAGTCAAGATGAGAATCGTGTGATCTTCGTAAACGATGTAGTTCGTTTGAGCTGAAAAGTGACTGCCCTTCCCTGAAACGAAGTCTTGAATGATGGAAGACACAGAGCCTGGGATTTAACTCCATTTCTGAAGTGAAACACACAGCATAGTTCTCATCCATGATCACACTCTGCTTCAGAGCAAGAAGGACACTCTTGCTTTCTAGATTCTCTAATACAGGAGGAAACGTGATTGTGCTCAGAACAAAAGAACTGTGTTTCTGACACATACGGACCATATCTAATCCAACTCTGCTTGTGAAACTGAAAGAAACCACAGGTCCACTAACATCCAATGCTTGTCAGTTAAGATGAGAAACGTGTGAGCTTCGTGAACGATGTAGTTTGTTTGAGCTGAAAAGTGACTGCCCATACTTGAAAGGAATTCTTGCTTGTAGGAAGACAAAGAGCCTGGAATTTATCTCCATTTCTGAAGGGAAACACACCACAGAGTTCTCATATATAGATCACACTCTGCTTTAAAGCAAGAAGCACACTCTTGCTTTCCAGAGTCACTAAGACAGCAGGAAACCTGAGTGTGATGAGAACAAAAGAACGGTGTATCCTACACATACGAACCATATCTAGTTCAACTCTGCTTCTGAAACTGATACAAAGCACTGGTCCTCTAAAATCCAATGCTTGTCAGTCAAGATGAGAAACGTGTGAGCTTCGTGAACGATGTAGTTCGTTTGAGCTGAAAAGTGACTGCCCTTCCCTGAAACGAAGTCTTGCATGTTGTAAGACACAGAGCCTGGGATTTAACTCCATTTCTGAAGGGAAACACACAGCATAGTTCTCATCCATGGATCACACTCTGTTTCAGAGCAAGAAGAACACTCTTGCTTTCTAGATTCTCTAATACAGCAGGAAACGTGGTTGTGCTCAGAAAAAAAGAACTGTGTTTCCGACACATACGGACCATATCTAGTCCAACTCTGCTTGTGAAACTGAAACAAACCACAGGACCACTCACATCCAATGCTTGTCAGTTAAGATGATAAACTTGTGAGCTTCGTGAACAATGTAGTTCGTTTGAGCTGTAAAGTAACTGCCCTTACCTGAAAAGAATTCTTGTTTGTAGGAAGACTCAGAGCCTGGGATTTAACTGCATTTCTGAAGTGAAACACACAGCCGAGTTCTCATACATTGATCAGACTCTGCTTTAGAGCAAGAAGCATGCTCTAGCTTTCTAGAGTCTCTAAGACAGCAGGAAACATGAGTGTGCTGAGAACAAAAGAACGGTGTTTCCTACACATACGGACCATATCTATTCCAACTCTGCTTCTGAAACTGATACAAAGCACTGGTCCTATAACATCCGATGCTTGTCATTTAAGATGAGAAACATGTGAGCTTCGTGAACGATGTAGGTCGTTTGAGCTGAAAAGTGACTGCCCTTACCTGAAACGAAGTCTTTATTATAGGAAGACACAGAGCCTGGGATTTCACTCCATTTCTGAAGGGAAACACACAGCAGAGTTCTCATCCATTGATCACACTCTGCTTTAGAGCAAGAAGCACGCTCTAGCTTTCTAGAGTCTCTAAGACAGCAGGAAATGTGAGTGAGCTAAGAACAAAGGAATGCTGTTTCCTACACCTACGGACCATATCTCTTCCAACTCTGCTTCTGAAACTGATACAAAGCACTGGTCCTATAACATCCGATGTTTGTCAGTTTAGATGAGAATCGTGTGATCTTCGTGAACAATGTAGTTCGTTTGAGCTGAAAAGTGACTGCCCTTCCCTGAAACGAAGTCTTGAATGATGGAAGACACAGAGCCTGGGATTTAACTCCATTTCTGAAGGGAAACACACAGCATAGTTCTCATCCATGATCACACTCTGCTTCAGAGCAAGAAGGACACTCTTGCTTTCTAGATTCTCTAATACAGGAGGAAACGTGATTGTGCTCAGAACAAAAGAACTGTGTTTCAGACACATACGGACCATATCTAATCCAACTCTGCTTGTGAAACTGAAAGAAACCACAGGTCCACTAACATCCAATGCTTGTCAGTTAAGATGAAAAACTTGTGAGCTTTGTGAACGATGTAGTTCGTTTGAGCTGTAAAGAAACTGCCCTTACCTGAAACGAATTCTTGTTTGTAGGAAGACTCAGAGCCTGGGATTTAACTCCATTTCTGAAGTGAAACACACAGCAGAGTTCTCATCCATTGCTCACACTCTGCTTTAGAGCAAGAAGCACGCTCTAGCTTTCTAGAGTCTCTAAGACAGCATGAAACGTGTGTGTGCTGAGAACAAATGAACGGTGTTACCTACACATACGGACCATATCTATTCCAACTCTGCTTCTGAAACTGATACAAAGCACTGGTCCTATAACATCCAATGTTTGTCGGTTAAGATGAGAAACGTGTGAGCTTCGTGAACGATGCAGTTCGTTTGAGCTGAAAAAAGTGACTGCCCTCACTTGAAAGGAATTCTTGCTTGTAGGAAGACACAGAGCCTGGGATCTAACTCCATTTCTGAAGGGAAACACACAGCATAGTTCTCATCCATGGATCACACTCTGCTTCAGAGCAAGAAGCACACTCTTGCTTTCTAGATTCTCTAATACAGCAGGAAACGTGGTTGTGCTCAGAACAAAAGAACTGTGATTTCGACACATACTGACCATATCTAGTCCAACTCTGCTTGTGAAACTGAAACAAACCACAGGTACACTAACATCCAGTGCTTGTCAGTTAAGATGATAAACTTGTGAGCTTCGTGAACGATGTAGTTCTTTTGAGCTGTAAAGTAGCTAACCTTACCTGAAATGAATTCTTGTTTGTAGGAAGACACAGGGCCTGGGATTTCACTCCATTTCTGAAGTGAAACACACAGCCGAGTTCTCATCCATTGAACACACTCTGCTTTAGTGCAAGAAGCACGCTCTAGCTTTCTAGAGTCTCTAAGACAGCAGGAAACGTGAGTGTGCTGAGTACAAAAGAACGGTGTTTCCTACACATACGGCCCATATCTCTTCCAACTCTGCTTCTGAAACTGATACAAAGCACTGGTCCTATAACATCCGATGCTTGTCAGTTAAGATGAGAAACGTGTGAGCTTCGTGAACGATGTAGTTTGTTTGAGGTGAAAAGTGACTGCCCATACATGAAAGGAATTCTTGCTTGTAGGAAGACAAAGAGCCTGGAATTTATCTCCATTTCTGAAGGGAAACACACAGCAGAGTTCTCATCCATGGATCACACTCTGCTTCAGAGCAAGAAGGACAGTCTTGCTTTCTAGAATCTCTAATACAGGAGGAAACGTGATTGTGCTCAGAACAAAAGAACTGTGTTTCTGACACATACGGACCATATCTAATCCAACTCTGCTTGTGAAACTGAAAGAAATCACAGGTCCACTAACATGCAATGCTTGTCAGTTAAGATGAGAAACATGTGAGCTTCGTGAACGATGTAGGTCGTTTGAGCTGAACAGTGACTGCCCATACTTGAAAGGAATTCTTGCTTGTAGAAAGACAAAGAGCCTGGAATTTATCTCCATTTCTGAAGGGAAACACACCACAGAGTTCTCATATATAGATCACACTCTGCTTTAGAGCAAGAAGCACACTCTTGCTTTCCAGAGTCACTAAGACAGCAGGAAACCTGAGTGTGATGAGAACAAAAGAACGGTGTATCCTACACATACGAACCATATCTAGTTCAACTCTGCTTCTGAAACTGATACAAAGCACTGGTCCTCTAAAATCCAATGCTTGTCAGTCAAGATGAGAAACGTGTGAGCTTCGTGAACGATGTAGTTCGTTTGAGCTGAAAAGTGACTGCCCTTCCCTGAAACGAAGTCTTGCATGTTGTAAGACACAGAGCCTGGGATTTAACTCCATTTCTGAAGGGAAACACACAGCATAGTTCTCATCCATGGATCACACTCTATTTCAGAGCAAGAAGTACCCTCTTGCTTTCTAGATTCTCTAATACAGCAGGAAACGTGGTTGTGCTCAGAAAAAAAGAACTGTGTTTACGACACATACGGACCATATCTAGTCCAAATCTGCTTGTGAAACTGAAACAAACCACAGGACCACTCACATCCAATGCTTGTCACTTAAGATGATAAACTTGTGAGCTTCATGAACAATGTAGTTCGTTTGAGCTGTAAAATAACTGCCCTTACCTGAAAAGAATTATTGTTTGTAGGAAGACTCAGAGCCTGGGATTTAACTCCATTTCTGAAGTAAAACACACAGCCGAGTTCTCATACATTGATCAGACTCTGCTTTAGAGCAAGAAGCATGCTCTAGCTTTCTAGAGTCTCTAAGACAGCAGGAAACGTGAGTGTGCTGAGAACAAAAGAACGGTGTTTCCTACACATACGGACCATATCTATTCCAACTCTTCTTCTGAAACTGATACAAAGCACTGGTCCTATAACATCCAATGTTTGTCGGTTAAGATGAGAAACGTGTGAGCTTCGTGAACGATGTAGTTCGTTTGAGCTGAAAAAAGTGACTGCCCTCACTTGAAAGGAATTCTTGCTTGTAGGAAGATACAGAGCCTGGGATCTAACTCCATTTCTGAAGGGAAACACACAGCATAGTTCTCATCCATGGATCACACTCTGCTTCAGAGCAAGAAGCACACTCTTGCTTTCTAGATTCTCTAATACAGCAGGAAACGTGGTTGTGCTCAGAACAAAAGAACTGTGATTTCGACACATACTGACCATATCTAGTCCAACTCTGCTTGTGAAACTGAAACAAACCACAGGTACACTAACATCCAGTGCTTGTCAGTTAAGATGATAAACTTGTGAGCTTCGTGAACGATGTAGTTCTTTTGAGCTGTAAAGTAGCTAACCTTACCTGAAATGAATTCTTGTTTGTAGGAAGACTCAGGGCCTGGGATTTCACTCCATTTCTGAAGTGAAACACACAGCCGAGTTCTCATCCATTGAACACACTCTGCTTTAGTGCAAGAAGCACGCTCTAGCTTTCTAGAGTCTCTAAGACAGCAGGAAACGTGAGTGTGCTGAGTACAAAAGAACGGTGTTTCCTACACATACGGCCCATATCTCTTCCAACTCTGCTTCTGAAACTGATACAAAGCACTGGTCCTATAACATCCGATGCTTGTCAGTTAAGATGAGAAACGTGTGAGCTTCGTGAAAACTACATCGTTTGTTTGAGGTGAAAAGTGACTGCCCATACATGAAAGGAATTCTTGCTTGTAGGAAGACAAAGAGCCTGGAATTTATCTCGATTTCTGAAGGGAAACACACAGCACAGTTCTCATCCATGGATCACACTCTGCTTCAGAGCAAGAAGGACAGTCTTGCTTTCTAGATTCTCTAATACAGGAGGAAATGTGATTGTGCTCAGAACAAAAGAACTGTGTTTCTGACACATACGGACCATATCTAATCCAACTCTGCTTGTGAAACTGAAAG
Organism: Onychomys leucogaster; assembly: GCA_949786385.1. Taxonomy (NCBI): domain Eukaryota; kingdom Metazoa; phylum Chordata; class Mammalia; order Rodentia; family Cricetidae; genus Onychomys; species Onychomys leucogaster. Next base: position 1,731,393 of record CATKUP010000037.1, on the reverse strand, counting down.
AAACCACAGGACCACTCACATCCAATGCTTGTCACTTAAGATGATAAACTTGTGAGCTTCATGAACAATGTAGTTCGTTTGAGCTGTAAAGTAACTGCCCTTACCTGAAAAGAATTATTGTTTGTAGGAAGACTCAGAGCCTGGGATTTAACTCCATTTCTGAAGTAAAACACACAGCCGAGTTCTCATACATTGATCAGACTCTGCTTTAGAGCAAGAAGCATGCTCTAGCTTTCTAGAGTCTCTAAGACAGCAGGAAACGTGAGTGTGCTGAGAACAAAAGAACGGTGTTTCCTACACATACGGACCATATCTATTCCAACTCTGCTTCTGAAACTGATACAAAGCACTGGTCCTATAACACCCGATGCTTGTCATTTAAGATGAGAAACATGTGAGCTTCGTGAACGATGTAGGTCGTTTGAGCTGAAAAGTGACTGCCCTTACCTGAAACGAAGTCTTTATTATAGGAAGACACAGAGCCTGGGATTTCACTCCATTTCTGAAGGGAAACACACAGCAGAGTTCTCATCCATTGATCACACTCTGCTTTAGAGCAAGAAGCACGATCTAGCTTTCTAGAGTCTCTAAGACAGCAGGAAATGTGAGTGAGCTAAGAACAAAAGAATGCTGTTTCCTACACCTACGGACCATATCTCTTCCAACTCTGCTTCTGAAACTGATACAAAGCACTGGTCCTATAACATCCGATGCTTGTCAGTTAAGATGATAATCGTGTGATCTTCGTGAACGATGTAGTTCATTTGAGCTGAAAAGTGACTGCCCTTCCCTGAAACGAAGTCTTGAATGATGGAAGACACAGAGCCTGGGATTTAACTCCATTTCTGAAGGCAAACACAAAGCATAGTTCTCATCCATGATCGCACTCTGCTTTAGAGCAAGAAGCACCATCTAGCTTTCTAGAGTCTCTAAGACAGCAGGAAATGTGAGTGTTCTAAGTACAAAAGAATGCTCTTTCCTACACCTACGGACCATATCTCTTCCAACTCTGCTTCTGAAACTGATACAAAGCACTGGTCCTATAACATCCGACGCTTGTCAGTTAAGATGAGAAACGTGTGATCTTCGTGAACGATGTAGTTCGTTTGAGCTGAAAAGTGACTGCCCTTCCCTGAAACGAAGTCTTGAATGATGGAAGACACAGAGCCTGGGATTTAACTCCATTTCTGAAGGGAAACACACAGCATAGTTCACATCCATAGATCACACTCTGCTTCAGAGCAAGAAGGACAGTCTTGCTTTCTAGATTCTCTAATACAGGAGGAAACGTGATTGTGCTCAGAACAAAAGAACTGTGTTTCTGACACATACGGACCATATCTAGTCCAACTCTGCTTGTGAAACTGAAACAAACCACAGGACCACTCATATCCAATGCTTGTCACTTAAGATGATAAACTTGTGAGCTTCGTGAACAATGTAGTTCGTTTGAGCTGTAAAGTAACTGCCCTTACCTGAAAAGAATTATTGTTTGTAGGAAGACTCAGAACCTGGGATTTAACTCCATTTCTGAAGTGAAACACACAGCCGAGTTCTCATACATTGATCAGACTCTGCTTTAGAGCAAGAAGCATGCTCTAGCTTTCTAGAGTCTCTAAGACAGCAGGAAACGTGAGTGTGCTGAGAACAAAAGAACGGTGTTTCCTACACATACGGACCATATCTATTCCAACTCTGCTTCTGAAACTGATACAAAGCACTGGTCCTATAACACCCGATGCTTGTCATTTAAGATGAGAAACATGTGAGCTTCGTGAACGATGTAGGTCGTTTGAGCTGAAAAGTGACTGCCCTTACCTGAAACGAAGTCTTTATTATAGGAAGACACGGAGCCTGGGATTTCACTCCATTTCTGAAGGGAAACACACAGCAGAGTTCTCATCCATTGATCACACTCTGCTTTAGAGCAAGAAGCACGCTCTAGCTTTCTAGAGTCTCTAAGACAGCAGGAAATATGAGTGAGCTAAGAACAAAAGAATGCTGTTTCCTACACCTACGGACCATATCTCTTCCAACTCTTCTTCTGAAACTGATACAAAGCACAGGTCCTCTAAAATCCAATGCTTGTCAGTCAAGATGAGAAACGTGTGAGCTTCGTGAACGATGTAGTTCGTTTGAGCTGAAAAGTGACTGCCCTTCCCTGAAACGAAGTCTTGCATGTTGTAAGACACAGAGCCTGGGATTTAACTCCATTTCTGAAGGGAAACACACAGCATAGTTCTCATCCATGGATCACACTCTGTTTCAGAGCAAGAAGAACACTCTTGCTTTCTAGATTCTCTAATACAGCATGAAACGTGGTTGTGCTCAGAAAAAAAGAACTGTGTTTCCGACACATATGGACCATATCTAGTCCAACTCTGCTTGTGAAACTGAAACAAACCACAGGACCACTCACATCCAATGCTTGTCACTTAAGATGAGAAACATGTGAGCTTCGTGAACGATGTAGGTCGTTTGAGCTGAAAAGTGACTGCCCTTACCTGAAACGAAGTCTTTATTATAGGAAGACACAGAGCCTGGGATTTCACTCCATTTCTGAAGTGAAACACACAGCCGAGTTCTCATACATTGATCAGACTCTGCTTTAGAGCAAGAAGCACGCTCTAGCTTTCTAGAGTCTCTAAGACAGCAGGAAACATGAGTGTGCTGAGAACAAAAGAACGGTGTTTCCTACACATACGGACCATATCTATTCCAACTCTGCTTCTGAAACTGATACAAAGCACTGGTCCTATAACACCCGATGCTTGTCATTTAAGATGAGAAACATGTGAGCTTCGTGAACGATGTAGGTCGTTTGAGCTGAAAAGTGACTGCCCTTACCTGAAACGAAGTCTTTATTATAGGAAGACACAGAGCCTGGGATTTCACTCCATTTCTGAAGGGAAACACACAGCAGAGTTCTTATCCATTGATCACACTCTGCTTTAGAGCAAGAAGCACGCTCTAGCTTTCTAGATTCTCTAAGACTGCAGGAAATGTGAGTGAGCTAAGAACAAAAGAATGAGGTTTCCTACACCTACGGACCATATCTCTTCCAACTCTACTTCTGAAACTGATACAAAGCACTGGTCCTATAACATCCGATGCTTGTCAGTTAAGATGAGAATCGTGTGATCTTCGTGAACGATGTAGTTCCTTTGAGCTGAAAAGTGACTGCCCTTCCCTGAAACGAAGTCTTAATGATGGAAGACACAGAGCCTGGGATTTATCTCCATTTCTGAAGGGAAACACAAAGCATAGTTCTCATCCATGATCACACTCTGCTTTAGAGCAAGAAGCACAATCTAGCTTTCTAGAGTCTCTAAGACAGCAGGAAATGTGAGTGTGCTAAGTACAAAAGAATGCTCTTTCCTACACCTACGGACCATATCTCTTCCAACTCTGCTTCTGAAACTGATACAAAGCACTGGTCCTATAACATCCAATGCTTCTCATTTAAGATGAGAATCGTGTGATCTTCGTGAACCATGTAGTTCGTTTGAGCTGAAAAGTGACTGCCCTTCCCTGAAACGAAGTCTTGAATGATGGAAGACACAGAGCCTGGGATTTAACTCCATTTCTGAAGGGAAACACACAGCATAGTTCTCATCCATGATCACACTCTGCTTCAGAGCAAGAAGGACACTCTTGCTTTCTAGATTCTCTAATACAGGAGGAAACGTGATTGTGCTCAGAACAAACGAACTGTGTTTCAGACACATACGGACCATATCTAATCCAACTCTGCTTGTGAAACAGAAAGAAACCACAGGTCCACTAACATCCAATGCTTGTCAGTTAAGATGATAAACGTGTGAGCTTCGTGAACGATGTAGTTCGTTTGAGCTGAAAAGTGACTGCCCATACTTGAAAGGAATTCTTGCTTGTAGGAAGACAAAGAGCCTGGAATTTATCTCCATTTCAGAAGGGAAACACACCACAGAGTTCTCATATATAGATCACACTCTGCTTTAGAGCAAGAAGCACACTCTTGCTTTCCAGAGTCACTAAGACAGCAGGAAACCTGAGTGTGATGAGAACAAAAGAACGGTGTATCCTACACATACGAACCATATCTAGTTCAACTCTGCTTCTGAAACTGATACAAAGCACTGGTCCTCTAAAATCCAATGCTTGTTGGTTAAGATGAGAAACGTGTGAGCTTCGTGAACGATGTAGTTCGTTTGAGCTGAAAAAAGTGACTGCCCTCACTTGAAAGGAATTCTTGCTTGTAGGAAGACACAGAGCCTGGGATATAACTCCATTTCTGAAGGGAAACACACAGCATAGTTCTCATCCATGGATCACACTCTGCTTCAGAGAAAGAAGCACACTCTTGCTTTCTAGATTCTCTAATACAGCAGGAAACGTGGTTGTGCTCAGAAGAAAAGAACTGTGATTTCGACACATACTGACCATATCAAGTCCAACTCTGCTTGTGAAACTGAAACAAACCACAGGTACACTAACATCCAGTGCTTGTCAGTTAAGATGATAAACTTGTGAGCTTCGTGAACGATGTACTTCATTTGAGCTGTAAAGTAGCTAACCTTACCTGAAATGAATTCTTGTTTGTAGGAAGACTCAGGGCCTGGGATTTCACTCCATTTCTGAAGTGAAACACACAGCCGAGTTCTCATCCATTGAACACACTCTGCTTTAGTGCAAGAAGCACGCTCTAGCTTTCTAGAGTCTCTAAGACGGCAAGAAACGTGAGTGTGCTGAGTACAAAAGAACGGTGTTTCCTACACATACGGCCTATATCTCTTCCAACTCTGCTTCTGAAACTGATACAAAGCACAGGTCCTATAACATCCGATGCTTGTCAGTTAAGAAGAGAAACGTGTGAGCTTCGTGAACGATGTAGTTTGTTTGAGGTGAAAAGTGACTGCCCATACATGAAAGGAATTCTTGCTTGTAGGAAGACAAAGAGCCTGGAATTTATCTCCATTTCTGAAGGGAAACACACAGCATAGTTCTCATCCATGGATCACACTCTGCTTCAGAGCAAGAAGGACAGTCTTGCTTTCTAGATTCTCTAATACAGGAGGAAACGTGATTGTGCTCAGAACAAAAGAACTGTGTTTCTGACACATACGGACCATATCTAGTCCAACTCTGCTTGTGAAACTGAAACAAACCACAGGACCACTCACATCCAATGCTTGTCAGTTAAGATGATAAACTTGTGAGCTTCGTGAACAATGTAGTTCGTTTGAGCTGTAAAGTAACTGCCCTTACCTGAAAAGAATTCTTGTTTGTAGGAAGACTCAGAGCCTGGGATTTAACTCCATTTCTGAAGTGAAACACACAGCCGAGTTCTCATACATTGATCAGACTCTGCTAGAGCAAAAAGCACGCTCTAGCTTTCTAGAGTCTCTAAGACAGCAGGAAACGTGAGTGTGCTGAGAACAAAAGAACGGTGTTTCCTACACATACGGACCATATCTATTCCAACTCTGCTTCTGAAACTGATACAAAGCACTGGTCCTATAACACCCGATGCTTGTCATTTAAGATGAGAAACATGTGAGCTTCGTGAACGATGTAGGTCGTTTGAGCTGAAAAGTGACTGCCCTTACCTGAAACGAAGTCTTTATTATAGGAAGTTACAGAGCCTGGGATTTCACTCCATTTCTGAAGGGAAACACACAGCAGAGTTCTCATCCATTGATCACACTCTGCTTTAGAGCAAGAAGCACGCTCTAGCTTTCTAGAGTCTCTAAGACAGCAGGAAATGTGAGTGAGCTAAGAACAAAAGAATGCTGTTTCCTACACCTACGGACCATATCTCTTCCAACTCTGCTTCTGAAACTGATACAAAGCACTGGTCCTATAACATCCGATGCTTGTCAGTTAAGATGAGAATCGTGTGATCTTCGTGAACGATGTAGTTCGTTTGAGCTGAAAAGTGACTGCCCTTCCCTGAAACGAAGTCTTGAATGATGGAAGACACAGAGCCTGGGATTTAACTCCATTTCTGAAGGGAAACACAAAGCATAGTTCTCATCCATGATCACACTCTGATTTAGAGCAAGAAGCACAATCTAGCTTTCTAGAGTCTCTAAGACAGCAGGAAATGTGAGTGTGCTAAGTACAAAAGAATGCTCTTTCCTACACCTACGGACCATATCTCTTCCAACTCTGCTTCTGAAACTGATACAAAGCACTGGTCCTATAACATCCGACGCTTGTCAGTTAAGATGAGAATCGTGTGATCTTCGTGAATGATGTAGTTCGTTTGAGCTGAAAAGTGACTGCCCTTCCCTGAAACGAAGTATTGAATGATGGAAGACACAGAGCCTGGGATTTAACTCCATTTCTGAAGGGAAACACACAGCATAGTTCTCATCCATGATCACACTCTGCTTCAGAGCAAGAAGGACACTCTTGCTTTCTAGATTCTCTAATACAGGAGGAAACGTGATTGTGCTCAGAACAAACGAACTGTGTTTCTGACACCTACGGACCATATCTAATCCAACTCTGATTGTGAAACTGAAAGAAACCACAGGTCCACTAACATCCAATGCTTGTCAGTTAAGATGATAAACTTGTGAGCTTCGTGAACGATGTAGTTTGTTTGAGCTGAAAAGTGCCTGCCCATACTTGAAAGGAATTCTTGCTTGTAGGAAGACAAAGAGCCTGGAATTTATCTCCATTTCTGAAGGGAAACACACCACAGAGTTCTCATATATAGATCACACTCTGCTTTAGAGCAAGAAGCATGCTCTAGCTTTCTGGAGTCTCTCAGACAGCAGGAAACATGAGTGTGCTGAGAACAAAAGAACGGTGTTTCCTACACATACGGACCATATCTATTCCAACTCTGCTTCTGAAACTGATACAAAGCACTGGTCCTATAACATCCGATGCTTGTCATTTATGATGAGAAACATGTGAGCTTCGTGAACGATGTAGGTCGTTTGAGCTGAAAAGTGACTGCCCTTACCTGAAACGAAGTCTTTATTATAGGAAGACACAGAGCCTGGGATTTCACTCCATTACTGAAGGAAAACACACAGCAGAGTTCTCATCCATTGATCACACTCTTCTTTAGAGCAAGAAGCACGCTCTAGCTTTCTAGAGTCTCTAAGACAGCAGGAAATGTGAGTGAGCTAAGAACTAATGAATGCTGTTTCCTACACCTACGGACCATATCTCTTCCAACTCTGCTTCTGAAACTGATACAAAGCACTGGTCCTATAACATCCGATGCTTGTCAGTTAAGATGAGAATCGTGTGATCTTCGTGAACGATGTAGTTCGTTTGAGCTGAAAAGTGACTGCCCTTCCCTGAAACGAAGTCTTGAATGATGGAAGACACAGAGCCTGGGATTTAACTCCATTTCTGAAGGGAAACACACAGCATAGTTCTCATCCATGATCACACTCTGCTTCAGAGCAAGAAGGACACTCTTGCTTTCTAGATTCTCTAATACAGGAAGAAACGTGATTGTGCTCAGAACAAAAGAACTGTGTTTCTGACACATACGGACCATATCTAATCCAACTCTGCTTGTGAAACTGAAAGAAACCACAGGTCCACTAACATCCAATGCTTGTCAGTTAAGATGAGAAACGTGTGAGCTTCGTGAACGATGTAGTTCGTTTGAGCTGTAAAGAAACTGCCCTTACCTGAAACGAATTCTTGTTTGTAGGAAATCTCAGAGCCTGGGATTTAACTCCATTTCTGAAGTGAAACACACAGCAGAGTTCTCATACATTGATCAGACTCTGCTTTAGAGCAAGAAGCACGCTCTACCTTTCTAGAGTCTCTAAGACAGCAGGAAACGTGAGTTTGCTGAGAACAAAAGAACGGTGTTTCCTACACATACGGACCATATCTATTACATCTCTGCTTCTGAAACTGATACAAAGCACTGGTCCTATAACATCCGATGCTTGTCATTTAAGATGAGAAACATGTGAGCTTCGTGAACGATGTAGGTCGTTTGAGCTGAAAAGTGACTGCCCTTACCTGAAATGAAGTCTTTATTATAGGAAGACACAGAGCCTGGGATTTCACTCCATTTCTGAAGGGAAACACACAGCAGAGTTCTCATCCATTGATCACACTCTGCTTTAGAGCAAGAAGCACGCTCTAGCTTTCTAGAGTCTCTAAGACAGCAGGAAATGTGAGTGAGCTAAGAACAAAAGAATGCTGTTTCCTACACCTACGGACCATATCTCTTCCAACTCTGCTTCTGAAACTGATACAAAGCACTGGTCCTATAACATCCGATGCTTGTCAGTTAAGATGAGAATCGTGTGATCTTCGTGAACGATGTAGTTCGTTTGAGCTGAAAAGTGACTGCCCTTCCCTGAAACGAAGTCTTGAATGATGGAAGACACAGAGCCGGGGTTTAACTCCATTTCTGAAGGGAAACACACAGCATAGTTCTCATCCATGATCACACTCTGCTTTAGAGCAAGAAGCACGCTCTAGATTTCTAGAGTCTCTAAGACAGCAGGAAATGTGAGTGTGCTAATACAAAAGAATGCTCTTTCCTACACCTACGGACCATATCTCTTCCATCTCTGCTTCTGAAACTGATATAAAGCACTGGTCCTATAACATCCAATGCTTGTCGGTTAAGATGAGAAACGTGTGAGCTTCGTGAACGATGTAGTTCGTTTGAGCTGAAAAAAGTGACTGCCCTCACTTGAAAGGAATTCTTGCTTGTAGGAAGACACAGAGCCTGAGATCTAACTCCATTTCTAAAGGGAAACACACAGCATAGTTCTCATCCATGGATCACACTCTGCTTCAGAGCAAGAAGCACACTCTTGCTTTCTAGATTCTCTAATACAGCAGGAAACGTGGTTGTGCTCAGAACAAAAGAACTGTGATTTCGACACATACTGACCATATCTAGTCCAACTCTGCTTGTGAAACTGAAACAAACCACAGGTACACTAACATCCAGTGCTTGTCATTTAAGATGATAAATGTGAGCTTCGTGAACGATGTAGTTCATTTCAGCTGTAAAGTAGCTAACCTTACCTGAAATGAATTCTTGTTTGTAGGAAGACTCAGGGCCTGGGATTTCACTCCATTTCTGAAGTGAAACACACAGCCGAGTTCTCATCCATTGAACACACTCTGCTTTAGTGCAAGAAGCACGCTCTAGCTTTCTAGAGTCTCTAAGACAGCAGGAAACGTGAGTGTGCTGAGTACAAAAGAACGGTGTTTCCTACACATACGGCCCATATCTCTTCCAACTCTGCTTCTGAAACTGATACAAAGCACTGGTCCTATAACATCCGATGCTTGTCAGTTAAGATGAGAAACGTGTGAGCTTCGTGAACGATGTAGTTTGTTTGAGGTGAAAAGTGACTGCCCATACATGAAAGGAATTCTTGCTTGTAGGAAGACAAAGAGCCTGGAATTTATCTCCATTTCTGAAGGGAAACACACAGCATAGTTCTCATCCATGGATCACACTCTGCTTCAGAGCAAGAAGGACAGTCTTGCTTTCTAGATTCTCTAATACAGGAGGAAACGTTTTTGTGCTCAGAACAAAAGAACTGTGTTTCTGACACATACGGACCATATCTAATCCAACTCTGCTTGTGAAACTGAAAGAAACCACAGGTCCACTAACATGCAATGCTTGTCAGTTAAGATGAGAAACGTGTGAGCTTCGTGAACGATGTAGTTTATTTGAGCTGAAAAGTGACTGACCATACTTGAAAGGAATTCTTGCTTGTAGGAAGACAAAGAGCCTGGAATTTATCTCCATTTCTGAAGGGAAACACACCACAGAGTTCTCATATATAGATCACACTCTGCTTTAGAGCAAGAAGCACACTCTTGCTTTCCAGAGTCACTAAGACAGCAGGAAACCTGAGTGTGATGAGAACAAAAGAACGGTGTATCCTACACATACGAACCATATCTAGTTCAAATCTGCTTCTGAAACTGATACAAAGCACTGGTCCTCTAAAATCCAATGCTTGTCATTCAAGATGAGAAACGTGTGAGCTTCGTGAACGATGTAGTTCGTTTGAGCTGAAAAGTGACTGCCCTTCCCTGAAACGAAGTCTTGCATGTTGTAAGACACAGAGCCTGGGATTTCACTCCATTTCTGAAGGGAAACACACAGCATAGTTCTCATCCATGGATCACACTCTGTTTCAGAGCAAGAAGAATACTCTTGCTTTCTAGATTCTCTAATACAGCAGGAAACATGGTTGTGCTCAGAAAAAAAGAACTGTGTTTCCGACACATACGGACCATATCTAGTCCAACTCTGCTTGTGAAACTGAAACAAACCACAGGACCACTCACATCCAATGCTTGTCACTTAAGATGATAAACTTGTGAGCTTCGTGAACAATGTAGTTCGTTTGAGCTCTAAAGTAACTGCCCTTACCTGAAAAGAATTCTTGTTTGTAGGAAGACTCAGAGCCTGGGATTTAACTCCATTTCTGAAGTGAAACACACAGCCGAGTTCTCATACATTGATCAGACTCTGCTTTAGAGCAAGAAGCATGCTCTAGCTTTCTAGAGTCTCTAAGACAGCAGGAAACGTGAGTGTGCTGAGAACAAAAGAACGGTGTTTCCTACACATACGGACCATATCTATTCCAACTCTGCTTCTGAAACTGATACAAAGCACTGGTCCTATAACATCCGATGCTTGTCATTTAAGATGAGAAACATGTAAGCTTCGTGAACGATGTAGGTCGTTTGAGCTGAAAAGTGACTGCCCTTACCTGAAACGAAGTCTTTATTATGGGAAGACACAGAGCCTGGGATTTCACTCCATTTCTGAAGGGAAACACACAGCATAGTTCTCATCCATGATCACACTCTGCTTTAGAGCAAGAAGCACGCTCTAGCTTTCTAGAGTCTCTAAGACAGCAGGAAATGTGAGTGTGCTGAGAACAAAAGAACGGTGTTTCCTACACATACGGACCATATCTATTCCAACTCTGCTTCTGAAACTGATACAAAGCACTGGTCCTATAACATCCGATGCTTGTCATTTAAGATGAGAAACATGTGAGCTTCGTGAACGATGTAGGTCGTTTGAGCTGAAAAGTGACTGCCCTTACCTGAAAGGAAGTCTTTATTATAGGAAGACACAGAGCCTGGGATTTCACTCCATTTCTGAAGGGAAACACACAGCATAGTTCTCATCCATGGATCACACTCTGTTTCAGAGCAAGAAGAACACTCTTGCTTTCTAGATTCTCTAATACAGCAGGAAACGTGGTTGTGCTCAGAAAAAAAGAACTGTGTTTCCGACACATACGGACCATATCTAGTCCAACTCTGATTGTGAAACTGAAACAAACCACAGGACCACTCACATCCAATGCTTGTCAGTTAAGATGATACACTTGTGAGCTTCGTGAACAATGTAGTTCGTTTGAGCTGTAAAGTAACTGCCCTTAACTGAAAAGAATTCTTGTTTGTAGGAAGACTCAGAGCCTGGGATTTAACTCCATTTCTGAAGTGAAACACACAGCCGAGTTCTCATACATTGATCAGACTCTGCTTTAGAGCAAGAAGCATGCTCTAGCTTTCTAGAGTCTCTAAGACAGCAGGAAACGTGAGTGTGCTGAGAACAAAAGAACGGTGTTTCCTACACATACGGACCTAATCTATTCCAACTCTGCTTCTGAAACTGATACGAAGCACTGGAACTATACCATCCGATGCTTGTCATTTAAGATGAGAAACATGTGAGCTTCGTGAACGATGTAGGTCGTTTGAGCTGAACAGTGACTGCCCTTACCTGAAACGAAGTCTTTATTATAGGAAGACACAGAGCCTGGGATTTCACTCCATTTCTGAAGGGAAACACACAGCAGAGTTCTCATCCATTGATCACACTCTGCTTTAGAGCAAGAAGCACGCTCTAGCTTTCTAGAGTCTCTAAGACAGCAGGAAATGTGAGTGAGCTAAGAACAAATGAATGCTGTTTCCTACACTTACGGACCATATCTCTTCCAACTCTGCTTCTGAAACTGATACAAAGCACTGGTCCTATAACATCCGATGCTTGTCAGTTAAGATGAGAATCGTGTGATCTTCGTGAACGATGTAGTTCGTTTGAGCTGAAAAGTGACTGCCCTTCCCTGAAACGAAGTCTTGAATGATGGAAGACACAGAGCCTGGGATTTAACTCCATTTCTGAAGGGAAACACACAGCATAGTTCTCATCCATGATCACACTCTGCTTCAGAGCAAGAAGGACACTCTTGCTTTCTAGATTCTCTAATACAGGAGGAAACGTGATTGTGCTCAGAACAAAAGAACTGTGTTTCTGACACATACGGACCATATCTAATCCAACTCTGCTTGTGAAACTGAAAGAAACCACAGGTCCACTAACATCCAATGCTTGTCAGTTAAGATGATAAACTTGTGAGCTTCGTGAACGATGTAGTTCGTTTGAGCTGTAAAGAAACTGCCCTTACCTGAAACGAATTCGTGTTTGTAGGAAGACTCGGACCTTGGATTTAACTCCATTTCTGAAGTGAAACACACAGCAGAGTTCTCATCCATTGCTCACACTCTGCTTTAGAGCAAGAAGCACGCTCTAGCTTTCTAGAGTCTCTAAGACAGCATGAAACGTGTGTGTGCTGAGAACAAATGAACGGTGTTACCTACACATACGGACCATATCTATTCCAACTCTGCTTCTGAAACTGATACAAAGCACTGGTCCTATAACATCCAATGCTTGTCAGTTAAGATGATAAACGTGTGAGCTTCGTGAACGATGTAGTTCGTTTGAGCTGAAAAAAGTGACTGCCCTCACTTGAAAGGAATTCTTGCTTGTAGGAAGACACAGAGCCTGGGATCTAACACCATTTCTGAAGGGAAACACACAGCATAGTTCTCATCCATGGATAACACTGTGCTTCAGAGCAAGAAGCACACTCTTGCTTTCTAGATTCTTTAATACAGCAGGAAACGTGGTTGTGCTCAGAACAAAAGAACTGTGATTTCGACACATACTGACCATATCTAGTCCAACTCTGCTTGTGAAACTGAAACAAACCACAGGTACACTAACATCCAGTGCTTGTCAGTTAAGATGATAAACTTGTGAGCTTCGTGAACGATGTAGTTCATTTGAGCTGTAAAGTAGCTAACCTTACCTGAAATGAATTCTTGTTTGTAGGAAGACTCAGGGCCTGGGATTTAACTCCATTTCTGAAGTGAAACACACAGCCGAGTTCTCATCCATTGAACACACTTTGCTTTAGTGCAAGAAGCACGCTCTAGCTTTCTAGAGTCTCTAAGACAGCAGGAAACGTGAGTGTGCTGAGTACAAAATACGGTGTTTCCTACACATACGGCCCATATCTCTTCCAACTCTGCTTCTGAAACTGATACAAAGCACTGGTCCTATAACATCCGATGCTTGTCAGTTAAGATGAGAAACGTGTGAGCTTCGTGAATGATGTAGTTTGTTTGAGGTGAAAAGTGACTGCCCATACATGAAAGGAATTCTTGCTTGTAGGAAGACAAAGAGCCTGGAATTTATCTCCATTTCTGAAGGGAAACACACCACAGAGTTCTCATAATATAGATCACACTCTGCTTTAGAGCAAGAAGCACACTCTTGCTTTCCAGATTCACTAAGACAGCAGGAAACCTGAGTTTGATGAGAACAAAAGAACGGTGTATCCTACACATACGAACCATATCTAGTTCAACTCTGCTTCTGAAACTGATACAAAGCACTGGTCCTCTAAAATCCAATGCTTGTCAGTCAAGATGAGAAAAGTGTGAGCTTCATGAACGATGTAGTTCGTTTGAGCTGAAAAGTGACTGCCCTTCCCTGAAACGAAGTCTTGCATGTAGTAAGACACAGAGCCTGGGATTTAACTCCATTTCTGAAGGGAAACACACAGCATAGTTCTCATCCATGTATCACACTCTGTTTGAGAGCAAGAAGAACACTCTTGCTTTCTAGATTCTCTAATACAGCAGGAAACGTGGTTGTGCTCAAAAAAAAGAAATGTGTTTCTGACACATACGGACCATATCTAGTCCAACTCTGCTTGTGAAACTGAAACAAACCACAGGACCACTAACATCCAATGCTTGTCACTTAAGATGATAAACTTGTGAGCTTCGTGAACAATGTAGTTCTTTTGAGCTGTAAAGTAACTGCCCTTACCTGAAAAGAATTCTTGTTTGTAGGAAGACTCAGAGCCTGGGATTTAACTCCATTTCTGAAGTGAAACACACAGCCGAGTTCTCATACATTGATCAGACTCTGCTTTAGAGCAAGAAGCATGCTCTAGCTTTCTAGAGTCTCTAAGACAGCAGGAAACGTGAGTGTGCTGAGAACAAAAGAACGGTGTTTCCTACACATACGGACCATATCTATTCCAACTCTGCTTCTGAAACTGATACAAAGCACTGGTCCTATAACATCCGATGCTTGTCATTTAAGATGAGAAACATGTGAGCTTCGTGAACGATGTAGGTCGTTTGAGCTGAAAAGTGACTGCCCTTACCTGAAACGAAGTCTTTATTATAGGAAGACACAGAGCCTGGGATTTCACTCCATTTCTGAAGGGAAACACACAGCATAGTTCTCATCCATGATCACACTCTGCTTTAGAGCAAGAAGCACGCTCTAGCTTTCTAGAGTCTCTAAGACAGCAGGAAATGTGAGTGTGCTGAGAACAAAAGAACGGTGTTTCCTACACATACGGACCATATCTATTCCAACTCTGCTTCTGAAACTGATACAAAGCACTGGTCCTATAACATCCGATGCTTGTCATTTAAGATGAGAAACATGTGAGCTTCGTGAACGATGTAGGTCGTTTGAGCTGAAAAGTGACTGCCCTTACCTGAAAGGAAGTCTTTATTATAGGAAGACACAGAGCCTGGGATTTCACTCCATTTCTGAAGGGAAACACACAGCATAGTTCTCATCCATGGATCACACTCTGTTTCAGAGCAAGAAGAACACTCTTGCTTTCTAGATTCTCTAATACAGCAGGAAACGTGGTTGTGCTCAGAAAAAAAGAACTGTGTTTCCGACACATACGGACCATATCTAGTCCAACTCTGATTGTGAAACTGAAACAAACCACAGGACCACTCACATCCAATGCTTGTCAGTTAAGATGATAAACTTGTGAGCTTCGTGAACAATGTAGTTCGTTTGAGCTGTAAAGTAACTGCCCTTAACTGAAAAGAATTCTTGTTTGTAGGAAGACTCAGAGCCTGGGATTTAACTCCATTTCTGAAGTGAAACACACAGCCGAGTTCTCATACATTGATCAGACTCTGCTTTAGAGCAAGAAGCATGCTCTAGCTTTCTAGAGTCTCTAAGACAGCAGGAAACGTGAGTGTGCTGAGAACAAAAGAACGGTGTTTCCTACACATACGGACCTAATCTATTCCAACTCTGCTTCTGAAACTGATACGAAGCACTGGAACTATACCATCCGATGCTTGTCATTTAAGATGAGAAACATGTGAGCTTCGTGAACGATGTAGGTCGTTTGAGCTGAACAGTGACTGCCCTTACCTGAAACGAAGTCTTTATTATAGGAAGACACAGAGCCTGGGATTTCACTCCATTTCTGAAGGGAAACACACAGCAGAGTTCTCATCCATTGATCACACTCTGCTTTAGAGCAAGAAGCACGCTCTAGCTTTCTAGAGTCTCTAAGACAGCAGGAAATGTGAGTGAGCTAAGAACAAATGAATGCTGTTTCCTACACTTACGGACCATATCTCTTCCAACTCTGCTTCTGAAACTGATACAAAGCACTGGTCCTATAACATCCGATGCTTGTCAGTTAAGATGAGAATCGTGTGATCTTCGTGAACGATGTAGTTCGTTTGAGCTGAAAAGTGACTGCCCTTCCCTGAAACGAAGTCTTGAATGATGGAAGACACAGAGCCTGGGATTTAACTCCATTTCTGAAGGGAAACACACAGCATAGTTCTCATCCATGATCACACTCTGCTTCAGAGCAAGAAGGACACTCTTGCTTTCTAGATTCTCTAATACAGGAGGAAACGTGATTGTGCTCAGAACAAAAGAACTGTGTTTCTGACACATACGGACCATATCTAATCCAACTCTGCTTGTGAAACTGAAAGAAACCACAGGTCCACTAACATCCAATGCTTGTCAGTTAAGATGATAAACTTGTGAGCTTCGTGAACGATGTAGTTCGTTTGAGCTGTAAAGAAACTGCCCTTACCTGAAACGAATTCGTGTTTGTAGGAAGACTCGGACCTTGGATTTAACTCCATTTCTGAAGTGAAACACACAGCAGAGTTCTCATCCATTGCTCACACTCTGCTTTAGAGCAAGAAGCACGCTCTAGCTTTCTAGAGTCTCTAAGACAGCATGAAACGTGTGTGTGCTGAGAACAAATGAACGGTGTTACCTACACATACGGACCATATCTATTCCAACTCTGCTTCTGAAACTGATACAAAGCACTGGTCCTATAACATCCAATGCTTGTCAGTTAAGATGATAAACGTGTGAGCTTCGTGAACGATGTAGTTCGTTTGAGCTGAAAAAAGTGACTGCCCTCACTTGAAAGGAATTCTTGCTTGTAGGAAGACACAGAGCCTGGGATCTAACACCATTTCTGAAGGGAAACACACAGCATAGTTCTCATCCATGGATAACACTGTGCTTCAGAGCAAGAAGCACACTCTTGCTTTCTAGATTCTTTAATACAGCAGGAAACGTGGTTGTGCTCAGAACAAAAGAACTGTGATTTCGACACATACTGACCATATCTAGTCCAACTCTGCTTGTGAAACTGAAACAAACCACAGGTACACTAACATCCAGTGCTTGTCAGTTAAGATGATAAACTTGTGAGCTTCGTGAACGATGTAGTTCATTTGAGCTGTAAAGTAGCTAACCTTACCTGAAATGAATTCTTGTTTGTAGGAAGACTCAGGGCCTGGGATTTAACTCCATTTCTGAAGTGAAACACACAGCCGAGTTCTCATCCATTGAACACACTTTGCTTTAGTGCAAGAAGCACGCTCTAGCTTTCTAGAGTCTCTAAGACAGCAGGAAACGTGAGTGTGCTGAGTACAAAAGAACGGTGTTTCCTACACATACGGCCCATATCTCTTCCAACTCTGCTTCTGAAACTGATACAAAGCACTGGTCCTATAACATCCGATGCTTGTCAGTTAAGATGAGAAACGTGTGAGCTTCGTGAATGATGTAGTTTGTTTGAGGTGAAAAGTGACTGCCCATACATGAAAGGAATTCTTGCTTGTAGGAAGACAAAGAGCCTGGAATTTATCTCCATTTCTGAAGGGAAACACACCACAGAGTTCTCATAATATAGATCACACTCTGCTTTAGAGCAAGAAGCACACTCTTGCTTTCCAGATTCACTAAGACAGCAGGAAACCTGAGTTTGATGAGAACAAAAGAACGGTGTATCCTACACATACGAACCATATCTAGTTCAACTCTGCTTCTGAAACTGATACAAAGCACTGGTCCTCTAAAATCCAATGCTTGTCAGTCAAGATGAGAAAAGTGTGAGCTTCATGAACGATGTAGTTCGTTTGAGCTGAAAAGTGACTGCCCTTCCCTGAAACGAAGTCTTGCATGTAGTAAGACACAGAGCCTGGGATTTAACTCCATTTCTGAAGGGAAACACACAGCATAGTTCTCATCCATGTATCACACTCTGTTTGAGAGCAAGAAGAACACTCTTGCTTTCTAGATTCTCTAATACAGCAGGAAACGTGGTTGTGCTCAAAAAAAAGAAATGTGTTTCTGACACATACGGACCATATCTAGTCCAACTCTGCTTGTGAAACTGAAACAAACCACAGGACCACTAACATCCAATGCTTGTCAGTTAAGATAATAAACTTGTGAGCTTCGTGAACAATGTAGTTCTTTTGAGCTGTAAAGTAACTGCCCTTACCTGAAAAGAATTCTTGTTTGTAGGAAGACTCAGAGCCTGGGATTTAACTCCATTTCTGAAGTGAAACACACAGCCGAGTTCTCATACATTGATCAGACTCTGCTTTAGAGCAAGAAGCATGCTCTAGCTTTCTAGAGTCTCTAAGACAGCAGGAAACGTGAGTGTGCTGAGAACAAAAGAACGGTGTTTCCTACACATACGGACCATATCTATTCCAACTCTGCTTCTGAAACTGATACAAAGCACTGGTCCTATAACATCCGATGCTTGTCATTTAAGATGAGAAACATGTGAGCTTCGTGAACGATGTAGGTCGTTTGAGCTGAAAAGTGACTGCCCTTACCTGAAACGAAGTCTTTATTATAGGAAGACACAGAGCCTGGGATTTCACTCCATTTCTGAAGGGAAACACACAGCATAGTTCTCATCCATGATCACACTCTGCTTTAGAGCAAGAAGCACGCTCTAGCTTTCTAGAGTCTCTAAGACAGCAGGAAATGTGAGTGTGCTGAGAACAAAAGAACGGTGTTTCCTACACATACGGACCATATCTATTCCAACTCTGCTTCTGAAACTGATACAAAGCACTGGTCCTATAACATCCGATGCTTGTCATTTAAGATGAGAAACATGTGAGCTTCGTGAACGATGTAGGTCGTTTGAGCTGAAAAGTGACTGCCCTTACCTGAAAGGAAGTCTTTATTATAGGAAGACACAGAGCCTGGGATTTCACTCCATTTCTGAAGGGAAACACACAGCATAGTTCTCATCCATGGATCACACTCTGTTTCAGAGCAAGAAGAACACTCTTGCTTTCTAGATTCTCTAATACAGCAGGAAACGTGGTTGTGCTCAGAAAAAAAGAACTGTGTTTCCGACACATACGGACCATATCTAGTCCAACTCTGATTGTGAAACTGAAACAAACCACAGGACCACTCACATCCAATGCTTGTCAGTTAAGATGATAAACTTGTGAGCTTCGTGAACAATGTAGTTCGTTTGAGCTGTAAAGTAACTGCCCTTAACTGAAAAGAATTCTTGTTTGTAGGAAGACTCAGAGCCTGGGATTTAACTCCATTTCTGAAGTGAAACACACAGCCGAGTTCTCATACATTGATCAGACTCTGCTTTAGAGCAAGAAGCATGCTCTAGCTTTCTAGAGTCTCTAAGACAGCAGGAAACGTGAGTGTGCTGAGAACAAAAGAACGGTGTTTCCTACACATACGGACCTAATCTATTCCAACTCTGCTTCTGAAACTGATACGAAGCACTGGAACTATACCATCCGATGCTTGTCATTTAAGATGAGAAACATGTGAGCTTCGTGAACGATGTAGGTCGTTTGAGCTGAACAGTGACTGCCCTTACCTGAAACGAAGTCTTTATTATAGGAAGACACAGAGCCTGGGATTTCACTCCATTTCTGAAGGGAAACACACAGCAGAGTTCTCATCCATTGATCACACTCTGCTTTAGAGCAAGAAGCACGCTCTAGCTTTCTAGAGTCTCTAAGACAGCAGGAAATGTGAGTGAGCTAAGAACAAATGAATGCTGTTTCCTACACTTACGGACCATATCTCTTCCAACTCTGCTTCTGAAACTGATACAAAGCACTGGTCCTATAACATCCGATGCTTGTCAGTTAAGATGAGAATCGTGTGATCTTCGTGAACGATGTAGTTCGTTTGAGCTGAAAAGTGACTGCCCTTCCCTGAAACGAAGTCTTGAATGATGGAAGACACAGAGCCTGGGATTTAACTCCATTTCTGAAGGGAAACACACAGCATAGTTCTCATCCATGATCACACTCTGCTTCAGAGCAAGAAGGACACTCTTGCTTTCTAGATTCTCTAATACAGGAGGAAACGTGATTGTGCTCAGAACAAAAGAACTGTGTTTCTGACACATACGGACCATATCTAATCCAACTCTGCTTGTGAAACTGAAAGAAACCACAGGTCCACTAACATCCAATGCTTGTCAGTTAAGATGATAAACTTGTGAGCTTCGTGAACGATGTAGTTCGTTTGAGCTGTAAAGAAACTGCCCTTACCTGAAACGAATTCGTGTTTGTAGGAAGACTCGGACCTTGGATTTAACTCCATTTCTGAAGTGAAACACACAGCAGAGTTCTCATCCATTGCTCACACTCTGCTTTAGAGCAAGAAGCACGCTCTAGCTTTCTAGAGTCTCTAAGACAGCATGAAACGTGTGTGTGCTGAGAACAAATGAACGGTGTTACCTACACATACGGACCATATCTATTCCAACTCTGCTTCTGAAACTGATACAAAGCACTGGTCCTATAACATCCAATGCTTGTCAGTTAAGATGATAAACGTGTGAGCTTCGTGAACGATGTAGTTCGTTTGAGCTGAAAAAAGTGACTGCCCTCACTTGAAAGGAATTCTTGCTTGTAGGAAGACACAGAGCCTGGGATCTAACACCATTTCTGAAGGGAAACACACAGCATAGTTCTCATCCATGGATAACACTGTGCTTCAGAGCAAGAAGCACACTCTTGCTTTCTAGATTCTTTAATACAGCAGGAAACGTGGTTGTGCTCAGAACAAAAGAACTGTGATTTCGACACATACTGACCATATCTAGTCCAACTCTGCTTGTGAAACTGAAACAAACCACAGGTACACTAACATCCAGTGCTTGTCAGTTAAGATGATAAACTTGTGAGCTTCGTGAACGATGTAGTTCATTTGAGCTGTAAAGTAGCTAACCTTACCTGAAATGAATTCTTGTTTGTAGGAAGACTCAGGGCCTGGGATTTAACTCCATTTCTGAAGTGAAACACACAGCCGAGTTCTCATCCATTGAACACACTTTGCTTTAGTGCAAGAAGCACGCTCTAGCTTTCTAGAGTCTCTAAGACAGCAGGAAACGTGAGTGTGCTGAGTACAAAAGAACGGTGTTTCCTACACATACGGCCCATATCTCTTCCAACTCTGCTTCTGAAACTGATACAAAGCACTGGTCCTATAACATCCGATGCTTGTCAGTTAAGATGAGAAACGTGTGAGCTTCGTGAATGATGTAGTTTGTTTGAGGTGAAAAGTGACTGCCCATACATGAAAGGAATTCTTGCTTGTAGGAAGACAAAGAGCCTGGAATTTATCTCCATTTCTGAAGGGAAACACACCACAGAGTTCTCATAATATAGATCACACTCTGCTTTAGAGCAAGAAGCACACTCTTGCTTTCCAGATTCACTAAGACAGCAGGAAACCTGAGTTTGATGAGAACAAAAGAACGGTGTATCCTACACATACGAACCATATCTAGTTCAACTCTGCTTCTGAAACTGATACAAAGCACTGGTCCTCTAAAATCCAATGCTTGTCAGTCAAGATGAGAAAAGTGTGAGCTTCATGAACGATGTAGTTCGTTTGAGCTGAAAAGTGACTGCCCTTCCCTGAAACGAAGTCTTGCATGTAGTAAGACACAGAGCCTGGGATTTAACTCCATTTCTGAAGGGAAACACACAGCATAGTTCTCATCCATGTATCACACTCTGTTTGAGAGCAAGAAGAACACTCTTGCTTTCTAGATTCTCTAATACAGCAGGAAACGTGGTTGTGCTCAAAAAAAAGAAATGTGTTTCTGACACATACGGACCATATCTAGTCCAACTCTGCTTGTGAAACTGAAACAAACCACAGGACCACTAACATCCAATGCTTGTCAGTTAAGATAATAAACTTGTGAGCTTCGTGAACAATGTAGTTCTTTTGAGCTGTAAAGTAACTGCCCTTACCTGAAAAGAATTCTTGTTTGTAGGAAAACTCAGAGCCTGGGATTTAACTCCATTTCTGAAGTGAAACACACAGCCGAGTTCTCATACATTGATCAGACTCTGCTTTAGAGCAAGAAGCATGCTCTAGCTTTCTTGAGTCTCTAAGACTGCAGGAAACGTGAGTGTGCTGAGAACAAAATTACGGTGTTTCCTACACATACGGACCATATCTATTCCAACTCTGCTTCTGAAACTGATACAAAGCACTGGTCCTATAACATCCGATGCTTGTCATTTAAGATGAGAAACATGTGAGCTTCGTGAACGATGTAGGTCGTTTGAGCTGAAAAGTGACTGCCCTTACCTGAAAGGAAGTCTTTATTATAGGAAGACACAGAGCCTGGGATTTCACTCCATTTCTGAAGGGAAACACACAGCATAGTTCTCATCCATGGATCACACTCTGTTTCAGAGCAAGAAGAACACTCTTGCTTTCTAGATTCTCTAATACAGCAGGAAACGTGGTTGTGCTCAGAAAAAAAGAACTGTGTTTCCGACACATACGGACCATATCTAGTCCAACTCTGATTGTGAAACTGAAACAAACCACAGGACCACTCACATCCAATGCTTGTCAGTTAAGATGATAAACTTGTGAGCTTCGTGAACAATGTAGTTCGTTTGAGCTGTAAAGTAACTGCCCTTAACTGAAAAGAATTCTTGTTTGTAGGAAGACTCAGAGCCTGGGATTTAACTCCATTTCTGAAGTGAAACACACAGCCGAGTTCTCATACATTGATCAGACTCTGCTTTAGAGCAAGAAGCATGCTCTAGCTTTCTAGAGTCTCTAAGACAGCAGGAAACGTGAGTGTGCTGAGAACAAAAGAACGGTGTTTCCTACACATACGGACCTAATCTATTCCAACTCTGCTTCTGAAACTGATACGAAGCACTGGAACTATACCATCCGATGCTTGTCATTTAAGATGAGAAACATGTGAGCTTCGTGAACGATGTAGGTCGTTTGAGCTGAACAGTGACTGCCCTTACCTGAAACGAAGTCTTTATTATAGGAAGACACAGAGCCTGGGATTTCACTCCATTTCTGAAGGGAAACACACAGCAGAGTTCTCATCCATTGATCACACTCTGCTTTAGAGCAAGAAGCACGCTCTAGCTTTCTAGAGTCTCTAAGACAGCAGGAAATGTGAGTGAGCTAAGAACAAATGAATGCTGTTTCCTACACTTACGGACCATATCTCTTCCAACTCTGCTTCTGAAACTGATACAAAGCACTGGTCCTATAACATCCGATGCTTGTCAGTTAAGATGAGAATCGTGTGATCTTCGTGAACGATGTAGTTCGTTTGAGCTGAAAAGTGACTGCCCTTCCCTGAAACGAAGTCTTGAATGATGGAAGACACAGAGCCTGGGATTTAACTCCATTTCTGAAGGGAAACACACAGCATAGTTCTCATCCATGATCACACTCTGCTTCAGAGCAAGAAGGACACTCTTGCTTTCTAGATTCTCTAATACAGGAGGAAACGTGATTGTGCTCAGAACAAAAGAACTGTGTTTCTGACACATACGGACCATATCTAATCCAACTCTGCTTGTGAAACTGAAAGAAACCACAGGTCCACTAACATCCAATGCTTGTCAGTTAAGATGATAAACTTGTGAGCTTCGTGAACGATGTAGTTCGTTTGAGCTGTAAAGAAACTGCCCTTACCTGAAACGAATTCGTGTTTGTAGGAAGACTCGGACCTTGGATTTAACTCCATTTCTGAAGTGAAACACACAGCAGAGTTCTCATCCATTGCTCACACTCTGCTTTAGAGCAAGAAGCACGCTCTAGCTTTCTAGAGTCTCTAAGACAGCATGAAACGTGTGTGTGCTGAGAACAAATGAACGGTGTTACCTACACATACGGACCATATCTATTCCAACTCTGCTTCTGAAACTGATACAAAGCACTGGTCCTATAACATCCAATGCTTGTCAGTTAAGATGATAAACGTGTGAGCTTCGTGAACGATGTAGTTCGTTTGAGCTGAAAAAAGTGACTGCCCTCACTTGAAAGGAATTCTTGCTTGTAGGAAGACACAGAGCCTGGGATCTAACACCATTTCTGAAGGGAAACACACAGCATAGTTCTCATCCATGGATAACACTGTGCTTCAGAGCAAGAAGCACACTCTTGCTTTCTAGATTCTTTAATACAGCAGGAAACGTGGTTGTGCTCAGAACAAAAGAACTGTGATTTCGACACATACTGACCATATCTAGTCCAACTCTGCTTGTGAAACTGAAACAAACCACAGGTACACTAACATCCAGTGCTTGTCAGTTAAGATGATAAACTTGTGAGCTTCGTGAACGATGTAGTTCATTTGAGCTGTAAAGTAGCTAACCTTACCTGAAATGAATTCTTGTTTGTAGGAAGACTCAGGGCCTGGGATTTAACTCCATTTCTGAAGTGAAACACACAGCCGAGTTCTCATCCATTGAACACACTTTGCTTTAGTGCAAGAAGCACGCTCTAGCTTTCTAGAGTCTCTAAGACAGCAGGAAACGTGAGTGTGCTGAGTACAAAAGAACGGTGTTTCCTACACATACGGCCCATATCTCTTCCAACTCTGCTTCTGAAACTGATACAAAGCACTGGTCCTATAACATCCGATGCTTGTCAGTTAAGATGAGAAACGTGTGAGCTTCGTGAATGATGTAGTTTGTTTGAGGTGAAAAGTGACTGCCCATACATGAAAGGAATTCTTGCTTGTAGGAAGACAAAGAGCCTGGAATTTATCTCCATTTCTGAAGGGAAACACACCACAGAGTTCTCATAATATAGATCACACTCTGCTTTAGAGCAAGAAGCACACTCTTGCTTTCCAGATTCACTAAGACAGCAGGAAACCTGAGTTTGATGAGAACAAAAGAACGGTGTATCCTACACATACGAACCATATCTAGTTCAACTCTGCTTCTGAAACTGATACAAAGCACTGGTCCTCTAAAATCCAATGCTTGTCAGTCAAGATGAGAAAAGTGTGAGCTTCATGAACGATGTAGTTCGTTTGAGCTGAAAAGTGACTGCCCTTCCCTGAAACGAAGTCTTGCATGTAGTAAGACACAGAGCCTGGGATTTAACTCCATTTCTGAAGGGAAACACACAGCATAGTTCTCATCCATGTATCACACTCTGTTTGAGAGCAAGAAGAACACTCTTGCTTTCTAGATTCTCTAATACAGCAGGAAACGTGGTTGTGCTCAAAAAAAAGAAATGTGTTTCTGACACATACGGACCATATCTAGTCCAACTCTGCTTGTGAAACTGAAACAAACCACAGGACCACTAACATCCAATGCTTGTCAGTTAAGATAATAAACTTGTGAGCTTCGTGAACAATGTAGTTCTTTTGAGCTGTAAAGTAACTGCCCTTACCTGAAAAGAATTCTTGTTTGTAGGAAAACTCAGAGCCTGGGATTTAACTCCATTTCTGAAGTGAAACACACAGCCGAGTTCTCATACATTGATCAGACTCTGCTTTAGAGCAAGAAGCATGCTCTAGCTTTCTTGAGTCTCTAAGACTGCAGGAAACGTGAGTGTGCTGAGAACAAAATTACGGTGTTTCCTACACATACGGACCATATCTATTCCAACTCTGCTTCTGAAACTGATACAAAGCACTGGTCCTATAACATCCGATGTTTGTCAGTTAAGATGAGAATCGTGTGATCTTCGTGAACGATGTAGTTCGTTTGAGCTGAAAAGTGACTGCCCTTCCCTGAAACGAAGTCTTGAATGATGGAAGACACAGAGCCTGGGATTTCACTCCATTTCTAAAGGGAAACACACAGCATAGTTCTCATCCATGATCACACTCTGCTTCAGAGCAAGAAGGACACTCTTGCTTTCTAGATTCTCTAATACAGCAGGAAACGTGATTGTGCTCAGAACAAAAGAACTGTGTTTCTGACACATACGGACCATATCTAATCCAACTCTGCTTGTGAAACTGAAAGAAACCACAGGTCCACTAACATCCAATGCTTGTCATTTAAGATGATAAACTTGTGAGCTTCGTGAACGATGTAGTTCGTTTGAGCTGTAAAGAAACTGCCCTTACCTGTAAAGAATTTTGTTTCTAGGAAGACTCAGAGCCTGGGATTTAACTCCATTTCTGAAGTGAAACACACAGCAGAGTTCTCATCCATTGCTCACACTCTGCTTTAGAGCAAGAAGCACGCTCTAGCTTTCTAGAGTCTCTAAGACAGCATGAAACGTGTGTGTGCTGAGAACAAATGAACGGTGTTACCTACACATACGGACCATATCTATTCCAACTCTGCTTCTGAAACTGATACAAAGCACTGGTCCTATAACATCCAATGCTTGTCGGTTAAGATGAGAACCGTGTGAGCTTCGTGAACGATGTAGTTCGTTTGAGCTGAAAAAAGTGACTGCCCTCACTTGAAAGGAATTCTTGCTTGTAGGAAGACACAGAGCCTGGGATCTAACTCCATTACTGAAGGGAAACACACAGCATAGTTCTCATCCATGGATCACACTCTGCTTCAGAGCAAGAAGCACACTCTTGCTTTCTAGATTCTCTAATACAGCAGGAAACGTGGTTGTGCTCAGAACAAAAGAACTGTGATTTCGACACATACTGACCATATCTAGTCCAACTCTGCTTGTGAAACTGAAACAAACCACAGGTCCACTAACATCCAGTGCTTGTCAGTTAAGATGATAAACTTGTGAGCTTCGTGAACGATGTAGTTCATTTGAGCTGTAAAGTAGCTAACCTTACCTGAAACGAATTCTTGTTTGTAGGAAGACTCAGGGCCTGGGATTTAACTCCATTTCTGAAGTGAAACACACAGCCGAGTTCTCATCCATTGAACACACTCTGCTTTAGTGCAAGAAGCACGCTCTTGCTTTCTAGAGTCTCTAAGACAGCAGGAAACGTGAGTGTGCTGGCTACAAAAGAACGGTGTTTCCTACACATACGGACCATATCTCTTCCAACTCTGCTTCTGAAACTGATACAAAGCACTGGTCCTATAACATCCGATGCTTGTCAGTTAAGATGAGAAACGTGTGAGCTTCGTGAACGATGTAGTTTGTTTGAGGTGAAAAGTGACTGCCCATTCTTGAAAGGAATTCTTGCTTGTAGGAAGACAAAGAGCCTGGAATTTATCTCCATTTCTGAAGGGAAACACAGCACAGAGATCTCATATATAGATCACACTCTGCTTTAGAGCAAGAAGCACACTCTTGCTTTCCAGATTCACTAAGACAGCAGGAAACCTGAGTGTGATGAGAACAAAAGAACGGTGTATCCTACACATACGAACCATATCTAGTTCAACTCTGCTTCTGAAACTGATACAAAGCACTGGTCCTCTAAAATCCAATGCTTGTCAGTCAAGATGAGAAAAGTGTGAGCTTCGTGATCGATGTAGTTCGTTTGAGCTGAAAAGTGACTGCCCTTCCCTGAAACGAAGTCTTGCATGTTGTAAGACACAGAGCCTGGGATTTAACTCCATTTCTGAAGGGAAACACACAGCATAGTTCTCATCCATGTATCACACTCTGTTTGAGAGCAAAAAGAACACTCTTGCTTTCTAGATTCTCTAATACAGCAGGAAACGTGGTTGTGCTCAAAAAAAAGAACTGTGTTTCCGACACATACGGACCATATCTAGTCCAACTCTGTTTGTGAAACTGAAACAATCCACAGGACCACTAACATCCAATGCTTGTCAGTTAAGATAATAAACTTGTGAGCTTCGTGAACAATGTAGTTCTTTTGAGCTGTAAAGTAACTGCCCTTACCTGAAAAGAATTCTTGTTTGTAGGAAGACTCAGAGCCTGGGATTTAACTCCATTTCTGAAGTGAAACACACAGCCGAGTTCTCATACATTGATCAGACTCTGCTTTAGAGCAAGAAGCATGCTCTAGCTTTCTAGAGTCTCTAAGACAGCAGGAAACTTGAGTGTGCTGAGAACAAAAGAACGGTGTTTCCTACACATACGGACCATATCTATTCCAACTCTGCTTCTGAAACTGATACAAAGCACTGGTCCTATAATATCCGATGCTTGTCATTTAAGATGAGAAACATGTGAGCTTCGTGAACAATGTAGTTCGTTTGAGCTGTAAAGTAACTGCCCTTACCTGAAAAGAATTCTTGTTTGTAGGAAGACTCAGAGCCTGGGATTTAAATCCATTTCTGAAGTGAAACACACAGCCGAGTTCTCATCCATTGATCACACTCTGCTTTAGATTAAGAAGCACGCTCTAGCTTTCTAGAGTCTCTAAGACAGCAGGAAACATGAGTGTGCTGAGAACAAAAGAACGGTGTTTCCTACACATACGGCCCATATCTCTTCCAACTCTGCTTCTGAAACTGATACAAAGCACTGGTCCTATAACATCCGATGCTTGTTAGTTAAGATGAGAAACGTGTGAGCTTCGTGAACGATGTAGATCGTTGAGCTGTAAAGTAAGTGCCCTTACCTGAAACGAAGTCTTGCATGTAGAAAGACACTGAGCCTGGGATTTAACTCCATTTCTGAGGGGAAACACACAGCATAGTTCTCATCCATGGATCATACTCTGCTTCAGGGCAAGAAGCACGCTCATGCTTTCTAGATTCTCTAATACAGCAGGAAACGTGAGTGTGCTGAGAACAAAAGAACGGTGTTTCCTACACATACGGACCATATCTCTTCCAACTCTGCTTCTGAAACTGATACAAAGCACTGGTCCTATAACATCCGATGCTTGTCAGTTAAGATGAGAAACGTGTGAGCTTCGTGAACGATGTAGTTCGTTTGAGCTGTAAAGTAACAGCTCTTACCTGAAATGAACTCTTTCATGTTGGAAGACACAGGGCCTGGGATTTAACTCCATTTCTGAAGGGAAACACAAAGCACAGTTCTCATCCATGAAACACACTCTGCTTTAGAGCAATAAGCACGCTCTTGCTTTCTAGAATCTCTAATACAGCAGAAAACGTGAGTGTGCTAAGAACTAATGAACGGTGTTTCCTACACATACGGACCATATCTAGTCCAACTCTGCTTCTGAAACTGATACATAGAACTGGTACTCTAACATCCAATGCTTGTCAGTTAATTTGAGAAACATGTGAGCTTCGTGAACGATGTAGTTCGTTTGAGCTGAAAAGTGACTGCCCTTCCCTGATACGAAGTCTTGCATGTTGTAAGACACAGAGCCTGGGATTTAACTCCATTTCTGAAGGGAAACACACAGCATAGTTCTCATCCATGGATCACACTCTGTTTCAGAGCAAGAAGAACACTCTTGCTTTCTAGATTCTCTAATACAGCAGGAAACGTGGTTGTGCTCAGAAAAAAAGAACTGTGTTTCCGACACATACAGACAATATCTAGTCCAACTCTGCTTCTGAAACTGAAACAAACCACAGGACCACTAACATCCAATGCTTCTCAGTTAAGATAATAAACTTGTGAGCTTCGTGAACGATGTAGTTCGTTTGAGCTGTAAAGTAACTGCCGTTACCTGAAAAGAATTCTTGTTTGTAGGAAGACTCAGAGCCTGGGATTTAACTCCATTTCTGAAGTGAAACACACAGCCGAGTTCTCATACATTGATCACACTCTGCTTTAGAGCAAGAAGCATGGTCTAGCTTTCTAGAGTCTCTAATACAGCAGAAAACGTGAGTGTGCTAAGAACAAATGAACGGTGTTTCCTAAACATACGGACCATATCTAGTCCAACTCTGCTTCTGAAACTGATACAAAGCACTGGTCCTCTAACATCCAATGCTTGTCAGTTAAGATGAGAAACGTGTGAGCTTCGTGAATGAGGTAGTTCGTTTGAGCTGTAAAGTAACAGCCCTTACCTGAAATGAAGTCTTGCATGTTTGAAGACACAGACCCTGGGATTTAACTCCATTTCTGAAGGGAGACACACAGCATAGTTCTCATCCATGGATCATACTCTGCTTCAGGGCAAGAAGCACGCTCTTGCTTTCTAGATTCTCTAATACAGCAGGAAACGTGAGTGTGCTAAGAACAAATGAACGGTGTTTCCTACACATACGGACCATATCTCTTCCAACTCTGCTTCTGAAACTGATACAAAGCACTGGTCCTATAACATCCGATGCTTGTCAGTTAAGATGAGAAACGTGTGAGCTTCATGAACGATGTAGTTCGTTTGAGCTGAAAAGTGACTGCCCTTCCCTGAAACGAAGTCTTGCATGTTGTAAGACACAGAGCCTGGGATTTAACATCATTTCTGAAGGGAAACACACAGCATAGTTCTCATCCATGGATCACACTCTGTTTCAGAGCAAGAAGAACACTCTTGCTTTCTAGATTCTCTAATACAGCAGGAAACGTGGTTGTGCTCAGAAAAAAAGAACTGTGTTTCCGACACATACAGACCATATCTAGTCCAACTCTGCTTGTGAAACTGAAACAAACCACAGGACCACTAACATCCAATGCTTGTCAGTTAAGATAATAAACTTGTGAGCTTCGTGAATGATGTAGTTCGTTTGAGCTGTAAAGTAACTGCCGTTACCTGAAAAGAATTCTTGTTTGTAGGAAGACTCAGAGCCTGGGATTTAACTCCATTTCTGAAGTGAAACACACAGCCGAGTTCTCATACATTGATCACACTCTGCTTTAGGGCAAGAAGCATGGTCTAGCTTTCTAGAGTCACTAAGACAGCAGGAAACGTGAGTGTGCTGAGAACAAAAGAACGGTGTTTCCTACACATACGGACCATATCTATTCCAACTCTGCTTCTGAAACTGATACAAAGCACTGGTCCTATAACATCCGATGCTTGTCATTTAAGATGAGAAACGTGTGAGCTTCGTGAACAATGTAGTTCGTTTGAGCTGTAAAGTAACAGCCCTTACCTGAAATGAAGTCTTGCGTGTTTGAAGACACAGAGATTGGGATTTAACTCCATTTCGAAGGGAAACACACAGCATAGTTCTCATCCATGGATCACACTCTGCTTCAGAGCAAGAAGCACGCTCTTGCTTTCTAGATTCTCTAATACAGCAGAAAACGTGAGTGTGCTAAGAACAAATGAACGGTGTTTCCTAAACATACGGACCATATCTAGTCCAACTCTGCTTCTGAAACTGATACAAAGCACTGGTCCTCTAACATCCAATGCTTGTCAGTTAAGATGAAAAACGTGTGAGGTTCGTGAATGATGTAGTTCGTTTGAGCTGTAAAGTAACAGCCCTTACCTGAAATGAAGTCTTGCATGTTTGAAGACACAGAGCCTGGGATTTAGCTCCATTTCTGAAGGGAGACACACAGCATAGTTCTCATCCATGGATCATACTCTGCTTCAGGGCAAGAAGCACGCTCTTGCTTTCTAGATTCTCTAATACAGCAGGAAACGTGAGTGTGCTAAGAACAAATGAACTGTGTTTCCTACACATACGGACCATATCTCTTCCAACTCTGCTTCTGAAACTGATACAAAGCACTGGTCCTATAACATCCGATGCTTGTCAGTTAAGATGGGAAACGTGTGAGTTTCATGAACGATGTAGTTCGTTTGAGCTGAAAAGTGACTGCCCTTCCCTGAAACGAAGTCTTGCATGTTGTAAGACACAGAGCCTGGGATTTAACTCCATTTCTGAAGGGAAACACACAGCATAGTTCTCATCCATGGATCACACTCTGTTTCAGAGCAAGAAGAACACTCTTGCTTTCTAGATTCTCTAATACAGCAGGAAACGTGGTTGTGCTCAGAACAAAAGAACTGTGTTTCCGACACATACAGACCATATCTAGTCCAACTCTGCTTGTGAAACTGAAACAAACCACAGGACCACTCACATCCAATGCTTGTCAGTTAAGATAATAAACTTGTGAGCTTCATGAATGATGTAGTTCGTTTGAGCTGTAAAGTAACTGCCGTTACCTGAAAAGAATTCTTGTTTGTAGGAAGACTCAGAGCCTGGGATTTAACTCCATTTCTGAAGTGAAACACACAGCCGAGTTCTCATACATTGATCACACTCTGCTTTAGAGCAAGAAGCATGGTCTAGCTTTCTAGAGTCACTAAGACAGCAGGAAACGTGAGTGTGCTGAGAACAAAAGAACGGTGTTTCCTACACATACGGACCATATCTATTCCAACTCTGCTTCTGAAACTGATACAAAGCACTGGTCCTATAACATCCGATGCTTGTCATTTCAGATGAGAAACGTGTGAGCTTCGTGAACGATGTAGTTCGTTTGAGCTGTAAAGTAACTGCCTTTACCTGATTCGAAGTCTTGCTTGTAGGAAGACTCAGAGCCTGGGATTTAACTCCATTTCGAAGGGAAACACACAGCAGAGTTCTCATCCATTGATCACACTCTGCTTTAGAGCAAGAAGCACGCTCTAGCTTTCTAGAGTCTCTAAGACAGCATGAAACGTGTGTGTGCTGAGAACAAATGAACGGTGTTACCTACACATACGGACCATATCTATTCCAACTCTGCTTCTGAAACTGATACAAAGCACTGGTCCTATAACATCCGATGCTTGTCAGTTAAGATGAGAAACGTGTGAGCTTCGTGTACAATGTAGTTCGTTTGAGCTGTAAAGTAACAGCCCTTACCTGAAATGAAGTCTTGCATGTTTGAAGACACAGAGACTGGGATTTAACTCCATTTCGAAGGGAAACACACAGCATAGTTCTCATCCATGGATCACACTCTGCTTCAGAGCAAGAAGCACGCTCTTGCTTTCTAGATTCTCTAATACAGCAGAAAACGTGAGTGTGCTAAGAACAAATGAACGGTGTTTCCTAAACATATGGACCATATCTAGTCCAACTCTGCTTCTGAAACTGATACAAAGCACTGGTCCTCTAACATCCAATGCTTGTCAGTTAAGATGAGAAACGTGTGAGCTTCGTGAATGATGTAGTTCGTTTGAGCTGTAAAGTAACAGCCCTTACCTGAAATGAAGTCTTGCATGTTTGAAGACAAAGAGCCTGGGATTTAACTCCATTTCTGAAGGGAGACACACAGCATAGTTCTCATCCATGGATCATACTCTGCTTCAGGGCAAGAAGCACGCTCTTGCTTTCTAGATTCTCTAATACAGCAGGAAACGTGAGTGTGCTAAGAACAAATGAACTGTGTTTCCTACACATACGGACCATATCTCTTCCATCTCTGCTTCTGAAACTGATACAAAGCACTGGTCCTATAACATCCGATGCTTGTCAGTTAAGATGAGAAACGTGTGAGCTTCATGAACGATGTAGTTCGTTTGAGCTGAAAAGTGACTGCCCTTCCCTGAAACGAAGTCTTGCATGTTGTAAGACACAGAGCCTGGGATTTAACTCCATTTCTGAAGGGAAACACACAGCATAGTTCTCATCCATGGATCACACTCTGTTTGAGAGCAAGAAGAACACTCTTGCTTTCTAGATTCTCTAATACAGTAGGAAACGTGGTTGTGCTCAAAAAAAAGAACTGTGTTTCCGACACGTACAGACCATATCTAGTCCAACTCTGCTTGTGAAACTGAAACAAACCACAGGACCACTAACATCCAATGCTTGTCAGTTAAGATGATAAACTTGTGAGCTTCGTGAACAATGTAGTTCGTTTGAGCTGTAAAGTAACTGCCCTTACCTGAAAAGAATTCTTGTTTGTAGGAAGACTCAGAGCCTGGGATTTAAATCCATTTCTGAAGTGAAACACACAGCCGAGTTCTCATCCATTGATCACACTCTGCTTTAGATTAAGAAGCACGCTCTAGCTTTCTAGAGTCTCTAAGACAGCAGGAAACGTGAGTGTGCTGACAACAAAAGAACGGTGTTTCCTACACTTACGGCCCATATCTCTTCCAACTCTGCTTCTGAAACTGGTACAAAGCACTGTTCCTATAACATCCGATGCTTGTCAGTTAAGATGAGAAACGTGTGAGCTTCGTGAACGATGTAGATCGTTGAGCTGTAAAGTAACTGCCCTTACCTGAAACGAAGTCTTGCATGTAGTAAGACACTGAGCCTGGGATTTAACTCCATTTCTGAGGGGAAAAACAAAGCATAGTTCTCATCCATGGATCACACTCTGCTTCAGAGCAAGAAGCACGCTCTTGCTTTCTAGATTCTCTAATACAGCAGGAAACGTGACTGTGCTAAGAACTAATGAACGGTGTTTCCTACACATACGGACCATATCTAGTCCAACTCTGCTTCTGAAACTGATACACAGAACTGGTACTCTAACATCCAATGCTTGTCAGTTAATTTGAGAAACGTGTGAGCTTCGTGAACGATGTAGTTCGTTTGATCTGAAAAGTGACTGCCCTTCCCTGATACGAAGTCTTGCATGTTGTAAGACACAGAGCCTGGGATTTAACTCCATTTCTGAAGGGAAACACACAGCATAGTTCTCATCCATGGATCACACTCTTTTTCAGAGCAAGAAGAACACTCTTGCTTTCTAGATTCTCTAATACAGCAGGAAACGTGGTTGTGCTCAGAACAAAAGAACTGTGTTTCCGACACATACAGACCATATCTAGTCCAACTCTGCTTGTGAAACTGAAACAAACCACAGGACCACTAACATCCAATGCTTGTCAGTTAAGATAATAAACTTGTGAGCTTCGTGAACGATGTAGTTTGTTTGAGCTGTAAAGTAACTGCCGTTACCTGAAAAGAATTCTTGTTTGTAGGAAGACTCAGAGCCTGGGATTTAACTCCATTTCTGAAGTGAAACACACAGCCGAGTTCTCATACATTGATCACACTCTGCTTTAGAGCAAGAAGCATGGTCTAGCTTTCTAGAGTCACTAAGACAGCAGGAAACGTGAGTGTGCTGAGAACAAAAGAACGGTGTTTCCTACACATACGGACCATATCTATTCCAACTCTGCTTCTGAAACTGATACAAAGCACTGGTCCTATAACATCCGATGCTTGTCATTTCAGATGAGAAACGTGTGAGCTTCGTGAACGATGTAGTTCGTTTGAGCTGTAAAGTAACTGCCTTTACCTGATTCGAAGTCTTGCTTGTAGGAAGACTCAGAGCCTGGGATTTAACTCCATTTCGAAGGGAAACACACAGCAGAGTTCTCATCCATTGATCACACTCTGCTTTAGAGCAAGAAGCACGCTCTAGCTTTCTAGAGTCTCTAAGACAGCATGAAACGTGTGTGTGCTGAGAACAAATGAACGGTGTTACCTACACATACGGACCATATCTATTCCAACTCTGCTTCTGAAACTGATACAAAGCACTGGTCCTATAACATCCGATGCTTGTCAGTTAAGATGAGAAACGTGTGAGCTTCGTGTACAATGTAGTTCGTTTGAGCTGTAAAGTAACAGCCCTTACCTGAAATGAAGTCTTGCATGTTTGAAGACACAGAGACTGGGATTTAACTCCATTTCGAAGGGAAACACACAGCATAGTTCTCATCCATGGATCACACTCTGCTTCAGAGCAAGAAGCACGCTCTTGCTTTCTAGATTCTCTAATACAGCAGAAAACGTGAGTGTGCTAAGAACAAATGAACGGTGTTTCCTAAACATATGGACCATATCTAGTCCAACTCTGCTTCTGAAACTGATACAAAGCACTGGTCCTCTAACATCCAATGCTTGTCAGTTAAGATGAGAAACGTGTGAGCTTCGTGAATGATGTAGTTCGTTTGAGCTGTAAAGTAACAGCCCTTACCTGAAATGAAGTCTTGCATGTTTGAAGACAAAGAGCCTGGGATTTAACTCCATTTCTGAAGGGAGACACACAGCATAGTTCTCATCCATGGATCATACTCTGCTTCAGGGCAAGAAGCACGCTCTTGCTTTCTAGATTCTCTAATACAGCAGGAAACGTGAGTGTGCTAAGAACAAATGAACTGTGTTTCCTACACATACGGACCATATCTCTTCCATCTCTGCTTCTGAAACTGATACAAAGCACTGGTCCTATAACATCCGATGCTTGTCAGTTAAGATGAGAAACGTGTGAGCTTCATGAACGATGTAGTTCGTTTGAGCTGAAAAGTGACTGCCCTTCCCTGAAACGAAGTCTTGCATGTTGTAAGACACAGAGCCTGGGATTTAACTCCATTTCTGAAGGGAAACACACAGCATAGTTCTCATCCATGGATCACACTCTGTTTGAGAGCAAGAAGAACACTCTTGCTTTCTAGATTCTCTAATACAGTAGGAAACGTGGTTGTGCTCAAAAAAAAGAACTGTGTTTCCGACACGTACAGACCATATCTAGTCCAACTCTGCTTGTGAAACTGAAACAAACCACAGGACCACTAACATCCAATGCTTGTCAGTTAAGATGATAAACTTGTGAGCTTCGTGAACAATGTAGTTCGTTTGAGCTGTAAAGTAACTGCCCTTACCTGAAAAGAATTCTTGTTTGTAGGAAGACTCAGAGCCTGGGATTTAAATCCATTTCTGAAGTGAAACACACAGCCGAGTTCTCATCCATTGATCACACTCTGCTTTAGATTAAGAAGCACGCTCTAGCTTTCTAGAGTCTCTAAGACAGCAGGAAACGTGAGTGTGCTGACAACAAAAGAACGGTGTTTCCTACACTTACGGCCCATATCTCTTCCAACTCTGCTTCTGAAACTGGTACAAAGCACTGTTCCTATAACATCCGATGCTTGTCAGTTAAGATGAGAAACGTGTGAGCTTCGTGAACGATGTAGATCGTTGAGCTGTAAAGTAACTGCCCTTACCTGAAACGAAGTCTTGCATGTAGTAAGACACTGAGCCTGGGATTTAACTCCATTTCTGAGGGGAAAAACAAAGCATAGTTCTCATCCATGGATCACACTCTGCTTCAGAGCAAGAAGCACGCTCTTGCTTTCTAGATTCTCTAATACAGCAGGAAACGTGACTGTGCTAAGAACTAATGAACGGTGTTTCCTACACATACGGACCATATCTAGTCCAACTCTGCTTCTGAAACTGATACACAGAACTGGTACTCTAACATCCAATGCTTGTCAGTTAATTTGAGAAACGTGTGAGCTTCGTGAACGATGTAGTTCGTTTGATCTGAAAAGTGACTGCCCTTCCCTGATACGAAGTCTTGCATGTTGTAAGACACAGAGCCTGGGATTTAACTCCATTTCTGAAGGGAAACACACAGCATAGTTCTCATCCATGGATCACACTCTTTTTCAGAGCAAGAAGAACACTCTTGCTTTCTAGATTCTCTAATACAGCAGGAAACGTGGTTGTGCTCAGAACAAAAGAACTGTGTTTCCGACACATACAGACCATATCTAGTCCAACTCTGCTTGTGAAACTGAAACAAACCACAGGACCACTAACATCCAATGCTTGTCAGTTAAGATAATAAACTTGTGAGCTTCGTGAACGATGTAGTTTGTTTGAGCTGTAAAGTAACTGCCGTTACCTGAAAAGAATTCTTGTTTGTAGGAAGACTCAGAGCCTGGGATTTAACTCCATTTCAGAAGTGAAACACACAGCCGAGTTCTCATACATTGATCACACTCTGCTTTAGAGCAAGAAGCATGGTCTAGCTTTCTAGAGTCTCTAAGACAGCAGGAAACGTGAGTGTGCTGAGAACAAAAGAACGGTGTTTCCTACACATACGGACCATATCTATTCCAACTCTGCTTCTGAAACTGATACAAAGCACTGGTCCTATAACATCCGATGCTTGTCATTTAAGATGAGAAACGTGTGAGCTTCGTGAACGATGTAGTTCGTTTGAGCTGTAAAGTAACTGCCTTTACCTGATTCGAAGTCTTGCTTGTAGGAAGACTCAAAGCCTCGGATTTAACTCCATTTCGAAGGGAAACACACAGCAGAGTTCTCATCCATTGATCACACTCTGCTTTAGAGCAAGAAGCACGCTCTAGCTTTCTAGAGTCTCTAAGACAGCATGAAACGTGTGTGTGCTGAGAACAAATGAACGGTGTTACCTACACATACGGACCATATCTATTCCAACTCTGCTTCTGAACCTGATACAAAGCACTGGTCCTGTAACATCCAATGCTTGTCAGTTAAGATGAGAAACGTGTGAGCTTCGTGAACAATGTAGTGCGTTTGAGCTGTAAAGTAACAGCCCTTACCTGAAATGAAGTCTTGCATGTTTGAAGACACAGAGACTGGGATTTAACTCCATTTCGAAGGGAAACACACAGCATAGTTCTCATCCATGGATCACACTCTGCTTCAGAGCAAGAAGCACGCTCTTGCTTTCTAGATTCTCTAATACAGCAGAAAACGTGAGTGTGCTAAGAACAAATGAACGGTGTTTCCTAAACATACGGACCATATCTAGTCCAACTCTGCTTCTGAAACTGATACAAAGCACTGGTCCTCTAACATCCAATGCTTGTCAGTTAAGATGAGAAACGTGTGAGCTTCGTGAATGATGTAGTTCGTTTGAGCTGTAAAGTAACAGCCCTTACCTGAAATGAAGTCTTGCATGTTTGAAGACACAGAGCCTGGGATTTAACTCCATTTCTGAAGGGAGACACACAGCATAGTTCTCATCCATGGATCATACTCTGCTTCAGGGCAAGAAGCACGCTCTTGCTTTCTAGATTCTCTAATACAGGAGGAAACGTGGTTGTGCTCAGAACAAAAGAACTGTGTTTCTGACACATACGGACCATATCTAATCCAAATCTGCTTGTGAAACTGAAAGAAACCACAGGTCCACTAACATCCAATGCTTGTCAGTTAAGATGATAAACTTGTGAGCTTCGTGAACAATGTAGTTCGTTTGAGCTGTAAAGTAACTGCCCTTACCTGAAAACAATTCTTGTTTGTAGGAAGACTCAGAGCCTGGGATTTAACTCCATTTCTGAAGTGAAACACACAGCCGAGTTCTCATCCATTGATCACACTATGCTTTAGATTAAGAAGCACGCTCTAGCTTTCTAGAGTCTCTAAGACAGCAGGAAACGTGAGTGTGCTGAGAACAAAAGAACGGTGTTTCCTACACTTACGGCCCATATCTCTTCCAACTCTGCTTCTGAAACTGATACAAAGCACTGGTCCTATTACATCCGATGCTTGTCAGTTAAGATGAGAAACGTGTGAGCTTCGTGAACGATGTAGATCGTTGAGCTGTAAAGTAACTGCCCTACCTGAAACGAAGTCTTGCATGTAGGAAGACACTGAGCCTGGGATTTAACTCCATTTCTGAGGGGAAAAACAAAGCATAGTTCTCATCCATGGATCACACTCTGCTTCAGAGCAAGAAGCACGCTCTTGCTTTCTAGATTCTCTAATACAGCAGGAAACGTGAGTGTGCTAAGAACTAATGAACGGTGTTTCCTACACATACGGACCATATCTAGTCCAACTCTCCTTCTGAAACTGATACACAGAACTGGTACTCTAACATCCAATGCTTGTCAGTTAATTTGAGAAACGTGTGAGCTTCGTGAACGATGTAGTTCGTTTGAGCTGAAAAGTGACTTCCCTTCCCTGATACGAAGTCTTGCATGTTGTAAGACACAGAGCCTGGGATTTAACTCCATTTCTGAAGGAAAACACACAGCATAGTTCTCATCCATGGATCACACTCTTTTTCAGAGCAAGAAGAACACTCTTGCTTTCTAGATTCTCTAATACAGCAGGAAACGTGGTTGTGCTCAGAACAAAAGAACTGTGTTTCCGACACATACAGACCATATCTAGTCCAACTCTGCTTGTGAAACTGAAACAAACCACAGGACCACTAACATCCAATGCTTGTCAGTTAAGATAATAAACTTGTGAGCTTCGTGAACGATGTAGTTCGTTTGAGCTGTAAAGTAACTGCCGTTACCTGAAAAGAATTCTTGTTTGTAGGAAGACTCAGAGCCTGGGATTTAACTCCATTTCTGAAGTGAAACACACAGCCGAGTTCTCATACATTGATCACACTCTGCTTTAGAGCAAGAAGCATGGTCTAGCTTTCTAGAGTCTCTAAGACAGCAGGAAACGTGAGTGTGCTGAGAACAAAAGAACGGTGTTTCTACACATATGGACCATATCTATTCCAACTCTGCTTCTGAAACTGATACAAAGCACTGGTCCTATAACATCCGATGCTTGTCAGTTAAGATGAGAAACGTGTGAGCTTCGTGAACAATGTAGTTCGTTTGAGCTGTAAAGTAACAGCCCTTACCTGAAATGAAGTCTTGCATGTTTGAAGACACAGAGCCTGGGATTTAACTCCATTTCTGAAGGGAAACACACAGCATAGTTCTCATCCATGGATCACACTCTGCTTCAGAGCAAGAAGCACGCTCTTGCTTTCTAGATTCTCTAATACAGCAGGAAACGTGAGTGTGCTAAGAACAAATGAACGGAGTTTCCTACACATACGGACCATATCTCTTCCAACTCTGCTTCTGAAACTGATACAAAGCACTGTTCCTATAACATCCAATGCTTGTCAGTTAAGATGAGAAACGTGTGAGCTTTGTGAATGATGTAGTTCGTTTGAGCTGTAAAGTAACTGCCCTTACCTGAAAAGAATTCTTGTTTGTAGGAAGACTCAGAGCCTGGGATTTAACTCCATTTCTGAAGTGAAACACACAGCCGAGTTCTCATCCATTGATCACACTCTGCTTTAGATTAAGAAGCACGCTCTAGCTTTCTAGAGTCTCTAAGACAGCAGGAAACGTGAGTGTGCTGAGAACAAATGAACGGTGTTTCCTACACATACGGCCCATATCTCTTCCAACTCTGCTTCTGAAACTGATACAAAGCACTGGTCCTATAACATCCGATGCTTGTCAGTTAAGATGAGAATCGTGTGATCTTCGTGAACGATGTAGTTCGTTTGAGCTGAAAAGTGACTGCCCTTCCCTGAAACGAAGTCTTGAATGATGGAAGACACAGAGCCTGGGATTTAACTCCATTTCTGAAGGGAAACACACAGCATAGTTCTCATCCATGGATCACACTCTGTTTCAGAGCAAGAAGAACACTCTTGCTTTCTAGATTCTCTAATACAGCAGTAAACGTGGTTGTGCTCAGAAAAAAAGAACTGTGTTTCCGACACATACAGAACATATCAAGTCCAACTCTGCTTGTGAAACTGAAACAAACCACAGGACCACTAACATCCAATGCTTGTCAGTTAAGATAATAAACTTGTGAGCTTCGTGAACGATGTAGTTCGTTTGAGCTGTAAAGTAACTGCCATTACCTGAAAAGAATTCTTGTTTGTAGGAAGACTCAGAGCCTGGGATTTAACTCCATTTCTGAAGTGAAACACACAGCCGAGTTCTCATACATTGATCACACTCTGCTTTAGAGCAAGAAGCATGGTCTAGCTTTCTAGAGTCTCTAAGACAGCAGGAAACGTGAGTGTGCTGAGAACAAAAGAACGGTGTTTCCTACACATACGGACCATATCTATTCCAACTCTGCTTCTGAAACTGATACAAAGCACTGGTCCTATAACATCTGATGCTTGTCATTTAAGATGAGAAACGTGTGAGCTTCGTGAACGATGTAGTTCGTTTGAGCTGTAAAGTAACTGCCTTTACCTGATTCGAAGTCTTGCTTGTAGGAAGACTCAGAGCCTGGGATTTAACTCCATTTCGAAGGGAAACACACAGCAGAGTTCTCATCCATTGATCACACTCTGCTTTAGAGCAAGAAGCACGCTCTAGCTTTCTAGAGTCTCTAAGACAGCATGAAACGTGTGTGTGCTGAGAACAAATGAACGGTGTTACCTACACATACGGACCATATCTATTCCAACTCTGCTTCTGAAACTGATACAAAGCACTGGTCCTATAACATCCGATGCTTGTCAGTTAAGATGAGAAACGTGTGAGCTTCGTGAACAATGTAGTTCGTTTGAGCTGTAAAGTAACAGCCCTTACCTGAAATGAAGTCTTGCATGTTTGAAGACACAGAGACTGGGATTTAACTCCATTTCGAAGGGAAACACACAGCATAGTTCTCATTCATGGATCACACTCTGCTTCAGAGCAAGAAGCACGCTCTTGCTTTCTAGATTCTCTAATACAGCAGAAAACGTGAGTGTGCTAAGAACAAATGAACGGTGTTTCCTAAACATACGGACCATATCTAGTCCAACTCTGCTTCTGAAACTGATACAAAGCACTGGTCCTCTAACATCCAATGCTTGTCATTTAAGATGAGAAACGTGTGAGCTTCGTGAATGAGGTAGTTCGTTTGAGCTGTAAAGTAACAGCCCTTACCTGAAATGAAGTCTTGCATGTTTGAAGACACAGAGCCTGGGATTTAACTCCATTTCTGAAGGGAGACACACAGCATAGTTCTCATCCATGGATCATACTCTGCTTCAGGGCAAGAAGCACGCTCTTGCTTTCTAGATTCTCTAATACAGCAGGAAACGTGAGTGTGCTAAGAACAAATGAACGGTGTTTCC
The DNA here is from genome assembly GCA_949786385.1 of Onychomys leucogaster. Taxonomy (NCBI): domain Eukaryota; kingdom Metazoa; phylum Chordata; class Mammalia; order Rodentia; family Cricetidae; genus Onychomys; species Onychomys leucogaster. The sequence continues at coordinate 1,689,284 of CATKUP010000037.1, read as the reverse complement.
TACACATACGGACCATATCTCTTCCAACTCTGCTTCTGAAACTGATACAAAGCACTGGTCCTATAACATCCGATGCTTGTCAGTCAAGATGAGAAACGTGTGAGCTTCATGAACGATGTAGTTCGTTTGAGCTGAAAAGTGACTCTCCTTCCCTGAAACGAAGTCTTGCATGTTGTAAGACACAGAGCCTGGGATTTAACTCCATTTCAGAAGGGAAACACACAGCATAGTTCTCATCCATGTATCACACTCTGTTTCAGAGCAAGAAGAACACTCTTGCTTTCTAGATTCTCTAATACAGCAGGAAAAGTGGTTGTGCTCAAAAAAAAGAACTGTGTTTCCCAAACATACGGACCATATCTAGTCCAACTCTGCTTGTGAAACTGAAACAAACCACAGGACCACTAACATCCAATGCTTGTAAGTTAAGATGATAAACTTGTGAGCTTCGTGAACAATGTAGTTTGTTTGAGCTGTAAAGTTACTGCCCTTACCTGAAAAGAATTCTTGTTTGTAGGAAGACTCAGAGCCTGGGATTTAACTCCATTTCTGAAGTGAAACACACAGCCGAGTTCTCATCCATTGATCACACTATGCTTTAGATTAAGAAGCACGCTCTAGCTTTCTAGAGTCTCTAAGACAGCAGGAAACGTGAGTGTGCTGAGAACAAAAGAACGGTGTTTCCTACACTTACGGCCCATATTCTTCCAACTCTGCTTCTGAAACTGATACAAAGCACTGGTCCTATAACATCCGATGCTTGTCAGTTAAGATGAGAAACGTGTGAGCTTCGTGAACGATGTAGATCGTTGAGCTGTAAAGTAACTGCCCTTACCTGAAACGAAGTCTTGCATGTTTGAAGACACAGAGACTGGGATCTAACTCCATTTCGAAGGGAAACACACAGCATAGTTCTCATCCATGGATCATACTCTGCTTCAGGGCAAGAAGCACGCTCTTGCTTTCTAGATTCTCTAATACAGCAGGAAACGTGAGTGTGCTAAGAACAAATGAACGGTGTTTCCTACACATACGGACCATATCTCTTCCAACTCTGCTTCTGAAACTGATACAAAGCACTGTTCCGATAACATCCGATGCTTGAAAGTTAAGATGAGAAACGTGTGAGCTTTGTGAACGATGTAGTTCGTTTGAGCTGAAAAGTGACTTCCCTTCCCTGAAACGAAGGCTTGCATGTTGGAAGACATAGAGCCTGGGATTTAACTCCATTTCTGAAGGGAAACACACAACAGAGTTCTCATCAATGGATCACACTCTTCTTTAGAGCAAGAAGGACACTCTTGCTTTCTAGATTCTCTAATACAGGAGGAAACGTGGTTGTGCTCAGAACAAAAGAACTGTGTTTCTGACACATACGGACCATATCTAATCCAAATCTGCTTGTGAAACTGAAAGAAACCATAGGTCCACTAACATCCAATGCATGTCAGTTAAGATGATAAACTTGTGAGCTTCGTGAACAATGTAGTTCGTTTGAGCTGTAAAGTAACTGCCCTTACCTGAAAAGAATTCTTGTTTGTAGGAAGACTCAGAGCCTGGGATTTAACTCCATTTCTGAAGTGAAACACACAGCCGAGTTCTCATCCATTGATCACACTCTGCTTTAGATTAAGAAGCACGCTCTAGCTTTCTAGAGTCTCTAAGACAGCAGGAAACGTGAGTGTGCTGAGAACAAATGAACGGTGTTTCCTACACATACGGCCCATATCTCTTCCAACTCTGCTTCTGAAACTGATACAAAGCACTGGTCCTATAACATCCGATGCTTGTCAGTTAAGATGAGAATCGTGTGATCTTCGTGAATGATGTAGTTCGTTTGAGCTGAAAAGTGACTGCCCTTCCCTGAAACGAAGTCTTGAATGATGGAAGACACAGAGCCTGTGATTTAACTCCATTTCTGAAGGGAAACAAACAGCATAGCTCTCATCCATGGATCACAATCTGCTTCAGAGCAATAAGGACACTCTTGCTTTCCAGATTCTCTAATACAGGAGGAAACGTGATTGTGCTCAGAACAAAAGAACTGTGTTTCTGACACATACGGACCATATCTAATCCAACTCTGCTTGTGAAACTGAAAGAAACCACAGGTCCACTAACATCCAATGCTTGTCAGTTAAGATGATAAACTTGTGAGCTTCGTGAACGATGTAGTTCGTTTGAGCTGTAACGAAACTGCCCTTACCTGAAACGAATTCTTTTTTGTAGGAAGACTCAGAGCCTGGGATTTAACCCCATTTCTGAAGTGAAACACACAGCAGAGTTCTCATCTATTGCTCACACTCTGCTTTAGAGCAAGAAGCACGCTCTAGCTTTCTAGAGTCTCTAAGACAGCATGAAACGTGTGTGTGCTGAGAACAAATGAACGGTGTTACCTACACATATGGACCATATCTATTCCAACTCTGCTTCTGAAACTGATACAAAGCACTGGTCCTATAACATCCGATGCTTGTCAGTTAAGATGAGAAACGTGTGAGCTTCGTGAACGATGTAGGTCGTTTGAGCTGAAAAGTGACTTCCCTTCCCTGATACGAAGTCTTGCATGTTGTAAGACACAGAGCCTGGGATTTAACTCCATTTCTGAAGGGAAACACACAGCATAGTTCTCATCCATGGATCACACTCTTTTTCAGAGCAAGAAGAACACTCTTGCTTTCTAGATTCTCTAATACAGCAGGAAACGTGGTTGTGCTCAGAACAAAAGAACTGTGTTTCCGACACATACAGACCATATCTAGTCCAACTCTGCTTGTGAAACTGAAACGAACCACAGGACCACTAACATCCAATGCTTGTCAGTTAAGATAATAAACTTGTGAGCTTCGTGAACGATGTAGTTCGTTTGAGCTGTAAAGTAACTGCCGTTACCTGAAAAGAATCCTTGTTTGTAGGAAGACTCAGAGCCTGGGATTTAACTCCATTTCTGAAGTGAAACACACAGCCGAGTTCTCATACATTGATCACACTCTGCTTTAGAGCAAGAAGCATGGTCTAGCTTTCTAGAGTCTCTAAGACAGCAGGAAACGTGAGTGTGCTGAGAACAAAAGAACGGTGTTTCTACACATACGGACCATATCTATTCCAACTCTGCTTCTGAAACTGATACAAAGCACTGGTCCTATAACATCCGATGCTTGTCAGTTAAGATGAGAAACGTGTGAGCTTCGTGAACAATGTAGTTCGTTTGAGCTGTAAAGTAACAGCCCTTACCTGAAATGAAGTCTTGCATGTTTGAAGACACAGAGCCTGGGATTTAACTCCATTTCTGAAGGGAAACACACAGCATAGTTCTCATCCATGGATCACACTCTGCTTCAGAGCAAGAAGCACGCTCTTGCTTTCTAGATTCTCTAATACAGCAGGAAACGTGAGTGTGCTAAGAACAAATGAACGGTGTTTCCTACACATACGGACCATATCTCTTCCAACTCTGCTTCTGAAACTGATACAAAGCACTGTTCCTATAACATCCAATGCTTGTCAGTTAAGAAGAGAAACGTGTGAGCTTTGTGAATGATGTAGTTCGTTTGAGCTGTAAAGTAACTGCCCTTACCTGAAAAGAATTCTTGTTTGTAGGAAGACTCAGAGCCTGGGATTTAACTCCATTTCTGAAGTGAAACACACAGCCGAGTTCTCATCCATTGATCACACTCTGCTTTAGATTAAGAAGCACGCTCTAGCTTTCTAGAGTCTCTAAGACAGCAGGAAACGTGAGTGTGCTGAGAACAAATGAACGGTGTTTCCTACACATACGGCCCATATCTCTTCCAACTCTGCTTCTGAAACTGATACAAAGCACTGGTCCTATAACATCCGATGCTTGTCAGTTAAGATGAGAATCGTGTGATCTTCGTGAACGATGTAGTTCGTTTGAGCTGAAAAGTGACTGCCCTTCCCTGAAACGAAGTCTTGAATGATGGAAGATTCAGAGCCTGGGATTTAACTCCATTTCTGAAGGGAAACAAACAGCATAGCTCTCATCCATGGATCACACTCTGCTTCAGAGCAATAAGGACACTCTTGCTTTCCAGATTCTCTAATATAGGAGGAAACGTGATTGTGCTCAGAACAAAAGAACTGTGTTTCTGACTCATACGGACCATATCTAATCCAACTCTGCTTGTGAAACTGAAAGAAACCACAGGTCCACTAACATCCAATGCTTGTCAGTTAAGATGATAAACTTGTGAGCTTCGTGAACGATGTAGTTCGTTTGAGCTGTAAAGAAACTGCCCTTACCTGAAACGAATTCTTGTTTGTAGGAAGACTCAGAGCCTGGGATTTAACCCCATTTCTGAAGTGAAACACACAGCAGAGTTCTCATCCATTGCTCACATTCTGCTTTAGAGCAAGAAGCACGCTCTAGCTTTCTAGAGTCTCTAAGACAGCATGAAACGTGTGTGTGCTGAGAACAAATGAACGGTGTTACCTACACATACGGACCATATCTATTCCAACTCTGCTTCTGAAACTGATACAAAGCACTGGTCCTATAACATCCGATGCTTGTCAGTTAAGATGAGAAACGTGTGAGCTTCGTGAACGATGTAGTTCGTTTGAGCTGTAAAGTAACTGCCGTTACCTGAAAAGAATTCTTGTTTGTAGGAAGACTCAGAGCCTGGGATTTAACTCCATTTCTGAAGGCAAACACACAGCCGAGTTCTCATACATTGATCACACTCTGCTTTAGAGCAAGAAGCATGGTCTAGCTTTCTAGAGTCTCTAAGACAGCAGGAAACGTGAGTGTGCTGAGAACAAAAGAACGGTGTTTCCTACACATACTGACCATATCTATTCCAACTCTGCTTCTGAAACTGATACAAAGCACTGGTCCTATAACATCCGATGCTTGTCATTTAAGATGAGAAACGTGTGAGCTTCGTGAACGATGTAGTTCGTTTGAGCTGTAAAGTAACTGCCTTTACCTGGTTCGAAGTCTTGCTTGTAGGAAGACTCAGAGCCTGGGATTTAACTCCATTTCGAAGGGAAACACACAGCAGAGTACTCATCCATTGATCACACTCTGCTTTAGAGCAAGAAGCACGCTCTAGCTTTCTAGAGTCTCTAAGACAGCATGAAACGTGTGTGTGCTGAGAACAAATGAACGGTGTTACCTACACATACGGACCATATCTATTCCAACTCTGCTTCTGAAACTGATACAAAGCACTGGTCCTATAACATCCGATGCTTGTCAGTTAAGATGAGAAACGTGTGAGCTTCGTGAACGATGTAGTTCGTTTGAGCTCTAAAGTATCAGCCCTTACCTGAAATGAAGTCTTGCATGTTTGAAGACACAGAGACTGGGATTTAACTCCATTTCGAAGGGAAACACACAGCATAGTTCTCATCCATGGATCACACTCTGCTTCAGAGCAAGAAGCACGCTCTTGCTTTCTAGATTCTCTAATACAGCAGAAAACGTGAGTGTGCTAAGAACAAATGAACGGTGTTTCCTAAACATACGGACCATATCTAGTCCAACTCTGCTTCTGAAACTGATACAAAGCACTGGTCCTCTAACATCCAATGCTTGTCAGTTAAGATGAGAAACGTGTGAGCTTCGTGAATGATGTAGTTCGTTTGAGCTCTAAAGTAACAGCCCTTACCTGAAATGAAGTCTTGCATGTTTGAAGACACAGAGCCTGGGATTTAACTCCATTTCTGAAGGGAGACACACAGCATAGTTCTCATCCATGGATCATACTCTGCTTCAGGGCAAGAAGCACGCTCTTGCTTTCTAGATTCTCTAATACAGCAGGAAACGTGAGTGTGCTAAGAACAAATGAACGGTGTTTCCTACACATACGGACCATATCTCTTCCAACTCTGCTTCTGAAACTGATACAAAGCAGTGGTCCTATAACATCCGATGCTTGTCAGTTAAGATGAGAAACGTGTGAGCTTCATGAACGATGTAGTTCGTTTGAGCTGAAAAGTGACTGCCCTTCCCTGATACGAAGTCTTGCATGTTGTAAGACACAGAGCCTGGGATTTAACTCCATTTCTGAAGGGAAACACACAGCATAGTTCTCATCCATGGATCACACTCTGTTTCAGAGCAAGAAGAACACTCTTGCTTTCTAGATTCTCTAATACAGCAGTAAACGTGGTTGTGCTCAGAAAAAAAGAACTGTGTTTCCGACACATACAGAACATATCAAGTCCAACTCTGCTTGTGAAACTGAAACAAACCACAGGACCACTAACATCCAATGCTTGTCAGTTAAGATAATAAACTTGTGAGCTTCGTGAACGATGTAGTTCGTTTGAGCTGTAAAGTAACTGCCGTTACCTGAAAAGAATTCTTGTTTGTAGGAAGACTCAGAGCCTGGGATTTAACTCCATTTCTGAAGTGAAACACACAGCCGAGTTCTCATACATTGAACACACTCTGCTTTAGAGCAAGAAGCATGGTCTAGCTTTCTAGAGTCTCTAAGACAGCAGGAAACGTGAGTGTGCTGAGAACAAAAGAACGGTGTTTCCTACACATACGGACCATATCTATTCCAACTCTGCTTCTGAAACTGATACAAAGCACTGGTCCTATAACATCCGATGCTTGTCAGTTAAGATGAGAAACGTTTTAGCTTCGTGAACGATGTAGTTCATTTGAGCTGAAAAAAGTTACTGCCCTCACTTGAAAGGAATTCTTGCTTGTAGGAAGACACAGAGCCTGGGATCTAACTCCATTTCTGAAGGGAAACACACAGCATAGTTCTCTTCCATGGATCACACTCTGCTTCAGAGCAAGAAGCACACTCTTGCTTTCTAGATTCTCTAATATAGCATTAAACGTGGTTGTGCTCAGAGCAAAAGAACTGTGATTTCGACACATACTGACCATATCTAGTCCAACTCTGCTTGTGAAACTGAAACAAACCACAGGTCCACTAACATCCAATGCTTGTCAGTTAAGATGATAAACTTGTGAGCTTCGTGAACGATGTAGTTCATTTGAGCTGTAAAGTAGCTAACCTTACCTGAAACGAATTCTTGTTTGTAGGAAGACTCAGAGCCTGGGATTTAACTCCATTTCTGAAGTGAAACACACAGCCGAGTTCTCATCCATTGAACACACTCTGCTTTAGTGCAAGAAGCACGCTCTAGCTTTCTCTAGTCTCTAAGATAGCAGGAAACGTGAGTGTGCTGAGTACAAAAGAATGGTGTTTCCTACACATACGGACCATATCTGTTCCAACTCTGCTTCTGAAACTGATACAAAGCACTGGTCCTATAACATCCGATGCTTGTCAGTTAAGATGAGAAACGTGTGAGCTTCGTGAACGATGTAGTTTGTTTGAGCTGAAAAGTGACTGCCCATACTTGAAAGGAATTCTTGCTTGTAGGAAGACAAAGAGCCTGGAATTTATCTCCATTTCTGAAGGGAAACACACCACAGAGTTCTCATATATAGATCACACTCTGCTTTAGAGCAAGAAGCACACTCTTGCTTTCCAGATTCACTAAGAGAGCAGGAAACCTGAGTGTGATGAGAACAAAAGAACGGTGTATCCTACACATACGAACCATATCTAGTTCAACTCTGCTTCTGAAACTGATACAAAGCATTGGTCCTATAACATCCGATGCTTGTCATTTAAGATGAGAAACGTGTGAGCTTCGTGAACGATGTAGTTCGTTTGAGCTGTAAAGTAACTGCCCTTACCTGAAAAGAATTCTTGTTTGTAGGAAGACTCAGAGCCTGGGATTTAACTCCATTTCTGAAGTGAAACACACAGCCGAGTTCTCATACATTGATCAGACTCTGCTTTAGAGCAAGAAGCATGCTCTAGCTTTCTAGATTCTCTAAGACATCAGGAAACGTGAGTGTGCTCAGAACAAATGAACGGTGTATCCTACACATACGGACCATATCTATTCCAACTCTGCTTCTGAAACTGATACAAAGCACTGGTCCTATAACATCCGATGCTTGTCATTTAAGATGAGAAACGTGTGAGATTCGTGAATGATGTAGGTCGTTTGAGCTGTAAAGTAACAGCCCTTACCTGAAACGAAGTCTTGCATGTTTGAAGACACAGAGCCTGGGATTTAACTCCATTTCTGAAGGGAAACACACAGCATAGTACTCATCCATGGATCACACTCTGCTTCAGAGCAAGAAGCACGCTCTTGCTTTCTAGATATTCTAATACAGCAGGAAACGTGAGTGTGCTAAGAACAAATGAACGGTGTTTCCTACACATACGGACCTTATCTAGTCCAACTCTGCTTCTGACACTGATACAAAGCACTGGTCCTCTAACATCCAATGCTTGTCGGTTAAGATGAGAAACGTTTTAGCTTCGTGAACGATGTAGTTCGTTTGAGCTGAAAAAAGTGACTGCCCTCACTTGAAAGGAATTCTTGCTTGTAGGAAGACACAGAGCCTGGGATCTAACTCCATTTCTGAAAGGAAACACCCAGCATAGTTCTCTTCCATGGATCACACTCTGCTTCAGAGCAAGAAGCACACTCTTGGTTTCTAGATTCTCTAATACAGCATTAAACGTGGTTGTGCTCAGAGCAAAAGAACTGTGATTTCGACACATACTGACCATATCTAGTCCAACTCTGCTTGTGAAACTGAAACAAACCACAGGTACACTAACATCCAATGCTTTTCAGTTAAGATGATAAACTTGTGAGCTTCGTGAACGATGTAGTTCATTTGAGCTGTAAAGTAGCTAACCTTACCTGAAATGAATTCTTGTTTGTAGGAAGACTCAGAGCCTGGGATTTAACTCCATTTCTGAAGTGAAACACACAGCCGAGTTCTCATACATTGATCAGACTCTGCTTTAGAGCAAGAAGCATGCTCTAGCTTTCTAGATTCTCTAAGAAAGCAGGAAACGTGAGTGTGCTGAGAACAAAAGAACGGTGTTTCCTACACATACGGACGATATCTGTTCCAACTCTGCTTCTGAAACTGATACAAAGCACTGGTCCTATAACATCAGATGCTTGTCAGTTAACATAAGAAACATGTGAGCTTCGTGAACGATGTAGTTTGTTTGAGCTGAAAAGTGACTGCCCATACTTGAAAGGAATTCTTGCTTGTAGGAAGACAAAGAGCCTGGAATTTATCTCCATTTCTGAAGGGAAACACACCACAGAGTTCTCATATATAGATCACACTCTGCTTTAGAGCAAGAGGCACACTCTTGCTTTCCAGAGTCACTAAGACAGCAGGAAACCTGAGTGTGATGAGAACAAAAGAACGGTGTATCCTACACATACGGACCATATCTAGTTCAACTCTGCTTCTGAAACTGATACAAAGCACTGGTCCTCTAAAATCCAATGCTTGTCAGTCAAGATGAGAAACGTGTGAGCTTTGTGAACGATGTAGTTCCTTTGAGCTGAAAAGTGACTGCCCTTCCCTGAAACGAAGTCTTGCATGTTGTAAGACACAGAGCCTGGGATTTAACTCCATTTCTGAAGGGAAACACACAGCATGGTTCTCATCCATGGATCACACTCTGTTTCAGAGCAAGAAGAACACTCTTGCTTTCTAGATTCTCTAATACAGCAGGAAACGTGGTTGTGCTCAGAAAAAAAGAACTGTGTTTCCGACACATACAGACCATATCTAGTCCTACTCTGCTTGTGAAACTGAAACAAACCCCAGGACCACTAACATCCAATGCTTGTCATTTTAGATAATATACTTGTGAGCTTCATGAACAATGTAGTTCGTTTGAGCTGTAAAGTAACTGCCCTTACCTGAAAAGAATTCTTGTTTGTAGGAAGACTCAGAGCCTGGGATTTAACTCCATTTCTGAAGTGAAACACACAGCCGAGTTCTCATACATTGATCAGACTCTGCTTTAGAGCAAGAAGCATGCTCTAGCTTTCTAGAGTCTCTAAGACAGCAGGAAACGTGAGTGTGCTCAGAACAAAAGAACGGTGTTTCCTACACATACGGCCCATATCTCTTCCAACTCTGCTTCTGAAACTGATACAAAGCACTGATCCTATAACATCTGATGCTTGTCAGTTAAGATGAGAAACGTGTGAGCTTCGTGAACGATGTAGATCGTTTGAGCTGTAAAGTAACTGCCCTTACCTGAAACGAGTCTTGCATGTAGGAAGACACTGAGCCTGGGATTAAACTCCATTTCTGAGGGGAAACACAAAGCATAGTTCTCATCCATCGATCACACTCTGCTTCAGAGCAAGAAGCACGCTCTTGCTTTCTAGATTCTCTAATACAGCAGGAAATGTGAGTGTGCTGAGAACAAATGAACGGTGTTACCTGCACATACGGACCATATCTATTCCAACTCTGCTTCTGAATCTGATACAAAGCACTTGTCCTATAACATCCGATGCTTGTCAGTTAAGATGAGAAACGTGTGAGCTTTGTGAACGATGTAGTTCGTTTGAGCTGTAAAGTAACAGCTCTTACCTGAAATGAACTCTTTCATGTTGGAAGACACAGAGCCTGGGATTTAACTCCATTTCTGAAGGGAAACACAAAGCACAGTTCTCATCCATGAAACACACTCTGCTTTAGAGCAATAAGCACGCTCTTGCTTTCTAGATTCTCTAAGACAGCAGAAAACGTGAGTGTGCTAAGAACTAATGAACGGTGTTTCCTACACATACGGACCATATCTAGTCCAACTCTGCTTCTGAAACTGATGCACAGAACTGGTACTCTAACATCCAATGCTTGTCAGGTAAGATGAGAAACGTGTGAGCTTCGTGAACGATGTAGATTGTTTGAGCTGAAAAGTGACTGCCCATACTTGAAAGGAATTCTTGCTTGTAGGAAGACAAAGAGCCAGGAATTTATCTCCATTTCTGAAGGGAAACACACCACAGAGTTCTCATATATAGATCAAACTCTGCTTTAGAGCAAGAAGCACACTCTTGCTTTCCAGATTCACTAAGACAGAGGGAAAACTGAGTGTGATTAGAACAAAAGAACGGTGTATCCTACACATACGAACCATATCTAGTTCAACTCTGCTTCTGAAACTGATACAAAGCACTGGTCCTCTAAAATCCAATGCTTGTCAGTCAAGATGAGAAACGTGTGAGCTTCGTGAACGATGTAGTTCGTTTGAGCTGAAAAGTGACTGCCCTTCCCTGAAACGAAGTCTTGCATGTTGTAAGACACAGAGCCTGGGATTTAACTCCATTTCTGAAGGGAAACACACAGCATAGTTCTCATCCATGGATCACACTCTGTTTCAGAGCAAGAAGAACACTCTTGCTTTCTAGATTCTCTAATACAGCAGGAAACGTGGTTGTGCTCAGAAAAAAAGAACTGTGTTTCCGACACATACGGACCATATCTAGTCCAACTCTGCTTGTGAAACTGAAACAAACCACAGGACCACTCACATCCAATGCTTGTCAGTTAAGATGATAAACTTGTGAGCTTCGTGAACAATGTAGTTCGTTTGAGCTGTAAAGTAACTGCCCTTACCTGAAAAGAATTCTTGTTTGTAGGAAGACTCAGAGCCTGGGATTTAACTCCATTTCTGAAGTGAAACACACAGCCGAGTTCTCATACATTGATCAGACTCTGCTTTAGAGCAAGAAGCATGCTCTAGCTTTCTAGATTCTCTAAGACAGCAGGAAACGTGAGTGTGCTGAGAACAAAAGAACGGTGTTTCCTACACATACGGACCATATCTAGTCCATCTCTACTTCTGAAACTGAGACAAATTACTGGTCCTCTAACATACGATGCTTGTCATTTAAGATGAGAAACGTGTGAGCTTCGTGAACGATGTATTTCGTTTGAGCTGTAAAGTAACTGCCCTTACCTGAAAAGAATTCTTGTTTGTAGGATGACTCAGAGCCTGGGATTTAACTCCATTTCTGAAGTGAAACACACAGCCAGGTTCTCATCCATTGATCACACTCTGCTTCAGATTAAGAAGCATGCTCTAGCTTTCTAGAGTCTCTAAGACAGCAGGAAACGTGAGTGTGCTGAGAACAAAAGAACGGTGTTTCCTACACATACGGCCCATATCTCTTCCAACTCTGCTTCTGAAACTGATACAAAGCACTGGTCCTATAACATCTGATGCTTGTCAGCTAAGATGAGAAACGTGTGAGCTTCGTGAACGATGTAGATCGTTTGAGCTGTAAAGTATCTGCCCTTACCTGAAACGAAGTCTTGCATGTAGGAAGACACTGAGCCTGGGATTTAACTCCATTTCTGAGGGAAAAAAAAAGCATAGTTCTCATCCATCGATCACACTCTGCTTCGGAGCAAGAAGCACGCTCTTGCTTTCTAGATTCTCTAATACAGCAGGAAACGTGAGTGTGCTGAGAACAAAAGAACGGTGTTTCCTACACATACGGACCATATCTCTTCCAACTCTGCTTCTGAAACTGATACAAAGCACTGCTCCTATAACATCCGATGCTTGGCAGTTAAGATGAGAAACGTGTGAGCTTCATGAACGATGTAGTTCGTTTGAGCTGAAAATTGACTGACCTTCCCTGAAACGAAGTCTTGCATGTTGGAACACACAGATCCTGGGATTTAACTCCATTTCTGAAGGGAAACACACAGCATAGTTCTCATCCATGGATCACACTCTGCTTCAGAGCAAGAAGAACACTCTTGCTTTCTAGATTCTCTAATACAGGAGGAAACCCGGTTGTGCACAGAACAAAAGAACTGTGTTTCTGACACATACGGACCATATCTAATCCAACTCTGCTTGTGAAACTGAAAGAAACCACAGGTCCACTAACATCCAATGCTTGTCAGTTAAGATGATAAACTTGTGAGCTTCGTGAACAATGTAGTTCGTTTCAGCTGTAAAGAAACTGCCCTTACCTGAAACGAATTCTTGTTTGTAGGAAGACTCAGAGCCTGGGATTTAACGCCATTTCTGAAGTGAAACACACAGCCGAGTTCTCATCCATAGATCACACTCTGCTTTAGAGCAAGAAGCACGCTCTAGCTTTCTAGAGTCTCTAAGACAGCAGGAAACGTGAGTGTGCTGAGAACAAATGAACGGTGTTACCTGCACATACGGACCATATCTATTCCAACTCTGCTTCTGAAACTGATACAAAGCACTGGTCCTATAACATCCGATGCTTGTCAGTTAAGATGAGAAACGTGTGAGCTTTGTGAAGGATGTAGTTCGTTTGAGCTGTAAAGTAACAGCTCTTACCTGAAATGAACTCTTTCATGTTGGAAGACACAGAGCCTGGGATTTAACTCCATTTCTGAAGGGAAACACAAAGCACAGTTCTCATCCATGAAACACACTCTGCTTTAGAGCAATAAGCACGCTCTTGCTTTCTAGATTCTCTAAGACAGCAGAAAACGTGAGTGTGCTAAGAACTAATGAACGGTGTTTCCTACACATACGGACCATATCTAGTCCATCTCTACTTCTGAAACTGAGACAAATTACTGGTCCTCTAACATACGATGCTTGTCATTTAAGATGAGAAACGTGTGAGCTTCGTGAACGATGTATTTCGTTTGAGCTGTAAAGTAACTGCCCTTACCTGAAAAGAATTCTTGTTTGTAGGATGACTCAGAGCCTGGGATTTAACTCCATTTCTGAAGTGAAACACACAGCCAGGTTCTCATCCATTGATCACACTCTGCTTCAGATTAAGAAGCATGCTCTAGCTTTCTAGAGTCTCTAAGACAGCAGGAAACGTGAGTGTGCTGAGAACAAAAGAACGGTGTTTCCTACACATACGGCCCATATCTCTTCCAACTCTGCTTCTGAAACTGATACAAAGCACTGGTCCTATAACATCTGATGCTTGTCAGCTAAGATGAGAAACGTGTGAGCTTCGTGAACGATGTAGATCGTTTGAGCTGTAAAGTATCTGCCCTTACCTGAAACGAAGTCTTGCATGTAGGAAGACACTGAGCCTGGGATTTAACTCCATTTCTGAGGGAAAAAAAAAGCATAGTTCTCATCCATCGATCACACTCTGCTTCGGAGCAAGAAGCACGCTCTTGCTTTCTAGATTCTCTAATACAGCAGGAAACGTGAGTGTGCTGAGAACAAAAGAACGGTGTTTCCTACACATACGGACCATATCTCTTCCAACTCTGCTTCTGAAACTGATACAAAGCACTGCTCCTATAACATCCGATGCTTGGCAGTTAAGATGAGAAACGTGTGAGCTTCATGAACGATGTAGTTCGTTTGAGCTGAAAATTGACTGACCTTCCCTGAAACGAAGTCTTGCATGTTGGAACACACAGATCCTGGGATTTAACTCCATTTCTGAAGGGAAACACACAGCATAGTTCTCATCCATGGATCACACTCTGCTTCAGAGCAAGAAGAACACTCTTGCTTTCTAGATTCTCTAATACAGGAGGAAACCCGGTTGTGCACAGAACAAAAGAACTGTGTTTCTGACACATACGGACCATATCTAATCCAACTCTGCTTGTGAAACTGAAAGAAACCACAGGTCCACTAACATCCAATGCTTGTCAGTTAAGATGATAAACTTGTGAGCTTCGTGAACAATGTAGTTCGTTTCAGCTGTAAAGAAACTGCCCTTACCTGAAACGAATTCTTGTTTGTAGGAAGACTCAGAGCCTGGGATTTAACGCCATTTCTGAAGTGAAACACACAGCCGAGTTCTCATCCATAGATCACACTCTGCTTTAGAGCAAGAAGCACGCTCTAGCTTTCTAGAGTCTCTAAGACAGCAGGAAACGTGAGTGTGCTGAGAACAAATGAACGGTGTTACCTGCACATACGGACCATATCTATTCCAACTCTGCTTCTGAAACTGATACAAAGCACTGGTCCTATAACATCCGATGCTTGTCAGTTAAGATGAGAAACGTGTGAGCTTTGTGAAGGATGTAGTTCGTTTGAGCTGTAAAGTAACAGCTCTTACCTGAAATGAACTCTTTCATGTTGGAAGACACAGAGCCTGGGATTTAACTCCATTTCTGAAGGGAAACACAAAGCACAGTTCTCATCCATGAAACACACTCTGCTTTAGAGCAATAAGCACGCTCTTGCTTTCTAGATTCTCTAAGACAGCAGGAAACGTGAGTGTGCTAAGAACTAATGAACGGTGTTTCCTACACATACGGACCATATCTAGTCCAACTCTGCTTCTGAAACTGATACAAAGCACTGGTCCTATAACATCTGATGCTTGTCAGCTAAGATGAGAAACGTGTGAGCTTCGTGAACGATGTAGATCGTTTGAGCTGTAAAGTAACTGCCCTTACCTGAAACGAAGTCTTGCATGTAGTAAGACACTGAGCCTGGGATTTAACTCCATTTCTGAGGGAAAAAAAAAGCATAGTTCTCATCCATCGATCACACTCTGCTTCAGAGCAAGAAGGACACTCTTGCTTTCTAGATTCTCTAATACAGCAGGAAACGTGAGTGTGCTGAGAACAAAAGAACGGTGTTTCCGACACATACGGACCATATCTAGTCCAACTCTGCTTGTGAAACTGAAACAAACCACAGGACCACTAACATCCAATGCTTGTCAGTTAAGATAATAAACTTGTGAGCTTCGTGAACAATGTAGTTCGTTTGAGCTGTAAAGTAACTGCCCTTACCTGAAAAGAATTCTTGTTTGTAGGAAGACTCAGAGCCTGGGATTTAACTCCATTTCTGAAGTGAAACACACAGCCGAGTTCTCATACATTGATCACACTCTGCGTTAGAGCAAGAAGCATGCTCTAGCTTTCTAGAGTCTCTAAGACAGCAGGAAACAAGAGTGTGCTGAGAACAAAAGAACGGTGTTTCCTACACATACGGACCATATCTATTCCAACTCTGCTTCTGAAACTGATACAAAGCACTGGTCCTATAACATCCGATGCTTGTCATTTAAGATGAGAAACATGTGAGCTTCGTGAACGATGTAGTTTGTTTGAGCTGAAAAGTGACTGTCCTTACCTGAAACGAAGTCTTTATTGTAGGACGACACAGAACCTGGGATTTCACTCCATTTCTGAAGGGAAACACACAGCAGAGTTCTCATCCATCGATCACACTCTGCTTTAGAGCAAGAAGCACACTCTTGCTTTCCAGATTCACTAAGACAGCGGGAAACCGGAGTGTGCTGAGAACAAAAGAACGGTGTATCCTACACATACGAACCATATCTAGTTCAACTCTGCTTCTGAAACTGATACAAAGCACTGGTCCTCTAAAATCCAATGCTTGTCAGTCAAGATGAGAAACGTGTGAGCTTCGTGAACGATGTAGTTCGTTTGAGCTGAAAAGTGACTGCCCTTCCCTGAAACGAAGTCTTGCATGTTGTAAGACACAGAGCCTGGGATTTAACTCCATTTCTGAAGGGAAACACACAGCATGGTTCTCATCCATGGATCACACTCTGTTTCAGAGCAAGAAGAACACTCTTGCTTTCTAGATTCTCTAATACAGCAGGAAACGTGGTTGTGCTCAGAAAAAAAGAACTGTGTTTCCGACACATACAGACCATATCTAGTCCTACTCTGCTTGTGAAACTGAAACAAACCACAGGACCACTAACATCCAATGCTTGTCATTTTAGATAATATACTTGTGAGCTTCATGAACAATGTAGTTCTTTTGAGCTGTAAAGTAACTGCCCTTACTTGAAAAGAATTCTTGTTTGTAGGAAGACTCAGAGCCTGGGATTTAACTCCATTTCTGAAGTGAAACACACAGCCGAGTTCTCATACATTGATCAGACTCTGCTTTAGAGCAAGAAGCATGCTCTAGCTTTCTAGATTCTCTAAGACAGCAGGAAACGTGAGTGTGCTGAGAACAAAAGAACGGTGTTTCCTACACATATGGACCATATCTATTCCAACTCTGTTTCTGAAACTGATACAAAGCAATGGTCCTATAACATCCGATGCTTGTCATTTAAGATGAGAAACATGTGAGCTTCGTGAATTATGTAGGTCGTTTGAGCTGAAAAGTGACTGCCCTTACCTGAAACGAAGTCTTTATTGTAGGAAGACACTGAGCCTGGGATTTAACTCCATTTCTGAGGGGAAACACAAAGCATAGTTCTCATCCATCGATCACACTCTGCTTCAGAGCAAGAAGCACGCTCTTGCTTTCTAGGTTCTCTAATACAGCAGGAAACGTGAGTGTGCTGAGAACAAAAGAACGGTGTTTCCTACACATACGGACCATATCTCTTCCAACTCTGCTTCTGAAACTGATACAAAGCACTGGTCCTCTAACATCCAATGCTTGTCAGTTAAGATGAGAAACGTGTGAGCTTCATGAACGATGTAGTTCGTTTGAGCTGAAAAGTGACTTCCCTTCCCTGAAACGAAGTCTTGCATGTTGGAACACACAGATCCTGGTATTTAACTCCATTTCTGAAGGGAAACACACAGCATAGTTCTCATCCATGGATCACACTCTGCTTCAGACCAAGAAGGACACTCTTGCTTTCTAGATTCTCTAATACAGGAGGAAACCCGGTTGTGCTCAGAACAAAAGAACTGTGTTTCTGACACATACGGACCATATCTAATCCAACTCTGCTTGTGAAACTGAAAGAAACCACAGGTCCACTAACATCCAATGCTTGTCAGTTAAGATGATAAACTTGTGAGCTTCGTGAACAATGTAGTTCGTTTCAGCTGTAAAGAAACTGCCCTTACCTGAAACGAATTCTTGTTTGTAGGAAGACTCAGAGCCTGGGATTTAAATCCATTTCTGAAGTGAAACACACAGCCGAGTTCTCATCCATAGATCACACTCTGCTTTAGAGCAAGAAGCACGCTCTAGCTTTCTAGAGTCTCTAAGACAGCAGGAAACGTGAGTGTGCTGAGAATAAATGAACGGTGTTACCTGCACATACGGACCATATCTATTCCAACTCTGCTTCTGAAACTGATACAAAGCACTGGTCCTATAACATCCGATGCTTGTCAGTTAAGATGAGAAACGTGTGAGCTTTGTGAAGGATGTAGTTCGTTTGAGCTGTAAAGTAACAGCTCTTACCTGAAATGAACTCTTTCATGTTAGAAGACACAGAGCCTGGGATTTAACTCCATTTCTGAAGGGAAACACAAAGCACAGTTCTCATCCATGAAACACACTCTGCTTTAGAGCAATAGGCACGCTCTTGCTTTCTAGATTCTCTAATACAGCAGAAAACGTGAGTGTGCTAAGAACTAATGAACGGTGTTTCCTACACATACGGACCATATCTAGTCCAACTCTGCTTCTGAAACTGATGCACAGAACTGGTACTCTAACATCCAATGCTTGTCAGGTAAGATGAGAAACGTGTGAGCTTCGTGAACGATGTAGATTGTTTGAGCTGAAAAGTGACTGCCCATACTTGAAAGGAATTCTTGCTTGTAGGAAGACAAAGAGCCAGGAATTTATCTCCATTTCTGAAGGGAAACACACCACAGAGTTCTCATATATAGATCAAACTCTGCTTTAGAGCAAGAAGCACACTCTTGCTTTCCAGATTCACTAAGACAGCGGGAAACCTGAGTGTGCTGAGAACAAAAGAACGGTGTATCCTACACATACGAACCATATCTAGTTCAACTCTGCTTCTGAAACTGATACAAAGCACTGGTCCTCTAAAATCCAATGCTTGTCAGTCAAGATGAGAAACGTGTGAGCTTCGTGAACGATGTAGTTCGTTTGAGCTGAAAAGTGACTGCCCTTCCCTGAAACGAAGTCTTGCATGTTGTAAGACACAGAGCCTGGGATTTAACTCCATTTCTGAAGGGAAACACACAGCATAGTTCTCATCCATGGATCACACTCTGTTTCAGAGCAAGAAGAACACTCTTGCTTTCTAGATTCTCTAATACAGCAGGAAACGTGGTTGTGCTCAGAAAAAAAGAACTGTGTTTCCTACACATACGGACCATATCTAGTCCAACTCTGCTTGTGAAACTGAAACAAACCACAGGACCATTCACATCCAATGCTTGTCAGTTAAGATGATAAAGTTGTAGGCTTCATGAACAATGTAGTTCGTTTGAGCTGTAAAGTAACTGCCCTTACCTGAAAAGAATTCTTGTTTGTAGGAAGACTCAGAGCCTGGGATTTAACTCCATTTCTGAAGGGAAACACACAGCCGAGTTCTCATACATTGATCAGACTCTGCTTTAGAGCAAGAAGCATGCTCTAGCTTTCTAGATTCTCTAAGACAGCAGGAAACGTGAGTGTGCTGAGAACAAAAGAACGGTGTTTCCTACACATACGGACCATATCTAGTCCATCTCTACTTCTGAAACTGAGACAAATTACTGTTCCTCTGACATACGATGCTTGTCATTTAAGATGAGAAACGTGTGAGCTTCGTGAACGATGTAGTTCGTTTGAGCTGTAAAGTAACTGCCCTTACCTGAAAAGAATTCTTGTTTGTAGGAAGACTCAGAGCCTGGGATTTAACTCCATTTCTGAAGTGAAACACACAGCCGAGTTCTCATACATTGATCAGACTCTGCTTTAGAGCAAGAAGCATGCTCTAGCTTTCTAGATTCTCTAAGACAGCAGGAAACGTGAGTGTGCTGAGAACAAAAGAACGGTGTTTCCTACACATACGGACCATATCTAGTCCATCTCTACTTCTGAAAGTGAGACAAATTACTGTTCCTCTGACATACGATGCTTGTCATTTAAGATGAGAAACGTGTGAGCTTCGTGAACGATGTAGTTCGTTTGAGCTGTAAAGTAACTGCCCTTACCTGAAAAGAATTCTTGTTTGTAGGATGACTCAGAGCCTGGGATTTAACTCCATTTCTGAAGTGAAACACACAGCCGAGTTCTCATCCATTGATCACACTCTGCTTCAGATTAAGAAGCATGCTCTAGCTTTCTAGAGTCTCTAAGACAGCAGGAAACGTGAGTGTGCTGAGAACAAAAGAACGGTGTTTCCTACACATACGGCCCATATCTCTTCCAACTCTGCTTCTGAAACTGATACAAAGCACTGGTCCTATAACATCTGATGCTTGTCAGTTAAGATGAGAAACGTGTGAGCTTCGTGAACGATGTAGATCGTTTGAGCTGTAAAGTAACTGCCCTTACCTGAAACGAGTCTTGCATGTAGGAAGACACTGAGCCTGGGATTAAACTCCATTTCTGAGGGGAAACACAAAGCATAGTTCTCATCCATCGATCACACTCTGCTTCAGAGCAAGAAGCACGCTCTTGCTTTCTAGATTCTCTAATACAGCAGGAAACGTGAGTGTGCTGAGAACAAATGAACGGTGTTACCTGCACATACGGACCATATCTATTCCAACTCTGCTTCTGAATCTGATACAAAGCACTGGTCCTAAAACATCCGATGCTTGTCAGTTAAGATGAGAAACGTGTGAGCTTTGTGAACGATGTAGTTCGTTTGAGCTGTAAAGTAACAGCTCTTACCTGAAATGAACTCTTTCATGTTGGAAGACACAGAGCCTGGGATTTAACTCCATTTCTGAAGGGAAACACAAAGCACAGTTCTCATCCATGAAACACACTCTTCTTTAGAGCAATAAGCATGCTCTTGCTTTCTAGAGTCTCTAAGACAGCAGGAAACGTGAGTGTGCTGAGAACAAAAGAACGGTGTTTCCTACACATACGGCCCATATCTCTTCCAACTCTGCTTCTGAAACTGATACAAAGCACTGGTCCTATAACATCTGATGCTTGTCAGCTAAGATGAGAAACGTGTGAGCTTCGTGAACGATGTAGATCGTTTGAGCTGTAAAGTAACTGCCCTTACCTGAAACGAAGTCTTGCATGTAGTAAGACACTGAGCCTGGGATTTAACTCCATTTCTGAGGGAAAAAAAAAGCATAGTTCTCATCCATCGATCACACTCTGCTTCAGAGCAAGAAGCACGCTCTTGCTTTCTAGATTCTCTAATACAGCAGGAAACGTGAGTGTGCTGAGAACAAAAGAACGGTGTTTCCGACACATACGGACCATATCTAGTCCAACTCTGCTTGTGAAACTGAAACAAACCACAGGACCACTAACATCCAATGCTTGTCAGTTAAGATAATAAACTTGTGAGCTTCGTGAACAATGTAGTTCGTTTGAGCTGTAAAGTAACTGCCCTTACCTGAAAAGAATTCTTGTTTGTAGGAAGACTCAGAGCCTGGGATTTAACTCCATTTCTGAAGTGAAACACACAGCCGAGTTCTCATACATTGATCACACTCTGCGTTAGAGCAAGAAGCATGCTCTAGCTTTCTAGAGTCTCTAAGACAGCAGGAAACAAGAGTGTGCTGAGAACAAAAGAACGGTGTTTCCTACACATACGGACCATATCTATTCCAACTCTGCTTCTGAAACTGATACAAAGCACTGGTCCTATAACATCCGATGCTTGTCATTTAAGATGAGAAACATGTGAGCTTCGTGAACGATGTAGTTTGTTTGAGCTGAAAAGTGACTGTCCTTACCTGAAACGAAGTCTTTATTGTAGGAAGACACAGAACCTGGGATTTCACTCCATTTCTGAAGGGAAACACACAGCAGAGTTCTCATCCATCGATCACACTCTGCTTTAGAGCAAGAAGCACACTCTTGCTTTCCAGATTCACTAAGACAGCGGGAAACCTGAGTGTGCTGAGAACAAAAGAACGGTGTATCCTACACATACGAACCATATCTAGTTCAACTCTGCTTCTGAAACTGATACAAAGCACTGGTCCTCTAAAATCCAATGCTTGTCAGTCAAGATGAGAAACGTGTGAGCTTCGTGAACGATGTAGTTCGTTTGAGCTGAAAAGTGACTGCCCTTCCCTGAAACGAAGTCTTGCATGTTGTAAGACACAGAGCCTGGGATTTAACTCCATTTCTGAAGGGAAACACACAGCATGGTTCTCATCCATGGATCACACTCTGTTTCAGAGCAAGAAGAACACTCTTGCTTTCTAGATTCTCTAATACAGCAGGAAACGTGGTTGTGCTCAGAAAAAAAGAACTGTGTTTCCGACACATACAGACCATATCTAGTCCTACTCTGCTTGTGAAACTGAAACAAACCACAGGACCACTAACATCCAATGCTTGTCATTTTAGATAATATACTTGTGAGCTTCATGAACAATGTAGTTCGTTTGAGCTGTAAAGTAACTGCCCTTACCTGAAAAGAATTCTTGTTTGTAGGAAGACTCAGAGCCTGGGATTTAACTCCATTTCTGAAGTGAAACACACAGCCGAGTTCTCATAGATTGATCAGACTCTGCTTTAGAGCAAGAAGCATGCTCTAGCTTTCTAGATTCTCTAAGACAGCAGGAAACGTGAGTGTGCTGAGAACAAAAGAACGGTGTTTCCTACACATATGGACCATATCTATTCCAACTCTGTTTCTGAAACTGATACAAAGCAATGGTCCTATAACATCCGATGCTTGTCATTTAAGATGAGAAACATGTGAGCTTCGTGAATTATGTAGGTCGTTTGAGCTGAAAAGTGACTGCCCTTACCTGAAACGAAGTCTTTATTGTAGGAAGACACTGAGCCTGGGATTTAACTCCATTTCTGAGGGGAAACACAAAGCATAGTTCTCATCCATCGATCACACTCTGCTTCAGAGCAAGAAGCACGCTCTTGCTTTCTAGGTTCTCTAATACAGCAGGAAACGTGAGTGTGCTGAGAACAAAAGAACGGTGTTTCCTACACATACGGACCATATCTCTTCCAACTCTGCTTCTGAAACTGATACAAAGCACTGGTCCTCTAACATCCAATGCTTGTCAGTTAAGATGAGAAACGTGTGAGCTTCATGAACGATGTAGTTCGTTTGAGCTGAAAAGTGACTTCCCTTCCCTGAAACGAAGTCTTGCATGTTGGAACACACAGATCCTGGTATTTAACTCCATTTCTGAAGGGAAACACACAGCATAGTTCTCATCCATGGATCACACTCTGCTTCAGAGCAAGAAGGACACTCTTGCTTTCTAGATTCTCTAATACAGGAGGAAACCCGGTTGTGCTCAGAACAAAAGAACTGTGTTTCTGACACATACGGACCATATCTAATCCAACTCTGCTTGTGAAACTGAAAGAAACCACAGGTCCACTAACATCCAATGCTTGTCAGTTAAGATGATAAACTTGTGAGCTTCGTGAACAATGTAGTTCGTTTCAGCTGTAAAGAAACTGCCCTTACCTGAAACGAATTCTTGTTTGTAGGAAGACTCAGAGCCTGGGATTTAAATCCATTTCTGAAGTGAAACACACAGCCGAGTTCTCATCCATAGATCACACTCTGCTTTAGAGCAAGAAGCACGCTCTAGCTTTCTAGAGTCTCTAAGACAGCAGGAAACGTGAGTGTGCTGAGAATAAATGAACGGTGTTACCTGCACATACGGACCATATCTATTCCAACTCTGCTTCTGAAACTGATACAAAGCACTGGTCCTATAACATCCGATGCTTGTCAGTTAAGATGAGAAACGTGTGAGCTTTGTGAAGGATGTAGTTCGTTTGAGCTGTAAAGTAACAGCTCTTACCTGAAATGAACTCTTTCATGTTAGAAGACACAGAGCCTGGGATTTAACTCCATTTCTGAAGGGAAACACAAAGCACAGTTCTCATCCATGAAACACACTCTGCTTTAGAGCAATAGGCACGCTCTTGCTTTCTAGATTCTCTAATACAGCAGAAAACGTGAGTGTGCTAAGAACTAATGAACGGTGTTTCCTACACATACGGACCATATCTAGTCCAACTCTGCTTCTGAAACTGATGCACAGAACTGGTACTCTAACATCCAATGCTTGTCAGGTAAGATGAGAAACGTGTGAGCTTCGTGAACGATGTAGATTGTTTGAGCTGAAAAGTGACTGCCCATACTTGAAAGGAATTCTTGCTTGTAGGAAGACAAAGAGCCAGGAATTTATCTCCATTTCTGAAGGGAAACACACCACAGAGTTCTCATATATAGATCAAACTCTGCTTTAGAGCAAGAAGCATACTCTTGCTTTCCAGATTCACTAAGACAGCGGGAAACCTGAGTGTGCTGAGAACAAAAAAACGGTGTATCCTACACATACGAACCATATCTAGTTCAACTCTGCTTCTGAAACTGATACAAAGCACTGGTCCTCTAAAATCCAATGCTTGTCAGTCAAGATGAGAAACGTGTGAGCTTCGTGAACGATGTAGTTCGTTTGAGCTGAAAAGTGACTGCCCTTCCCTGAAACGAAGTCTTGCATGTTGTAAGACACAGAGCCTGGGATTTAACTCCATTTCTGAAGGGAAACACACAGCATAGTTCTCATCCATGGATCACACTCTGTTTCAGAGCAAGAAGAACACTCTTGCTTTCTAGATTCTCTAATACAGCAGGAAACGTGGTTGTGCTCAGAAAAAAAGAACTGTGTTTCCTACACATACGGACCATATCTAGTCCAACTCTGCTTGTGAAACTGAAACAAACCACAGGACCATTCACATCCAATGCTTGTCAGTTAAGATGATAAAGTTGTAGGCTTCATGAACAATGTAGTTCGTTTGAGCTGTAAAGTAACTGCCCTTACCTGAAAAGAATTCTTGTTTGTAGGAAGACTCAGAGCCTGGGATTTAACTCCATTTCTGAAGTGAAACACACAGCCGAGTTCTCATACATTGATCAGACTCTGCTTTAGAGCAAGAAGCATGCTCTAGCTTTCTAGATTCTCTAAGACAGCAGGAAACGTGAGTGTGCTGAGAACAAAAGAACGGTGTTTCCTACACATACGGACCATATCTAGTCCATCTCTACTTCTGAAACTGAGACAAATTACTGTTCCTCTGACATACGATGCTTGTCATTTAAGATGAGAAACGTGTGAGCTTCGTGAACGATGTAGTTCGTTTGAGCTGTAAAGTAACTGCCCTTACCTGAAAAGAATTCTTGTTTGTAGGAAGACTCAGAGCCTGGGATTTAACTCCATTTCTGAAGTGAAACACACAGCCGAGTTCTCATACATTGATCAGACTCTGCTTTAGAGCAAGAAGCATGCTCTAGCTTTCTAGATTCTCTAAGACAGCAGGAAACGTGAGTGTGCTGAGAACAAAAGAACGGTGTTTCCTACACATACGGACCATATCTAGTCCATCTCTACTTCTGAAACTGAGACAAATTACTGTTCCTCTGACATACGATGCTTGTCATTTAAGATGAGAAACGTGTGAGCTTCGTGAACGATGTAGTTCGTTTGAGCTGTAAAGTAACTGCCCTTACCTGAAAAGAATTCTTGTTTGTAGGATGACTCAGAGCCTGGGATTTAACTCCATTTCTGAAGTGAAACACACAGCCGAGTTCTCATCCATTGATCACACTCTGCTTCAGATTAAGAAGCATGCTCTAGCTTTCTAGAGTCTCTAAGACAGCAGGAAACGTGAGTGTGCTGAGAACAAAAGAACGGTGTTTCCTACACATACGGCCCATATCTCTTCCAACTCTGCTTCTGAAACTGATACAAAGCACTGGTCCTATAACATCTGATGCTTGTCAGTTAAGATGAGAAACGTGTGAGCTTCGTGAACGATGTAGATCGTTTGAGCTGTAAAGTAACTGCCCTTACCTGAAAAGAATTCTTGTTTGTAGGAAGACTCAGAGCCTGGGATTTAACTCCATTTCTGAAGTGAAACACACAGCCGAGTTCTCATCCATAGATCACACTCTGCTTTAGAGCAAGAAGCACGCTCTAGCTTTCTAGAGTCTCTAAGACAGCAGGAAACGTGAGTGTGCTGAGAACAAATGAACGGTGTTACCTGCACATACGGACCATATCTATTCCAACTCTGCTTCTGAAACTGATACAAAGCTCTGGTCCTATAACATCTGATGCTTGTCAGTTAAGATGAGAAACGTGTGAGCTTTATGAAGGATGTAGTTCGTTTGAGCTGTAAAGTAACAGCTCTTACCTGAAATGAACTCTTTCATGTTGGAAGACACAGAGCCTGGGATTTAACTCCATTTCTGAAGGGAAACACAAAGCACAGTTCTCATCCATGAAACACACTCTGCTTTAGAGCAATAAGCACGCTCTTGCTTTCTAGATTCTCTAATACAGCAGAAAACGTGAGTGTGCTAAGAACTAATGAACGGTGTTTCCTACACATACGGACCATATCTAGTCCAACTCTGCTTCTGAAACTGATGCACAGAACTGGTACTCTAACATCCAATGCTTGTCAGTTAAGATGAGAAACGTGTGAGCTTCGTGAACGATGTAGTTTGTTTGAGCTGAAAAGTGACTGCCCATACTTGAAAGGAATTCTTGCTTGTAGGAAGACAAAGAGCCTGGAGTTTATCTCCATTTCTGAAGGGAAACACACCACAGAGTTCTCATATATAGATCACACTCTGCTGTAGAGCAAGAAGCACACCCTTGCTTTCCAGAGTCACTAAGACAGCAGGAAACCTGAGTGTGATGAGAACAAAAGAACGGTGTATCCTACACATACGGACCATATCTAGTTCAACTCTGCTTCTGAAACTGATACAAAGCACTGGTCCTCTAAAATCCAATGCTTGTCAGTCAAGATGAGAAACGTGTGAGCTTTGTGAACAATGTAGTTCGTTTGAGCTGAAAAGTGACTGCCCTTCCCTGAAACGAAGTCTTGCATGTTGTAAGACACAGAGCCTGGGATTTAACTCCATTCCTGAAGGGAAACACACAGCATAGTTCTCATCCATGGATCACACTCTGCTTCAGAGCAAGAAGGACAGTCTTGCTTTCTAGATTCTCTAATATAGGAGGAAACCCGGTTGTGCTCAGAACAAAAGAACTGTGTTTCTGACACATATGGACCATATCTAATCCAACTCTGCTTGTGAAACTGAAAGAAACCACAGGTCCACTAACATCCAATGCTTGTCAGTTAAGATGATAAACTTGTGAGCTTCGTGAACAATGTAGTTCGTTTCAGCTGTAAAGAAACTGCCCTTACCTGAAACGAATTCTTGTTTGTAGGAAGACTCAGAGCCTGGGATTTAACTCCATTTCTGAAGTGAAACACACAGCCGAGTTTTCATCCATAGATGACACTCTGCATTAGAGCAAGAAGGACGCTCTCGCTTTCTAGAGTCTCTAAGACAGCAGGAAACGTGAGTGTGCTGAGAACAAATGAACGGTGTTACCTGCACATACGGACCATATCTATTCCAACTCTGCTTCTGAAACTGATACAAAGCACTGGTCCTATAACATCCGATGCTTGTCAGTTAAGATGAGAAACGTGTGAGCTTTGTGAACGATGTAGTTCGTTTGAGCTGTAAAGTAACTGCCCTTACCTGAAAAGAATTCTTGTTTGTAGGAAGACTCAGAGCCTGGGATTTAACTCCATTTCTGAAGTGAAACACACAGCCGAGTTCTCATACATTGATCAGACTCTGCTTTAGAGCAAGAAGCATGCTCTAGCTTTCTAGATTCTCTAAGACAGCAGGAAACGTGAGTGTGCTGAGAACAAAAGAACGGTGTTTCCTACACATACGGACCATATCTAGTCCATCTCTACTTCTGAAACTGAGACAAATTACTGTTCCTCTGACATACGATGCTTGTCATTTAAGATGAGAAACGTGTGAGCTTCGTGAA
This sequence comes from Onychomys leucogaster, assembly GCA_949786385.1. Lineage (NCBI taxonomy): Eukaryota > Metazoa > Chordata > Mammalia > Rodentia > Cricetidae > Onychomys > Onychomys leucogaster. The sequence continues at coordinate 1,661,740 of CATKUP010000037.1, read as the reverse complement.
CGATGTAGTTCGTTTGAGCTGTAAAGTAACTGCCCTTACCTGAAAAGAATTCTTGTTTGTAGGATGACTCAGAGCCTGGGATTTAACTCCATTTCTGAAGTGAAACACACAGCCGAGTTCTCATCCATTGATCACACTCTGCTTCAGATTAAGAAGCATGCTCTAGCTTTCTAGAGTCTCTAAGACAGCAGGAAACGTGAGTGTGCTGAGAACAAAAGAACGGTGTTTCCTACACATACGGCCCATATCTCTTCCAACTCTGCTTCTGAAACTGATACAAAGCACTGGTCCTATAACATCTGATGCTTGTCAGTTAAGATGAGAAACGTGTGAGCTTCGTGAACGATGTAGATCGTTTGAGCTGTAAAGTAACTGCCCTTACCTGAAAAGAATTCTTGTTTGTAGGAAGACTCAGAGCCTGGGATTTAACTCCATTTCTGAAGTGAAACACACAGCCGAGTTCTCATCCATAGATCACACTCTGCTTTAGAGCAAGAAGCACGCTCTAGCTTTCTAGAGTCTCTAAGACAGCAGGAAACGTGAGTGTGCTGAGAACAAATGAACGGTGTTACCTGCACATACGGACCATATCTATTCCAACTCTGCTTCTGAAACTGATACAAAGCTCTGGTCCTATAACATCCGATGCTTGTCAGTTAAGATGAGAAACGTGTGAGCTTTATGAAGGATGTAGTTCGTTTGAGCTGTAAAGTAACAGCTCTTACCTGAAATGAACTCTTTCATGTTGGAAGACACAGAGCCTGGGATTTAACTCCATTTCTGAAGGGAAACACAAAGCACAGTTCTCATCCATGAAACACACTCTGCTTTAGAGCAAGAAGCACGCTCTAGCTTTCTAGAGTCTCTAAGACAGCAGGAAACGTGAGTGTGCTGAGAACAAATGAACGGTGTTACCTGCACATACGGACCATATCTATTCCAACTCTGCTTCTGAAACTGATACAAAGCTCTGGTCCTATAACATCCGATGCTTGTCAGTCAAGATGAGAAACGTGTGAGCTTCGTGAACGATGTAGTTCGTTTGAGCTGAAAAGTGACTGCCCTTCCCTGAAACGAAGTCTTGCATGTTGTAAGACACAGAGCCTGGGATTTAACTCCATTTCTGAAGGGAAACACACAGCATAGTTCTCATCCATGGATCACACTCTGTTTCAGAGCAAGAAGAACACTCTTGCTTTCTAGATTCTCTAATACAGCAGGAAACGTGGTTGTGCTCAGAAAAAAAGAACTGTGTTTCCTACACATACGGACCATATCTAGTCCAACTCTGCTTGTGAAACTGAAACAAACCACAGGACCATTCACATCCAATGCTTGTCAGTTAAGATGATAAAGTTGTAGGCTTCATGAACAATGTAGTTCGTTTGAGCTGTAAAGTAACTGCCCTTACCTGAAAAGAATTCTTGTTTGTAGGAAGACTCAGAGCCTGGGATTTAACTCCATTTCTGAAGTGAAACACACAGCCGAGTTCTCATACATTGATCAGACTCTGCTTTAGAGCAAGAAGCATGCTCTAGCTTTCTAGATTCTCTAAGACAGCAGGAAACGTGAGTGTGCTGAGAACAAAAGAACGGTGTTTCCTACACATACGGACCATATCTAGTCCAACTCTGCTTGTGAAACTGAAACAAACCACAGGACCATTCACATCCAATGCTTGTCAGTTAAGATGATAAAGTTGTAGGCTTCATGAACAATGTAGTTCGTTTGAGCTGTAAAGTAACTGCCCTTACCTGAAAAGAATTCTTGTTTGTAGGAAGACTCAGAGCCTGGGATTTAACTCCATTTCTGAAGTGAAACACACAGCCGAGTTCTCATACATTGATCAGACTCTGCTTTAGAGCAAGAAGCATGCTCTAGCTTTCTAGATTCTCTAAGACAGCAGGAAACGTGAGTGTGCTGAGAACAAAAGAACGGTGTTTCCTACACATACGGACCATATCTAGTCCATCTCTACTTCTGAAACTGAGACAAATTACTGTTCCTCTGACATACGATGCTTGTCATTTAAGATGAGAAACGTGTGAGCTTCGTGAACGATGTAGTTCGTTTGAGCTGTAAAGTAACTGCCCTTACCTGAAAAGAATTCTTGTTTGTAGGAAGACTCAGAGCCTGGGATTTAACTCCATTTCTGAAGTGAAACACACAGCCGAGTTCTCATACATTGATCAGACTCTGCTTTAGAGCAAGAAGCATGCTCTAGCTTTCTAGATTCTCTAAGACAGCAGGAAACGTGAGTGTGCTGAGAACAAAAGAACGGTGTTTCCTACACATACGGACCATATCTAGTCCATCTCTACTTCTGAAACTGAGACAAATTACTGTTCCTCTGACATACGATGCTTGTCATTTAAGATGAGAAACGTGTGAGCTTCGTGAACGATGTAGTTCGTTTGAGCTGTAAAGTAACTGCCCTTACCTGAAAAGAATTCTTGTTTGTAGGATGACTCAGAGCCTGGGATTTAACTCCATTTCTGAAGTGAAACACACAGCCGAGTTCTCATCCATTGATCACACTCTGCTTCAGATTAAGAAGCATGCTCTAGCTTTCTAGAGTCTCTAAGACAGCAGGAAACGTGAGTGTGCTGAGAACAAAAGAACGGTGTTTCCTACACATACGGCCCATATCTCTTCCAACTCTGCTTCTGAAACTGATACAAAGCACTGGTCCTATAACATCTGATGCTTGTCAGTTAAGATGAGAAACGTGTGAGCTTCGTGAACGATGTAGATCGTTTGAGCTGTAAAGTAACTGCCCTTACCTGAAAAGAATTCTTGTTTGTAGGAAGACTCAGAGCCTGGGATTTAACTCCATTTCTGAAGTGAAACACACAGCCGAGTTCTCATCCATAGATCACACTCTGCTTTAGAGCAAGAAGCACGCTCTAGCTTTCTAGAGTCTCTAAGACAGCAGGAAACGTGAGTGTGCTGAGAACAAATGAACGGTGTTACCTGCACATACGGACCATATCTATTCCAACTCTGCTTCTGAAACTGATACAAAGCTCTGGTCCTATAACATCCGATGCTTGTCAGTTAAGATGAGAAACGTGTGAGCTTTATGAAGGATGTAGTTCGTTTGAGCTGTAAAGTAACAGCTCTTACCTGAAATGAACTCTTTCATGTTGGAAGACACAGAGCCTGGGATTTAACTCCATTTCTGAAGGGAAACACAAAGCACAGTTCTCATCCATGAAACACACTCTGCTTTAGAGCAATAAGCACGCTCTTGCTTTCTAGATTCTCTAATACAGCAGAAAACGTGAGTGTGCTAAGAACTAATGAACGGTGTTTCCTACACATACGGACCATATCTAGTCCAACTCTGCTTCTGAAACTGATGCACAGAACTGGTACTCTAACATCCAATGCTTGTCAGTTAAGATGAGAAACGTGTGAGCTTCGTGAACGATGTAGTTTGTTTGAGCTGAAAAGTGACTGCCCATACTTGAAAGGAATTCTTGCTTGTAGGAAGACAAAGAGCCTGGAGTTTATCTCCATTTCTGAAGGGAAACACACCACAGAGTTCTCATATATAGATCACACTCTGCTGTAGAGCAAGAAGCACACCCTTGCTTTCCAGAGTCACTAAGACAGCAGGAAACCTGAGTGTGATGAGAACAAAAGAACGGTGTATCCTACACATACGGACCATATCTAGTTCAACTCTGCTTCTGAAACTGATACAAAGCATTGGTCCTCTAAAATCCAATGCTTGTCAGTCAAGATGAGAAACGTGTGAGCTTTGTGAACAATGTAGTTCGTTTGAGCTGAAAAGTGACTGCCCTTCCCTGAAACGAAGTCTTGCATGTTGTAAGACACAGAGCCTGGGATTTAACTCCATTCCTGAAGGGAAACACACAGCATAGTTCTCATCCATGGATCACACTCTGCTTCAGAGCAAGAAGGACAGTCTTGCTTTCTAGATTCTCTAATATAGGAGGAAACCCGGTTGTGCTCAGAACAAAAGAACTGTGTTTCTGACACATACGGACCATATCTAATCCAACTCTGCTTGTGAAACTGAAAGAAACCACAGGTCCACTAACATCCAATGCTTGTCAGTTAAGATGATAAACTTGTGAGCTTCGTGAACAATGTAGTTTGTTTCAGCTGTAAAGAAACTGCCCTTACCTGAAACGAATTCTTGTTTGTAGGAAGACTCAGAGCCTGGGATTTAACTCCATTTCTGAAGTGAAACACACAGCCGAGTTCTCATCCATAGATGACACTCTGCATTAGAGCAAGAAGGACGCTCTCGCTTTCTAGAGTCTCTAAGACAGCAGGAAACGTGAGTGTGCTGAGAACAAATGAACGGTGTTACCTGCACATACGGACCATATCTATTCCAACTCTGCTTCTGAAACTGATACAAAGCACTGGTCCTATAACATCCGATGCTTGTCAGTTAAGATGAGAAACGTGTGAGCTTTGTGAACGATGTAGTTCGTTTGAGCTGTAAAGTAACTGCCCTTACCTGAAAAGAATTCTTGTTTGTAGGAAGACTCAGAGCCTGGGATTTAACTCCATTTCTGAAGTGAAACACACAGCCGAGTTCTCATACATTGATCAGACTCTGCTTTAGAGCAAGAAGCATGCTCTAGCTTTCTAGATTCTCTAAGACAGCAGGAAACGTGAGTGTGCTGAGAACAAAAGAACGGTGTTTCCTACACATACGGACCATATCGAGTCCATCTCTACTTCTGAAACTGAGACAAATTACTGTTCCTCTGACATACGATGCTTGTCATTTAAGATGAGAAACGTGTGAGCTTCGTGAACGATGTAGTTCGTTTGAGCTGTAAAGTAACTGCCCTTACCTGAAAAGAATTCTTGTTTGTAGGATGACTCAGAGCCTGGGATTTAACTCCATTTCTGAAGTGAAACACACAGCCGAGTTCTCATCCATTGATCACACTCTGCTTCAGATTAAGAAGCATGCTCTAGCTTTCTAGAGTCTCTAAGACAGCAGGAAACGTGAGTGTGCTGAGAACAAAAGAACGGTGTTTCCTACACATACGGCCCATATCTCTTCCAACTCTGCTTCTGAAACTGATACAAAGCACTGGTCCTATAACATCTGATGCTTGTCAGTTAAGATGAGAAACGTGTGAGCTTCGTGAACGATGTAGATCGTTTGAGCTGTAAAGTAACTGCCCTTACCTGAAACGAGTCTTGCATGTAGGAAGACACTGAGCCTGGGATTAAACTCCATTTCTGAGGGGAAACACAAAGCATAGTTCTCATCCATCGATCACACTCTGCTTCAGAGCAAGAAGCACGCTCTTGCTTTCTAGATTCTCTAATACAGCAGGAAACGTGAGTGTGCTGAGAACAAATGAACGGTGTTACCTGCACATACGGACCATATCTATTCCAACTCTGCTTCTGAATCTGATACAAAGCACTGGTCCTAAAACATCCGATGCTTGTCAGTTAAGATGAGAAACGTGTGAGCTTTGTGAACGATGTAGTTCGTTTGAGCTGTAAAGTAACAGCTCTTACCTGAAATGAACTCTTTCATGTTGGAAGACACAGAGCCTGGGATTTAACTCCATTTCTGAAGGGAAACACAAAGCACAGTTCTCATCCATGAAACACACTCTTCTTTAGAGCAATAAGCATGCTCTTGCTTTCTAGATTCTCTAATACAGCAGGAAACGTGAGTGTGCTGAGAACAAATGAACGGTGTTACCTGCACATACGGACCATATCTATTCCAACTCTGCTTCTGAATCTGATACAAAGCACTGGTCCTATAACATCCGATGCTTGTTAGTTAAGATGAGAAACGTGTGAGCTTTGTGAACGATGTAGTTCGTTTGAGCTGTAAAGTAACAGCTCTTACCTGAAATGAACTCTTTCATGTTGGAAGACACAGAGCCTGGGATTTAACTCCATTTCTGAAGGGAAACACAAAGCACAGTTCTCATCCATGAAACACACTCTTCTTTAGAGCAATAAGCACGCTCTTGCTTTCTAGATTCTCTAAGACAGCAGAAAACGTGAGTGTGCTAAGAACTAATGAACGGTGTTTCCTACACATACGGACCATATCTAGTACAACTCTGCTTCTGAAACTGATGCACAGAACTGGTACTCTAACATCCAATGCTTGTCAGTTAAGATGAGAAACGTGTGAGCTTCGTGAACGATGTAGACTGTTTGAGCTGAAAAGTGACTGCCCATACTTGAAAGGAATTCTTGCTTGTAGGAAGACAAAGAGCCAGGAATTTATCTCCATTTCTGAAGGGAAACACACCACAGAGTTCTCATATATAGATCAAACTCTGCTTTAGAGCAAGAAGCACGCTCTTGCTTTCTAGATTCTCTAAGACAGCAGGAAACGTGAGTGTGCTGAGAACAAAAGAACGGTGTTTCCTACACATACGGACCATATCTCTTCCAACTCTGCTTCTGAAACTGATACAAAGCACTGGTCCTCTAAAATCCAATGCTTGTCAGTCAAGATGAGAAACGTGTGAGCTTTGTGAACAATGTAGTTCGTTTGAGCTGAAAAGTGACTGCCCTTCCCTGAAACGAAGTCTTGCATGTTGTAAGACACAGAGCCTGGGATTTAACTCCATTCCTGAAGGGAAACACACAGCATAGTTCTCATCCATGGATCACACTCTGCTTCAGAGCAAGAAGGACAGTCTTGCTTTCTAGATTCTCTAATATAGGAGGAAACCCGGTTGTGCTCAGAACAAAAGAACTGTGTTTCTGACACATACGGACCATATCTAATCCAACTCTGCTTGTGAAACTGAAAGAAACCACAGGTCCACTAACATCCAATGCTTGTCAGTTAAGATGATAAACTTGTGAGCTTCGTGAACAATGTAGTTCGTTTCAGCTGTAAAGAAACTGCCCTTACCTGAAACGAATTCTTGTTTGTAGGAAGACTCAGAGCCTGGGATTTAACTCCATTTCTGAAGTGAAACACACAGCCGAGTTCTCATCCATAGATGACACTCTGCATTAGAGCAAGAAGGACGCTCTCGCTTTCTAGAGTCTCTAAGACAGCAGGAAACGTGAGTGTGCTGAGAACAAATGAACGGTGTTACCTGCACATACGGACCATATCTATTCCAACTCTGCTTCTGAAACTGATACAAAGCACTGGTCCTATAACATCCGATGCTTGTCAGTTAAGATGAGAAACGTGTGAGCTTTGTGAACGATGTAGTTCGTTTGAGCTGTAAAGTAACAGCTCTTACCTGAAATGAACTCTTTCATGTTGGAAGACACAGAGCCTGGGATTTAACTCCATTTCTGAAGGGAAACACAAAGCACAGTTCTCATCCATGAAACACACTCTGCTTTAGAGCAATAAGCACGCTCTTGCTTTCTAGATTCTCTAATACAACAGAAAACGTGAGTGTGCTAAGAACTAATGAACGGTGTTTCCTACACATACGGACCATATCTAGTCCAACTCTGCTTCTGAAACTGATGCACAGTACTGGTACTCTAACATCCAATGCTTGTCAGTTAAGATGAGAAACGTGTGAGCTTCGTGAACGATGTAGTTTGTTTGAGCTGAAAAGTGACTGCCCATACTTGAAAGGAATTCTTGCTTGTAGGAAGACAAAGAGCCTGGAATTTATCTCCATTTATGAAGGGAAACACACCACAGAGTTCTCATATATAGATCACACTCTGCTGTAGTGCAAGAAGCACACTCTTGCTTTCCAGAGTCACTAAGACAGCAGGAAACCTGAGTGTGATGAGAACAAAAGAAAGGTGTATCCTACACATACGGACAATATCTTGTCCAACTCTGCTTGTGAAACTGAAACAAACCACAGGACCACTAACATCCAATGCTTGTCAGTTAAGATAATAAACTTGTGAGCTTCGTGAACAATGTAGTTCGTTTGAGCTGTAAAGTAACTGCCCTTACCTGAAAAGAATTCTTGTTTGTAGGAAGACTCAGAGCCTGGGATTTAACTCCATTTATGAAGTGAAACACACAGCCGAGTTCTCATACATTGATCACACTCTGCTTTAGAGCAAGAAGCATGCTCTAGCTTTCTAGAGTCTCTAAGACAGCAGGAAACATGAGTGTGCTGAGAACAAAAGAACGGTGTTTCCTACACATACGGACCATATCTATTCCAACTCTGCTTCTGAAACTGATACAAAGCACTGGTCCTATAACATCCGATGATTGCCAGTTAAGATGAGAAAGGTGTGAGCTTCGTGAACGATGTAGTTCGTTTGAGCTGTAAAGTAACAGCCCTTACCTGAAATGAAGTCTTGCATGTTTGAAGACACAGAGACTGGGATTTAACTCCATTTCTGAAGGGAAACACAAAGCATAGTTCTCATCCATGGATCACACTCTGCTTGAGAGCAAGAAGCACGCTCTTGCTTTCTAGATTCTCTAATACAGCAGGAAACATGAGTGTGCTAAGAACAAATGAACGGTGTTTCCTACACATACGGACCATATCTCTTCCAACTCTGCTTCTGAAACTGATACAAAGCACTGGTCCTATAACATCCGATGCTTGTCAGTTAAGATGAGAAACGTGTGAGCTTCGTGAACGATGTAGTTCGTTTGAGCTGAAAAGTGACTTCCCTTCCCTGAAACGAAGGCTTGCATGTTTGAAGACACAGAGCCTGGGATTTAACTCCATTTCTGAAGGGAAACACACAGCACATTTCTCATCAATGGATCACACTCTGCTTCAGAGCAAGAAGGACACTCTTGCTTTCTAGATTCTCTAATACAGGAGGAAACGTGGTTGTGCTCAGAACAAAAGAACTGTGTTTCTGACACATACGGACCATACCTAATCCAACTCTGCTTGTGTAACTGAAAGAAACCACAGGTCCACTAACATCCAATGCTTGTCAGTTAAGATGATAAACTTGTGAGCTTCGTGAACAATGTAGTTCGTTTGAGCTGTAAAGTAACTGCCCTTACCTGAAAAGAATTCTTGTTTGTAGGAAGACTCAGAGCCTGGGATTTAACTCCATTTCTGAAGTGAAACACACAGCCGAGTTCTCATCCATGGATCACACTCTGCTTTAGATTAAGAAGCACGCTCTAGCTTTCTAGAGTCTCTAAGACAGCAGGAAACATGAGTGTGCTGAGAACAAAAGAACGGTGTTTCCTACACATACGACCCATATCTCTTCCAACTCTGCTTCTGAAACTGATACAAAGCACTGGTCCTATAACATCCAATGCTTGTCAGTTAAGATGAGAAACGTGTGAGCTTCGTGAACGATGTAGTTCGTTTGAGCTGTAAAGTAACTGCCCTTACCTGAAACGAAGTCTTTATTGTAGGAAGACACAGAGCCTGGGATTTCACTCCATTTCTGAAGGGAAACACACAGCAGAGTTCTGATCCATTGATCACACTCTGCTTTAGAGCAAGAAGCACGCTCTTGCTTTCTAGAGTCTCTAAGACAGCAGGAAACGTGAGTGTGCTGAGAACAAAAGAACGGTGTTTCCTACACATACGGACCATATCTAGTCCATCTCTACTTCTGAAACTGAGACAAATTACTGGTCCTCTAACATCCGATGCTTGTCATTTAAGATGAGAAACGTGTGAGCTTCGTGAACGATGTAGTTCGTTTGAGCTGTAAAGTAACTGCCTTTACCTGATTCGAAGTCTTGCTTGTAGGAAGACTCAGAGCCTGGGATTTAACTCCATTTCGAAGTGAAACACACAGCGGAGTTCTCATCCATGGATCACACTGTGCTTCAGAGCAAGAAGCACGCTCTTGCTTTCTAGATTCTCTAATACAGCAGGAAACGTGAGTATGCTAAGAACAAATGGACGGTGTTTCCTACACATACGGACCTTATCTAGTCCAACTCTGCTTCTGAAACTGATACAAAGCACTGGTCCTCTAACATCCAATGCTTGTCGGTTAAGATGAGAAATGTGTGAGCTTCGTGAAAGATGTAGTTCGTTTGAGCTGAAAAGTGACTGCCCTTCCCTGAAACGAAGTCTTGCATGTTGTAAGACACAGAGCCTGGGATTTAACTCGATTTCTGAAGGGAAACACACCACAGAGTTCTCAAATATAGATCACACTCTGCTTTAGAGCAAGAAGCACACTCTTGCTTTCCAGAGTCACTAAGACAGCAGGAAACCTGAGTGTGATGAGAACCAAAGAACGGTGTATCCTACACATACGGACCATATCTAGTTCAACTCTGCTTCTGAAACTGATACAAAGCACTGGTCCTCTAAAATCCAATGCTTGTCAGTCAAGATGAGAAACGTGTGAGCTTTGTGAACGATGTAGTTCCTTTGAGCTGAAAAGTGACTGCCCTTCCCTGAAACGAAGTCTTGCATGTTGTAAGACACAGAGCCTGGGATTTAACTCCATTTCTGAAGGGAAACACACAGCATGGTTCTCATCCATGGATCACACTCTGTTTCAGAGCAAGAAGAACACTCTTGCTTTCTAGATTCTCTAATACAGCAGGAAACGTGGTTGTGCTCAGAAAAAAAGAACTGTGTTTCCGACACATATGGACCATATCTAGTCCAACTCTGCTTGTGAAACTGAAACAAACCACAGGACCACTAACATCCAATGCTTGTCAGTTAAGATAATAAACTTGTGAGCTTCGTGAACAATGTAGTTCGTTTGAGCTGTAAAGTAACTGCCCTTACCTGAAAAGAATTCTTGTTGGTAGGAAGACTCAGAGCCTGGGATTTAACTCCATTTTGAAGGGAAACACACAGCAGAGTTCTCATCCATTGATAACACTCTGCTTTAGAGCAAGAAGCACGCTCTAGCTTTCTAGAGTCTCTAAGACAGCACGAAACGTGTGTGTGCTGAGAACAAATGAACGGTGTTACCTACACATACGGACCATATCTATTCCAACTCTGCTTCTGAAACTGATACAAAGCACTGGTCCTATAACATCCGATGATTGTCAGTTAAGATGAGAAACGTGTGAGCTTCGTGAACGATGTAGTTCGTTTGAGCTGTAAAGTAACAGCCCTTACCTGAAATGAAGTCTTGCATGTTTGAAGACACAGAGACTGGGATTTAACTCCATTTCTGAAGGGAAACACAAAGCATAGTTCTCATCCATGGATCACACTCTGCTTCAGAGCAAGAAGCACGCTCTTGCTTTCTAGATTCTCTAATACAGCAGGAAACATGAGTGTGCTAAGAACAAATGAACGGTGTTTCCTACACATACGGACCATATCTCTTCCAACTCTGCTTCTGAAACTGATACAAAGCACTGGTCCTATAACATCCGATGCTTGTCAGTTAAGATGAGAAACGTGTGAGCTTCGTGAACGATGTAGTTCGTTTGAGCTGAAAAGTGACTGCCCTTCCCTGAAACGAAGTCTTGCATGTTGGAACACACAGAGCCTGGGATTTAACTCCATTTCTGAAGGGAAACACATAGCATAGTTCTCATCCATGGATCACACTCTGCTTCAGAGCAAGAAGGACACTCTTGCTTTCTAGATTCTCTAATACAGGAGGAAACGTGGTTGTGCTCAGAACAAAAGAACTGTGTTTCTGACACATACGGACCATATCTAATCCAACTCTGCTTGTGAAACTGAAAGAAACCACAGGTCCACTAACATCCAATGCTTGTCAGTTAAGATGATAAACTTGTGAGCTCGTGAACAATGTAGTTCGTTTCAGCTGTAAAGAAACTGCCCTTACCTGAAACGAAGTCTTTATTGTAGGAAGACACAGAGCCTGGGATTTCACTCCATTTCTGAAGGGAAACACACAGCAGAGTTCTGATCCATTGATCACACTCTGCTTTAGAGCAAGAAGCACGCTCTTGCTTTCTAGAGTCTCTAAGACAGCAGGAAACGTGAGTGTGCTGAGAACAAAAGAACGGTGTTTCCTACACATACGGACCATATCTAGTCCATCTCTACTTCTGAAACTGAGACAAATTACTGGTCCTCTAACATCCGATGCTTGTCATTTAAGATGAGAAACGTGTGAGCTTCGTGAACGATGTAGTTCGTTTGAGCTGTAAAGTAACTGACTTTACCTGATTCGAAGTCTTGCTTGTAGGAAGACTCAGAGCCTGGGATTTAACTCCATTTCGAAGGGAAACACACAACGGAGTTCTCATCCATGGATCACACTGTGCTTCAGAGCAAGAAGCACGCTCTTGCTTTCTAGATTCTCTAATACAGCAGGAAACGTGAGTGTGCTAGAACAAATGGACGGTGTTTCCTACACATACGGACCTTATCTAGTCCAACTCTGCTTCTGAAACTGATACAAAGCACTGGTCCTCTAACATCCAATGCTTGTCGGTTAAGATGAGAAATGTGTGAGCTTCGTGAAAGATGTAGTTCGTTTGAGCTGAAAAGTGACTGCCCTTCCCTGAAACGAAGTCTTGCATGTTGTAAGACACAGAGCCTGGGATTTAACTCCATTTCTGAAGGGAAACACACAGCATAGTTCTCATCCATGGATCACACTCTGCTTCAGAGCAAGAAGAGCACTCTTGCTTTCTAGATTCTTTAATACAGCAGGAAACGTGGTTGTGCTCAGAACAAAAGAACTGTGTTTCTGACACATACGGACCATATCTAGTCCAACTTTGCTTGTGAAACTGAAACAAACCACAGGTCCACTAACATCCAATGCTTGTCAGTTAAGATGATAAACTTGTGAGCTTCGTGAACAATGTAGTTCGTTTCAGCTGTAAAGAAACTGCCCTTACCTGAAACGAATTCTTGTTTGTAGGAAGACTCAGAGCCTGGGATTTAACTCATTTCTGAAGTGAAACACACAGCCGAGTTCTCATCCATTGATCACACTCTGCTTTAGATTAAGAAGCACGCTCTAGCTTTCTAGAGTCTCTAAGACAGCAGGAAACGTGAGTGTGCTGAGAACAAAAGAACGGTGTTTCCTACACTTACGGACCATATCTAGTCCAACTCTGCTTCTGAAACTGATACAAAGCACTGGTCCTATAACATCTGATGCTTGTCAGTTAAGATGAGAAACGTGTGAGCTTCGTGAACGATGTAGATCGTTTGAGCTGTAAAGTAACTGCCCTTACCTGAAACGAAGTCTTGCATGTAGGAAGACACTGAGCCTGGGATTTAACTCCATTTCTGAAGGGAAACACAAAGCATAGTTCTCATCCATCGATCACACTCTGCTTCAGAGCAAGAAGCACGCTCTTGCTTTCTAGATTCTCTTATACAGCAGGAAACGTGAGTGTGCTGAGAACAAATGAACGGTGTTTCCTACACATACGGACCATATCTCTTCCAACTCTGCTTCTGAAACTGATACAAAGCACTGGTCCTATAACATCCGATGCTTGTCAGTTAAGATGAGAAACGTGTGAGCTTCATGAACGATGTATTTCGTTTGAGCTGAAAAGTGACTGCCCTTCCCTGAAACGAAGTCTTGCATGTTGGAACACACAGATCCTGGGATTTAACTCCATTTCTGAAGGGAAACACACAGCATAGTTCTTATCCATGGATCATACTCTGCTTCAGAGCAAGAAGGACACTCTTGCTTTCTAGATTCTCTAATACAGGAGGAAACGTGGTTGTGCTCAGAACAAAAGAACTGTGTTTCTGACACATACGGACCATATCTAATCCAACTCTGCTTGTGAAACTGAAAGAAACCACAGGTCCACTAACATCCAATGCTTGTCAGTTAAGATGATAAACTTGTGAGCTTCGTGAACAATGTAGTTCGTTTGAGCTGTAAAGTAACTGCCCTTACCTGAAAAGAATTCTTGTTTGTAGGAAGACTCAGAGCCTGGGATTTAACTCCATTTATGAAGTGAAACACACAGCCGAGTTCTCATCCATAGATCACACTCTGCTTTAGAGCAAGAAGCATGCTCTAGCTTTCTAGAGTCTCTAAGACAGCAGGAAACATGAGTGTGCTGAGAACAAAAGAACGGTGTTTCCTACACATACGGACCATATATATTCCAACTCTGCTTCTGAAACTGATACAAAGCACTGGTCCTATAACATCCGATGCTTGTCATTTAAGATGAGAAACATGTGAGCTTCGTGAACGATGTAGGTCTTTAGAGCTGGAAAGTGACTGCCCTTACCTGAAACGAAGTCTTTATTGTAGGAAGACACAGAGCCTGGGTTTTCACTCCATTTCTGAAGGGAAACACACAGCAGAGTTCTCATCCATTGATCACACTCTGCTTTAGATCAAGAAGCACGCTCTTGCTTTCTAGAGTCTCTAAGAGAGCAGGAAACGTGAGTGTGCTGAGAACAAAAGAACGGTGTTTCCTACACATACGGACCATATCTAGTCCATCTCTACTTCTGAAACTGAGACAAATTACTGGTCCTCTAACATCCGATGCTTGTCATTTAAGATGAGAAACGTGTGAGCTTCGTGAACGATGTAGTTCCTTTGACCTGTAAAGTAACTGCCTTTACCTGATTCGAAGTCTTGCTTGTAGGAAGACTCAGAGCCTGGGATTTAACTCCATTTCTGAAGTGAAACACACAGCAGAGTTCTCATCCATTGATCACACTCTGCTTTAGAGCAAGAAGCACGCTCTAGCTTTCTAGAGTCTCTAAGACAGCATGAAACGTGTGTGTGCTGAGAACAAATGAACGGTGTTACCTACACATACGGACCATATCTATTCCAACTCTGCTTCTGTAACTGATACAAAGCACTGGTCCTATAACATCCGATGCTTGTCAGTTAAGATGAGAAACGTGTGAGCTTCGTGAACGATGTAGTTCGTTTGAGCTGTAAAGTAACAGCCCTTACCTGAAATGAAGTCTTGCATGTTTGAAGACACAGAGACTGGGATTTAACTCCATTTCTGAAGTGGAACACAAAGCATAGTTCTCATCCATGGATCACACTCTGCTTCAGAGCAAGAAGCACGCTCTTGCTTTCTAGATTCTCTAATACAGCAGGAAACGTGAGTGTGCTGAGAACAAAAGAACGGAGTTTCCTACACATACGGACCATATCTCTAACAACTCTTCTTCTGAAACTGATACAAAGCACTGGTCCTATAACATCCAATGCTTGTCAGTTAAGATGAGAAACGTGTGAGCTTCATGAACGATGTAGTTCGTTTGAGCTGAAAAGTGACTGCCCTTCCCTGAAACGAAGTCTTGCATGTTGGAACACACAGAGCCTGGGATTTAACTCCATTTCTGAAGGGAAACACATAGCATAGTTCTCATCCATGGATCACACTCTGCTTCAGAGCAAGAAGGACACTCTTGCTTTCTAGATTCTCTAATACAGGAGGAAACGTGGTTGTGCTCAGAACAAAAGAACTGTGTTTCTGACACCTACGGACCTTATCTAATCCAACTCTGCTTGTGAAACTGAAAGAAACCACAGGTCCACTAACATCCAATGCTTGTCAGTTAAGATGATAAACTTGTGAGCTCGTGAACAATGTAGTTCGTTTCAGCTGTAAAGAAACTGCCCTTACCTGAAACGAATTCTTGTTTGTAGGAAGACTCAGAGCCTGGGATTTAACTCCATTTCTGAAGTGAAACACACAGCCGAGTTCTCATCCATAGATCACACTCTGCTTTAGAGCAAGAAGCACGCTCTAGCTTTCTGGAGTCTCTAAGACAGCAGGAAACGTGAGTGTGCTGAGAACAAATGAACGGTGTTACCTACACATACGGACCATATCTCTTCCAACTCTGCTTCTGAAACTGATACAAAGCACTGGTCCTATAACATCCAATGCTTGTCAGTTAAGATGAGAAACGTGTGAGCTTCGTGAACGATGTAGTTCGTTTGAGCTGTAAAGTAACTGCCCTTACCTGAAACGAAGTCTTTATTGTAGGAAGACACAGAGCCTGGGATTTCACTCCATTTCTGAAGGGAAACACACAGCAGAGTTCTGATCCATTGATCACACTCTGCTTTAGAGCAAGAAGCACGCTCTTGCTTTCTAGAGTCTCTAAGACAGCAGGAAACGTGAGTGTGCTGAGAACAAAAGAACGGTGTTTCCTACACATACGGACCATATCTAGTCCATCTCTACTTCTGAAACTGAGACAAAGTACTGGTCCTCTAACATCCGATGCTTGTCATTTAAGATGAGAAACGTGTGAGCTTCGTGAACGATGTAGTTCGTTTGAGCTGTAAAGTAACTGACTTTACCTGATTCGAAGTCTTGCTTGTAGGAAGACTCAGAGCCTGGGATTTAACTCCATTTCGAAGGGAAACACACAGCAGAGTTCTGATCCATTGATCACACTCTGATTTAGAGCAAGAAGCACGCTCTTGCTTTCTAGAGTCTCTAAGACAGCAGGAAACGTGAGTGTGCTGAGAACAAAAGAACGGTGTTTCCTACACATACGGACCATATCTAGTCCATCTCTACTTCTGAAACTGAGACAAATTACTGGTCCTCTAACATCCGATGCTTGTCATTTAAGATGAGAAACGTGTGAGCTTTGTGAACGATGTAGTTCGTTTGAGCTGTAAAGTAACTGCCTTTACCTGATTCGAAGTCTTGCTTGTAGGAAGACTCAGAGCCTGGGATTTAACTCCATTTCGAAGGGAAACACACAGCGGAGTTCTCATCCATGGATCACACTGTGCTTCAGAGCAAGAAGCACGCTCTTGCTTTCTAGATTCTCTAATACAGCAGGAAACGTGAGTGTGCTAGAACAAATGGACGGTGTTTCCTACACATACGGACCTTATCTAGTCCAACTCTGCTTCTGAAACTGATACAAAGCACTGGTCCTCTAACATCCAATGCTTGTCGGTTAAGATGAGAAATGTGTGAGCTTCGTGAAAGATGTAGTTCGTTTGAGCTGAAAAGTGACTTCCCTTCCCTGAAACGAAGTCTTGCACGTTGTAAGATACAGAGCCTGGGTTTTAACTCCATTTCTGAAGGGAAACACACAGCATAGTTCTCATCCATGGATCACACTCTGCTTCAGAGCAAGAAGAGCACTCTTGCTTTCTAGATTCTTTAATACAGCAGGAAACGTGGTTGTGCTCAGAACAGAAGAACTGTGTTTCTGACACATACGGACCATATCTAGTCCAACTCTGCTTGTGAAACTGAAACAAACCACAGGTCCACTAACATCCAATGCTTGTCAGTTAAGATGATAAACTTGTGAGCTTTGTGAACAATGTAGTTCGTTTGAGCTGTAAAGTAACTGCCCTTACCTGAAAAGAATTCTTGTTTGTAGGAAGACTCAGAGCCTGGGATTTAACTCCATTTCTGAAGTGAAACACACAGCCGAGTTCTCATCCATTGATCACACTCTGCTTTAGATTAAGAAGCACGCTCTAGCTTTCTAGAGTCTCTAAGACAGCAGGAAACGTGAGTGTGCTGAGAACAAAAGAACGGTGTTTCCTACACATAGGGACCATATCTAGTCCAACTCTGCTTCTGAAACTGATACAAAGCACTGGTCCTATAACATCTGATGCTTGTCAGTTAAGATGAGAAACGTGTGAGCTTCGTGAACGATGTAGATCGTTTGAGCTGTAAAGTAACTGCCCTTACCTGAAACGAAGTCTTGCATGTAGGAAGACACTAAGCCTGGGATTTAACTCCATTTCTGAAGGGAAACACAAAGCATAGTTCTCATCCATCGATCACACTCTGCTTCAGAGCAAGAAGCACGCTCTTGCTTTCTAGATTCTCTTATACAGCAGGAAACGTGAGTGTGCTGAGAACAAACGAACGGTGTTTCCTACACATACGGACCATATCTCTTCCAACTCTGCTTCTGAAACTGATACAAAGCACTGGTCCTATAACATCCGATGCTTGTCAGTTAAGATGAGAAACGTGTGAGCTTCATGAACGATGTATTTCGTTTGAGCTGAAAAGTGACTGCCCTTCCCTGAAACGAAGTCTTGCATGTTGGAACACACAGATCCTGGGATTTAACTCCATTTCTGAAGGGAAACACACAGCATAGTTCTCATCCATGGATCACACTCTGCTTCAGAGCAAGAAGGACACTCTTGCTTTCTAGATTCTCTAATACAGGAGGAAACCCGGTTGTGCTCAGAACAAAAGAACTGTGTTTCTGACACATACGGACCATATCTAATCCAACTCTGCTTGTGAAACTGAAAGAAACCACAGGTCCACTAACATCCAATGCTTGTCAGTTAAGATGATAAACTTGTGAGCTTCGTGAACAATGTAGTTCGTTTGAGCTGTAAAGTAACTGCCCTTACCTGAAAAGAATTCTTGTTTGTAGGAAGACTCAGAGCCTGGGATTTAACTCCATTTATGAAGTGAAACACACAGCCGAGTTCTCATACATTGATCACACTCTGCTTTAGAGCAAGAAGCATGCTCTAGCTTTCTAGAGTCTCTAAGACAACAGGAAACATGAGTGTGCTGAGAACAAAAGAACGGTGTTTCCTACACATACGGACCATATCTATTCCAACTCTGCTTCTGAAACTGATACAAAGCACTGGTCCTATAACATCCGATGCTTGTCATTTAAGATGAGAAACATGTGAGCTTCGTGAACGATGTAGGTCTTTAGAGCTGGAAAGTGACTGCCCTTACCTGAAACGAAGTCTTTATTGTAGGAAGACACAGAGCCTGGGATTTAACTCCATTTCTGAAGGGAAACACATAGCATAGTTCTCATCCATGGATCACACTCTGCTTCAGAGCAAGAAGGACACTCTTGCTTTCTAGATTCTCTAATACAGGAAGAAACGTGGTTGTGCTCAGAACAAAAGAACTGTGTTTCTGACACATACGGACCATATCTAATCCAACTCTGCTTGTGAAACTGAAAGAAACCACAGGTCCACTAACATCCAATGCTTGTCAGTTAAGATGATAAACTTGTGAGCTTGTGAACAATGTAGTTCGTTTCAGCTGTAAAGAAACTGCCCTTACCTGAAACGAATTCTTGTTTGTAGGAAGACTCAGAGCCTGGGATTTAACTCCATTTCTGAAGTGAAACACACAGCCGAGTTCTCATCCATAGATCACACTCTGCTTTAGAGCAAGAAGCACGCTCTAGCTTTCTAGAGTCTCTAAGACAGCAGGAAACGTGAGTGTGCTAGAACAAATGGACGGTGTTTCCTACACATACGGACCTTATCTAGTCCAACTCTGCTTCTGAAACTGATACAAAGCACTGGTCCTCTAAAATCCAATGCTTGTCGGTTAAGATGAGAAATGTGTGAGCTTCGTGAAAGATGTAGTTCGTTTGAGCTGAAAAGTGACTGCCCTTCCCTGAAACGAAGTCTTGCACGTTGTAAGACACAGAGCCTGGGATTTAACTCCATTTCTGAAGGGAAACACACAGCATAGTTCTCATCCATGGATCACACTCTGCTTCAGAGCAAGAAGAGCACTCTTGCTTTCTAGATTCTTTAATACAGCAGGAAACGTGGTTGTGCTCAGAACAAAAGAACTGTGTTTCTGACACATACGGACCATATCTAGTCCAACTCTGCTTGTGAAACTGAAACAAACCACAGGTCCACTAACATCCAATGCTTGTCAGTTAAGATGATAAACTTGTGAGCTTCGTGAACAATGTAGTTCGTTTCAGCTGTAAAGAAACTGCCCTTACCTGAAACGAATTCTTGTTTGTAGGAAGACTCAGAGCCTGGGATTTAACTCCATTTCTGAAGTGAAACACACAGCCGAGTTCTCATCCATTGATCACACTCTGCTTTAGATTAAGAAGCACGCTCTAGCTTTCTAGAGTCTCTAAGACAGCAGGAAACGTGAGTGTGCTGAGAACAAATGAACGGTGTTACCTACACATACGGACCATATCTAGTCCAACTCTGCTTCTGAAACTGATACAAAGCACTGGTCCTATAACATCTGATGCTTGTCAGTTAAGATGAGAAACGTGTGAGCTTTGTGAACGATGTAGATCGTTTGAGCTGTAAAGTAACTGCCCTTACCTGAAACGAAGTCTTGCATGTAGGAAGACACTGAGCCTGGGATTTAACTCCATTTCTGAAGGGAAACACAAAGCATAGTTCTCATCCATCGATCACACTCTGCTTCAGAGCAAGAAGCACGCTCTTGCTTTCTAGATTCTCTTATACAGCAGGAAACGTGAGTGTGCTGAGAACAAACGAACGGAGTTTCCCACACATACGGACCATATCTCTTCCAACTCTGCTTCTGAAACTGATACAAAGCACTGGTCCTATAACATCCGATGCTTGTCAGTTAAGATGAGAAACGTGTGAGCTTCATGAACGATGTAGTTCGTTTGAGCTGAAAAGTGACTGCCCTTCCCTGAAACGAAGTCTTGCATGTTGGAACACACAGAGCCTGGGATTTAACTCCATTTCTGAAGGGAAACACATAGCATAGTTCTCATCCATGGATCACACTCTGCTTCAGAGCAAGAAGGACACTCTTGCTTTCTAGATTCTCTAATACAGGAGGAAACGTGGTTGTGCTGAGAACAAAAGAACTGTGTTTCTGACACATACGGACCATATCTAATCCAACTCTGCTTGTGAACCTGAAAGAAACCACAGGTCCACTAACATCCAATGCTTGTCAGTTAAGATGATAAACTTGTGAGCTCGTGAACAATGTAGTTCGTTTCAGCTGTAAAGAAACTGCCCTTACCTGAAACGAATTCTTGCTTGTAGGAAGACTCAGAGCCTGGGATTTAACTCCATTTCTGAAGTGAAACACACAGCCGAGTTCTCATCCATAGATCACACTCTGCTTTAGAGCAAGAAGCACGCTCTAGCTTTCTAGAGTCTCTAAGACAGCAGGAAACGTGAGTGTGCTGAGAACAAATGAACGGTGTTACCTACACATACGGACCATATCTCTTCCAACTCTGCTTCTGAAACTGATACAAAGCACTGGTCCACTAACATCCAATGCTTGTCAGTTAAGATGAGAAACTTGTGAGCTTCGTGAACAATGTAGTTCGTTTGAGCTGTAAAGTAACTGCCCTTACCTGAAAAGAATTCTTGTTTGTAGGAAGACTCAGAGCCTGGGATTTAACTCCATTTCTGAAGTGAAACACACAGCCGAGTTCTCATCCATTGATCACACTCTGCTTTAGATCAAGAAGCACGCTCTTGCTTTCTAGAGTCTCTAAGAGAGCAGGAAACGTGAGTGTGCTGAGAACAAAAGAACGGTGTTTCCTACACATACGGACCATATCTAGTCCATCTCTACTTCTGAAACTGAGACAAATTACTGGTCCTCTAACATCCGATGCTTGTCATTTAAGATGAGAAACGTGTGAGCTTCGTGAACGATGTAGTTCGTTTGAGCTGTAAAGTAACTGCCTTTACCTGATTCGAAGTCTTGCTTGTAGGAAGACTCAGAGCCTGGGATTTAACTACATTTCGAAGGGAAACACAGCAGAGTTCTCATCCATTGATCACACTCTGCTTTAGAGCAAGAAGCACGCTCTAGCTTTCTAGAGTCTCTAAGACAGCATGAAACGTGTGTGTGCTGAGAACAAATGAACGGTGTTACCTACACATACGGACCATATCTATTCCAACTCTGCTTCTGAAACTGATACAAAGCACTGGTCCTATAACATCCGATGCTTGTCAGTTAAGATGAGAAACGTGTGAGCTTCGTGAACGATGTAGTTCGTTTGAGCTGTAAAGTAACAGCCCTTACCTGAAATGAAGTCTTGCATGTTTGAAGACACAGAGACTGGGATTTAACTCCATTTCTGAAGCGGAACACAAAGCATAGTTCTCATCCATGGATCACACTCTGCTTCAGAGCAAGAAGCACGCTCTTGCTTTCTAGATTCTCTAATACAGCAGGAAACGTGAGTGTGCTGAGAACAAAAGAACGGAGTTTCCTACACATACGGACCATATCTCTAACAACTCTGCTTCTGAAACTGATACAAAGCACTGGTCCTATAACATCCGATGCTTGTCAGTTAAGATGAGAAACGTGTGAGCTTCATGAACGATGTAGTTCGTTTGAGCTGAAAAGTGACTGCCCTTCCCTGAAACGAAGTCTTGCATGTTGGAACACACAGAGCCTGGGATTTAACTCCATTTCTGAAGGGAAACACATAGCATAGTTCTCATCCATGGATCACACTCTGCTTCAGAGCAAGAAGGACACTCTTGCTTTCTAGATTCTCTAATACAGGAGGAAACGTGGTTGTGCTCAGAACAAAAGAACTGTGTTTCTGACACATACGGACCATATCTAATCCAACTCTGCTTGTGAAACTGAAAGAAACCACAGGTCCACTAACATCCAATGCTTGTCAGTTAAGATGATAAACTTGTGAGCTCGTGAACAATGTAGATCGTTTCAGCTGTAAAGAAACTGCCCTTACCTGAAACGAATTCTTGTTTGTAGGAAGACTCAGAGCCTGGGATTTAACTCCATTTCTGAAGTGAAACACACAGCCGAGTTCTCATCCATAGATCACACTCTGCTTTAGAGCAAGAAGCACGCTCTAGCTTTCTGGAGTCTCTAAGACAGCAAGAAACGTGAGTGTGCTGAGAACAAATGAACGGAGTTACCTACACATACGGACCATATCTCTTCCTACTCTGCTTCTGAAACTGATACAAAGCACTGGTCCTATAACATCCAATGCTTGTCAGTTAAGATGAGAAACGTGTGAGCTTCGTGAACGATGTAGTTCGTTTGAGCTGTAAAGTAACTGCCCTTACCTGAAACGAAGTCTTTATTGTAGGAAGACACAGAGCCTGGGATTTCACTCCATTTCTGAAGGGAAACACACAGCAGAGTTCTGATCCATTGATCACACTCTGCTTTAGAGCAAGAAGCACGCTCTTGCTTTCTAGAGTCTCTAAGACAGCAGGAAACGTGAGTGTGCTGAGAACAAAAGAACGGTGTTTCCTACACATACGGACCATATCTAGTCCATCTCTACTTCTGAAACTGAGACAAATTACTGGTCCTCTAACATCCGATGCTTGTCATTTAAGATGAGAAACGTGTGAGCTTCGTGAACGATGTAGTTCGTTTGAGCTGTAAAGTAACTGACTTTACCTGATTCGAAGTCTTGCTTGTAGGAAGACTCAGAGCCTGGGATTTAACTCCATTTCGAAGGGAAACACACAGCGGAGTTCTCATCCATGGATCACACTGTGCTTCAGAGCAAGAAGCACGCTCTTGCTTTCTAGTTTCTCTAATACAGCAGGAAACGTGAGTGTGCTAGAACAAATGGACGGTGTTTCCTACACATACGGACCTTATCTAGTCCAACTCTGCTTCTGAAACTGATACAAAGCACTGGTCCTCTAACATCCAATGCTTGTCGGTTAAGATGAGAAATGTGTGAGCTTCGTGAAAGATGTAGTTCGTTTGAGCTTAAAAGTGACTGCCCTTCCCTGAAACGAAGTCTTGCATGTTGTAAGACACAGAGCCTGGGATTTAACTCCATTTCTGAAGGGAAACACACAGCATAGTTCTCATCCATGGATCACACTCTGCTTCAGAGCAAGAAGAGCACTCTTGCTTTCTAGATTCTTTAATACAGCAGGAAACGTGGTTGTGCTCAGAACAAAAGAACTGTGTTTCTGACACATACGGACCATATCTAGTCCAACTCTGCTTGTGAAACTGAAACAAACCACAGGTCCACTAACATCCAATGCTTGTCAGTTAAGATGATAAACTTGTGAGCTTCGTGAACAATGTAGTTCGTTTCAGCTGTAAAGAAACTGCCCTTACCTGAAACGAATTCTTGTTTGTAGGAAGACTCAGAGCCTGGGATTTAACTCCATTTCTGAAGTGAAACACACAGCCGAGTTCTCATCCATTGATCACACTCTGCTTTAGATTAAGAAGCACGCTCTAGCTTTCTAGAGTCTCTAAGACAGCAGGAAACGTGAGTGTGCTGAGAACAAAAGAACGGTGTTTCCTACACATACGGACCATATCTAGTCCAACTCTGCTTCTGAAACGGATACAAAGCACTGGTCCTATAACATCTGATGCTTGTCAGTTAAGATGAGAAACGTGTGAGCTTCGTGAACGATGTAGATCGTTTGAGCTGTAAAGTAACTGCCCTTACCTGAAACGAAGTCTTGCATGTAGGAAGACACTGAGCCTGGGATTTAACTCCATTTCTGAAGGGAAACACAAAGCATAGTTCTCCTCCATCGATCACACACTGCTTCAGAGCAAGAAGCATGCTCTTGCTTTCTAGATTCTCTTATACAGCAGGAAACGTGAGTGTGCTGAGAACAAACGAACGGAGTTTCCTACACATACGGACCATATCTCTTCCAACTCTGCTTCTGAAACTGATACAAAGCACTGGTCCTATAACATCCGATGCTTGTCAGTTAAGATGAGAAACGTGTGAGCTTCATGAACGATGTATTTCGTTTGAGCTGAAAAGTGACTGCCCTTCCCTGAAACGAAGTCTTGCATGTTGGAACACACAGATCATGGGATTTAACTCCATTTCTGAAGGGAAACACACAGCATAGTTCTCATCCATGGATCACACTCTGCTTCAGAGCAAGAAGGACACTCTTGCTTTCTAGATTCTCTAATACAGGAGGAAACCCGGTTGTGCTCAGAACAAAAGAACTGTGTTTCTGACACATACGGACCATATCTAATCCAACTCTGCTTGTGAAACTGAAAGAAACCACAGGTCCACTAACATCCAATGCTTGTCAGTTAAGATGATAAACTTGTGAGCTTCGTGAACAATGTAGTTCGTTTGAGCTGTAAAGTAACTGCCCTTACCTGAAAAGAATTCTTGTTTGTAGGAAGACTCAGAGCCTGGGATTTAACTCCATTTATGAAGTGAAACACACAGCCGAGTTCTCATACATTGATCACACTCTGCTTTAGAGCAAGAAGCATGCTCTAGCTTTCTAGAGTCTCTAAGACAACAGGAAACATGAGTGTGCTGAGAACAAAAGAACGGTGTTTCCTACACATACGGACCATATATATTCCAACTCTGCTTCTGAAACTGATACAAAGCACTGGTCCTATAACATCCGATGCTTGTCATTTAAGATGAGAAACATGTGAGCTTCGTGAACGATGTAGGTCTTTAGAGCTGGAAAGTGACTGCCCTTACCTGAAACGAAGTCTTTATTGTAGGAAGACACAGAGCCTGGGTTTTCATTCCATTTCTGAAGGGAAACACACAGCAGAGTTCTCATCCATTGATCACACTCTGCTTTAGATCAAGAAGCACGCTCTTGCTTTCTAGAGTCTCTAAGAGAGCAGGAAACGTGAGTGTGCTGAGAACAAAAGAACGGTGTTTCCTACACATACGGACCATATCTAGTCCATCTCTACTTCTGAAACTGAGACAAATTACTGGTCCTCTAACATCCGATGCTTGTCATTTAAGATGAGAAACGTGTGAGCTTCGTGAACGATGTAGTTCGTTTGAGCTGTAAAGTAACTGCCTTTACCTGATTCGAAGTCTTGCTTGTAGGAAGACTCAGATCCTGGGATTTAACTACATTTCGAAGGGAAACACACAGCAGAGTTCTCATCCATTGATCACACTCTGCTTTAGAGCAAGAAGCACGCTCTAGCTTTCTAGAGTCTCTAAGACAGCATGAAACGTGTGTGTGCTGAGAACAAATGAACGGTGTTACCTACACATACGGACCATATCTATTCCAACTCTGCTTCTGAAACTGATACAAAGCACTGGTCCTATAACATCCGATGCTTGTCAGTTAAGATGAGAAACGTGTGAGCTTCGTGAACGATGTAGTTCGTTTGAGCTGTAAAGTAACAGCCCTTACCTGAAATGAAGTCTTGCATGTTTGAAGACACAGAGACTGGGATTTAACTCCATTTCTGAAGCGGAACACAAAGCATAGTTCTCATCCACGGATCACACTCTGCTTCAGAGCAAGAAGCACGCTCTTGCTTTCTAGATTCTCTAATACAGCAGGAAACGTGAGTGTGCTGAGAACAAAAGAACGGAGTTTCCTACACATACGGACCATATCTCTAACAACTCTGCTTCTGAAACTGATACAAAGCACTGGTCCTATAACATCCGATGCTTGTCAGTTAAGATGAGAAACGTGTGAGCTTCATGAACGATGTAGTTCGTTTGAGCTGAAAAGTGACTGCCCTTCCCTGAAACGAAGTCTTGCATGTTGGAACACACAGAGCCTGGGATTTAACTCCATTTCTGAAGGGAAACACATAGCATAGTTCTCATCCATGGATCACACTCTGCTTCAGAGCAAGAAGGACACTCTTGCTTTCTAGATTCTCTAATACAGGAGGAAACCTGGTTGTGCTCAGAACAAAAGAACTGTGTTTCTGACACATACGGACCATATCTAATCCAACTCTGCTTGTGAAACTGAAAGAAACCACAGGTCCACTAACATCCAATGCTTGTCAGTTAAGATGATAAACTTGTGAGCTCGTGAACAATGTAGATCGTTTCAGCTGTAAAGAAACTGCCCTTACCTGAAACGAATTCTTGTTTGTAGGAAGACTCAGAGCCTGGGATTTAACTCCATTTCTGAAGTGAAACACACAGCCGAGTTCTCATCCATAGATCACACTCTGCTTTAGAGCAAGAAGCACGCTCTAGCTTTCTGGAGTCTCTAAGACAGCAAGAAACGTGAGTGTGCTGAGAACAAATGAACGGAGTTACCTACACATACGGACCATATCTCTTCCAACTCTGCTTCTGAAACTGATACAAAGCACTGGTCCTATAACATCCAATGCTTGTCAGTTAAGATGAGAAACGTGTGAGCTTCGTGAACGATGTAGTTCGTTTGAGCTGTAAAGTAACTGCCCTTACCTGAAACGAAGTCTTTATTGTAGGAAGACACAGAGCCTGGAATTTCACTCCATTTCTGAAGGGAAACACACAGCAGAGTTCTGATCCATTGATCACACTCTGCTTTAGAGCAAGAAGCACGCTCTTGCTTTCTAGAGTCTCTAAGACAGCAGGAAACGTGAGTGTGCTGAGAACAAAAGAACGGTGTTTCCTACACATACGGACCATATCTAGTCCATCTCTACTTCTGAAACTGAGACAAATTACTGGTCCTCTAACATCCGATGCTTGTCATTTAAGATGAGAAACGTGTGAGCTTCGTGAACGATGTAGTTCGTTTGAGCTGTAAAGTAACTGACTTTACCTGATTCGAAGTCTTGCTTGTAGGAAGACTCAGAGCCTGGGATTTAACTCCATTTCGAAGGGAAACACACAGCGGAGTTCTCATCCATGGATCACACTGTGCTTCAGAGCAAGAAGCACGCTCTTGCTTTCTAGATTCTCTAATACAGCAGGAAACGTGAGTGTGCTAGAACAAATGGACGGTGTTTCCTACACATACGGACCTTATCTAGTCCAACTCTGCTTCTGAAACTGATACAAAGCACTGGTCCTCTAACATCCAATGCTTGTCGGTTAAGATGAGAAATGTGTGAGCTTCGTGAAAGATGTAGTTCGTTTGAGCTTAAAAGTGACTGCCCTTCCCTGAAACGAAGTCTTGCATGTTGTAAGACACAGAGCCTGGGATTTAACTCCATTTCTGAAGGGAAACACACAGCATAGTTCTCATCCATGGATCACACTCTGCTTCAGAGCAAGAAGAGCACTCTTGCTTTCTAGATTCTTTAATACAGCAGGAAACGTGGTTGTGCTCAGAACAAAAGAACTGTGTTTCTGACACATACGGACCATATCTAGTCCAACTCTGCTTGTGAAACTGAAACAAACCACAGGTCCACTAACATCCAATGCTTGTCAGTTAAGATGATAAACTTGTGAGCTTCGTGAACAATGTAGTTCGTTTCAGCTGTAAAGAAACTGCCCTTACCTGAAACGAATTCTTGTTTGTAGGAAGACTCAGAGCCTGGGATTTAACTCCATTTCTGAAGTGAAACACACAGCCGAGTTCTCATCCATTGATCACACTCTGCTTTAGATTAAGAAGCACGCTCTAGCTTTCTAGAGTCTCTAAGACAGCAGGAAACGTGAGTGTGCTGAGAACAAAAGAACGGTGTTTCCTACACATACGGACCATATCTAGTCCAACTCTGCTTCTGAAACGGATACAAAGCACTGGTCCTATAACATCTGATGCTTGTCAGTTAAGATGAGAAACATGTGAGCTTCGTGAACGATGTAGATCATTTGAGCTGTAAAGTAACTGCCCTTACCTGAAACGAAGTCTTGCATGTAGGAAGACACTGAGCCTGGGATTTAACTCCATTTCTGAAGGGAAACACAAAGCATAGTTCTCCTCCATCGATCACACACTGCTTCAGAGCAAGAAGCACGCTCTTGCTTTCTAGATTCTCTTATACAGCAGGAAACGTGAGTGTGCTGAGAACAAACGAACGGAGTTTCCTACACATACGGACCATATCTCTTCCAACTCTGCTTCTGAAACTGATACAAAGCACTGGTCCTATAACATCCGATGCTTGTCAGTTAAGATGAGAAACGTGTGAGCTTCATGAACGATGTAGTTCGTTTGAGCTGAAAAGTGACTGCCCTTCCCTGAAACGAAGTCTTGCATGTTGGAACACACAGAGCCTGGGATTTAACTCCATTTCTGAAGGGAAACACATAGCATAGTTCTCATCCATGGATCACACTCTGCTTCAGAGCAAGAAGGACACTCTTGCTTTCTAGATTCTCTAATACAGGAGGAAACGTGGTTGTGCTCAGAACAAAAGAACTGTGTTTCTGACACATACGGACCATATCTAATCCAACTCTGCTTGTGAAACTGAAAGAAACCACAGGTCCACT
Source organism: Onychomys leucogaster (assembly GCA_949786385.1). Classification (NCBI taxonomy): domain Eukaryota; kingdom Metazoa; phylum Chordata; class Mammalia; order Rodentia; family Cricetidae; genus Onychomys; species Onychomys leucogaster. Next base: position 1,633,001 of record CATKUP010000037.1, on the reverse strand, counting down.
AACATCCAATGCTTGTCAGTTAAGATGATAAACTTGTGAGCTCGTGAACAATGTAGTTCGTTTCAGCTGTAAAGAAACTGCCCTTACCTGAAACGAATTCTTGTTTGTAGGAAGACTCAGAGCCTGGGATTTAACTCCATTTCTGAAGTGAAACACACAGCCGAGTTCTCATCCATAGATCACACTCTGCTTTAGAGCAAGAAGCACGCTCTAGCTTTCTAGAGTCTCTAAGACAGCAGGAAACGTGAGTGTGCTGAGAACAAATGAACGGTGTTACCTACACATACGGACCATATCTCTTCCAACTCTGCTTCTGAAACTGATACAAAGCACTGGTCCTATAACATCCAATGCTTGTCAGTTAAGATGAGAAACGTGTGAGCTTCGTGAACGATGTAGTTCGTTTGAGCTGTAAAGTAACTGCCCTTACCTGAAACGAAGTCTTTATTGTAGGAAGACACAGAGCCTGGGATTTCACTCCATTTCTGAAGGGAAACACACAGCAGAGTTCTGATCCATTGATCACACTCTGCTTTAGAGCAAGAAGCACGCTCTTGCTTTCTAGAGTCTCTAAGACAGCAGGAAACGTGAGTGTGCTGAGAACAAAAGAACGGTGTTTCCTACACATACGGACCATATCTAGTCCATCTCTACTTCTGAAACTGAGACAAATTACTGGTCCTCTAACATCCGATGCTTGTCATTTAAGATGAGAAACGTGTGAGCTTTGTGAACGATGTAGTTCGTTTGAGCTGTAAAGTAACTGCCTTTACCTGATTCGAAGTCTTGCTTGTAGGAAGACTCAGAGCCTGGGATTTAACTCCATTTCGAAGGGAAACACACAGCGGAGTTCTCATCCATGGATCACAGTGTGCTTCAGAGCAAGAAGCACGCTCTTGCTTTCTAGATTCTCTAATACAGCAGGAAACGTGAGTGTGCTAGAACAAATGGACGACGGTGTTTCCTACACATACGGACCTTATCTAGTCCAACTCTGCTTCTGAAACTGATACAAAGCACTGGTCCTCTAACATCCAATGCTTGTCGGTTAAGATGAGAAATGTGTGAGCTTCGTGAAAGATGTAGTTCGTTTGAGCTGAAAAGTGACTGCCCTTCCCTGAAACGAAGTCTTGCACGTTGTAAGACACAGAGCCTGGGATTTAACTCCATTTCTGAAGGGAAACACACAGCATAGTTCTCATCCATGGATCACACTCTGCTTCAGAGCAAGAAGAGCACTCTTGCTTTCTAGATTCTTTAATACAGCAGGAAACGTGGTTGTGCTCAGAACAGAAGAACTGTGTTTCTGACACATACGGACCATATCTAGTCCAACTCTGCTTGTGAAACTGAAACAAACCACAGGTCCACTAACATCCAATGCTTGTCAGTTAAGATGATAAACTTGTGAGCTTCGTGAACAATGTAGTTCGTTTGAGCTGTAAAGTAACTGCCCTTACCTGAAAAGAATTCTTGTTTGTAGGAAGACTCAGAGCCTGGGATTTAACTCCATTTCTGAAGTGAAACACACAGCCGAGTTCTCATCCATTGATCACACTCTGCTTTAGATTAAGAAGCACGCTCTAGCTTTCTAGAGTCTCTAAGACAGCAGGAAACATGAGTGTGCTGAGAACAAAAGAACGGTGTTTCCTACACATACGGACCATATCTAGTCCAACTCTGCTTCTGAAACTGATACAAAGCACTGGTCCTATAACATCTGATGCTTGTCAGTTAAGATGAGAAACGTGTGAGCTTCGTGAACGATGTAGATCGTTTGAGCTGTAAGTAACTGCCCTTACCTGAAACGAAGTCTTGCATGTAGGAAGACACTGAGCCTGGGATTTAACTCCATTTCTGAAGGGAAACACAAAGCATAGTTCTCATCCATCGATCACACTCTGCTTCAGAGCAAGAAGCACGCTCTTGCTTTCTAGATTCTCTTATACTGCAGGAAACGTGAGTGTGCTGAGAACAAACGAACGGTGTTTCCTACACATACGGACCATATCTCTTCCAACTCTGCTTCTGAAACTGATACAAAGCACTGGTCCTATAACATCCGATGCTTGTCAGTTAAGATGAGAAACGTGTGAGCTTCATGAACGATGTAGTTCGTTTGAGCTGAAAAGTGACTGCCCTTCCCTGAAACGAAGTCTTGCATATTGGAACACACAGATCCTGGGATTTAACTCCATTTCTGAAGGGAAACACACAGCATAGTTCTCATCCATGGATCACACTCTGCTTCAGAGCAAGAAGGACACTCTTGCTTTCTAGATTCTCTAATACAGGAGGAAACCCGGTTGTCCTCAGAACAAAAGAACTGTGTTTCTGACACATACGGACCATATCTAATCCAACTCTGCTTGTGAAACTGAAAGAAACCACAGGTCCACTAACATCCAATGCTTGTCAGTTAAGATGATAAACTTGTGAGCTTCGTGAACAATGTAGTTCGTTTGAGCTGTAAAGTAACTGCCCTTACCTGAAAAGAATTCTTGTTTGTAGGATGACTCAGAGCCTGGGATTTAACTCCATTTATGAAGTGAAACACACAGACGAGTTTCATACATTGATCACACTCTGCTTTAGAGCAAGAAGCATGCTCTAGCTTTCTAGAGTCTCTAAGACAGCAGGAAACATGAGTGTGCTGAGAACAAAAGAACGGTGTTTCCTACACATACGGACCATATATATTCCAACTCTGCTTCTGAAACTGATACAAAGCACTGGTCCTATAACATCTGATGCTTGTCATTTACGATGAGAAACATGTGAGCTTCGTGAACGATGTAGGTCTTTAGAGCTGGAAAGTGACTGCCCTTACCTGAAACGAAGTCTTTATTGTAGGAAGACACAGAGCCTGGGTTTTCACTCCATTTCTGAAGGGAAACACACAGCAGAGTTCTCATCCATTGATCACACTCTGCTTTAGATCAAGAAGCACGCTCTTGCTTTCTAGAGTCTCTAAGAGAGCAGGAAACGTGAGTGTGCTGAGAACAAAAGAACGGTGTTTCCTACACATACGGACCATATCTAGTCCATCTCTACTTCTGAAACTGAGACAAATTACTGGTCCTCTAACATCCGATGCTTGTCATTTAAGATGAGAAACGTGTGAGCTTCGTGAACGATGTAGTTCGTTTGAGCTGTAAAGTAACTGCCCGTACCTGAATGGAAGTCTTGTTTGTAGGAAGACTCAGAGCCTGGGATTTAACTCCATTTCTGAAGTGAAACACACAGGAGAGTTCTCATATATAGATCACACTCTGCTTTAGAGCAAGAAGCACGATCTTGCTTTCTAGAATCTCTAAGAGAGCAGGAAACATGAGTGTGCTGAGAACACAAGAACGGTGTTTCTTAGACATTCGGACCATATCGAGTCCAACTCTGCCTCTGAAATTGATACAAAGCACAGGTACTCCAGGATCCAATGCTTGTTATTTAAGATGAGAAACGTGTGAGCTTCGTGAACGATGTAGTTCGTTTGAGCTGAAAAGTGACTGCCCTTACTTGAAAGGAATTCTTCCTTGTAGGAAGACACAGAGCATGGAATTTAACTCAATTTCTGAAGTGAAACACACAGCAGAGTTCTCATCCATTGATCACACTCTGCTTTAGAGCACGAAGCACACTCTAGCTTTCTAGAGTCCCTAAGACAGCAGGAAACGTGAGTGTGCTGAGAACAAAAGAACGGTGTTTCCTACACATAACGACCATATCTAGTCCATCTATGCTTCTGAAACTGAGACAAAGCACTGGTCCTCTAACATCCAATGCTTTTCAGTTAAGATGAGAAACGTGTTAGCTTCGTGAACGATGTAGTTCGTTTTAGCTGAAAAGTGACTGCCCTTACCTGAAACAAATTCTTGAGTGTTGGAACACACCGAGCCTGTGATTTAACTCCATTTCTGAAGGGAAACACACATCATAGTTCTCATCCATGGATCACACTCTGCTTCAGAGCAAGAAGCACGCTCTTGTTTTCTAGATTCTCTAATTCAGCAGGAAACGTGGTTGTGCTCAGAAAAAAAGAACTGGGTTTCCTACACAAACAGACCACATTAGTCCAACTCTGCTTGTGGAACTGAAACAAACCACAGGTCCACTAACATCCAATGCTTGTCAGTTAAAATGAGAAACGTCTGAGCTTTGTGAAAGTTGTAGTTCGTTTGAGCTTTAAAGTAACTGCCCTTACCTAAAACGAAGTCTTGTTTGTAGGAAGACTCAGAGCCTGGGATTTAACTCCATTTCTGAAGTGAAACACAAAGCAGAGTTCTCATCCATTGATCACACACTGCTTTAAAGCAAGAAGGACGCTCTTGCTTTCTAGAATCTCTAAGACCGCAGGAAACATGAGTGTGCTGATAGCAAAAGAACGGTGTTTCTTACACATTCGGACCATATCGAGTCCAACTCTGCCTCTGAAATTGATACAAAGCAAGGTCCTCCAGCATCCAATGTTTGTCATTTAAGAAGAGAAACGTGTGAGCTTCGTGAACAATGTAGTTCGTTTGAGCTGTAAAGTAACTGCCCTTACCTGAAACGAATTCTTGTATGTAGGAAGACTCAGAGCCTGTGATTTAACTCCATTTCTGAAGTGAAACACACAGCAGAGTTCTCATCCATTGATCACACTCTGCTTTAGAGCGAGAAGCACGCTCTAGCTTTCTAGAATCTCTAAGACAGCAGGAAACGTGAGTGTGCTGAGAATAAAGGAACGGTGTTTCCTACACATACGGACCATATCTAGTCCAACTCTGCCTCTGAAATTGATACAAAGCACAGGTCCTCCAGCATCCAATGCTTGACATTTAAGATGAGAAACGTGTGAGCTTCGTGAACGAAGTAGTTTGTTTGAGCTGTAAAGTAACTGCCCTTCCCTGAAACGAGGTCTTGTTTGTAGGAAGACTCACAGCCTGGGATTTAACTCCATTTCTGAAGTGAATCACACAGCAGAGTTCTCATCCATTGATCACACTCTGCTTTACAGCAAGAAGCACGCTGTAGCTTTCTAGAATCTCTAAGACAGCAGGAAAGGTGAGTGTGCTGAGAATAAAGGAACGGTGTTTCCTACACATACGGACCATATCTAGTCCAACTCTGCGTCTGAAACTGAAACAAAGCACTGGTCCTCTAACATCCAATGCTTGTCAGTTAAGATGAGAAACGTGTGAGCTTCGTGAACGATGTAGTTCGTTTGAGCTGAAAAGTGACTGCCCTTACTTGAAAAGAAGTCTTGCATGTTGGAAGACACAGAGCCTGGGATTTAACTCCATTTCTGAAGGGAAACACACAGCATAGTTCTCATCCATGGATCACACTCTTCTTCAGAGCAAGAAGCACGCTCTTGCTTTCTAGATTCTCTAATTCAGCAGGAAACGTGGTTGTGCTCAGTAAAAAAGAACTGTGTTACCTACACATACGGACCACATCTAGTCCAAGTCTGCTTGTGGAACTGAAACAAACCACAGGTCCACTAACATCCAATGCTTGTCATTTAAAATGAGAAACGTGTGAGCTTTGTGAACGATGTAGGTCGTTTGAGCTTTAAAGTAACTGCCCTTACCTGAAACGAAGTCTTGTGTGTAGGAAGACACAGAGCCAGGGATTTAACTCCATTTCTGAAGTGAAACACATAGCAGAGTTCTCATCCATTGATCACACTCTGCTTTAAAGCAAGAAGGATGCTCTTGCTTTCTAGAATCTCTAAGACAACAGGAAACATGAGTGTGCTGAGAGGAAAAGAACGGTGTTTCTTACACATATGGACCATATCTAGTCGAACTCTGCCTCTGAAATTGACACAAAGCACAGGTCCTCTATCATCTGATGCTTGTCATTTAAGATGAGAAACGTGTGAGCTTTGGGAACGATGTAGTTCGTTTGAGCTGTAAAGTACCTGCCCGCACCTGAATCAAAGTCTTGTTTGTAGGAAGACTCAGAGCCTGGGATTTAACTCCATTTCTGAAGTGAAACACACAGGAGAGTTCTCATATATAGATCACACTCTGCTTTAGACCAAGAAGCACGATCTTGCTTTCTAGAATCTCTAAGACAGCAGGAAACATGAGTGTGCTGAGAACACAAGAACGGTGTTTCTTAGACATTCGGACCATATCGAGTCCAACTCTGCCTCTGAAATTGATACAAAGCACAGGTACTCCAGGATCCAATGCTTGTCATTTAAGATGAGAAACGTGTGAGCTTCCTGAATGAAGTAGTTCGTTTGAGCTGTAAAGTAACTGCCCTTCCCTGAAACGAAATCTTGTTTGTAGGAAGACTCAGAGCCTGGGATTTAACTCCATTTCTGAAGTGAAACACACAGCAGAGTTCTCATCCATTGATCACACTCTGCTTTAGAGCAGAAAGCACGCTCTTGCTTCCTAGATTCTCTAATACAGCAGCAAACGTGAGTGTGCTAAGAACAAATAAACGGTGTTTCCTACACATACGGACCATATCTATTCCAACTCTGCTTCTGAAAATGATACAAATCACTGGTCCTATAACATCCGATGCTTGTCAGTTAAGATGAGAAACGTGTGAGCTTCGTGAACGATATAGTTCCTTTGAGCTGTAAAGTAACAGCCCTTTACTGAAACGAAGTGTTGCTTGTAGGAAGACTCAGAGCCTGGGATTTAACTCCATTTCTGAAGGGAAACACACAGCAGAGTTCTCATATATAGATCACACTCTGCTTTAGAGCAAGAAGCACGCTCTTGCTTTCTAGAGTCTCTAAGAGAGCAGGAAACATGAGTGTGCTGAGAACACAAGAACGGTGTTTCTTACACATTCGGACCATATCGAGTCCAACTCAGCCTCTGAAATTGATGAAAAGCACAGGTCCTCCAGCATCCAATGCTTGTTATTTAAGATGAGAAACGTGTGAGATTCGTGAACGATGTAGTTCGTTTGAGCTGAAAAGTGACTGCCCTTACTTGAAAGGAATTCTTGCTTGTAGGAAGACACAGAGCCTGGAATTTAACTCAATTTCTGAAGTGAAACACACAGCAGAGTTCTCATCCATTGATCACACTCTGCTTTAGAGCACGAAGCACGCTCTAGCTTTCTAGAGTCCCTAAGACAGCAGGAAACGTGAGTGTGCTGAGAACAAAAGAACGGTGTTTCCTACACATAACAACCATATCTAGTCCATCTATGCTTCTGAAACTGAGACAAAGCACTGGTCCTCTAACATCCAATGCTTTTCAGTTAAGATGAGAAACGTGTTAGCTTAGTGAACAATGTAGTTCGTCTTAGCTGAAAAGTGACTGCCCTTACCTGAAACAAAGTCTTGAGTGTTGGAACACACCGAGCCTGGGATTTAACTCCATTTCTGAAGGGATACACACATCATAGTTCTCATCCATGGATCACACTCTGCTTCAGAGCAAGAAGCACGCTCTTGTTTTCTAGATTCTCTAATTCAGCAGGAAACGTGAGTGTGCTGAGAATAAAGGAACGGTGTTTCCTACACATACCGACCATATCTAGTCCAACTCTGCCTCTGAAATTGATACAACGCACAAGTCCTCCAGCATCCAATGCTTGTCATTTAAGATGAGAAACGTGTGAGCTTCGGGAACGATGTTGTTCGTTTGAGCTGTAAAGTAACTGCCCTTACCTGAAATGAATCATTTTTGTAGGAAGACTCAGAGCCTGGGATTTAACTCCTTTTCTGAAGTGAAACACACAGCAGAGTTCTCATCCTTTGATCACACTCTGCTTTAGAGCACGAAGCACGCTCTAGCTTTCTAGAGTCCCTAAGACAGCAGGAAACGTGAGTGTGCTGAGAACAAAAGAACGGTGTTTCCTACACATAACGACCATATCTAGTCCATCTCTGCTTCTGAAACTGAGACAAAGCACTGGTCCTCTAACATCCAATGCTTGTCAGTTAAGATGAGAAACGTGTTAGCATCGTGAACGATGTAGTTCCTTTTAGCTGAAAAGTGACTGCCCTTACCTGAAACAAAGTCTTGAGTGTTGGAAGACACCGAGCCTGGGATTTAACTCCATTTCTGAAGTGAAACACACAGGAGAGTTCTCATATATAGATCACACTCTGCTTTAGACCAAGAAGCACGATCTTGCTTTCTAGAATCTCTAAGACAGCAGGAAACATGAGTGTGCTGAGAACACAAGAACGGTGTTTCTTAGACATTCGGACCATATCGAGTCCAACTCTGCCTCTGAAATTGATACAAAGCACAGGTACTCCAGGATCCAATGCTTGTCATTTAAGATGAGAAACGTGTGAGCTTCCTGAACGAAGTAGTTCGTTTGAGCTGTAAAGTAACTGCCCTTCCCTGAAACGAAATCTTGTTTGTAGGAAGACTCAGAGCCTGGGATTTAACTCCATTTCTGAAGTGAAACACAAAGCAGAGTTCTCATCCATTGATCACACTCTGCTTTAGAGCAAGAAGCACGCTCTAGCTTTCTAGAATCTCTAAGACAGCAGGAAACGTGAGTGTGCTGAGAATAAAGGAACGGTGTTTCCTACACATACGGACCATATCTAGTCCAACTCTGCCTCTGAAATTGATACAACGCACAGGTCCTCCAGCATCCAATGGTTGTCATTTAAGATGAGAAACGTGTGAGCTTCGGGAACGATGGTGTTCGTTTGAGCTGTAAAATAACTGCCCTTACCTGAAATGAAGTCTTTTTTGTAGGTAGACTCAGAGCCTGGTATTTAACTCCTTTTCTGAAGTGAATCACACAGCAGAGTTCTCATCCATTGATCACACTCTGCTTTAAAGCAAGAAGGACGCTCTTGCTTTCTAGAATCTCTGAGACAGCAGGAAACATGAGTGTGCTGAGAGCAAAAGAACGGTGTTTCTTACACATTCGGACCATATCGAGTCCAACTCTGCCTCTGAAATTGAATCAAAGCAAGGTCCTCCAGCATCCAATGCTTGTCATTTAAGATGAGAAACGTGTGAGCTTCCTGAACGAAGTAGTTCGTTTGAGCTGTAAAGTAACTGCCCTTCCCTGAAACGAGGTCTTGTTTGTAGGAAGACTCACAGCCTGGGATTTAACTCCATTTCTGAAGGGAAACACACATCATAGTTCTCATCCATGGATCACACTCTGCTTCAGAGCAAGAAGCACGCTCTTGTTTTCTAGATTCTCTAATTCAGCAGGAAACGTGAGTGTGCTGAGAATAAAGGAACGGTGTTTCCTACACATACGGACCATATCTAGTCCAACTCTGCCTCTGAAATTGATACAACGCACAAGTCCTCCAGCATCCAATGCTTGTCATTTAACATGAGAAACGTGTGAGCTTCGGGAACGATGTTGTTCGTTTGAGCTGTAAAGTAACTGCCCTTACCTGAAATGAAGTCATTTTTGTAGGAAGACTCAGAGCCTAGGATTTAACTCCTTTTCTGAAGTGAAACACACAGCAGAGTTCTCATCCATTGATCACACTCTGCTTTAGAGCACGAAGCACGCTCTAGCTTTCTAGAGTCCCTAAGACAGCAGGAAACGTGAGTGTGCTAAGAACAAATAAACGGTGTTTCCTACACATACGGACCATATCTATTCCAACTCTGCTTCTGAAAATGATACAAATCACTGGTCCTATAACATCCGATGCTTGTCAGTTAAGATGAGAAACGTGTGAGCTTCGTGAACGATGTAGTTCGTTTGAGCTGTAAAGTAACAGCCCTTTACTGAAACGAAGTGTTGCTTGTAGGAAGACTCAGAGACTGGGATTTAACTCCATTTCTGAAGGGAAACACACAGCAGAGTTCTCATATATAGATCACACTCTGCTTTAGAGCAAGAAGCACGCTCTTGCTTTCTAGAGTCTCTAAGACAGCAGGAAACATGAGTGTCCTGAGAACACAAGAACGGTGTTTCTTACACATTCGGACCATATCGAGTCCAACTCTGCCTCTGAAATTGATAAAAAGCACAGGTCCTCCAGCATCCAATGCTTGTTATTTAAGATGAGAAACGTGTGAGCTTCGTGAACGATGTAGTTCGTTTGAGCTGAAAAGTGACTGCCCTTACTTGAAAGGAATTCTTGCTTGTAGGAAGACACAGTGCCTGTAATTTAACTCAATTTCTGAAGTGAAACACACAGCAGAGTTCTCATCCATTGATCACACTCTGCTTTAGAGCATGAAACACGCTCTAGCTTTCTAGAGTCCCTAAGACAGCAGGAAACGTGAGTGTGCTGAGAACAAAAGAACGGTGTTTCCTACACATAACGACCATATCTAGTCCATCTATGCTTCTGAAACTGAGACAAAGCACTGGTCGTCTAACATCCAATGCTTGTCAGTTAAGATGAGAAACGTGTGAGCTTCGTGAACGATGTAGTTCGTTTTAGCTGAAAAGTGACTGCCCTTACCTGAAACAAAGTCTTGAGTGTTGGAACACACCGAGCCTGGGATTTAACTCCATTTCTGAAGGGAAACACACATCATAGTTCTCATCCATGGATCACACTCTGCTTCAGAGCAAGAAGCACGCTCTTGTTTTCTAGATTCTCTAATTCAGCAGGAAACGTGAGTGTGCTGAGAATAAAGGAACGGTGTTTCCTACACATACCGACCATATCTAGTCCAACTCTGCCTCTGAAATTGATACAACGCACAAGTCCTCCAGCATCCAATGCTTGTCATTTAAGATGAGAAACGTGTGAGCTTCGGGAACGATGTTGTTCGTTTGAGCTGTAAAGTAACTGCCCTTACCTGAAATGAATCATTTTTGTAGGAAGACTCAGAGCCTGGGATTTAACTCCTTTTCTGAAGTGAAACACACAGCAGAGTTCTCATCCTTTGATCACACTCTGCTTTAGAGCACGAAGCACGCTCTAGCTTTCTAGAGTCCCTAAGACAGCAGGAAACGTGAGTGTGCTGAGAACAAAAGAACGGTGTTTCCTACACATAACGACCATATCTAGTCCATCTCTGCTTCTGAAACTGAGACAAAGCACTGGTCCTCTAACATCCAATGCTTGTCAGTTAAGATGAGAAACGTGTTAGCATCGTGAACGATGTAGTTCCTTTTAGCTGAAAAGTGACTGCCCTTACCTGAAACAAAGTCTTGAGTGTTGGAAGACACCGAGCCTGGGATTTAACTCCATTTCTGAAGTGAAACACACAGGAGAGTTCTCATATATAGATCACACTCTGCTTTAGACCAAGAAGCACGATCTTGCTTTCTAGAATCTCTAAGACAGCAGGAAACATGAGTGTGCTGAGAACACAAGAACGGTGTTTCTTAGACATTCGGACCATATCGAGTCCAACTCTGCCTCTGAAATTGATACAAAGCACAGGTACTCCAGGATCCAATGCTTGTCATTTAAGATGAGAAACGTGTGAGCTTCCTGAACGAAGTAGTTCGTTTGAGCTGTAAAGTAACTGCCCTTCCCTGAAACGAAATCTTGTTTGTAGGAAGACTCAGAGCCTGGGATTTAACTCCATTTCTGAAGTGAAACACAAAGCAGAGTTCTCATCCATTGATCACACTCTGCTTTAGAGCAAGAAGCACGCTCTAGCTTTCTAGAATCTCTAAGACAGCAGGAAACGTGAGTGTGCTGAGAATAAAGGAACGGTGTTTCCTACACATACGGACCATATCTAGTCCAACTCTGCCTCTGAAATTGATACAACGCACAGGTCCTCCAGCATCCAATGGTTGTCATTTAAGATGAGAAACGTGTGAGCTTCGGGAACGATGGTGTTCGTTTGAGCTGTAAAATAACTGCCCTTACCTGAAATGAAGTCTTTTTTGTAGGTAGACTCAGAGCCTGGTATTTAACTCCTTTTCTGAAGTGAATCACACAGCAGAGTTCTCATCCATTGATCACACTCTGCTTTAAAGCAAGAAGGACGCTCTTGCTTTCTAGAATCTCTGAGACAGCAGGAAACATGAGTGTGCTGAGAGCAAAAGAACGGTGTTTCTTACACATTCGGACCATATCGAGTCCAACTCTGCCTCTGAAATTGAATCAAAGCAAGGTCCTCCAGCATCCAATGCTTGTCATTTAAGATGAGAAACGTGTGAGCTTCCTGAACGAAGTAGTTCGTTTGAGCTGTAAAGTAACTGCCCTTCCCTGAAACGAGGTCTTGTTTGTAGGAAGACTCACAGCCTGGGATTTAACTCCATTTCTGAAGGGAAACACACATCATAGTTCTCATCCATGGATCACACTCTGCTTCAGAGCAAGAAGCACGCTCTTGTTTTCTAGATTCTCTAATTCAGCAGGAAACGTGAGTGTGCTGAGAATAAAGGAACGGTGTTTCCTACACATACGGACCATATCTAGTCCAACTCTGCCTCTGAAATTGATACAACGCACAAGTCCTCCAGCATCCAATGCTTGTCATTTAACATGAGAAACGTGTGAGCTTCGGGAACGATGTTGTTCGTTTGAGCTGTAAAGTAACTGCCCTTACCTGAAATGAAGTCATTTTTGTAGGAAGACTCAGAGCCTAGGATTTAACTCCTTTTCTGAAGTGAAACACACAGCAGAGTTCTCATCCATTGATCACACTCTGCTTTAGAGCACGAAGCACGCTCTAGCTTTCTAGAGTCCCTAAGACAGCAGGAAACGTGAGTGTGCTAAGAACAAATAAACGGTGTTTCCTACACATACGGACCATATCTATTCCAACTCTGCTTCTGAAAATGATACAAATCACTGGTCCTATAACATCCGATGCTTGTCAGTTAAGATGAGAAACGTGTGAGCTTCGTGAACGATGTAGTTCGTTTGAGCTGTAAAGTAACAGCCCTTTACTGAAACGAAGTGTTGCTTGTAGGAAGACTCAGAGACTGGGATTTAACTCCATTTCTGAAGGGAAACACACAGCAGAGTTCTCATATATAGATCACACTCTGCTTTAGAGCAAGAAGCACGCTCTTGCTTTCTAGAGTCTCTAAGACAGCAGGAAACATGAGTGTCCTGAGAACACAAGAACGGTGTTTCTTACACATTCGGACCATATCGAGTCCAACTCTGCCTCTGAAATTGATAAAAAGCACAGGTCCTCCAGCATCCAATGCTTGTTATTTAAGATGAGAAACGTGTGAGCTTCGTGAACGATGTAGTTCGTTTGAGCTGAAAAGTGACTGCCCTTACTTGAAAGGAATTCTTGCTTGTAGGAAGACACAGTGCCTGTAATTTAACTCAATTTCTGAAGTGAAACACACAGCAGAGTTCTCATCCATTGATCACACTCTGCTTTAGAGCATGAAACACGCTCTAGCTTTCTAGAGTCCCTAAGACAGCAGGAAACGTGAGTGTGCTGAGAACAAAAGAACGGTGTTTCCTACACATAACGACCATATCTAGTCCATCTATGCTTCTGAAACTGAGACAAAGCACTGGTCGTCTAACATCCAATGCTTGTCAGTTAAGATGAGAAACGTGTGAGCTTCGTGAACGATGTAGTTCGTTTTAGCTGAAAAGTGACTGCCCTTACCTGAAACAAAGTCTTGAGTGTTGGAACACACCGAGCCTGGGATTTAACTCCATTTCTGAAGGGAAACACACATCATAGTTCTCATCCATGGATCACACTCTGCTTCAGAGCAAGAAGCACGCTCTTGTTTTCTAGATTCTCTAATTCAGCAGGAAACGTGAGTGTGCTGAGAATAAAGGAACGGTGTTTCCTACACATACGGACCATATCTAGTCCAACTCTGCCTCTGAAATTGATACAACGCACAAGTCCTCCAGCATCCAATGCTTATCATTTAAGATGAGAAACGTGTGAGCTTCGGGAACGATGTTGTTCGTTTGAGCTTTAAAGTAACTGCCCTTACCTGAAACGAAGTCTTGTTTGTAGGAAGACTCAGAGCCTGGGATTTAACTCCTTTTCTGAAGTGAATCACACAGCAGAGTTCTCATCCATTGATCACACTCTGCTTTAAAGCAAGAAGGACGCTCTTGCTTTCTAGAATCTCTGAGACAGCAGGAAACATGAGTGTGCTGAGAGAAAAGAACGGTGTTTCTTTCATATTCGGACCATATCGAGTCCAACTCTGCCTCTGAAATTGATACAAAGCAAGGTCCTCCAGCATCCAATGCTTGTCATTTAAGATGAGAAACGTGTGAGCTTCGGGAACGATGTTGTTCGTTTGAGCTGTAAAGTAACTCTCCTTACCTGAAACGAAGTCATTTTTGTAGGAAGACTCAGAGCCTGGGATTTAACTCCTTTTCTGAAGTGAAACACACAGCAGAGTTCTCATCCATTGATCACATTCTGCTTTAGAGCACGAAGCACGCTCTAGCTTTCTAGAGTCCCTAAGACAGCAGGAAACGTGAGTGTGCTGAGAACAAAAGAACGGTGTTTCCTACACATAACGACCATATCTAGTCCATCTCTGCTTCTGAAACTGAGACAAAGCAGTGGTCCTCTAACATCCAATGCTTGTCAGTTAAGATGAGAAACGTGTTAGCTTCGTGAACGATGTAGTTCCTTTTAGCTGAAAAGTGACTGCCCCTACCTGAAACAAAGTCTTGAGTGTTGGAAGACACCGAGCCTGGGATTTAACTCCTTTTCTGAAGGGAAACACACATCATAGTTCTCATCCATGGATCACACTCTGCTTCAGAGCAAGAAGCACGCTCTTGCTTTCTAGATTCTCTAATTCAGCAGGAAACGTGGTTGTGCTCAGAAAAAAAGAACTGTGTTTCCTACACATACAGACCACCTCTAGTCCAACTCTGCTTGTGGAACTGAAACAAACCACCGGTCCACTAACATCCAATGCTTGTCAGTTAAAATGAGAAACGTGTGAGCTTTGTGAAAGGTGTAGTTCGTTTGAGCTTTAAAGTAACTGCCCTTACCTGAAACGAAGTCTTGTTTGTAGGAAGACTCAGAGCCTGGGATTTAACTCCTTTTCTGAAGTGAATCACACAGCAGAGTTCTCATCCATTGATCACACTCTGCTTTAAAGCAAGAAGGACGCTCTTGCTTTCTAGAATCTCTGAGACAGCAGGAAACATGAGTGTGCTGAGAGAAAAGAACGGTGTTTCTTTCATATTCGGACCATATCGAGTCCAACTCTGCCACTGAAATTGATACGAAGCAAGGTCCTCCAGCATCCAATGGTTGACATTTAAGATGAGAAACGTGTGAGCTTCGGGAACGATGGTGTTCGTTTGAGCTGTAAAATAACTGCCCTTACCTGAAACGAAGTCTTTTTTGTAGGAAGACTCAGAGCCTGGGATTTAACTCCTTTTCTGAAGTGAATCACACAGCAGAGTTCTCATCCATTGATCACACTCTGCTTTAAAGCAAGAAGGACGCTCTTGCTTTCTAGAATCTCTGAGACAGCAGGAAACATGAGTGTGCTGAGAGCAAAAGAACGGTGTTTCTTACACATTCGGACCATATCGAGTCCAACTCTGCCTCTGAAATTGAATCAAAGCAAGGTCCTCCAGCATCCAATGCTTGTCATTTAAGATGAGAAACGTGTGAGCTTCCTGAACGAAGTAGTTCGTTTGAGCTGTAAAGTAACTGCCCTTCCCTGAAACAAGGTCTTGTTTGTAGGAAGACTCACAGCCTGGGATTTAACTCCATTTCTGAAGGGAAACACACATCATAGTTCTCATCCATGGATCACACTCTGCTTCAGAGCAAGAAGCACGCTCTTGTTTTCTAGATTCTCTAATTCAGCAGGAAACGTGAGTGTGCTGAGAATAAAGGAACGGTGTTTCCTACACATACGGACCATATCTAGTCCAACTCTGCCTCTGAAATTGATACAACGCACAAGTCCTCCAGCATCCAATGCTTGTCATTTAAGATGAGAAACGTGTGAGCTTCGGGAACGATGTTGTTCGTTTGAGCTGTAAAGTAACTGCCCTTACCTGAAATGAAGTCATTTTTGTAGGAAGACTCAGAGCCTAGGATTTAACTCCTTTTCTGAAGTGAAACACACAGCAGAGTTCTCATCCATTGATCACACTCTGCTTTAGAGCACGAAGCACGCTCTAGCTTTCTAGAGTCCCTAAGACAGCAGGAAACGTGAGTGTGCTGAGAACAAAAGAACGGTGTTTCCTACACATAACGACCATATCTAGTCCATCTCTGCTTCTGAAACTGAGACAAAGCACTGGTCCTCTAACATCCAATGCTTGTCAGTTAAGATGAGAAACGTGTTAGCATCGTGAACGATGTAGTTCCTTTTAGCTGAAAAGTGACTGCCCTTACCTGAAACAAAGTCTTGAGTGTTGGAAGACACCGAGCCTGGGATTTAACTCCATTTCTGAAGTGAAACACACAGGAGAGTTCTCATATATAGATCACACTCTGCTTTAGACCAAGAAGCACGATCTTGCTTTCTAGAATCTCTAAGACAGCAGGAAACATGAGTGTGCTGAGAACACAAGAACGGTGTTTCTTAGACATTCGGACCATATCGAGTCCAACTCTGCCTCTGAAATTGATACAAAGCACAGGTACTCCAGGATCCAATGCTTGTCATTTAAGATGAGAAACGTGTGAGCTTCCTGAACGAAGTAGTTCGTTTGAGCTGTAAAGTAACTGCCCTTCCCTGAAACGAAATCTTGTTTGTAGGAAGACTCAGAGCCTGGGATTTAACTCCATTTCTGAAGTGAAACACACAGCAGAGTTCTCATCCATTGATCACACTCTGCTTTAGAGCAAGAAGCACGCTCTAGCTTTCTAGAATCTCTAAGACAGCAGGAAACGTGAGTGTGCTGAGAATAAAGGAACGGTGTTTCCTACACATACGGACCATATCTAGTCCAACTCTGCCTCTGAAATTGATACAACGCACAGGTCCTCCAGCATCCAATGGTTGTCATTTAAGATGAGAAACGTGTGAGCTTCGGGAACGATGTTGTTCGTTTGAGCTGTAAAGTAACTGCCCTTACCCGAATCGAAGTCATTTTTGTAGGAAGACTCAGAGCCTGGGATTTAACTCCTTTTCTGAAGTGAAACACACAGCAGAGTTCTCATCCATTGATCACACTCTGCTTTAGAGCAGAAAGCACGCTCTTGCTTCCTAGATTCTCTAATACAGCAGCAAACGTGAGTGTGCTAAGAACAAATAAACGGTGTTTCCTACACATACGGACCATTTCTATTCCAACTCTGCTTCTGAAAATGATACAAATCACTGGTCCTATAACATCCGATGCTTGTCAGTTAAGATGAGAAACGTGTGAGCTTCGTGAACGATGTAGTTCGTTTGAGCTGTAAAGTAACAGCCCTTTACTGAAACGAAGTGTTGCTTGTAGGAAGACTCAGAGCCTGGGATTTAACTCCATTTCTGAAGGGGAAACACACAGCAGAGTTCTCATATATAGATCACACTCTGCTTTAGAGCAAGAAGCACGCTCTTGCTTTCTAGAGTCTCTAAGACAGCAGGAAACATGAGTGTGCTGAGAACACAAGAACGGTGTTTCTTACACATTCGGACCATATCGAGTCCAACTCTGCCTCTGAAATTGATAAAAATCACAGGTCCTCCAGCATCCAATGCTTGTTATTTAAGATGAGAAACGTGTGAGCTTCGTGAACGATGTAGTTCGTTTGAGCTGAAAAGTGACTGCCCTTACTTGAAAGGAATTCTTGCTTGTAGGAAGACACAGAGCCTGGAATTTAACTCAATTTCTGAAGTGAAACACACAGCAGAGTTCTCATCCATTGATCACACTCTGCTTTAGAGCACGAAGCACGCTCTAGCTTTCTAGAGTCCCTAAGACAGCAGGAAACGTGAGTGTGCTGAGAACAAAAGAACGGTGTTTCCTACACATAACAACCATATCTAGTCCATCTATGCTTCTGAAACTGAGACAAAGCACTGGTCCTCTAACATCCAATGCTTTTCAGTTAAGATGAGAAACGTGTTAGCTTAGTGAATGATGTAGTTCGCCTTAGCTGAAAAGTGACTGCCCTTACCTGAAACAAAGTCTTGAGTGTTGGAACACACCGAGCCTGGGATTTAACTCCATTTCTGAAGGGAAACACACATCATAGTTCTCATCCATGGATCACACTCTGCTTCAGAGCAAGAAGCACGCTCTTGTTTTCTAGATTCTCTAATTCAGCAGGAAACGTGAGTGTGCTGAGAATAAAGGAACGGTGTTTCCTACACATACCGACCATATCTAGTCCAACTCTGCCTCTGAAATTGATACAACGCACAAGTCCTCCAGCATCCAATGCTTGTCATTTAAGATGAGAAACGTGTGAGCTTCGGGAACGATGTTGTTCGTTTGAGCTGTAAAGTAACTGCCCTTACCTGAAATGAAGTCATTTTTGTAGGAAGACTCAGAGCCTGGGATTTAACTCCTTTTCTGAAGTGAAACACACAGCAGAGTTCTCATCCATTGATCACACTCTGCTTTAGAGCACGAAGCACGCTCTAGCTTTCAAGAGTCCCTAAGACAGCAGGAAACGTGAGTGTGCTGAGAACAAAAGAACGGTGTTTCCTACACATAACGACCATATCTAGTCCATCTCTGCTTCTGAAACTGAGACAAAGCACTGGTCCTCTAAAATCCAATGCTTGTCAGTTAAGATGAGAAACGTGTTAGCATCGTGAACGATGTAGTTCCTTTTAGCTGAAAAGTGACTGCCCTTACCTGAAACAAAGTCTTGAGTGTTGGAAGACACCGAGCCTGGGATTTAACTCCATTTCTGAAGTGAAACACACAGGAGAGTTCTCATATATAGATCACACTCTGCTTTAGACCAAGAAGCACGATCTTGCTTTCTAGAATCTCTAAGACAGCAGGAAACATGAGTGTGCTGAGAACACAAGAACGGTGTTTCTTAGACATTCGGACCATATCGAGTCCAACTCTGCCTCTGAAATTGATACAAAGCACAGGTACTCCAGGAGCCAATGCTTGTCATTTAAGATGAGAAACGTGTGAGCTTCCTGAACGAAGTAGTTCGTTTGAGCTGTAAAGTAACTGCCCTTCCCTGAAACGAAATCTTGTTTGTAGGAAGACTCAGAGCCTGGGATTTAACTCCATTTCTGAAGTGAAACACACAGCAGAGTTCTCATCCATTGATCACACTCTGCTTTAGAGCAAGAAGCACGCTCTAGCTTTCTAGAATCTCTAAGACAGCAGGAAACGTGGTTGTGCTCAGAAAAAAAGAACTGTGTTTCCTACACATACAGACCACCTCTAGTCCAACTCTGCTTGTGGAACTGAAACAAACCACAGGTCCACTAACATCCAATGCTTGTCAGTTAAAATGAGAAACGTGTGAGCTTTGTGAAAGGTGTAGTTCGTTTGAGCTTTAAAGTAACTGCCCTTACCTGAAACGAAGTCTTGTTTGTAGGAAGACTCAGAGCCTGGGATTTAACTCCATTTCTGAAGTGAAACACACAGCAGAGTTCTCATCCATTGATCAAACACTGCTTTAAAGCAAGAAGGACGCTCTTGCTTTCTAGAATCTCTAAGACAGCAGGAAACATGAGTGTGCTGAGAGTAAAGAACGGTGTATCTTTCATATTCGGACCATATCGTGTCCAACTCTGCCTCTGAAATTGATACAAAGCAAGGTCCTCCAGCATCCAATGCTTGACATTTAAGATGAGAAACGTGTGAGCTTCGGGAACGATGGTGTTCGTTTGAGCTGTAAAATAACTGCCCTTACCTGAAACGAAGTCTTTTTTGTAGGAAGACTCACAGCCTGGGATTTAACTCCTTTTCTGAAGTGAAACACACAGCAGAGTTCTCATCCATTGATCACACTCCGCTTTAGAGCAAGAAGCACGCTCTTGCTTTCTATATTCTCTAATACAGCAGCAAACGTGAGTGTGCTAAGAACAATTAAACGGTGTTTCCTACACATAAGGACCATATCTATTCCAACTCTGCTTCTGAAAATGATACAAAGCACTGGTCCTATAACATCCGATGCTTGTCAGTTAAGATGAGGAACGTGTTAGCTTTGTGAACGATGTAGTTCGTTTGAGCTGTAAAGTAACAGCCCTTTCCTGAAAGGAAGTGATGCTTGTAGGAAGACTCAGAGCCTGGGATTTAACTCCATTTCTGAAGTGAAAACACAGCAGAGTTCTCATCCCTTGATCACACTCTGTTTTAGAGCAAGAAGCACGCTCTATCTTTCTAGAATCTCTAAGAAAGCAGGAAACGTGAGTGTGCTGAGAATAAAGGAACGGTGTTTCCTACACATACGGACCATATCTAGTCCAATTCTGCCTCTGAAATTGATACAAAGCACAGGTCCTCCAGCATCCAATGCTTGTCATTTAAGATGAGAAAAGTGTGAGCTTCGTGAACGATGTTGTTCGTTTGAGTTGTAAAGTAACTGCCCTTACCTGAAACGAATTCTTGTTTGTAGGAAGACTCAGAGCCTGGGATTTAACTCCATTTCTGAAGTGAAACACACAGCAGAGTTCTCATCCATTGATCACACTCTGCTTTAGAGCAAGAAGCACGTTCTAGCTTTCTAGAGTCTCTAAGACAGCAGGAAACATGAGTGTGCTGAGAACAAAAGGACGGTGTTTCCTACACATACGGACCATATCTCGTCGAACTCTGCCTCTGAAATTGATACAAAGCACAGGTCCTCTATCATCTGATGCTTGTCATTTAAGATGAGAAACGTCTGAGCTTTGGGAACGATGTAGTTCCTTTGAGCTGTAAAGTAACTGCCCTTACATGAAATGAAGTGTTGCTTGTAGGAAGACTCAGAGCCTGGGATTTAACTCCATTTCTGAAGTGAAACACACAGCAGAGTTCTCATACATAGATCACACTCTGCTTTAGAGCAAGAAGCACGCTCTAGCTTTCTAGAGTCCCTAAGACAGCAGGAAACATGAGTGTGCTGAGAACACAAGAACAGTGTCTCTTACACATTCGGACCATTTCGAGTCCAACTCTGCCTATGAAATTGATAAAAAGCACAGGTCCTCCAGCATCCAATGCTTGTCATTTAAGATGAGAAACGTGTGAGCTTCGTGAAGGATGTAGTTCGTTTGAGCTGAAAACTGACTGCCCTTACCCGAAAGGAATTCTTGCTTGTAGGAAGACACAGAGCCTGGAATTTAACTCCATTTCTGAGGTAAAACACACAGCAGAGTTCTCATCCATTGATCACATTCTGCTTTAGAGCAAGAAGCACGCTCTAGCTTTCTAGAATCCCAAAGACAGCAGGAAACGTGAGTGTGCTAAGAACAAATGAACGGTGTTTGCTACACATAGGGACCATATCTAGTCCAACTCTGCTTCTGAAACTGATACAAAGCACAGCTCCTATAACATCCGATGCTTGTCAGTTTAGATGAGAAACGTGTTAGCTTCGTTTACGATGTAGTTCGTTTGAGCTGAAAAGTGACTGCCCTTACCTGAAAGGAAGTCTTGAGTTTTGGAAGACACAGAGCCTGGGATCTAACTCCATTTCTGAAGGGAAACACACAGCATATTTCTCATCCATGGATCACACTGTGCTTCAGAGCAAGAAGCACGCTCTTGCTTTCTAGTTTCTCTAACACAGCAGGAAACGTGAGTGTGCTGAGAACAAAAGAACGGTGTTTCCTACACATACGGACCATATCTAGTCCAACTCTGCTTGTGGAACTGAAACAATGCACAGGTCCACTAACATCCAATGCTTATCAGTCAAGATGAGAAATGTGTGAGCTTTGTGAACGAAGTAGTTCGTTTGAGCTTTAAAGTAACTGCCCTTACCTGAAACGAAGTCTTGTTTGTAGGAAGACTCAGAGCCTGGGATTTAACTCCATTTCTGAAGTGAAACACACAGCAGAGTTCTCATCCATTGATCACACTCAGCTTTAAAGCAAGAAGGATGCTCTTGCTTTCTAGAATCTCTAAGACAGCAGGAAACATGAGTGTGCTGAGAGCAAAAGAACGGTGTTTCTTACAAATTTGGGCCTTATTGAGTCCAACTCTGCCTCTGAAATTGATACAAAGCACAGGTCCTCCATCATCCAATGCTTGTCATTTAAGATGAGAAACGTGTGAGCTGCGGGAATGATGTAGTTCGTTTGAGCTGAAAAGAGACTGCCCTTCCCTGAAACGTAGTCTTGTATGTTGGAAGACACAGAGCCTGGGATTAAACTCCATTTCTGAAGGGAAACACACAGCAGAGTTCTCTTCCATGGATCACACTCTGCTTTAAAGCAAGAAGCACGCTCTTGCTTTCTAGATTCTCTAATACAACAGCAAACGTGAGTGTGCTAAGAACAAATGACCGGTGTTTCCTACACATACGGACCATATCTATTCCAACTCTGCTTCTGAAACTGATACAAAGCACTGGTCCTATAACATCCGATGCTGGTCAGTTAAGATGAGAAACGTGTGAGATTCAGGAACGATGTAGTTCGTTTGAGCTGTAAAGTAACTGCCCTTACCTGAAACGAAGTCTTTTTTGTAGGAAGACTCAGAGCCAGGGGTTTAACTCCATTTCAAGGTGAAACACACAGCAGAGTTCTCATATATAGATCACACTCTGCTTTAGAGCAAGAAGCACGCTCTTGCTTTCTAGAGTCTAAGACAGCAGGAAACATGAGTGTGCTGACAACACAAGAACGGTGTTTCTTACACATTCGGACCATATTGAGTCCAACTCTGCCGCTGAAATTGATAAAAACCACAAGTCCTCCAGCATAAAATGCTTGTCATTTAAGATGAGAAACGTGTGAGCTTCGTGAAGGATGTAGTTCGTTTGAGCTGAAAACTGACTGCCCTTACTTGAAAGGAATTCTTGCTTGTAGGAAGACACAGAGCCTGGAATTGAACTCCATTTCTGAAGGGAAACACACAGCAGAGTTCTCATCCATTGATCACACAATGCTTTAGAGCAAGAAGCACGCTCTAGCTTTCTAGAGTCCCTAAGACAGCAGGAAACATGAGTGTGCTGAGAACAAAAGAACGGTGTTTCCTACACATACGGACCATATCTATTCCAACTCTGCTTCTGAAACTGATACAAAGCACTGTTCCTATAACATCCGATGCTTGTCAGTTAAGATGAGAAACGTGTGAGCTTCGTGAACGATTTAGTTCGTTTGAGCTTAAAAGTGACTGCCCTTACCTGAAACGAAGTCTTGAGTGTTGGAAGACACAGAGCCTGGGATTTAACTCCATTTCTGAAGGGAAACACACAGCATATTTCTCATCCATGGATCACACTCTGCTTCAGAGCAAGAAGCTCGCTCTTGCTTTCTAGATTCTCTAATACAGCAGGAAACGTGTTTGTGTTCACAAAAAAAGAACTGTGTTTCCTACACATACGGACCATATCTAGTCCAACTGTGCTTGTGGCACTGAAACAAAGCACAGGTCCACTAACATCCAATGCTTGCCAGTGAAGATGGGAAACGTGTGAGCTTTGTGAACGATGTAGTTCGTTTGAGCTTTAAAGTAACTGCCCTTACCTGAAACGAAGTCTTGTTTGTAGGAAGACTCAGAGCCTGGGATTTAACTCCATTTCTGAAGTGAAACACACAGCAGAGTTCTCATCCATTGATCACACTCTGCGTTAGAGCAAGAAGCACGCTCTAGCTTTCTAGAGTCCCTAAGACAGCAGGAAACGTGAGAGTGCTGAGAACAAAAGAACGGTGTTTCCTACACATACGGACCATATCTAGTACAACTCTGCTTCTGAAACTGATACAAAGCACTGGTCCTCTAACATCCAATGTTTGTCAGTTAAGATGAGAAACGTGTTAGCTTCGTAAACGATGTAGTTCTTTTGAGCTGAAAATTGACTGCCCTTACCTGAAAAGAAGTCTGGCATGAAGTGAAACACACAGCAGAGTTCTCATATATAGATCACACTCTGCTTTAGAGCAAGAAGCACGCTCTTGCTTTCTAGATTCTCTAAGACAGCAGGAAACATGAGTGTGGTGAGAACACAAGAACGGTGTTTCTTACACATTAGGACCATATCGAGTCCAACTCTGCCTACGAAATTGATAAAAAGCACAGGTCCTCCAGCATCCAATGCTTGTCATTTAAGATGAGAAACATGTGAGCTTCGTGAAGGATGTAGTTCGTTTGAGCAGAAAAGTGACTGCCCTTACTTGAAAGGAATTCTTGCTTGTAGGAAGACACAGAGCCTGGAATTGAACTCCATTTCTGAAGGGAAACACACAGCAGAGTTCTCTTCCATGGATCACACTCTGCTTTAGAGCAAGAAGCACACTCTAGCTTTCTAGAGTCCCTAAGAGAGCAGGAAACGTGAGAGTGCTGAGAACAAAAGAACGGTGTTTCCTACACATACAGACCATATCTAGTACAACTCTGCTTCTGAAACTGATACAATGCACTGGTCCTCTAACATCCGATGCTTGTCAGTTAAGATGAGAAACGAGTTAGCTTCGTGAACGATGTAGTTCTTTTGAGCTGAAAAGTGACTGCCCTTCCCTGAAACGAAATTTTGCATGTTGGAAGACACAGAGCCTGGGATTTAACTCCATTGCTGAAGGGAAACACACAGCAGAGTTCTCTTCCATGGATCACACTCTGCTTTAGAGCAAGAAGCACGCTCTTGCTTTCTAGATTCTCTAATACAGCAGCAAACGTGAGTGTGCTAAGAACAAATGAACGGTGTTTCCTACACATACGGACCATATCTATTCCAACTCTGCTTCGGAAACTGATACAAAGCCCTGGTCCTATAACATCTGATGCTTGTCAGTGAAGATGAGAAATGTGTGAGCTTTATGAACGATGTAGTTCGTTTGGGCTGTAAAGTAACAGCCCTCCTGAAACGAAGTGTTGCTTGTAGGAAGACTCAGAGCTCCGGGTTTAACTCCATTTCTGAAGGGAAACACACAGCTGAGTTCTCATATATAGATCACACTCTGCTTTAGAGCAAGAAGCACGCTCTTGCTTTCTGGAGTCTCTAAGACAGCAGGAAACATGAGTTTGCTGAGAACACAAGAACGGTGTTTAGTACACATTCGGACCATATCGAGTCCAACTCTGCCTCTGAAATTGATAAAAAGCACAAGTCCTCCAGCATCCAATGCTTGTTATTTAAGATGAGAAACGTGTGAGCTTCGTGAAGGATGTAGTTCGTTTGAGCTGAAAAGTGACTGCCCTTACTTGAAAGGAATTCTTGCTTGTAGGAAGACACAGAGCCTGGAATTTAACTCCATTTCTGAAGTGAAACACACAGCAGAGTTGTCATCCATAGATCACACTCTGCTTTAGAGCACTAAGCACGCTCCAGCTTTCTAGAGTCCCTAGGACAGCAGGAAACGTGAGTGTGCTGAGAACAAAAGAACGGTGTTTCCTACACATATGGACCATTTCTAGTCCATCTCTGCTTCTGAAACTGAGACAAAGCACTGGTCCTCTTACATCCAATGCTTGTCAGTTAAGATGAGAAACGTGTGAGCTTCGTGAACGATGTAGTTCGTTTGAGCTGTAAAGTAACTGCCCTTACCTGAAACGAAGTGTTGCTTGTAGGAAGACTCAGAGCCTGGGGTTTAACTCCATTTCTGAAGGGAAACACACAGCAGAGTTCTCATATATAGATCACACTCTGATTTAGAGCAAGAAGCACGCTCTTGCTTTCTAGATTCTCTAAGACAGCAGGACACATGAGTGTGGTGAGAACACAAGAACGGTGTTTCTTACAAATTCGGACCTTATTGAGACCAACTCTGCCTCTGAAATTGATACAAAGCACAGGTCCTCCAGCATCCAATGCTTGTCATTTAAGATGAGAAACGTGTGAGCTTCGGGAACGATTTAGTTCGTTTGAGCTGTAAAGTAACTGCCCTTACCTGAAACGAAGTCTTTTTTGTAGGAAGACTCAGAGCCTGGATTTAACTCCTATTCTGAAGTGAAAAACACAGCAGAGTTCTCATCCATTGATCACACTCTGCTTTAGAGCAAGAAGCACGCTCTAGCTTTCTAGAGTCTCTAAAACAGCAGGAAACGTGAGTGTGCTAAGAACAAAAGAACGGTGTTTCCTACACATACGAACCATATCTATTCCAACTCTGCTTCTGAAACTGATACAAAGCACTGGTCCTCTAACATCCAATGCTTGTCAGTTAAGATGAAAAACGTGTTAGCTTTGTGAACGATGTAGTTCCTTTGAGATGAAAAGTGACTGCCCTTCCCTGAAACGTAGTCTTGCATGTTGGAAGACATAGAGCCAGGGATTTAACTCCATTTCTGGAGGGAAACACACAGCAGAGTTCTCTTCCATGGATCACACTCTGCTTTAAAGCAAGAAGCACGCTCTTGCTTTCTAGATTCTCTATTACAACAGCAAACGTGAGTGTGCTAAGAACAAATGACCGGTGTTTCCTATACATACGGACCATATCTATTCCAACTCTGCTTCTGAAACTGATACAAAGCACTGGTCCTATAACATCCGATGCCTGTCAGTTAAGATGAGAAACGTGTGAGCTTCGTGAACGATGTAGTTCGTTTGAGCTGAATAGTGACTGCCCTTACCTGAAACGAAGTCTTGAGTGTTGGAAGACACAGAGCCTGGGATTTAACTCCATTTCTGATGGGAAACACACAGCATATTTCTCCTCCATGGATCACACTCTGCTTCAGAGCAAGAAGCACGCTCTTGCTTTCTAGATTCTCTATTACAGCAGGAAACGTGTTTGTGTTCAGAAAAAAAGAACTGTGTTTCCTACACATACGGAGCATATCTAGTCCAACTCTGCTTGTGGAACTGAAACAAGGCACATGTCCACTAACATCCAATGCTTGTCAGTGAAGATGAGAAACGTGTGAGCTTTGTGAATGATGTAGTTCGTTTGAGCTTTAAAGTAACTGCCCTTACCTGAAATGAAGTCTTGGTTGTAGGAAGACTCAGAGCCTGGGATTTAACTCCATTTCTGAAGTGAAACACACAGCAGAGTTCTCATACATAGATCACACTCTGCTTTAGAGCAAGAAGCACGCTCTAGCTTTCTAGAGTCCCTAAGACAGCAGGAAACATGAGTGTGCTGAGAACACAAGAACAGTGTCTCTTACACATTCGGACCATTTCGAGTCCAACTCTGCCTATGAAATTGATAAAAAGCACAGGTCCTCCAGCATCCAATGCTTGTCATTTAAGATGAGAAACGTGTGAGCTTCGTGAAGGATGTAGTTCGTTTGAGCTGAAAACTGACTGCCCTTACCCGAAAGGAATTCTTGCTTGTAGGAAGACACAGAGCCTGGAATTTAACTCCATTTCTGAGGTAAAACACACAGCAGAGTTCTCATCCATTGATCACATTCTGCTTTAGAGCAAGAAGCACGCTCTAGCTTTCTAGAATCCCAAAGACAGCAGGAAACGTGAGTGTGCTAAGAACAAATGAACGGTGTTTGCTACACATAGGGACCATATCTAGTCCAACTCTGCTTCTGAAACTGATACAAAGCACAGCTCCTATAACATCCGATGCTTGTCAGTTTAGATGAGAAACGTGTTAGCTTCGTTTACGATGTAGTTCGTTTGAGCTGAAAAGTGACTGCCCTTACCTGAAAGGAAGTCTTGAGTTTTGGAAGACACAGAGCCTGGGATCTAACTCCATTTCTGAAGGGAAACACACAGCATATTTCTCATCCATGGATCACACTGTGCTTCAGAGCAAGAAGCACGCTCTTGCTTTCTAGTTTCTCTAACACAGCAGGAAACGTGAGTGTGCTGAGAACAAAAGAACGGTGTTTCCTACACATACGGACCATATCTAGTCCAACTCTGCTTGTGGAACTGAAACAATGCACAGGTCCACTAACATCCAATGCTTATCAGTCAAGATGAGAAATGTGTGAGCTTTGTGAACGAAGTAGTTCGTTTGAGCTTTAAAGTAACTGCCCTTACCTGAAACGAAGTCTTGTTTGTAGGAAGACTCAGAGCCTGGGATTTAACTCCATTTCTGAAGTGAAACACACAGCAGAGTTCTCATCCATTGATCACACTCAGCTTTAAAGCAAGAAGGATGCTCTTGCTTTCTAGAATCTCTAAGACAGCAGGAAACATGAGTGTGCTGAGAGCAAAAGAACGGTGTTTCTTACAAATTTGGGCCTTATTGAGTCCAACTCTGCCTCTGAAATTGATACAAAGCACAGGTCCTCCATCATCCAATGCTTGTCATTTAAGATGAGAAACGTGTGAGCTGCGGGAATGATGTAGTTCGTTTGAGCTGAAAAGAGACTGCCCTTCCCTGAAACGTAGTCTTGTATGTTGGAAGACACAGAGCCTGGGATTAAACTCCATTTCTGAAGGGAAACACACAGCAGAGTTCTCTTCCATGGATCACACTCTGCTTTAAAGCAAGAAGCACGCTCTTGCTTTCTAGATTCTCTAATACAACAGCAAACGTGAGTGTGCTAAGAACAAATGACCGGTGTTTCCTACACATACGGACCATATCTATTCCAACTCTGCTTCTGAAACTGATACAAAGCACTGGTCCTATAACATCCGATGCTGGTCAGTTAAGATGAGAAACGTGTGAGATTCAGGAACGATGTAGTTCGTTTGAGCTGTAAAGTAACTGCCCTTACCTGAAACGAAGTCTTTTTTGTAGGAAGACTCAGAGCCAGGGGTTTAACTCCATTTCAAGGTGAAACACACAGCAGAGTTCTCATATATAGATCACACTCTGCTTTAGAGCAAGAAGCACGCTCTTGCTTTCTAGAGTCTAAGACAGCAGGAAACATGAGTGTGCTGACAACACAAGAACGGTGTTTCTTACACATTCGGACCATATTGAGTCCAACTCTGCCGCTGAAATTGATAAAAACCACAAGTCCTCCAGCATAAAATGCTTGTCATTTAAGATGAGAAACGTGTGAGCTTCGTGAAGGATGTAGTTCGTTTGAGCTGAAAACTGACTGCCCTTACTTGAAAGGAATTCTTGCTTGTAGGAAGACACAGAGCCTGGAATTGAACTCCATTTCTGAAGGGAAACACACAGCAGAGTTCTCATCCATTGATCACACAATGCTTTAGAGCAAGAAGCACGCTCTAGCTTTCTAGAGTCCCTAAGACAGCAGGAAACATGAGTGTGCTGAGAACAAAAGAACGGTGTTTCCTACACATACGGACCATATCTATTCCAACTCTGCTTCTGAAACTGATACAAAGCACTGTTCCTATAACATCCGATGCTTGTCAGTTAAGATGAGAAACGTGTGAGCTTCGTGAACGATTTAGTTCGTTTGAGCTTAAAAGTGACTGCCCTTACCTGAAACGAAGTCTTGAGTGTTGGAAGACACAGAGCCTGGGATTTAACTCCATTTCTGAAGGGAAACACACAGCATATTTCTCATCCATGGATCACACTCTGCTTCAGAGCAAGAAGCTCGCTCTTGCTTTCTAGATTCTCTAATACAGCAGGAAACGTGTTTGTGTTCACAAAAAAAGAACTGTGTTTCCTACACATACGGACCATATCTAGTCCAACTGTGCTTGTGGCACTGAAACAAAGCACAGGTCCACTAACATCCAATGCTTGCCAGTGAAGATGGGAAACGTGTGAGCTTTGTGAACGATGTAGTTCGTTTGAGCTTTAAAGTAACTGCCCTTACCTGAAACGAAGTCTTGTTTGTAGGAAGACTCAGAGCCTGGGATTTAACTCCATTTCTGAAGTGAAACACACAGCAGAGTTCTCATCCATTGATCACACTCTGCGTTAGAGCAAGAAGCACGCTCTAGCTTTCTAGAGTCCCTAAGACAGCAGGAAACGTGAGAGTGCTGAGAACAAAAGAACGGTGTTTCCTACACATACGGACCATATCTAGTACAACTCTGCTTCTGAAACTGATACAAAGCACTGGTCCTCTAACATCCAATGTTTGTCAGTTAAGATGAGAAACGTGTTAGCTTCGTAAACGATGTAGTTCTTTTGAGCTGAAAATTGACTGCCCTTACCTGAAAAGAAGTCTGGCATGAAGTGAAACACACAGCAGAGTTCTCATATATAGATCACACTCTGCTTTAGAGCAAGAAGCACGCTCTTGCTTTCTAGATTCTCTAAGACAGCAGGAAACATGAGTGTGGTGAGAACACAAGAACGGTGTTTCTTACACATTAGGACCATATCGAGTCCAACTCTGCCTACGAAATTGATAAAAAGCACAGGTCCTCCAGCATCCAATGCTTGTCATTTAAGATGAGAAACATGTGAGCTTCGTGAAGGATGTAGTTCGTTTGAGCAGAAAAGTGACTGCCCTTACTTGAAAGGAATTCTTGCTTGTAGGAAGACACAGAGCCTGGAATTGAACTCCATTTCTGAAGGGAAACACACAGCAGAGTTCTCTTCCATGGATCACACTCTGCTTTAGAGCAAGAAGCACACTCTAGCTTTCTAGAGTCCCTAAGAGAGCAGGAAACGTGAGAGTGCTGAGAACAAAAGAACGGTGTTTCCTACACATACAGACCATATCTAGTACAACTCTGCTTCTGAAACTGATACAATGCACTGGTCCTCTAACATCCGATGCTTGTCAGTTAAGATGAGAAACGAGTTAGCTTCGTGAACGATGTAGTTCTTTTGAGCTGAAAAGTGACTGCCCTTCCCTGAAACGAAATTTTGCATGTTGGAAGACACAGAGCCTGGGATTTAACTCCATTGCTGAAGGGAAACACACAGCAGAGTTCTCTTCCATGGATCACACTCTGCTTTAGAGCAAGAAGCACGCTCTTGCTTTCTAGATTCTCTAATACAGCAGCAAACGTGAGTGTGCTAAGAACAAATGAACGGTGTTTCCTACACATACGGACCATATCTATTCCAACTCTGCTTCGGAAACTGATACAAAGCCCTGGTCCTATAACATCTGATGCTTGTCAGTGAAGATGAGAAATGTGTGAGCTTTATGAACGATGTAGTTCGTTTGGGCTGTAAAGTAACAGCCCTCCTGAAACGAAGTGTTGCTTGTAGGAAGACTCAGAGCTCCGGGTTTAACTCCATTTCTGAAGGGAAACACACAGCTGAGTTCTCATATATAGATCACACTCTGCTTTAGAGCAAGAAGCACGCTCTTGCTTTCTGGAGTCTCTAAGACAGCAGGAAACATGAGTTTGCTGAGAACACAAGAACGGTGTTTAGTACACATTCGGACCATATCGAGTCCAACTCTGCCTCTGAAATTGATAAAAAGCACAAGTCCTCCAGCATCCAATGCTTGTTATTTAAGATGAGAAACGTGTGAGCTTCGTGAAGGATGTAGTTCGTTTGAGCTGAAAAGTGACTGCCCTTACTTGAAAGGAATTCTTGCTTGTAGGAAGACACAGAGCCTGGAATTTAACTCCATTTCTGAAGTGAAACACACAGCAGAGTTGTCATCCATAGATCACACTCTGCTTTAGAGCACTAAGCACGCTCCAGCTTTCTAGAGTCCCTAGGACAGCAGGAAACGTGAGTGTGCTGAGAACAAAAGAACGGTGTTTCCTACACATATGGACCATTTCTAGTCCATCTCTGCTTCTGAAACTGAGACAAAGCACTGGTCCTCTTACATCCAATGCTTGTCAGTTAAGATGAGAAACGTGTGAGCTTCGTGAACGATGTAGTTCGTTTGAGCTGTAAAGTAACTGCCCTTACCTGAAACGAAGTGTTGCTTGTAGGAAGACTCAGAGCCTGGGGTTTAACTCCATTTCTGAAGGGAAACACACAGCAGAGTTCTCATATATAGATCACACTCTGATTTAGAGCAAGAAGCACGCTCTTGCTTTCTAGATTCTCTAAGACAGCAGGACACATGAGTGTGGTGAGAACACAAGAACGGTGTTTCTTACAAATTCGGACCTTATTGAGACCAACTCTGCCTCTGAAATTGATACAAAGCACAGGTCCTCCAGCATCCAATGCTTGTCATTTAAGATGAGAAACGTGTGAGCTTCGGGAACGATTTAGTTCGTTTGAGCTGTAAAGTAACTGCCCTTACCTGAAACGAAGTCTTTTTTGTAGGAAGACTCAGAGCCTGGATTTAACTCCTATTCTGAAGTGAAAAACACAGCAGAGTTCTCATCCATTGATCACACTCTGCTTTAGAGCAAGAAGCACGCTCTAGCTTTCTAGAGTCTCTAAAACAGCAGGAAACGTGAGTGTGCTGAGAACAAAAGAACGGTGTTTCCTACACATACGAACCATATCTATTCCAACTCTGCTTCTGAAACTGATACAAAGCACTGGTCCTCTAACATCCAATGCTTGTCAGTTAAGATGAAAAACGTGTTAGCTTTGTGAACGATGTAGTTCCTTTGAGATGAAAAGTGACTGCCCTTCCCTGAAACGTAGTCTTGCATGTTGGAAGACATAGAGCCAGGGATTTAACTCCATTTCTGGAGGGAAACACACAGCAGAGTTCTCTTCCATGGATCACACTCTGCTTTAAAGCAAGAAGCACGCTCTTGCTTTCTAGATTCTCTATTACAACAGCAAACGTGAGTGTGCTAAGAACAAATGACCGGTGTTTCCTATACATACGGACCATATCTATTCCAACTCTGCTTCTGAAACTGATACAAAGCACTGGTCCTATAACATCCGATGCCTGTCAGTTAAGATGAGAAACGTGTGAGCTTCGTGAACGATGTAGTTCGTTTGAGCTGAATAGTGACTGCCCTTACCTGAAACGAAGTCTTGAGTGTTGGAAGACACAGAGCCTGGGATTTAACTCCATTTCTGATGGGAAACACACAGCATATTTCTCCTCCATGGATCACACTCTGCTTCAGAGCAAGAAGCACGCTCTTGCTTTCTAGATTCTCTATTACAGCAGGAAACGTGTTTGTGTTCAGAAAAAAAGAACTGTGTTTCCTACACATACGGAGCATATCTAGTCCAACTCTGCTTGTGGAACTGAAACAAGGCACATGTCCACTAACATCCAATGCTTGTCAGTGAAGATGAGAAACGTGTGAGCTTTGTGAATGATGTAGTTCGTTTGAGCTTTAAAGTAACTGCCCTTACCTGAAATGAAGTCTTGGTTGTAGGAAGACTCAGAGCCTGGGATTTAACTCCATTTCTGAAGTGAAACACACAGCAGAGTTCTCATCCATTGATCACACTCCGCTTTATAGCAAGAAGCACGCTCTATCTTTCTAGAGTCTCTAAGACAGCAGGTAACGTGAGTGTGCTGAGAACAAAAGAACGGTGTTTCCTACACATACGGACCATATCTAGTCCAACTCTGCCTCTGAAATTTATAAAAAGCACATGTCCTCCATCATCCAATGCTTGTCATTTAAGATGAGAAACGTGTCAGCTTCGTGAAGGATGTAGTTCCTTTGAGCTGGACAGTGACTGCCCTTATCCGAAAGGAATTCTTGCTTGTAGGAAGACACAGAGCCTGGAATTTAACTCCATTTCTGAAGTGAAACACCCAGCAGAGTTCTCATCCATTGATCACACTCTGCTTTAGAGCAAGAAGCACGCTCTAGCTTTCTAGAGTCCCTAAGACAGCAGGAAACGTGAGAGTGCTGAGAACAAATGAACGGTGTTTTCTATACATACGGACCATATCTATTCCAACTCTGCTTCGGAAACTGATACAAAGCACTGGTCCTATAACATCTGATGCTTGTCAGGTAAGATGAGAAACGTGTGAGCTTTATGAACGTTGTAGTTCATTTGAGCTGTAAAGTAACAGCCCTCCTGAAATGAAGTGTTGCTTGTAGGAAGACTCAGAGCTCCGGGTTTAACTCCATTTCTGAAGGGAAACACACAGCTGAGTTCTCATATATAGATCACACTCTGCTTTAGAGCAAGAAGCACGCTCTTGCTTTCTGGAGTCTCTAAGACAGCAGGAAACATGAGTTTGCTGAGAACACAAGAACGGTGTTTAGTACACATTCGGACCATATCGAGTCCAACTCTGCCTCTGAAATTGATAAAAAGCACAAGTCCTCCAGCATCCAATGCTTGTTATTTAAAATGAGAAACGTGTGAGCTTCGTGAAGGATGTAGTTCGTTTGAGCTGAAAAGTGACTGCCCTTACTTGAAAGGAATTCTTACTTGTAGGAAGACACAGAGCCTGGAATTTAACTCCATTTCTTAAGTGAAACACACAGCAGAGTTGTCATCCATAGATCACACTCTGCTTTAGAGCACGAAGCACGCTCCAGCTTTCTAGAGTCCCTAGGACAGCAGGAAACGTGAGTGTGCTGAGAACAAAAGAACGGTGTTTCCTACACATACGGACCATTTCTAGTCCATCTCTGCTTCTGAAACTGAGACAAAGCACTGGTCCTCTAACATCCAATGCTTGTCAGTTAAGATGAGAAACGTTTTAGCTTCGTGAACGATGTAGTTCGTTTGAGCTGTAAAGAAAGTGCCCTTACCTGAAATGAAGCGTTGCTTGTAGAAAGACTCAGAGCCTGGGGTTTAACTCCATTTCTGAAGTGAAACACACAGCAGAGTTCTCATATATATATCACACTCTGCTTTAGAGCAAGAAGCACGCTCTTGCTTTCTAGATTCTCTAAGACAGCAGGAAACATGAGTGTGGTGAGAACACAAGAACGGTGTTTCTTACAAATTCGGACCTTATTGAGACCAACTCTGCCTCTGAAATTGATACAAAGCACAGGTCCTCCAGCATCCAATGCTTGTCATTTAAGATGAGAAACGTGTGAGCTTCGTGAACGATTTAGTTCATTTGAGCTTAAAAGTGACTGCCCTTACCTGAAACGAAGTCTTGAGTGTTGGAAGACACAGAGCCTGGGATTTAACTCCATTTCTGAAGGGAAACACACAGCATATTTCTCATCCATGGATCACACTCTGCTTCAGAGCAAGAAGCTCGCTCTTGCTTTCTAGATTCTCTAATACAGCAGGAAACGTGTTTGTGTTCACAAAAAAAGAACTGTGTTTCCTACACATACGGACCATATCTAGTCCAACTGTGCTTGTGGCACTGAAACAAAGCACAGGTCCACTAACATCCAATGCTTGTCAGTGAAGATGGGAAACGTGTGAGCTTTGTGAACGATGTAGTTCGTTTGAGCTTTAAAGTAACTGCCCTTACCTGAAACGAAGTCTTGTTTGTAGGAAGACTCAGAGCCTGGGATTTAACTCCATTTCTGAAGTGAAACACACAGCAGAATTCTCATCCATTGATCACACTCTGCTTTAGAGCAAGAAGCACGCTCTAGCCTTATAGAGTCTCAAAGACAGCAGGAAACGTGAGTGTGCTGAGAACAAAAGAACGGTGTTTCCTACACATACGGACCATATCTAGTCCAACTCTGCCTCTGAAATTGATACAAAGCACAGGTCCTCTAACATCCAATGCTTGTCATTTAAGATGAGAAACGTGTCAGCTTCGGGAACGATGTACTTCCTTTGAGCTGTAAAGTAACTGCCCTTACCCGAAAGGAATTCTTGCTTGTAGGAAGACACAGAGCCTGGAATTTAACTCCATTTCTGAAGTGAAACACACAGCAGAGTTCTCATCCATTGATCACACTCTGTGTTAGAGCAAGAAGCACGCTCTAGCTTTCTAGAATCCCTAAGACAGCAGGAAACGTGAGTGTGGTGAGAACACAAGAACGGTGTTTCTTACACATTAGGACCATATCGAGTCCAACTCTGCCTACGAAATTGATAAAAAGCACAGGTCCTCCAGCATCCAATGCTTGTCATTTAAGATGAGAAACATGTGAG
Organism: Onychomys leucogaster; assembly: GCA_949786385.1. NCBI lineage: Eukaryota > Metazoa > Chordata > Mammalia > Rodentia > Cricetidae > Onychomys > Onychomys leucogaster. The sequence continues at coordinate 1,597,394 of CATKUP010000037.1, read as the reverse complement.
CTTCGTGAAGGATGTAGTTCGTTTGAGCAGAAAAGTGACTGCCCTTACTTGAAAGGAATTCTTGCTTGTAGGAAGACACAGAGCCTGGAATTGAACTCCATTTCTGAAGGGAAACACACAGCAGAGTTCTCTTCCATGGATCACACTCTGCTTTAGAGCAAGAAGCACGCTCTAGCTTTCTAGAGTCCCTAAGACAGCAGGAAACGTGAGAGTGCTGAGAACAAAAGAACGGTGTTTCCTACACATACAGACCATATCTAGTACAACTCTGCTTCTGAAACTGATACAATGCACTGGTCCTCTAACATCCGATGCTTGTCAGTTAAGATGAGAAACGTGTTAGCTTCGTGAACGATGTAGTTCTTTTGAGCTGAAAAGTGACTGCCCTTCCCTGAAACGAAATTTTGCATGTTGGAAGACACAGAGCCTGGGATTTAACTCCATTGCTGAAGGGAAACAAACAGCAGAGTTGTCATCCATAGATCACACTCTGCTTTAGAGCACTAAGCACGCTCTAGCTTTCTAGAGTCTCTACGACAGCAGGAAAAGTGAGTGTGCTGAGAACAAAAGAACGGTGTTTCCTACACATACAGACCATATCTATTCCAACTCTGCAACTGAAACTGATACAAAGCACTGGTCCTATAACATCCGATGCTTGTCAGTTAAGATGAGACACATGTGAGCTTCGTGAACGATGTAGTTCGTTTGAGCTGTAAAGTATGTGCCCTTACCTGAAACGAAGTGTTGCTTGTAGGAAGACTCAGAGCCTGGGGTTTAACTCCATTTCTGAAGTGAAACACACAGCAGAGTTCTCATATATAGATCACACTCTGCTTTAGAGCAAGAAGCACGCTCTTGCTTTCTAGATTCTCTAAGACAGCAGGAAACATGAGTGTGGTGAGAACACAAGAACGGTGTTTCTTACACATTAGGACCATATCGAGTCCAACTCTGCCTACGAAATTGATAAAAAGCACAGGTCCTCCAGCATCCAATGCTTGTCATTTAAGATGAGAAACATGTGAGCTTCGTGAAGGATGTAGTTCGTTTGAGCAGAAAAGTGACTGCCCTTACTTGAAAGGAATTCTTGCTTGTAGGAAGACACAGAGCCTGGAATTGAACTCCATTTCTGAAGGGAAACACACAGCAGAGTTCTCTTCCATGGATCACACTCTGCTTTAGAGCAAGAAGCACGCTCTAGCTTTCTAGAGTCCCTAAGACAGCAGGAAACGTGAGAGTGCTGAGAACAAAAGAACGGTGTTTCCTACACATACAGACCATATCTAGTACAACTCTGCTTCTGAAACTGATACAATGCACTGGTCCTCTAACATCCGATGCTTGTCAGTTAAGATGAGAAACGTGTTAGCTTCGTGAACGATGTAGTTCTTTTGAGCTGAAAAGTGACTGCCCTTCCCTGAAACGAAATTTTGCATGTTGGAAGACACAGAGCCTGTGATTTAACTCCATTGCTGAAGGGAAACACACAGCAGAGTTCTCTTCCATGGATCACACTCTGCTTTAGAGCAAGAAGCACGCTCTTGCTTTCTAGATTCTCTAATACAGCAGCAAACGTGAGTGTGCTAAGAACAAATGAACGGTGTTTCCTACACATACGGACCATATCTATTCCAACTCTGCTTCGGAAACTGATACAAAGCCCTGGTCCTATAACATCTGATGCTTGTCAGTGAAGATGAGAAATGTGTGAGCTTTATGAACGATGTAGTTCTTTTGGGCTGTAAAGTAACAGCCCTCCTGAAACGAAGTGTTGCTTGTAGGAAGACTCAGAGCTCCGGGTTTAACTCCATTTCTGAAGGGAAACACACAGCTGAGTTCTCATATATAGATCACACTCTGCTTTAGAGCAAGAAGCACGCTCTTGCTTTCTGGAGTCTCTAAGACAGCAGGAAATATGAGTTTGCTGAGAACACAAGAACGGTGTTTAGTACACATTCGGACCATATCGAGTCCAACTCTGCCTCTGAAATTGATACAAAGCACAGGTCCTCCAGCATCCAATGCTTGTCATTTAAGATGAGAAACGTGTGAGCTTCGGGAACGATTTAGTTCGTTTGAGCTGTAAAGTAACTGCCCTTACCTGAAACGAAGTCTTTTTTGTAGGAAGACTCAGAGCCTGGATTTAACTCCTATTCTGAAGTGAAAAACACAGCAGAGTTCTCATCCACTGATCACACTCTGCTTTAGAGCAAGAAGCACGCTCTAGCTTTCTAGAGTCTCTAAAACAGCAGGAAACGTGAGTGTGCTGAGAACAAAAGAACGGTGTTTCCTACACATACGAACCATATCTATTCCAACTCTGCTTCTGAAACTGATACAAAGCACTGGTCCTCTAACATCCAATGCTTGTCAGTTAAGATGAGAAACGTGTTAGCTTTGTGAACGATGTAGTTCCTTTGAGATGAAAAGTGACTGCCCTTCCCTGAAACGTAGTCTTGCATGTTGGAAGACATAGAGCCAGGGATTTAACTCCATTTCTGGAGGGAAACACACAGCAGAGTTCTCTTCCATGGATCACACTCTGCTTTAAAGCAAGAAGCACGCTCTTGCTTTCTAGATTCTCTATTACAACAGCAAACGTGAGTGTGCTAAGAACAAATGACCGGTGTTTCCTACACATACGGACCATATCTATTCCAACTCTGCTTCTGAAACTGATACAAAGCACTGGTCCTATAACATCCGATGCCTGTCAGTTAAGATGAGAAACTTGTGAGCTTCGTGAACGATGTAGTTCGTTTGAGCTGAATAGTGACTGCCCTTACCTGAAACGAAGTCTTGAGTGTTGGAAGACACAGAGCCTGGGATTTAACTCCATTTCTGATGGGAAACACACAGCATATTTCTCCTCCATGGATCACACTCTGCTTCAGAGCAAGAAGCACGCTCTTGCTTTCTAGATTCTCTATTACAGCAGGAAACGTGTTTGTGTTCAGAAAAAAAGAACTGTGTTTCCTACACATATGGAGCATATCTAGTCCAACTCTGCTTGTGGAACTGAAACAAGGCACAGGTCCACTAACATCCAATGCTTGTCAGTGAAGATGAGAAACGTGTGAGCTTTGTGAACGATGTAGTTCGTTTGAGCTTTAAAGTAACTGCCCTTACCTGAAATGAAGTCTTGGTTGTAGGAAGACTCAGAGCCTGGGATTTAACTCCATTTCTGAAGTGAAACACACAGCAGAGTTCTCATCCATTGATCACACTCCGCTTTAGAGCAAGAAGCACGCTCTATCTTTCTAGAGTCTCTAAGACAGCAGGTAACGTGAGTGTGCTGAGAACAAAAGAACGGTGTTTCCTACACATACGGACCATATCTAGTCCAACTCTGCCTCTGAAATTTATAAAAAGCACATGTCCTCCATCATCCAATGCTTGTCATTTAAGATGAGAAATGTGTCAGCTTCGTGAAGGATGTAGTTCGTTTGAGCTGGACAGTGACTGCCCTTATCCGAAAGGAATTCTTGCTTGTAGGAAGACACAGAGCCTGGAATTTAACTCCATTTCTGAAGTGAAACACCCAGCAGAGTTCTCATCCATTGATCACACTCTGCTTTAGAGCAAGAAGCACGCTCTAGCTTTCTAGAGTCCCTAAGACAGCAGGAAACGTGAGAGTGCTGAGAACAAATGAACGGTGTTTCCTACACATACGGACCATATCTATTCCAACCCTGCTTCGGAAACTGATACAAAGCACTGGTCCTATAACATCTGATGCTTGTCAGGTAAGATGAGAAACGTGTGAGCTTTATGAACGATGTAGTTCGTTTGAGCTGTAAAGTAACAGCCCTCCTGAAATGAAGTGTTGCTTGTAGGAAGACTCAGAGCTCCGGGTTTAACTCCATTTCTGAAGGGAAACACACAGCTGAGTTCTCATATATAGATCACACTCTGCTTTAGAGCAAGAAGCACGCTCTTGCTTTCTGGAGTCTCTAAGACAGCAGGAAACATGAGTTTGCTGAGAACACAAGAACGGTGTTTAGTACACATTCGGACCATATCGAGTCCAACTCTGCCTCTGAAATTGATAAAAAGCACAAGTCCTCCAGCATCCAATGCTTGTTATTTAAGATGAGAAACGTGTGAGCTTCGTGAAGGATGTAGTTCGTTTGAGCTGAAAAGTGACTGCCCTTACTTGAAAGGAATTCTTGCTTGTAGGAAGACACAGAGCCTGGAATTTAACTCCATTTCTTAAGTGAAACACACAGCAGAGTTGTCATCCATAGATCACACTCTGCTTTAGAGCACTAAGCACGCTCCAGCTTTCTAGAGTCCCTAGGACAGCAGGAAACGTGAGTGTGCTGAGAACAAAAGAACGGTGTTTCCTACACATACGGACCATTTCTAGTCCATCTCTGCTTCTGAAACTGAGACAAAGCACTGGTCCTCTAACATCCAATGCTTGTCAGTTAAGATGAGAAACGTTTTAGCTTCGTGAACGATGTAGTTCGTTTGAGCTGTAAAGAAAGTGCCCTTACCTGAAACGAAGTGTTGCTTGTAGAAAGACTCAGAGCCTGGGGTTTAACTCCATTTCTGAAGTGAAACACACAGCAGAGTTCTCATATATATATCACACTCTGCTTTAGAGCAAGAAGCACGCTCTTGCTTTCTAGATTCTCTAAGACAGCAGGAAACATGAGTGTGGTGAGAACACAAGAACGGTGTTTCTTACAAATTCGGACCTTATTGAGACCAACTCTGCCTCTGAAATTGATACAAAGCACAGGTCCTCCAGCATCCAATGCTTGTCATTTAAGATGAGAAACGTGTAAGCTTCGGGAACGATGTAGTTCGTTTGAGCTTAAAAGTGACTGCCCTTCCCTGAAACGAAGTCATTCATGTTGGAAGACACAGTGCCTGGGATTTAACTCCGTTTCTGAAGGGAAACACACAGCAGAGTTCTCATATATAGATCACACTCTGCTTTAGAGCAAGAAGCACGTTCTTGCTTTCTAGAGTCTCTAAGACAGCAGGAAACATGAGTGTGCTGAGAACACAAGAACGGTGTTTCTTACACATTCGGACCATGTCGAGTCCAATTCTGCCTCTGAAATTGACAAAAAGCACAGGTCCTCCAGCATCCAATGCTTGTCATTTAAGATGAGAAACGTGTGAGCTTCGGGAACGATGTACTTCCTTTGAGCTGTAAAGTAACTGCCCTTACCCGAAAGGAATTCTTGCTTGTAGGAAGACACAGAGCCTGGAATTTAACTCCATTTCTGAAGTGAAACACACAGCAGAGTTCTCATCCATTGATCACACTCTGTGTTAGAGCAAGAAGCACGCTCTAGCTTTCTAGAATCCCTAAGACAGCAGGAAACGTGAGTGTGGTGAGAACACAAGAACGGTGTTTCTTACACATTAGGACCATATCGAGTCCAACTCTGCCTACGAAATTGATAAAAAGCACAGGTCCTCCAGCATCCAATGCTTGTCATTTAAGATGAGAAACATGTGAGCTTCGTGAAGGATGTAGTTCGTTTGAGCAGAAAAGTGACTGCCCTTACTTGAAAGGAATTCTTGCTTGTAGGAAGACACAGAGCCTGGAATTGAACTCCATTTCTGAAGGGAAACACACAGCAGAGTTCTCTTCCATGGATCACACTCTGCTTTAGAGCAAGAAGCACGCTCTAGCTTTCTAGAGTCCCTAAGACAGCAGGAAACGTGAGAGTGCTGAGAACAAAAGAACGGTGTTTCCTACACATACAGACCATATCTAGTACAACTCTGCTTCTGAAACTGATACAATGCACTGGTCCTCTAACATCCGATGCTTGTCAGTTAAGATGAGAAACGTGTTAGCTTCGTGAACGATGTAGTTCTTTTGAGCTGAAAAGTGACTGCCCTTCCCTGAAACGAAATTTTGCATGTTGGAAGACACAGAGCCTGGGATTTAACTCCATTGCTGAAGGGAAACAAACAGCAGAGTTGTCATCCATAGATCACACTCTGCTTTAGAGCACTAAGCACGCTCTAGCTTTCTAGAGTCTCTACGACAGCAGGAAAAGTGAGTGTGCTGAGAACAAAAGAACGGTGTTTCCTACACATACAGACCATATCTATTCCAACTCTGCAACTGAAACTGATACAAAGCACTGGTCCTATAACATCCGATGCTTGTCAGTTAAGATGAGACACATGTGAGCTTCGTGAACGATGTAGTTCGTTTGAGCTGTAAAGTATGTGCCCTTACCTGAAACGAAGTGTTGCTTGTAGGAAGACTCAGAGCCTGGGGTTTAACTCCATTTCTGAAGTGAAACACACAGCAGAGTTCTCATATATAGATCACACTCTGCTTTAGAGCAAGAAGCACGCTCTTGCTTTCTAGATTCTCTAAGACAGCAGGAAACATGAGTGTGGTGAGAACACAAGAACGGTGTTTCTTACACATTAGGACCATATCGAGTCCAACTCTGCCTACGAAATTGATAAAAAGCACAGGTCCTCCAGCATCCAATGCTTGTCATTTAAGATGAGAAACATGTGAGCTTCGTGAAGGATGTAGTTCGTTTGAGCAGAAAAGTGACTGCCCTTACTTGAAAGGAATTCTTGCTTGTAGGAAGACACAGAGCCTGGAATTGAACTCCATTTCTGAAGGGAAACACACAGCAGAGTTCTCTTCCATGGATCACACTCTGCTTTAGAGCAAGAAGCACGCTCTAGCTTTCTAGAGTCCCTAAGACAGCAGGAAACGTGAGAGTGCTGAGAACAAAAGAACGGTGTTTCCTACACATACAGACCATATCTAGTACAACTCTGCTTCTGAAACTGATACAATGCACTGGTCCTCTAACATCCGATGCTTGTCAGTTAAGATGAGAAACGTGTTAGCTTCGTGAACGATGTAGTTCTTTTGAGCTGAAAAGTGACTGCCCTTCCCTGAAACGAAATTTTGCATGTTGGAAGACACAGAGCCTGTGATTTAACTCCATTGCTGAAGGGAAACACACAGCAGAGTTCTCTTCCATGGATCACACTCTGCTTTAGAGCAAGAAGCACGCTCTTGCTTTCTAGATTCTCTAATACAGCAGCAAACGTGAGTGTGCTAAGAACAAATGAACGGTGTTTCCTACACATACGGACCATATCTATTCCAACTCTGCTTCGGAAACTGATACAAAGCCCTGGTCCTATAACATCTGATGCTTGTCAGTGAAGATGAGAAATGTGTGAGCTTTATGAACGATGTAGTTCTTTTGGGCTGTAAAGTAACAGCCCTCCTGAAACGAAGTGTTGCTTGTAGGAAGACTCAGAGCTCCGGGTTTAACTCCATTTCTGAAGGGAAACACACAGCTGAGTTCTCATATATAGATCACACTCTGCTTTAGAGCAAGAAGCACGCTCTTGCTTTCTGGAGTCTCTAAGACAGCAGGAAATATGAGTTTGCTGAGAACACAAGAACGGTGTTTAGTACACATTCGGACCATATCGAGTCCAACTCTGCCTCTGAAATTGATACAAAGCACAGGTCCTCCAGCATCCAATGCTTGTCATTTAAGATGAGAAACGTGTGAGCTTCGGGAACGATTTAGTTCGTTTGAGCTGTAAAGTAACTGCCCTTACCTGAAACGAAGTCTTTTTTGTAGGAAGACTCAGAGCCTGGATTTAACTCCTATTCTGAAGTGAAAAACACAGCAGAGTTCTCATCCACTGATCACACTCTGCTTTAGAGCAAGAAGCACGCTCTAGCTTTCTAGAGTCTCTAAAACAGCAGGAAACGTGAGTGTGCTGAGAACAAAAGAACGGTGTTTCCTACACATACGAACCATATCTATTCCAACTCTGCTTCTGAAACTGATACAAAGCACTGGTCCTCTAACATCCAATGCTTGTCAGTTAAGATGAGAAACGTGTTAGCTTTGTGAACGATGTAGTTCCTTTGAGATGAAAAGTGACTGCCCTTCCCTGAAACGTAGTCTTGCATGTTGGAAGACATAGAGCCAGGGATTTAACTCCATTTCTGGAGGGAAACACACAGCAGAGTTCTCTTCCATGGATCACACTCTGCTTTAAAGCAAGAAGCACGCTCTTGCTTTCTAGATTCTCTATTACAACAGCAAACGTGAGTGTGCTAAGAACAAATGACCGGTGTTTCCTACACATACGGACCATATCTATTCCAACTCTGCTTCTGAAACTGATACAAAGCACTGGTCCTATAACATCCGATGCCTGTCAGTTAAGATGAGAAACTTGTGAGCTTCGTGAACGATGTAGTTCGTTTGAGCTGAATAGTGACTGCCCTTACCTGAAACGAAGTCTTGAGTGTTGGAAGACACAGAGCCTGGGATTTAACTCCATTTCTGATGGGAAACACACAGCATATTTCTCCTCCATGGATCACACTCTGCTTCAGAGCAAGAAGCACGCTCTTGCTTTCTAGATTCTCTATTACAGCAGGAAACGTGTTTGTGTTCAGAAAAAAAGAACTGTGTTTCCTACACATATGGAGCATATCTAGTCCAACTCTGCTTGTGGAACTGAAACAAGGCACAGGTCCACTAACATCCAATGCTTGTCAGTGAAGATGAGAAACGTGTGAGCTTTGTGAACGATGTAGTTCGTTTGAGCTTTAAAGTAACTGCCCTTACCTGAAATGAAGTCTTGGTTGTAGGAAGACTCAGAGCCTGGGATTTAACTCCATTTCTGAAGTGAAACACACAGCAGAGTTCTCATCCATTGATCACACTCCGCTTTAGAGCAAGAAGCACGCTCTATCTTTCTAGAGTCTCTAAGACAGCAGGTAACGTGAGTGTGCTGAGAACAAAAGAACGGTGTTTCCTACACATACGGACCATATCTAGTCCAACTCTGCCTCTGAAATTTATAAAAAGCACATGTCCTCCATCATCCAATGCTTGTCATTTAAGATGAGAAACGTGTCAGCTTCGTGAAGGATGTAGTTCGTTTGAGCTGGACAGTGACTGCCCTTATCCGAAAGGAATTCTTGCTTGTAGGAAGACACAGAGCCTGGAATTTAACTCCATTTCTGAAGTGAAACACCCAGCAGAGTTCTCATCCATTGATCACACTCTGCTTTAGAGCAAGAAGCACGCTCTAGCTTTCTAGAGTCCCTAAGACAGCAGGAAACGTGAGAGTGCTGAGAACAAATGAACGGTGTTTCCTACACATACGGACCATATCTATTCCAACCCTGCTTCGGAAACTGATACAAAGCACTGGTCCTATAACATCTGATGCTTGTCAGGTAAGATGAGAAACGTGTGAGCTTTATGAACGATGTAGTTCGTTTGAGCTGTAAAGTAACAGCCCTCCTGAAATGAAGTGTTGCTTGTAGGAAGACTCAGAGCTCCGGGTTTAACTCCATTTCTGAAGGGAAACACACAGCTGAGTTCTCATATATAGATCACACTCTGCTTTAGAGCAAGAAGCACGCTCTTGCTTTCTGGAGTCTCTAAGACAGCAGGAAACATGAGTTTGCTGAGAACACAAGAACGGTGTTTAGTACACATTCGGACCATATCGAGTCCAACTCTGCCTCTGAAATTGATAAAAAGCACAAGTCCTCCAGCATCCAATGCTTGTTATTTAAGATGAGAAACGTGTGAGCTTCGTGAAGGATGTAGTTCGTTTGAGCTGAAAAGTGACTGCCCTTACTTGAAAGGAATTCTTGCTTGTAGGAAGACACAGAGCCTGGAATTTAACTCCATTTCTTAAGTGAAACACACAGCAGAGTTGTCATCCATAGATCACACTCTGCTTTAGAGCACTAAGCACGCTCCAGCTTTCTAGAGTCCCTAGGACAGCAGGAAACGTGAGTGTGCTGAGAACAAAAGAACGGTGTTTCCTACACATACGGACCATTTCTAGTCCATCTCTGCTTCTGAAACTGAGACAAAGCACTGGTCCTCTAACATCCAATGCTTGTCAGTTAAGATGAGAAACGTTTTAGCTTCGTGAACGATGTAGTTCGTTTGAGCTGTAAAGAAAGTGCCCTTACCTGAAACGAAGTGTTGCTTGTAGAAAGACTCAGAGCCTGGGGTTTAACTCCATTTCTGAAGTGAAACACACAGCAGAGTTCTCATATATATATCACACTCTGCTTTAGAGCAAGAAGCACGCTCTTGCTTTCTAGATTCTCTAAGACAGCAGGAAACATGAGTGTGGTGAGAACACAAGAACGGTGTTTCTTACAAATTCGGACCTTATTGAGACCAACTCTGCCTCTGAAATTGATACAAAGCACAGGTCCTCCAGCATCCAATGCTTGTCATTTAAGATGAGAAACGTGTAAGCTTCGGGAACGATGTAGTTCGTTTGAGCTTAAAAGTGACTGCCCTTCCCTGAAACGAAGTCATTCATGTTGGAAGACACAGTGCCTGGGATTTAACTCCGTTTCTGAAGGGAAACACACAGCAGAGTTCTCATATATAGATCACACTCTGCTTTAGAGCAAGAAGCACGTTCTTGCTTTCTAGAGTCTCTAAGACAGCAGGAAACATGAGTGTGCTGAGAACACAAGAACGGTGTTTCTTACACATTCGGACCATGTCGAGTCCAATTCTGCCTCTGAAATTGACAAAAAGCACAGGTCCTCCAGCATCCAATGCTTGTCATTTAAGATGAGAAACGTGTGAGCTTCGTGAAGGATGTACTTACTTTGAGCTGAAAAGGGACTGCCCTTACTTGAAAGGAATTCCTGCTTGTAGGAAGACACAGAGCCTGGAATTTAACTCCATTTCTGAAGTGAAGCACACAGCAAGTTCTCATCCATTGATCACACTCTGCTTTAGAGCAAGAAGCACGCTCTAGCTTTCTAGAGTCCCTAAGACAGCAGGAAACGTGAGTATGCTGATAACAAAAGAACGGTGTTTCCTACACATACGGACCATTTCTAGTCCATCTCTGCTTCTGAAACTGAGACAAAGCACTGGTCCTCTAACATCCAATGCTTGTCAGTTAAGATGAGAAACGTGTTAGCTTCGTGAACGATGTAGTTCCTTTGAGATGAAAAGTGACTGCCCTTCCCTGAAACGAAGTCTTGCATGTTGGAAGACACAGAGCCTGGGATTTAACTCCATTTCTGAAGGGAAACACACAGCATAGTTCTCATCCATGGATCACACTCTGCTTCCGAGCAAGAAGCACACTCTTGCTCTCTAGATTCTCTAATACAGCAGGAAACGTGGTTGTGCTCAGAACAAAAAAACGGTGTTTCCAACACATACGGACCATATCTAGTCCAACTCTGCTTGTGAAACTGAAACAAACCACAGGTTCACTAACATCCAATGCTTGTCAGTTAAGATGAGAAACGTGTGAGCTTCGTGAACGATGTAGTTGGTTTGAGCTGTAAAGTAACTGCCCTTACCTGAAACGAAGTCTTGTTTGTAGGAAGACTCAGAGCCTGGGATTTAACTCCATTTCTGAAGTGAAACACACAGCAGAGTTCTCATCCATTGATCAAACTCCGTTTTAGAGCAAGAAGCATGCTCTAGCTTTCTAGAGTCTCTAAGACAGCAGGAAACGTGAGTGTGCTGAGAACAAAAGAACGGTGTTTCCTACACATACGGACCATATCTTGTCCATCTCTGCTTCTGAAACTGATACAAAGCACTGTTCCTATAAAATCCGATGCTTGTCAGTTAAGATGAGAAACGTGTGAGCTTCGTGAATGATGTAGTTCGTTTGAGCTGTAAAGTAACTGCCCTTACCTGATTCGATGTCTTGCTTATAGGAAGACTCAGAGCCTGGGATTTAACTTCATTTCTGAAGGGAAACACACAGCAGAGTTCTCTTCCATGGATCAAACTCTGCTTTAGAGCAAGAAGCACGCTCTACCTTTCTAGATTCTCTAATACTGCAGGCAACATGGTTATCTTCAGAACAAGAGAACGGTGTTTCCTACACATATGGACCATATCTATTCCAACTCTGCTTCTGAAACTGATACAAAGCACTGGTCCTATAACATCCGATGCTTGTCAGTTAAGATGAGAAACGTGTGAGCTTAGTGAACGATGTAGTTCGTTTGAGCTGTAAAGTAACTGCCCTTACCTGAAACGAAGTGTTGCTTGTAGGAAGACTCAGAGCCTGGGGTTTAACTCCATTTCTGAAGTGAAACACACAGCAGGGTTCTCATATATACATCACACTCTGCTTTAAAGCAAGAAGGACGCTCTTGCTTTCTAGAATCTCTAAGAGAGCAGGAAACATGAGTGTGATGAGAGGAAAAGAACGGTGTTTCCTACACATTCGGAACATATCGAGTCCAACTCTGCCTCTGACATTGATACAAAGCTCAGGTCCTCTAACATCCAATGCTTGTCATTTAAGACGAGAAACGTGTGAGCTTCGTGAAGGATGTAGTTCATTTGAGGTGAAAAGTGACTGCCCTTCCCTGAAAAGAAATCTTTATTGTAGGAAGACACAGAGCCTGGGATTTAACTCCATTTCTGAAGGGAAACACACAGCATAGTTCTCTTCCATGGATCACACTCTGCTTTAGAGCAAGAAGCACGCTCTTGCTTTCTAGATTCTCTAATACAGCAGGAAACGTGAGTGTGCTAAGAACTAAGGAACGGTGTTTCCTAAACATACAGACCATATCTAGTCCAACTCTGCTTCTGAAACTGATACAAACACTGGTCCTCTAACATCCAATGCTTGTCAGTTAAGATGAGAAACGTGTGAGCTTCGTGAAGGATGTAGTTCTTTTGAGCTGAAAGGTGACTGCCCTTACTTGAAAGGAATTCTTGCTTGTAGGAAGACACAGAGCCTCGAATTTAACTCCATTTCAGAAGGGAAACACACAACAGAGTTCTCATATATAAATCACACTCTGCTTTAGAGCAAGAAGTACGCTCTTGCTTTCCAGAGTCACTAAGACAGCAGGAAACCTGAGTGTGATGAGAACAAAAGAACAGTGTTTCCTACACATACGGACCATATCTAGTCCAACTCTGCTTCTGAAACTGATACAAAGCACTGGTCCTCTAACATCCAATGCTTGTCAGTTAAGATGAGAAACGTGTGAGCTTCGTGAAGGATGTAGTTCTTTTGAGCTGAAAGGTGACTGCCCTTACTTGAAAGGAATTCTTGCTTGTAGGAAGACACAGAGCCTCGAATTTAACTCCATTTCAGAAGGGAAACACACAACAGAGTTCTCATATATAAATCACACTCTGCTTTAGAGCAAGAAGTACGCTCTTGCTTTCCAGAGTCACTAAGACAGCAGGAAACCTGAGTGTGATGAGAACAAAAGAACAGTGTTTCCTACACATACAGACCATATCTAGTCCAACTCTGCTTCTGAAACTGATACAAAGCACTGGTCCTCTAAAATCCAATGCTTGTCAGTTAAGATGAGAAACGTGTGAGCTTCGTGAAGGATGTAGTTCTTTTGAGCTGAAAGGTGACTGCCCTTACTTGAAAGGAATTCTTGCTTGTAGGAAGACACAGAGCCTCGAATTTAACTCCATTTCAGAAGGGAAACACACAACAGAGTTCTCATATATAAATCACACTCTGCTTTGGAGCAAGAAGTACGCTCTTGCTTTCCAGAGTCACTAAGACAGCAGGAAACCTGAGTGTGATGAGAACAAAAGAACAGTGTTTCCTACACATACGGACCATATCTAGTCCAACTCTGCTTCTGAAACTGATACAAAGCACTGGTCCTCTAAAATCCAATGCTTGTCAGTTAAGATGAGAAACGTGTGAGCTTCGTGAAGGATGTAGTTCTTTTGAGCTGAAAGGTGACTGCCCTTACTTGAAAGGAATTCTTGCTTGTAGGAAGACACAGAGCCTCGAATTTAACTCCATTTCAGAAGGGAAACACACAACAGAGTTCTCATATATAAATCACACTCTGCTTTGGAGCAAGAAGTACGCTCTTGCTTTCCAGAGTCACTAAGACAGCAGGAAACCTGAGTGTGATGAGAACAAAAGAACAGTGTTTCCTACACATACGGACCATATCTAGTCCAACTCTGCTTCTGAAACTGATACAAAGCACTGGTCCTCTAAAATCTAATGCTTGTCAGTTAAGATGAGAAACGTGTGAGCTTCGTGAACGATGTAGTTCGTTTGAGCTGAAAAGTGACTGCCCTACCCTGAAACGAAGTCTTGCATGTTGGAAGACACAGAGCCTGGGATTTAACTCCATTTCTGAAGGGAAACACACAGCATAGTTCTCATCCATGGATCACACTCTGCTTCAGAGCAAGAAGCACACTCTTGCTTTCTAGATTCTCTAATACAGCAGGAAACGTGGTTGTGCTCAGAACAAAAGAACTGTGTTTCCGAAACATACGGACCATATCTAGTCCAACTCTGCTTGTGAAACTGAAACAAACCACTGGTCCACTAACATCCAATACTTGTCAGTTAAGATGATAAATTTGTGAGCTTCGTGAACGATGTAGTTCCTTTGAGCTGTAAAGTAACTGCCCTTACCTGAAACGAAGTCTGGTTTGTAGGAAGACTCAGAGCCTGGGATTTAACTCCATTTCTGAATTGAAACACACAGTAGAATTTTTATCCATTGATCACACTCTGCTTTAGAGCAAGAAGTACGCTCTAGCTTTCTAGTGTCTCTTAAACAGCAGGAAACGTGAGTGTGCTGAGAACAAAAGAACGGTGTTTCCTACACATACAGACCATATCTGTTCCAACTCTGCTTCTGAAACTGATACAAAGCACTGGTCCTCTAACATCCGATGCTTGTCAGTTAAGATGAGAAACGTGTGAGCTTCGTGAACGATGTAATTCGTTTGAGCTGAAAAGTGACTGCCCTTCCCTGAAACGAAGGCTTGCATTTTGGAAGACACAGAGCCTGGGATTTAACTCCATTTCTGAAGGGAAACACACAGCATAGTTCTCATCCATTGATCACACTCTGCTTTAGAGCAAGAAGCACGCTCTAGCTTTCTAGATTCTCTAAGACAGCAGGAAACGTGAGTGTGCTGAGAACCAAAGAACGGTGTTTCCTACACATAGGGATCATATCTAGTCCATCTCTGCTTCTGAAACTGAGACAAACCACTGATCCTATAACATCCGATGCTTGTCAGTTAAGATGAGAAACGTGTGAGTTTCGTGAACGATGTAGTTTGTTTGAGCTGAAAGTAACTGCCCTTACCTGATTCGAAGTCTTGCATGTAGGAAGACTCAGAGCTTGGGATTTAACTCCATTTCTGAAGGGAAACACACAGCAGAGTTCTCTTCCATGGATCTCACTCTGCTTTAGAGCAAGAAGCCCGCTCTTGCTTTCTAGATTCTCTAATATAGCAGGAAACGTGATTGTGCTGAGAACAAAAGAACAGTGTTTCCTACACATACGGACCATATATATTCCAACTCTGCTTCTGAAACTGATACAAAGCCCTGGTCCTATAACATCCAATGCTTGTCAATTAAGATGAGAAACGTGAGAGCTTTGTGAACGATGTAGTTCGTTTGAGCTGTAAAGTAACTGCCCTCTCCTGAAATGAAGTCTTGCATGTTGGAAGACACAGAGCCTGGGATTTAACTCCATTTCTGAAGGGAAACACACAGCATAGTTCTCATCCATGGATCACACTCTGCTTCCGAGCAAGAAGCACACTCTTGCTCTCTAGATTCTCTAATACAGCAGGAAACGTGGTTGTGCTCAGAACAAAAAAACGGTGTTTCCAACACATACGGACCATATCTAGTCCAACTCTGCTTGTGAAACTGAAACAAACCACAGGTTCACTAACATCCAATGCTTGTCAGTTAAGTTGAGAAACGTGTGAGCTTCGTGAACGATGTAGTTGGTTTGAGCTGTAAGTAACTGCCCTTACCTGAAACGAAGTCTTGTTTGTAGGAAGACTCAGAGCCTGGGATTTAACTCCATTTCTGAAGTGAAACACACAGCAGAGTTCTCATCCATTGATCAAACTCCGTTTTAGAGCAAGAAGCATGCTCTAGCTTTCTAGAGTCTCTAAGACAGCAGGAAACGTGAGTGTGCTGAGAACAAAAGAACGGTGTTTCCTACACATACGGACCATATCTTGTCCATCTCTGCTTCTGAAACTGATACAAAGCACTGTTCCTATAAAATCCGATGCTTGTCAGTTAAGATGAGAAACGTGTGAGCTTCGTGAATGATGTAGTTCGTTTGAGCTGTAAAGTAACTGCCCTTACCTGATTCGATGTCTTGCTTATAGGAAGACTCAGAGCCTGGGATTTAACTTCATTTCTGAAGGGAAACACACAGCAGAGTTCTCTTCCATGGATCAAACTCTGCTTTAGAGCAAGAAGCACGCTCTACCTTTCTAGATTCTCTAATACTGCAGGCAACATGGTTATCTTCAGAACAAGAGAACGGTGTTTCCTACACATATGGACCATATCTATTCCAACTCTGCTTCTGAAACTGATACAAAGCACTGGTCCTATAACATCCGATGCTTGTCAGTTAAGATGAGAAACGTGTGAGCTTAGTGAACGATGTAGTTCGTTTGAGCTGTAAAGTAACTGCCCTTACCTGAAACGAAGTGTTGCTTGTAGGAAGACTCAGAGCCTGGGGTTTAACTCCATTTCTGAAGTGAAACACACAGCAGGGTTCTCATATATACATCACACTCTGCTTTAAAGCAAGAAGGACGCTCTTGCTTTCTAGAATCTCTAAGAGAGCAGGAAACATGAGTGTGATGAGAGGAAAAGAACGGTGTTTCCTACACATTCGGAACATATCGAGTCCAACTCTGCCTCTGACATTGATACAAAGCTCAGGTCCTCTAACATCCAATGCTTGTCATTTAAGACGAGAAACGTGTGAGCTTCGTGAAGGATGTAGTTCATTTGAGGTGAAAAGTGACTGCCCTTCCCTGAAAAGAAATCTTTATTGTAGGAAGACACAGAGCCTGGGATTTAACTCCATTTCTGAAGGGAAACACACAGCATAGTTCTCATCCATTGATCACACTCTGCTTTAGAGCAAGAAGCACGCTCTTGCTTTCTAGATTCTCTAATACAGCAGGAAACGTGAGTGTGCTAAGAACTAAGGAACGGTGTTTCCTAAACATACAGACCATATCTAGTCCAACTCTGCTTCTGAAACTGATACAAAGCACTGGTCCTCTAACATCCAATGCTTGTCAGTTAAGATGAGAAACGTGTGAGCTTCGTGAAGGATGTAGTTCTTTTGAGCTGAAAGGTGACTGCCCTTACTTGAAAGGAATTCTTGCTTGTAGGAAGACACAGAGCCTCGAATTTAACTCCATTTCAGAAGGGAAACACACAACAGAGTTCTCATATATAAATCACACTCTGCTTTAGAGCAAGAAGTACGCTCTTGCTTTCCAGAGTCACTAAGACAGCAGGAAACCTGAGTGTGATGAGAACAAAAGAACAGTGTTTCCTACACATACGGACCATATCTAGTCCAACTCTGCTTCTGAAACTGATACAAAGCACTGGTCCTCTAACATCCAATGCTTGTCAGTTAAGATGAGAAACGTGTGAGCTTCGTGAAGGATGTAGTTCTTTTGAGCTGAAAGGTGACTGCCCTTACTTGAAAGGAATTCTTGCTTGTAGGAAGACACAGAGCCTCGAATTTAACTCCATTTCAGAAGGGAAACACACAACAGAGTTCTCATATATAAATCACACTCTGCTTTAGAGCAAGAAGTACGCTCTTGCTTTCCAGAGTCACTAAGACAGCAGGAAACCTGAGTGTGATGAGAACAAAAGAACAGTGTTTCCTACACATACAGACCATATCTAGTCCAACTCTGCTTCTGAAACTGATACAAAGCACTGGTCCTCTAAAATCCAATGCTTGTCAGTTAAGATGAGAAACGTGTGAGCTTCGTGAAGGATGTAGTTCTTTTGAGCTGAAAGGTGACTGCCCTTACTTGAAAGGAATTCTTGCTTGTAGGAAGACACAGAGCCTCGAATTTAACTCCATTTCAGAAGGGAAACACACAACAGAGTTCTCATATATAAATCACACTCTGCTTTGGAGCAAGAAGTACACTCTTGCTTTCCAGAGTCACTAAGACAGCAGGAAACCTGAGTGTGATGAGAACAAAAGAACAGTGTTTCCTACACATACGGACCATATCTAGTCCAACTCTGCTTCTGAAACTGATACAAAGCACTGGTCCTCTAAAATCTAATGCTTGTCAGTTAAGATGAGAAACGTGTGAGCTTCGTGAACGATGTAGTTCGTTTGAGCTGAAAAGTGACTGCCCTACCCTGAAACGAAGTCTTGCATGTTGGAAGACACAGAGCCTGGGATTTAACTCCATTTCTGAAGGGAAACACACAGCATAGTTCTCATCCATGGATCACACTCTGCTTCAGAGCAAGAAGCACACTCTTGCTTTCTAGATTCTCTAATACAGCAGGAAACGTGGTTGTGCTCAGAACAAAAGAACTGTGTTTCCGAAACATACGGACCATATCTAGTCCAACTCTGCTTGTGAAACTGAAACAAACCACTGGTCCACTAACATCCAATACTTGTCAGTTAAGATGATAAATTTGTGAGCTTCGTGAACGATGTAGTTCCTTTGAGCTGTAAAGTAACTGCCCTTACCTGAAACGAAGTCTGGTTTGTAGGAAGACTCAGAGCCTGGGATTTAACTCCATTTCTGAATTGAAACACACAGTAGAATTTTTATCCATTGATCACACTCTGCTTTAGAGCAAGAAGTACGCTCTAGCTTTCTAGTGTCTCTTAAACAGCAGGAAACGTGAGTGTGCTGAGAACAAAAGAACGGTGTTTCCTACACATACAGACCATATCTGTTCCAACTCTGCTTCTGAAACTGATACAAAGCACTGGTCCTATAACATCCAATGCTTGTCAATTAAGATGAGAAACGTGAGAGCTTCGTGAACGATGTAATTCGTTTGAGCTGTAAAGTAACTGCCCTCTCCTGAAATGAAGTCTTGCATGTTGGAAGACACAGAGCCTGGGATTTAACTCCATTTCTGAAGGGAAACACACAGCATAGTTCTCATCCATTGATCACACTCTGCTTTAGAGCAAGAAGCACGCTCTAGCTTTCTTGATTCTCTAAGACAGCAGGAAACGTGAGTGTGCTGAGAACAAAAGAACGGTGTTTCCTACACATAGGGATCATATCTAATCCATCTCTGCTTCTGAAACTGAGACAAACCACTGATCCTATAACATCCGATGCTTGTCAGTTAAGATGAGAAACGTGTGAGTTTCGTGAACGATGTAGTTTGTTTGAGCTGAAAGTAACTGCCCTTACCTGATTCGAAGTCTTGCATGTAGGAAGACTCAGAGCTTGGGATTTAACTCCATTTCTGAAGGGTAACACACAGCAGAGTTCTCTTCCATGGATCTCACTCTGCTTTAGAGCAAGAAGCCCGCTCTTGCTTTCTAGATTCTCTAATATAGCAGGAAACATGATTGTGCTGAGAACAAAAGAACAGTGTTTCCTACACATACGGACCATATATATTCCAACTCTGCTTCTGAAACTGATACAAAGCCCTGGTCCTATAACATCCAATGCTTGTCAATTAAGATGAGAAACGTGAGAGCTTTGTGAACGATGTAGTTCGTTTGAGCTGTAAAGTAACTGCCCTCTCCTGAAATGAAGTCTTGCATGTTGGAAGACACAGAGCCTGGGATTTAACTCCATTTCTGAAGGGAAACACACAGCATAGTTCTCATCCATGGATCACACTCTGCTTCCGAGCAAGAAGCACACTCTTGCTCTCTAGATTCTCTAATACAGCAGGAAACGTGGTTGTGCTCAGAACAAAAAAACGGTGTTTCCAACACAGACGGACCATATCTAGTCCAACTCTGCTTGTGAAACTGAAACAAACCACAGGTTCACTAACATCCAATGCTTGTCAGTTAAGATGAGAAACGTGTGAGCTTCGTGAACGATGTAGTTGGTTTGAGCTGTAAAGTAACTGCCCTTACCTGAAACGAAGTCTTGTTTGTAGGAAGACTCAGAGCCTGGGATTTAACTCCATTTCTGAAGTGAAACACACAGCAGAGTTCTCATCCATTGATCAAACTCCGTTTTAGAGCAAGAAGCATGCTCTAGCTTTCTAGAGTCTCTAAGACAGCAGGAAACGTGAGTGTGCTGAGAACAAAAGAACGGTGTTTCCTACACATACGGACCATATCTTGTCCATCTCTGCTTCTGAAACTGATACAAAGCACTGTTCCTATAAAATCCGATGCTTGTCAGTTAAGATGAGAAACGTGTGAGCTTCGTGAATGATGTAGTTCGTTTGAGCTGTAAAGTAACTGCCCTTACCTGATTCGATGTCTTGCTTATAGGAAGACTCAGAGCCTGGGATTTAACTTCATTTCTGAAGGGAAACACACAGCAGAGTTCTCTTCCATGGATCAAACTCTGCTTTAGAGCAAGAAGCACGCTCTACCTTTCTAGATTCTCTAATACTGCAGGCAACATGGTTATCTTCAGAACAAGAGAACGGTGTTTCCTACACATATGGACCATATCTATTCCAACTCTGCTTCTGAAACTGATACAAAGCACTGGTCCTATAACATCCGATGCTTGTCAGTTAAGATGAGAAACGTGTGAGCTTAGTGAACGATGTAGTTCGTTTGAGCTGTAAAGTAACTGCCCTTACCTGAAACGAAGTGTTGCTTGTAGGAAGACTCAGAGCCTGGGGTTTAACTCCATTTCTGAAGTGAAACACACAGCAGGGTTCTCATATATACATCACACTCTGCTTTAAAGCAAGAAGGACGCTCTTGCTTTCTAGAATCTCTAAGAGAGCAGGAAACATGAGTGTGATGAGAGGAAAAGAACGGTGTTTCCTACACATTCGGAACATATCGAGTCCAACTCTGCCTCTGACATTGATACAAAGCTCAGGTCCTCTAACATCCAATGCTTGTCATGTAAGACGAGAAACGTGTGAGCTTCGTGAAGGATGTAGTTCATTTGAGGTGAAAAGTGACTGCCCTTCCCTGAAAAGAAATCTTTATTGTAGGAAGACACAGAGCCTGGGATTTAACTCCATTTCTGAAGGGAAACACACAGCATAGTTCTCTTCCATGGATCACACTCTGCTTTAGAGCAAGAAGCACGCTCTTGCTTTCTAGATTCTCTAATACAGCAGGAAACGTGAGTGTGCTAAGAACTAAGGAACGGTGTTTCCTAAACATACAGACCATATCTAGTCCAACTCTGCTTCTGAAACTGATACAAAGCACTGGTCCTCTAACATCCAATGCTTGTCAGTTAAGATGAGAAACGTGTGAGCTTCGTGAAGGATGTAGTTCTTTTGAGCTGAAAGGTGACTGCCCTTACTTGAAAGGAATTCTTGCTTGTAGGAAGACACAGAGCCTCGAATTTAACTCCATTTCAGAAGGGAAACACACAACAGAGTTCTCATATATAAATCACACTCTGCTTTAGAGCAAGAAGTACGCTCTTGCTTTCCAGAGTCACTAAGACAGCAGGAAACCTGAGTGTGATGAGAACAAAAGAACAGTGTTTCCTACACATACGGACCATATCTAGTCCAACTCTGCTTCTGAAACTGATACAAAGCACTGGTCCTCTAACATCCAATGCTTGTCAGTTAAGATGAGAAACGTGTGAGCTTCGTGAAGGATGTAGTTCTTTTGAGCTGAAAGGTGACTGCCCTTACTTGAAAGGAATTCTTGCTTGTAGGAAGACACAGAGCCTCGAATTTAACTCCATTTCAGAAGGGAAACACACAACAGAGTTCTCATATATAAATCACACTCTGCTTTAGAGCAAGAAGTACGCTCTTGCTTTCCAGAGTCACTAAGACAGCAGGAAACCTGAGTGTGATGAGAACAAAAGAACAGTGTTTCCTACACATACAGACCATATCTAGTCCAACTCTGCTTCTGAAACTGATACAAAGCACTGGTCCTCTAAAATCCAATGCTTGTCAGTTAAGATGAGAAACGTGTGAGCTTCGTGAAGGATGTAGTTCTTTTGAGCTGAAAGGTGACTGCCCTTACTTGAAAGGAATTCTTGCTTGTAGGAAGACACAGAGCCTCGAATTTAACTCCATTTCAGAAGGGAAACACACAACAGAGTTCTCATATATAAATCACACTCTGCTTTGGAGCAAGAAGTACGCTCTTGCTTTCCAGAGTCACTAAGACAGCAGGAAACCTGAGTGTGATGAGAACAAAAGAACAGTGTTTCCTACACATACGGACCATATCTAGTCCAACTCTGCTTCTGAAACTGATACAAAGCACTGGTCCTCTAAAATCTAATGCTTGTCAGTTAAGATGAGAAACGTGTGAGCTTCGTGAACGATGTAGTTCGTTTGAGCTGAAAAGTGACTGCCCTACCCTGAAACGAAGTCTTGCATGTTGGAAGACACAGAGCCTGGGATTTAACTCCATTTCTGAAGGGAAACACACAGCATAGTTCTCATCCATGGATCACACTCTGCTTCAGAGCAAGAAGCACACTCTTGCTTTCTAGATTCTCTAATACAGCAGGAAACGTGGTTGTGCTCAGAACAAAAGAACTGTGTTTCCGAAACATACGGACCATATCTAGTCCAACTCTGCTTGTGAAACTGAAACAAACCACTGGTCCACTAACATCCAATACTTGTCAGTTAAGATGATAAATTTGTGAGCTTCGTGAACGATGTAGTTCCTTTGAGCTGTAAAGTAACTGCCCTTACCTGAAACGAAGTCTGGTTTGTAGGAAGACTCAGAGCCTGGGATTTAACTCCATTTCTGAATTGAAACACACAGTAGAATTTTTATCCATTGATCACACTCTGCTTTAGAGCAAGAAGTACGCTCTAGCTTTCTAGTGTCTCTTAAACAGCAGGAAACGTGAGTGTGCTGAGAACAAAAGAACGGTGTTTCCTACACATACAGACCATATCTGTTCCAACTCTGCTTCTGAAACTGATACAAAGCACTGGTCCTCTAACATCCGATGCTTGTCAGTTAAGATGAGAAACGTGTGAGCTTCGTGAACGATGTAATTCGTTTGAGCTGAAAAGTGACTGCCCTTCCCTGAAACGAAGGCTTGCATTTTGGAAGACACAGAGCCTGGGATTTAACTCCATTTCTGAAGGGAAACACACAGCAGAGTTCTCATCCATTGATCACACTCTGCTTTAGAGCAAGAAGCACGCTCTAGCTTTCTAGATTCTCTAAGACAGCAGGAAACGTGAGTGTGCTGAGAACAAAAGAACGGTGTTTCCTACACATAGGGATCATATCTAGTCCATCTCTGCTTCTGAAACTGAGACAAACCACTGATCCTATAACATCCGATGCTTGTCAGTTAAGATGAGAAACGTGTGAGCTTCGTGAACGATGTAGTTTGTTTGAGCTGAAAGTAACTGCCCTTACCTGATTCGAAGTCTTGCATGTAGGAAGACTCAGAGCTTGGGATTTAACTCCATTTCTGAAGGGAAACACACAGCAGAGTTCTCTTCCATGGATCTCACTCTGCTTTAGAGCAAGAAGCCCGCTCTTGCTTTCTAGATTCTCTAATATAGCAGGAAACGTGATTGTGCTGAGAACAAAAGAACAGTGTTTCCTACACATACGGACCATATATATTCCAACTCTGCTTCTGAAACTGATACAAAGCCCTGGTCCTATAACATCCAATGCTTGTCAATTAAGATGAGAAACGTGTGAGCTTTGTGAACGATGTAGTTCGTTTGAGCTGTAAAGTAACTGCCCTCTCCTGAAATGAAGTCTTGCATGTTGGAAGACACAGAGCCTGGGATTTAACTCCATTTCTGAAGGGAAACACACAACATAGTTCTCATCCATGGATCACACTCTGCTTCCGAGCAAGAAGCACACTCTTGCTCTCTAGATTCTCTAATACAGCAGGAAACGTGGTTGTGCTCAGAACAAAAAAACGGTGTTTCCAACACATACGGACCATATCTAGTCCAACTCTGCTTGTGAAACTGAAACAAACCACAGGTTCACTAACATCCAATGCTTGTCAGTTAAGATGAGAAACGTGTGAGCTTCGTGAACGATGTAGTTGGTTTGAGCTGTAAAGTAACTGCCCTTACTTGAAACGAAGTCTTGTTTGTAGGAAGACTCAGAGCCTGGGATTTAACTCCATTTCTGAAGTGAAACACACAGCAGAGTTCTCATCCATTGATCAAACTCTGTTTTAGAGCAAGAAGCATGCTCTAGCTTTCTAGAGTCTCTAAGACAGCAGGAAACGTGAGTGTGCTGAGAACAAAAGAACGGTGTTTCCTACACATACGGACCATATCTTGTCCATCTCTGCTTCTGAAACTGATACAAAGCACTGGTCCTATAACATCCGATGCTTGTCAGTTAAGATGAGAAACGTGTGAGCTTCGTGAACGATGTAGTTCGTTTGAGCTGAAAGTAACTGCCCTTACTTGCTTCGAAGTCTTACATGTAGGAAGACTCAGAGCCTGGGATTTAACTCCATTTCTGAAGGGAAACACACAGCAGAGTTCTCTTCCATGGATCTCACTCTGCTTTAGAGCAAGAAGCCCGCTCTTGCTTTCTAGATTCTCTAATATAGCAGGAAACGTGATTGTGCTGAGAAGAAAAGAACAGTGTTTCCTACACATACGGACCATATATATTCCAACTCTGCTTCTGAAACTGATAAAAAACACTGGTCCTATAACATCCAATGCTTGTCAATTAAGATGAGAAACGTGTGAGCTTTGTGAACGATGTAGTTCGTTTGAGCTGTAAAGTAACTTCCCTCTCCTGAAACGAAGTCTTGCATATTGGAAGACACAGAGCCTGGGATTTAACTCCATTTCTGAAGGGAAACACACAACATAGTTCTCATCCATGGATCACACTCTGCTTCCGAGCAAGAAGCACACTCTTGCTCTCTAGATTCTCTAATACAGCAGGAAACGTGGTTGTGCTCAGAACAAAAAAACGTTGTTTCCGACACATACGGACCATATCTAGTCCAACTCTGCTTGTGAAACTGAAACAAACCACAGGTTCACTAACATCCAATGCTTGTCAGTTAAGATGAGAAACGTGTGAGCTTCGTGATCGATGTAGTTGGTTTGAGCTGTAAAGTAACTGCCCTTACCTGAAACGAAGTCTTGTTTGTAGGAAGACTCGGGGCCTGGGATTTAACTCCATTTCTGAAGTGAAACACACAGCAGAGTTCTCATCCATTGATCAAACTCTGTTTTAGAGCAAGAAGCATGCTCTAGCTTTCTAGAGTCTCTAAGACAGCAGGAAACGTGAGTGTGCTGAGAACAAAAGAACGGTGTTTCCTACACATACGGACCATATCTTGTCCATCTCTGCTTCTGAAACTGATACAAAGCACTGTTCCTATAAAATCCGATGCTTGTCAGTTAAGATGAGAAACGTGTGAGCTTCGTGAATGATGTAGTTCGTTTGAGCTGTAAAGTAACTGCCCTTACCTGATTCGATGTCTTGCTTATAGGAAGACTCAGAGCCTGGGATTTAACTTCATTTCTGAAGGGAAACACACAGCAGAGTTCTCTTCCATGGATCAAACTCTGCTTTAGAGCAAGAAGCACGCTCTACCTTTCTAGATTCTCTAATACTGCAGGCAACATGGTTATCTTCAGAACAAGAGAACGGTGTTTCCTACACATATGGACCATATCTATTCCAACTCTGCTTCTGAAACTGATACAAAGCACTGGTCCTATAACATCCGATGCTTGTCAGTTAAGATGAGAAACGTGTGAGCTTAGTGAACGATGTAGTTCGTTTGAGCTGTAAAGTAACTGCCCTTACCTGAAACGAAGTGTTGCTTGTAGGAAGACTCAGAGCCTGGGGTTTAACTCCATTTCTGAAGTGAAACACACAGCAGGGTTCTCATATATACATCACACTCTGCTTTAAAGCAAGAAGGACGCTCTTGCTTTCTAGAATCTCTAAGAGAGCAGGAAACATGAGTGTGATGAGAGGAAAAGAACGGTGTTTCCTACACATTCGGAACATATCGAGTCCAACTCTGCCTCTGACATTGATACAAAGCTCAGGTCCTCTAACATCCAATGCTTGTCATTTAAGACGAGAAACGTGTGAGCTTCGTGAAGGATGTAGTTCATTTGAGGTGAAAAGTGACTGCCCTTCCCTGAAAAGAAATCTTTATTGTAGGAAGACACAGAGCCTGGGATTTAACTCCATTTCTGAAGGGAAACACACAGCATAGTTCTCTTCCATGGATCACACTCTGCTTTAGAGCAAGAAGCACGCTCTTGCTTTCTAGATTCTCTAATACAGCAGGAAACGTGAGTGTGCTAAGAACTAAGGAACGGTGTTTCCTAAACATACAGACCATATCTAGTCCAACTCTGCTTCTGAAACTGATACAAAGCACTGGTCCTCTAACATCCAATGCTTGTCAGTTAAGATGAGAAACGTGTGAGCTTCGTGAAGGATGTAGTTCTTTTGAGCTGAAAGGTGACTGCCCTTACTTGAAAGGAATTCTTGCTTGTAGGAAGACACAGAGCCTCGAATTTAACTCCATTTCAGAAGGGAAACACACAACAGAGTTCTCATATATAAATCACACTCTGCTTTAGAGCAAGAAGTACGCTCTTGCTTTCCAGAGTCACTAAGACAGCAGGAAACCTGAGTGTGATGAGAACAAAAGAACAGTGTTTCCTACACATACGGACCATATCTAGTCCAACTCTGCTTCTGAAACTGATACAAAGCACTGGTCCTCTAACATCCAATGCTTGTCAGTTAAGATGAGAAACGTGTGAGCTTCGTGAAGGATGTAGTTCTTTTGAGCTGAAAGGTGACTGCCCTTACTTGAAAGGAATTCTTGCTTGTAGGAAGACACAGAGCCTCGAATTTAACTCCATTTCAGAAGGGAAACACACAACAGAGTTCTCATATATAAATCACACTCTGCTTTAGAGCAAGAAGTACGCTCTTGCTTTCCAGAGTCACTAAGACAGCAGGAAACCTGAGTGTGATGAGAACAAAAGAACAGTGTTTCCTACACATACAGACCATATCTAGTCCAACTCTGCTTCTGAAACTGATACAAAGCACTGGTCCTCTAAAATCCAATGCTTGTCAGTTAAGATGAGAAACGTGTGAGCTTCGTGAAGGATGTAGTTCTTTTGAGCTGAAAGGTGACTGCCCTTACTTGAAAGGAATTCTTGCTTGTAGGAAGACACAGAGCCTCGAATTTAACTCCATTTCAGAAGGGAAACACACAACAGAGTTCTCATATATAAATCACACTCTGCTTTGGAGCAAGAAGTACGCTCTTGCTTTCCAGAGTCACTAAGACAGCAGGAAACCTGAGTGTGATGAGAACAAAAGAACAGTGTTTCCTACA
Organism: Onychomys leucogaster; assembly: GCA_949786385.1. Classification (NCBI taxonomy): domain Eukaryota; kingdom Metazoa; phylum Chordata; class Mammalia; order Rodentia; family Cricetidae; genus Onychomys; species Onychomys leucogaster. Next base: position 1,570,071 of record CATKUP010000037.1, on the reverse strand, counting down.
CATACGGACCATATCTAGTCCAACTCTGCTTCTGAAACTGATACAAAGCACTGGTCCTCTAAAATCTAATGCTTGTCAGTTAAGATGAGAAACGTGTGAGCTTCGTGAACGATGTAGTTCGTTTGAGCTGAAAAGTGACTGCCCTACCCTGAAACGAAGTCTTGCATGTTGGAAGACACAGAGCCTGGGATTTAACTCCATTTCTGAAGGGAAACACACAGCATAGTTCTCATCCATGGATCACACTCTGCTTCAGAGCAAGAAGCACACTCTTGCTTTCTAGATTCTCTAATACAGCAGGAAACGTGGTTGTGCTCAGAACAAAAGAACTGTGTTTCCGAAACATACGGACCATATCTAGTCCAACTCTGCTTGTGAAACTGAAACAAACCACTGGTCCACTAACATCCAATACTTGTCAGTTAAGATGATAAATTTGTGAGCTTCGTGAACGATGTAGTTCCTTTGAGCTGTAAAGTAACTGCCCTTACCTGAAACGAAGTCTGGTTTGTAGGAAGACTCAGAGCCTGGGATTTAACTCCATTTCTGAATTGAAACACACAGTAGAATTTTTATCCATTGATCACACTCTGCTTTAGAGCAAGAAGTACGCTCTAGCTTTCTAGTGTCTCTTAAACAGCAGGAAACGTGAGTGTGCTGAGAACAAAAGAACGGTGTTTCCTACACATACAGACCATATCTGTTCCAACTCTGCTTCTGAAACTGATACAAAGCACTGGTCCTCTAACATCCGATGCTTGTCAGTTAAGATGAGAAACGTGTGAGCTTCGTGAACGATGTAATTCGTTTGAGCTGAAAAGTGACTGCCCTTCCCTGAAACGAAGGCTTGCATTTTGGAAGACACAGAGCCTGGGATTTAACTCCATTTCTGAAGGGAAACACACAGCAGAGTTCTCATCCATTGATCACACTCTGCTTTAGAGCAAGAAGCACGCTCTAGCTTTCTAGATTCTCTAAGACAGCAGGAAACGTGAGTGTGCTGAGAACAAAAGAACGGTGTTTCCTACACATAGGGATCATATCTAGTCCATCTCTGCTTCTGAAACTGAGACAAACCACTGATCCTATAACATCCGATGCTTGTCAGTTAAGATGAGAAACGTGTGAGCTTCGTGAACGATGTAGTTTGTTTGAGCTGAAAGTAACTGCCCTTACCTGATTCGAAGTCTTGCATGTAGGAAGACTCAGAGCTTGGGATTTAACTCCATTTCTGAAGGGAAACACACAGCAGAGTTCTCTTCCATGGATCTCACTCTGCTTTAGAGCAAGAAGCCCGCTCTTGCTTTCTAGATTCTCTAATATAGCAGGAAACGTGATTGTGCTGAGAACAAAAGAACAGTGTTTCCTACACATACGGACCATATATATTCCAACTCTGCTTCTGAAACTGATACAAAGCCCTGGTCCTATAACATCCAATGCTTGTCAATTAAGATGAGAAACGTGTGAGCTTTGTGAACGATGTAGTTCGTTTGAGCTGTAAAGTAACTGCCCTCTCCTGAAATGAAGTCTTGCATGTTGGAAGACACAGAGCCTGGGATTTAACTCCATTTCTGAAGGGAAACACACAACATAGTTCTCATCCATGGATCACACTCTGCTTCCGAGCAAGAAGCACACTCTTGCTCTCTAGATTCTCTAATACAGCAGGAAACGTGGTTGTGCTCAGAACAAAAAAACGGTGTTTCCAACACATACGGACCATATCTAGTCCAACTCTGCTTGTGAAACTGAAACAAACCACAGGTTCACTAACATCCAATGCTTGTCAGTTAAGATGAGAAACGTGTGAGCTTCGTGAACGATGTAGTTGGTTTGAGCTGTAAAGTAACTGCCCTTACTTGAAACGAAGTCTTGTTTGTAGGAAGACTCAGAGCCTGGGATTTAACTCCATTTCTGAAGTGAAACACACAGCAGAGTTCTCATCCATTGATCAAACTCTGTTTTAGAGCAAGAAGCATGCTCTAGCTTTCTAGAGTCTCTAAGACAGCAGGAAACGTGAGTGTGCTGAGAACAAAAGAACGGTGTTTCCTACACATACGGACCATATCTTGTCCATCTCTGCTTCTGAAACTGATACAAAGCACTGGTCCTATAACATCCGATGCTTGTCAGTTAAGATGAGAAACGTGTGAGCTTCGTGAACGATGTAGTTCGTTTGAGCTGAAAGTAACTGCCCTTACTTGCTTCGAAGTCTTACATGTAGGAAGACTCAGAGCCTGGGATTTAACTCCATTTCTGAAGGGAAACACACAGCAGAGTTCTCTTCCATGGATCTCACTCTGCTTTAGAGCAAGAAGCCCGCTCTTGCTTTCTAGATTCTCTAATATAGCAGGAAACGTGATTGTGCTGAGAAGAAAAGAACAGTGTTTCCTACACATACGGACCATATATATTCCAACTCTGCTTCTGAAACTGATAAAAAACACTGGTCCTATAACATCCAATGCTTGTCAATTAAGATGAGAAACGTGTGAGCTTTGTGAACGATGTAGTTCGTTTGAGCTGTAAAGTAACTTCCCTCTCCTGAAACGAAGTCTTGCATATTGGAAGACACAGAGCCTGGGATTTAACTCCATTTCTGAAGGGAAACACACAACATAGTTCTCATCCATGGATCACACTCTGCTTCCGAGCAAGAAGCACACTCTTGCTCTCTAGATTCTCTAATACAGCAGGAAACGTGGTTGTGCTCAGAACAAAAAAACGTTGTTTCCGACACATACGGACCATATCTAGTCCAACTCTGCTTGTGAAACTGAAACAAACCACAGGTTCACTAACATCCAATGCTTGTCAGTTAAGATGAGAAACGTGTGAGCTTCGTGATCGATGTAGTTGGTTTGAGCTGTAAAGTAACTGCCCTTACCTGAAACGAAGTCTTGTTTGTAGGAAGACTCGGGGCCTGGGATTTAACTCCATTTCTGAAGTGAAACATACAGCAGAGTTCTCATCCATTGATCAAACTCTGTTTTAGAGCAAGAAGCATGCTCTAGCTTTCTAGAGTCTCTAAGACAGCAGGAAACGTGAGTGTGCTGAGAACAAAAGAACGGTGTTTCCTACACATACGGACCATATCTTGTCCATCTCTGGTTCTGAAACTGATACAAAGCACTGGTCCTATAACATCCGATGCTTGTCAGTTAAGATGAGAAACGTGTGAGCTTCGGGAAGGATGTAGTTCTTTTGAGCTGAAAGGTGACTGCCCTTACTTGAAAGGAATTCTTGCTTGTAGGAAGACACAGAGCCTCGAATTTAACTCCATTTCAGAAGGGAAACACACAGCAGAGTTCTCATCCATTGATCAAACTCTGTTTTAGAGCAAGAAACACGCTCTTGCTTTGTAGATTCTATAACACAGCAGGAAACATGAGTGTGCTGAAAACAAAAGAACGGTGTTTCTTACACATTAGGACCATATCCAGTCCAACTCTGCCTATGAAATTGATAAAAAGCACAGGTCATCCAGCATCCAATGCTTGTCATTTAAGATGAGAAACGTGTGAGCTCCGTGAAGGATGTAGTTCGTTTGAGCAGAAAAGTGACTGCCCTTACTTGAAAGGAATTCTTGCTTGTAGGAAGTAACAGAGCCTGGAATTTAACTCCATTTCTGAAGGGAAACACACAGCAGAGTTCTCATCCATTGATCACACTCTGCTTTAGAGCAAGAAGCACGCTCTAGCTTTCTAGAGTCCCTAAGACAGGAGGAAACATGAGTATGCTGAAAACAAAAGAACGGTGTTTCTTACACTTTCGGACCATATCGAGTCCAACTCTGCCTCTGAAATTGATACAAAGCACAGTACCTCCAGGATCCAATGTTTGTCATTTAAGATGAGAAACGTGTGATCTTCGTGAACGATGTAATTCGTTTGAGCTGTAAAGTAACAGCCCTTCCCTGAATCGAAGTCTTGTTTGTAGGAAGACTCAGACCCTGGGACTTAACTCCATTTCTGAAGTGAAACACACAGCAGAGTTCTCATCCATTGATCAGACTCTGCTTTAGAGCAAGAAGCACGCTCTAGCTTTCTAGCCTCTTTAAGACATCAGGAAACGTGAGTGTGCTGAGAACAAAAGAACGGTGTTTCCTACACATACAGACCATATCTATTCCAACTCTGCTTCTGAAACTGATACAAAGCACTGGTCCTATAACATCCGATGCTTGTCAGTTAAGATGAGAAATGTGTGAGCTTTGTGAATGATGTAGTTCGTTTGAGCTGAAAAGTGACTGCCCTTACCTGAAACGAAGTCTTAAGTGTTGGAAGACACAGAGCCTGGAATTTAACTCCATTTCTGAAGGGAAACACACAGCAGAGTTCTCATCCATTGATCACACTCTGTTTTAGAGCAAGAAGCATGTTCTAGCTTTCTAGAGTATCTAAGACATCAGGAAACGTGAGTGTGTTGAGAACGAAAGAACTGTGTTTCCTGCACATACGGACCAAATCTAGTCCAACTCTGCTTCTGAAACTAATACAAAGCACTGGTCCTCTAATATCCAATGATTGTCAGTTAAGATGAGAATCGTGTTAGCTTCGTGAACGATGTAGATTGTTTGAGCTGTAAAGTAACAGCCCTCTTGAAATGAAGTGTTGTTTGTAGGAAGACTCAGAGCATGGGATTTAACTCCATTTCTGAAGGGAAACACACAGCAGAGTTGTCATATGTAGATCACACTCTGCTTTAGAGCAAGAAGCACGCTCTTGCTTACTAGAGTCTCTAAGACAGCAGGAAACATGAGTGTGCTGAGAACACAAGAACGGTGTTTCTTACACATTCGGACCATATACAGTCCAATTCTGCCTCTGAAATTGATACAAAGCACAGGTCCTCCAGGATCCAATGCTTGTCATTTAAGATGAGAAACGTGAGAGCTTCGCGAACGATGTAGTTCGTTTGAGCTGTAAAGTAACTGCCCTTCCCTAAAACGAAGTCTTTTTTGTAGGAAGACTCAGAGCCTGGGGTTTAACTCCATTTCTGAAGTGAAACACACAGCAGAGTTCTCATATATAGATCACACTCTGCTTTAGAGCAAGAAGCACGCTCTTGCTTTCTAGAGTCTCTAAGACAGCAGGAAACATGAGTGAGCTGAGAACAAAAGAACGGTGTTTCTTACACATTCAGATCATATCGAGTCCAACTCTGCCTCTGATATTGATAAAAAGCACAGTTCCTCCAGCATCCAATGCTTGTCAGTTAAGATGAGAAACGTGTTAGCTTCGTGAACGATGTAGTTCGTTTCAGCTGAAAAGTGACTGCCCTTCCCTGAAACGAAGTCTTGCATGTTGGAAGACACAGAGCCTGGGATTTATCTCCATTTCTGAAGGGAAACACACAGCAGAGTTCTCATCCATTGATCACACTCTGCTTTAGAGCAAGAAGCTTGCTCTAGCTTTCTAGTGTCTCTAAGACAGCAGGAAACGTGAGTGTGCTGAGAAAAAAAACGGTGTTTCCTACACATACAAACCATATCTAGTCCAACTCTGCCTCTGAAATTGATACAAAGCACAGGTACTCTATCATCCGATGCTTGTCATTTAAGATGAGAAACCTGTGAGCTTCGTGAACGATGTAGTTCGTTTGAGCTGTAATGTAACTGCCCTTACCTGATTCGAAGTCTTGCTTCTAGGAAGACTCAGAGCCTGGGATTTATCTCCATTTCTGAAGGGAAACACACAGCAGAGTTCTCATCCATTGATCACACTCAGCTTTAAAGCAAGAAGGACGCTCTTGCTTTCTAGAATCTCTAAGACAGCGGGAAACATGAGTGTGCTGAGAGCAAAAGAACGGTGTTTCTTTCAAATTCGGACGTTATTGAGTCCAACTCTGCCTCTGAAATTGATACAAAGTACAGGACCTCCAGCATCCAATGCTTGTCATTTAAGATGAGAAACGTGTGAGCTTCGCGAACGATGTAGTTCGTTTGAGCTGTAAAGTAACTGCCCTTACCTGAAATGAAGTCTTTTTTGTAGGAAGAATCAGAGCCTGGGATTTAACTCCTATTCTGAAGTGAAAAACACAGCAGAGTTCTCATCCATTGATCACACTCTGCTTTAGAACAAGAAGCACGCTCTAGCTTTCTAGAGTCTCTAAGAGAGCAGGAAACGTGAGTGTGCTGAGAACAAAAGAACGGAGTTTCCTACACATACGGACCATATCTAGTCCAACTCTGCTTCTGAAACTGATACAAAGCACTGGTCCTCTAACATCCAATGCTTGTCAGTTAAGATGAGAAACGTGTTAGCTTCGTGAATGATGTAGTTCGTTTGAGCTGAAAAGAGACTGCCCTTCCCTGAAACGTAGTCTTGCATGTTGGAAGACTCAGAGCCTGGGATTTAACTCCATTTCTGAAGGGAAACACACAGCAGAGTTCTCTTCCATGGATCACACTCTGCTTTAAAGCAAGAAGCATGCTCTTGCTTTCTAGATTCTCTAATACAGCAGCAAAGGTGAGTGTGCTGAGAACAAAAGAACGGTGTTTCTTACACATTCGGACCATATCGAGTCCAACTCTACCTCTGAAATTGATACAAAGCACAGGTCCTTCAGCATCCAATGCTTGTTATTTAAGATGAGAATCGTGTGAGCTTCGGGAACGATGTAGTTCGTTTGAGCTGTAAAGTAACTGCCCTTACCTGAAACGAAGTCTTGTTTGTAGGAAGACTCAGAGCCTGGGATTTAACTCCATTTCTGAAGTGAAACACACAGCAGAGTTCTTATCCATTGATCACACTCTGCTTCAGAGCAAGAAGCTCGCTCTATCTTTCTAGAGTCTCTAAGACAGCAGGAAACGTGAGTGTGCTGAGAACAAAAGAATGGTGTTTCCTACACATACGGACCATATATAGTCCATCTCTGCTTCTGAAACTGAGAAAAAGCACTGGTCCTCTAATATCCAATGCTTGTCAGTAACGATGAGAAACGTGTTAGCTTCGTGAACGATGTAGCTCGTTTTAGCTGAAAAGTGACTGCCCTTACCTGAAACGAAGTCATGATTGTTGGAAGACACAGAGCCTGGGACTTAACTCCATTTCTGAAGGGAAACACACAGCATAGTTCTCATCCATGGATCACACTCTGCTTCAGAGCAAGAAGCACGCTCTTGCTTTCTAGATTCTCTAATTCAGCAGGAAACGTGGTTGTGCTCAGAAAAAAAAAAAAAACTGTGTTTCCTACACATACGGAACAAATCTACTCCAACTCTGCTTGTGGAACTGACACAAACCACAGGTCCACTAACATCCAATGCTTGTCAGTTAAACGTGTGAGCTTTGTGAACGATGTAGATCGTTTGAGCTTTAAAGTAACTCCCCTTACCTGAAACGCAGTCTTGTTTGTAGGAAGACTCAGAGCCTGGGATTTAACTCCATTTCTGATGTGAAACACACAGCAGAGTTCTCATCCATTGATCACACTCTGCTTTAAAGCAAGAAGGACGCTCTTGCTTTCTAGGATCTCTAAGACAGCAGGAAACATGAGTGTGCTGAGAGCAAAAGAATTGTGCTTCTTACACATTCGGAGCATATCGAGTCAAACTCTGCCTCTGAAGTTGATACAAAGCACAGGCCCTCTAACATCTAATGCTTGTCGGTTAAGATGAGAAACGTGTTAGCTTCGTGAACGATGTAGTTCGTTTGAGATAAAAAGTGACTGCCCTTCCCTGAAACGAAGTCTTGCATGTTGGAAGACACAGAGCCTGGGATTTAACTCCATTTCTGAAGCGAAACACACAGCAGAGTTCTCTTCCATGGATCACACTCTGCTTTAGAGCAAGAAGCACGCTCTTGCTTTCTAGATTCTGTAATACAGCAGCAAACGTGAGTGTGTTAAGAACAAACGAACGGTGTTTCCTACACATACGGACCATAACTATTCCAACTCTGCTTCTGAAACTGATACAAAGCACTGGTCCTATAACATCCGATGCTTGTCAGTTAAGATGAGAAATGTGTGAGCTTCGTGAATGATGTAGTTCGTTTGAGCTGTAAAGTAACAGCCATACTGAAACGAAGTGTTGCTTGTAGGAAGACTTAGAGCCTGGGATTTAACTCCATTTCTGAAGGGAAACACACAGTAGAGTTCTCATATATAGATCACACTCTGCTTTAGAGCAATAAGCACGCTCTTGCTTTCTAGAGTCTCTAAGATAGCAGGAAACATGAGTGTCCTGAGAACACAAGAATGGTGTTTCATACACATTCGGACCATATCGAGTCCAATTCTGCCTCTGAAATTGACAAAAAGCACAGGTCCTCCAGCATAAAATGCTTTTCATTTAAGATGAGAACCGTGTGAGCTTCGTGAATGATGTAGTTCGTTTGAGCTGAAAAGTGACTGCCCTTACCTGAAACGAAGTCTTAAGTGTTGGAAGACACAGAGCCTGGGATTTAACTCCATTTCTGAAGGGAAACACACAGCATAGTTCTCATCCATGGATCACACTCTGCTTCAGAGCAAGAAGCACGCTCTAGCTTTCTAGAGTCTCTAAGACAGCAGGAAACGTGGTTGTGCTCAGAACAAAAGAACGGTGTTTCCTACACATACGGACCATATCTAGTGCAACTCTGCTTCTGAAACTGATACAAAGCACTGGTCCTCTAACATGCAATGCTTGTCAGTTAAGATGAGAAACGCGTCAGCTTCGTGAACGATGTAGTTCCTTTGAGCTGTAAAGTAACTGCCCTTACCTGAAACGAAGTGTTGCATATAGGAAGACTCAGAGCCTGGGGTTTAACTCCATTTCTGAAGTGAAACACACAGCAGAGTTCTCATATATAGATCACACTCTGCTTTAGAGCAAGAAGCACGCTCTTGCTTTCTAGAGTCTCTAAGACAGCAGGAAACATGAGTGAGCTGAGAACAAAAGAACGGTGTTTCTTACACATTCAGATCATATCGAGTCCAACTCTGCCTCTGATATTGATAAAAAGCACAGTTCCTCCAGCATCCAATGCTTGTCAGTTAAGATGAGAAACGTGTTAACTTCGTGAACGATGTAGTTCGTTTCAGCTGAAAAGTGACTGCCCTTCCCTGAAACGAAGTCTTGCATGTTGGAAGACACAGAGCCTGGGATTTAACTCCTATTCTGAAGTGAAAAACACAGCAGAGTTCTCTTCCATGGATCACACTCTGCTTTAAAGCAAGAAGCATGCTCTTGCTTTCTAGATTCTCTAATACAGCAGCAAAGGTGAGTGTGCTGAGAACAAAAGAACGGTGTTTCTTACACATTCGGACCATATCGAGTCCAACTCTGCCTCTGAAATTGATACAAAGCACAGGTCCTTCAGCATCCAATGCTTGTTATTTAAGATGAGAAACATGTGAGCTTCGGGAACGATGTAGTTCGTTTGAGCTGTAAAGTAACTGCCCTTACCTGAAACGAAGTCTTGTTTGTAGGAAGACTCAGAGCCTGGGATTTAACTCCATTTCTGAAGTGAAACACACAGCAGAGTTCTCATCCATTGATCACACTCTGCTTCAGAGCAAGAAGCACGCTCTATCTTTCCAGAGTCTAAGACAGCAGGAAACGTGAGTGTGCTGAGAACAAAAGAACGGTGTTTCCTACACATACGGACCATATATAGTCCATCTCTGCTTCTGAAACTGAGAAAAAGCACTGGTCCTCTAACATCCAATGCTTGTCAGTAACGATGAGAAACGTGTTAGCTTCGTGAACGATGTAGTTCGTTTTAGCTGAAAAGTGACTGCCCTTACCTGAAACGAAGTCTTGAGTGTTGGAAGACACAGAGCCTGGGACTTAACTCCATTTCTGAAGGGAAACACACAGCATAGTTCTCATCCATGGATCACACTCTGCTTCAGAGCAAGAAGCACGCTCCTGCTTTCTAGATTCTCTAATTCAGCAGGAAACGTGGTTGTGTTCAGAAAAAAAAACTGTGTTTCCTACACATACGGAACAAATCTACTCCAACTCTGCTTGTGGAACTGACACAAACCACAGGTCCACTAACATCCAATGCTTGTCAGTTAAACGAGTGAGCTTTGTGAACGATGTAGAACGTTTGAGCTTTAAAGTAACTCCCCTTACCTGAAACACAGTCTTGTTTGTAGGAAGACTCAGAGCCTGGGATTTAACTCCATTTCTGATGTGAAACACACAGCAGAGTTCTCATCCATTGATCACACTCTGCTTTAAAGCAAGAAGGACGCTCTTGCTTTCTAGGATCTCTAAGACAGCAGGAAACATGAGTGTGCTGAGAGCAACAGAATGGTGCTTCTTACACATTCGGACCATATCGAGTCAAAGTCTGCCTCTGAAATTGATACAAAGCACAGTCCCTCCAGCATCCAATGCTTGTCATTTAAGATGAGAAACGTGTGAGCTTCGTGAACGCTGTAGTTCTTTTGAGCTGTAAAGTAACTGCCCTTACCTGAAACGAATTCTTGTCTGTAGGAAGACTAAGAGCCTGGTATTAACTCCATTTCTGAAGTGAAACACACAGCAAAGTTCTCATCCATTGATCACACTCTGCTTTAGAGCAGGAAGCACGCTCTAGCTTTCTAGAGTCTCTAAGACAGCAGGAAACGTGAGTGTGCTGAGAACAAAAGAACGGTGTTTTCTACATACGGACCATATCTATTCCAACTCTGCTTCTGAAACTGATACAAAGCACTGGTCCTATAACATCTGATGCTTGTCAGTTAAGATGAGAAATGTGTGAGCTTTGTGAATGATGTAGTTCGTTTGAGCTGTAAAGTAACAGCCATCCTGAAACGAAGTGTTGCTTGTAGGAAGACTTAGAGCCTGGGATTTAACTCCATTTCTGAAGGTAAACACACAGCAGAGTTCTCATATATAGATCACACTCTGCTTTAGAGCAAGAAGCACGCTCTTGCTTTCTAGAGTCTCTAAGACAGCAGGAAACATGAGTGTCCTGAGAACACAAGAATGGTGTTTCTTACACTTTCAGACCATATCGAGTACAATTCTGCCTCTGAAATTGACAAAAAGCACAGGTCCTCCAGCATAAAATGCTTGTCATTTAAGATGAGAACCGTGTGAGCTTCGTGAATGATGTAGTTCGTTTGAGCTGAAAAGTGACTGCCCTTACCTGAAACGAAGTCTTGAGTGTTGGAAGACACAGAGCCTGGGATTTAACTCCATTTATGAAGGGAAACACACAGCATAGTTCTCATCCATGGATCACACTATGCTTCAGAGCAAGAAGCACGCTCTTGCTTTCTAGATTCTCTAATACAGCAGGAAACATGGTTGTGTTCAGAAAAAAAGAACTGTGTTTCCTACACATACAGACCATATCTAGTCCAACTCTGCTTGTGGAACTGAAACAAAGCACAGGTCCACTAACATCCAAAGCTTGTCATTTAAGATGAGAAACGTGTGTGCTTTTGAACAATGTAGTTCGTTTGAGCTTTAAAGTAACTGCCCTTACCTGAAACGAAGTCTTGTTTGTAGGAAGACTCAGAGCCTGGGATCTAACTCCATTTCTGAAGTGAAACACACAGCAGAGTTCTCATCCATTGATCACACTCTGCTTTAGAGCAAGAAGCACGCTCTAGCTTTCTAGAGTCTCTAAGACAGCAGGAAACCTGAGTGTGCTGAGAACATAAGAACGGTTTTACCTACATACGGACCATATCTAGTCGAACTCTGCCTCTGAAATTGATACAAAGCACAGGTCCTCTATCATCCGATGATTGTCATTTAAGATGAGAAACGTGTGAGCTTCGGGAACGATGTAGTTCGTTTGAGCTGTAAAGTAACTGCCCTTACCTGAAACGAAGTCTTGTTTGTAGGAAGACTTAGAGCCTGGGATTTAACTCCATTTCTGAAGTGAAACACACAGCAGAGTTCAAATCCATTGATCACACTCTGCTTTAGAGCAAGAAGCACGCTCTAGCTTTCTAGAGTCTCTAAGACAGCAGGAAACGTGAGAGTGCTTAGAACAAAAGAACGGTGTTTCCTACACATACGGACCATATCTAGTCCAACTCTGCTTCTGAAACTGATACAAAGCGCTGGTCCTCTAACATGCAATGCTTGTCATTTAAGATGAGAAACATGTTAGCTTCATGAACGATGTAGTTCATTTGAGCTGTAAAGTTACTGCCCTTACCTGAAATGAAGTTTTTTTTGTAGGAAGACTCAGAGCCTGGGATTTAACTCCTATTCTGAAGTGAAAAACACAGCAGAGTTCTCATCCATGGATCACACTCTGCTTCAGGGAAAGAAGCAAGCTCTTGCTTTCTAGAGTCTCTAATACTGCATGAAACGTGAGTGTGCTCAGAACAAAAGAACGGTGTTTCCTACACATACGGACCATATCTAGTAAAACTCTGCTTCTGACACTGAAACAAACCACAGGTCCTCTAACATCTATTGCTTGTCAGTTAAGATGAGAAACGTGTGAGCTTCGTGAACGACGTAGTTCGTTTGAGCTGTAAGGTAACTGCCCTTACCTGAAACGAAGTCTTGCTTGTCCGAAGACTCAGAGCCTGGGATTTACCTCCATTTCTGAAGGGAAACACAAAACAGAGTTCTCATCCATTTATCACACCCTGCTTTAGAGCACGAAGCACGCTCTTGTTTTCTAGATTCTCTAAGACAGCAGGAAACGTGAGTCTGCTGAGAAAAAATGAACGGTGTTTAGTACACATACAGACCATATCTAGTTCAACTCTGCTTCTGAAACTGAAACAAACCACAGATCCTCTGACATCCAATACTTGTCAGTTAAGATGACAAACGTGAGAGCTTAGTGAACGAGTAGTTCGTTAGAGCTGTAAAGTAACTGCCCTTACCTGAAACGAAGTCTTGCTTGTAGGAAGATTTAGAGCCTGGGATTTTACTCCATTTCTGAAGTGAAACACACAACAGAGTTCTCATCCATTGATCACACTCTGCTTTAGAGCGAGAAGCACGCTCTTGCTTTACAGAGTCTCTAATACAGCAGGAAACGTGAGTGTGCTCAGAACAAAAGAACGGTGTTTCCTACACATATGGACCATATCTAGTCCAAATCTGCTTCTGACACTGAAACAAACCACAGGTCCCCTAACATCCAATGCTTGTCAGTTAAGATGACAAACGTGAGAGCTCAGTGAACGAGTAGTTCGTTAGAGCTGTAAAGTAACTGCCCTTACCTGAAATAAAGTCTTGCTTGTTGGAAGATTTAGAGCCTGGGATTTTTCTCCATTTCTGAAGTGAAACACACAACAGAGTTCTCATCCATTGATCACACTCTGCTTTAGAGCGAGAAGCACGCTCTAGCTTTCTAGAGTCTCTAAGACAGCATGAAAATTGAGTGTGATGAGAACAAAAGTTCGGTGTTTCCTACATATACGGACCATATCTAGTCCAACTCTGCTTCTGAAACTGATACAAAGCACTGGTCCTCTAACATCCAATGTTTGTCAGTTAAGATGAGAAATTTGTAGCTTCGGGAACGATGTAGTTCGTTTGAGCTGTAAGGTAACTGCCTTACCTGAAATGAAGTCTTGCTTGTCCGAAGACTCAGAGCCTGGGATTTACCTCCATTTCTGAAGTGAAACACGCAACAGAGTTCTCATCCATTTATCACACTCTGCTTTAGAGCAAGAAGCACGCTCTTGTTTTCTAGATTCTCTAAGACAGCAGGAAACGTGAGTCTGCTGAGAAAAAATAAACGGTGTTTAGTACACATACTGACCAAATCTAGTTCAACTCCGCTTCTGAAACTGAAACAAACCACAGGTCCTCTAACATCCAATGCTTGTCAGTTAAGAGGAGAAACGTGTGAGCTTTGTGTACGATGTAGTTCGTTTGAGCTGTAAAGTAACTGCCCTTACCTGAAATGAAGTCTTTCTTGTAGGAAGACTCAGATCCTGGGATTTAACTCCATTTCTGAAGTGAAACACACAGCAGAGTTCTCATCCATGGATCACATTCTGCTTTAGGGAAAGAAGCAAGCTCTTGCTTTCTAGAGTCTCTAATACAGCAGGAAACGTGAGTGCGCTCAGAACAAAAGAAAGATGTTTCCTACAAATACGGACCATATCTAGTCCAACTTTGCTTCTGACACTGGAACAAACCACAGGTCCTCCAACATCCAATGTTTGTCAGTTAAGATGACAAACGTGTGAGCTTAGTGAACAAGTAGTTCATTAGAGCTGTAAAATAACTGCCCTTACCTGAAAAGAAGTCTTGCTTGTAGGGAGATTCAGACCCTGGGATTTTACTCCATTTCTGAAGTGAAACACACAACAGAGTTCTCATCCATTGATCAAACTCTGCTTTAGAGCAAGAAGCACGCTCAATCTTTCTAGAGTCTCTAACACAGCAGGAAAATTGAGTGTGCTGAGAACAATAGAACGGTGTTTCCTACATATACGGACCATATCTAGTCCAACTCTGCTTCTGAAACTGATACAAAGCACTGGTCCTCTAACATCCAATGCTTGTCAGTTAAGATGAGAAACGTGTGAGTTTCGTGAACGATGTAGTTCCTTTGAGCTGAAAAGTGACTGCCCTTACCTGAAATGAAGTCTTGATTGTAGGAAGACAATGAGCCTGGGATTCAACTCCATTTCTGAAAGGAAACACACAGCATAGTTCTCATCCATGGATCACACTCTGCTTTAGAGCATGAAGCACGCCCTTGCTTTCTACATTCTCTAATACAGCAGGAAAAGTGAGTGTGCTCAGAACAAAAACGTTGTTTCCCGCACATACGGACCATATCTACTCCAACTCTGCTTCTGAAACTGAACAAACCACAGGTCCTCTAACATCAAATGCTTGTCAGTTAAGATGAAAAACGTGTGAGCTTAGTGAACGAGTAGTTCGTTAGAGCTGTAAAGTATCTGCCCTTACCTGAAACGAAGTCTTGTTTGTCTGAAGACTCAGAGCCTGGGATTTACCTCCATTTCTGAAGGGAAACACACAACACAGTTCTCATCCATTGATCACACTCTGCTTTAGAGCAAGAAGCATGCTCTAGCTTTCTAGAGTCTCTAAGACAGCAGGAAAAATGAGTGTGATGAGAACAAAAGAACGGTTTTTCCTACATATACAGACCATATGTAGTCCAACTCTGCTTCTGAAACTGATACAAAGCACTGGTCCTCTAACATCCAATGCTTGTCAGTTAAGATGAGAAACGTGTAGCTTCGTGAACGATGTAGTTCGTTTGAGCTGAAAAGTGACTGCCCTTGCCTGAATCGAAGTCTTGCTTGTAGGATGACACAGAGCCTGGAATTTAACTCCATTTCTGAAGGGAAACAAACAGCAGAGTTCTCATCCATGGATCACACTCTGCTTTAGGGAAAGAAGCAAGCTCTTGCTTTCTAGAGTCTCTAATACAGCAGGAAACGTGAGTGTGCTCAGAACAAAAGAACGTTGTTTCCTACACATTCGGACCATATCTAGTCCAACACTGCTTCTGACACTGAAACAAACCAGAGGTCCTCTAACATCCAATGCTTGTCAGTTAAGATGACAAACATGTGAGCTTAGTGAACAAGTAGGTCTTTAGAGCTGTAAAGTAACTGCCCTTACCTGAAACGAAGTCTTGCTTGTAGGGAGATTCAGACCCTGGGATTTTACTCCATTTCTGAAGTGAAACACACAACAGAGTTCTCATCCATTGATCACACTCTGCTTTAGAGCAAGAAGCACGCTCAATCTTTCTAGAGTCTCTAACACAGCAGGAAAATTGAGTGTGCTGAGAAAAAAGAACGGTGTTTCCTACATATACGGACCATATCTAGTTCAACTCTGCTTCTGAAACTGATACAAAGCACTGGTCCTCTAACATCCAATGCTTGTCAGTTAAGATGAGAAACATGTGAGTTTCGTGAACGATGTAGTTCCTTTGAGCTGAAAAGTGACTGCCCTTACCTGAAACGAAGTCTTGATTGTAGGAAGACACTGAGCCAGGGATTCAACTCCATTTCTGAAAGGAAACACACAGCATAGTTCTCATCCATGGATCACACTCTGCTTTAGAGCAAGAAGCACGCACTAGCTTTCTAGAGTCTCTAATACTGCATGAAACGTGAGTGTGCTCAGAACAAATACGTTGTTTCCCGCACATACGGACCATATCTATTCCAACTCTGCTTCTGAAACTGAACAAACCACAAGTCCTCTAACATCCAATGCTTGTCAGTTAAGATGAGAATCGTGTGAGCTTCATGTACGATGAAGTTAGTTTGAGCTGTAAATTAACTGCCCTTACCTGAAACGAAGTCTTGTTTTTCGGAAGACTCAGAGCCTGGGATTTACCTCCATTTCTGAAGGGAAACACACAACACAGTTCTCATCCATTGTTGACACTCTGCTTTAGAGCAAGATGCATGCTCTAGCTTTCTAGCGTCTCTAATACAGCAGGAAAAATGAGTGTGATGAGAACAAAAGAACGGTGTTTCCTACACATACAGACCATATCTAGTCCAACTTTGCTTCTGACACTGAAACAAACCACAGGTCCTCTAACATCCAATGCTTGTCAGTTAAGATGACAAACGTGTGAGCTTAGGGAACGAGTAGTTCCTTAGAGCTGTAAAGTAACTTCCCTTACATGAAACGAATTCTTGCTTGTAGGAAGATTCAGAGCCTGGGATTTTACTCCATTTCTTAAGTGAAACACACAACAGAGTTCTCATCCATTGAATACACTCTGCTTTAGAGCAAGAAGCACGCTCTAGCTTTCTAGATTCTCTAAGACAGCAGGCAAATTGAGTGTGCTGAGAACAAAAGAATGATGTTTCCTACATATACGGACCATATCTAGTCCAACTCTTCTTCTGAAACTGATACAATGCACTGGTCCTCTAACATCCAATGCTTGTCAGTTAAGATGAGAAACGTGTGAGCTTCGTGACCGATGACTTAGTTTGAGCTGTAAAGTAACTGCCCTTACCTGAAACGAAGTCTTGTTTGTAGGAAGACTCAGAGCCTGGGATTTAAGAAAATTTCTGAAGTGAAACACACAACAGAGTTCTCATCCATTGATCACACTCTGCTTTAGAGCAAGAAGCACGCTCTAGCTTTCTAGATTCTCTAAGACAGCAGGAAAATTGAGTGTGCTGAGAAAAAAAGAACGGTGTTTCCTACATATACAGACCATATCTAGTCCAACTCTGCTTCTGAAACTGATACAAAGCACTGGTCCTCTAACATCTAATGCTTGTCAGTTAAGATGAGAAACGTGTGAGCTTCGTGAACGATGTAGTTAGTTTGAGCAGAAAAGTGACTGCCCTTACCTGAATCGAAGTCTTGCTTGTAGGAAGACACAGCGCCTTGAATTTAACTCCATTTCTGAAGGGAAACACACAGCAGAGTTCTCATCCATGGATCACACTCTGCTTCAGGGAAAGAAGCAAGCTCTTGCTTTCTAGAGTCTCTAATACTGCATGAAACGTGAGTGTGCTCAGAACAAAAGAACGGTGTTTCCTACACATACGGACCATATCTAGTAAAACTCTGCTTCTGAAACTGAAACAAACCACAGGTCCTCTAACATCTATTGCTTGTCAGTTAAGATGAGAAACGTGTGAGCTTCATGAACGACGTAGTTCGTTTGAGCTGTAAGGTAACTGCCCTTACCTGAAACGAAGTCTTGCTTGTCCGAAGACTCAGAGCCTGGGATTTACCTCCATTTCTGAAGGGAAACACAAAACAGAGTTCTCATCCATTTATCACACCCTGCTTTAGAGCACGAAGCACGCTCTTGTTTTCTAGATTCTCTAAGACAGCAGGAAACGTGAGTCTGTTGAGAAAAAATGAACGGTGTTTAGTACACATACAGACCATATCTAGTTCAACTCTGCTTCTGAAACTGAAACAAACCACAGATCCTCTGACATCCAATACTTGTCAGTTAAGATGACAAACGTGAGAGCTTAGTGAACGAGTAGTTCGTTAGAGCTGTAAAGTTACTGCCCTTACCTGAAACGAAGTCTTGCTTGTAGGAAGATTTAGAGCCTGGGATTTTACTCCATTTCTGAAGTGAAACACACAACAGAGTTCTCATCCATTGATCACACTCTGCTTTAGAGCGAGAAGCACGCTCTTGCTTTACAGAGTCTCTAATACAGCAGGAAACGTGAGTGTGCTCAGAACAAAAGAACGGTGTTTCCTACACATATGGACCATATCTAGTCCAAATGTGCTTCTGACACTGAAACAAACCACAGGTCCTCTAACATCCAATGCTTGTCAGTTAAGATGACAAACGTGAGAGCTCAGTGAACGAGTAGTTCGTTAGAGCTGTAAAGTAACTGCCCTTACCTGAAATGAAGTCTTGCTTGTAGGAAGATTTAGAGCCTGGGATTTTACTCCATTTCTGAAGTGAAACACACAACAGAGTTCTCATCCATTGATCACACTCTGCTTTAGAGCAAGAAGCACGCTCTTGCTTTCTAGATTCTCTAAGCCAGCATGAAAATTGAGTGTGATGAGAACAAAAGTACTGTGTTTCCTACATATACGGACCATATCTAGTCCAACTCTGCTTCTGAAACTGATACAAAGCACTGGTCCTATAACATCCGATGCTTGTCAGTTAAGATGAGAAATTTGTAGCTTTGTGAACGATGTAGTTCGTTTGAGCTGTAAGGTAACTGCCTTACCTGAAATGAAGTCTTGCTTGTCCGAAGACTCAGAGCCTGGGATTTACCTCCATTTCTGAAGTGAAACACGCAGCAGAGTTCTCATCCATTTATCACACTCTGCTTTAGAGCAAGAAGCACGCTCTTGTTTTCTAGATTCTCTAAGACAGCAGGAAACGTGAGTCTGCTGAGAAAAAATAAACGGTGTTTAGTACACATACTGACCAAATCTAGTTCAACTCTGCTTCTGAAACTGAAACAAACCACAGGTCCTCTAACATCCAGTGCTTGTCAGTTAAGAGGAGAAACGTGTGAGCTTTGTGTACAATGTAGTTCGTTTGAGCTGTAAAGTAACTGCCCTTACCTGAAATGAAGTCTTTCTTGTAGGAAGACTCAGATCCTGGGATTTAACTCCATTTCTGAAGTGAAACACACAGCAGAGTTCTCATCCATGGATCACATTCTGCTTTAGGGAAAGAAGCAAGCTCTTGCTTTCTAGAGTCTCTAATACAGCAGGAAACGTGAGTGCGCTCAGAACAAAAGAAAGATGTTTCCTACAAATACGGAACATATCTAGTCCAACTTTGCTTCTGACACTGGAACAAACCACAGGTCCTCTAACATCCAATGCTTGTCAGTTAAGATGACAAACGTGTGAGCTTAGCGAACAAGTAGTTCATTAGAGCTGTAAAATAACTGCCCTTACCTGAAACGAAGTCTTGCTTGTAGGGAGATTCAGACCCAGGGATTTTACTCCATTTCTGAAGTGAAACACACAACAGAGTTCTCATCCATTGATCACACTCTGCTTTAGAGCAAGAAGCACGCTCAATCTTTCTAGAGTCTCTAACACAGCAGGAAAATTGAGTGTGCTGAGAACAATAGAACGGTGTTTCCTACATATACGGACCATATCTTGTCCAACTCTGCTTCTGAAACTGATACAAAGCACTGGTCCTCTAACATCCAATGCTTGTCAGTTAAGATGAGAAACGTGTGAGTTTCGTGAACGATGTAGTTCCTTTGAGCTGAAAAGTGACTGCCCTTACCTGAAACGAAGTCTTGATTGTAGGAAGACAATGAGCCTGGGATTCAACTCCATTTCTGAAAGGAAACACACAGCATACTTCTCATCCATGGATCACACTCTGCTTTAGAGCATGAAGCACGCCCTTGCTTTCTACATTCTCTAATACAGCAGGAAACGTGAGTGTGCTCAGAACAAAAACGTTGTTTCCCGCACATACAGACCATATCTACTCCAACTCTGCTTCTGAAACTGAACAAACCACAGGTCCTCTAACATCCAATGCTTGTTAGTTAAGATGAGAAATGTGTGAGCTACGTGAACAATGAAGTTAGTTTGAGCTGTAAAGTATCTGCCCTTACCTGAAATGAATTCTTTCTTGTAGGAAGACTCAGAACCTGGGATTTAACTCCATTTCTGAAGTGAAACACACAACAGAGTTCTCATCCATTGATCACACTCTGCTTTAGAGCAAGAAGCACGCTCTTGCTTTACAGAGTCTCTAATACAGCAGGAAACGTGAGTGTGCTCAGCACAAAAGAACGGTGTTTCCTACACATAGGGACCATATCTAGTCCAACTCTGCTTCTGACACTGAAACAAACCACAGGTCCTCTAAAATCCAATGCTTGTCAGTTAAGATCACAAACCTGTGAGCTTAGTGAATGAGTAGTTCGTTAGAGCTGTAAAGTAACTGCCCTTTCCTGAAACGAAGTCTTGCTTGTAGGAAGATTTAGAGCCTGGGATTCAACTCCATTTCTGAAAGGAAACATACAGCATAGTTCTCATCCATGGATCACACTCTGCTTTAGAGCATGAAGCACGCCCTTGCTTTCCACATTCTCTAATACAGCAGGAAACGTGAGTGTGCTCCGAACAAAGAACGTTGTTTCCCGCACATAGGGACCATATCCACTCCAACTCTGCTTCTGAAACTGAACAAACCACAGGTCCTCTAACATCCAATGCTTGTCAGTTAAGATGAGAAACGTGTGAGCTTGGTGAACGATGAAGTTAGTTTGAGCTGTAAAGTATCTGCCCTTACCTGAAACGAAGTCTTGTTTGTCGGAAGACTCAGAGCCTGGGATTTACCTCCATTCCTGAAGTGAAACACACAGCAGAGTTCTCATCCATGGATCACACTCTGCTTTAGAGCAAGAAGCACGCTCTTGCTTTCTAGAGTCTGTAATACAGCAGGAAACGTGAGTGTGCTCAGAAGAAAAGAACGTTGTTTCCAATACTTACGGACCATATCTAGTTCAACTCTACTTGAAATTGATACAAAGCAAAGGTCCTCTAACATCCAATGCTTGTCAGTTAAGATGAGAAACGTGTGAGCATCTTGAACGATGTAGTTCGTTTGAGCTGAAAAGTGACTGCCCTTACCTGAAACGAGGTCTTGCTTCTAGGAAGACTGAGAGCCTGGGATTTAACTCCATTTCTGAAGGGAAACACACAGCAGAATTCTCATCCATGGATCACACTCTGCTTTAGAGCAAGAAGCACGCTCTTTCTTTCTAGAGTCTCTAATACAGCAGGAAACGTGAGTGTGCTCAGAACAAAAGAACGGTGTTTCCTACACATATGGACCATATCTAGTCCAACTCTGATTCTGACCCTGAAACAAACCACAGGTCCTCTAACATCCAATGCTTGTCAGTTAAGATGACAAACGTGTGAGCTTAGTGAACGAGTAGTTCGTTAGAGCTGTAAAGTAACTGCCCTTACCTGAAACGAAGTCATGTTTGTAGGAAGACTCAGAGCCTGGGATTTAAGTCAATTTCTGAAGTGACACACACAACAGAGTTCTCATCCATTGATCACACTCTGCTTTAGAGCAAGAAGCACGCTCTAGCTTTCTAGTGCCTCTAAAAGAGCAGGACAATTTAGTGTGATGAGAACAAAAGAACGGTGTTTCCTACATATACTGTCCATATCTAGTCCAACTCTGATTCTGAAACTGATACAAAGCACTGATCCTCTAACATCCAATGCTTGTCAGTTAAGATGAGAAAAGTGTGAGCTTCGTGAATGATGTAGTTAGTTTGAGCTGAAAAGTGACTGCCCTTACCTGAATCGAAGTCTTCGTTGTAGGAAGACACAGAGCCTTGAATTTAACTCCATTTCTGAACGGAAACACACAGCAGAGTTCTCAACGATGGATCACACTCTGCTTTAGGGAAAGAAGCACGCTCTTGTTTTCTAGATTCTCTAAGACAGCAGGAAACTTGAGTCTGCTGAGAAAAAATGAACGGTGTTTAGTACACCTACAGACCATATCTAGTTCAACTCTGCTTCTGAAACTGAAACACACCACAGGTCCTCTAACATCCAATGCTTGTCAGTTAAGATGAGAAACGTGTGAGCTTCGTGAACGATGAAGTTAGTTTGAGCTGTAAAATAACTGTCCTTACCTGAAACGAAGTCTTGTTTTTCGGAAGACTCAGAGCCTGGGATTTACCTCCATTTCTGAAGGGAAACACACAACACAGTTCTCATCCATGGATCACACTCTGCTTTAAAGTAAGAAGCACGCTCTTGCTGTCTAGATTCTCTAAGACAGCAGGAAAAGTGAGTCTGTTGAGAAAAAATGAACGGTGTTTAGTACACATACAGACCATATCTAGTTCAACTCTGCTTCTGAAACTGAAACAAACCACAGATCCTCTGACATCCAATACTTGTCAGTTAAGATGACAAATGTGAGAGCTTAGTGAACGAGTAGTTCGTTAGAGCTGTAAAGTTACTGCCCTTACCTGAAACGAAGTCTTGCTTGTAGGAAGATTTAGAGCCTGGGATTTTACTCCATTTCTGAAGTGAAACACACAACAGAGTTCTCATCCATTGATCACACTCTGCTTTAGAGCGAGAAGCACGCTCTTGCTTTACAGAGTCTCTAATACAGCAGGAAACGTGAGTGTGCTCAGAACAAAAGAACGGTGTTTCCTACACATATGGACCATATCTAGTCCAAATGTGCTTCTGACACTGAAACAAACCACAGGTCCTCTAACATCCAATGCTTGTCAGTTAAGATGACAAACGTGAGAGCTCAGTGAACGAGTAGTTCGTTAGAGCTGTAAAGTAACTGCCCTTACCTGAAATGAAGTCTTGCTTGTAGGAAGATTTAGAGCCTGGGATTTTACTCCATTTCTGAAGTGAAACACACAACAGAGTTCTCATCCATTGATCACACTCTGCTTTAGAGCAAGAAGCACGCTCTTGCTTTCTAGATTCTCTAAGCCAGCATGAAAATTGAGTGTGATGAGAACAAAAGTACTGTGTTTCCTACATATACGGACCATATCTAGTCCAACTCTGCTTCTGAAACTGATACAAAGCACTGGTCCTCTAACATCCAATGCTTGTCAGTTAAGATGAGAAATTTGTAGCTTTGTGAACGATGTAGTTCGTTTGAGCTGTAAGGTAACTGCCTTACCTGAAATGAAGTCTTGCTTGTCCGAAGACTCAGAGCCTGGGATTTACCTCCATTTCTGAAGTGAAACACGCAGCAGAGTTCTCATCCATTTATCACACTCTGCTTTAGAGCAAGAAGCACGCTCTTGTTTTCTAGATTCTCTAAGACAGCAGGAAACGTGAGTCTGCTGAGAAAAAATAAACGGTGTTTAGTACACATACTGACCAAATCTAGTTCAACTCTGCTTCTGAAACTGAAACAAACCACAGGTCCTCTAACATCCAGTGCTTGTCAGTTAAGAGGAGAAACGTGTGAGCTTTGTGTACAATGTAGTTCGTTTGAGCTGTAAAGTAACTGCCCTTACCTGAAATGAAGTCTTTCTTGTAGGAAGACTCAGATCCTGGGATTTAACTCCATTTCTGAAGTGAAACACACAGCAGAGTTCTCATCCATGGATCACATTCTGCTTTAGGGAAAGAAGCAAGCTCTTGCTTTCTAGAGTCTCTAATACAGCAGGAAACGTGAGTGTGCTCAGAACAAAAGAAAGATGTTTCCTACAAATACGGAACATATCTAGTCCAACTTTGCTTCTGACACTGGAACAAACCACAGGTCCTCTAACATCCAATGCTTGTCAGTTAAGATGACAAACGTGTGAGCTTAGCGAACAAGTAGTTCATTAGAGCTGTAAAATAACTGCCCTTACCTGAAACGAAGTCTTGCTTGTAGGGAGATTCAGACCCAGGGATTTTACTCCATTTCTGAAGTGAAACACACAACAGAGTTCTCATCCATTGATCACACTCTGCTTTAGAGCAAGAAGCACGCTCAATCTTTCTAGAGTCTCTAACACAGCAGGAAAATTGAGTGTGCTGAGAACAATAGAACGGTGTTTCCTACATATACGGACCATATCTTGTCCAACTCTGCTTCTG
Source organism: Onychomys leucogaster (assembly GCA_949786385.1). NCBI lineage: Eukaryota > Metazoa > Chordata > Mammalia > Rodentia > Cricetidae > Onychomys > Onychomys leucogaster. Next base: position 1,546,094 of record CATKUP010000037.1, on the reverse strand, counting down.
AAACTGATACAAAGCACTGGTCCTCTAACATCCAATGCTTGTCAGTTAAGATGAGAAACGTGTGAGTTTCGTGAACGATGTAGTTCCTTTGAGCTGAAAAGTGACTGCCCTTACCTGAAACGAAGTCTTGATTGTAGGAAGACAATGAGCCTGGGATTCAACTCCATTTCTGAAAGGAAACACACAGCATACTTCTCATCCATGGATCACACTCTGCTTTAGAGCATGAAGCACGCCCTTGCTTTCTACATTCTCTAATACAGCAGGAAACGTGAGTGTGCTCAGAACAAAAACGTTGTTTCCCGCACATACAGACCATATCTACTCCAACTCTGCTTCTGAAACTGAACAAACCACAGGTCCTCTAACATCCAATGCTTGTTAGTTAAGATGAGAAATGTGTGAGCTACGTGAACAATGAAGTTAGTTTGAGCTGTAAAGTATCTGCCCTTACCTGAAATGAATTCTTTCTTGTAGGAAGACTCAGAACCTGGGATTTAACTCCATTTCTGAAGTGAAACACACAACAGAGTTCTCATCCATTGATCACACTCTGCTTTAGAGCAAGAAGCACGCTCTTGCTTTACAGAGTCTCTAATACAGCAGGAAACGTGAGTGTGCTCAGCACAAAAGAACGGTGTTTCCTACACATAGGGACCATATCTAGTCCAACTCTGCTTCTGACACTGAAACAAACCACAGGTCCTCTAAAATCCAATGCTTGTCAGTTAAGATCACAAACCTGTGAGCTTAGTGAATGAGTAGTTCGTTAGAGCTGTAAAGTAACTGCCCTTACCTGAAACGAAGTCTTGCTTGTAGGAAGATTTAGAGCCTGGGATTCAACTCCATTTCTGAAAGGAAACACACAGCATAGTTCTCATCCATGGATCACACTCTGCTTTAGAGCATGAAGCACGCCCTTGCTTTCCACATTCTCTAATACAGCAGGAAACGTGAGTGTGCTCCGAACAAAGAACGTTGTTTCCCGCACATAGGGACCATATCCACTCCAACTCTGCTTCTGAAACTGAACAAACCACAGGTCCTCTAACATCCAATGCTTGTCAGTTAAGATGAGAAATGTGTGAGCTTGGTGAACGATGAAGTTAGTTTGAGCTGTAAAGTATCTGCCCTTACCTGAAACGAAGTCTTGTTTGTCGGAAGACTCAGAGCCTGGGATTTACCTCCATTCCTGAAGTGAAACACACAGCAGAGTTCTCATCCATGGATCACACTCTGCTTTAGAGCAAGAAGCACGCTCTTGCTTTCTAGAGTCTGTAATACAGCAGGAAACGTGAGTGTGCTCAGAAGAAAAGAACGTTGTTTCCAATACTTACGGACCATATCTAGTTCAACTCTACTTGAAATTGATACAAAGCAAAGGTCCTCTAACATCCAATGCTTGTCAGTTAAGATGAGAAACGTGTGAGCATCTTGAACGATGTAGTTCGTTTGAGCTGAAAAGTGACTGCCCTTACCTGAAACGAGGTCTTGCTTCTAGGAAGACTGAGAGCCTGGGATTTAACTCCATTTCTGAAGGGAAACACACAGCAGAATTCTCATCCATGGATCACACTCTGCTTTAGAGCAAGAAGCACGCTCTTTCTTTCTAGAGTCTCTAATACAGCAGGAAACGTGAGTGTGCTCAGAACAAAAGAACGGTGTTTCCTACACATATGGACCATATCTAGTCCAACTCTGATTCTGACCCTGAAACAAACCACAGGTCCTCTAACATCCAATGCTTGTCAGTTAAGATGACAAACGTGTGAGCTTAGTGAACGAGTAGTTCGTTAGAGCTGTAAAGTAACTGCCCTTACCTGAAACGAAGTCATGTTTGTAGGAAGACTCAGAGCCTGGGATTTAAGTCAATTTCTGAAGTGACACACACAACAGAGTTCTCATCCATTGATCACACTCTGCTTTAGAGCAAGAAGTACGCTCTAGCTTTCTAGTGCCTCTAAAAGAGCAGGACAATTTAGTGTGATGAGAACAAAAGAACGGTGTTTCCTACATATACTGTCCATATCTAGTCCAACTCTGATTCTGAAACTGATACAAAGCACTGATCCTCTAACATCCAATGCTTGTCAGTTAAGATGAGAAAAGTGTGAGCTTCGTGAATGATGTAGTTAGTTTGAGCTGAAAAGTGACTGCCCTTACCTGAATCGAAGTCTTCGTTGTAGGAAGACACAGAGCCTTGAATTTAACTCCATTTCTGAACGGAAACACACAGCAGAGTTCTCAACGATGGATCACACTCTGCTTTAGGGAAAGAAGCACGCTCTTGTTTTCTAGATTCTCTAAGACAGCAGGAAACTTGAGTCTGCTGAGAAAAAATGAACGGTGTTTAGTACACCTACAGACCATATCTAGTTCAACTCTGCTTCTGAAACTGAAACACACCACAGGTCCTCTAACATCCAATGCTTGTCAGTTAAGATGAGAAACGTGTGAGCTTCGTGAACGATGAAGTTAGTTTGAGCTGTAAAATAACTGTCCTTACCTGAAACGAAGTCTTGTTTTTCGGAAGACTCAGAGCCTGGGATTTACCTCCATTTCTGAAGGGAAACACACAACACAGTTCTCATCCATGGATCACACTCTGCTTTAAAGTAAGAAGCACGCTCTTGCTTTCTAGAGTCTCTAATACAGCAGGAAACGTGAGTGTGCTCAGAAGAAAAGAACGGTGTTTCCTATACATACGGACCATATGTAGTTCAACTCTAATTGAAATTGATACAAAGCAAAGGTCCTCTAACATCCAATGCTTGTAAGTTAAGAGAAGAAACGTGTGAGCTTTGTGTACGATGTAGTTCGTTTGAGCTGTAAAGTAACTGCCCTTACCTGAAATGAAGTCTTTCTTGTAGGAAGACTCAGAAGCTGGGATTTAACTCCATTTCTGAAGTGAAACACACAACAGAGTTCTCATCCATTGATCACACTCTGCTTTAGAGCAAGAAGCACGCTCTTGCTTTACCGAGTCTCTAATACAGCAGGAAACGTGAGTGTGCTCAGAACAAAAGAATGGTGTTTCCTACCCATAGGGACCATATCTAGTCAAACTCTGCTTCTGACACTGAGACAAACCACAGGTCCTCTAACATCCAATGCTTGTCAGTTAAGATGACAAACGTGTGAGCTTCGTGAACCATGTAGTTCGTTTGAGCTGAAAAGTCACTGCCCTTACCTGAAATAAAGTCTTGCTTGTAGGAAGATTTAGAGCCTGGGATTTTACTCCATTTCTGAAGTGAAACACACAACAGAGTTCTCATCCATTGATCACACTCTGCTTTAGAGCAAGAAGCACGCACTAGCTTTCTAGAGTCTCTAAGACAGCAGGAAATTTGAGTGTGCTGAGAACAAAAGAACGGTGTTTCCTACATATACGGACCATATCTAGTCCAACTCTGCTTCTGAAACTCATACAAAGCACGGGTCCTCTAACATCCAATGCTTGTCAGTTAAGATGAGAAACGTGTAGCTTCATGAACGATGTAGTTCGTTTGAGCTGAAAAGTGACTGCCTTTACCTGAATCGAAGTCTTGCTTGTAGGAAGACACAGAGCAGGGAATTTAACTCCATTTCTAAAGGAAAATACACAGCAGAGTTCTCATCCATGGATCACACTCTGCTTTAGGGAAAGAAGCAAGCTCTTGCTTTCTAGAGTCTCTAATACAGCAGGAAACGTGAGTGTGCTCAGAACAAAAGAACGGTGTTTCCTACACATACAAACCATATCTAGTCCAACTCTGCCTCTGAAATTGATACAAAGCACAAGTACTCTATCATCCGATGCTTGTCATTTAAGATGAGAAACCTGTGAGCTTCGTGAACGATGTAGTTCGTTTGAGCTGTAATGTAACTGCCCTTACCTGATTCGAAGTCTTGCTTCTAGGAAGAGTCAGAGCCTGGGATTTATCTCCATTTCTGAAGGGAAACACACAGCAGAGTTCTCATCCATTGATCACACTCAGCTTTAAAGCAAGAAGGACGCTCTTGCTTTCTAGAATCTCTAAGACAGCGGGAAACATGAGTGTGCTGAGAGCAAAAGAACGGTGTTTCTTTCAAATTCGGACGTTATTGAGTCCAACTCTGCCTCTGAAATTGATACAAAGTACAGGACCTCCAGCATCCAATGCTTGTCATTTAAGATGAGAAACGTGTGAGCTTCGCGAACGATGTAGTTCATTTGAGCTGTAAAGTAACTGCCCTTACCTGAAATGAAGTCTTTTTTGTAGGAAGAATCAGAGCCTGGGATTTAACTCCTATTCTGAAGTGAAAAACACAGCAGAGTTCTCATCCATTGATCACACTCTGCTTTAGAACAAGAAGCACGCTCTAGCTTTCTAGAGTCTCTAAGAGAGCAGGAAACGTGAGTGTGCTGAGAACAAAAGAACGGAGTTTCCTACACATACGGACCATATCTAGTCCAACTCTGCTTCTGAAACTGATACAAAGCACTGGTCCTCTAACATCCAATGCTTGTCAGTTAAGATGAGAAACGTGTTAGCTTCGTGAATGATGTAGTTCGTTTGAGCTGAAAAGAGACTGCCCTTCCCTGAAACGTAGTCTTGCATGTTGGAAGACTCAGAGCCTGGGATTTAACTCCATTTCTGAAGGGAAACACACAGCAGAGTTCTCTTCCATGGATCACACTCTGCTTTAAAGCAAGAAGCATGCTCTTGCTTTCTAGATTCTCTAATACAGCAGCAAAGGTGAGTGTGCTGAGAACAAAAGAACGGTGTTTCTTACACATTCGGACCATATCGAGTCCAACTCTGCCTCTGAAATTGATACAAAGCACAGGTCCTTCAGCATCCAATGCTTGTTATTTAAGATGAGAATCGTGTGAGCTTCGGGAACGATGTAGTTCGTTTGAGCTGTAAAGTAACTGCCCTTACCTGAAACGAAGTCTTGTTTGTAGGAAGACTCAGAGCCTGGGATTTAACTCCATTTCTGAAGTGAAACACACAGCAGAGTTCTTATCCATTGATCACACTCTGCTTCAGAGCAAGAAGCACGCTCTATCTTTCTAGAGTCTCTAAGACAGCAGGAAACGTGAGTGTGCTGAGAACAAAAGAATGGTGTTTCCTACACATACGGACCATATATAGTCCATCTCTGCTTCTGAAACTGAGAAAAAGCACTGGTCCTCTAATATCCAATGCTTGTCAGTAACGATGAGAAACGTGTTAGCTTCGTGAACGATGTAGCTCGTTTTAGCTGAAAAGTGACTGCCCTTACCTGAAACGAAGTCATGATTGTTGGAAGACACAGAGCCTGGGACTTAACTCCATTTCTGAAGGGAAACACACAGCATAGTTCTCATCCATGGATCACACTCTGCTTCAGAGCAAGAAGCACGCTCTTGCTTTCTAGATTCTCTAATTCAGCAGGAAACGTGGTTGTGCTCAGAAAAAAAAAAACTGTGTTTCCTACACATACGGAACAAATCTACTCCAACTCTGCTTGTGGAACTGACACAAACCACAGGTCCACTAACATCCAATGCTTGTCAGTTAAACGTGTGAGCTTTGTGAACGATGTAGATCGTTTGAGCTTTAAAGTAACTCCCCTTACCTGAAACGCAGTCTTGTTTGTAGGAAGACTCAGAGCCTGGGATTTAACTCCATTTCTGATGTGAAACACACAGCAGAGTTCTCATCCATTGATCACACTCTGCTTTAAAGCAAGAAGGACGCTCTTGCTTTCTAGGATCTCTAAGACAGCAGGAAACATGAGTGTGCTGAGAGCAAAAGAATTGTGCTTCTTACACATTCGGAGCATATCGAGTCAAACTCTGCCTCTGAAATTGATACAAAGCACAGGCCCTCTAACATCTAATGCTTGTCGGTTAAGATGAGAAACGTGTTAGCTTCGTGAACGATGTAGTTCGTTTGAGATGAAAAGTGACTGCCCTTCCCTGAAACGAAGTCTTGCATGTTGGAAGACACAGAGCCTGGGATTTAACTCCATTTCTGAAGTGAAACACACAGCAGAGTTCTCTTCCATGGATCACACTCTGCTTTAGAGCAAGAAGCACGCTCTTGCTTTCTAGATTCTGTAATACAGCAGCAAACGTGAGTGTGTTAAGAACAAACGAACGGTGTTTCCTACACATACGGACCAAGACTATTCCAACTCTGCTTCTGAAACTGATACAAAGCACTGGTCCTATAACATCCGATGCTTGTCAGTTAAGATGAGAAATGTGTGAGCTTCGTGAATGATGTAGTTCGTTTGAGCTGTAAAGTAACAGCCATACTGAAACGAAGTGTTGCTTGTAGGAAGACTTAGAGCCTGGGATTTAACTCCATTTCTGAAGGGAAACACACAGTAGAGTTCTCATATATAGATCACACTCTGCTTTAGAGCAAGAAGCACGCTCTTGCTTTCTAGAGTCTCTAAGATAGCAGGAAACATGAGTGTCCTGAGAACACAAGAATGGTGTTTCATACACATTCGGACCATATCGAGTCCAATTCTGCCTCTGAAATTGACAAAAAGCACAGGTCCTCCAGCATAAAATGCTTTTCATTTAAGATGAGAACCGTGTGAGCTTCGTGAATGATGTAGTTCGTTTGAGCTGAAAAGTGACTGCCCTTACCTGAAACGAAGTCTTGAGTGTTGGAAGACACAGAGCCTGGGATTTAACTCCATTTCTGAAGGGAAACACACAGCATAGTTCTCATCCATGGATCACACTCTGCTTCAGAGCAAGAAGCACGCTCTAGCTTTCTAGAGTCTCTAATACAGCAGGAAACATGGTTGTGTTCAGAAAAAAAGAACTGTGTTTCCTACACATACAGACCATATCTAGTCCAACTCTGCTTGTGGAACTGAAACAAAGCACAGGTCCACTAACATCCAAAGCTTGTCATTTAAGATGAGAAACGTGTGTGCTTTTGAACAATGTAGTTCGTTTGAGCTTTAAAGTAACTGCCCTTACCTGAAACGAAGTCTTGTTTGTAGGAAGACTCAGAGCCTGGGATCTAACTCCATTTCTGAAGTGAAACACACAGCAGACTTCTCATCCATTGATCACACTCTGCTTTAGAGCAAGAAGCACGCTCTAGCTTTCTAGAGTCTCTAAGACAGCAGGAAACCTGAGTGTGCTGAGAACATAAGAACGGTTTTACCTACATACGGACCATATCTAGTCGAACTCTGCCTCTGAAATTGATACAAAGCACAGGTCCTCTATCATCCGATGATTGTCATTTAAGATGAGAAACGTGTGAGCTTCGGGAACGATGTAGTTCGTTTGAGCTGTAAAGTAACTGCCCTTACCTGAAACGAAGTCTTGTTTGTAGGAAGACTTAGAGCCTGGGATTTAACTCCATTTCTGAAGTGAAACACACAGCAGAGTTCAAATCCATTGATCACACTCTGCTTTAGAGCAAGAAGCACGCTCTAGCTTTCTAGAGTCTCTAAGACAGCAGGAAACGTGAGAGTGCTTAGAACAAAAGAACGGTGTTTCCTACACATACGGACCATATCTAGTCCAACTCTGCTTCTGAAACTGATACAAAGCGCTGGTCCTCTAACATGCAATGCTTGTCATTTAAGATGAGAAACGTGTGAGCTTCGTGAACGACGTAGTTCGTTTGAGCTGTAAGGTAACTGCCCTTACCTGAAACGAAGTCTTGCTTGTCCGAAGACTCAGAGCCTGGGATTTACCTCCATTTCTGAAGGGAAACACAAAACAGAGTTCTCATCCATTTATCACACCCTGCTTTAGAGCACGAAGCACGCTCTTGTTTTCTAGATTCTCTAAGACAGCAGGAAACGTGAGTCTGCTGAGAAAAAATGAACGGTGTTTAGTACACATACAGACCATATCTAGTTCAACTCTGCTTCTGAAACTGAAACAAACCACAGATCCTCTGACATCCAATACTTGTCAGTTAAGATGACAAACGTGAGAGCTTAGTGAACGAGTAGTTCGTTAGAGCTGTAAAGTAACTGCCCTTACCTGAAACGGAGTCTTGCTTGTAGGAAGATTTAGAGCCTGGGATTTTACTCCATTTCTGAAGTGAAACACACAACAGAGTTCTCATCCATTGATCACACTCTGCTTTAGAGCGAGAAGCACGCTCTTGCTTTACAGAGTCTCTAATACAGCAGGAAACGTGAGTGTGCTCAGAACAAAAGAACGGTGTTTCCTACACATATGGACCATATCTAGTCCAAATCTGCTTCTGACACTGAAACAAACCACAGGTCCCCTAACATCCAATGCTTGTCAGTTAAGATGACAAACGTGAGAGCTCAGTGAACGAGTAGTTCGTTAGAGCTGTAAAGTAACTGCCCTTACCTGAAATAAAGTCTTGCTTGTTGGAAGATTTAGAGCCTGGGATTTTTCTCCATTTCTGAAGTGAAACACACAACAGAGTTCTCATCCATTGATCACACTCTGCTTTAGAGCGAGAAGCACGCTCTAGCTTTCTAGAGTCTCTAAGACAGCATGAAAATTGAGTGTGATGAGAACAAAAGTTCGGTGTTTCCTACATATACGGACCATATCTAGTCCAACTCTGCTTCTGAAACTGATACAAAGCACTGGTCCTCTAACATCCAATGCTTGTCAGTTAAGATGAGAAATTTGTAGTTTCGTGAACGATGTAGTTCGTTTGAGCTGTAAGGTAACTGCCTTACCTGAAATGAAGTCTTGCTTGTCCGAAGACTCAGAGCCTGGGATTTACCTCCATTTCTGAAGTGAAACACGCAACAGAGTTCTCATCCATTTATCACACTCTGCTTTAGAGCAAGAAGCACGCTCTTGTTTTCTAGATTCTCTAAGACAGCAGGAAACGTGAGTCTGCTGAGAAAAAATAAACGGTGTTTAGTACACATACTGACCAAATCTAGTTCAACTCCGCTTCTGAAACTGAAACAAACCACAGGTCCTCTAACATCCAATGCTTGTCAGTTAAGAGGAGAAACGTGTGAGCTTTGTGTACGATGTAGTTCGTTTGAGCTGTAAAGTAACTGCCCTTACCTGAAATGAAGTCATTCTTGTAGGAAGACTCAGATCCTGGGATTTAACTCCATTTCTGAAGTGAAACACACAGCAGAGTTCTCATCCATGGATCACATTCTGCTTTAGGGAAAGAAGCAAGCTCTTGCTTTCTAGAGTCTCTAATACAGCAGGAAACGTGAGTGTGCTCAGAACAAAAGAAAGATGTTTCCTACAAATACGGACCATATCTAGTCCAACTTTGCTTCTGACACTGGAACAAACCACAGGTCCTCCAACATCCAATGTTTGTCAGTTAAGATGACAAACGTGTGAGCTTAGTGAACAAGTAGTTCATTAGAGCTGTAAAATAACTGCCCTTACCTGAAAAGAAGTCTTGCTTGTAGGGAGATTCAGACCCTGGGATTTTACTCCATTTCTGAAGTGAAACACACAACAGAGTTCTCATCCATTGATCAAACTCTGCTTTAGAGCAAGAAGCACGCTCAATCTTTCTAGAGTCTCTAACACAGCAGGAAAATTGAGTGTGCTGAGAACAATAGAACGGTGTTTCCTACATATACGGACCATATCTAGTCCAACTCTGCTTCTGAAACTGATACAAAGCACTGGTCCTCTAACATCCAATGCTTGTCAGTTAAGATGAGAAACGTGTGAGTTTCGTGAACGATGTAGTTCCTTTGAGCTGAAAAGTGACTGCCCTTACCTGAAATGAAGTCTTGATTGTAGGAAGACAATGAGCCTGGGATTCAACTCCATTTCTGAAAGGAAACACACAGCATAGTTCTCATCCATGGATCACACTCTGCTTTAGAGCATGAAGCACGCCCTTGCTTTCTACATTCTCTAATACAGCAGGAAAAGTGAGTGTGCTCAGAACAAAAACGTTGTTTCCCGCACATACGGACCATATCTACTCCAACTCTGCTTCTGAAACTGAACAAACCACAGGTCCTCTAACATCAAATGCTTGTCAGTTAAGATGAAAAACGTGTGAGCTTAGTGAACGAGTAGTTCGTTAGAGCTGTAAAGTATCTGCCCTTACCTGAAACGAAGTCTTGTTTGTCTGAAGACTCAGAGCCTGGGATTTACCTCCATTTCTGAAGGGAAACACACAACACAGTTCTCATCCATTGATCACACTCTGCTTTAGAGCAAGAAGCATGCTCTAGCTTTCTAGAGTCTCTAAGACAGCAGGAAAAATGAGTGTGATGAGAACAAAAGAACGGTTTTTCCTACATATACAGACCATATGTAGTCCAACTCTGCTTCTGAAACTGATACAAAGCACTGGTCCTCTAACATCCAATGCTTGTCAGTTAAGATGAGAAACGTGTAGCTTCGTGAACGATGTAGTTCGTTTGAGCTGAAAAGTGACTGCCCTTGCCTGAATCGAAGTCTTGCTTGTAGGATGACACAGAGCCTGGAATTTAACTCCATTTCTGAAGGGAAACAAACAGCAGAGTTCTCATCCATGGATCACACTCTGCTTTAGGGAAAGAAGCAAGCTCTTGCTTTCTAGAGTCTCTAATACAGCAGGAAACGTGAGTGTGCTCAGAACAAAAGAACGTTGTTTCCTACACATTCGGACCATATCTAGTCCAACACTGCTTCTGACACTGAAACAAACCAGAGGTCCTCTAACATCCAAAGCTTGTCAGTTAAGATGACAAACATGTGAGCTTAGTGAACAAGTAGGTCTTTAGAGCTGTAAAGTAACTGCCCTTACCTGAAACGAAGTCTTGCTTGTAGGGAGATTCAGACCCTGGGATTTTACTCCATTTCTGAAGTGAAACACACAACAGAGTTCTCATCCATTGATCACACTCTGCTTTAGAGCAAGAAGCACGCTCAATCTTTCTAGAGTCTCTAACACAGCAGGAAAATTGAGTGTGCTGAGAACAAAAGAACGGTGTTTCCTACATATACGGACCATATCTAGTTCAACTCTGCTTCTGAAACTGATACAAAGCACTGGTCCTCTAACATCCAATGCTTGTCAGTTAAGATGAGAAACATGTGAGTTTCATGAACGATGTAGTTCCTTTGAGCTGAAAAGTGACTGCCCTTACCTGAAACGAAGTCTTGATTGTAGGAAGACACTGAGCCAGGGATTCAACTCCATTTCTGAAAGGAAACACACAGCATAGTTCTCATCCATGGATCACACTCTGCTTTAGAGCAAGAAGCACGCTCTAGCTTTCTAGAGTCTCTAATACTGCATGAAACGTGAGTGTGCTCAGAACAAATACGTTGTTTCCCGCACATACGGACCATATCTATTCCAACTCTGCTTCTGAAACTGAACAAACCACAAGTCCTCTAACATCCAATGCTTGTCAGTTAAGATGAGAATCGTGTGAGCTTCAAGTACGATGAAGTTAGTTTGAGCTGTAAATTAACTGCCCTTACCTGAAACGAAGTCTTGTTTTTCGGAAGACTCAGAGCCTGGGATTTACCTCCATTTCTGAAGGGAAACACACAACACAGTTCTCATCCATTGTTGACACTCTGCTTTAGAGCAAGATGCATGCTCTAGCTTTCTAGCGTCTCTAATACAGCAGGAAAAATGAGTCTGCTGAGAAAAAATGAACGGTGTTTCCTACACATACAGACCATATCTAGTTCAACTCTGCTTCTGAAACTGAAACAAACCACAGGTCCTCTGACATCCAATACTTGTCAGTTAAGATGACAAACGTGAGAGCTTAGTGAACGAGTAGTTCGTTAGAGCTGTAAAGTTACTGCCCTTACCTGAAACGAAGTCTTGCTTGTAGGAAGATTTAGAGCCTGGGATTTTACTCCATTTCTGAAGTGAAACACACAACAGAGTTCCCATCCATTGATCACACTCTGCTTTAGAGCGAGAAGCACGCTCTTGCTTTACAGAGTCTCTAATACAGCAGGAAACGTGAGTGTGCTCAGAACAAAAGAACGGTGTTTCCTACACATATGGACCATATCTAGTCCAAATGTGCTTCTGACACTGAAACAAACCACAGGTCCTCTAACATCCAATGCTTGTCAGTTAAGATGACAAACGTGAGAGCTCAGTGAACGAGTAGTTCGTTAGAGCTGTAAAGTAACTGCCCTTACCTGAAATGAAGTCTTGCTTGTAGGAAGATTTAGAGCCTGGGATTTTACTCCATTTCTGAAGTGAAACACACAACAGAGTTCTCATCCATTGATCACACTCTGCTTTAGAGCAAGAAGCACGCTCTTGCTTTCTAGATTCTCTAAGCCAGCATGAAAATTGAGTGTGATGAGAACAAAAGTACTGTGTTTCCTACATATACGGACCATATCTAGTCCAACTCTGCTTCTGAAACTGATACAAAGCACTGGTCCTCTAACATCCAATGCTTGTCAGTTAAGATGAGAAATTTGTAGCTTTGTGAACGATGTAGTTCGTTTGAGCTGTAAGGTAACTGCCTTACCTGAAATGAAGTCTTGCTTGTCCGAAGACTCAGAGCCTGGGATTTACCTCCATTTCTGAAGTGAAACACGCAGCAGAGTTCTCATCCATTTATCACACTCTGCTTTAGAGCAAGAAGCACGCTCTTGTTTTCTAGATTCTCTAAGACAGCAGGAAACGTGAGTCTGCTGAGAAAAAATAAACGGTGTTTAGTACACATACTGACCAAATCTAGTTCAACTCTGCTTCTGAAACTGAAACAAACCACAGGTCCTCTAACATCCAATGCTTGTCAGTTAAGAGGAGAAACGTGTGAGCTTTGTGTACAATGTAGTTCGTTTGAGCTGTAAAGTAACTGCCCTTACCTGAAATGAAGTCTTTCTTGTAGGAAGACTCAGATCCTGGGATTTAACTCCATTTCTGAAGTGAAACACACAGCAGAGTTCTCATCCATGGATCACATTCTGCTTTAGGGAAAGAAGCAAGCTCTTGCTTTCTAGAGTCTCTAATACAGCAGGAAACGTGAGTGCGCTCAGAACAAAAGAAAGATGTTTCCTACAAATACGGAACATATCTAGTCCAACTTTGCTTCTGACACTGGAACAAACCACAGGTCCTCTAACATCCAATGCTTGTCAGTTAAGATGACAAACGTGTGAGCTTAGCGAACAAGTAGTTCATTAGAGCTGTAAAATAACTGCCCTTACCTGAAACGAAGTCTTGCTTGTAGGGAGATTCAGACCCAGGGATTTTACTCCATTTCTGAAGTGAAACACACAACAGAGTTCTCATCCATTGATCACACTCTGCTTTAGAGCAAGAAGCACGCTCAATCTTTCTAGAGTCTCTAACACAGCAGGAAAATTGAGTGTGCTGAGAACAATAGAACGGTGTTTCCTACATATACGGACCATATCTTGTCCAACTCTGCTTCTGAAACTGATACAAAGCACTGGTCCTCTAACATCCAATGCTTGTCAGTTAAGATGAGAAACGTGTGAGTTTCGTGAACGATGTAGTTCCTTTGAGCTGAAAAGTGACTGCCCTTACCTGAAACGAAGTCTTGATTGTAGGAAGACAATGAGCCTGGGATTCAACTCCATTTCTGAAAGGAAACACACAGCATACTTCTCATCCATGGATCACACTCTGCTTTAGAGCATGAAGCACGCCCTTGCTTTCTACATTCTCTAATACAGCAGGAAACGTGAGTGTGCTCAGAACAAAAACGTTGTTTCCCGCACATACAGACCATATCTACTCCAACTCTGCTTCTGAAACTGAACAAACCACAGGTCCTCTAACATCCAATGCTTGTTAGTTAAGATGAGAAATGTGTGAGCTACGTGAACAATGAAGTTAGTTTGAGCTGTAAAGTATCTGCCCTTACCTGAAATGAATTCTTTCTTGTAGAAAGACTCAGAACCTGGGATTTAACTCCATTTCTGAAGTGAAACACACAACAGAGTTCTCATCCATTGATCACACTCTGCTTTAGAGCAAGAAGCACGCTCTTGCTTTACAGAGTCTCTAATACAGCAGGAAACGTGAGTGTGCTCAGAACAAAAGAACGGTGTTTCCTACACATAGGGAACATATCTAGTCCAACTCTGCTTCTGACACTGAAACAAACCACAGGTCCTCTAAAATCCAATGCTTGTCAGTTAAGATCACAAACCTGTGAGCTTAGTGAATGAGTAGTTCGTTAGAGCTGTAAAGTAACTGCCCTTACCTGAAACGAAGTCTTGCTTGTAGGAAGATTTAGAGCCTGGGATTCAACTCCATTTCTGAAAGGAAACACACAGCATAGTTCTCATCCATGGATCACACTCTGCTTTAGAGCATGAAGCACGCCCTTGCTTTCCACATTCTCTCATACAGCAGGAAACGTGAGTGTGCTCCGAACAAAGAACGTTGTTTCCCGCACATACGGACCATATCTACTCCAACTCTGCTTCTGAAACTGAACAAACCACAGGTCCTCTAACATCCAATGCTTGTCAGTTAAGATGAGAAACGTGTGAGCTTGGTGAACGTTGAAGTTAGTTTGAGCTGTAAAGTATCTGCCCTTACCTGAAACGAAGTCTTGTTTGTCGGAAGACTCAGAGCCTGGGATTTAAGTCAATTTCTGAAGTGACACACACAACAGAGTTCTCATCCATTGATCACACTCTGCTTTAGAGCAAGAAGCACGCTCTTGCTTTACCGAGTCTCTAATACAGCAGGAAACGTGAGTGTGCTCAGAACAAAAGAACGGTGTTTCCTACACATATGGACCATATCTAGTCCAAATCTGCTTCTGACACTGAAACAAACCACAGGTCCCCTAACATCCAATGCTTGTCAGTTAAGATGACAAACGTGAGAGCTCAGTGAATGAGTAGTTCGTTAGAGCTGTAAAGTAACTGCCCTTACCTGAAATAAAGTCTTGCTTGTTGGAAGATTTAGAGCCTGGGATTTTTCTCCATTTCTGAAGTGAAACACACAACAGAGTTCTCATCCATTGATCACACTCTGCTTTAGAGCGAGAAGCACGCTCTTGCTTTACAGAGTCTCTAATACAGCAGGAAACGTGAGTGTGCTCAGAACAAAAGAACGGTGTTTCCTACACATATGGACCATATCTAGTCCAAATCTGCTTCTGACACTGAAACAAACCACAGATCCCCTAACATCCAATGCTTGTCAGTTAAGATGACAAACGTGAGAGCTCAGTGAACGAGTAGTTCGTTAGAGCTGTAAAGTAACTGCCCTTACCTGAAATAAAGTCTTGCTTGTTGGAAGATTTAGAGCCTGGGATTTTTCTCCATTTCTGAAGTGAAACACACAACAGAGTTCTCATCCATTGATCACACTCTGCTTTAGAGCGAGAAGCACGCTCTAGCTTTCTAGAGTCTCTAAGACAGCATGAAAATTGAGTGTGATGAGAACAAAAGTTCGGTGTTTCCTACATATACGGACCATATCTAGTCCAACTCTGCTTCTGAAACTGATACAAAGCACTGGTCCTCTAACATCCAATGCTTGTCAGTTAAGATGAGAAATTTGTAGCTTCGTGAACGATGTAGTTCGTTTGAGCTGTAAGGTAACTGCCTTACCTGAAATGAAGTCTTGCTTGTCCGAAGACTCAGAGCCTGGGATTTACCTCCATTTCTGAAGTGAAACACGCAACAGAGTTCTCATCCATTTATCACACTCTGCTTTAGAGCAAGAAGCACGCTCTTGTTTTCTAGATTCTCTAAGACAGCAGGAAACGTGAGTCTGCTGAGAAAAAATAAACGGTGTTTAGTACACATACTGACCAAATCTAGTTCAACTCCGCTTCTGAAACTGAAACAAACCACAGGTCCTCTAACATCCAATGCTTGTCAGTTAAGAGGAGAAACGTGTGAGCTTTGTGTACGATGTAGTTTGTTTGAGCTGTAAAGTAACTGCCCTTACCTGAAATGAAGTCTTTCTTGTAGGAAGACTCAGATCCTGGGATTTAACTCCATTTCTGAAGTGAAACACACAGCAGAGTTCTCATCCATGGATCACATTCTGCTTTAGGGAAAGAAGCAAGCTCTTGCTTTCTAGAGTCTCTAATACAGCAGGAAACGTGAGTGTGCTCAGAACAAAAGAAAGATGTTTCCTACAAATACGGACCATATCTAGTCCAACTTTGCTTCTGACACTGGAACAAACCACAGGTCCTCCAACATCCAATGTTTGTCAGTTAAGATGACAAACGTGTGAGCTTAGTGAACAAGTAGTTCATTAGAGCTGTAAAATAACTGCCCTTACCTGAAAAGAAGTCTTGCTTGTAGGGAGATTCAGACCCTGGGATTTTACTCCATTTCTGAAGTGAAACACACAACAGAGTTCTCATCCATTGATCAAACTCTGCTTTAGAGCAAGAAGCACGCTCAATCTTTCTAGAGTCTCTAACACAGCAGGAAAATTGAGTGTGCTGAGAACAATAGAACGGTGTTTCCTACATATACGGACCATATCTAGTCCAACTCTGCTTCTGAAACTGATACAAAGCACTGGTCCTCTAACATCCAATGCTTGTCAGTTAAGATGAGAAACGTGTGAGTTTCGTGAACGATGTAGTTCCTTTGAGCTGAAAAGTGACTGCCCTTACCTGAAATGAAGTCTTGATTGTAGGAAGACAATGAGCCTGGGATTCAACTCCATTTCTGAAAGGAAACACACAGCATAGTTCTCATCCATGGATCACACTCTGCTTTAGAGCATGAAGCACGCCCTTGCTTTCTACATTCTCTAATACAGCAGGAAAAGTGAGTGTGCTCAGAACAAAAACGTTGTTTCCCGCACATACGGACCATATCTACTCCAACTCTGCTTCTGAAACTGAACAAACCACAGGTCCTCTAACATCAAATGCTTGTCAGTTAAGATGAAAAACGTGTGAGCTTAGTGAACGAGTAGTTCGTTAGAGCTGTAAAGTATCTGCCCTTACCTGAAACGAAGTCTTGTTTGTCTGAAGACTCAGAGCCTGGGATTTACCTCCATTTCTGAAGGGAAACACACAACACAGTTCTCATCCATTGATCACACTCTGCTTTAGAGCAAGAAGCATGCTCTAGCTTTCTAGAGTCTCTAAGACAGCAGGAAAAATGAGTGTGATGAGAACAAAAGAACGGTTTTTCCTACATATACAGACCATATGTAGTCCAACTCTGCTTCTGAAACTGATACAAAGCACTGGTCCTCTAACATCCAATGCTTGTCAGTTAAGATGAGAAACGTGTAGCTTCGTGAACGATGTAGTTCGTTTGAGCTGAAAAGTGACTGCCCTTGCCTGAATCGAAGTCTTGCTTGTAGGATGACACAGAGCCTGGAATTTAACTCCATTTCTGAAGGGACACAAACAGCAGAGTTCTCATCCATGGATCACACTCTGCTTTAGGGAAAGAAGCAAGCTCTTGCTTTCTAGAGTCTCTAATACAGCAGGAAACGTGAGTGTGCTCAGAACAAAAGAACGTTGTTTCCTACACATTCGGACCATATCTAGTCCAACACTGCTTCTGACACTGAAACAAACCAGAGGTCCTCTAACATCCAAAGCTTGTCAGTTAAGATGACAAACATGTGAGCTTAGTGAACAAGTAGGTCTTTAGAGCTGTAAAGTAACTGCCCTTACCTGAAACGAAGTCTTGCTTGTAGGGAGATTCAGACCCTGGGATTTTACTCCATTTCTGAAGTGAAACACACAACAGAGTTCTCATCCATTGATCACACTCTGCTTTAGAGCAAGAAGCACGCTCAATCTTTCTAGATTCTCTAACACAGCAGGAAAATTGAGTGTGCTGAGAACAAAAGAACGGTGTTTCCTACATATACGGACCATATCTAGTTCAACTCTGCTTCTGAAACTGATACAAAGCACTGGTCCTCTAACATCCAATGCTTGTCAGTTAAGATGAGAAACATGTGAGTTTCATGAACGATGTAGTTCCTTTGAGCTGAAAAGTGACTGCCCTTACCTGAAACGAAGTCTTGATTGTAGGAAGACACTGAGCCAGGGATTCAACTCCATTTCTGAAAGGAAACACACAGCATAGTTCTCATCCATGGATCACACTCTGCTTTAGAGCAAGAAGCACGCTCTAGCTTTCTAGAGTCTCTAATACTGCATGAAACGTGAGTGTGCTCAGAACAAATACGTTGTTTCCCGCACATACGGACCATATCTATTCCAACTCTGCTTCTGAAACTGAACAAACCACAAGTCCTCTAACATCCAATGCTTGTCAGTTAAGATGAGAATCGTGTGAGCTTCAAGTACGATGAAGTTAGTTTGAGCTGTAAATTAACTGCCCTTACCTGAAACGAAGTCTTGTTTTTCGGAAGACTCAAAGCCTGGGATTTACCTCCATTTCTGAAGGGAAACACACAACACAGTTCTCATCCATTGTTGACACTCTGCTTTAGAGCAAGATGCATGCTCTAGCTTTCTAGCGTCTCTAATACAGCAGGAAAAATGAGTGTGATGAGAACAAAAGAACGGTGTTTCCTACACATACAGACCATATCTAGTCCAACTTTGCTTCTGACACTGAAACAAACCACAGGTCCTCTAACATCCAATGCTTGTCAGTTAAGATGACAAACGTGTGAGCTTAGGGAATGAGTAGTTCCTTAGAGCTGTAAAGTAACTTCCCTTACCTGAAACGAATTCTTGCTTGTAGGAAGATTCAGAGCCTGGGATTTTACTCCATTTCTTAAGTGAAACACACAACAGAGTTCTCATCCATTGAATACACTCTGCTTTAGAGAAAGAAGCACGCTCTAGCTTTCTAGATTCTCTAAGACAGCAGGCAAATTGAGTGTGCTGAGAACAAAAGAATGATGTTTCCTACATATACGGACCATATCTAGTCCAACTCTTCTTCTGAAACTGATACAATGCACTGGTCCTCTAACATCCAATGCTTGTCAGTTAAGATGAGAAACGTGTGAGCTTCATGACCGATGACTTAGTTTGAGCTGTAAAGTAACTGCCCTTACCTGAAACGAAGTCTTGTTTGTAGGAAGACTCAGAGCCTGGGATTTAAGAAAATTTCTGAAGTGAAATACACAACAGAGTTCTCATCCATTGATCACACTCTGCTTTAGAGCAAGAAGCACGCTCTAGCTTTCTAGATTCTCTAAGACAGCAGGAAAATTGAGTGTGCTGAGAAAAAAAGAACGGTGTTTCCTACATATACAGACCATATCTAGTCCAACTCTGCTTCTGAAACTGATACAAAGCACTGGTCCTCTAACATCTAATGCTTGTCAGTTAAGATGAGAAACGTGTGAGCTTCGTGAACGATGTAGTTAGTTTGAGCAGAAAAGTGACTGCCCTTACCTGAATCGAAGTCTTGCTTGTAGGAAGACACAGCGCCTTGAATTTAACTCCATTTCTGAAGGGAAACACACAGCAGAGTTCTCATCCATGGATCACACTCTGCTTCAGGGAAAGAAGCAAGCTCTTGCTTTCTAGAGTCTCTAATACTGCATGAAACGTGAGTGTGTTCAGAACAAAAGAACGGTGTTTCCTACACATACGGACCATATCTAGTAAAACTCTGCTTCTGAAACTGAAACAAACCACAGGTCCTCTAACATCTATTGCTTGTCAGTTAAGATGAGAAACGTGTGAGCTTCATGAACGACTTAGTTCGTTTGAGCTGTAAGGTAACTGCCCTTACCTGAAACGAAGTCTTGCTTGTCCGAAGACTCAGAGCCTGGGATTTACCTCCATTTCTGAAGGGAAACACAAAACAGAGTTCTCATCCATTTATCACACCCTGCTTTAGAGCACGAAGCACGCTCTTGTTTTCTAGATTCTCTAAGACAGCAGGAAACGTGAGTCTGCTGAGAAAAAATGAACGGTGTTTAGTACACATACAGACCATATCTAGTTCAACTCTGCTTCTGAAACTGAAACAAACCACAGATCCTCTGACATCCAATACTTGTCAGTTAAGATGACAAACGTGAGAGCTTAGTGAACGAGTAGTTCGTTAGAGCTGTAAAGTTACTGCCCTTACCTGAAACGAAGTCTTGCTTGTAGGAAGATTTAGAGCCTGGGATTTTACTCCATTTCTGAAGTGAAACACACAACAGAGTTCCCATCCATTGATCACACTCTGCTTTAGAGTGAGAAGCACGCTCTTGCTTTACAGAGTCTCTAATACAGCAGGAAACGTGAGTGTGCTCAGAACAAAAGAACGGTGTTTCCTACACATATGGACCATATCTAGTCCAAATGTGCTTCTGACACTGAAACAAACCACAGGTCCTCTAACATCCAATGCTTGTCAGTTAAGATGACAAACGTGAGAGCTCAGTGAACGAGTAGTTCGTTAGAGCTGTGAAGTAACTGCCCTTACCTGAAATGAAGTCTTGCTTGTAGGAAGATTTAGAGCCTGGGATTTTACTCCATTTCTGAAGTGAAACACACAACAGAGTTCTCATCCATTGATCACACTCTGCTTTAGAGCAAGAAGCACGCTCTTGCTTTCTAGATTCTCTAAGCCAGCATGAAAATTGAGTGTGATGAGAACAAAAGTACTGTGTTTCCTACATATACGGACCATATCTAGTCCAACTCTGCTTCTGAAACTGATACAAAGCACTGGTCCTCTAACATCCAATGCTTGTCAGTTAAGATGAGAAATTTGTAGCTTTGTGAACGATGTAGTTCGTTTGAGCTGTAAGGTAACTGCCTTACCTGAAATGAAGTCTTGCTTGTCCGAAGACTCAGAGCCTGGGATTTACCTCCATTTCTGAAGTGAAACACGCAGCAGAGTTCTCATCCATTTATCACACTCTGCTTTAGAGCAAGAAGCACGCTCTTGTTTTCTAGATTCTCTAAGACAGCAGGAAACGTGAGTCTGCTGAGAAAAAATAAACGGTGTTTAGTACACATACTGACCAAATCTAGTTCAACTCTGCTTCTGAAACTGAAACAAACCACAGGTCCTCTAACATCCAATGCTTGTCAGTTAAGAGGAGAAACGTGTGAGCTTTGTGTACAATGTAGTTCGTTTGAGCTGTAAAGTAACTGCCCTTACCTGAAATGAAGTCTTTCTTGTAGGAAGACTCAGATCCTGGGATTTAACTCCATTTCTGAAGTGAAACACACAGCAGAGTTCTCATCCATGGATCACATTCTGCTTTAGGGAAAGAAGCAAGCTCTTGCTTTCTAGAGTCTCTAATACAGCAGGAAACGTGAGTGCGCTCAGAACAAAAGAAAGATGTTTCCTACAAATACGGAACATATCTAGTCCAACTTTGCTTCTGACACTGGAACAAACCACAGGTCCTCTAACATCCAATGCTTGTCAGTTAAGATGACAAACGTGTGAGCTTAGCGAACAAGTAGTTCATTAGAGCTGTAAAATAACTGCCCTTACCTGAAACGAAGTCTTGCTTGTAGGGAGATTCAGACCCAGGGATTTTACTCCATTTCTGAAGTGAAACACACAACAGAGTTCTCATCCATTGATCACACTCTGCTTTAGAGCAAGAAGCACGCTCAATCTTTCTAGAGTCTCTAACACAGCAGGAAAATTGAGTGTGCTGAGAACAATAGAACGGTGTTTCCTACATATACGGACCATATCTTGTCCAACTCTGCTTCTGAAACTGATACAAAGCACTGGTCCTCTAACATCCAATGCTTGTCAGTTAAGATGAGAAACGTGTGAGTTTCGTGAACGATGTAGTTCCTTTGAGCTGAAAAGTGACTGCCCTTACCTGAAACGAAGTCTTGATTGTAGGAAGACAATGAGCCTGGGATTCAACTCCATTTCTGAAAGGAAACACACAGCATACTTCTCATCCATGGATCACACTCTGCTTTAGAGCATGAAGCACGCCCTTGCTTTCTACATTCTCTAATACAGCAGGAAACGTGAGTGTGCTCAGAACAAAAACGTTGTTTCCCGCACATACAGACCATATCTACTCCAACTCTGCTTCTGAAACTGAACAAACCACAGGTCCTCTAACATCCAATGCTTGTTAGTTAAGATGAGAAATGTGTGAGCTACATGAACAATGAAGTTAGTTTGAGCTGTAAAGTATCTGCCCTTACCTGAAATGAATTCTTTCTTGTAGAAAGACTCAGAACCTGGGATTTAACTCCATTTCTGAAGTGAAACACACAACAGAGTTCTCATCCATTGATCACACTCTGCTTTAGAGCAAGAAGCACGCTCTTGCTTTACAGAGTCTCTAATACAGCAGGAAACGTGAGTGTGCTCAGAACAAAAGAACGGTGTTTCCTACACATAGGGACCATATCTAGTCCAACTCTGCTTCTGACACTGAAACAAACCACAGGTCCTCTAAAATCCAATGCTTGTCAGTTAAGATCACAAACCTGTGAGCTTAGTGAATGAGTAGTTCGTTAGAGCTGTAAAGTAACTGCCCTTACCTGAAACGAAGTCTTGCTTGTAGGAAGATTTAGAGCCTGGGATTCAACTCCATTTCTGAAAGGAAACACACAGCATAGTTCTCATCCATGGATCACACTCTGCTTTAGAGCATGAAGCACGCCCTTGCTTTCCACATTCTCTAATACAGCAGGAAACGTGAGTGTGCTCCGAACAAAGAACGTTGTTTCCCGCACATACGGACCATATCTACTCCAACTCTGCTTCTGAAACTGAACAAACCACAGGTCCTCTAACATCCAATGCTTGTCAGTTAAGATGAGAAACGTGTGAGCTTGGTGAACGATGAAGTTAGTTTGAGCTGTAAAGTATCTGCCCTTACCTGAAACGAAGTCTTGTTTGTCGGAAGACTCAGAGCCTGGGATTTAAGTCAATTTCTGAGGTGACACACACAACAGAGTTCTCATCCATTGATCACACTCTGCTTTAGAGCAAGAAGCACGCTCTAGCTTTCTAGTGCCTCTAAAAGAGCAGGACAATTTAGTGTGATGAGAACAAAAGAACGGTGTTTCCTACATATACTGTCCATATCTAGTCCAACTCTGATTCTGAAACTGATACAAAGCACTGATCCTCTAACATCCAATGCTTGTCAGTTAAGATGAGAAAAGTGTGAGCTTCGTGAATGATGTAGTTAGTTTGAGCTGAAAAGTGACTGCCCTTACCTGAATCGAAGTCTTCCTTGTAGGAAGACACAGAGCCTTGAATTTAACTCCATTTCTGAATGGAAACACACAGCAGAGTTCTCAACGATGGATCACACTCTGCTTTAGGGAAAGAAGCACGCTCTTGTTTTCTAGATTCTCTAAGACAGCAGGAAACTTGAGTCTGCTGAGAAAAAATGAACGGTGTTTAGTACACCTACAGACCATATCTAGTTCAACTCTGCTTCTGAAACTGAAACACACCACAGGTCCTCTAACATCCAATGCTTGTCAGTTAAGATGAGAAACGTGTGAGCTTCGTGAACGATGAAGTTAGTTTGAGCTGTAAAATAACTGTCCTTACCTGAAATGAAGTCTTGTTTTTTGGAAGACTCAGAGCCTGGGATTTACCTCCATTTCTGAAGGGAAACACACAACACAGTTCTCATCCATGGATCACACTCTGCTTTAAAGTAAGAAGCACGCTCTTGCTTTCTAGAGTCTCTAATACAGCAGGAAACGTGAGTGTGCTCAGAAGAAAAGAACGGTGTTTCCTATACATACGGACCATATGTAGTTCAACTCTAATTGAAATTGATACAAAGCAAAGGTCCTCTAACATCCAATGCTTGTCAGTTAAGAGAAGAAACGTGTGAGCTTTGTGTACGATGTAGTTCGTTTGAGCTGTAAAGTAACTGCCCTTACCTGAAATGAAGTCTTTCTTGTAGGAAGACTCAGAACCTGGGATTTAACTCCATTTCTGAAGTGAAACACACAACAGAGTTCTCATCCATTGATCACACTCTGCTTTAGAGCAAGAAGCACGCTCTTGCTTTACCGAGTCTCTAATACAGCAGGAAACGTGAGTGTGCTCAGAACAAAAGAACGGTGTTTCCTACCCATAGGGACCATATCTAGTCAAACTCTGCTTCTGACACTGAGACAAACCACAGGTCCTCTAACATCCAATGCTTGTCAGTTAAGATGACAAACGTGTGAGCTTCGTGAACCATGTAGTTCGTTTGAGCTGAAAAGTCACTGCCCTTACCTGAAATAAAGTCTTGCTTGTAGGAAGATTTAGAGCCTGGGATTTTACTCCATTTCTGAAGTGAAACACACAACAGAGTTCTCATCCATTGATCACACTCTGCTTTAGAGCAAGAAGCACGCACTAGCTTTCTAGAGTCTCTAAGACAGCAGGAAATTTGAGTGTGCTGAGAACAAAAGAACGGTGTTTCCTACATATACGGACCATATCTAGTCCAACTCTGCTTCTGAAACTCATACAAAGCACGGGTCCTCTAACATCCAATGCTTGTCACTTAAGATGAGAAACGTGTAGCTTCATGAACGATGTAGTTCGTTTGAGCTGAAAAGTGACTGCCTTTACCTGAATCGAAGTCTTGCTTGTAGGAAGACATAGAGCATGGAATTTAACTCCATTTCTAAAGGAAAATACACAGCAGAGTTCTCATCCATGGATCACACTCAGCTTTAGGGAAAGAAGCAAACTCTTGCTTTCTAGAGTCTCTAATACAGCAGGAAACGTGAGTGTGCTCAGAACAAAAGAACGGTGTTTCCTACACATACAAACCATATCTAGTCCAACTCTGCCTCTGAAATTGATACAAAGCACAGGTACTCTATCATCTGATGCTTGTCATTTAAGATGAGAAACCTGTGAGCTTCGTGAACGATGTAGTTCGTTTGAGCTGTAATGTAACTGCCCTTACCTGATTCGAAGTCTTGCTTCTAGGAAGACTCAGAGCCTGGGATTTATCTCCATTTCTGAAGGGAAACACACAGCAGAGTTCTCATCCATTGATCACACTCAGCTTTAAAGCAAGAAGGACGCTCTTGCTTTCTAGAATCTCTAAGACAGCGGGAAACATGAGTGTGCTGAGAGCAAAAGAACGGTGTTTCTTTCAAATTCGGACGTTATTGAGTCCAACTCTGCCTCTGAAATTGATACAAAGTACAGGACCTCCAGCATCCAATGCTTGTCATTTAAGATGAGAAACGTGTGAGCTTCGCGAACGATGTAGTTCGTTTGAGCTGTAAAGTAACTGCCCTTACCTGAAATGAAGTCTTTTTTGTAGGAAGAATCAGAGCCTGGGATTTAACTCCTATTCTGAAGTGAAAAACACAGCAGAGTTCTCATCCATTGATCACACTCTGCTTTAGAACAAGAAGCACGCTCTAGCTTTCTAGAGTCTCTAAGAGAGCAGGAAACGTGAGTGTGCTGAGAACAAAAGAACGGAGTTTCCTACACATACGGACCATATCTAGTCCAACTCTGCTTCTGAAACTGATACAAAGCACTGGTCCTCTAACATCCAATGCTTGTCAGTTAAGATGAGAAACGTGTTAGCTTCGTGAATGATGTAGTTCGTTTGAGCTGAAAAGAGACTGCCCTTCCCTGAAACGTAGTCTTGCATGTTGGAAGACTCAGAGCCTGGGATTTAACTCCATTTCTGAAGGGAAACACACAGCAGAGTTCTCTTCCATGGATCACACTCTGCTTTAAAGCAAGAAGCATGCTCTTGCTTTCTAGATTCTCTAATACAGCAGCAAAGGTGAGTGTGCTGAGAACAAAAGAACGGTGTTTCTTACACATTCGGACCATATCGAGTCCAACTCTGCCTCTGAAATTGATACAAAGCACAGGTCCTTCAGCATCCAATGCTTGTTATTTAAGATGAGAATCGTGTGAGCTTCGGGAACGATGTAGTTCGTTTCAGCTGTAAAGTAACTGCCCTTACCTGAAACGAAGTCTTGTTTGTAGGAAGACTCAGAGCCTGGGATTTAACTCCATTTCTGAAGTGAAACACACAGCAGAGTTCTTATCCATTGATCACACTCTGCTTCAGAGCAAGAAGCACGCTCTATCTTTCTAGAGTCTCTAAGACAGCAGGAAACGTGAGTGTGCTGAGAACAAAAGAATGGTGTTTCCTACACATACGGACCATATATAGTCCATCTCTGCTTCTGAAACTGAGAAAAAGCACTGGTCCTCTAATATCCAATGCTTGTCAGTAACGATGAGAAACGTGTTAGCTTCGTGAACGATGTAGCTCGTTTTAGCTGAAAAGTGACTGCCCTTACCTGAAACGAAGTCATGATTGTTGGAAGACACAGAGCCTGGGACTTAACTCCATTTCTGAAGGGAAACACACAGCATAGTTCTCATCCATGGATCACACTCTGCTTCAGAGCAAGAAGCACGCTCTTGCTTTCTAGATTCTCTAATTCAGCAGGAAACGTGGTTGTGCTCAGAAAAAAAAAAACTGTGTTTCCTACACATACGGAACAAATCTACTCCAACTCTGCTTGTGGAACTGACACAAACCACAGGTCCACTAACATCCAATGCTTGTCAGTTAAACGTGTGAGCTTTGTGAACGATGTAGATCGTTTGAGCTTTAAAGTAACTCCCCTTACCTGAAACGTAGTCTTGTTTGTAGGAAGACTCAGAGCCTGGGATTTAACTCCATTTCTGATGTGAAACACACAGCAGAGTTCTCATCCATTGATCACACTCTGCTTTAAAGCAAGAAGGACGCTCTTGCTTTCTAGGATCTCTAAGACAGCAGGAAACATGAGTGTGCTGAGAGCAAAAGAATTGTGCTTCTTACACATTCGGAGCATATCGAGTCAAACTCTGCCTCTGAAATTGATACACAGCACAGGCCCTCTAACATCTAATGCTTGTCGGTTAAGATGAGAAACGTGTTAGCTTCGTGAACGATGTAGTTGGTTTGAGATGAAAAGTGACTGCCCTTCCCTGAAACGAAGTCTTGCATGTTGGAAGACACAGAGCCTGGGATTTAACTCCATTTCTGAAGTGAAACACACAGCAGAGTTCTCTTCCATGGATCACACTCTGCTTTAGAGCAAGAAGCACGCTCTTGCTTTCTAGATTCTGTAATACAGCAGCAAACGTGAGTGTGTTAAGAACAAACGAACGGTGTTTCCTACACATACGGACCATAACTATTCCAACTCTGCTTCTGAAACTGATACAAAGCACTGGTCCTATAACATCCGATGCTTGTCAGTTAAGATGAGAAATGTGTGAGCTTCGTGAATGATGTAGTTCGTTTGAGCTGTAAAGTAACAGCCATACTGAAACGAAGTGTTGCTTGTAGGAAGACTTAGAGCCTGGGATTTAACTCCATTTCTGAAGGGAAACACACAGTAGAGTTCTCATATATAGATCACACTCTGCTTTAGAGCAAGAAGCACGCTCTTGCTTTCTAGAGTCTCTAAGATAGCAGGAAACATGAGTGTCCTGAGAACACAAGAATGGTGTTTCATACACATTCGGACCATATCGAGTCCAATTCTGCCTCTGAAATTGACAAAAAGCACAGGTCCTCCAGCATAAAATGCTTTTCATTTAAGATGAGAACCGTGTGAGCTTCGTGAATGATGTAGTTCGTTTGAGCTGAAAAGTGACTGCCCTTACCTGAAACGAAGTCTTGAGTGTTGGAAGACACAGAGCCTGGGATTTAACTCCATTTCTGAAGGGAAACACACAGCATAGTTCTCATCCATGGATCACACTCTGCTTCAGAGCAAGAAGCACGCTCTAGCTTTCTAGAGTCTCTAAGACAGCAGGAAACGTGGTTGTGCTCAGAACAAAAGAACGGTGTTTCCTACACATACGGACCATATCTAGTCCAACTCTGCTTCTGAAACTGATACAAAGCACTGGTCCTCTAACATGCAATGCTTGTCAGTTAAGATGAGAAACGCGTCAGCTTCGTGAACGATGTAGTTCCTTTGAGCTGTAAAGTAACTGCCCTTACCTGAAACGAAGTGTTGCATATAGGAAGACTCAGAGCCTGGGGTTTAACTCCATTTCTGAAGTGAAACACACAGCAGAGTTCTCATATATAGATCACACTCTGCTTTAGAGCAAGAAGCACGCTCTTGCTTACTAGAGTCTCTAAGACAGCAGGAAACATGAGTGAGCTGAGAACAAAAGAACGGTGTTTCTTACACATTCAGATCATATCGAGTCCAACTCTGCCTCTGATATTGATAAAAAGCACAGTTCCTCCAGCATCCAATGCTTGTCAGTTAAGATGAGAAACGTGTTAGCTTCGTGAACGATGTAGTTCGTTTCAGCTGAAAAGTGACTGCCCTTCCCTGAAACGAAGTCTTGCATGTTGGAAGACACAGAGCCTGGGATTTATCTCCATTTCTGAAGGGAAAAACACAGCAGAGTTCTCATCCATTGATCACACTCTGCTTTAGAGCAAGAAGCTTGCTCTAGCTTTCTAGTGTCTCTAAGACAGCAGGAAACGTGAGTGTGCTGAGAAAAAAAACGGTGTTTCCTACACATACAAACCATATCTAGTCCAACTCTGCCTCTGAAATTGATACAAAGCACAGGTACTCTATCATCCGATGCTTGTCATTTAAGATGAGAAACCTGTGAGCTTCGTGAACGATGTAGTTCGTTTGAGCTGTAATGTAACTGCCCTTACCTGATTCGAAGTCTTGCTTCTAGGAAGACTCAGAGCCTGGGATTTATCTCCATTTCTGAAGGGAAACACACAGCAGAGTTCTCATCCATTGATCACACTCAGCTTTAAAGCAAGAAGGACGCTCTTGCTTTCTAGAATCTCTAAGACAGCGGGAAACATGAGTGTGCTGAGAGCAAAAGAACGGTGTTTCTTTCAAATTCGGACGTTATTGAGTCCAACTCTGCCTCTGAAATTGATACAAAGTACAGGACCTCCAGCATCCAATGCTTGTCATTTAAGATGAGAAACGTGTGAGCTTCGCGAACGATGTAGTTCGTTTGAGCTGTAAAGAAACTGCCCTTACCTGAAATGAAGTCTTTTTTGTAGGAAGAATCAGAGCCTGGGATTTAACTCCTATTCTGAAGTGAAAAACACAGCAGAGTGCTCATCCATTGATCACACTCTGCTTTAGAACAAGAAGCACGCTCTAGCTTTCTAGAGTCTCTAAGAGAGCAGGAAACGTGAGTGTGCTGAGAACAAAAGAACGGAGTTTCCTACACATACGGACCATATCTAGTCCAACTCTGCTTCTGAAACTGATACAAAGCACTGGTCCTCTAACATCCAATGCTTGTCAGTTAAGATGAGAAACGTGTTAGCTTCGTGAATGATGTAGTTCGTTTGAGCTGAAAAGAGACTGCCCTTCCCTGAAACGTAGTCTTGCATGTTGGAAGACTCAGAGCCTGGGATTTAACTCCATTTCTGAAGGGAAACACACAGCAGAGTTCTCTTCCATGGATCACACTCTGCTTTAAAGCAAGAAGCATGCTCTTGCTTTCTAGATTCTCTAATACAGCAGCAAAGGTGAGTGTGCTGAGAACAAAAGAACGGTGTTTCTTACACATTCGGACCATATCGAGTCCAACTCTGCCTCTGAAATTGATACAAAGCACAGGTCCTTCAGCATCCAATGCTTGTTATTTAAGATGAGAATCGTGTGAGCTTCGGGAACGATGTAGTTCGTTTGAGCTGTAAAGTAACTGCCCTTACCTGAAACGAAGTCTTGTTTGTAGGAAGACTCAGAGCCTGGGATTTAACTCCATTTCTGAAGTGAAACACACAGCAGAGTTCTTATCCATTGATCACACTCTGCTTCAGAGCAAGAAGCACGCTCTATCTTTCTAGAGTCTCTAAGACAGCAGGAAACGTGAGTGTGCTGAGAACAAAAGAATGGTGTTTCCTACACATACGGACCATATATAGTCCATCTCTGCTTCTGAAACTGAGAAAAAGCACTGGTCCTCTAATATCCAATGCTTGTCAGTAACGATGAGAAACGTGTTAGCTTCGTGAACGATGTAGCTCGTTTTAGCTGAAAAGTGACTGCCCTTACCTGAAACGAAGTCATGATTGTTGGAAGACACAGAGCCTGGGACTTAACTCCATTTCTGAAGGGAAACACACAGCATAGTTCTCATCCATGGATCACACTCTGCTTCAGAGCAAGAAGCACGCTCTTGCTTTCTAGATTCTCTAATTCAGCAGGAAACGTGGTTGTGCTCAGAAAAAAAAAACTGTGTTTCCTACACATACGGAACAAATCTACTCCAACTCTGCTTGTGGAACTGACACAAACCACAGGTCCACTAACATCCAATGCTTGTCAGTTAAACGTGTGAGCTTCGTGAACGATGTAGATCGTTTGAGCTTTAAAGTAACTCCCCTTACCTGAAACGCAGTCTTGTTTGTAGGAAGACTCAGAGCCTGGGATTTAACTCCATTTCTGATGTGAAACACACAGCAGAGTTCTCATCCATTGATCACACTCTGCTTTAAAGCAAGAAGGACGCTCTTGCTTTCTAGGATCTCTAAGACAGCAGGAAACATGAGTGTGCTGAGAGCAAAAGAATTGTGCTTCTTACACATTCGGAGCATATCGAGTCAAACTCTGCCTCTGAAATTGATACAAAGCACAGGCCCTCTAACATCTAATGCTTGTCGGTTAAGATGAGAAACGTGTTAGCTTCGTGAACGATGTAGTTGGTTTGAGATGAAAAGTGACTGCCCTTCCCTGAAACGAAGTCTTGCATGTTGGAAGACACAGAGCCTGGGATTTAACTCCATTTCTGAAGTGAAACACACAGCAGAGTTCTCTTCCATGGATCACACTCTGCTTTAGAGCAAGAAGCACGCTCTTGCTTTCTAGATTCTGTAATACAGCAGCAAACGTGAGTGTGTTAAGAACAAACGAACGGTGTTTCCTACACATACGGACCATAACTATTCCAACTCTGCTTCTGAAACTGATACAAAGCACTGATCCTATAACATCCGATGCTTGTCAGTTAAGATGAGAAATGTGTGAGCTTCGTGAATGATGTAGTTCGTTTGAGCTGTAAAGTAACAGCCATACTGAAACGAAGTGTTGCTTGTAGGAAGACTTAGAGCCTGGGATTTAACTCCATTTCTGAAGGGAAACACACAGTAGAGTTCTCATATATAGATCACACTCTGCTTTAGAGCAAGAAGCACGCTCTTGCTTTCTAGAGTCTCTAAGATAGCAGGAAACATGAGTGTCCTGAGAACACAAGAATGGTGTTTCATACACATTCGGACCATATCGAGTCCAATTCTGCCTCTGAAATTGACAAAAAGCACAGGTCCTCCAGCATAAAATGCTTTTCATTTAAGATGAGAACCGTGTGAGCTTCGTGAATGATGTAGTTCGTTTGAGCTGAAAAGTGACTGCCCTTACCTGAAACGAAGTCTTGAGTGTTGGAAGACACAGAGCCTGGGATTTAACTCCATTTCTGAAGGGAAACACACAGCATAGTTCTCATCCATGGATCACACTCTGCTTCAGAGCAAGAAGCACGCTCTAGCTTTCTAGAGTCTCTAAGACAGCAGGAAACGTGGTTGTGCTCAGAACAAAAGAACGGTGTTTCCTACACATACGGACCATATCTAGTCCAACTCTGCTTCTGAAACTGATACAAAGCACTGGTCCTCTAACATGCAATGCTTGTCAGTTAAGATGAGAAACGCGTCAGCTTCGTGAACGATGTAGTTCCTTTGAGCTGTAAAGTAACTGCCCTTACCTGAAACGAAGTGTTGCATATAGGAAGACTCAGAGCCTGGGGTTTAACTCCATTTCTGAAGTGAAACACACAGCAGAGTTCTCATATATAGATCACACTCTGCTTTAGAGCAAGAAGCACGCTCTTGCTTACTAGAGTCTCTAAGACAGCAGGAAACATGAGTGAGCTGAGAACAAAAGAACGGTGTTTCTTACACATTCAGATCATATCGAGTCCAACTCTGCCTCTGATATTGATAAAAAGCACAGTTCCTCCAGCATCCAATGCTTGTCAGTTAAGATGAGAAACGTGTTAGCTTCGTGAACGATGTAGTTCGTTTCAGCTGAAAAGTGACTGCCCTTCCCTGAAACGAAGTCTTGCATGTTGGAAGACACAGAGCCTGGGATTTATCTCCATTTCTGAAGGGAAACACACAGCAGAGTTCTCATCCATTGATCACACTCTGCTTTAGAGCAAGAAGCTTGCTCTAGCTTTCTAGTGTCTCTAAGACAGCAGGAAACGTGAGTGTGCTGAGAAAAAAAACGGTGTTTCCTACACATACAAACCATATCTAGTCCAACTCTGCCTCTGAAATTGATACAAAGCACAGGTACTCTATCATCCGATGCTTGTCATTTAAGATGAGAAACCTGTGAGCTTCGTGAACGATGTAGTTCGTTTGAGCTGTAATGTAACTGCCCTTACCTGATTCGAAGTCTTGCTTCTAGGAAGACTCAGAGCCTGGGATTTATCTCCATTTCTGAAGGGAAACACACAGCAGAGTTCTCATCCATTGATCACACTCAGCTTTAAAGCAAGAAGGACGCTCTTGCTTTCTAGAATCTCTAAGACAGCGGGAAACATGAGTGTGCTGAGAGCAAAAGAACGGTGTTTCTTTCAAATTCGGACGTTATTGAGTCCAACTCTGCCTCTGAAATTGATACAAAGTACAGGACCTCCAGCATCCAATGCTTGTCATTTAAGATGAGAAACGTGTGAGCTTCGCGAACGATGTAGTTCGTTTGAGCTGTAAAGTAACTGCCCTTACCTGAAATGAAGTCTTTTTTGTAGGAAGAATCAGAGCCTGGGATTTAACTCCTATTCTGAAGTGAAAAACACAGCAGAGTTCTCATCCATTGATCACACTCTGCTTTAGAACAAGAAGCACGCTCTAGCTTTCTAGAGTCTCTAAGAGAGCAGGAAACGTGAGTGTGCTGAGAACAAAAGAACGGAGTTTCCTACACATACGGACCATATCTAGTCCAACTCTGCTTCTGAAACTGATACAAAGCACTGGTCCTCTAACATCCAATGCTTGTCAGTTAAGATGAGAAACGTGTTAGCTTCGTGAATGATGTAGTTCGTTTGAGCTGAAAAGAGACTGCCCTTCCCTGAAACGTAGTCTTGCATGTTGGAAGACTCAGAGCCTGGGATTTAACTCCATTTCTGAAGGGAAACACACAGCAGAGTTCTCTTCCATGGATCACACTCTGCTTTAAAGCAAGAAGCATGCTCTTGCTTTCTAGATTCTCTAATACAGCAGCAAAGGTGAGTGTGCTGAGAACAAAAGAACGGTGTTTCTTACACATTCGGACCATATCGAGTCCAACTCTGCCTCTGAAATTGATACAAAGCACAGGTCCTTCAGCATCCAATGCTTGTTATTTAAGATGAGAATCGTGTGAGCTTCGGGAACGATGTAGTTCGTTTGAGCTGTAAAGTAACTGCCCTTACCTGAAACGAAGTCTTGTTTGTAGGAAGACTCAGAGCCTGGGATTTAACTCCATTTCTGAAGTGAAACACACAGCAGAGTTCTTATCCATTGATCACACTCTGCTTCAGAGCAAGAAGCACGCTCTATCTTTCTAGAGTCTCTAAGACAGCAGGAAACGTGAGTGTGCTGAGAACAAAAGAATGGTGTTTCCTACACATACGGACCATATATAGTCCATCTCTGCTTCTGAAACTGAGAAAAAGCACTGGTCCTCTAATATCCAATGCTTGTCAGTAACGATGAGAAACGTGTTAGCTTCGTGAACGATGTAGCTTGTTTTAGCTGAAAAGTGACTGCCCTTACCTGAAACGAAGTCATGATTGTTGGAAGACACAGAGCCTGGGACTTAACTCCATTTCTGAAGGGAAACACACAGCATAGTTCTCATCCATGGATCACACTCTGCTTCAGAGCAAGAAGCACGCTCTTGCTTTCTAGATTCTCTAATTCAGCAGGAAACGTGGTTGTGCTCAGAAAAAAAAAATTGTGTTTCCTACACATACGGAACAAATCTACTCCAACTCTGCTTGTGGAACTGACACAAACCACAGGTCCACTAACATCCAATGCTTGTCAGTTAAACGTGTGAGCTTTGTGAACGATGTAGATCGTTTGAGCTTTAAAGTAACTCCCCTTACCTGAAACGCAGTCTTGTTTGTAGGAAGACTCAGAGCCTGGGATTTAACTCCATTTCTGATGTGAAACACACAGCAGAGTTCTCATCCATTGATCACACTCTGCTTTAAAGCAAGAAGGACGCTCTTGCTTTCTAGGATCTCTAAGACAGCAGGAAACATGAGTGTGCTGAGAGCAAAAGAATTGTGCTTCTTACACATTCGGAGCATATCGAGTCAAACTCTGCCTCTGAAATTGATACAAAGCACAGGCCCTCTAACATCTAATGCTTGTCGGTTAAGATGAGAAACGTGTTAGCTTCGTGAACGATGTAGTTCGTTTCAGCTGAAAAGTGACTGCCCTTCCCTGAAACGAAGTCTTGCATGTTGGAAGACACAGAGCCTGGGATTTAACTCCATTTCTGAAGTGAAACACACAGCAGAGTTCTCTTCCATGGATCACACTCTGCTTTAGAGCAAGAAGCACGCTCTTGCTTTCTAGATTCTGTAATACAGCAGCAAACGTGAGTGTGTTAAGAACAAACGAACGGTGTTTCCTACACATACGGACCATAACTATTCCAACTCTGCTTCTGAAACTGATACAAAGCACTGGTCCTATAACATCCGATGCTTGTCAGTTAAGATGAGAAATGTGTGAGCTTCGTGAATGATGTAGTTCGTTTGAGCTGTAAAGTAACAGCCATACTGAAACGAAGTGTTGCTTGTAGGAAGACTTAGAGCCTGGGATTTAACTCCATTTCTGAAGGGAAACACACAGTAGAGTTCTCATATATAGATCACACTCTGCTTTAGAGCAAGAAGCACGCTCTTGCTTTCTAGAGTCTCTAAGATAGCAGGAAACATGAGTGTCCTGAGAACACAAGAATGGTGTTTCATACACATTCGGACCATATCGAGTCCAATTCTGCCTCTGAAATTGACAAAAAGCACAGGTCCTCCAGCATAAAATGCTTTTCATTTAAGATGAGAACCGTGTGAGCTTCGTGAATGATGTAGTTCGTTTGAGCTGAAAAGTGACTGCCCTTACCTGAAACGAAGTCTTGAGTGTTGGAAGACACAGAGCCTGGGATTTAACTCCATTTCTGAAGGGAAACACACAGCATAGTTCTCATCCATGGATCACACTCTGCTTCAGAGCAAGAAGCACGCTCTAGCTTTCTAGAGTCTCTAAGACAGCAGGAAACGTGGTTGTGCTCAGAACAAAAGAACGGTGTTTCCTACACATACGGACCATATCTAGTCCAACTCTGCTTCTGAAACTGATACAAAGCACTGGTCCTCTAACATGCAATGCTTGTCAGTTAAGATGAGAAACGCGTCAGCTTCGTGAACGATGTAGTTCCTTTGAGCTGTAAAGTAACTGCCCTACCTGAAACGAAGTGTTGCATATAGGAAGACTCAGAGCCTGGGGTTTAACTCCATTTCTGAAGTGAAACACACAGCAGAGTTCTCATATATAGATCACACTCTGCTTTAGAGCAAGAAGCACGCTCTTGCTTTCTAGAGTCTCTAAGACAGCAGGAAACATGAGTGAGCTGAGAACAAAAGAATGGTGTTTCTTACACATTCAGATCATATCGAGTCCAACTCTGCCTCTGATATTGATAAAAAGCACAGTTCCTCCAGCATCCAATGCTTGTCAGTTAAGATGAGAAACGTGTTAGCTTCGTGAACGATGTAGTTCGTTTGAGCTGAAAAGTGACTGCCCTTCCCTGAAACGAAGTCTTGCATGTTGGAAGACACAGAGCCTGGGATTTATCTCCATTTCTGAAGGGAAACACACAGCAGAGTTCTCATCCATTGATCACACTCTGCTTTAGAGCAAGAAGCTTGCTCTAGCTTTCTAGTGTCTCTAAGACAGCAGGAAACGTGAGTGTGCTGAGAAAAAAAACGGTGTTTCCTACACATACAGACCATATCTAGTCCAACTCTGCCTCTGAAATTGATACAAAGCACAGGTACTCTATCATCCGATGCTTGTCATTTAAGATGAGAAACCTGTGAGCTTCGTGAACGATGTAGTTCGTTTGAGCTGTAATGTAACTGCCCTTACCTGATTCGAAGTCTTGCTTGTACAAAGACTCAGAGCCTGGGATTTATCTCCATTTCTGAAGGGAAACACACAGCAGAGTTCTCATCCATTGATCACACTCAGCTTTAAAGCAAGAAGGACGCTCTTGCTTTCTAGAATCTCTAAGACAGCAGGAAACATGAGTGTGCTGAGAGCAAAAGAACGGTGTTTCTTTCAAATTCGGACGTTATTGAGTCCAACTCTGCCTCTGAAATTGATACAAAGTACAGGACCTCCAGCATCCAATGCTTGTCATTTAAGATGAGAAACGTGTGAGCTTCGCGAACGATGTAGTTCGTTTGAGCTGTAAAGTAACTGCCCTTACCTGAAATGAAGTCTTTTTTGTAGGAAGAATCAGAGCCTGGGATTTAACTCCTATTCTGAAGTGAAAAACACAGCAGAGTTCTCATCCATTGATCACACTCTGCTTTAGAACAAGAAGCACGCTCTAGCTTTCTAGAGTCTCTAAGAGAGCAGGAAACATGAGTGTGCTGAGAACAAAAGAACGGAGTTTCCTACACATACGGACCATATCTAGTCCAACTCTGCTTCTGAAACTGATACAAAGCACTGGTCCTCTAACATCCAATGCTTGTCAGTTAAGATGAGAAACGTGTTAGCTTCGTGAATGATGTAGTTCGTTTGAGCTTAAAAGAGACTGCCCTTCCCTGAAACGTAGTCTTGCATGTTGGAAGACACAGAGCCTGGGATTTAACTCCATTTCTGAGGGAAACACACAGCAGAGTTCTCTTCCATGGATCACACTCTGCTTTAAAGCAAGAAGCATGCTCTTGCTTTCTAGATTCTCTAATACAGCAGCAAAGGTGAGTGTGCTGAGAACAAAAGAACGGTGTTTCTTACACATTCGGACCATATCGAGTCCAACTCTGCCTCTGAAATTGATACAAAGCACAGGTCCTTCAGCATCCAATGCTTGTTATTTAAGATGAGAAACATGTGAGCTTCGGGAACGATGTAGTTCGTTTGAGCTGTAAAGTAACTGCCCTTACCTGAAACGAAGTCTTGTTTGTAGGAAGACTCAGAGCCTGGGATTTAACTCCATTTCTGAAGTGAAACACACAGCAGAGTTCTCATCCATTGATCACACTCTGCTTCAGAGCAAGAAGCACGCTCTATCTTTCCAGAGTCTAAGACAGCAGGAAACGTGAGTGTGCTGAGAACAAAAGAACGGTGTTTCCTACACATACGGACCATATATAGTCCATCTCTGCTTCTGAAACTGAGAAAAAGCACTGGTCCTCTTACATCCAATGCTTGTCAGTAACGATGAGAAACGTGTTAGCTTCGTGAACGATGTAGTTCGTTTTAGCTGAAAAGTGACTGCCCTTACCTGAAACGAAGTCTTGAGTGTTGGAAGACACAGAGCCTGGGACTTAACTCCATTTCTGAAGGGAAACACACAGCATAGTTCTCATCCATGGATCACACTCTGCTTCAGAGCAAGAAGCACGCTCTTGCTCCCTAGATTCTCTAATTCAGCAGGAAACGTGGTTGTGCTCAGAAAAAAAAACTGTGTTTCCTACACATACGGAACAAATCTACTCCAACTCTGCTTGTGGAACTGACACAAACCACAGGTCCACTAACATCCAATGCTTGTCAGTTAAACGTGTGAGCTTTGTGAACGATGTAGTTCTTTTGAGCTGTAAAGTAACTGCCCTTACCTAAAACGAATTCTTTTCTGTAGGAAGACTAAGAGCCTGGTATTAACTCCATTTCTGAATTGAAACACACAGCAAAGTTCTCATCCATTGATCACACTCTGCT
Source organism: Onychomys leucogaster (assembly GCA_949786385.1). Taxonomy (NCBI): domain Eukaryota; kingdom Metazoa; phylum Chordata; class Mammalia; order Rodentia; family Cricetidae; genus Onychomys; species Onychomys leucogaster. Next base: position 1,508,274 of record CATKUP010000037.1, on the reverse strand, counting down.
TTAGAGCAGGAAGCACGCTCTAGCTTTCTAGAGTCTCTAAGACAGCAGGAAACGTGAGTGTGCTGAGAACAAAAGAACGGTGTTTTCTACATACGGACCATATCTATTCCAACTCTGCTTCTGAAACTGATACAAAGCACTGGTCCTATAACATCTGATGCTTGTCAGTTAAGATGAGAAATGTGTGAGCTTTGTGAATGATGTAGTTCGTTTGAGCTGTAAAGTAACAGCCATCCTGAAACGAAGTGTTGCTTGTAGGAAGACTTAGAGCCTGGGATTTAACTCCATTTCTGAAGGTAAACACACAGCAGAGTTCTCATATATAGATCACACTCTGCTTTAGAGCAAGAAGCACGCTCTTGCTTTCTAGAGTCTCTAAGACAGCAGGAAACATGAGTGTCCTGAGAACACAAGAATGGTGTTTCTTACACTTTCAGACCATATCGAGTACAATTCTGCCTCTGAAATTGACAAAAAGCACAGGTCCTCCAGCATAAAATGCTTGTCATTTAAGATGAGAACCGTGTGGCTTCGTGAATGATGTAGTTCGTTTGAGCTGAAAAGTGACTGCCCTTACCTGAAACGAAGTCTTGAGTGTTGGAAGACACAGAGCCTGGGATTTAACTCCATTTCTGAAGGGAAACACACAGCATAGTTCTCATCCATGGATCACACTATGCTTCAGAGCAAGAAGCACGCTCTTGCTTTCTAGATTCTCTAATACAGCAGGAAACATGGTTGTGTTCAGAAAAAAAGAACTGTGTTTCCTACACATACAGACCATATCTAGTCCAACTCTGCTTGTGGAACTGAAACAAAGCACAGGTCCACTAACATCCAAAGCTTGTCATTTAAGATGAGAAACGTGTGTGCTTTTGAACAATGTAGTTCGTTTGAGCTTTAAAGTAACTGCCCTTACCTGAAACGAAGTCTTGTTTGTAGGAAGACTCAGAGCCTGGGATCTAACTCCATTTCTGAAGTGAAACACACAGCAGAGTTCTCATCCATTGATCACACTCTGCTTTAGAGCAAGAAGCACGCTCTAGCTTTCTAGAGTCTCTAAGACAGCAGGAAACCTGAGTGTGCTGAGAACATAAGAACGGTTTTACCTACATACGGACCATATCTAGTCGAACTCTGCCTCTGAAATTGATACAAAGCACAGGTCCTCTATCATCCGATGATTGTCATTTAAGATGAGAAACGTGTGAGCTTCGGGAACGATGTAGTTCGTTTGAGCTGTAAAGTAACTGCCCTTACCTGAAACGAAGTCTTGTTTGTAGGAAGACTTAGAGCCTGGGATTTAACTCCATTTCTGAAGTGAAACACACAGCAGAGTTCAAATCCATTGATCACACTCTGCTTCAGAGCAAGAAGCACGCTCTATCTTTCCAGAGTCTAAGACAGCAGGAAACGTGAGTGTGCTGAGAACAAAAGAACGGTGTTTCCTACACATACGGACCATATATAGTCCATCTCTGCTTCTGAAACTGAGAAAAAGCACTGGTCCTCTAACATCCAATGCTTGTCAGTAACGATGAGAAACGTGTTAGCTTCGTGAACGATGTAGTTCGTTTTAGCTGAAAAGTGACTGCCCTTACCTGAAACGAAGTCTTGAGTGTTGGAAGACACAGAGCCTGGGACTTAACTCCATTTCTGAAGGGAAACACAGAGCATAGTTCTCATCCATGGATCACACTCTGCTTCAGAGCAAGAAGCACGCTCTTGCTTTCTAGATTCTCTAATTCAGCAGGAAACGTGGTTGTGCTCAGAAAAAAAAACTGTGTTTCCTACACATACGGAACAAATCTACTCCAACTCTGCTTGTGGAACTGACACAAACCACAGGTCCACTAACATCCAATGCTTGTCAGTTAAACGTGTGAGCTTTGTGAACGATGTAGAACGTTTGAGCTTTAAAGTAACTCCCCTTACCTGAAACGCAGTCTTGTTTGTAGGAAGACTCAGAGCCTGGGATTTAACTCCATTTCTGATGTGAAACACACAGCAGAGTTCTCATCCATTGATCACACTCTGCTTTAAAGCAAGAAGGACGCTCTTGCTTTCTAGGATCTCTAAGACAGCAGGAAACATGAGTGTGCTGAGAGCAACAGAATGGTGCTTCTTACACATTCGGACCATATCGAGTCAAAGTCTGCCTCTGAAATTGATACAAAGCACAGTCCCTCCAGCATCCAATGCTTGTCATTTAAGATGAGAAACGTGTGAGCTTCGTGAACGCTGTAGTTCTTTTGAGCTGTAAAGTAACTGCCCTTACCTGAAACGAATTCTTGTCTGTAGGAAGACTAAGAGCCTGGTATTAACTCCATTTCTGAAGTGAAACACACAGCAAAGTTCTCATCCATTGATCACACTCTGCTTTAGAGCAGGAAGCACGCTCTAGCTTTCTAGAGTCTCTAAGACAGCAGGAAACGTGAGTGTGCTGAGAACAAAAGAACGGTGTTTTCTACATACGGACCATATCTATTCCAACTCTGCTTCTGAAACTGATACAAAGCACTGGTCCTATAACATCTGATGCTTGTCAGTTAAGATGAGAAATGTGTGAGCTTTGTGAATGATGTAGTTCGTTTGAGCTGTAAAGTAACAGCCATCCTGAAACGAAGTGTTGCTTGTAGGAAGACTTAGAGCCTGGGATTTAACTCCATTTCTGAAGGTAAACACACAGCAGAGTTCTCATATATAGATCACACTCTGCTTTAGAGCAAGAAGCACGCTCTTGCTTTCTAGAGTCTCTAAGACAGCAGGAAACATGAGTGTCCTGAGAACACAAGAATGGTGTTTCTTACACTTTCAGACCATATCGAGTACAATTCTGCCTCTGAAATTGACAAAAAGCACAGGTCCTCCAGCATAAAATGCTTGTCATTTAAGATGAGAACCGTGTGGCTTCGTGAATGATGTAGTTCGTTTGAGCTGAAAAGTGACTGCCCTTACCTGAAACGAAGTCTTGAGTGTTGGAAGACACAGAGCCTGGGATTTAACTCCATTTCTGAAGGGAAACACACAGCATAGTTCTCATCCATGGATCACACTATGCTTCAGAGCAAGAAGCACGCTCTTGCTTTCTAGATTCTCTAATACAGCAGGAAACATGGTTGTGTTCAGAAAAAAAGAACTGTGTTTCCTACACATACAGACCATATCTAGTCCAACTCTGCTTGTGGAACTGAAACAAAGCACAGGTCCACTAACATCCAAAGCTTGTCATTTAAGATGAGAAACGTGTGTGCTTTTGAACAATGTAGTTCGTTTGAGCTTTAAAGTAACTGCCCTTACCTGAAACGAAGTCTTGTTTGTAGGAAGACTCAGAGCCTGGGATCTAACTCCATTTCTGAAGTGAAACACACAGCAGAGTTCTCATCCATTGATCACACTCTGCTTTAGAGCAAGAAGCACGCTCTAGCTTTCTAGAGTCTCTAAGACAGCAGGAAACCTGAGTGTGCTGAGAACATAAGAACGGTTTTACCTACATACGGACCATATCTAGTCGAACTCTGCCTCTGAAATTGATACAAAGCACAGGTCCTCTATCATCCGATGATTGTCATTTAAGATGAGAAACGTGTGAGCTTCGGGAACGATGTAGTTCGTTTGAGCTGTAAAGTAACTGCCCTTACCTGAAACGAAGTCTTGTTTGTAGGAAGACTTAGAGCCTGGGATTTAACTCCATTTCTGAAGTGAAACACACAGCAGAGTTCAAATCCATTGATCACACTCTGCTTCAGAGCAAGAAGCACGCTCTATCTTTCCAGAGTCTAAGACAGCAGGAAACGTGAGTGTGCTGAGAACAAAAGAACGGTGTTTCCTACACATACGGACCATATCTAGTCCAACTCTGCTTCTGAAACTGATACAAAGCGCTGGTCCTCTAACATGCAATGCTTGTCATTTAAGATGAGAAACGTGTTAGCTTCGTGAACGATGTAGTTCATTTGAGCTGTAAAGTTACTGCCCTTACCTGAAATGAAGTTTTTTTTGTAGGAAGACTCAGAGCCTGGGATTTAACTCCTATTCTGAAGTGAAAAACACAGCAGAGTTCTCATCCATGGATCACACTCTGCTTCAGGGAAAGAAGCAAGCTCTTGCTTTCTAGAGTCTCTAATACTGCATGAAACGTGAGTGTGCTCAGAACAAAAGAACGGTGTTTCCTACACATACGGACCATATCTAGTAAAACTCTGCTTCTGACACTGAAACAAACCACAGGTCCTCTAACATCTATTGCTTGTCAGTTAAGATGAGAAACGTGTGAGCTTCGTGAACGACATAGTTCGTTTGAGCTGTAAGGTAACTGCCCTTACCTGAAACGAAGTCTTGCTTGTCCGAAGACTCAGAGTCTGGGATTTACCTCCATTTCTGAAGGGAAACACAAAACAGAGTTCTCAATCATTTATCACACCCTGCTTTAGAGCACGAAGCACGCTCTTGTTTTCTAGATTCTCTAAGACAGCAGGAAACGTGAGTCTGCTGAGAAAAAATGAACGGTGTTTAGTACACATACAGACCATATCTAGTTCAACTCTGCTTCTGAAACTGAAACAAACCACAGATCCTCTGACATCCAATACTTGTCAGTTAAGATGACAAACGTGAGAGCTTAGTGAACGAGTAGTTCGTTAGAGCTGTAAAGTAACTGCCCTTACCTGAAACGAAGTCTTGCTTGTAGGAAGATTTAGAGCCTGGGATTTTACTCCATTTCTGAAGTGAAACACACAACAGAGTTCTCATCCATTGATCACACTCTGCTTTAGAGAGAGAAGCACGCTCTTGCTTTACAGAGTCTCTAATACAGCAGGAAACGTGAGTGTGCTCAGAACAAAAGAACGGTGTTTCCTACACATATGGACCATATCTAGTCCAAATCTGCTTCTGACACTGAAACAAACCACAGGTCCCCTAACATCCAATGCTTGTCAGTTAAGATGACAAACGTGAGAGCTCAGTGAACGAGTAGTTCGTTAGAGCTGTAAAGTAACTGCCCTTACCTGAAATAAAGTCTTGCTTGTTGGAAGATTTAGAGCCTGGGATTTTTCTCCATTTCTGAAGTGAAACACACAACAGAGTTCTCATCCATTGATCACACTCTGCTTTAGAGCGAGAAGCACGCTCTAGCTTTCTAGAGTCTCTAAGACAGCATGAAAATTGACTGTGATGAGAACAAAAGTTCGGTGTTTCCTACATATACGGACCATATCTAGTCCAAATCTGCTTCTGAAACTGATACAAAGCACTGGTCCTCTAACATCCAATGCTTGTCAGTTAAGATGAGAAATTTGTAGCTTCGTGAACGATGTAGTTCGTTTGAGCTGTAAGGTAACTGCCTTACCTGAAATGAAGTCTTGCTTGTCCGAAGACTCAGAGCCTGGGATTTACCTCCATTTCTGAAGTGAAACACGCAACAGAGTTCTCATCCATTTATCACACTCTGCTTTAGAGCAAGAAGCACGCTCTTGTTTTCTAGATTCTCTAAGACAGCAGGAAACGTGAGTCTGCTGAGAAAAAATAAACGGTGTTTAGTACACATACTGACCAAATCTAGTTCAACTCCGCTTCTGAAACTGAAACAAACCACAGGTCCTCTAACATCCAATGCTTGTCAGTTAAGAGGAGAAACGTGTGAGCTTTGTGTACGATGTAGTTCGTTTGAGCTGTAAAGTAAATGCCCTTACCTGAAATGAAGTCTTTCTTGTAGGAAGACTCAGATCCTGGGATTTAACTCCATTTCTGAAGTGAAACACACAGCAGAGTTCTCATCCATGGATCACATTCTGCTTTAGGGAAAGAAGCAAGCTCTTGCTTTCTAGAGTCTCTAATACAGCAGGAAACGTGAGTGCGCTCAGAACAAAAGAAAGATGTTTCCTACAAATACGGACCATATCTAGTCCAACTTTGCTTCTGACACTGGAACAAACCACAGGTCCTCCAACATCCAATGTTTGTCAGTTAAGATGACAAACGTGTGAGCTTAGTGAACAAGTAGTTCATTAGAGCTGTAAAATAACTGCCCTTACCTGAAAAGAAGTCTTGCTTGTAGGGAGATTCAGACCCTGGGATTTTACTCCATTTCTGAAGTGAAACACACAACAGAGTTCTCATCCATTGATCAAACTCTGCTTTAGAGCAAGAAGCACGCTCAATCTTTCTAGAGTCTCTAACACAGCAGGAAAATTGAGTGTGCTGAGAACAATAGAACGGTGTTTCCTACATATACGGACCATATCTAGTCCAACTCTGCTTCTGAAACTGATACAAAGCACTGGTCCTCTAACATCCAATGCTTGTCAGTTAAGATGAGAAACGTGTGAGTTTCGTGAACGATGTAGTTCCTTTGAGCTGAAAAGTGACTGCCCTTACCTGAAATGAAGTCTTGATTGTAGGAAGACAATGAGCCTGGGATTCAACTCCATTTCTGAAAGGAAACACACAGCATAGTTCTCATCCATGGATCACACTCTGCTTTAGAGCATGAAGCACGCCCTTGCTTTCTACATTCTCTAATACAGCAGGAAAAGTGAGTGTGCTCAGAACAAAAACGTTGTTTCCCGCACATACGGACCATATCTACTCCAACTCTGCTTCTGAAACTGAACAAACCACAGGTCCTCTAACATCCAATGCTTGTCAGTTAAGATGACAAACGTGTGAGCTTAGTGAACGAGTAGTTCGTTAGAGCTGTAAAGTATCTGCCCTTACCTGAAACGAAGTCTTGATTGTCTGAAGACTCAGAGCCTGGGATTCAACTCCATTTCTGAAAGGAAACACACAGCATAGTTCTCATCCATGGATCACACTCTGCTTTAGAGCAAGAAGCATGCTCTAGCTTTCTAGAGTCTCTAAGACAGCAGGAAAAATGAGTGTGATGAGAACAAAAGAACGGTTTTTCCTACATATACAGACCATATGTAGTCCAACTCTGCTTCTGAAACTGATACAAAGCACTGGTCCTCTAACATCCAATGCTTGTCAGTTAAGATGAGAAACGTGTAGCTTCGTGAACGATGTAGTTCGTTTGAGCTGAAAAGTGACTGCCCTTGCCTGAATCGAAGTCTTGCTTGTAGGATGACACAGAGCCTGGAATTTAACTCCATTTCTGAAGGGAAAAAAACAGCAGAGTTCTCATCCATGGATCACACTCTGCTTTAGGGAAAGAAGCAAGCTCTTGCTTTCTAGAGTCTCTAATACAGCAGGAAACGTGAGTGTGCTCAGAACAAAAGAACGTTGTTTCCTACACATTCGGACCATATCTAGTCCAACACTGCTTCTGACACTGAAACAAACCAGAGGTCCTCTAACATCCAATGCTTGTCAGTTAAGATGACAAACATGTGAGCTTAGTGAACAAGTAGGTCTTTAGAGCTGTAAAGTAACTGCCCTTACCTGAAACGAAGTCTTGCTTGTAGGGAGATTCAGACCCTGGGATTTTACTCCATTTCTGAAGTGAAACACACAACAGAGTTCTCATCCATTGATCACACTCTGCTTTAGAGCAAGAAGCACGCTCAATCTTTCTAGAGTCTCTAATACAGCAGGAAAAATGAGTGTGATGAGAACAAAAGAACGGTGTTTCCTACACATACAGACCATATCTAGTCCAACTTTGCTTCTGACACTGAAACAAACCACAGGTCCTCTAACATCCAATGCTTGTCAGTTAAGATGACAAACGTGTGAGCTTAGGGAACGAGTAGTTCCTTAGAGCTGTAAAGTAACTTCCCTTACATGAAACGAATTCTTGCTTGTAGGAAGATTCAGAGCCTGGGATTTTACTCCATTTCTTAAGTGAAACACACAACAGAGTTCTCATCCATTGAATACACTCTGCTTTAGAGCAAGAAGCACGCTCTAGCTTTCTAGATTCTCTAAGACAGCAGGCAAATTGAGTGTGCTGAGAACAAAAGAATGATGTTTCCTACATATACGGACCATATCTAGTCCAACTCTTCTTCTGAAACTGATACAATGCACTGGTCCTCTAACATCCAATGCTTGTCAGTTAAGATGAGAAACGTGTGAGCTTCGTGACCGATGACTTAGTTTGAGCTGTAAAGTAACTGCCCTTACCTGAAACGAAGTCTTGTTTGTAGGAAGACTCAGAGCCTGGGATTTAAGAAAATTTCTGAAGTGAAACACACAACAGAGTTCTCATCCATTGATCACACTCTGCTTTAGAGCAAGAAGCACGCTCTAGCTTTCTAGATTCTCTAAGACAGCAGGAAAATTGAGTGTGCTGAGAAAAAAAGAACGGTGTTTCCTACATATACAGACCATATCTAGTCCAACTCTGCTTCTGAAACTGATACAAAGCACTGGTCCTCTAACATCTAATGCTTGTCAGTTAAGATGAGAAACGTGTGAGCTTCGTGAACGATGTAGTTAGTTTGAGCAGAAAAGTGACTGCCCTTACCTGAATCGAAGTCTTGCTTGTAGGAAGACACAGCGCCTTGAATTTAACTCCATTTCTGAAGGGAAACACACAGCAGAGTTCTCATCCATGGATCACACTCTGCTTCAGGGAAAGAAGCAAGCTCTTGCTTTCTAGAGTCTCTAATACTGCATGAAACGTGAGTGTGCTCAGAACAAAAGAACGGTGTTTCCTACACATACGGACCATATCTAGTAAAACTCTGCTTCTGAAACTGAAACAAACCACAGGTCCTCTAACATCTATTGCTTGTCAGTTAAGATGAGAAACGTGTGAGCTTCATGAACGACGTAGTTCGTTTGAGCTGTAAGGTAACTGCCCTTACCTGAAACGAAGTCTTGCTTGTCCGAAGACTCAGAGCCTGGGATTTACCTCCATTTCTGAAGGGAAACACAATACAGAGTTCTCATCCATTTATCACACCCTGCTTTAGAGCACGAAGCACGCTCTTGTTTTCTAGATTCTCTAAGACAGCAGGAAACGTGAGTCTGCTGAGAAAAAATGAACGTTGTTTAGTACACATACAGACCATATCTAGTTCAACTCTGCTTCTGAAACTGAAACAAACCACAGATCCTCTGACATCCAATACTTGTCAGTTAAGATGACAAACGTGAGAGCTTAGTGAACGAGTAGTTCGTTAGAGCTGTAAAGTTACTGCCCTTACCTGAAACGAAGTCTTGCTTGTAGGAAGATTTAGAGCCTGGGATTTTACTCCATTTCTGAAGTGAAACACACAACAGAGTTCTCATCCATTGATCACACTCTGCTTTAGAGCAAGAAGCACGCACGCTCTTGCTTTCTAGATTCTCTAAGCCAGCATGAAAATTGAGTGTGATGAGAACAAAAGTACTGTGTTTCCTACATATACGGACCATATCTAGTCCAACTCTGCTTCTGAAACTGATACAAAGCACTGGTCCTCTAACATCCAATGCTTGTCAGTTAAGATGAGAAATTTGTAGCTTTGTGAACGATGTAGTTCGTTTGAGCTGTAAGGTAACTGCCTTACCTGAAATGAAGTCTTGCTTGTCCGAAGACTCAGAGCCTGGGATTTACCTCCATTTCTGAAGTGAAACACGCAGCAGAGTTCTCATCCATTTATCACACTCTGCTTTAGAGCAAGAAGCACGCTCTTGTTTTCTAGATTCTCTAAGACAGCAGGAAACGTGAGTCTGCTGAGAAAAAATAAACGGTGTTTAGTACACATACTGACCAAATCTAGTTCAACTCTGCTTCTGAAACTGAAACAAACCACAGGTCCTCTAACATCCAATGCTTGTCAGTTAAGAGGAGAAACGTGTGAGCTTTGTGTACAATGTAGTTCGTTTGAGCTGTAAAGTAACTGCCCTTACCTGAAATGAAGTCTTTCTTGTAGGAAGACTCAGATCCTGGGATTTAACTCCATTTCTGAAGTGAAACACACAGCAGAGTTCTCATCCATGGATCACATTCTGCTTTAGGGAAAGAAGCAAGCTCTTGCTTTCTAGAGTCTCTAATACAGCAGGAAACGTGAGTGCGCTCAGAACAAAAGAAAGATGTTTCCTACAAATACGGAACATATCTAGTCCAACTTTGCTTCTGACACTGGAACAAACCACAGGTCCTCTAACATCCAATGCTTGTCAGTTAAGATGACAAACGTGTAAGCTTAGCGAACAAGTAGTTCATTAGAGCTGTAAAATAACTGCCCTTACCTGAAAAGAAGTCTTGCTTGTAGGGAGATTCAGACCCAGGGATTTTACTCCATTTCTGAAGTGAAACACACAACAGAGTTCTCATCCATTGATCACACTCTGCTTTAGAGCAAGAAGCACGCTCAATCTTTCTAGAGTCTCTAACACAGCAGGGAAATTGAGTGTGCTGAGAACAATAGAACGGTGTTTCCTACATATACGGACCATATCTTGTCCAACTCTGCTTCTGAAACTGATACAAAGCACTGGTCCTCTAACATCCAATGCTTGTCAGTTAAGATGAGAAACGTGTGAGTTTCGTGAACGATGTAGTTCCTTTGAGCTGAAAAGTGACTGCCCTTACCTGAAACGAAGTCTTGATTGTAGGAAGACAATGAGCCTGGGATTCAACTCCATTTCTGAAAGGAAACACACAGCATACTTCTCATCCATGGATCACACTCTGCTTTAGAGCATGAAGCACGCCCTTGCTTTCTACATTCTCTAATACAGCAGGAAACGTGAGTGTGCTCAGAACAAAAACGTTGTTTCCCGCACATACAGACCATATCTACTCCAACTCTGCTTCTGAAACTGAACAAACCACAGGTCCTCTAACATCCAATGCTTGTTAGTTAAGATGAGAAATGTGTGAGCTACGTGAACAATGAAGTTAGTTTGAGCTGTAAAGTATCTGCCCTTACCTGAAATGAATTCTTTCTTGTAGGAAGACTCAGAACCTGGGATTTAACTCCCTTTCTGAAGTGAAACACACAACAGAGTTCTCATCCATTGATCACACTCTGCTTTAGAGCAAGAAGCACGCTCTAGCTTTCTAGAGTCTCTAATACAGCAGGAAACGTGAGTGTGCTCAGAACAAAAGAACGGTGTTTCCTACACATAGGGACCATATCTAGTCCAACTCTGCTTCTGACACTGAAACAAACCACAGGTCCTCTAAAATCCAATGCTTGTCAGTTAAGATCACAAACCTGTGAGCTTAGTGAATGAGTAGTTCGTTAGAGCTGTAAAGTAACTGCCCTTACCTGAAACGAAGTCTTGCTTGTAGGAAGATTTAGAGCCTGGGATTCAACTCCATTTCTGAAAGGAAACACACAGCATAGTTCTCATCCATGGATCACACTCTGCTTTAGAGCATGAAGCACGCCCTTGCTTTCCACATTCTCTAATACAGCAGGAAACGTGAGTGTGCTCAGAACAAAGAACGTTGTTTCCCGCACATACGGACCATATCTACTCCAACTCTGCTTCTGAAACTGAACAAACCACAGGTCCTCTAACATCCAATGCTTGTCAGTTAAGATGACAAACGTGTGAGCTTAGTGAACGAGTAGTTCGTTAGAGCTGTAAAGTAACTGCCCTTACCTGAAACGAAGTCATGTTTGTAGGAAGACTCAGAGCCTGGGATTTAAGTCAATTTCTGAAGTGACACACACAACAGAGTTCTCATCCATTGATCACACTCTGCTTTAGAGCAAGAAGCACGCTCTAGCTTTCTAGTGCCTCTAAAAGAGCAGGACAATTTAGTGTGATGAGAACAAAAGAACGGTGTTTCCTACATATACTGTCCATATCTAGTCCAACTCTGATTCTGAAACTGATACAAAGCACTGATCCTCTAACATCCAATGCTTGTCAGTTAAGATGAGAAAAGTGTGAGCTTCGTGAATGATGTAGTTAGTTTGAGCTGAAAAGTGACTGCCCTTACCTGAATCGAAGTCTTCCTTGTAGGAAGACACAGAGCCTTGAATTTAACTCCATTTCTGAACGGAAACACACAGCAGAGTTCTCAACGATGGATCACACTCTGCTTTAGGGAAAGAAGCACGCTCATGTTTTCTAGATTCTCTAAGACAGCAGGAAACTTGAGTCTGCTGAGAAAAAATGAACGGTGTTTAGTACACCTACAGACCATATCTAGTTCAACTCTTCTTCTGAAACTGAAACACACCACAGGTCCTCTAACATCCAATGCTTGTCAGTTAAGATGAGAAACGTGTGAGCTTCGTGAATGATGAAGTTAGTTTGAGCTGTAAAATAACTGTCCTTACCTGAAACGAAGTCTTGTTTTTCGGAAGACTCAGAGCCTGGGATTTACCTCCATTTCTGAAGGGAAACACACAACACAGTTCTCATCCATGGATCACACTCTGCTTTAAAGTAAGAAGCACGCTCTTGCTTTCTAGAGTCTCTAATACAGCAGGAAACGTGAGTGTGCTCAGAAGAAAAGAACGGTGTTTCCTATACATACGGACCATATGTAGTTCAACTCTAATTGAAATTGATACAAAGCAAAGGTCCTCTAACATCCAATGCTTGTCAGTTAAGAGAAGAAACGTGTGAGCTTTGTGTACGATGTAGTTCGTTTGAGCTGTAAAGTAACTGCCCTTACCTGAAATGAAGTCTTTCTTGTAGGAAGACTCAGAACCTGGGATTTAACTACATTTCTGAAGTGAAACACACAACAGAGTTCTCATCCATTGATCACACTCTGCTTTAGAGCAAGAAGCACGCTCTTGCTTTACCGAGTCTCTAATACAGCAGGAAACGTGAGTGTGCTCAGAACAAAAGAACGGTGTTTCCTACCCATAGGGACCATATCTAGTCAAACTCTGCTTCTGACACTGAGACAAACCACAGGTCCTCTAACATCCAATGCTTGTCAGTTAAGATGACAAACGTGTGAGCTTCGTGAACCATGTAGTTCGTTTGAGCTGAAAAGTCACTGCCCTTACCTGAAATGAAGTCTTGCTTGTAGGAAGATTTAGAGCCTGGGATTTTACTCCATTTCTGAAGTGAAACACACAAAAGAGTTCTCATCCATTGATCACACTCTGCTTTAGCGCAAGAAGCACGCACTAGCTTTCTAGAGTCTCTAAGACAGCAGGAAATTTGAGTGTGCTGAGAACAAAAGAACGGTGTTTCCTACATATACGGACCATATCTAGTCCAACTCTGCTTCTGAAACTCATACAAAGCACGGGTCCTCTAACATCCAATGCTTGTCAGTTAAGATGAGAAACGTGTAGCTTCATGAACGATGTAGTTCGTTTGAGCTGAAAAGTGACTGCCTTTACCTGAATCGAAGTCTTGCTTGTAGGAAGACACAGAGCATGGAATTTAACTCCATTTCTAAAGGAAAATACACAGCAGAGTTCTCATCCATGGATCACACTCTGCTTTAGGGAAAGAAGCAAGCTCTTGCTTTCTAGAGTCTCTAATACAGCAGGAAACGTGAGTGTGCTCAGAACAAAAGAACGGTGTTTCCTACACATACGGACCATATCTAGTCCAACTCTGCTTCTGAAACTGAACAAACCACAGGTCCTCTAACATCCAATGCTTGTCAGTTAAGATGAGAAACGTGTGAGCATCGTGAACTATAAAGTTAGTTTGAGCTGTAAAGTAACTGCCCTTACCTGAAAAGAAGTCTTGTTTTTCGGAAGACTCAGAGCCTGGGATTTACCTCCATTTCTGAAGGGAAACACACAACACAGTTCTCATCCATGGATCACACTCTGCTTCAGAGCAAGAAGCACGCTCTTGCTTTCTAGAGTCTCTAATACAGCAGGAAAAGTGAGTGTGCTCAGAAGAAAAGAACGGTGTTTCCTATACATACGGACCATATGTAGTTCAACTCTAATTGAAATTGATACAAAGCAAAGGTCCTCTAACATCCAATGCTTGTCAGTTAAGAGGAGAAACGTGTGAGCTTTGTGTACGATGTAGTTCGTTTGAGATGTAAAGTAACTGCCCTTACCTGAAATGAAGTCTTTCTTGTAGGAGGACTCAGAACCTGGGATTTAACTCCATTTCTGAAGTGAAACACACAACAGAGTTCTCATCCATGGATCACACTCTGCTTTAGAGCATGAAGCACGCCCTTGTTTCTACATTCTATAATACAGCAGGAAACATGAGTGTGCTCAGATGAAAAGAACGGTGTTTCCTATACATACGGACGATATCTAGTTCAACTCTACTTGAAATTGATACAAAGCAGAGGTCCTCTAACATCCAATGCTTGTCAGTTAAGATGAGAAACGTGTGAGCTTCGTGAAGGATGGAGTTCGTTTGAGCTGAAAAGTGACTGCCCTTACCTGAAACGAGGTCTTGCTTGTAGGAAGACTCAGAGCCTGGGATTTAACTCAATTTCTGAAGGGAAACACACAACACAGTTCTCATCCATTGATCACACTCTGCTTTAGAGCAAGAAGCACGCACTAGCTTTCTAGAGTCTGTAAGACAGCAGGAAAAATGAGTGTGATGAGAACAAAAGAACGGTGTTTCCTACATATACGGACTTTATCTAGTCCAAGTCTGCTTCTCAAACAGATACAAAGCACTGGTCCTCTAACATCCAATGCTTGTCAGTTAAGAGAAGAACCGTGTGAGCTTTGTGTACGATGTAGTTCGTTTGAGCTGTAAAGTAACTGCCCTTACCTGAAACGAAGTCTTGTTTTTCAGAAGACTCAGAGCCTGGGATTTACCTCCATTTCTGAAGGGAAACACACAACACAGTTCTCATCCATGGATCACACTCTGCTTTAAAGCAAGAAGCACGCTCTTGCTTTCTAGAGTCTCTAATACAGCAGGAAAAGTGAGTGTGCTCAGAAGAAAAGAACGGTGTTTCCTACACATATGGACCATATCTAGTCCAACTCTGCTTCTGATCTGAAACAAACCACAGGTCCTCTAACATCCAATGCTTGTCAGTTAAGATAACAAACGTGTGAGCTTAGTGAACAAGTAGTTCGTTAGAGCTGTAAAGTAACTGCCCTTACCTGAAACGAAGTCTTGCTTGTAGGAAGATTCAGAGCCAGGGATTTTACTCCATTTCTGAAGTGAAACACACAACAGAGTTCTCTTCCATTGATCACACTCTGCTTTAAAGCAAGAAGCACGCTCTTGCTTTCTAGAGTCTCTAATACAGCACTAAATTTGAGTGTGATCAGAACAAAAGAACGGTGTGTCCTATACATACAGACCGTATGTAGTTCAACTCTACTTGAAATTGATACAAAGCAGAGGTCCTCTAACATCAAATGCTTGTCAGTTAAGATAAGAAACATGTGAGCTTCGTGAAGGATGGAGTTCGTTTGAGCTGAAAAGTGACGGCCCTTACCTGAAACGAGGTCTTGCTTGTAGGAAGACTCAGAGCCTGGGATTTAACTCAATTTCTGATGTGAAACACACAACACAGTTCTCATCCATTGATCACACTCTGCTTTAGAGCAAGAAGCACTCTCTAGCTTTCTAGAGTCTCTAAGACAGCAGGAAAAATGAGTGTGATGAGAACAAAAGACCAGTGTTTCCTACATATACGGACCATATCTAGTCCAACTCTGCTTCTGAAACTGATACAAAGCATTGGTCCTCAAACACCCAATGCTTGTCAGTTAAGATGAGAAACGTGTGAGCTTCGTGAACGATGTTGTTCGTTAGAGCTGTAAAGTAACTGCCCTTACCTGAAACGAAGTCTTGCTTGTAGGAAGACTCAGAGCCTGGGATTTAACTCAATTCCAGAAGGGAAACACACAACAAAGTTGTCATCCATGGATCACAATCTGCTTTAAAGCAAGAAGCACGCTCTCGCTTTCTAAAGTCTCTAATACAGCAGGAAACGTGAGTGTGCTCAGAAGAAAAGAACGGTGTTTCCTATACATATGGACCATATGTAGTTCAACTCTAATTGAAATTGATACAAAGCAAAGGTCCTCTAACATCCAATGCTTCTCAGTTAAGAGGAGAAACGTGTGAGCTTTGTGTACGATGTAGTTCGTTTGAGCTGTAAAGTAACTGCCCTTACCTGAAATGAAGTCTTTCTTGTAGGAAGACTCAGATCCTGGGATTTATCTCCATTTCTATAGTGAAACACACAACAGAGTTCTCATCCATTGATCACACTCTGCTCTAGAGCAAGAAGCACGCTCTTCCTTTACAGTGTCTATAATACAGCAGGAAACGTGAGTGTGCTCAGAACAAAAGAATGGTGTTTCCTACCCATAGGGACCATATCTAGTCCAACTCTGCTTCTGACACTGAAACAAACCACAGGTCCTCTAACATCCAATGCTTGTCAGTTAAGATGACAAACGTGTGAGCTTAGTGAACGAGTAGTTCGTTAGAGCTGAAAAGTAACTGCCCTTACCTGAAATGAAGTCTTGCTTGTAGGAAGATTTAGAGCCTGGGATTTTACTCCATTTCTGAAGTGAAACACACAACAGAGTTCTCATCCATTGATCACACTCTGCTTTAGAGCAAGAAGCACGCACTAGCTTTCTAGAGTCTCTAAGACAGCAGGAAATTTGAGTGTGCTGAGAACAAAAGAACGGTGTTTTCTACATATACGGACCATATCTAGTCCAACTCTGCTTCTGAAACTCACACAAAGCACGGGTCCTCTAACATCCAATGCTTGTCAGTTAAGATGAGAAACGTGTAGCTTCATGAACGATGTAGTTCGTTTGAGCTGAAAAGTGACTGCCTTTACCTGAAATGAAGTCTTGCTTGTAGGAAGACACAGAGCATGGAATTTAACTCCATTTCTGAAGGAAAATACACAGCAGAGTTCTCATCCATGGATCACACTCTGCTTTAGGGAAAGAAGCAAGCTCTTGCTTTCTAGAGTCTCTAATACAGCAGGAAACGTGAGTGTGCTCAGAACAAAAGAACGGTGTTTCCTACACATACGGACCATATCTAGTCCAACTCTGCTTCTGAAACTGAACAAACCACAGGTCCTCTAACATCCAATGCTTGTCAGTTAAGATGAGAAACGTGTGAGCTTCATGAACGGTGTAGATCGTTGGAGCTGTAAAGTAACTGCACTTACCTGAAACGTATTCTTGATTGTAGGAAGACTCAGAGCCTGGGATTTAACTCCATTTCTGAAGGGAAACACACAACACAGTTCTCATCCATGGACCACACTCTGCTTTAGAGCAAGAAGCACGCTCTTGCTTTCTAGAGTCTCTAATACAGCAGGAAACGTGAGTGTGCTCAGTAGAAAATAACGTTGTTTCCTATACATAGGGACCATATCTAGTTCAACTCTACTTGAAATTGATACAAAGCAAAGGTCCTCTAACATCCAATGCTTGTCAGTTAATATGACAAACGTGTGAGCTTCGTGAAGAATGGAGTTCGTTTGAGCTGACAAGTGACCGCCCTGACCTGAAACGAGGTCTTGCTTGTAGGAAGACTCAGAGCCTGGGATTTAACTCAATTTCTGAAGTGAAACACACAACACAGTTCTCATCCATTGATCATAGTCTGCTTTAGAGCAAGAAGCACGCTCTAGCTTTCTAGAGTCTCTAAGACAGCAAGAAAAATGAGTGTGATGAGAACACAAGAACAGTGTTTCCTACATATACGGACCATATCTAGTCCAACTCTGCTCTTGAAACTGATACAAAGCACTGGTCCTCTAACATCCAATGCTTGTCAGTTAAGATGAGAAACGTGTGAGCTTCGTGACCGATGTAGTTCGTTTGAGCTGAAAAGTGACTGCCCTTACCTGAAATGAAGTCTTGCTTGTAGGAAGACTCAGAGCCTGGGATTTAACTCAGTTCCTGAAGGGAAACACACAACACAGTTCTCTTCCGTGGATCACACTCTGCTTTAAAGCAAGAAGCACGCTCTTGCTTTCTAGAGTCTCTAATACAGCAGGAAACGTTAGTGTGCTCAGAAGAAAAGAACGGTGTTTTCTATACATACGGACCATATGTAGTTCAACTCTAATTGAAATTGATACAAAGCAAAGGTCCTCTAAAATCCAATGCTTGTCAGTTAAGATGACAAACGTTTGAGCTTAGTGAACGAGTAGTTCGTTAGAGTTGTAAAGTAACTGCCCTTACCTGAAACGAAGTCTTGCTTGTAGGAAGGTTCAGAGCCTGGGATTTTACTCCATTTCTGAAGTGAAACACACAACAGAGTTCTCTTCCACTGATCACACTCTGCTTTAGAGCAAGAAGCACGCTCTAGCTTTCTAGAGTCTCTAAGACAGCAGGAAAATTGAATGTGCTGAGAACAAAAGAACGATGTTTCCTACATATACGGACCATATCTAGTCCAACTCTGCTTCTGAAACTGATACAAAGCACTGGTCCTCTTACATCCAATGCTTGTCAGTTAAGATGAGAAACGTGTGAGCTTCGTGAATGATGTAGTTTGTTTGAGCTGAAAAGTGACTGCCCTTACCTGAATCAAAGTCTTGCTTGTAGGAAGACACAGAGCCTGGGATTTAACTCAATTCCAGAAGGGAAACACACAACAAAGTTGTCATCCATGGATCACAATCTGCTTTAAAGCAAGAAGCACGCTCTCGCTTTCTAAAGTCTCTAATACAGCAGGAAACGTGAGTGTGCTCAGAAGAAAAGAACGGTGTTTCCTATACATATGGACCATATGTAGTTCAACTCTAATTGAAATTGATACAAAGCAAAGGTCCTCTAACATCCAATGCTTCTCAGTTAAGAGGAGAAACGTGTGAGCTTTGTGTACGATGTAGTTCGTTTGAGCTGTAAAGTAACTGCCCTTACCTGAAATGAAGTCTTTCTTGTAGGAAGACTCAGATCCTGGGATTTATCTCCATTTCTATAGTGAAACACACAACAGAGTTCTCATCCATTGATCACACTCTGCTCTAGAGCAAGAAGCACGCTCTTCCTTTACAGTGTCTATAATACAGCAGGAAACGTGAGTGTGCTCAGAACAAAAGAATGGTGTTTCCTACCCATAGGGACCATATCTAGTCCAACTCTGCTTCTGACACTGAAACAAACCACAGGTCCTCTAACATCCAATGCTTGTCAGTTAAGATGACAAACGTGTGAGCTTAGTGAACGAGTAGTTCGTTAGAGCTGAAAAGTAACTGCCCTTACCTGAAATGAAGTCTTGCTTGTAGGAAGATTTAGAGCCTGGGATTTTACTCCATTTCTGAAGTGAAACACACAACAGAGTTCTCATCCATTGATCACACTCTGCTTTAGAGCAAGAAGCACGCACTAGCTTTCTAGAGTCTCTAAGACAGCAGGAAATTTGAGTGTGCTGAGAACAAAAGAACGGTGTTTTCTACATATACGGACCATATCTAGTCCAACTCTGCTTCTGAAACTCACACAAAAAACGGGTCCTCTAACATCCAATGCTTGTCAGTTAAGATGAGAAACGTGTAGCTTCATGAACGATGTAGTTCGTTTGAGCTGAAAAGTGACTGCCTTTACCTGAAATGAAGTCTTGCTTGTAGGAAGACACAGAGCATGGAATTTAACTCCATTTCTGAAGGAAAATACACAGCAGAGTTCTCATCCATGGATCACACTCTGCTTTAGGGAAAGAAGCAAGCTCTTGCTTTCTAGAGTCTCTAATACAGCAGGAAACGTGAGTGTGCTCAGAACAAAAGAACGGTGTTTCCTACACATACGGACCATATCTAGTCCAACTCTGCTTCTGAAACTGAACAAACCACAGGTCCTCTAACATCCAATGCTTGTCAGTTAAGATGAGAAACGTGTGAGCTTCATGAACGGTGTAGATCGTTGGAGCTGTAAAGTAACTGCACTTACCTGAAACGTATTCTTGATTGTAGGAAGACTCAGAGCCTGGGATTTAACTCCATTTCTGAAGGGAAACACACAACACAGTTCTCATCCATGGACCACACTCTGCTTTAGAGCAAGAAGCACGCTCTTGCTTTCTAGAGTCTCTAATACAGCAGGAAACGTGAGTGTGCTCAGTAGAAAATAACGTTGTTTCCTATACATAGGGACCATATCTAGTTCAACTCTACTTGAAATTGATACAAAGCAAAGGTCCTCTAACATCCAATGCTTGTCAGTTAATATGACAAACGTGTGAGCTTCGTGAAGAATGGAGTTCGTTTGAGCTGACAAGTGACCGCCCTGACCTGAAACGAGGTCTTGCTTGTAGGAAGACTCAGAGCCTGGGATTTAACTCAATTTCTGAAGTGAAACACACAACACAGTTCTCATCCATTGATCATAGTCTGCTTTAGAGCAAGAAGCACGCTCTAGCTTTCTAGAGTCTCTAAGACAGCAAGAAAAATGAGTGTGATGAGAACACAAGAACAGTGTTTCCTACATATACGGACCATATCTAGTCCAACTCTGCTCTTGAAACTGATACAAAGCACTGGTCCTCTAACATCCAATGCTTGTCAGTTAAGATGAGAAACGTGTGAGCTTCGTGACCGATGTAGTTCGTTTGAGCTGAAAAGTGACTGCCCTTACCTGAAATGAAGTCTTGCTTGTAGGAAGACTCAGAGCCTGGGATTTAACTCAGTTCCTGAAGGGAAACACACAACACAGTTCTCTTCCGTGGATCACACTCTGCTTTAAAGCAAGAAGCACGCTCTTGCTTTCTAGAGTCTCTAATACAGCAGGAAACGTTAGTGTGCTCAGAAGAAAAGAACGGTGTTTTCTATACATACGGACCATATGTAGTTCAACTCTAATTGAAATTGATACAAAGCAAAGGTCCTCTAAAATCCAATGCTTGTCAGTTAAGATGACAAACGTTTGAGCTTAGTGAACGAGTAGTTCGTTAGAGTTGTAAAGTAACTGCCCTTACCTGAAACGAAGTCTTGCTTGTAGGAAGGTTCAGAGCCTGGGATTTTACTCCATTTCTGAAGTGAAACACACAACAGAGTTCTCTTCCACTGATCACACTCTGCTTTAGAGCAAGAAGCACGCTCTAGCTTTCTAGAGTCTCTAAGACAGCAGGAAAATTGAATGTGCTGAGAACAAAAGAACGATGTTTCCTACATATACGGACCATATCTAGTCCAACTCTGCTTCTGAAACTGATACAAAGCACTGGTCCTCTTACATCCAATGCTTGTCAGTTAAGATGAGAAACGTGTGAGCTTCGTGAATGATGTAGTTTGTTTGAGCTGAAAAGTGACTGCCCTTACCTGAATCAAAGTCTTGCTTGTAGGAAGACACAGAGCCTGGGATTTAACTCAATTCCAGAAGGGAAACACACAACAAAGTTGTCATCCATGGATCACAATCTGCTTTAAAGCAAGAAGCACGCTCTCGCTTTCTAAAGTCTCTAATACAGCAGGAAACGTGAGTGTGCTCAGAAGAAAAGAACGGTGTTTCCTATACATATGGACCATATGTAGTTCAACTCTAATTGAAATTGATACAAAGCAAAGGTCCTCTAACATCCAATGCTTCTCAGTTAAGAGGAGAAACGTGTGAGCTTTGTGTACGATGTAGTTCGTTTGAGCTGTAAAGTAACTGCCCTTACCTGAAATGAAGTCTTTCTTGTAGGAAGACTCAGATCCTGGGATTTATCTCCATTTCTATAGTGAAACACACAACAGAGTTCTCATCCATTGATCACACTCTGCTCTAGAGCAAGAAGCACGCTCTTCCTTTACAGTGTCTATAATACAGCAGGAAACGTGAGTGTGCTCAGAACAAAAGAATGGTGTTTCCTACCCATAGGGACCATATCTAGTCCAACTCTGCTTCTGACACTGAAACAAACCACAGGTCCTCTAACATCCAATGCTTGTCAGTTAAGATGACAAACGTGTGAGCTTAGTGAACGAGTAGTTCGTTAGAGCTGAAAAGTAACTGCCCTTACCTGAAATGAAGTCTTGCTTGTAGGAAGATTTAGAGCCTGGGATTTTACTCCATTTCTGAAGTGAAACACACAACAGAGTTCTCATCCATTGATCACACTCTGCTTTAGAGCAAGAAGCACGCACTAGCTTTCTAGAGTCTCTAAGACAGCAGGAAATTTGAGTGTGCTGAGAACAAAAGAACGGTGTTTTCTACATATACGGACCATATCTAGTCCAACTCTGCTTCTGAAACTCACACAAAGCACGGGTCCTCTAACATCCAATGCTTGTCAGTTAAGATGAGAAACGTGTAGCTTCATGAACGATGTAGTTCGTTTGAGCTGAAAAGTGACTGCCTTTACCTGAAATGAAGTCTTGCTTGTAGGAAGACACAGAGCATGGAATTTAACTCCATTTCTGAAGGAAAATACACAGCAGAGTTCTCATCCATGGATCACACTCTGCTTTAGGGAAAGAAGCAAGCTCTTGCTTTCTAGAGTCTCTAATACAGCAGGAAACGTGAGTGTGCTCAGAACAAAAGAACGGTGTTTCCTACACATACGGACCATATCTAGTCCAACTCTGCTTCTGAAACTGAACAAACCACAGGTCCTCTAACATCCAATGCTTGTCAGTTAAGATGAGAAACGTGTGAGCTTCATGAACGGTGTAGATCGTTGGAGCTGTAAAGTAACTGCACTTACCTGAAACGTATTCTTGATTGTAGGAAGACTCAGAGCCTGGGATTTAACTCCATTTCTGAAGGGAAACACACAACACAGTTCTCATCCATGGACCACACTCTGCTTTAGAGCAAGAAGCACGCTCTTGCTTTCTAGAGTCTCTAATACAGCAGGAAACGTGAGTGTGCTCAGTAGAAAATAACGTTGTTTCCTATACATAGGGACCATATCTAGTTCAACTCTACTTGAAATTGATACAAAGCAAAGGTCCTCTAACATCCAATGCTTGTCAGTTAATATGACAAACGTGTGAGCTTCGTGAAGAATGGAGTTCGTTTGAGCTGACAAGTGACCGCCCTGACCTGAAACGAGGTCTTGCTTGTAGGAAGACTCAGAGCCTGGGATTTAACTCAATTTCTGAAGTGAAACACACAACACAGTTCTCATCCATTGATCATAGTCTGCTTTAGAGCAAGAAGCACGCTCTAGCTTTCTAGAGTCTCTAAGACAGCAAGAAAAATGAGTGTGATGAGAACACAAGAACAGTGTTTCCTACATATACGGACCATATCTAGTCCAACTCTGCTCTTGAAACTGATACAAAGCACTGGTCCTCTAACATCCAATGCTTGTCAGTTAAGATGAGAAACGTGTGAGCTTCGTGACCGATGTAGTTCGTTTGAGCTGAAAAGTGACTGCCCTTACCTGAAATGAAGTCTTGCTTGTAGGAAGACTCAGAGCCTGGGATTTAACTCAGTTCCTGAAGGGAAACACACAACACAGTTCTCTTCCGTGGATCACACTCTGCTTTAAAGCAAGAAGCACGCTCTTGCTTTCTAGAGTCTCTAATACAGCAGGAAACGTTAGTGTGCTCAGAAGAAAAGAACGGTGTTTTCTATACATACGGACCATATGTAGTTCAACTCTAATTGAAATTGATACAAAGCAAAGGTCCTCTAAAATCCAATGCTTGTCAGTTAAGATGACAAACGTTTGAGCTTAGTGAACGAGTAGTTCGTTAGAGTTGTAAAGTAACTGCCCTTACCTGAAACGAAGTCTTGCTTGTAGGAAGGTTCAGAGCCTGGGATTTTACTCCATTTCTGAAGTGAAACACACAACAGAGTTCTCTTCCACTGATCACACTCTGCTTTAGAGCAAGAAGCACGCTCTAGCTTTCTAGAGTCTCTAAGACAGCAGGAAAATTGAATGTGCTGAGAACAAAAGAACGATGTTTCCTACATATACGGACCATATCTAGTCCAACTCTGCTTCTGAAACTGATACAAAGCACTGGTCCTCTTACATCCAATGCTTGTCAGTTAAGATGAGAAACGTGTGAGCTTCGTGAATGATGTAGTTTGTTTGAGCTGAAAAGTGACTGCCCTTACCTGAATCAAAGTCTTGCTTGTAGGAAGACACAGAGCCTGGGATTTAACTCAATTCCAGAAGGGAAACACACAACAAAGTTGTCATCCATGGATCACAATCTGCTTTAAAGCAAGAAGCACGCTCTCGCTTTCTAAAGTCTCTAATACAGCAGGAAACGTGAGTGTGCTCAGAAGAAAAGAACGGTGTTTCCTATACATATGGACCATATGTAGTTCAACTCTAATTGAAATTGATACAAAGCAAAGGTCCTCTAACATCCAATGCTTCTCAGTTAAGAGGAGAAACGTGTGAGCTTTGTGTACGATGTAGTTCGTTTGAGCTGTAAAGTAACTGCCCTTACCTGAAATGAAGTCTTTCTTGTAGGAAGACTCAGATCCTGGGATTTATCTCCATTTCTATAGTGAAACACACAACAGAGTTCTCATCCATTGATCACACTCTGCTCTAGAGCAAGAAGCACGCTCTTCCTTTACAGTGTCTATAATACAGCAGGAAACGTGAGTGTGCTCAGAACAAAAGAATGGTGTTTCCTACCCATAGGGACCATATCTAGTCCAACTCTGCTTCTGACACTGAAACAAACCACAGGTCCTCTAACATCCAATGCTTGTCAGTTAAGATGACAAACGTGTGAGCTTAGTGAACGAGTAGTTCGTTAGAGCTGAAAAGTAACTGCCCTTACCTGAAATGAAGTCTTGCTTGTAGGAAGATTTAGAGCCTGGGATTTTACTCCATTTCTGAAGTGAAACACACAACAGAGTTCTCATCCATTGATCACACTCTGCTTTAGAGCAAGAAGCACGCACTAGCTTTCTAGAGTCTCTAAGACAGCAGGAAATTTGAGTGTGCTGAGAACAAAAGAACGGTGTTTTCTACATATACGGACCATATCTAGTCCAACTCTGCTTCTGAAACTCACACAAAGCACGGGTCCTCTAACATCCAATGCTTGTCAGTTAAGATGAGAAACGTGTAGCTTCATGAACGATGTAGTTCGTTTGAGCTGAAAAGTGACTGCCTTTACCTGAAATGAAGTCTTGCTTGTAGGAAGACACAGAGCATGGAATTTAACTCCATTTCTGAAGGAAAATACACAGCAGAGTTCTCATCCATGGATCACACTCTGCTTTAGGGAAAGAAGCAAGCTCTTGCTTTCTAGAGTCTCTAATACAGCAGGAAACGTGAGTGTGCTCAGAACAAAAGAACGGTGTTTCCTACACATACGGACCATATCTAGTCCAACTCTGCTTCTGAAACTGAACAAACCACAGGTCCTCTAACATCCAATGCTTGTCAGTTAAGATGAGAAACGTGTGAGCTTCATGAACGGTGTAGATCGTTGGAGCTGTAAAGTAACTGCACTTACCTGAAACGTATTCTTGATTGTAGGAAGACTCAGAGCCTGGGATTTAACTCCATTTCTGAAGGGAAACACACAACACAGTTCTCATCCATGGACCACACTCTGCTTTAGAGCAAGAAGCACGCTCTTGCTTTCTAGAGTCTCTAATACAGCAGGAAACGTGAGTGTGCTCAGTAGAAAATAACGTTGTTTCCTATACATAGGGACCATATCTAGTTCAACTCTACTTGAAATTGATACAAAGCAAAGGTCCTCTAACATCCAATGCTTGTCAGTTAATATGACAAACGTGTGAGCTTCGTGAAGAATGGAGTTCGTTTGAGCTGACAAGTGACCGCCCTGACCTGAAACGAGGTCTTGCTTGTAGGAAGACTCAGAGCCTGGGATTTAACTCAATTTCTGAAGTGAAACACACAACACAGTTCTCATCCATTGATCATAGTCTGCTTTAGAGCAAGAAGCACGCTCTAGCTTTCTAGAGTCTCTAAGACAGCAAGAAAAATGAGTGTGATGAGAACACAAGAACAGTGTTTCCTACATATACGGACCATATCTAGTCCAACTCTGCTCTTGAAACTGATACAAAGCACTGGTCCTCTAACATCCAATGCTTGTCAGTTAAGATGAGAAACGTGTGAGCTTCGTGACCGATGTAGTTCGTTTGAGCTGAAAAGTGACTGCCCTTACCTGAAATGAAGTCTTGCTTGTAGGAAGACTCAGAGCCTGGGATTTAACTCAGTTCCTGAAGGGAAACACACAACACAGTTCTCTTCCGTGGATCACACTCTGCTTTAAAGCAAGAAGCACGCTCTTGCTTTCTAGAGTCTCTAATACAGCAGGAAACGTTAGTGTGCTCAGAAGAAAAGAACGGTGTTTTCTATACATACGGACCATATGTAGTTCAACTCTAATTGAAATTGATACAAAGCAAAGGTCCTCTAAAATCCAATGCTTGTCAGTTAAGATGACAAACGTTTGAGCTTAGTGAACGAGTAGTTCGTTAGAGTTGTAAAGTAACTGCCCTTACCTGAAACGAAGTCTTGCTTGTAGGAAGGTTCAGAGCCTGGGATTTTACTCCATTTCTGAAGTGAAACACACAACAGAGTTCTCTTCCACTGATCACACTCTGCTTTAGAGCAAGAAGCACGCTCTAGCTTTCTAGAGTCTCTAAGACAGCAGGAAAATTGAATGTGCTGAGAACAAAAGAACGATGTTTCCTACATATACGGACCATATCTAGTCCAACTCTGCTTCTGAAACTGATACAAAGCACTGGTCCTCTTACATCCAATGCTTGTCAGTTAAGATGAGAAACGTGTGAGCTTCGTGAATGATGTAGTTTGTTTGAGCTGAAAAGTGACTGCCCTTACCTGAATCAAAGTCTTGCTTGTAGGAAGACACAGAGCCTGGGATTTAACTCAATTCCAGAAGGGAAACACACAACAAAGTTGTCATCCATGGATCACAATCTGCTTTAAAGCAAGAAGCACGCTCTCGCTTTCTAAAGTCTCTAATACAGCAGGAAACGTGAGTGTGCTCAGAAGAAAAGAACGGTGTTTCCTATACATATGGACCATATGTAGTTCAACTCTAATTGAAATTGATACAAAGCAAAGGTCCTCTAACATCCAATGCTTCTCAGTTAAGAGGAGAAACGTGTGAGCTTTGTGTACGATGTAGTTCGTTTGAGCTGTAAAGTAACTGCCCTTACCTGAAATGAAGTCTTTCTTGTAGGAAGACTCAGATCCTGGGATTTATCTCCATTTCTATAGTGAAACACACAACAGAGTTCTCATCCATTGATCACACTCTGCTCTAGAGCAAGAAGCACGCTCTTCCTTTACAGTGTCTATAATACAGCAGGAAACGTGAGTGTGCTCAGAACAAAAGAATGGTGTTTCCTACCCATAGGGACCATATCTAGTCCAACTCTGCTTCTGACACTGAAACAAACCACAGGTCCTCTAACATCCAATGCTTGTCAGTTAAGATGACAAACGTGTGAGCTTAGTGAACGAGTAGTTCGTTAGAGCTGAAAAGTAACTGCCCTTACCTGAAATGAAGTCTTGCTTGTAGGAAGATTTAGAGCCTGGGATTTTACTCCATTTCTGAAGTGAAACACACAACAGAGTTCTCATCCATTGATCACACTCTGCTTTAGAGCAAGAAGCACGCACTAGCTTTCTAGAGTCTCTAAGACAGCAGGAAATTTGAGTGTGCTGAGAACAAAAGAACGGTGTTTTCTACATATACGGACCATATCTAGTCCAACTCTGCTTCTGAAACTCACACAAAGCACGGGTCCTCTAACATCCAATGCTTGTCAGTTAAGATGAGAAACGTGTAGCTTCATGAACGATGTAGTTCGTTTGAGCTGAAAAGTGACTGCCTTTACCTGAAATGAAGTCTTGCTTGTAGGAAGACACAGAGCATGGAATTTAACTCCATTTCTGAAGGAAAATACACAGCAGAGTTCTCATCCATGGATCACACTCTGCTTTAGGGAAAGAAGCAAGCTCTTGCTTTCTAGAGTCTCTAATACAGCAGGAAACGTGAGTGTGCTCAGAACAAAAGAACGGTGTTTCCTACACATACGGACCATATCTAGTCCAACTCTGCTTCTGAAACTGAACAAACCACAGGTCCTCTAACATCCAATGCTTGTCAGTTAAGATGAGAAACGTGTGAGCTTCATGAACGGTGTAGATCGTTGGAGCTGTAAAGTAACTGCACTTACCTGAAACGTATTCTTGATTGTAGGAAGACTCAGAGCCTGGGATTTAACTCCATTTCTGAAGGGAAACACACAACACAGTTCTCATCCATGGACCACACTCTGCTTTAGAGCAAGAAGCACGCTCTTGCTTTCTAGAGTCTCTAATACAGCAGGAAACGTGAGTGTGCTCAGTAGAAAATAACGTTGTTTCCTATACATAGGGACCATATCTAGTTCAACTCTACTTGAAATTGATACAAAGCAAAGGTCCTCTAACATCCAATGCTTGTCAGTTAATATGACAAACGTGTGAGCTTCGTGAAGAATGGAGTTCGTTTGAGCTGACAAGTGACCGCCCTGACCTGAAACGAGGTCTTGCTTGTAGGAAGACTCAGAGCCTGGGATTTAACTCAATTTCTGAAGTGAAACACACAACACAGTTCTCATCCATTGATCATAGTCTGCTTTAGAGCAAGAAGCACGCTCTAGCTTTCTAGAGTCTCTAAGACAGCAAGAAAAATGAGTGTGATGAGAACACAAGAACAGTGTTTCCTACATATACGGACCATATCTAGTCCAACTCTGCTCTTGAAACTGATACAAAGCACTGGTCCTCTAACATCCAATGCTTGTCAGTTAAGATGAGAAACGTGTGAGCTTCGTGACCGATGTAGTTCGTTTGAGCTGAAAAGTGACTGCCCTTACCTGAAATGAAGTCTTGCTTGTAGGAAGACTCAGAGCCTGGGATTTAACTCAGTTCCTGAAGGGAAACACACAACACAGTTCTCTTCCGTGGATCACACTCTGCTTTAAAGCAAGAAGCACGCTCTTGCTTTCTAGAGTCTCTAATACAGCAGGAAACGTTAGTGTGCTCAGAAGAAAAGAACGGTGTTTTCTATACATACGGACCATATGTAGTTCAACTCTAATTGAAATTGATACAAAGCAAAGGTCCTCTAAAATCCAATGCTTGTCAGTTAAGATGACAAACGTTTGAGCTTAGTGAACGAGTAGTTCGTTAGAGTTGTAAAGTAACTGCCCTTACCTGAAACGAAGTCTTGCTTGTAGGAAGGTTCAGAGCCTGGGATTTTACTCCATTTCTGAAGTGAAACACACAACAGAGTTCTCTTCCACTGATCACACTCTGCTTTAGAGCAAGAAGCACGCTCTAGCTTTCTAGAGTCTCTAAGACAGCAGGAAAATTGAATGTGCTGAGAACAAAAGAACGATGTTTCCTACATATACGGACCATATCTAGTCCAACTCTGCTTCTGAAACTGATACAAAGCACTGGTCCTCTTACATCCAATGCTTGTCAGTTAAGATGAGAAACGTGTGAGCTTCGTGAATGATGTAGTTTGTTTGAGCTGAAAAGTGACTGCCCTTACCTGAATCAAAGTCTTGCTTGTAGGAAGACACAGAGCCTGGAATATAACTATATTTCTGAAGGGAAACACACTGCAGAGTTCTCATCCATGGATCACACTCTGCTTTAGGGAAAGATGCAAGCTCTTGCTTTTTAGAGTCTCTAAGACAGCAGGAAAATTGAGTGTGCTGAGAACAAAAGAACGGTGTTTCCTACATATACGGACCATATCTAATCCAACTCTGCTTCTGAAACTGAAACAAACCACCGGTCCACTAACATCCAATGCTTGTCAGTTAAGATGAGAAACGTGTGAGCTTCAACAGCAATGTAGTTCCTTTGAGCTGAAAAGTGACTGCCCTTACCTGAAACGAAGTCTTAATTTTAGGAAGACACAGAGCCTGGTTTTTAACTCCATTTCTGAAGGGAAACAAACAATAGTTCTCATCCATGGATCACATTCTGCTTTAGAGCAAGAAGCACGCCCTTGTTTTCTAGATTCTCTAATACAGCAAGAAACATGAGTGTGCTCAGAACAAAAGAACGGTGTTTCCTACACATACGGACCATATCTAGTCCAAATATGCTTCTGAAACTGAAACAAACCACCGGGCCACTAACATCCAATGCTTGTCATTTAAGTAGAGAAACGTGTGAGCTTTGTGAACGATGTAGTTTGTTTGAGCTGAAAAGTGACTACCCTTACCTGAAACGAGGTCTTGCTTGTAGGAAGACTCAGAGCCTGGTTTAACTCCATTTCTGAAGTGAAACATACAGCAGAGTTCTCATATATAGATCACACTCTGCTTTAGAGCAAGAAGCACGCTCTTGCTTTCCAGAGTCTCTAAGACAGCAGGAAACGTGAGTGTGCTCAGAACAAAAGAACGGTGTTTCCTACACATATGGACCATATCTAGTCCAACTCTGCTTCTGGAACTGAAACAAAGCACTGGTCCTCTAACATCCAATGCTTGTCAGTTAAGATGGGAAACTTGTTAGCTTGGTGAACTATGTAGTTCGTTTGAGCTGAAAAGTGACTACCCTTACCTGAAAAGATGTCTTGCTTGTAGGAAGACACAGAGCAAGGGATTTAACTCCATTTCTGAAGGGAAACACACAGCAGAATTCTAATCCATGGATCACACTCTGCTTTAGAGCAAGAAGCACGCTCTTGCTTTCCAGATTCTCTAATACAGCAGGAAACGTGAGTCTGCTCATAACAAAAGAACGGTGTTTCCTACACATACGGACCATATCTAGTGCAACTCTGATTCTGACACTGAAACAAACCACAGGTCCTCTAACATCCAATGCTTTTCAGTTAAGATGAGAAACGTGTGAGCTTCGTGAACAATGTAGTTCGTTTGAGCTGTAAAGTAACTGCCCTTACCTGAAACTAAGTTTTTCTTGTAGGAAGACTCAGAGCCTGGGATTTAACTCCATTTTAAAAGTGAAACACACGACAGAGTTCTCATCCATTGATCACTCTGCTTTAGAGCAAGAAGCACGCTCTAGCTTTCTAGAGTCTCTAAGACAACAAGAAAATTGGGTGTGATGAGAACAAAAGAACGGTGTTTCCTACACATACGGACCATTTCAAGTCCATCTCTGCTTCTGAAACTGATACAAAGCACTGGTCCTCTAACATCCAATGCTTGTCAGTTAAGATGAGAAACGTGTGAGCTTCGTGAACGAAGTAGTTCGTTTGAGCTGAAAAGTGACTGCTCTTACCTGAATCGAAGTCTTGCTTGTAGGAACACACAGAGCCTGGAATTTAACTCCATTTGTGAAGGGAAAAACACAGCAAAGTTCTCATCCATGGATCACACTCTGCTTTAGGGAAAGAAGCAAGCTCTTGCTTTCTAGAGTCTCTAATACAGCAGGAAACGTGAGTGTGCTCAGAACAAAAGAACGGTGTTTCCTACACATATGGACCATATCTAGTAAAACTCTGCTTCTGAAACTGAAACAAACCACAGTTCCTCTAACATCTAATGCTTGTCACTTAAGATGAGAAACGTGTGAGCTTCGTGAATGATGTAGTTCATTTGAGCTGTAAGGTAACAGCCATCCAGAAACGAAGACTTGCTTGTCGGAAGACTCAGAGCCTGGGATTTAAGTCAATTTCTGAATTGAAACACACAACACAGTTCTCATCCTTTGATCACACTCTGCTTTAGAGCCAGAAGCACGCTCTAGCTTTCTAGAGTCTCTAAGACAGCAGGAAAAATGAGTGTGATGAGAACAAAAGAACGGTGTTTCCTACATATACGGACCATATCTAGTGCAACCCTGCTTCTGAAACTGATACAAAGCACTGGTCCTCTAACATCCAATGCTTATCAGTTAAGATGAGAAACGTGTGAGCTTCGTGAACGATGTTGTTCGTTTGAGCTGTAAAGTAACTGCCCTTACCTGAAACAAAGTCTTGCTTGTAGGAAGACTCAGAGCCTGGGATTTAACTCAATTACTGTAGTAAAACACGAAACACAGTTCTCATCCATGGATCACACTCTGCTTTAGGGAAAGAAGAAAGCTCTTGCTTTCTAGAGTCTCTAATACAGCAGGAAACGTGAGTGTGCTCAGAACAAAAGAACGGTGTTTCCTACACATACGGACCATATCTAGTAAAACTCTGCTTCTGAAACTGAAACAAAGCACAGTTCCTCTAACATCTAATGCTTGTCAGTTAAGATGAGAAACTTGTGAGCTTCGTGAATGATGTAGTTCGTATGAGCTGTAAGGTAACTGCCTTACCTGAAACGAAGTCTTGCTTGTCGGAAGACTCAGAGCCTGGGATTTAACTCAATTCCTGTAGTAAAACACGAAACACAGTTCTCATCCATGGATCACACTCTACTTTAAAGCAAGAAGCACGCTCTTGCTTTCTAGAGTCTCTAATACAGCAGGAAACGTGAGTGTGCTCAGAACAAAAGAATGGTGTTTCCTATACATACGGACCATATGTAGTTCAACTCTAATTGAAATTGATACAAAGCAAAGTTCCTCTTAACATCCAATGCTTGTCAGTTAAGATGACAAACGTGTGACCTTAGTGAACGAGTAGTTCGTTAGAGCTGTAAAGTAACTGCCCTTACATGAAACGAATTCTTGCTTGTAGGAAGATTCAGTGCCTGGGATTATACTCCATTTCTGAAGTGAAACACACAACAGAGTTCTCATCCATTGATCACACTCTGCTTTAGAGCAAGAAGCACGCTCTAGCTTTCTAGAGTCTCTAAGACAGCAGGAAAATTGAGTGTGCTGAGAACAAAAGAACGGTGTTTCCTACATATACGGACCATATCTAGTCAAACTCTGCTTCTGAAACTGATACAAAGCACTGGTCCTCTAACATCCAATTCTTGTCAGT
Organism: Onychomys leucogaster; assembly: GCA_949786385.1. Classification (NCBI taxonomy): domain Eukaryota; kingdom Metazoa; phylum Chordata; class Mammalia; order Rodentia; family Cricetidae; genus Onychomys; species Onychomys leucogaster. Next base: position 1,475,642 of record CATKUP010000037.1, on the reverse strand, counting down.
TAAGATGAGAAACGTGTGAGCTTCATGAGCAATGTAGTTCCTTTGAGCTGAAAAGTGACTGCCTTACCTGAAATGAAGTCTTGATTTTAGGAAGACACAAAGCCTGGTTTTTAACTCCATTTCTGAAGGGAAACAAACAGAATAGTTCTCATCCATGGATCACATTCTGCTTTAGAGCAAGAAGCACGCTCTTGTTTTCTAGATTCTCTAATACAGCAGGAAACGTGAGTGTGCTCAGAACAAAAGAACGGTGTTTCCTACACATACGGACCATATCTAGTCCAAATATGCTTCTGAAACTGAAACAAACCACCGGTCCACTAACATCCAAAGCTTGTCAGTTATGATGAGAAACGTGTGAGCTTCGTGAATGATGTAGTTTGTTTGAGCTGTAAAGTAACTGCCCTTACCTGAAACGAAGTCTTGCTTGTAGGAAGACTCAGAGCCTGGGATTTAACTCCATTTCTGAAGTGAAACACACAACAGAGTTCTCATATATAGATAACACTCTGCTTTAGAGCAAGAAGCACGCTCTTGCTTTCTAGAGTCTCTAACACAGCAGGAAACTTGAGTGTGCTCAGAACAAAGGAACGGTGTTTCCTACACATACGGACCATATCTAGTCCAACTCAGCTTCTGAAACTGATATAAAGCACTGGTCCTCTAACATCCAATTCTTGTCAGTTACCATGAGAAACGTGTGAGCTTCGTGAACAATGTAGTTCCTTTGAGCTGAAAAGTGACAGCCCTTACCTGAAACGAAGTCTTGATTTTAAGAAGACACAGAGCCTGGGATTTAACTCCATTTCTGAAGGGAAACAAACAGAATAGTTCTCATCCATGGATCACATTCTGCTTTAGAGCAAGAAGCATGCTCTTTTTTCTAGATTCTCTAATACAGCAGAAAACGTGAGTGTGCTCAGAAAAAAGAACGGTGTTTCCTACACATAAGGACCATATCTAGTCCAACTCTGCCTCTGAAACTGAAACAAACCACCGGGCCACTAACATCCAATGCTTGTCAGTTAAGTAGAGAAACGTGTGAGCTTTGTGAACGATGTAGTTTGTTTGAGCTGAAAAGTGACTGCCCTTACCTGAAACGAGGTCTTGCTTGTAGGAAGACTCAGAGCCTGGTTTAACTCCATTTCTGAAGTGAAACATACAGCAGAGTTCTCATATATAGATCACACTCTGCTTTAGAGCAAGAAGCACGCTCTTGCTTTCCAGAGTCTCTAAGACAGCAGGAAACGTGAGTGTGCTCAGAACAAAAGAACGGTGTTTCCTACACATATGGACCATATCTAGTCCAACTCTGCTTCTGAAACTGAAACAAAGCACTGGTCCTCTAACATCCAATGCTTGTCAGTTAAGATGGGAAACTTGTTAGCTTTGTGAACTATGTAGTTCGTTTGAGCGGAAAAGTGACTACCCTTACCTGAAACGATGTCTTGCTTGTAGGAAGACACAGAGCCAGGGATTTAACTCCATTTCTGAAGGGAAACACACAGCAGAATTCTAATCCATGGATCACACTCTGCTTTAGAGCAAGAAGCACGCTCTTGCTTTCCAGATTCTCTAATACAGCAGGAAACGTGAGTCTGCTCAGAACAAAAGAACGGTGTTTCCTACACATACGGACCATATCTACTGCAACTCTGATTCTAACACTGAAACAAAACACAGGTCATCTAACATCCAATGCTTTTCAGTTAAGATGAGAAACGTGTGAGCTTCGTGAACGATGTAGTTCGTTTGAGCTGTAAAGTAACTGCCCTTACCTGAAACGAATTCTTGTTTGTAGGAAGACTCAGAGCCTGGGAATTAACTCCTTTTCTGAAGAGAAACACACAGCAGAGTTCTCATATATAGATCACACTCTGCTTTAGAGCAAGAAGCACGCTCTTGCTTTCTAGAGACTCTAAGAAAGCAGGAAACATGAGTGTGCTGAGAACAAAAGAACGGTGTTTCCTACATATACGGACCATAGCTATTCCAACTCTGCCTCTGAAATTAATACAAAGCACATGTCCTCTAACATCCAATGCTTGTCATTTAAGATGAGAAACGTGTGAGCTTCGTGAACGAGGTAGTTCGTTAGAGCGGAAAAGTGACTGCCCTACCTGAAATGACGTAGTGCTTGTGGGAAGACACAGACCCTGGGATTTAACTCCATTTCTGAAGTGAAACACACAGCAGAGTTCTCATCCATTGATCACACTCTGCTTTAGAGCAAGAAGCATGCTCTAGCTTTCTAGAGTCTCTAAGACAACAGGAAACGTGAGTGTGCTGAGAACAAAAGAACGGTGTTTCCTATATACACAGACCATATCTATTCCAACTCTGCTTCTCAAACTGATACAAAGCTCTGGTCCTCTAATATCCGATGCTTGTCAGTTAAGATGAGAAACGTGTGAGCTTCGTGAAGTATGTAGTTCGTTTGAGCTGAAAAGTGACTGCCCTTACCTGAAACGAAGTCTTTATTTTAGGAAGACACAGAGCCTGGGATTTAACTCCATTTCTGAAGGGAAACACACACACAGCATAGTTCTCATCCATGGATCAAACTCTGCTTAGAGCAAGAAGAATGCACTTGCTTTCTAGAATCTCTAATACAGCAGGAAACATGAGTGTGCTCAGAACAAAAGAACGGTGTTTCCTACACATATGAGCCATATCTAGTTCAACTCTGCTTCTGAAACTGATAGAAAGCACTGGTCCTCTAACACCGAATGCTTGTCAGTTAAGATCAGAAACGTGTTAGCTTCGTGAACGATGTAGTTCGTTTGAGCTTAAAAGTGACTGCCCTTCCCTGAAACGAAGGCTTGCATGTTGGAAGACACAGAGCCTGGGATTTAAATCCATTTCTGAAGTGAAACACACAGCATAGTTCTCATCCATGGATCACACTCTGCTTCAGAGCAAGAAGCACGCTCTTGCTTTCTAGATTCTCTAATATAGCATGAAACGTGGTTGTGCTCAGAACAAAAGAACTGTGTTTCCTACACATACGGACCATATCTAGTGCAACTCTGCTTGTGAAACTGAAACAAACCACAGGTCCTCTAACATCCAATGCTTGTCATTTAAAATGAGAAACGTGTGAGCTTCGTGAAGTATGTAGTTTGTTTGAGCCTAAAAGTGACTGCCATTACCTGAAACGAAGTCTTTATTTTAGGAAGACACAGAGCCTGGGATTTAACTCCATGTCTGAAGGGAAACACACAGCATAGTTCTCATCCATGGATCAAACTCTGCTTTAGAGCAAGAAGAATGCTCTTGCTTCATAGAATCTCTAATACAGCAGGAAACATAAGTGTGCTCAGAAAAAAAGAACGGTGTTTCCTACACATACGAGTCATATCTAGTTCAACTCTGCTTCTGAAACTGAAACATACCACAGGTCCTCTAACATCCAATGCTTGTCAGTTAAGATGAGAAACGTGTGAGCTTCATGAAGGATGTAGTTTGTTTGAGCTGTAAAGTAAGTGACCTTACCTGAAACGAAGTCTTGCTCGTAGGAAGACTCAGAGCCTGGGATTTAACTCCATTTCTGAAGTGAAACACACAGCAGAGTTCTCATCCACTGATCACACTCTGCTTTAGAGCAAGAAGCACGCTCTTGCTTTCTAGAGTCTCTAAGACAGCAAGAAACATGAGTGTGGTGAGAACAAAAGAACGGTGTTTCCTACATATACAGACCATATCTAGTAAAACTCTGCCTCCTAAATTGATACAAAGCACAGGTCCTCTAACATGCAATGCTTGTTATTTAAGATGAGAAACGTGTGAGCTTTGTGAACGACGTTGTTCATTTGAGCTGAAAAGTGACTGTCCTTACCTGAAACGAAGTAGTGATTGTAGGAAGACACAGAGCCTGGGATTTAACTCCATTTCTGAAGTGAAACACACATCAGAGTTCTCATCCATTAATGACACTCTGCTTTAGAGCAAGAAGCACGCTCTTGCTTTCCAGAGTCACTAAGACAGCAGGAAACCTGAGCGTGATTAGAACAAAAGAACGTTGTATCCTACACATACGGACCATATCTAGTCCATCTCTGCTTGTGAAACTGTAACAAACCACAGGTCCACTAACATCCAATGCTTGTCAGTTAAGATGAGAAACGTGTGAGCTTCGTGAACGATGTAGTTCGTTTGAGCTATAAAGTAACTGCCCTTACCACAAACGAATTCTTGTTTGTAGGAAGACTCAGAGCCTGGGATTTAACTCCATTCCTGAAGTGAAACACACAGCTGAGTTCTCATCCATTGATCACACTCTGCTTTAGAGCAAGAAGCACGCTCTAGCTTTCTAGAGTCTCTAAGACAGCAGGAAACGTGAGTGTGCTGAGAACAAAAGAACGGTGTTTCCTACATATACGGACCATAGCTATTCCAACTCTGCCTCTGAAATTAATACAAAGCACATGTCCTCTAACATCCAATGCTTGTCATTTAAGATGAGAAACGTGTGAGCTTCGTGAACGAGGTAGTTCGTTAGAGCGGAAAAGTGACTGCCCTACCTGAAATGACGTAGTGCTTGTGGGAAGACACAGACCCTGGGATTTAACTCCATTTCTGAAGTGAAACACACAGCAGAGTTCTCATCCATTGATCACACTCTGCTTTAGAGCAAGAAGCATGCTCTAGCTTTCTAGAGTCTCTAAGACAACAGGAAACGTGAGTGTGCTGAGAACAAAAGAACGGTGTTTCCTACATACACAGACCATATCTATTCCAACTCTGCTTCTCAAACTGATAGAAAGCTCTGGTCCTCTAATATCCGATGCTTGTCAGTTAAGATGAGAAACGTGTGAGCTTCGTGAACGGTGTAGTTCGTTTGAGCTGGAAAGAAACTGCCCTTACCTGATTCGAAGTCTTGCTTGTAGGAAGACTCAGAGCATGGCATTTAACGCCATTTCTGAAGGGAAACACACAGCATAGTTCTCATCCATGGATCACACTCTGCTTCAGAGCAAGAAGCACGCTCTTGCTTTCTAGATTCTCTAATATAGCATGAAACGTTGTTGTGCTCAGAACAAAAGGACTGTGTTTCCTACACATACGGACCATATCTAGCCCACCTCTGCTTGTGAAACTGAAACAAACCACAGGTCCTCTAACATCCAATGCTTGTCAGTTAAGATAGAGAAACGTGTGAGCTTCGTGAAGTATGTAGTTCGTTTGAGCTGAAAAGTGACTGCCCTTACCTGAAACGAAGTCTTTATTTTAGGAAGACACAGAGCCTGGGATTTAACTCCATTTCTGAAGGGAAACACACACACAGCATAGTTCTCATCCATGGATCAAACTCTGCTTAGAGCAAGAAGAATGCACTTGCTTTCTAGAATCTCTAATACAGCAGGAAACATGAGTGTGCTCAGAACAAAAGAACGGTGTTTCCTACACATATGAGCCATATCTAGTTCAACTCTGCTTCTGAAACTGATAGAAAGCACTGGTCCTCTAACACCGAATGCTTGTCAGTTAAGATCAGAAACGTGTTAGCTTCGTGAACGATGTAGTTCGTTTGAGCTTAAAAGTGACTGCCCTTCCCTGAAACGAAGGCTTGCATGTTGGAAGACACAGAGCCTGGGATTTAAATCCATTTCTGAAGTGAAACACACAGCATAGTTCTCATCCATGGATCACACTCTGCTTCAGAGCAAGAAGCACGCTCTTGCTTTCTAGATTCTCTAATATAGCATGAAACGTGGTTGTGCTCAGAACAAAAGAACTGTGTTTCCTACACATACGGACCATATCTAGTGCAACTCTGCTTGTGAAACTGAAACAAACCACAGGTCCTCTAACATCCAATGCTTGTCATTTAAAATGAGAAACGTGTGAGCTTCGTGAAGTATGTAGTTTGTTTGAGCCTAAAAGTGACTGCCATTACCTGAAACGAAGTCTTTATTTTAGGAAGACACAGAGCCTGGGATTTAACTCCATGTCTGAAGGGAAACACACAGCATAGTTCTCATCCATGGATCAAACTCTGCTTTAGAGCAAGAAGAATGCTCTTGCTTCATAGAATCTCTAATACAGCAAGAAAAATAAGTGTGCTCAGAAAAAAAGAACGGTGTTTCCTACACATACGAGTCATATCTAGTTCAACTCTGCTTCTGAAACTGAAACATACCACAGGTCCTCTAACATCCAATGCTTGTCAGTTAAGATGAGAAACGTGTGAGCTTCATGAAGGATGTAGTTTGTTTGAGCTGTAAAGTAAGTGACCTTACCTGAAACGAAGTCTTGCTCGTAGGAAGACTCAGAGCCTGGGATTTAACTCCATTTCTGAAGTGAAACACACAGCAGAGTTCTCATCCACTGATCACACTCTGCTTTAGAGCAAGAAGCACGCTCTTGCTTTCTAGAGTCTCTAAGACAGCAAGAAACATGAGTGTGGTGAGAACAAAAGAACGGTGTTTCCTACATATACAGACCATATCTAGTAAAACTCTGCCTCCTAAATTGATACAAAGCACAGGTCCTCTAAAATGCAATGCTTGTTATTTAAGATGAGAAACGTGTGAGCTTTGTGAACGACGTTGTTCATTTGAGCTGAAAAGTGACTGTCCTTACCTGAAACGAAGTAGTGATTGTAGGAAGACACAGAGCCTGGGATTTAACTCCATTTCTGAAGTGAAACACACATCAGAGTTCTCATCCATTAATGACACTCTGCTTTAGAGCAAGAAGCACGCTCTTGCTTTCCAGAGTCACTAAGACAGCAGGAAACCTGAGCGTGATTAGAACAAAAGAACGTTGTATCCTACACATACGGACCATATCTAGTCCATCCCTGCTTGTGAAACTGTAACAATCCACAGGTCCACTAACATCCAATGCTTGTCAGTTAAGATGAGAAACGTGTGAGCTTCGTGAACGATGTAGTTCGTTTGAGCTATAAAGTAACTGCCCTTACCACAAACGAATTCTTGTTTGTAGGAAGACTCAGAGCCTGGGATTTAACTCCATTCCTGAAGTGAAACACACAGCTGAGTTCTCATCCATTGATCACACTCTGCTTTAGAGCAAGAAGCATGCTCTAGCTTTCTAGAGTCTCTAAGACAGCAGGAAACGTGAGTGTGCTGAGAACAAAAGAACGGTGTTTCCTACATACACCGACCATATCTAGTCCAACTCTGCTTGTGAAACTGAAACAAACCACAGGTCCACTAACATCCAATGCTTGTCAGTTAAGATGAGAAACGTGTGAGCTTCGTGAACGATGTAGTTCGTTTGAGCTGTAAAGTAACTGCCCTTACCTTAAACGAATTCTTCTTTGTAGGAAGACTCAGAGCCTGGGAATTAACTCCTTTTCTGAAGAGAAACACACAGCAGAGTTCTCATATATAGATCTCACTCTGCTTTAGAGCAAGAAGCACGCTCTTGCTTTCTAGAGACTCTAAGAAAGCAGGAAACATGAGTGTGCTGAGAACAAAAGAACGGTGTTTCCTACATATACGGACCATAACTATTCCAACTCTGCCTCTGAAATTAATACAAAGCACATGTCCTCTAACATCCAATGCTTGTCATTTAAGATGAGCAACGTGTGAGCTTCGTGAACGAGGTAGTTCGTTAGAGCGGAAAAGTGACTGCCCTACCTGAAATGACGTAGTGCTTGTAGGAAGACACAGACCCTGGGATTTAACTCCATTTCTGAAGTGAAACACACAGCAGAGTTCTCATCCATTGATCACACTCTGCTTTAGAGCAAGAAGCATGCTCTAGCTTTCTAGAGTCTCTAAGACAGCAGGAAACGTGAGTGTGCTGAGAACAAAAGAACGGTGTTTCCTACATACACAGACCATATCTATTCCAACTCTGCTTCTCAAACTGATACAAAGCTCTGGTCCTCTAATATCCGATGCTTGTCAGTTAAGATGAGAAACGTGTGAGCTTCGTGAACGGTGTAGTTCCTTTGAGCTGTAAAGAAACTGCCCTTACCTGATTCGAAGTCTTGCTTGTAGGAAGACTCAGAGCATGGCATTTAACGCCATTTCTGAAGGGAAACACACAGCATAGTTCTCATCCATGGATCACACTCTGCTTCAGAGCAAGAAGCACGCTCTTGCTTTCTAGATTCTCTAATATAGCATGAAACGTGGTTGTGCTCAGAACAAAAGGACTGTGTTTCCTACACATACGGACCATATCTAGCCCACCTCTGCTTGTGAAACTGAAACAAACCACAGGTCTCTAACATCCAATGCTTGTCAGTTAAGATGAGAAACGTGTGAGTTTCGTGAAGTATGTAGTTCGTTTGAGCTGAAAAGTGACTGCCCTTACCTGAAACGAAGTCTTTATTTTAGGAAGACACAGAGCCTGGGATTTAACTCCATTTCTGAAGGGAAACACACAGCATAGTTCTCATCCATGGATCAAACTCTGCTTTAGAGCAAGAAGAATGCACTTGCTTTCTAGAATCTCTAATACAGCAGGAAACATGAGTGTGCTCAGAACAAAAGAACGGTGTTTCCTACACATATGAGCCATATCTAGTTCAACTCTGCTTCTGAAACTGATAGAAAGCACTGGTCCTCTAAAATCCAATACTTGTCAGTTAAGATCAGAAACGTTTTAGCTTCGTGAACGATGTAGTTCGTTTGAGCTTAAAAGTGACTGCCCTTCCCTGAAACGAAGGCTTGCATGTTGGAAGACACAGAGCCTGGGATTTAAATCCATTTCTGAAGTGAAACACACAGCATAGTTCTCATCCATGGATCACACTCTGCTTCAGAGCAAGAAGCACGCTCTTGCTTTCTAGATTCTCTAATATAGCATGAAACGTGGTTGTGCTCAGAACAAAAGAACTGTGTTTCCTACACATCCGGACCGTATCTAGTCCAACTCTGCTTGTGAAACTGAAACAAACCACAGGTCCTCTAACATGCAATGCTTTTCCGTTAAGATGAGAACCATGTGTGCTTCTTAAATGATGTAGTTCGTCTAAGCTGTAAAGAAACTACCCTTACCTGAAATGAATTCTTGTTTGTAGGTAGAATCAGAGCCTGGAATTTAACTCCATTTCTGTAGTGAAGCACACTGCAGAGTTCTCATCCCTTGATCACACTCTGCTTTAGAGCAAGAAGCACGCTCTAGCTTTCTAGAGTCTCTAAGACAGCAAGAAACGTGAGTGTGCTGAGAACAAAAGAAAGGTGTTTCCTACACCTAGGGACCATATCTAGTCCAACTCTGCTGCTGAAACTGATACAATGCACTGGTGCTCTAACATCCAATGCATGTCAGTAAAGATGAGAAACATGTGAGCTTCGTGAACGATGTAGTTAGTTTTAGCTGAAAAGTGACTGCCCTACTTGAAACAGAGTATTGCTTATAGGAAGACACAGAGCCTGGAATTTAACCCCATTTCTGAAGGAAAACACACAGCATAGTTCAAATCCATGGATCACACTCTGCTTTAGAGCAAGAAGCACGCTCTTGCTTTCTAGAGTCTCTAAGACAGCAGGAAACATGAGTGTGCTGAGAACAATGAACGGTGTTTCCTACACATACGGACCATATCTAGTCCAACTCTGCTGCTGAAACTGATACAAAGCACTGGTCCTCTAACATCCGATGCTGGTCAGTTAAGATAGAAATGTGTGAGCTTCGTGAATGATGTAGTTCTTTTGAGCTGTAAAGTAACTGCCCTTACCTGAAACGAAGTGTTGCTTGTAGGAAGAATCAGAGCCTGGGAATTAACTCCATTTCTGAAGAGAAACACACATCAGAGTTCTCATCCATTAATGACACTCTGCTTTAGAGCAAGAAGCACGCTCTTGCTTTCCAGAGTCACTAAGACAGCAGGAAACCTGAGCGTGATTAGAACAAAAGAACGTTGTATCCTACACATACGGACCATATCTAGTCCATATCTGCTTGTGAAACTGTAACAAACCACAGGTCCACAAACATCCAATGCTTGTCAGTTAAGATGAGAAACGTGTGAGCTTCGTGAACGATGTAGTTCGTTTGAGCTATAAAGTAACTGCCCTTACCACAAACGAATTCTTGTTTGTAGGAAGACTCAGAGCCTGGGATTTAACTCCATTCCTGAAGTGAAACACACAGCAGAGTTCTCATCCATTGATCACACTCTGCTTTAGAGCAAGAAGCATGCTCTAGCTTTCTAGAGTCTCTAAGACAGCAGGAAACGTGAGTGTGCTGAGAACAAAAGAACGGTGTTTCCTACATACACCGACCATATCTAGTCCAACTCTGCTTGTGAAACTGAAACAAACCACAGGTCCACTAACATCCAATGCTTGTCAGTTAAGATGAGAAACGTGTGAGCTTCGTGAATGATGTAGTTCGTTTGAGCTGTAAAGTAACTGCCCTTACCTTAAACGAATTCTTGTTTGTAGGAAGACTCAGAGCCTGGGAATTAACTCCTTTTCTGAAGAGAAACACACAGCAGAGTTCTCATATATAGATCTCACTCTGCTTTAGAGCAAGAAGCACGCTCTTGCTTTCTAGAGACTCTAAGAAAGCAGGAAACATGAGTGTGCTGAGAACAAAAGAACGGTGTTTCCTACATATACGGACCATAACTATTCCAACTCTGCCTCTGAAATTAATACAAAGCACATGTCCTCTAACATCCAATGCTTGTCATTTAAGATGAGCAACGTGTGAGCTTCGTGAACGAGGTAGTTCGTTAGAGCGGAAAAGTGACTGCCCTACCTGAAATGACGTAGTGCTTGTAGGAAGACACAGACCCTGGGATTTAACTCCATTTCTGAAGTGAAACACACAGCAGAGTTCTCATCCATTGATCACACTCTGCTTTAGAGCAAGAAGCATGCTCTAGCTTTCTAGAGTCTCTAAGACAGCAGGAAACGTGAGTGTGCTGAGAACAAAAGAACGGTGTTTCCTACATACACAGACCATATCTATTCCAACTCTGCTTCTCAAACTGATACAAAGCTCTGGTCCTCTAATATCCGATGCTTGTCAGTTAAGATGAGAAACGTGTGAGCTTCGTGAACGGTGTAGTTCCTTTGAGCTGTAAAGAAACTGCCCTTACCTGATTCGAAGTCTTGCTTGTAGGAAGACTCAGAGCATGGCATTTAACGCCATTTCTGAAGGGAAACACACAGCATAGTTCTCATCCATGGATCACACTCTGCTTCAGAGCAAGAAGCACGCTCTTGCTTTCTAGATTCTCTAATATAGCATGAAACGTGGTTGTGCTCAGAACAAAAGGACTGTGTTTCCTACACATACGGACCATATCTAGCCCACCTCTGCTTGTGAAACTGAAACAAACCACAGGTCCTCTAACATCCAATGCTTGTCAGTTAAGATGAGAAACGTGTGAGTTTCGTGAAGTATGTAGTTCGTTTGAGCTGAAAAGTGACTGCCCTTACCTGAAACGAAGTCTTTATTTTAGGAAGACACAGAGCCTGGGATTTAACTCCATTTCTGAAGGGAAACACACAGCATAGTTCTCATCCATGGATCAAACTCTGCTTTAGAGCAAGAAGAATGCACTTGCTTTCTAGAATCTCTAATACAGCAGGAAACATGAGTGTGCTCAGAACAAAAGAACGGTGTTTCCTACACATATGAGCCATATCTAGTTCAACTCTGCTTCTGAAACTGATAGAAAGCACTGGTCCTCTAAAATCCAATACTTGTCAGTTAAGATCAGAAACGTTTTAGCTTCGTGAACGATGTAGTTCGTTTGAGCTTAAAAGTGACTGCCCTTCCCTGAAACGAAGGCTTGCATGTTGGAAGACACAGAGCCTGGGATTTAAATCCATTTCTGAAGTGAAACACACAGCATAGTTCTCATCCATGGATCACACTCTGCTTCAGAGCAAGAAGCACGCTCTTGCTTTCTAGATTCTCTAATATAGCATGAAACGTGGTTGTGCTCAGAACAAAAGAACTGTGTTTCCTACACATCCGGACCGTATCTAGTCCAACTCTGCTTGTGAAACTGAAACAAACCACAGGTCCTCTAACATGCAATGCTTTTCCGTTAAGATGAGAACCATGTGTGCTTCTTAAATGATGTAGTTCGTCTAAGCTGTAAAGAAACTACCCTTACCTGAAATGAATTCTTGTTTGTAGGTAGAATCAGAGCCTGGAATTTAACTCCATTTCTGTAGTGAAGCACACTGCAGAGTTCTCATCCCTTGATCACACTCTGCTTTAGAGCAAGAAGCACGCTCTAGCTTTCTAGAGTCTCTAAGACAGCAAGAAACGTGAGTGTGCTGAGAACAAAAGAAAGGTGTTTCCTACACCTAGGGACCATATCTAGTCCAACTCTGCTGCTGAAACTGATACAATGCACTGGTGCTCTAACATCCAATGCATGTCAGTAAAGATGAGAAACATGTGAGCTTCGTGAACGATGTAGTTAGTTTTAGCTGAAAAGTGACTGCCCTACTTGAAACAGAGTATTGCTTATAGGAAGACACAGAGCCTGGAATTTAACCCCATTTCTGAAGGAAAACACACAGCATAGTTCAAATCCATGGATCACACTCTGCTTTAGAGCAAGAAGCACGCTCTTGCTTTCTAGAGTCTCTAAGACAGCAGGAAACATGAGTGTGCTGAGAACAATGAACGGTGTTTCCTACACATACGGACCATATCTAGTCCAACTCTGCTGCTGAAACTGATACAAAGCACTGGTCCTCTAACATCCGATGCTGGTCAGTTAAGATAGAAATGTGTGAGCTTCGTGAATGATGTAGTTCTTTTGAGCTGTAAAGTAACTGCCCTTACCTGAAACGAAGTGTTGCTTGTAGGAAGAATCAGAGCCTGGGAATTAACTCCATTTCTGAAGAGAAACACACATCAGAGTTCTCATCCATTAATGACACTCTGCTTTAGAGCAAGAAGCACGCTCTTGCTTTCCAGAGTCACTAAGACAGCAGGAAACCTGAGCGTGATTAGAACAAAAGAACGTTGTATCCTACACATACGGACCATATCTAGTCCATATCTGCTTGTGAAACTGTAACAAACCACAGGTCCACAAACATCCAATGCTTGTCAGTTAAGATGAGAAACGTGTGAGCTTCGTGAACGATGTAGTTCGTTTGAGCTATAAAGTAACTGCCCTTACCACAAACGAATTCTTGTTTGTAGGAAGACTCAGAGCCTGGGATTTAACTCCATTCCTGAAGTGAAACACACAGCAGAGTTCTCATCCATTGATCACACTCTGCTTTAGAGCAAGAAGCATGCTCTAGCTTTCTAGAGTCTCTAAGACAGCAGGAAACGTGAGTGTGCTGAGAACAAAAGAACGGTGTTTCCTACATACACCGACCATATCTAGTCCAACTCTGCTTGTGAAACTGAAACAAACCACAGGTCCACTAACATCCAATGCTTGTCAGTTAAGATGAGAAACGTGTGAGCTTCGTGAATGATGTAGTTCGTTTGAGCTGTAAAGTAACTGCCCTTACCTTAAACGAATTCTTGTTTGTAGGAAGACTCAGAGCCTGGGAATTAACTCCTTTTCTGAAGAGAAACACACAGCAGAGTTCTCATATATAGATCTCACTCTGCTTTAGAGCAAGAAGCACGCTCTTGCTTTCTAGAGACTCTAAGAAAGCAGGAAACATGAGTGTGCTGAGAACAAAAGAACGGTGTTTCCTACATATACGGACCATAACTATTCCAACTCTGCCTCTGAAATTAATACAAAGCACATGTCCTCTAACATCCAATGCTTGTCATTTAAGATGAGCAACGTGTGAGCTTCGTGAACGAGGTAGTTCGTTAGAGCGGAAAAGTGACTGCCCTACCTGAAATGACGTAGTGCTTGTAGGAAGACACAGACCCTGGGATTTAACTCCATTTCTGAAGTGAACCACACAGCAGAGTTCTCATCCATTGATCACACTCTGCTTTAGAGCAAGAAGCATGCTCTAGCTTTCTAGAGTCTCTAAGACAGCAGGAAACGTGAGTGTGCTGAGAACAAAAGAACGGTGTTTCCTACATACACAGACCATATCTATTCCAACTCTGCTTCTCAAACTGATACAAAGCTCTGGTCCTCTAATATCCGATGCTTGTCAGTTAAGATGAGAAACGTGTGAGCTTCGTGAACGGTGTAGTTCGTTTGAGCTGTAAAGAAACTGCCCTTACCTGATTCGAAGTCTTGCTTGTAGGAAGACTCAGAGCATGGCATTTAACGCCATTTCTGAAGGGAAACACACAGCATAGTTCTCATCCATGGATCACACTCTGCTTCAGAGCAAGAAGCACGCTCTTGCTTTCTAGATTCTCTAATATAGCATGAAACGTGGTTGTGCTCAGAACAAAAGGACTGTGTTTCCTACACATACGGACCATATCTAGCCCACCTCTGCTTGTGAAACTGAAACAAACCACAGGTCCTCTAACATCCAATGCTTGTCAGTTAAGATGAGAAACGTGTGAGTTTCGTGAAGTATGTAGTTCGTTTGAGCTGAAAAGTGACTGCCCTTACCTGAAACGAAGTCTTTATTTTAGGAAGACACAGAGCCTGGGATTTAACTCCATTTCTGAAGGGAAACACACAGCATAGTTCTCATCCATGGATCAAACTCTGCTTTAGAGCAAGAAGAATGCACTTGCTTTCTAGAATCTCTAATACAGCAGGAAACATGAGTGTGCTCAGAACAAAAGAACGGTGTTACCTACACATATGAGCCATATCTAGTTCAACTCTGCTTCTGAAACTGATAGAAAGCACTGGTCCTCTAAAACCCAATACTTGTCAGTTAAGATCAGAAACGTTTTAGCTTCGTGAACGATGTAGTTCGTTTGAGCTTAAAAGTGACTGCCCTTCCCTGAAACGAAGGCTTGCATGTTGGAAGACACAGAGCCTGGGATTTAAATCCATTTCTGAAGTGAAACACACAGCATAGTTCTCATCCATGGATCACACTCTGCTTCAGAGCAAGAAGCACGCTCTTGCTTTCTAGATTCTCTAATATAGCATGAAACGTGGTTGTGCTCAGAACAAAAGAACTGTGTTTCCTACACATACGGACCGTATCTAGTCCAACTCTGCTTGTGAAACTGAAACAAACCACAGGTCCTCTAACATGCAATGCTTTTCCGTTAAGATGAGAACCATGTGTGCTTCTTGAATGATGTAGTTCGTCTAAGCTGTAAAGAAACTACCCTTACCTGAAATGAATTCTTGTTTGTAGGTAGAATCAGAGCCTGGAATTTAACTCCATTTCTGTAGTGAAGCACACTGCAGAGTTCTCATCCCTTGATCACACTCTGCTTTAGAGCAAGAAGTACGCTCTAGCTTTCTAGAGTCTCTAAGACAGCAAGAAACGTGAGTGTGCTGAGAACAAAAGAAAGGTGTTTCCTACACCTAGGGACCATATCTAGTCCAACTCTGCTGCTGAAACTGATACAATGCACTGGTGCTCTAACATCCAATGCATGTCAGTAAAGATGAGAAACATGTGAGCTTCGTGAACGATGTAGTTAGTTTTAGCTGAAAAGTGACTGCCCTACTTGAAACAGAGTATTGCTTATAGGAAGACACAGAGCCTGGAATTTAACCCCATTTCTGAAGGAAAACACACAGCATAGTTCAAATCCATGGATCACACTCTGCTTTAGAGCAAGAAGCACGCTCTTGCTTTCTAGAGTCTCTAAGACAGCAGGAAACATGAGTGTGCTGAGAACAATGAACGGTGTTTCCTACACATACGGACCATATCTAGTCCAACTCTGCTGCTGAAACTGATACAAAGCACTGGTCCTCTAACATCCGATGCTGGTCAGTTAAGATAGAAACGTGTGAGCTTCGTGAATGATGTAGTTCTTTTGAGCTGTAAAGTAACTGCCCTTACCTGAAACGAAGTGTTGCTTGTAGGAAGAATAAGAGCCTGGGAATTAACTCCATTTCTGAAGAGAAACACACAGCAGAGTTCTAATATATAGATCACACTCTGCTTTAGAGCAAGAAGCACGCTTTTGCTTTCTAGAGTCTCTAAGACAGCAGGAAACATGAGTGTGCTTAGAACAAAAGAACGGTGTTTCCTATACATACAGACCATATCTATTCCAACTCTGCTGCTGAAACTGATACAAAGCACTGGTCCTCTAACATCTGATGCTTGTCAGTTAAGATAGAAACGTGTGAGCTTCGTGAACTATGTAGTTTTTGAGCTGTAAAGTAACTGCCCTTACCTGAAAAGAAGTCTTGCTTGTAGGAAGACACAGAGCCTGGATTTAACTCCATTTCTGAAGGGAAACACACAGCATAGTTCTCATCCATAGATCACACTCTGCTTTAGAGCAAGAAGAACGCTCTTGCTTTTTAGAATCTCTAATACAGCAGTAAACTTGAGTGTGCTCAGAACAAAAGAACGGTGTTTCCTACACATACAGACCATATCTAGTTCAACTCTGCTTCTGAAACTGAAACAAACCACAGGTCCTCTAACATCTGATGCTTGTCAGTTAAGATTGGAAACGTGTGAGCTTCGTGAATGATGTAGTTCTTTTGAGCTGTAAAGTAACTGCCCTTACCTGAAAAGAAGTCTTGCTTGTAGGAAGACACAGAGCCTGGATTTAACTCCATTTCTGATGCGAAACACGCAGCATAGTTCTCATCCTTTGATCACACTCTGTTTTAGAGCAAGAAGCACGCTCTTGCTTTCTAGAGTCTCTAAGACAGCAGGAAACATGAGTGTGCTGAGAACAAAAGAACGGTGTTTCCTACACATACGGACCATATCTAGTCCACCTCTGCCTCTTAAATTGATACAAAGCACAAGTCCTCTAACATCCAATGGTTGTCATTTAAGATGAGAAACGTGTTAGCCTCGTGAACGATGTAGTTCGTTTGAGCTGAAAAGTGACTGCCTTTACCTGAAACGAAGTCTTGATTGTAGGAAGACACAGAGACAGGGATTTAACTCCATTTCTGTAGTGAAGCACACTGCAGAGTTCTCATCCCTTGATCACACTCTGCTTTAGAGCAAGAAGCACGCTCTAGCTTTCTAGAGTCTCTAAGACAGCAAGAAACGTGAGTGAGCTGAGAACAAAAGAAAGGTGTTTCCTACACCTAGGGACCATATCTAGTCCAACTCTCCTGCTGAAACTGATACAATGCACTGGTGCTCTAACATCCAATGCATGTCAGTAAAGATGAGAAACATGTGAGCATCGTGAACTATGTAGTTAGTTTTAGCTGAAAAGTGACTGCCCTACTTGAAACCAAGTATTGATTATAGGAAGACACAGAGCCTGGAATTTAACCCCATTTCTGAAGGAAAACACACAGCATAGTTCAAATCCATGGATCACACTCTGCTTTAGAGCAAGAAGCACGCTCTTGCTTTCTAGAGTCTCTAAGACAGCAGGAAACATGAGTGTGCTGAGAACAATGAACGGTGTTTCCTACACATAGGGACCATATCTAGTCCAACTCTGCTGCTGAAACTGATACAAAGCACTGGTCCTCTAACATCCGATGCTGGTCAGTTAAGATAGAAACGTGTGAGCTTCGTGAATGATGTAGTTCTTTTGAGCTGTAAAGTAACTGCCCTTACCTGAAACGAAGTGTTGCTTGTAGGAAGAATCAGAGCCTGGGAATTAACTGCATTTCTGAAGAGAAACACACAGCAGAGTTCTCATATATAGATCACACTCTGCTTTAGAGCAAGAAGCACGCTTTTGCTTTCTAGAGTCTCTAAGACAGCAGTAAAATTGAGTGTGCTCAGAACAAAAGAACGGTGTTTCCTACACATACAGACCATATCTAGTTCACCTCTGCTTCTGATACTGAAACAAACCACAGGTCCTCTAACATCTGATGCTTGTCAGTTAAGATTGGAAACGTGTGAGCTTCGTGAATGATGTAGTTCTTTTGAGCTGTAAAGTAACTGCCCTTACCTGAAAAGAAGTCTTGCTTGTAGGAAGACACAGAGCCTGGATTTAACTCCATTTCTGATGCGAAACACGCAGCATAGTTCTCATCCTTTGATCACACTCTGCTTTAGAGCAAGAAGCACGCTCTTGCTTTCTAGAGTCTCTAAGACAGCAGGAAACATGAGTGTGCTGAGAACAAAAGAATGGGGTTTCCTACACATACGGACCATATCTAGTACCCCTCTGCCTCTTAAATTGATACAAAGCACAAGTCCTCTAACATCCAATGGTTGTCATTTAAGATGAGAAACGTGTTAGCCTCGTGAACGATGTAGTTCGTTTGAGCTGAAAAGTGACTGCCTTTACCTGAAACGAAGTCTTGATTGTAGGAAGACACAGAGACAGGGATTTAACTCCATTTCTGAAGGGAAACACACAGCATAGTTGTCATCCATCTATCACACTCTGCTTTAGAGCAAGAAGCACGCTCTTGCTTTCTAGAGTCTCTAAGACAGCAGGAAACGTGAGTGTGCTGAGAACAAAAGAATGGTGTTTCCTACAATAACGGACCATATCTAGTCCAACTCTGCTGCTGAAACTGATACAAAGCAATGGTCCTCTAACATCCAATGGTTGTCATTTAAGATGAGAAACGTGTTAGCCTCGTGAACGATGTAGTTCGTTTGAGCTGAAAAGTGACTGCCTTTACCTGAAACGAAGTCTTGATTCTAGGAAGACACAGAGACAGGGATTTAACTCCATTTCTGAAGGGAAACACATAGCAGAGTTCTCATCCATTGATCACACTCTGTTTTAGAGCAAGAAGCACGCTCTAGCTTTCTAGAGTCTCTAAGAGATCAGGAAACGTGAGTGTGATGAGAACAAAAGAACGTTGTTTCCTACACATACGGAACATATCTATTCCTACTCTGCTTCTTAAAAAGATAAAAACACTGGTCCTCTAACATCTGATGCTTGTCAGTTAAGATTGGAAACGTGTGAGCTTCGTGAATGATGTAGTTCTTTTGAGCTGTAAAGTAACTGCCCTTACCTGAAACGAAGTCTTGCTTGTAGGAAGACACAGTGCCTGGGATTTAAGTCCATTTCTCAAGAGAAACACACAGCAGAATTCTCATATTTCGATCACACTCTGCTTTCGAGCAAGAAGAACGCTCTTGCTTTCTAGAATCTCTAATACAGCAGTAAAATTGAGTGTGCTCAGAACAAAAGAACGGTGTTTCCTACACATACAGACCATATCTAGTTCACCTCTGCTTCTGATACTGAAACAAACCACAGGTCCTCTAACATCCAATGCTTTTCAGTTAAGATGAGAAACATGTGTGCTTCTTGAATGATGTAGTTCGTCTAAGCTGTAAAGAAACTACCCTTACCTGAAACGAATTCTTGTTTGTAGGAAGAATCAGAGCCTGGAATTTAACTCCATTTCTGAAGTGAAACACACTGCAGAGTTCTCATCCCTTTTTCACACTCTGATTTAGAGCAAGAAACACGCTCTAGCTTTCTAGAGTCTCTAAGACAGCAGGAAACGTGAGTGTGCTGAGAACAAAAGAACGGTGTTTCCTACATACACAGACCATATCTATTCCAACTCTGCTTCTCAAACTGATACAAAGCTCTGGTCCTCTAATATCCGATGCTTGTCAGTTAAGATGAGAAACGTGTGAGCTTCGTGAACGGTGTAGTTCGTTTGAGCTGTAAAGAAACTGCCCTTACCTGATTCGAAGTCTTGCTTGTAGGAAGACTCAGAGCATGGCATTTAACGCCATTTCTGAAGGGAAACACACAGCATAGTTCTCATCCATGGATCACACTCTGCTTCAGAGCAAGAAGCACGCTCTTGCTTTCTAGATTCTCTAATATAGCATGAAACGTGGTTGTGCTCAGAACAAAAGGACTGTGTTTCCTACACATACGGACCATATCTAGCCCACCTCTGCTTGTGAAACTGAAACAAACCACAGGTCCTCTAACATCCAATGCTTGTCAGTTAAGATGAGAAACGTGTGAGTTTCGTGAAGTATGTAGTTCGTTTGAGCTGAAAAGTGACTGCCCTTACCTGAAACGAAGTCTTTATTTTAGGAAGACACAGAGCCTGGGATTTAACTCCATTTCTGAAGGGAAACACACAGCATAGTTCTCATCCATGGATCAAACTCTGCTTTAGAGCAAGAAGAATGCACTTGCTTTCTAGAATCTCTAATACAGCAGGAAACATGAGTGTGCTCAGAACAAAAGAACGGTGTTACCTACACATATGAGCCATATCTAGTTCAACTCTGCTTCTGAAACTGATAGAAAGCACTGGTCCTCTAAAACCCAATACTTGTCAGTTAAGATCAGAAACGTTTTAGCTTCGTGAACGATGTAGTTCGTTTGAGCTTAAAAGTGACTGCCCTTCCCTGAAACGAAGGCTTGCATGTTGGAAGACACAGAGCCTGGGATTTAAATCCATTTCTGAAGTGAAACACACAGCATAGTTCTCATCCATGGATCACACTCTGCTTCAGAGCAAGAAGCACGCTCTTGCTTTCTAGATTCTCTAATATAGCATGAAACGTGGTTGTGCTCAGAACAAAAGAACTGTGTTTCCTACACATCCGGACCGTATCTAGTCCAACTCTGCTTGTGAAACTGAAACAAACCACAGGTCCTCTAACATGCAATGCTTTTCCGTTAAGATGAGAACCATGTGTGCTTCTTGAATGATGTAGTTCGTCTAAGCTGTAAAGAAACTACCCTTACCTGAAACGAATTCTTGTTTGTAGGTAGAATCAGAGCCTGGAATTTAACTCCATTTCTGTAGTGAAGCACACTGCAGAGTTCTCATCCCTTGATCACACTCTGCTTTAGAGCAAGAAGCACGCTCTAGCTTTCTAGAGTCTCTAAGACAGCAAGAAACGTGAGTGTGCTGAGAACAAAAGAAAGGTGTTTCCTACACCTAGGGACCATATCTAGTCCAACTCTGCTGCTGAAACTGATACAATGCACTGGTGCTCTAACATCCAATGCATGTCAGTAAAGATGAGAAACATGTGAGCTTCGTGAACGATGTAGTTAGTTTTAGCTGAAAAGTGACTGCCCTACTTGAAACAGAGTATTGCTTATAGGAAGACACAGAGCCTGGAATTTAACCCCATTTCTGAAGGAAAACACACAGCATAGTTCAAATCCATGGATCACACTCTGCTTTAGAGCAAGAAGCACGCTCTTGCTTTCTAGAGTCTCTAAGACAGCAGGAAACATGAGTGTGCTGAGAACAATGAACGGTGTTTCCTACACATACGGACCATATCTAGTCCAACTCTGCTGCTGAAACTGATACAAAGCACTGGTCCTCTAACATCCGATGCTGGTCAGTTAAGATAGAAACGTGTGAGCTTCGTGAATGATGTAGTTCTTTTGAGCTGTAAAGTAACTGCCCTTACCTGAAACGAAGTGTTGCTTGTAGGAAGAATAAGAGCCTGGGAATTAACTCCATTTCTGAAGAGAAACACACAGCAGAGTTCTAATATATAGATCACACTCTGCTTTAGAGCAAGAAGCACGCTTTTGCTTTCTAGAGTCTCTAAGACAGCAGGAACCATGAGTGTGCTTAGAACAAAAGAACGGTGTTTCCTATACATACAGACCATATCTATTCCAACTCTGCTGCTGAAACTGATACAAAGCACTGGTCCTCTAACATCTGATGCTTGTCAGTTAAGATAGAAACGTGTGAGCTTCGTGAACTATGTAGTTTTTGAGCTGTAAAGTAACTGCCCTTACCTGAAAAGAAGTCTTGCTTGTAGGAAGACACAGAGCCTGGATTTAACTCCATTTCTGAAGGGAAACACACAGCATAGTTCTCATCCATAGATCACACTCTGCTTTAGAGCAAGAAGAACGCTCTTGCTTTTTAGAATCTCTAATACAGCAGTAAACTTGAGTGTGCTCAGAACAAAAGAACGGTGTTTCCTACACATACAGACCATATCTAGTTCAACTCTGCTTCTGAAACTGAAACAAACCACAGGTCCTCTAACATCTGATGCTTGTCAGTTAAGATTGGAAACGTGTGAGCTTCGTGAATGATGTAGTTCTTTTGAGCTGTAAAGTAACTGCCCTTACCTGAAAAGAAGTCTTGCTTGTAGGAAGACACAGAGCCTGGATTTAACTCCATTTCTGATGCGAAACACGCAGCATAGTTCTCATCCTTTGATCACACTCTGCTTTAGAGCAAGAAGCACGCTCTTGCTTTCTAGAGTCTCTAAGACAGCAGGAAACATGAGTGTGCTGAGAACAAAAGAACGGTGTTTCCTACACATACGGACCATATCTAGTCCACCTCTGCCTCTTAAATTGATACAAAGCACAAGTCCTCTAACATCCAATGGTTGTCATTTAAGATGAGAAACGTGTTAGCCTCGTGAACGATGTAGTTCGTTTGAGCTGAAAAGTGACTGCCTTTACCTGAAACGAAGTCTTGATTGTAGGAAGACACAGAGACAGGGATTTAACTCCATTTCTGTAGTGAAGCACACTGCAGAGTTCTCATCCCTTGATCACACTCTGCTTTAGAGCAAGAAGCACGCTCTAGCTTTCTAGAGTCTCTAAGACAGCAAGAAACGTGAGTGTGCTGAGAACAAAAGAAAGGTGTTTCCTACACCTAGGGACCATATCTAGTCCAACTCTCCTGCTGAAACTGATACAATGCACTGGTGCTCTAACATCCAATGCATGTCAGTAAAGATGAGAAACATGTGAGCATCGTGAACTATGTAGTTAGTTTTAGCTGAAAAGTGACTGCCCTACTTGAAACCAAGTATTGATTATAGGAAGACACAGAGCCTGGAATTTAACCCCATTTCTGAAGGAAAACACACAGCATAGTTCAAATCCATGGATCACACTCTGCTTTAGAGCAAGAAGCACGCTCTTGCTTTCTAGAGTCTCTAAGACAGCAGGAAACATGAGTGTGCTGAGAACAATGAACGGTGTTTCCTACACATAGGGACCATATCTAGTCCAACTCTGCTGCTGAAACTGATACAAAGCACTGGTCCTCTAACATCCGATGCTGGTCAGTTAAGATAGAAACGTGTGAGCTTCGTGAATGATGTAGTTCTTTTGAGCTGTAAAGTAACTGCCCTTACCTGAAACGAAGTGTTGCTTGTAGGAAGAATCAGAGCCTGGGAATTAACTGCATTTCTGAAGAGAAACACACAGCAGAGTTCTCATATATAGATCACACTCTGCTTTAGAGCAAGAAGCACGCTTTTGCTTTCTAGAGTCTCTAAGACAGCAGTAAAATTGAGTGTGCTCAGAACAAAAGAACGGTGTTTCCTACACATACAGACCATATCTAGTTCACCTCTGCTTCTGATACTGAAACAAACCACAGGTCCTCTAACATCTGATGCTTGTCAGTTAAGATTGGAAACGTGTGAGCTTCGTGAATGATGTAGTTCTTTTGAGCTGTAAAGTAACTGCCCTTACCTGAAAAGAAGTCTTGCTTGTAGGAAGACACAGAGCCTGGATTTAACTCCATTTCTGATGCGAAACACGCAGCATAGTTCTCATCCTTTGATCACACTCTGCTTTAGAGCAAGAAGCACGCTCTTGCTTTCTAGAGTCTCTAAGACAGCAGGAAACATGAGTGTGCTGAGAACAAAAGAATGGGGTTTCCTACACATACGGACCATATCTAGTACCCCTCTGCCTCTTAAATTGATACAAAGCACAAGTCCTCTAACATCCAATGGTTGTCATTTAAGATGAGAAACGTGTTAGCCTCGTGAACGATGTAGTTCGTTTGAGCTGAAAAGTGACTGCCTTTATCTGAAACGAAGTCTTGATTGTAGGAAGACACAGAGACAGGGATTTAACTCCATTTCTGAAGGGAAACACACAGCATAGTTGTCATCCATCTATCACACTCTGCTTTAGAGCAAGAAGCACGCTCTTGCTTTCTAGAGTCTCTAAGACAGCAGGAAACGTGAGTGTGCTGAGAACAAAAGAATGGTGTTTCCTACAATAACGGACCATATCTAGTCCAACTCTGCTGCTGAAACTGATACAAAGCAATGGTCCTCTAACATCCAATGGTTGTCATTTAAGATGAGAAACGTGTTAGCCTCGTGAACGATGTAGTTCGTTTGAGCTGAAAAGTGACTGCCTTTACCTGAAATGAAGTCTTGATTCTAGGAAGACACAGAGACAGGGATTTAACTCCATTTCTGAAGGGAAACACATAGCAGAGTTCTCATCCATTGATCACACTCTGTTTTAGAGCAAGAAGCACGCTCTAGCTTTCTAGAGTCTCTAAGAGATCAGGAAACGTGAGTGTGATGAGAACAAAAGAACGTTGTTTCCTACACATACGGAACATATCTATTCCTACTCTGCTTCTTAAAAAGATAAAAACACTGGTCCTCTAACATCTGATGCTTGTCAGTTAAGATTGGAAACGTGTGAGCTTCGTGAATGATGTAGTTCTTTTGAGCTGTAAAGTAACTGCCCTTACCTGAAACGAAGTCTTGCTTGTAGGAAGACACAGTGCCTGGGATTTAAGTCCATTTCTCAAGAGAAACACACAGCAGAATTCTCATATTTCGATCACACTCTGCTTTCGAGCAAGAAGAACGCTCTTGCTTTCTAGAATCTCTAATACAGCAGTAAAATTGAGTGTGCTCAGAACAAAAGAACGGTGTTTCCTACACATACAGACCATATCTAGTTCACCTCTGCTTCTGATACTGAAACAAACCAAAGGTCCTCTAACATCCAATGCTTTTCAGTTAAGATGAGAAACATGTGTGCTTCTTGAATGATGTAGTTCGTCTAAGCTGTAAAGAAACTACCCTTACCTGAAACGAATTCTTGTTTGTAGGAAGAATCAGAGCCTGGAATTTAACTCCATTTCTGAAGTGAAACACACTGCAGAGTTCTCATCCCTTTTTCACACTCTGATTTAGAGCAAGAAACACGCTCTAGCTTTCTAGAGTCTCTAAGACAGCAGGAAACGTGAGTGTGCTGAGAACAAAAGAACGGTGTTTCCTACATACACAGACCATATCTATTCCAACTCTGCTTCTCAAACTGATACAAAGCTCTGGTCCTCTAATATCCGATGCTTGTCAGTTAAGATGAGAAACGTGTGAGCTTCGTGAACGGTGTAGTTCGTTTGAGCTGTAAAGAAACTGCCCTTACCTGATTCGAAGTCTTGCTTGTAGGAAGACTCAGAGCATGGCATTTAACGCCATTTCTGAAGGGAAACACACAGCATAGTTCTCATCCATGGATCACACTCTGCTTCAGAGCAAGAAGCACGCTCTTGCTTTCTAGATTCTCTAATATAGCATGAAACGTGGTTGTGCTCAGAACAAAAGGACTGTGTTTCCTACACATACGGACCATATCTAGCCCACCTCTGCTTGTGAAACTGAAACAAACCACAGGTCCTCTAACATCCAATGCTTGTCAGTTAAGATGAGAAACGTGTGAGTTTCGTGAAGTATGTAGTTCGTTTGAGCTGAAAAGTGACTGCCCTTACCTGAAACGAAGTCTTTATTTTAGGAAGACACAGAGCCTGGGATTTAACTCCATTTCTGAAGGGAAACACACAGCATAGTTCTCATCCATGGATCAAACTCTGCTTTAGAGCAAGAAGAATGCACTTGCTTTCTAGAATCTCTAATACAGCAGGAAACATGAGTGTGCTCAGAACAAAAGAACGGTGTTACCTACACATATGAGCCATATCTAGTTCAACTCTGCTTCTGAAACTGATAGAAAGCACTGGTCCTCTAAAACCCAATACTTGTCAGTTAAGATCAGAAACGTTTTAGCTTCGTGAACGATGTAGTTCGTTTGAGCTTAAAAGTGACTGCCCTTCCCTGAAACGAAGGTTTGCATTTTGGAAGACACAGAGCCTGGGATTTAAATCCATTTCTGAAGTGAAACACACAGCATAGTTCTCATCCATGGATCACACTCTGCTTCAGAGCAAGAAGCACGCTCTTGCTTTCTAGATTCTCTAATATAGCATGAAACGTGGTTGTGCTCAGAACAAAAGAACTGTGTTTCCTACACATCCGGACCGTATCTAGTCCAACTCTGCTTGTGAAACTGAAACAAACCACAGGTCCTCTAACATGCAATGCTTTTCCGTTAAGATGAGAACCATGTGTGCTTCTTGAATGATGTAGTTCGTCTAAGCTGTAAAGAAACTACCCTTACCTGAAACGAATTCTTGTTTGTAGGTAGAATCAGAGCCTGGAATTTAACTCCATTTCTGTAGTGAAGCACACTGCAGAGTTCTCATCCCTTGATCACACTCTGCTTTAGAGCAAGAAGCACGCTCTAGCTTTCTAGAGTCTCTAAGACAGCAAGAAACGTGAGTGTGCTGAGAACAAAAGAAAGGTGTTTCCTACACCTAGGGACCATATCTAGTCCAACTCTGCTGCTGAAACTGATACAATGCACTGGTGCTCTAACATCCAATGCATGTCAGTAAAGATGAGAAACATGTGAGCTTCGTGAACGATGTAGTTAGTTTTAGCTGAAAAGTGACTGCCCTACTTGAAACAGAGTATTGCTTATAGGAAGACACAGAGCCTGGAATTTAACCCCATTTCTGAAGGAAAACACACAGCATAGTTCAAATCCATGGATCACACTCTGCTTTAGAGCAAGAAGCACGCTCTTGCTTTCTAGAGTCTCTAAGACAGCAGGAAACATGAGTGTGCTGAGAACAATGAACGGTGTTTCCTACACATACGGACCATATCTAGTCCAACTCTGCTGCTGAAACTGATACAAAGCACTGGTCCTCTAACATCCGATGCTGGTCAGTTAAGATAGAAACGTGTGAGCTTCGTGAATGATGTAGTTCTTTTGAGCTGTAAAGTAACTGCCCTTACCTGAAACGAAGTGTTGCTTGTAGGAAGAATAAGAGCCTGGGAATTAACTCCATTTCTGAAGAGAAACACACAGCAGAGTTCTAATATATAGATCACACTCTGCTTTAGAGCAAGAAGCACGCTTTTGCTTTCTAGAGTCTCTAAGACAGCAGGAAACATGAGTGTGCTTAGAACAAAAGAACGGTGTTTCCTATACATACAGACCATATCTATTCCAACTCTGCTGCTGAAACTGATACAAAGCACTGGTCCTCTAACATCTGATGCTTGTCAGTTAAGATAGAAACGTGTGAGATTCGTGAACTATGTAGTTTTTGAGCTGTAAAGTAACTGCCCTTACCTGAAAAGAAGTCTTGCTTGTAGGAAGACACAGAGCCTGGATTTAACTCCATTTCTGAAGGGAAACACACAGCATAGTTCTCATCCATAGATCACACTCTGCTTTAGAGCAAGAAGAACGCTCTTGCTTTTTAGAATCTCTAATACAGCAGTAAACTTGAGTGTGCTCAGAACAAAAGAACGGTGTTTCCTACACATACAGACCATATCTAGTTCAACTCTGCTTCTGAAACTGAAACAAACCACAGGTCCTCTAACATCTGATGCTTGTCAGTTAAGATTGGAAACGTGTGAGCTTCGTGAATGATGTAGTTCTTTTGAGCTGTAAAGTAACTGCCCTTACCTGAAAAGAAGTCTTGCTTGTAGGAAGACACAGAGCCTGGATTTAACTCCATTTCTGATGCGAAACACGCAGCATAGTTCTCATCCTTTGATCACACTCTGCTTTAGAGCAAGAAGCACGCTCTTGCTTTCTAGAGTCTCTAAGACAGCAGGAAACATGAGTGTGCTGAGAACAAAAGAACGGTGTTTCCTACACATACGGACCATATCTAGTCCACCTCTGCCTCTTAAATTGATACAAAGCACAAGTCCTCTAACATCCAATGGTTGTCATTTAAGATGAGAAACGTGTTAGCCTCGTGAACGATGTAGTTCGTTTGAGCTGAAAAGTGACTGCCTTTACCTGAAACGAAGTCTTGATTGTAGGAAGACACAGAGACAGGGATTTAACTCCATTTCTGTAGTGAAGCACACTGCAGAGTTCTCATCCCTTGATCACACTCTGCTTTAGAGCAAGAAGCACGCTCTAGCTTTCTAGAGTCTCTAAGACAGCAAGAAACGTGAGTGTGCTGAGAACAAAAGAAAGGTGTTTCCTACACCTAGGGACCATATCTAGTCCAACTCTCCTGCTGAAACTGATACAATGCACTGGTGCTCTAACATCCAATGCATGTCAGTAAAGATGAGAAACATGTGAGCATCGTGAACTATGTAGTTAGTTTTAGCTGAAAAGTGACTGCCCTACTTGAAACCAAGTATTGATTATAGGAAGACACAGAGCCTGGAATTTAACCCCATTTCTGAAGGAAAACACACAGCATAGTTCAAATCCATGGATCACACTCTGCTTTAGAGCAAGAAGCACGCTCTTGCTTTCTAGAGTCTCTAAGACAGCAGGAAACATGAGTGTGCTGAGAACAATGAACGGTGTTTCCTACACATAGGGACCATATCTAGTCCAACTCTGCTGCTGAAACTGATACAAAGCACTGGTCCTCTAACATCCGATGCTGGTCAGTTAAGATAGAAACGTGTGAGCTTCGTGAATGATGTAGTTCTTTTGAGCTGTAAAGTAACTGCCCTTACCTGAAACGAAGTGTTGCTTGTAGGAAGAATCAGAGCCTGGGAATTAACTGCATTTCTGAAGAGAAACACACAGCAGAGTTCTCATATATAGATCACACTCTGCTTTAGAGCAAGAAGCACGCTTTTGCTTTCTAGAGTCTCTAAGACAGCAGTAAAATTGAGTGTGCTCAGAACAAAAGAACGGTGTTTCCTACACATACAGACCATATCTAGTTCACCTCTGCTTCTGATACTGAAACAAACCACAGGTCCTCTAACATCTGATGCTTGTCAGTTAAGATTGGAAACGTGTGAGCTTCGTGAATGATGTAGTTCTTTTGAGCTGTAAAGTAACTGCCCTTACCTGAAAAGAAGTCTTGCTTGTAGGAAGACACAGAGCCTGGATTTAACTCCATTTCTGATGCGAAACACGCAGCATAGTTCTCATCCTTTGATCACACTCTGCTTTAGAGCAAGAAGCACGCTCTTGCTTTCTAGAGTCTCTAAGACAGCAGGAAACATGAGTGTGCTGAGAACAAAAGAATGGGGTTTCCTACACATACGGACCATATCTAGTCCACCTCTGCCTCTTAAATTGATACAAAGCACAAGTCCTCTAACATCCAATGGTTGTCATTTAAGATGAGAAACGTGTTAGCCTCGTGAACGATGTAGTTCGTTTGAGCTGAAAAGTGACTGCCTTTACCTGAAACGAAGTCTTGATTGTAGGAAGACACAGAGACAGGGATTTAACTCCATTTCTGAAGGGAAACACACAGCATAGTTGTCATCCATCTATCACACTCTGCTTTAGAGCAAGAAGCACGCTCTTGCTTTCTAGAGTCTCTAAGACAGCAGGAAACGTGAGTGTGCTGAGAACAAAAGAATGGTGTTTCCTACAATAACGGACCATATCTAGTCCAACTCTGCTGCTGAAACTGATACAAAGCAATGGTCCTCTAACATCCAATGGTTGTCATTTAAGATGAGAAACGTGTTAGCCTCGTGAACGATGTAGTTCGTTTGAGCTGAAAAGTGACTGCCTTTACCTGAAACGAAGTCTTGATTCTAGGAAGACACAGAGACAGGGATTTAACTCCATTTCTGAAGGGAAACACACAGCATAGTTGTCATCCATGGATCACACTCTGCTTTAGAGCAAGAAGCACGCTCTTGCTTTCTAGAGTCTCTAAGACAGCAGGAAACATGAGTGTGCTGAGAACAAAAGAATGGTGTTTCCTACAATAACGGACCATATCTAGTCCAACTCTGCTGCTGAAACTGATACAAAGCAATGGTCCTCTAACATCCAATGCTTGTCAGTTAAGATGAGAAAAGTGTGAGCTACGTGAACGATGTAGTTCATTTGAGCTTAAAATTGACTGCCCTTACTTGAAAGGAAGTCTTGCTTGTAGGAAGACACAGAGCCTGGATTTAACTCCATTTCTGAAGGGAAACACATAGCAGAGTTCTCATCCATTGATCACACTCTGTTTTAGAGCAAGAAGCACGCTCTAGCTTTCTAGAGTCTCTAAGAGATCAGGAAACGTGAGTGTGATGAGAACAAAAGAACGTTGTTTCCTACACATACGGAACATATCTATTCCTACTCTGCTTCTTAAAAAGATAAAAAGCACTGGTCCTCTAACATCTGATGCTTGTCAGTTAAGATTGGAAACGTGTGAGCTTCGTGAATGATGTAGTTCTTTTGAGCTGTAAAGTAACTGCCCTTACCTGAAACGAAGTCTTGCTTGTAGGAAGACACAGTGCCTGGGATTTAAGTCCATTTCTCAAGAGAAACACACAGCAGAATTCTCATATTTCGATCACACTCTGCTTTCGAGCAAGAAGAACGCTCTTGCTTTCTAGAATCTCTAATACAGCAGTAAAATTGAGTGTGCTCAGAACAAAAGAACGGTGTTTCCTACACATACAGACCATATCTAGTTCACCTCTGCTTCTGATACTGAAACAAACCACAGGTCCTCTAACATCCAATGCTTTTCAGTTAAGATGAGAAACATGTGTGCTTCTTGAATGATGTAGTTCGTCTAAGCTGTAAAGAAACTACCCTTACCTGAAACGAATTCTTGTTTGTAGGAAGAATCAGAGCCTGGAATTTAACTCCATTTCTGAAGTGAAACACACTGCAGAGTTCTCATCCCTTTTTCACACTCTGATTTAGAGCAAGAAACACGCTCTAGCTTTCTAGAGTCTCTAAGACAGCAGGAAACGTGAGTGTGCTGAGAACAAAAGAAAGGTGTTTCCTACACCTAGGGACCATATCTAGTCCAACTCTGCTGCTGAAACTGATACAAGGCACGGGTCCGCTAACATCCAATTCATGTCAGTAAAGATGAGAAACATGTGAGCTTCGTGAACGATGTTGTTAGTTTTAGCTGTAAAGTAAGTGGCCCTACCTGAAATGAAGTGTTGTTTGTAGGAAGACTCAGAGCCTGGGAATTAACTCCATTTCTGAAGTGAAACACACAGCAGAGTTCTCATATATAGATCACACTCTGCTTTAGAGCAAGAAGCACCCTCTTGCTTTCTAGATACTCTAAGACCGCAGGAAACATGAGTGTGCTGAGAACAAAAGAACGGTGTTTCCTATACATACGGACCATAGATCTTCCAACTCTGCCTCTGAAATTAATACAAAGCACAGGTCCTCTAACATCCAATGCTTGTCATTTAAGGTGAGAAACGTGTGAGCTTTGTGAACGATGTAGTTCCTTAGACCAGAAAAGTGACTGCCCTTTCTTGAAATAACGTAGTGCTTGTAGGAAGACACAGAGCCTGGGTTTTAACTCCATTTCTGAAGGGAAACACACAGCATAGTTCTCATCCATAGATCACACTCTGCTTTAGAGCAAGAAGAACGCTCTTGCTTTCTAGAATCTCTAATACAGCAGTAAACTTGAGTGTGCTCAGAACAAAAGAACGGTGTTTCCTACACATACAGACCATATCTACTTCAACCCTGCTTCTGAAACTGAAACAAACCACAGGTCCTAAACATCTGATGCTTGTCAGTTAAGATTGGAAACGTGTGAGCTTCGTGAATGATGTAGTTCTTTTGAGCTGTAAAGTAACTGCCCTTACCTGAAAAGAAGTCTTGCTTGTAGGAAGACACAGAGCCTGGGATTTAACTCCATTTCTGAAGAGAAACACACAGCAGAGTTCTCATATATCGATCACATTCTGCTTTAGAGCAAGAAGCACGCTCTTGCTTTCTAGAGACTCTAAGACAGCAGGAAACATGAGTGTGCTGAGAACAAAAGAACGGTGTTTCCTACATATAGGGACCATAGCTATTCCAACTCTGCCTCTGAAATTAATACAAAGCACATGTCCTCTAACATCCAATGCTTGTCATTTAAGATGAGATACGTGTGAGCTTCGTGAACGATGTAGTTCGTTAGAGCGGAAAAGTGACTGTCCTTACCTGAAATTATGTAGCGATTGTAGGAAGACACAGAGCCTGGGATTTAACTCCATTTCTGAAGGGAAACACACAGCATAGTTCTCTTCCATAGATCACACTCTGCTTTAGAGCAAGAAGAACGCTCTTGCTTTCTAGAATCTTTATTACAGCAGGAAACGTGAGTGTGCTGAGAAAAAAAGGTGTTTCCTACACATAGGGACCACATCTATTCCAACTCTGCTTCTCAAACTGATACAAAGCTCTGGTCCTCTAACATCCGATGATTGTCAGTTAAGATGAGAAACGTGTGAGCTTCGTGAATGGTGTAGTTCGTTTGAGCTTTAAAGAAACTGCCCTTACCTGATTCGAAGTCTTGCTTGTAGGAAGACTCAGAGCCTGGGATTTAACTCCATTTCTGAAGTCAAACACACAGCAGAGTTCTCATCCATTGATGACACTCTGCTTTAGAGCAAGAAGTACGCTCTTGCTTTCCAGAGTCACTAAGACAGCAGGAAACCTGTGTGTGATGAGAAGAAAAGAACGGTGTTTCCTACACATACAGACCATATCTAGTCCAATTCTGCTTCTGAAACTGATAGAAAGCACTGGTCCTCTAACATCCTATGCTTGTCAGTTAAGATGAGAAACGTGTTAGCTTCGTGAACGATGCAGTTCGTTTGAGCTGAAAAGTGACTGCCCTTGCCTGAAATGAAGTCTTTATTTTAGGAAGACACAGAGCCTGGGATTTAACTCCATTTCTGAAGGGGAACACACAGCCGAGTTCTCATCCATGGATCAAACTCTGCTTTAGAGCAAAAAGAATGCACTTGCTTTCTAGAATCTCTAATAAAGGGGGAAACATGAGTGTGCTCAGAACAAAAGAACGGTGTTTCCTACACATACGAGCCATATCTAGTTCAACTCTGCTTCTGAAACTGATAGAAAGCACTGGTCCTCTAACATCCAATGCATGTCAGTTAAATGAGAAAAGTGTTAGCTTCGTGAACGATGTAGTTCGTTTGAGCTTAAAAGTGACTGCCCTTACCTGAAACGAAGTCTTGCATGTTGGAAGACACAGAGCCTGGGATTTAACTCCATTTCTGAAGTGAAACACACAGCATAGTTCTCATCCATGGATCACACTCTGCTTCAGAGCAAGAAGCACACTCTTGCTTTCTAGATTCTCTAATATAGCATGAAACGTGGTTGTGCTCAGAACAAAAGAACTGTGTTTCCTACACATACGGACCATATCTAGTCCAACTCTGCTTGTAAAACTGAAACAAACCACAGATCCTCTAACATCCAATGCTTGTCATTTAAAATGAGAAACGTGTGAGCTTCGGGAAGTATGTAGTTTGTTTGAGCCTAAAAGTGACTGCCATTACCTGAAACGAAGTCTTTATTTTAGGAAGACACAGAGCCAGGGATTTAACTCCATTTCTGAAGGGAAACACACAGCATAGTTCTCATCCATGGATCAAACTCTGCTTTAGAGCAAGAAGAATGCTCTTGCTTCCTAGAATCTCTAATACAGCAGGAAACATAAGTGTGCTCAGAACAAAAGAACGGGGTTTCCTACACATACGAGTCATATCTAGTTCAACTCTGCTTCTGAAACTGAAACATACCACAGGTCCTCTAACATCCAATGCTTGTCAGTTAAGATGAGAAACGTGTGAGCTTCATGAAGGATGTAGTTTGTTTGAGCTGTAAAGTAAGAACCTTACCTGAAACGAAGTCTTGCTCGTAGGAAGACTCAGAGCCTGGGATTTAACTCCATTTCTGAAGTGAAACACACAGCAGAGTTCTCATCCACTGATCACACTCTGCTTTAGAGCAAGAAGCACGCTCTTGCTTTCTAGAGTCTCTAAGACAGCAGGAAACATGAGTGTGGTGAGAACAAAAGAACGGTGTTTCCTACACATACGGACCATATCTAGTACAACTCTGCCTCCTAAATTGATACAAAGCACAGGTCCTCTAACATGCAATGCTTGTCATTTAAGATGAGAAACGTGTGAGCTTTGTGAACGATGTTGTTCATTTGAGCTGAAAAGTGACTGTCCTTACCTGAAACGAAGTAGTGATTGTAGGAAGACACAGAGCCTGGGATTTAACTCCATTTCTGAAGTGAAACACACATCAGAGTTCTCATCCATTAATGACACTCTGCTTTCGAGCAAGAAGCACGCTCTTGCTTTCCAGAGTCACTAAGACAGCAGGAAACCTGAGCGTGATTAGAACAAAAGAACGTTGTATCCTACACATACGGACCATATCTAGTCCATCTCTGCTTGTGAAACTGTAACAAACCACAGGTCCACTAACATCCAATGCTTGTCAGTTAAGATGAGAAACGTGTGAGCTTCGTGAACGATGTAGTTCGTTTGAGCTGTAAAGTAACTGCCCTTACCACAAACGAATTCTTGTTTGTAGGAAGACTCAGAGCCTGGGATTTAACTCCATTCCTGAAGTGAAACACACAGCAGAGTTCTCATCCATTGATCACACTCTGCTTTAGAGCAAGAAGCATGCTCTAGCTTTCTAGAGTCTCTAAGACAGCAGGAAACGTGAGTGTGCTGAGAACAAAAGAACGGTGTTTCCTACATACACAGACCATATCTAGTCCAACTGTGCTTCTCAAACTGATACAAAGCTCTGGTCCTCTAATATCCGATGCTTGTCAGTTAAGATGAGAAACGTGTGAGCTTCGTGAACGGTGTAGTTCGTTTGAGCTGTAAAGAAACTGCCCTTACCTGATTCGAAGTCTTGCTTGTAGGAAGACTCAGAGCATGGCATTTAACGCCATTTCTGAAGGGAAACACACAGCATAGTTCTCATCCATGGATCACACTCTGCTTCAGAGCAAGAAGCACGCTCTTGCTTTCTAGATTCTCTAATATAGCATGAAACGTGGTTGTGCTCAGAACAAAAGGACTGTGTTTCCTAAACATACGGACCATATCTAGCCCACCTCTGCTTGTGAAACTGAAACAAACCACAGGTCCTCTAACATCCAATGCTTGTCAGTTAAGATGAGAAACGTGTGAGCTTCGTGAAGTATGTAGTTCGTTTGAGCTGAAAAGTGACTGCCCTTACCTGAAACGAAGTCTTTATTTTAGGAAGACACAGAGGCTGGGATTTAACTCCATTTCTGAAGGGAAACACACAGCATAGTTCTCATCCATTGATCAAACTCTGCTTTAGAGCAAGAAGAATGCACTTGCTTTCTAGAATCTCTAATACAACAGGAAACATGAGTGTGCTCAGAACAAAAGAACGGGGTTTCCTACACATATGAGCCATATCTAGTTCAACTCTGCTTCTGAAACTGATAGAAAGCACTGGTCCTCTAACACCCAATGCTTGTCAGTTAAGATCAGAAACGTGTTAGCTTCGTGAACGATGTAGTTCGTTTGGGCTTAAAAGTGACTGCCCTTCCCTGAAACGAAGGCTTGCATGTTGGAAGACACAGAGCCTGGGATTTAAATCCATTTCTGAAGTGAAACACACAGCATAGTTCTCATCCATGGATCACACTCTGCTTCAGAGCAAGAAGCACGCTCTTGCTTTCTAGATTCTCTAATAGAGCATGAAACGTGGTTCTGCTCAGAAAAAAAGAACTGTGTTTCCTACACATACGGACCATATCTAGTCCAACTCTGCTTGTGAAACTGAAAAAAACCACAGGTCCTCTAACATCCAATGCTTGTCATTTAAAATGAGAAACGTGTGAGCTTCGTGAAGTATGTAGTTTGTTTGAGCCTAAAAGTCACTGCCATTACCTGAAACGAAGTCTTTATTTTAGGAAGACCCAGAGCCTGGGATTTAACTCCATTTCTGAAGGGAAACACACAGCATAGTTCTCATCCATGGATCAAACTATGCTTTAGAGCAAGAAGAATGCTCTTGCTTCCTAGAATCTCTAATACAGCAGGAAACATAAGTGTGCTCAGAAAAAAAGAACGGTGTTTCCTACACATATGAGTCATATCTAGTTCAACTCTGCTTCTGAAACTGAAACATACCACAGGTCCTCTAACATCCAATGCTTGTCAGTTAAGATGAGAAACGTGTGAGTTTCATGAAGGATGTAGTTTGTTTGAGCTGTAAAGTAAGTGACCTTACCTGAAACGAAGTCTTGCACGTAGGAAGACTCAGAGCCTGGGATTTAACTCCATTTCTGAAGTGAAACACACAGCAGAGTTCTCATCCACTGATCACACTCTGCTTTAGAGCAAGAAGCTCGCTCTTGCTTTCTAGAGTCTCTAAGACAGCAGGAAACATGAGTGTGGTGAGAACAAAAGAACGGTGTTTCCTACACATACGGACCATATCTAGTACAACTCTGCCTCCTAAATTGATACAAAGCACAGGTCCTCTAACATGCAATGCTTGTCATTTAAGATGAGAAACGTGTGAGCTTTGTGAACGATGTTGTTCATTTGAGCTGAAAAGTGACTGTCCTTACCTGAAACGAAGTAGTGATTGTAGGAAGACACAGAGCCTGGGATTTAACTCCATTTCTGAAGTGAAACACACATCAGAGTTCTCATCCATTAATGACACTCTGCTTTCGAGCAAGAAGCACGCTCTTGCTTTCCAGAGTCACTAAGACAGCAGGAAACCTGGGTGTGATTAGAACAAAAGAACGTTGTATCCTACACATACGGACCATATCTAGTCCATCTCTGCTTGTGAAACTGTAACAAACCACAGGTCCACTAACATCCAATGCTTGTCAGTTAAGATGAGAAACGTGTGAGCTTCGTGAACGATGTAGTTCGTTTGAGCTGTAAAGTAACTGCCCTTACCACAAACGAATTCTTGTTTGTAGGAAGACTCAGAGCCTGGGATTTAACTCCATTCCTGAAGTGAAACACACAGCATAGTTCTCATCCATGGATCACACTCTGCTTCAGAGCAAGAAACACGCTCTTGCTTTCTAGATTCTCTAATATAGCATGAAACGTGGTTGTGCTCAGAACAAAAGGACTGTGTTTCCTACACATACGGACCATATCTAGCCCACCTCTGCTTGTGAAACTGAAACAATCCACAGGTCCTCTAACATCCAATGCTTGTCATTTAAAATGAGAAACGTGTGAGCTTCATGAAGGATGTAGTTTGTTTGAGCTGTAAAGTAAGTGACCTTACCTGAAACGAAGTCCTGCTCGTAGGAAGACTCAGAGCCTGGGATTTAACAACATTTCTGAAGTGAAACACACAGCAGAGTTCTCATCCACTGATCACACTCTGCTTTAGAGCAAGAAGCACGCTCTTGCTTTCTAGACTCTCTAAGACAGCAGGAAACATGAGTGTGCTCAGAACAAAAGAACGGTGTTTCCTACACATATGAGCCATATCTAGTTCAACTCTGCTTCTGAAACTGATAGAAAGCACTGGTCCTCTAACATCCAATGCTTGTCAGTTAAGATGAGAAACGTGTTAGCTTCGTGAACGATGTAGTTCGTTTGAGCTAAAAAGTGACTGCCCTTACCTGAAACGAAGTCTTGCATGTTGGAAGACACAGAGCCTGGGATTTAACTCCATTTCTGAAGTGAAACACACAGCATAGTTCTCATCCATGGATCACACTCTGCTTCAGAGAAAGAAGCACGCTCTTGCTTTCTAGTTTCTCTAATATAGCATGAAACGTGGTTGTGCTCAGAACAAAAGAACTGTGTTTCCTACACATACGGACCATATCTAGTCCAACACTGCTTGTGAAACTGAAACAAACCACAGGTCCTCTAACATCCAATGCTTGTCATTTAAAATGAGAAACGTGTGAGCTTCGTGAAGTATGTAGTTTGTTTGAGCTGAAAAGTGACTGTCCTTACCTGAAACGAAGTAGTGATTGTAGGAAGACACAGAGCCTGTGATTTAACTCCATTTCTGAAGTGAAACACACAGCAGAGTTCTCATCCACTGATCACACTCTGCTTTAGAGCAAGAAGAACGCTCTTGCTTTCTAGATTCACTAATAAAGCAGAAAACTTGAGTGTGCTCAGAACAAAAGAACGGTGTTTTCCAAACATACGGACCATATCTAGTCCAACTCCGCCTCCTAAATTGATACAAAGCACAGGTCCTCTTACATCCAATGCTTGTCATTTAAGATGAGAAACGTGTGAGCTTTGTGAATGATGTTGTTCATTTGAGCTGAAAAGTGACTGTCCTTAACTGAAACGAATTAGTGATTGTAGGGAGACACGGAGCTTGGGATTTAATTCCATTTCTGAAGTGAAACACACAGCAGAGTTCTCAACCATTGATGACACTCTGCTTTAGAGCAAGAGGCACGCTCTTGCTTTCCAGAGTCACTAAGACAGCAGGAAAACTGAGCGTGATTAGAACAAAAGAACGTTGTTTCCTACACATACAGATCATATCTAGTCCAACTCTGCTTGTGAAACTGAAACAAACCACAGGTCCACTAAGATCAAATGCTTGGCAGATAAGATGAGAAACGTGTGAGCTTCGTGAACGATGTAGTTCGTTAGAGCGGAAAAGTGACTGCCCTACCTGAAATGACGTAGTGCTTGTAGGAAGACATAGAGCCTGGGATTTAACTCCATTTCTGAAGGGAAACACACAGCATAGTTCTCATCCATAGATCACACTCTGCTTTAGAGGAAGAAGAACGCTATTGCTTTCTAGAAACTTTATTACAGCAGGAAACGTGAGTGTGCTGAGAACAAAAGTACGGTGTTTCCTACACATAGGGACCATATCTATTCCAACTCTGCTTCTCAAACTGATAAAAAGCTCTGGTCCTCTAATATCCGATGCTTGTCAGTTAAGATGAGAAACGTGTGAGCTTCGTGAACGGTGTAG
This sequence comes from Onychomys leucogaster, assembly GCA_949786385.1. Lineage (NCBI taxonomy): Eukaryota > Metazoa > Chordata > Mammalia > Rodentia > Cricetidae > Onychomys > Onychomys leucogaster. The sequence continues at coordinate 1,436,903 of CATKUP010000037.1, read as the reverse complement.
TTTGTTTGAGCTGTAAAGTGACTGCCCTCACCTGAAACGAAGTCTTGCATGTTGGAAGACACAGAAACTGGGATTTAACTCCATTTCTGAAGGGAAACACACAGCATAGTTCTCATCCTTGGATCACACTCTGCTTCAGAGCAAGAAGCATGCTCTTGCTCTCTAGATTCTCTAATATAGCATGAAACGTGGTAGGGTTCAGAACAAAAGAACTGTGTTTCCTACAAATAAGGACCATATATAGTCGAACTCTGCTTGTGAAACTGAAACAAACCACAGGTCCTCTAACATCCAAAGCGTGGCAGTTAAGATGAGAAACGTGTGAGCTTTGTGAATGATGTTGTTCATTTGAGCTGAAAAGTGACTGTCCTTAACTGAAACGAATTAGTGATTGTAGGAAGACCCGGAGCTTGGGATTTAACTCAATTTCTGAAGTGAAACACACAGCAGAGTTCTCATCCATTGATCACACTCTGCTTTAGAGCAAGAAGCACGCTCTTTCTTTCCAGAGTCACTAAGACAGGACGAAACCTGAGCGTGATTAGAACAAAAGAACGTTGTTTCCTACACATACGGATCATATCTAGTCCAACTCTGCTTGTGAAACTGAAACAAACCACAGGTCCACTTACATCCAATTCTTGGCAGTTAAGATGAGAAACGTGTGAGCTTCGTGAACGATGTAGTTCGTTTGAGCTGTAAAGTACCTGCCCTTACCTGAAACGAATTGTTGTTTGTAGGAAGAGTCAGAGCCTGGGATTTAACTCCATTTCTGAAGTGAAACACACAGCAGAGTTCTCATCCATTGATCACAGTCTGCTTTAGAGCAAGAAGCACGCTCTATCTTTCTAGAGTCTCTAAGACAGCAGGAAACGGGAGTGTGCTGAGAACAAAAGAACGGTGTTTGCTACACATACGGACCATATCTAGTCCAACTCTGCTTCAGAAACTGATACAAAGCACTGGTCCTATAACATCCGATGCTTGTCAGTGAAGATGAGAAACGTGTGAGCTTCGTGAACGATGTAGTTCCTTTGAGCTGTAAAGTAACTGCCCTTTCTGAAACGAAGTGTTGCTTGTAGGAAGACTCAGAGCCTGGGGTTTAACTCCATTTTTGAAGTGAAACACACAGCAGAGTTCTCATATATAGATCACACTCTCCTTTAGAGCAAGAAGCACGCTCTTGCTTTCTAGAGTCTCTAAGACAGCAGGAAACATGAGTTTGCTGAGAACAAAAGAACGGTGTTTCTTACACATTTGGACCATATCGACTCCAACTCTGCCTCTGAAATTGATACAAAGCACAGGTCCTCTAACATCCAATGCTTGTCATTTAAGATGAGAAACGTGTGACCTTCGTGAAGGATGTAGTTCATTTGAGCTGAAAAGTGACTGCCCTTACCTGAAACGAAGTCTTTATTCTAGGAAGACACAGAGGCTGGGATTTAATTCCATTTCTAAAGAGAAATACACAGCAGAGTTCTCGTATATCGATCACCCTCTGCTTTAGAGCAAGAAGCACGCTCTTGCTTTCTAGAGTCTCTAAGACAGCAGGAAACATGAGTGTGCTGATAACACAAGAACAGTGTTTCCTACACATACGGACCATATCTAGTTCAAATCTGCCTCCTAAATTGATACAAAGCACAGGTCCTCTAACATCAGATGCGTGTCATTTAAGATGAGAATCGTGTGAGCTTTGTAAACGATGTAGTTCGTTTGAGCTGAAAATTGACTGCCCTTACCTGAAATGAAGTAGTGCTTGTAGGAAGACACAGAGCCTGGGATTTAACTCCATTTCAGAAATGAAACACACAGCATAGTTCTCATCCATGAATCACACTCTGCTTTACAGCAAGAACAACGCTTTTGCTTTCTAGAATCTCTAATACAGCAGGAAACTTGATTGTGCTCAGAACAAAAGAATGGTGTTTCTTACACATACAGACCATATCTAGTTCAACTCTGCTTCAGAAACTGAAACAAACCACAGATCGTCTAAAATCCAATGCTTGTCAGTTAAGATGAAAAACGTGTGAGCTTCGTGAACGATGTAGTTCGTTTGAGCTGAAAAGTAACGGCCCTTACCTGAAACGAAGTTTTGCTTGTAGGAAGACTCAGAGCCTGGGATTTAACTCCATGTCTGAAGGGAAACACACAGCAGAGTTCTCATCCACGGATCACACTCTGCTTCAGAGCAAGAAGCACGCTCTTGCTTTCTAGAATCTCTAATACAGCATGAAACGTGGTTGTGCTCAGAACAAAAGAACTGTGTTTCGTACACATACGGGCCATATCTAGTCCAACTCTGCTTTTGAAACTGAAACAAACCACAGGTCCACTAACATCCAATACTTGTCAGTTAAGATGAGAAACGTGTGAGCTTCGTGAACGATGTAGTTCGTTTGAGCTGTAAAGTGACTGCCCTTACATGAAACGAATTCTTGTTTTTAGGAAGACTCAGAGCCTGGGATTTAACTCCATTTCTGAAGTGAAACACACAGCAGAGTTCTCATCCATTGATCACACTCTGCTTTAGAGCAAGAATCACGCTCTTGCTTTCCAGAGTCATTAAGACAGTAGGAAACCTGAGCGTGATTAGAACAAAAGAACGTTGTTCCCTACACATACGGACCGTATCTAGTCCAACTCTGCTTCTGAAAGTGTAACAAACCACAGGTCCACTAACATCCAATGCTTGTCAGTTAAGATGAGAAACGTGTGAGCTTCGTGAACGATGTAGTTCGTTTGAGCTGTAAAGTAACTGCCCTTACCACAAACGAATTCTTGTTTGTAGGAAGACTCAGAGACTGGGATTTAACTCCATTTCTGAAGTGAAACACACAGCAGAGTTCTCATCCATTGATCACACTCTTCTTTAGAGCAAGAAGCATGCTCTAGCTTTCTAGAGTCTCTAAGACAGCAGGAAACGTGAGTGTGCTGAGAACAAAAGAACGGTGTTTCCTACATATACGGACCATATCTAGTCCAACTCTGCTTGTGAAACTGAAACAAATCACAGGTCCACTAACATCCAATGCTTGTCAGTTAAGATGAGAAACGTGTGAGCTTCGTGAACGATGTAGTTCGTTTGAGCTGTAAAGTAACTGCCCTTACCACAAACGAATTCTTGTTTGTAGGAAGACTCAGAGCCTGGGGTTTAACTCCATTTCTGAAGAGAAACACACAGCAGAGTTCTCATATATGGATCAAACTCTGCTTTAGAGCAAGAAGCACGCTCCTGCTTTCTAGAGACTCTAAGACAGCAGGAAACATGAGTGTGCTGAGAACAAAAGAAGTGTGTTTCCTACATATACGGACCATAGCTATTCCAACTCTGCCTCTGAAATTAATACAAAGCACATGTCCTCTAACATCCAATGCTTGTCATTTAAGATGAGCAACGTGTGAGCTTCGTGAACGAGGTAGTTCGTTAGAGCGGAAAAGTGACTGCCCTACCTGAAATGACGTAGTGCTTGTAGGAAGACACAGAACCTGGGATTTAACTCCATTTCTGAAGTGAAACACACAGCAGAGTTCTCATCCATTGATCACACTCTGCTTTAGAGAAAGAAGCACGCTCTAGCTTTCTATAGTCTCTAAGACAGCAGGAAACGTGAGTGTGCTGAGAACAAAAGAACGGTGTTTCCTACATACACAGACCATATCTATTCCAACTCTGCTTCTCAAACTAATACAAAGCTCTGGTCCTCTAATATCTGATGCTTGTCAGTTAAGATGAGAAACGTGTGAGCTTCGGGAACGGTGTTGTTCGTTTGAGCTGTAAAGAAACTGCCCTTACCTGATTCGAAGTCTTGCTTGTAGAAATACTCAGAGCATGGCATTTAACGCCATTTCTGAAGGGAAACACACAGCATAGTTCTCATCCATGGATCACACTCTGCTTCAGAGCAAGAAACACGCTCTTGCTTTCTAGATTCTCTAATATAGCATGAAACGTGGTTGTGCTCAGAACAAAAGGACTGTGTTTCCTACACATACGGACCACATCTAGCCCACCTCTGCTTGTGAAACTGAAACAAACCACAGGTCCTCTAACATCCAATGCTTGTCATTTAAAATGAGAAACGTGTGAGCTTCATGAAGGATGTAGTTTGTTTGAGCTGTAAAGTAAGTGACCTTACCTGAAACGAAGTCCTGCTCGTAGGAAGACTCAGAGCCTGGGATTTAACAACATTTCTGAAGTGAAACACACAGCAGAGTTCTCATCCACTGATCACACTCTGCTTTAGAGCAAGAAGCACGCTCTTGCTTTCTAGACTCTCTAAGACAGCAGGAAACATGAGTGTGCTCAGAACAAAAGAACGGTGTTTCCTACACATATGAGCCATATCTAGTTCAACTCTGCTTCTGAAACTGATAGAAAGCACTGGTCCTCTAACATCCAATGCTTGTCAGTTAAGATGAGAAACGTGTTAGCTTCGTGAACGATGTAGTTCGTTTGAGCTAAAAAGTGACTGCCCTTACCTGAAACGAAGTCTTGCATGTTGGAAGACACAGAGCCTGGGATTTAACTCCATTTCTGAAGTGAAACACACAGCATAGTTCTCATCCATGGATCACACTCTGCTTCAGAGAAAGAAGCACGCTCTTGCTTTCTAGATTCTCTAATATAGCATGAAACGTGGTTGTGCTCAGAACAAAAGAACTGTGTTTCCTACACATACGGACCATATCTAGTCCAACACTGCTTGTGAAACTGAAACAAACCACAGGTCCTCTAACATCCAATGCTTGTCATTTAAAATGAGAAACGTGTGAGCTTCGTGAAGTATGTAGTTTGTTTGAGCTGAAAAGTGACTGTCCTTACCTGAAACGAAGTAGTGATTGTAGGAAGACACAGAGCCTGTGATTTAACTCCATTTCTGAAGTGAAACACACAGCAGAGTTCTCATCCACTGATCACACTCTGCTTTAGAGCAAGAAGAACGCTCTTGCTTTCTAGATTCACTAATAAAGCAGAAAACTTGAGTGTGCTCAGAACAAAAGAACGGTGTTTTCCAAACATACGGACCATATCTAGTCCAACTCCGCCTCCTAAATTGATACAAAGCACAGGTCCTCTTACATCCAATGCTTGTCATTTAAGATGAGAAACGTGTGAGCTTTGTGAATGATGTTGTTCATTTGAGCTGAAAAGTGACTGTCCTTAACTGAAACGAATTAGTGATTGTAGGGAGACACGGAGCTTGGGATTTAATTCCATTTCTGAAGTGAAACACACAGCAGAGTTCTCAACCATTGATGACACTCTGCTTTAGAGCAAGAGGCTTTCCAGAGTCACTAAGACAGCAGGAAACCTGAGCGTGATTAGAACAAAAGAACGTTGTTTCCTACACATACAGATCATATCTAGTCCAACTCTGCTTGTGAAACTGAAACAAACCACAGGTCCACTAAGATCAAATGCTTGGCAGATAAGATGAGAAACGTGTGAGCTTCGTGAACGATGTAGTTCGTTAGAGCGGAAAAGTGACTGCCCTACCTGAAATGACGTAGTGCTTGTAGGAAGACATAGAGCCTGGGATTTAACTCCATTTCTGAAGGGAAACACACAGCATAGTTCTCATCCATAGATCACACTCTGCTTTAGAGGAAGAAGAACGCTCTTGCTTTCTAGAAACTTTATTACAGCAGGAAACGTGAGTGTGCTGAGAACAAAAGTACGGTGTTTCCTACACATAGGGACCATATCTATTCCAACTCTGCTTCTCAAACTGATACAAAGCTCTGGTCCTCTAATATCCGATGCTTGTCAGTTAAGATGAGAAACGTGTGAGCTTCGTGAACGGTGTAGTTTGTTTGAGCTGTAAAGTGACTGCCCTTACCTGAAACGAAGTCTTGCATGTTGGAAGACACAGAAACTGGGATTTAACTCCATTTCTGAAGGGAAACACACAGCATAGTTCTCATCCTTGGATCACACTCTGCTTCAGAGCAAGAAGCACGCTCTTGCTCTCTAGATTCTCTAATATAGCATGAAACGTGGTAGGGTTCAGAACAAAAGAACTGTGTTTCCTACAAATAAGGACCATATATAGTCGAACTCTGCTTGTGAAACTGGAACAAACCACAGGTCCTCTAACATCCAAAGCGTGGCAGTTAAGATGAGAAACGTGTGAGCTTTGTGAATGATGTTGTTCATTTGAGCTGAAAAGTGACTGTCCTTAACTGAAACGAATTAGTGATTGTAGGAAGACCCGGAGCTTGGGATTTAACTCAATTTCTGAAGTGAAACACACAGCAGAGTTCTCATCCATTGATCACACTCTGCTTTAGAGCAAGAAGCACGCTCTTTCTTTCCAGAGTCACTAAGACAGGAGGAAACCTGAGCGTGATTAGAACAAAAGAACGTTGTTTCCTACACATACGGATCATATCTAGTCCAACTCTGCTTGTGAAACTGAAACAAACCACAGTTCCACTTACATCCAATTCTTGGCAGTTAAGATGAGAAACGTGTGAGCTTCGTGAACGATGTAGTTCGTTTGAGCTGTAAAGTACCTGCCCTTACCTGAAACGAATTGTTGTTTGTAGGAAGAGTCAGAGCCTGGGATTTAACTCCATTTCTGAAGTGAAACACACAGCAGAGTTCTCATCCATTGATCACAGTCTGCTTTAGAGCAAGAAGCACGCTCTATCTTTCTAGAGTCTCTAAGACAGCAGGAAACGGGAGTGTGCTGAGAACAAAAGAACGGTGTTTGCTACACATACGGACCATATCTAGTCCAACTCTGCTTCAGAAACTGATACAAAGCACTGGTCCTATAACATCCGATGCTTGTCAGTTAAGATGAGAAACGTGTGAGCTTCGTGAACGATGTAGTTCCTTTGAGCTGTAAAGTAACTGCCCTTTCTGAAACGAAGTGTTGCTTGTAGGAAGACTCAGAGCCTGGGGTTTAACTCCATTTTTGAAGTGAAACACACAGCAGAGTTCTCATATATAGATCACACTCTCCTTTAGAGCAAGAAGCACGCTCTTGCTTTCTAGAGTCTCTAAGACAGCAGGAAACATGAGTTTGCTGAGAACAAAAGAACGGTGTTTCTTACACATTTGGACCATATCGACTCCAACTCTGCCTCTGAAATTGATACAAAGTACAGGTCCTCTAACATCCAATGCTTGTCATTTAAGATGAGAAACGTGTGACCTTCGTGAAGGATGTAGTTCATTTGAGCTGAAAAGTGACTGCCCTTACCTGAAACGAAGTCTTTATTCTAGGAAGACACAGAGGCTGGGATTTAATTCCATTTCTAAAGAGAAATACACAGCAGCGTTCTCGTATATCGATCACCCTCTGCTTTAGAGCAAGAAGCACGCTCTTGCTTTCTAGAGTCTCTAAGACAGCAGGAAACATGAGTGTGCTGATAACACAAGAACAGTGTTTCCTACACATACGGACCATATCTAGTTCAAATCTGCCTCCTAAATTGATACAAAGCACAGGTCCTCTAACATCAGATGCGTGTCATTTAAGATGAGAATCGTGTGAGCTTTGTAAACGATGTAGTTCGTTTGAGCTGAAAATTGACTGCCCTTACCTGAAATGAAGTAGTGCTTGTAGGAAGACACAGAGCCTGGGATTTAACTCCATTTCAGAAATGAAACACACAGCATAGTTCTCATCCATGAATCACACTCTGCTTTACAGCAAGAACAACGCTTTTGCTTTCTAGAATCTCTAATACAGCAGGAAACTTGATTGTGCTCAGAACAAAAGAAAGGTGTTTCTTACACATACAGACCATATCTAGTTCAACTCTGCTTCAGAAACTGAAACAAACCACAGGTCGTCTAAAATCCAATGCTTGTCAGTTAAGATGAAAAACGTGTGAGCTTCGTGAACGATGTAGTTCGTTTGAGCTGAAAAGTAACGGCCCTTACCTGAAACGAAGTTTTGCTTGTAGGAAGACTCAGAGCCTGGGATTTAACTCCATGTCTGAAGGGAAACACACAGCAGAGTTCTCATCCACGGATCACACTCTGCTTCAGAGCAAGAAGCACGCTCTTGCTTTCTAGAATCTCTAATACAGCATGAAACGTGGTTGTGCTCAGAACAAAAGAACTGTGTTTCGTACACATACGGGCCATATCTAGTCCAACTCTGCTTTTGAAACTGAAACAAACCACAGGTCCACTAACATCCAATACTTGTCAGTTAAGATGAGAAATGTGTGAGCTTCGTGAACGATGTAGTTCGTTTGAGCTGTAAAGTGACTGCCCTTACATGAAACGAATTCTTGTTTTTAGGAAGACTCAGAGCCTGGGATTTAACTCCATTTCTGAAGTGAAACACACAGCAGAGTTCTCATCCATTGATCACACTCTGCTTTAGAGCAAGAATCACGCTCTTGCTTTCCAGAGTCATTAAGACAGTAGGAAACCTGAGCGTGATTAGAACAAAAGAACGTTGTTCCCTACACATACGGACCGTATCTAGTCCAACTCTGCTTCTGAAAGTGTAACAAACCACAGGTCCACTAACATCCAATGCTTGTCAGTTAAGATGAGAAACGTGTGAGCTTCGTGAACGATGTAGTTCGTTTGAGCTGTAAAGTAACTGCCCTTACCACAAACGAATTCTTGTTTGTAGGAAGACTCAGAGACTGGGATTTAACTCCATTTCTGAAGGGAAACACACAGCAGAGTTCTCATCCATTGATCACACTCTTCTTTAGAGCAAGAAGCATGCTCTAGCTTTCTAGAGTCTCTAAGACAGCAGGAAACGTGAGTGTGCTGAGAACAAAAGAACGGTGTTTCCTACATATACGGACCATATCTAGTCCAACTCTGCTTGTGAAACTGAAACAAATCACAGGTCCACTAACATCCAATGCTTGTCAGTTAAGATGAGAAACGTGTGAGCTTCGTGAACGATGTAGTTCGTTTGAGCTGTAAAGTAACTGCCCTTACCACAAACGAATTCTTGTTTGTAGGAAGACTCAGAGCCTGGGGTTTAACTCCATTTCTGAAGAGAAACACACAGCAGAGTTCTCATATATGGATCAAACTCTGCTTTAGAGCAAGAAGCACGCTCCTGCTTTCTAGAGACTCTAAGACAGCAGGAAACATGAGTGTGCTGAGAACAAAAGAAGTGTGTTTCCTACATATACGGACCATAGCTATTCCAACTCTGCCTCTGAAATTAATACAAAGCACATGTCCTCTAACATCCAATGCTTGTCATTTAAGATGAGAAACGTGTGAGCTTCGTGAACGATGTAGTTCGTTAGAGCGGAAAAGTGACTGCCCTACCTTAAATGACGTAGTGATTGTAGGAAGACACAGAGCCTGGGATTTAACTCCATTTCTGAAGGGAAACACACAGCATAGTTCTCATCCATAGATCACAATCTGCTTTAGAGGAAGAAGAACGCTCTTGCTTTCTAGAATCTTTATTACAGCAGGAAACGTGAGTGTGCTGAGAAAAAAAGTACGGTGTTTCCTACACATAGGGACAATATCTATTCCAACTCTGCTTCTCAAACTGATAAAAACCTCTGGTCCTCTAATATCCGATGCTTGTCAGTTAAGATGAGAAACGTGTGAGCTTCGTGAACGGTGTAGTCCGTTTGAGCTGTAAAGAAACTGCCCTTACCTGATTCGAAGTCTTGCTTGGAGGAAGACTCAGAGCCTGGGATTTAATGCCATTTCTGAAGGGAAACACACAGCATAGTTCTCATCCATGGATCACACTCTGCTTCAGAGCAAGAAGCACGCTCTTGCTTTCTAGATTCTCTAATATAGCATGAAACGTGGTTGTGCTCAGAACAAAAGAACTGTGTTTCCTACACATCCCGACCATATCTAGTCCAACTCTGCTTGTGAAACTGAAAGAAACCACAGGTCCTCTAACATCCAATGCTTGTCAGTTAAGATGAGAAACGTGTGAGCTTCGTGAAGTATGTAGTTCGTTTGAGCTGAAAAGTGACTGCCCTTACCTGCAACGCAGTCTTTATTTTAGGAAGACACAGAGCCTGGGATTTAACTCTATTTCTGAAGGGAAACACACAGCAGAGTTCTCATCCACTGATCACACTCTGCTTTACAGCAAGAAGCACGCTCTTGCTTTCTAGAGTCTCTAAGACAGCAGGAAACATGAGTGTGCTGAGAACAAAAGTATGGTGTTTCCTACACATAGGGACCATATCTATTCCAACTCTGCTTCTCAAACTGATTCAAAGCTCTGGTTCTCTAACATGTGATGCTTGTCAGTTAAGATGAGAAACGTGTGAGCTTCATGAATGGTGTAGTTCGTTTGAGCTTTAAAGAAACTGCCCTTACCTGATTCCAAGTCTTGCTTGTAGGAAGACTCAGAGCCTGGGATTTAACTCCATTTCTGAAGTGAAACACACAGCAGAGTTCTCATCCATTGATGACACTCTGCTTTAGAGCAAGAAGTACGCTCTTGCTTTCCAGAGTCACTAAGACAGCAGGAAACCTGTGTGTGATGAGAACAAAAGAACGGTGTTTCCTACACATACAGACCATATCTAGTCCAATTCTGCTTCTTAAACTGATAGAAAGCACTGGTCCTCTAACATCCAATGCTTGTCAGTTAAGATGAGAAACGTGTTAGCTTCGTGAACGATGTAGTTCGTTTGAGCTGTAAAGTAACTGCCCTTACCTGAAACGAAGTCTTGCATGTTGGAAGACACAGAGCCTGGGATTTAACTCCATTTCTGAAGGGAAACACACAGCATAGTTCTCATGCATGGATCACACTCTGCTTCAGAGCAAGAAGCACGCTCTTGCTTTCTAGATTCTCTAATATAGCATGAAACGTGGTAGGGTTCAGAACAAAAGAACTGTGTTTCCTACACATAAGGACCATACATAGTCGAACTCTGCTTGTGAAACTGAAACAAACCACAGGTCCTCTAACATCCAATGCTTGTCATTTAAGAAGAGAAACGTGTGAGCTTCGTGAAGTATGTAGTTCGTTTGAGCTGAAAATTGACTGCCTTTATCTGAAACGAAGTCTTTATTTTAGGAAGACACAGAGACTGGGATTTAACTCCATTTCTGAAGTGAAACACACAGCATAGTTCTCATCCATGGATCAAACTCTGCTTTAGAGCAAGAAGAATGCTCTTGCTTTCTAGAATCTCTAATACAGCAGGAAACATGAGTGTGCTCAGAACAAAAGAATGGTGTTTCCTACACATACAAGCCATATCTAGTTCAACTCTGCTTCTGAAACTGAAACAAACCACAGGTCCTCTACATCAAATGCTTGTCAGTTAAGATGAGAAACGTGTGAGCTTCATGAAGGATGTAGTTCGTTTGAGCTGTAAAGTAACTGACCTTACCTGAAACGAAGACTTGCTCGTAGGAAGACTCAGAGCCTGGGATTTAACTCCACTTCTGAAGTGAAACACACAGCAGAGTTCTCATCCACTGATCACACTCTGCTTTAGAGCAAGAAGAACGCTCTTGCTTTCTAGATTCACTAATACAGCAGGAAAATTGAGTGTGCTCAGAACAAAAGAACGGTGTTTCCCAAACATACAGACCATATCTAGTCCAACTCCGCCTCCTAAAGTGATACAAAGCACAGGTACTCTAACATCCAATGCTTGTCATTTAAGATGAGAAACGTGTGAGCTTTCTGAATGATGTTGTTCATTTGAGCTGAAAAGTGACTGTCCTTAACTGAAACGAATTAGTGATTGTAGGAAGACACGGAGCTTGGGATTTAACTCCGTTCCTGAAGTGAAACACACAGCAGAGTTCTCATCCATTGATCACACTCTGCTTTAGAGCAAGAAGCACGCTCTTGCTTTCCAGAGTCACTAAGACAGGAGGAAACCTGAGCTTGATTAGAACAAAAGAACATTGTTTCCTACACATACAGATCATATCTAGTCCAACTCTGCTTGTGAAACTGAAACAAACCACAGGTCCACTAACATCCAATGCTTGGCAGTTAAGATGAGAAACGTGTGAGCTTCGTGAACGATGTAGTTCGTTTGAGCTGTAAGTACCTGCCCTTACCTGAAACGAATTCTTGTTTGTAGGAAGAGTCAGAGCCTGGGATTTAACTCCATTTCTGAAGTGAAACACACAGCAGAGTTCTCATCCATTGATCACACTCTGCTTTAGAGCAAGAAGCACGCTCTAGCTTTCTAGAGTCTCTAAGACAGCAGGAAACGTGAGTGTGCTGAGAACAAAAGAACGGTGTTTGCTACACATACGGACCATATCTAGTCCAACTCTGCTTCGGAAACTGATACAAAGCACTGGTCCTATAACATCCGATGCTTGTCAGTTAAGATGAGATACGTGTGAGCTTCGTGAACGATGTAGTTCCTTTGAGCTGAAAAGTAACTGCCCTTTCTGAAACGAAGTGTTGCTTGTAGGAAGACTCAGAGCCTGGGGTTTAACTCCATTTCTGAAGGGAAACACACAGCATAGTTCTCATCCATGGATCATACTCTGCTTCAGAGCAAGAAGCACGCTCTTGCTTTCTAGATTCTCTAATATAGCATGAAACGTGTTAGGGTTCAGAACAAAAGTACTGTGTTTCCTACACATAAGGACCATATATAGTCCAACTCTGCTTGTGAAACTGAAACAAACCACAGGTAATCTAACATCCAATGCTTGTCATTTAAGATGAGAAACGTGTGAGCTTCGTGAACGATGTAGTTCCTTTGAGCTGTAAAGTAACTGCCCTTTCTGAAACGAAGTGTTGCTTGTAGGAAGACTCAGAGCCTGGGGTTTAACTCCATTTTTGAAGTGAAACACACAGCAGAGTTCTCATATATAGATCACACTCTCCTTTAGAGCAAGAAGCACGCTCTTGCTTTCTAGAGTCTCTAAGACAGCAGGAAACATGAGTTTGCTGAGAACAAAAGAACGGTGTTTCTTACACATTTGGACCATATCGACTCCAACTCTGCCTCTGAAATTGATACAAAGCACAGGTCCTCTAACATCCAATGCTTGTCATTTAAGATGAGAAACGTGTGACCTTCGTGAAGGATGTAGTTCATTTGAGCTGAAAAGTGACTGCCCTTACCTGAAACGAAGTCTTTATTCTAGGAAGACACAGAGGCTGGGATTTAATTCCATTTCTAAAGAGAAATACACAGCAGAGTTCTCGTATATCGATCACACTCTGCTTTAGAGCAAGAAGCACGCTCTTGCTTTCTAGAGTCTCTAAGACAGCAGGAAACATGAGTGTGCTGATAACACAAGAACAGTGTTTCCTACACATACGGACCATATCTAGTTCAAATCTGCCTCCTAAATTGATACAAAGCACAGGTCCTCTAACATCAGATGCGTGTCATTTAAGATGAGAATCGTGTGAGCTTTGTAAACGATGTAGTTCGTTTGAGCTGAAAATTGACTGCCCTTACCTGAAATGAAGTAGTGCTTGTAGGAAGACACAGAGCCTGGGATTTAACTCCATTTCAGAAATGAAACACACAGCATAGTTCTCATCCATGAATCACACTCTGCTTTACAGCAAGAACAACGCTTTTGCTTTCTAGAATCTCTAATACAGCAGGAAACTTGATTGTGCTCAGAACAAAAGAAAGGTGTTTCTTACACATACAGACCATATCTAGTTCAACTCTGCTTCAGAAACTGAAACAAACCACAGGTCGTCTAAAATCCAATGCTTGTCAGTTAAGATGAAAAACGTGTGAGCTTCGTGAACGATGTAGTTCGTTTGAGCTGAAAAGTAACGGCCCTTACCTGAAACGAAGTTTTGCTTGTAGGAAGACTCAGAGCCTGGGATTTAACTCCATGTCTGAAGGGAAACACACAGCAGAGTTCTCATCCACGGATCACACTCTGCTTCAGAGCAAGAAGCACGCTCTTGCTTTCTAGAATCTCTAATACAGCATGAAACGTGGTTGTGCTCAGAACAAAAGAACTGTGTTTCGTACACATACGGGCCATATCTAGTCCAACTCTGCTTGTGAAACTGAAACAAACCACAGGTCCACTAACATCCAATACTTGTCAGTTAAGATGAGAAACGTGTGAGCTTCGTGAACGATGTAGTTCGTTTGAGCTGTAAAGTGACTGCCCTTACATGAAACGAATTCTTGTTTTTAGGAAGACTCAGAGCCTGGGATTTAACTCCATTTCTGAAGTGAAACACACAGCAGAGTTCTCATCCATTGATCACACTCTGCTTTAGAGCAAGAATCACGCTCTTGCTTTCCAGAGTCATTAAGACAGTAGGAAACCTGAGCGTGATTAGAACAAAAGAACGTTGTTCCCTACACATACGGACCGTATCTAGTCCAACTCTGCTTCTGAAAGTGTAACAAACCACAGGTCCACTAACATCCAATGCTTGTCAGTTAAGATGAGAAACGTGTGAGCTTCATGAACGATGTAGTTCGTTTGAGCTGTAAAGTAACTGCCCTTACCACAAACGAATTCTTGTTTGTAGGAAGACTCAGAGACTGGGATTTAACTCCATTTCTGAAGTGAAACACACAGCAGAGTTCTCATCCATTGATCACACTCTGCTTTAGAGCAAGAAGCATGCTCTAGCTTTCTAGAGTCTCTAAGACAGCAGGAAACGTGAGTGTGCTGAGAACAAAAGAACGGTGTTTCCTACATATACGGACCATATCTAGTCCAACTCTGCTTGTGAAACTGAAACAAATCACAGGTCCACTAACATCCAATGCTTGTCAGTTAAGATGAGAAACGTGTGAGCTTCGTGAACGATGTAGTTCGTTTGAGCTGTAAAGTAACTGCCCTTACCACAAACGAATTCTTGTTTGTAGGAAGACTCAGAGCCTGGGGTTTAACTCCATTTCTGAAGAGAAACACACAGCAGAGTTCTCATATATGGATCAAACTCTGCTTTAGAGCAAGAAGCACGCTCCTGCTTTCTAGAGACTCTAAGACAGCAGGAAACATGAGTGTGCTGAGAACAAAAGAAGTGTGTTTCCTACATATACGGACCATAGCTATTCCAACTCTGCCTCTGAAATTAATACAAAGCACATGTCCTCTAACATCCAATGCTTGTCATTTAAGATGAGAAACGTGTGAGCTTCGTGAACGATGTAGTTCGTTAGAGCGGAAAAGTGACTGCCCTACCTTAAATGACGTAGTGATTGTAGGAAGACACAGAGCCTGGGATTTAACTCCATTTCTGAAGGGAAACACACAGCATAGTTCTCATCCATAGATCACAATCTGCTTTAGAGGAAGAAGAACGCTCTTGCTTTCTAGAATCTTTATTACAGCAGGAAACGTGAGTGTGCTGAGAAAAAAAGTACGGTGTTTCCTACACATAGGGACCATATCTATTCCAACTCTGCTTCTCAAACTGATAAAAAGCTCTGGTCCTCTAATATCCGATGCTTGTCAGTTATGATGAGAAACGTGTGAGCTTCGTGAACGGTGTAGTCCGTTTGAGCTGTAAAGAAACTGCCCTTACCTGATTCGAAGTCTTGCTTGGAGGAAGACTCAGAGCCTGGGATTTAATGCCATTTCTGAAGGGAAACACACAGCATAGTTCTCATCCATGGATCACACTCTGCTTCAGAGCAAGAAGCACGCTCTTGCTTTCTAGATTCTCTAATATAGCATGAAACGTGGTTGTGCTCAGAACAAAAGAACTGTGTTTCCTACACATCCCGACCATATCTAGTCCAACTCTGCTTGTGAAACTGAAAGAAACCACAGGTCCTCTAACATCCAATGCTTGTCAGTTAAGATGAGAAACGTGTGAGCTTCGTGAAGTATGTAGTTCGTTTGAGCTGAAAAGTGACTGCCCTTACCTGCAACGCAGTCTTTATTTTAGGAAGACACAGAGCCTGGGATTTAACTCCATTTCTGAAGGGAAACACACAGCAGAGTTCTCATCCACTGATCACACTCTGCTTTACAGCAAGAAGCACGCTCTTGCTTTCTAGAGTCTCTAAGACAGCAGGAAACATGAGTGTGCTGAGAACAAAAGTATGGTGTTTCCTACACATAGGGACCATATCTATTCCAACTCTGCTTCTCAAACTGATTCAAAGCTCTGGTTCTCTAACATGTGATGCTTGTCAGTTAAGATGAGAAACGTGTGAGCTTCATGAATGGTGTAGTTCGTTTGAGCTTTAAAGAAACTGCCCTTACCTGATTCCAAGTCTTGCTTGTAGGAAGACTCAGAGCCTGGGATTTAACTCCATTTCTGAAGTGAAACACACAGCAGAGTTCTCATCCATTGATGACACTCTGCTTTAGAGCAAGAAGTACGCTCTTGCTTTCCAGAGTCACTAAGACAGCAGGAAACCTGTGTGTGATGAGAACAAAAGAACGGTGTTTCCTACACATACAGACCATATCTAGTCCAATTCTGCTTCTTAAACTGATAGAAAGCACTGGTCCTCTAACATCCAATGCTTGTCAGTTAAGATGAGAAACGTGTTAGCTTCGTGAACGATGTAGTTCGTTTGAGCTGTAAAGTAACTGCCCTTACCTGAAACGAAGTCTTGCATGTTGGAAGACACAGAGCCTGGGATTTAACTCCATTTCTGAAGGGAAACACACAGCATAGTTCTCATGCATGGATCACACTCTGCTTCAGAGCAAGAAGCACGCTCTTGCTTTCTAGATTCTCTAATATAGCATGAAACGTGGTAGGGTTCAGAACAAAAGAACTGTGTTTCCTACACATAAGGACCATACATAGTCGAACTCTGCTTGTGAAACTGAAACAAACCACAGGTCCTCTAACATCCAATGCTTGTCATTTAAGAAGAGAAACGTGTGAGCTTCGTGAAGTATGTAGTTCGTTTGAGCTGAAAATTGACTGCCTTTATCTGAAACGAAGTCTTTATTTTAGGAAGACACAGAGACTGGGATTTAACTCCATTTCTGAAGTGAAACACACAGCATAGTTCTCATCCATGGATCAAACTCTGCTTTAGAGCAAGAAGAATGCTCTTGCTTTCTAGAATCTCTAATACAGCAGGAAACATGAGTGTGCTCAGAACAAAAGAATGGTGTTTCCTACACATACAAGCCATATCTAGTTCAACTCTGCTTCTGAAACTGAAACAAACCACAGGTCCTCTACATCAAATGCTTGTCAGTTAAGATGAGAAACGTGTGAGCTTCATGAAGGATGTAGTTCGTTTGAGCTGTAAAGTAACTGACCTTACCTGAAACGAAGACTTGCTCGTAGGAAGACTCAGAGCCTGGGATTTAACTCCACTTCTGAAGTGAAACACACAGCAGAGTTCTCATCCACTGATCACACTCTGCTTTAGAGCAAGAAGAACGCTCTTGCTTTCTAGATTCACTAATACAGCAGGAAAATTGAGTGTGCTCAGAACAAAAGAACGGTGTTTCCCAAACATACAGACCATATCTAGTCCAACTCCGCCTCCTAAAGTGATACAAAGCACAGGTACTCTAACATCCAATGCTTGTCATTTAAGATGAGAAACGTGTGAGCTTTGTGAATGATGTTGTTCATTTGAGCTGAAAAGTGACAGTCCTTAACTGAAACGAATTAGTGATTGTAGGAAGACACGGAGCTTGGGATTTAACAACGTTCCTGAAGTGAAACACACAGCAGAGTTCTCATCCATTGATCACACTCTGCTTTAGAGCAAGAAGCACGCTCTTGCTTTCCAGAGTCACTAAGACAGGAGGAAACCTGAGCTTGATTAGAACAAAAGAACATTGTTTCCTACACATACAGATCATATCTAGTCCAACTCTGCTTGTGAAACTGAAACAAACCACAGGTCCACTAACATCCAATGCTTGGCAGTTAAGATGAGAAACGTGTGAGCTTCGTGAACGATGTAGTTCGTTTGAGCTGTAAGTACCTGCCCTTACCTGAAACGAATTCTTGTTTGTAGGAAGAGTCAGAGCCTGGGATTTAACTCCATTTCTGAAGTGAAACACACAGCAGAGTTCTCATCCATTGATCACACTCTGCTTTAGAGCAAGAAGCACGCTCTAGCTTTCTAGAGTCTCTAAGACAGCAGGAAACGTGAGTGTGCTGAGAACAAAAGAACGGTGTTTGCTACACATACGGACCATATCTAGTCCAACTCTGCTTCGGAAACTGATACAAAGCACTGGTCCTATAACATCCGATGCTTGTCAGTTAAGATGAGATACGTGTGAGCTTCGTGAACGATGTAGTTCCTTTGAGCTGAAAAGTAACTGCCCTTTCTGAAACGAAGTGTTGCTTGTAGGAAGACTCAGAGCCTGGGGTTTAACTCCATTTCTGAAGGGAAACACACAGCATAGTTCTCATCCATGGATCATACTCTGCTACAGAGCAAGAAGCACGCTCTTGCTTTCTAGATTCTCTAATATAGCATGAAACGTGTTAGGGTTCAGAACAAAAGTACTGTGTTTCCTACACATAAGGACCATATATAGTCCAACTCTGCTTGTGAAACTGAAACAAACCACAGGTAATCTAACATCCAATGCTTGTCATTTAAGATGAGAAACGTGTGAGCTTCGTGAACGATGTAGTTCCTTTGAGCTGTAAAGTAACTGCCCTTTCTGAAATGAAGTGTTGCTTGTAGGAAGACTCAGAGCCTGGGGTTTAACTCCATTTTTGAAGTGAAACACACAGCAGAGTTCTCATATATAGATCACACTCTCCTTTAGAGCAAGAAGCACGCTCTTGCTTTCTAGAGTCTCTAAGACAGCAGGAAACATGAGTTTGCTGAGAACAAAAGAACGGTGTTTCTTACACATTTGGACCATATCGACTCCAACTCTGCCTCTGAAATTGATACAAAGCACAGGTCCTCTAACATCCAATGCTTGTCATTTAAGATGAGAAACGTGTGACCTTCGTGAAGGATGTAGTTCATTTGAGCTGAAAAGTGACTGCCCTTACCTGAAACGAAGTCTTTATTCTAGGAAGACACAGAGGCTGGGATTTAATTCCATTTCTAAAGAGAAATACACAGCAGAGTTCTCGTATATCGATCACACTCTGCTTTAGAGCAAGAAGCACGCTCTTGCTTTCTAGAGTCTCTAAGACAGCAGGAAACATGAGTGTGCTGATAACACAAGAACAGTGTTTCCTACACATACGGACCATATCTAGTTCAAATCTGCCTCCTAAATTGATACAAAGCACAGGTCCTCTAACATCAGATGCGTGTCATTTAAGATGAGAATCGTGTGAGCTTTGTAAACGATGTAGTTCGTTTGAGCTGAAAATTGACTGCCCTTACCTGAAATGAAGTAGTGCTTGTAGGAAGACACAGAGCCTGGGATTTAACTCCATTTCAGAAATGAAACACACAGCATAGTTCTCATCCATGAATCACACTCTGCTTTACAGCAAGAACAACGCTTTTGCTTTCTAGAATCTCTAATACAGCAGGAAACTTGATTGTGCTCAGAACAAAAGAAAGGTGTTTCTTACACATACAGACCATATCTAGTTCAACTCTGCTTCAGAAACTGAAACAAACCACAGGTCGTCTAAAATCCAATGCTTGTCAGTTAAGATGAAAAACGTGTGAGCTTCGTGAACGATGTAGTTCGTTTGAGCTGAAAAGTAACGGCCCTTACCTGAAACGAAGTTTTGCTTGTAGGAAGACTCAGAGCCTGGGATTTAACTCCATGTCTGAAGGGAAACACACAGCAGAGTTCTCATCCACGGATCACACTCTGCTTCAGAGCAAGAAGCACGCTCTTGCTTTCTAGAATCTCTAATACAGCATGAAACGTGGTTGTGCTCAGAACAAAAGAACTGTGTTTCGTACACATACGGGCCATATCTAGTCCAACTCTGCTTGTGAAACTGAAACAAACCACAGGTCCACTAACATCCAATACTTGTCAGTTAAGATGAGAAACGTGTGAGCTTCGTGAACGATGTAGTTCGTTTGAGCTGTAAAGTGACTGCCCTTACATGAAACGAATTCTTGTTTTTAGGAAGACTCAGAGCCTGGGATTTAACTCCATTTCTGAAGTGAAACACACAGCAGAGTTCTCATCCATTGATCACACTATGCTTTAGAGCAAGAATCACGCTCTTGCTTTCCAGAGTCATTAAGACAGTAGGAAACCTGAGCGTGATTAGAACAAAAGAACGTTGTTCCCTACACATACGGACCGTATCTAGTCCAACTCTGCTTCTGAAAGTGTAACAAACCACAGGTCCACTAACATCCAATGCTTGTCAGTTAAGATGAGAAATGTGTGAGCTTCATGAACGATGTAGTTCGTTTGAGCTGTAAAGTAACTGCCCTTACCACAAACGAATTCTTGTTTGTAGGAAGACTCAGAGACTGGGATTTAACTCCATTTCTGAAGTGAATCACACAGCAGAGTTCTCATCCATTGATCACACTCTGCTTTAGAGCAAGAAGCATGCTCTAGCTTTCTAGAGTCTCTAAGACAGCAGGAAACGTGAGTGTGCTGAGAACAAAAGAACGGTGTTTTCTACATACACAGACCATATCTAGTCCAACTCTGCTTGTGAAACTGAAACAAACCACAGGTCCACTAACATCCAATGCTTGTCAGTTAAGATGAGAAACGTGTGAGCTTCGTGAACGATGTAGTTCGTTTGAGCTGTAAAGTAACTGCCCTTACCACAAACGAATTCTTGTTTGTAGGAAGACTCAGAGCCTGGGATTTAACTCCATTCCTGAAGTGAAACACACAGCAGAGTTCTCATCCATTGATCACACTCTGCTTTAGACCAAGAAGCATGCTCTAGCTTTCTAGAGTCTCTAAGACAGCAGGAAACGTGAGTGTGCTGAGAACAAAAGAACGGTGTTTCCTACATACACAGACCATATCTAGTCCAACTCTGCTTGTGAAACTGCAACAAACCACAGGTCCACTAACATCCAATGCTTGTCAGTTAAGATGAGAAACGTGTGAGCTTCGTGAACGATGTAGTTCGTTTGAGCTGTAAAGTAACTGCCCTTACCTTAAACGAATTCTTGTTTGTAGGAAGACTCAGAGCCTGGGAATTAACTCCTTTTCTGAAGAGAAACACACAGCAGAGTTCTCATATATAGATCACACTCTGCTTTAGAGCAAGAAGCACGCTCTTGCTTTCTAGAGACTCTAAGACAGCAGGAAACATGAGTGTGCTGAGAACAAAAGAACGGTGTTTCCTACATATACGGACCATAGCTATTCCAACTCTGCCTCTGAAATTAATACAAAGCACATGTCCTCTAACATCCAATGCTTGTCATTTAAGATGAGCAACGTGTGAGCTTCGTGAACGAGGTAGTTCGATAGAGCGGAAAAGTGACTGCCCTACCTGAAATGACGTAGTGCTTGTAGGAAGACACAGACCCTGGGATTTAACTCCATTTCTGAAGTGAAACACACAGCAGAGTTCTCATCCATTGATCACACTCTGCTTTAGAGCAAGAAGAACGCTCTTGCTTTCTAGATTCACTAATACAGCAGGAAACTTGAGTGTGCTCAGAACAAAAGAATGGTGTTTCCTACACATACAAGCCATATCTAGTTCAACTCTGCTTCTGAAACTGAAACAAACCACAGGTCCTCTAACATCCAATGCTTGTCAGTTAAGATGAGAAACGTGTGAGCTTCATGAAGGATGTAGTTCGTTTGAGCTGTAAAGTAACTGACCTTACCTGAAACGAAGACTTGCTCGTAGGAAGACTCAGAGCCTGGGATTTAACTCCATTTCTGAAGTGAAACACACAGCAGAGTTCTCATCCACTGATCACACTCTGCTTTAGAGCAAGAAGAACGCTCTTGCTTTCTAGATTCACTAATACAGCAGGAAACTTGAGTGTGCTCAGAACAAAAGAACGGTGTTTCCCAAACATACAAACCATATCTAGTCCAACTCCGCCTCCTAAAGTGATACAAAGCACAGGTCCTCTAACATCCAATGCTTGTCATTTAAGATGAGAAACGTGTGAGCTTTGTGAATGATGTTGTTCATTTGAGCTGAAAAGTGACTGTCCTTAACTGAAATGAATTAGTGATTGTAGGAAGACACGGAGCTTGGGATTTAACTCCGTTCCTGAAGTGAAACACACAGCAGAGTTCTCATCCATTGATCACACTCTGCTTTAGAGCAAGAAGCACGCTCTTGCTTTCCAGAGTCACTAAGACAGGAGGAAACCTGAGCTAGATTAGAACAAAAGAACGTTGTTTCCTACACATACGGATCATATCTAGTCCAACTCTGCTTGTGAAACTGAAACAAACCACAGGTCCACTAACATCCAATGCTTGGCAGTTAAGATGAGAAACGTGTGAGCTTCGTGAACGATGTAATTCGTTTGAGCTGTAAAGTACCTGCCCTTACCTGAAACGAATTCTTGTTTGTAGGAAGAGTCAGAGCCTGGGATTTAACTCCATTTCTGAAGTGAAACACACAGCAGAGTTCTCATCCATTGATCACACTCTGCTTTAGAGCAAGAAGCACGCTCTAGCTTTCTAGAGTCTCTAAGACAGCAGGAAACGTGAGTGTGCTGAGAACAAAAGAACGGTGTTTGCTACACATACGGACCATATCTAGTCCAACTCTGCTTCGGAAACTGATACAAAGCACTGGTCCTATAACATCCGATGCTTGTCAGTTAAGATGAGAAACGTGTGAGCTTCGTGAACGATGTAGTTCCTTTGAGCTGTAAAGTAACTGCCCTTTCTGAAACGAAGTGTTGCTTGTAGGAAGACTCAGAGCCTGGGGTTTAACTCCATTTCTGAAGGGAAACACACAGCATAGTTCTCATCCATGGATCACACTCTGCTTCAGAGCAAGAAGCACGCTCTTGCTTTCTAGATTCTCTAATATAGCATGAAACGTGTTAGGGTTCAGAACAAAAGTACTGTGTTTCCTACACATAAGGACCATATATAGTCCAACTCTGCTTGTGAAACTGAAACAAACCACAGGTAATCTAACATCCAATGCTTGTCATTTAAGATGAGAAATGTGTGAGCTTCGTGAAGTATGTAGTTCCTTTGAGCTGAAAAGTGACTGCCCTTACCTGAAACGAAGTCTTTATTTTAGGAAGACACAGAGACTGGGATTTAACTCCATTTCTGAAGGGAAACACACAGCATAGTTCTCATTCATGGATAAAACTCTGCTTTAGAGCAAGAAGAACTCTCTTGCTTTCTAGAATCTCTAATACAGCAGGAAACATGAGTGTGCTCAGAACAAAAGAACGGTGTTTCCTACACATACGAGCCATATCTAGTTCAACTCTGCTTTTGAAACTGATACAAAGCACTGGTCCTATAACATCCGATGCTTGTCAGTTAAGATGAGAAACATGTGAGCTTCGTGAACGATGTAGTTCCTTTGAGCTGTAAAGTAACTGCCCTTTCTTAAACGAAGTGTTGCTTGTAGGAAGAATCAGAGCCTGGGGTTTATCTCCATTTTTGAAGTGAAACACACAGCAGAGTTCTCATATATAGATCAAACTCTCCTTTAGAGCAAGAAGCACGCTCTTGCTTTCTAGATTCTCTAAGACAGCAGGAAACATGAGTTTGCTGAGAACAAAAGCACGATGTTTCTTACACATTTGGACCATATCGACTCCAACTCTGCCTCTGAAATTGATATAAGGCACAGGTCCTCTAACATCCAATGCTTGTCATTTAAGATGAGAAACGTGTGAGCTTCGTGAAGGATGTAGTTCATTTGAGCTGAAAAGTGACTGCCCTTACCTGAAGCGAAGTCTTTATTCTAGGAAGACACAGAGGCTGGGATTTAATTCCATTTCTAAAGAGAAACACACAGCAGAGTTCTCATATATCGATCACACTCTGCTTTAGAGCAAGAAGCACGCTCTTGCTTTCCAGAGTCATTAAGACAGTAGGAAACCTGAGCGTGATTAGAACAAAAGAACGTTGTTCCCTACACAAACGGACCATATCTAGTCCAACTCTGCTTGTGAAACTGTAACAAACCACAGGTCCACTAACATCCAATGCTTGTCATTAAGATGAGAAACGTGTGAGCTTCGTGAACGATGTAGTTCGTTTGAGCTGTAAAGTATCTGCCCTTACCACAAACGAATTCTTGTTTGTAGGAAGACTCAGAGCCTGTGATTTAACTCCATTACTGAAGTGAAACACACAGCAGAGTTCTCATATATGGATCACACTCTGCTTTAGAGCAAGAAGCACGCTCTAGCTTTCTAGAGTCTCTAAGACAGCAGGAAACGTGAGTGTGCTGAGAACAAAAGAACGGTGTTTCCTACATATACGGACCATATCTAGTCCAACTCTGCTTGTGAAACTGAAACAAACCACAGGTCCACTAACATCTAATGCTTGTCAGTTAAGATGAGAAACATGTGAGCTTCGTGAACAATGTAGTTCGTTTGAGCTGTAAAGTAACTGCCCTTACCTGATACGAATTCTTGTTTGTAGGAAGACTCAGAGCCTGGGAATTAACTCCATTTCTGAAGAGAAACACACAGCAGAGTTCTCATATATGGATCACACTCTGCTTTAGAGCAAGAAGCACGCTCTTGCTTTCTAGAGACTTTAAGACAGCAGGAAACATGAGTGTGCTGAGAACAAAAGAACGGTGTTTCCTACATCTACGGACCATAGATATTCCAACTCTGCATCTGAAATTAATACAAAGCACATGTCCTCTAACATCCAATGTTTGTCATTTAACATGAGATACGTGTGAGCTTCGTGGACGATGTAGTTCGTTAGAGCGGAAAAGTGCCTGCCCTACCTGAAATGACGTAGTGCTTGTAGGAAGACACAGAGCCTGGGATTTAACTCCATTTCTGAAGGGAAACACACAGTATAGTTCTCATCCATAGATCACACTCTGCTTTAGAGGAAGAAGAATGCTCTTGCTTTCTAGAATCTTTATTACAGCAGGAAACATGAGTGTGCTGAGAACAAAAGTACGGTGTTTCCTACACATAGGGACCATATCTATTCCAACTCTGCTTCTCAAACTGATACAAAGCTCTGGTCCTCTAACATCCAATGCTTGTCAGTTAAGATGAGAAACGTTTGAGCTTCGTGAACGGTGTAGTTCCTTTGAGCTGTAAATAAACGGCCCTTACCTGATTCGAAGTCTTGTTTGCAGGAAGAATCAGAGCCTGGAATTTAACTCCATTTCTGAAGTGAAACACACTGCAGAGTTCTCATCCCTTGATCACACTCTGCTTCAGAGCAAGAAGCACGCTCTTGCTTTCTAGATTCTCTAATATAGCATGAAACGTGGTTGTGCTCAGAACAAAAGGACTGTGTTTCCTACACATACGGACCATATCTAGCCCACCTCTGCTTGTGAAACTGAAACAAACCACAGGTCCTCTAACATCCAATGCTTGTCAGTTAAGATGAGAAACGTGTGAGCTTCGTGAAGTATGTAGTTCGTTTGAACTGAAAAGTGACTGCCCTTATCTGAAACGAAGTCTTTATTTTAGGAAGACACAGAGCCTGGGATTTAACTCCATTTCTGAAGGGAAACACACAGCATAGTTCTCATCCATTGATCAAACTCTGCTTTAGAGCAAGAAGAATGCACTTGCTTTCTAGAATCTCTAATACAGCAGGAAACATGAGTGTGCTCAGAACAAAAGAACGGGGTTTCCTACACATATGAGCCATATCTAGTTCAACTCTGCTTCTGAAACTGATAGAAAGCACTGGTCCTCTAACACCCAATGCTTGTCAGTTAAGATCAGAAACGTGTTAGCTTCGTGAACGATGTAGTTCTTTTGGGCTTAAAAGTGACTGCCCTTCCCTGAAACGAAGGCTTGCATGTTGGAAGACACAGAGCCTGGGATTTAAATACATTTCTGAAGTGAAACACACAGCAGAGTTCTCATCCACCCTTCACACTCTGCTTTAGAGCAAGAAGCACGCTCTTGCTTTCTAGAGTCTCTAAGACAGCAGGAAACATGAGTGTGGTGAGAACAAAAGAACGGTGTTTCCTACACATACGGATCATATCTAGTACAACTCTGCCTCCTAAATTGATACAAAGCACAGGTCCTCTAACATGCAATGCTTGTCATTTAAGATGAGAAACGTGTGAGCTTTGTGAACGATGTTGTTCATTTGAGCTGAAAAGTGACTGTCCTTACCTGAAACGAAGTAGTGATTGTAGGAAGACACAGAGCCTGGGATTTAACTCCATTTCTGAAGTGAAACACACATCAGAGTCCTCATCCATTAATGACACTCTGCTTGAGAGCAAGAAGCACGCTCTTGCTTTCCAGAGTCACTAAGACAGCAGGAAACCTGAGTGTGATTAGAACAAAAGAACGTTGTATCCTACACATACGGACCATATCTAGTCCATCTCTGCTTGTGAAACTGTAACAAACCACAGGTCCACTAACATCCAATGCTTGTCAGTTAAGATGAGAAACGTGTGAGCTTCGTGAACGATGTAGTTCGTTTGAGCTGTAAAGTAACTGCCCTTACCACAAACGAATTCTTGTTTGTAGGAAGACTCAGAGCCTGGGATTTAACTCCATTCCTGAAGTGAAACACACAGCAGAGTTCTCATCCATTGATCACACTCTGCTTTAGAGCAAGAAGCATGCTCTAGCTTTCTAGAGTCTCTAAGACAGCAGGAAACGTGAGTGTGCTGAGAACAAAAGAACGGTGTTTCCTACATACACAGACCATATCTAGTCCAACTCTGCTTGTGAAACTGAAACAAACCACAGGTCCACTAACATCCAATGCTTGTCAGTTAAGATGAGAAACGTGTGAGCTTCGTGAACGATGTATTTCGTTTGAGCTGTAAAGTAACTGCCCTTACCACAAACGAATTCTTGTTTGTAGGAAGACTCAGAGCCTGGGATTTAACTCCATTCCTGAAGTGAAACACACAGCAGAGTTCTCATCCATTGATCACACTCTGCTTTAGAGCAAGAAGCATGCTCTAGCTTTCTAGAGTCTCTAAGACAGCAGGAAACGTGAGTGTGCTGAGAACAAAAGAACGGTGTTTCCTACATATACGGACCATATCTAGTCCAACTCTGCTTGTGAAACTGAAACAAACCACAGGTCCACTAACATCCAATGCTTGTCAGTTAAGATGAGAAACGTGTGAGCTTCGTGAACGATGTAGTTCGTTTGAGCTGTAAAGTAACTGCCCTTACCTTAAACGAATTCTTGTTTGTAGAAAGACTCAGAGCCTGGGAATTAACTCCTTTTCTGAATAGAAACACACAGCAGAGTTCTCATATATAGATCACACTGTGCTTTAGAGCAAGAAGCAAGCTCTTGCTTTCTAGAGACTCTAAGACAGCAGGAAACATGAGTGTGCTGAGAACAAATGAACGGTGTTTCCTACATATACGGACCATAGCTATTCCAACTCTGCCTCTGAAATTAATACAAAGCACATGTCCTCTAACATCCAATGCTTGTCATTTAAGATGAGCAACGTGTGAGCTTCGTGAACGAGGTAGTTCGATAGAGCGGAAAAGTGACTGCCCTACCTGAAATGACGTAGTGCTTGTAGGAAGACACAGACCCTGGGATTTAACTCCATTTCTGAAGTGAAACACACAGCAGAGTTCTCATCCATTGATCACACTCTGCTTTAGAGAAAGAAGCATGCTCTAGCTTTCTAGAGTCTCTAAGACAGCAGGAAACATGAGTGTGCTGAGAACAAAAGAACGGTGTTTCCTACATACACAGACCATATCTATTCCAACTCTGCTTCTCAAACTGATACAAAGCTCTGGTCCTCTAATATCCGATGCTTGTCAGTTAAGATGAGAAACGTGTGAGCTTCGTGAACGGTGTTGTTCATTTGAGCTGTAAAGAAACTGCCCTTACCTTATTCGAAGTCTTGCTTGTAGGAAGACTCAGAGCATGGCATTTAACGCCATTTCTGAAGGGAAACACACAGCATAGTTCTCATCCATGGATCACACTCTGCTTCAGAGCAAGAAGCACGCTCTTGCTTTCTAGATTCTCTAATATAGCATGAAACGCGGTTGTGCTCAGAACAAAAGGACTGTGTTTCCTACACATACGGACCATATCTAGCCCACCTCTGCTTGTGAAACTGAAACAAACCACAGGGCCTCTAACATCCAATGCTTGTCATTTAAAATGAGAAACGTGTGAGCTTCATGAAGGATGTAGTTTGTTTGAGCTGTAAAGTAAGTGACCTTACCTGAAACGAAGTCCTGCTCGTAGGAAGACTCAGAGCCTGGGATTTAACAACATTTCTGAAGTGAAACACACAGCAGAGTTCTCATCCACTGATCACACTCTGCTTTAGAGCAAGAAGCACGCTCTTGCTTTCTAGAGTCTCTAAGACAGCAGGAAACATGAGTGTGCTCAGAACAAAAGAACGGTGTTTCCTACACATATGAGCCATATCTAGTTCAACTCTGCTTCTGAAACTGATAGAAAGCACTGGTCCTCTAACATCCAATGCTTGTCAGTTAAGATGAGAAACGTGTTAGCTTCGTGAACGATGTAGTTCGTTTGAGCTAAAAAGTGACTGCCCTTACCTGAAACGAAGTCTTGCATGTTGGAAGACACAGAGCCTGGGATTTAACTCCATTTCTGAAGTGAAACACACAGCATAGTTCTCATCCATGGATCACACTCTGCTTCAGAGAAAGAAGCACGCTCTTGCTTTCTAGATTCTCTAATATAGCATGAAACGTGGTTGTGCTCAGAACAAAAGAACTGTGTTTCCTACACATACGGACCATATCTAGTCCAACACTGCTTGTGAAACTGAAACAAACCACAGGTCCTCTAACATCCAATGCTTGACATTTAAAATGAGAAACGTGTGAGCTTCGTGAAGTATGTAGTTTGTTTGAGCTGAAAAGTGACTGTCCTTACCTGAAACGAAGTAGTGATTGTAGGAAGAAACAGAGCCTGGGATTTAACTCCATTTCTGAAGTGAAACACACAGCAGAGTTCTCATATATCGATCACACTCTGCTTTAGAGCAAGAAGCACGCTCTTGCTTTCTAGAGTCTCAAAGACAGCAGGAAACATGAGTGTGCTGATAACACAAGAACAGTGTTTCCTACAGATACGGACCATATCTAGTTCAAATCTTCCTCCTAAATTGATACAAAGCACAGGTCCTCTAACATCCCATGCTTGTCATTTAAGATGAGAAACGTGTGAGCTTTGTGAACGATGTAGTTCGTTTGACCTGAAAATTGACTGCCCTTACCTGAAATGTAGTAGTGCTTGTAGGAAGACACAGAGCCTGGGATTTAACTCCATTTCAGAAGTGAAACACACAGCATAGTTCTCATCCATGAATCACACTCTACTTTAGAGCGAGAAAAACGCTTTTGCTTTCTAGAATCTCTAATACAGCAGGAAACATGAGTGTGCTCAGAACAAAAGAAGGGTGTTTCCTACACATACACACCATATCTAGTTCAACTCTGCTTCTGAAACTGAAACATACCACAGGTCCTCTAACATCCAATGCTTGTCAGTTAAGATGAGAAACGTGTGAGCTTCATGAAGGATGTAGTTCGTTTGAGCTGTAAAGTAACTGACCTTACGTGAAACGAAGTCTTGCTTGTAGGAAGACTCAGAGCCTGGGATTTAACTCCATTTCTGAAGTGAAACACACAGCAGAGTTCTCATCCACTGATCACACTCTGCTTCAGAGCAAGAAGAACGCTCTTGCTTTCTAGATTCACTAATAAAGCAGAAAACTTGAGTGTGCTCAGAAGAAAAGAACGGTGTTTTCCAAACATACGGACCATATCTAGTCCAACTCCGCCTCCTAAATTCATACAAAGCACAGGTCCTCTTACATCCAATGCTTGTCATTTAAGATCAGAAACGTGTGAGCTTTGTGAATGATGTTGTTCATTTGAGCTGAAAAGTGACTGTCCTTAACTGAAACGAATTAGTGATTGTAGGGAGACACGGAGCTTGGGATTTAATTCCATTTCTGAAGTGAAACACACAGCAGAGTTCTCATCCATTGATGACACTCTGCTTTAGAGCAAGAGGCACGCTCTTGCTTTCCAGAGTCACTAAGACAGCAGGAAACCTGAGCGTGATTAGAACAAAAGAACGTTGTTTCCTACACATACATATCATATCTAGTCCAACTCTGCTTGTGAAACTGAAACAAACCACAGGTCCACTAAGATCCAATGCTTGGCAGATAAGATGAGAAACGTGTGAGCTTCGTGAACGATGTAGTTCGTTAGAGCGGAAAAGTGACTGCCCTACCTGAAATGACGTAGTGCTTGTAGGAAGACATAGAGCCTGGGATTTAACTCCATTTCTGAAGGGAAACACACAGCATAGTTCTCATCCATAGATCACACTCTGCTTTAGAGGAAGAAGAACGCTCTTGCTTTCTAGAAACTTTATTACAGCAGGAAACGTGAGTGTGCTGAGAACAATAGTACGGTGTTTCCTAAACATAGGGACCATATCTATTCCAACTCTGCTTCTCAAACTGATACAAAGCTCTGGTCCTCTAATATCCGATGCTTGTCAGTTAAGATGAGAAACGTGTGAGCTTCGTGAACGGTGTAGTTTGTTTGAGCTGTAAAGTGACTGCCCTTACCTGAAACGAAGTCTTGCATGTTGGAAGACACAGAAACTGGGATTTAACTCCATTTCTGAAGGGAAACACACAGCATAGTTCTCATCCTTGGATCACACTCTGCTTCAGAGCAAGAAGCACGCTCTTGCTCTCTAGATTCTCTAATATAGCATGAAACGTGGTAGGGTTCAGAACAAAAGAACTGTGTTTCCTACAAATAAGGACCATATATAGTCGAACTCTGCTTGTGAAACTGAAACAAACCACAGGTCCTCTAACATCCAAAGCGTGGCAGTTAAGATGAGAAACGTGTGAGCTTTGTGAATGATGTTGTTCATTTGAGCTGAAAAGTGACTGTCCTTAACTGAAACGAATTAGTGATTGTAGGAAGACCCGGAGCTTGGGATTTAACTCAATTTCTGAAGTGAAACACACAGCATAGTTCTCATCCATAGATCACACTCTGCTTTAGAGGAAGAAGAACGCTCTTGCTTTCTAGAATCTTTATTACAGCAGGAAACGTGAGTGTGCTGAGAAAAAAAGTACGGTGTTTCCTACACATAGGGACCATATCTATTCCAACTCTGCTTCTCAAACTGATAAAAAGCTCTGGTCCTCTAATATCCGATGCTTGTCAGTTAAGATGAGAAACGTGTGAGCTTCGTGAACGGTGTAGTCCGTTTGAGCTGTAAAGAAACTGCCCTTACCTGATTCGAAGTCTTGCTTGGAGGAAGACTCAGAGCCTGGGATTTAACGCCATTTCTGAAGGGAAACACACAGCATAGTTCTCATCCATGGATCACACTCTGCTTCAGAGCAAGAAGCACGCTCTTGCTTTCTAGATTCTCTAATATAGCATGAAACGTGGTTGTGCTCAGAACAAAAGAACTGTGTTTCCTACACATACCGACCATATCTAGTCCAACTCTGCTTGTGAAACTGAAAGAAACCACAGGTCCTCTAACATCCAATGCTTGTCAGTTAAGATGAGAAACGTGTGAGCTTCGTGAAGTATGTAGTTCGTTTGAGCTGAAAAGTGACTGCCCTTACCTGCAACGCAGTCTTTATTTTAGGAAGACACAGAGCCTGGGATTTAACTCCATTTCTGAAGGGAAACACACAGCAGAGTTCTCATCCACTGATCACACTCTGCTTTACAGCAAGAAGCACTCTCTTGCTTTCTAGAGTCTCTAAGACAGCAGGAAACATGAGTGTGCTGAGAACAAAAGTATGGTGTTTCCTACACATAGGGACCATATCTATTCCAACTCTGCTTCTCAAACTGATTCAAAGCTCTGGTTCTCTAACATCTGATGCTTGTCAGTTAAGATGAGAAACGTGTGAGCTTCATGAATGGTGTAGTTCGTTTGAGCTTTAAAGAAACTGCCCTTACCTGATTCCAAGTCTTGCTTGTAGGAAGACTCAGAGCCTGGGATTTAACTCCATTTCTGAAGTGAAACACACAGCAGAGTTCTCATCCATTGATGACACTCTGCTTTAGAGCAAGAAGTACGCTCTTGCTTTCCAGAGTTACTAAGAGAGCAGGAAACCTGTGTGTGATGAGAACAAAAGAACGGTGTTTCATACACATACAGACCATATCTAGTCCAATTCTGCTTCTGAAACTGATAGAAAGCACTGGTCCTCTAACATCCAATGCTTGTCAGTTAAGATGAGAAACGTGTTAGCTTCGTGAACGATGTAGTTCGTTTGAGCTGTAAAGTAACTGCCCTTACCTGAAACGAAGTCTTGCATGTTGGAAGACACAGAGCCTGGGATTTAACTCCATTTCTGAAGGGAAACACACAGCATAGTTCTCATGCATGGATCACACTCTGCTTCAGAGCAAGAAGCACGCTCTTGCTTTCTAGATTCTCTAATATAGCATGAAACGTGGTAGGGTTCAGAACAAAAGAACTGTGTTTCCTACACATAAGGACCATACATAGTCGAACTCTGCTTGTGAAACTGAAACAAACCACAGGTCCTCTAACATCCAATGCTTGTCATTTAAGAAGAGAAACGTGTGAGCTTCGTGAAGTATGTAGTTCGTTTGAGCTGAAAATTGACTGCCTTTATCTGAAACGAAGTCTTTATTTTAGGAAGACACAGAGACTGGGATTTAATTCCATTTCTGAAGTGAAACACACAGCAGAGTTCTCATATATGGATCACACTCTGCTTTAGAGCAAGAAGCACGCTCTAGCTTTCTAGAGTCTCTAAGACAGCAGGAAACGTGAGTGTGCTGAGAACAAAAGAACGGTGTTTCCTACATATACGGACCATATCTAGTCCAACTCTGCTTGTGAAACTGAAACAAACCACAGGTCCACTAACATCCAATGCTTGTCAGTTAAGATGAGAAACGTGTGAGCTTCGTGAACAATGTAGTTCGTTTGAGCTGTAAAGTAACTGCCCTTACCTTAAACGAATTCTTGTTTGTAGAAAGACTCAGAGCCTGGGAATTAACTCCTTTTCTGAAGAGAAACACACAGCAGAGTTCTCATATATAGATCACACTCTGCTTTAGAGCAAGAAGCACGCTCTTGCTTTCTAGAGACTTTAAGACAGCAGGAAACATGAGTGTGCTGAGAACAAAAGAACGGTGTTTCCTACATCTACGGACCATAGATATTCCAACTCTGCATCTGAAATTAATACAAAGCACATGTCCTCTAACATCCAATGTTTGTCATTTAACATGAGATACGTGTGAGCTTCGTGGACGATGTAGTTCGTTAGAGCGGAAAAGTGCCTGCCCTACCTGAAATGACGTAGTGCTTGTAGGAAGACACAGAGCCTGGGATTTAACTCCATTTCTGAAGGGAAACACACAGTATAGTTCTCATCCATAGATCACACTCTGCTTTAGAGGAAGAAGAATGCTCTTGCTTTCTAGAATCTTTATTACAGCAGGAAACATGAGTGTGCTGAGAACAAAAGTACGGTGTTTCCTACACATAGGGACCATATCTATTCCCACTCTGCTTCTCAAACTGATACAAAGCTCTGGTCCTCTAACATCCAATGCTTGTCAGTTAAGATGAGAAACGTTTGAGCTTCGTGAACGGTGTAGTTCCTTTGAGCTGTAAATAAACGGCCCTTACCTGATTCGAAGTCTTGTTTGCAGGAAGAATCAGAGCCTGGAATTTAACTCCATTTCTGAAGTGAAACACACTGCAGAGTTCTCATCCCTTGATCATACTCTGCTTCAGAGCAAGAAGCACGCTCTTGCTTTCTAGATTCTCTAATATAGCATGAAACGTGGTTGTGCTCAGAACAAAAGGACTGTGTTTCCTACACATACGGACCATATCTAGCCCACCTCTGCTTGTGAAACTGAAACAAACCACAGGTCCTCTAACATCCAATGCTTGTCAGTTAAGATGAGAAACGTGTGAGCTTCGTGAAGTATGTAGTTCGTTTGAGCTGAAAAGTGACTGCCCTTATCTGAAACGAAGTCTTTATTTTAGGAAGACACAGAGCCTGGGATTTAACTTCATTTCTGAAGGGAAACACACAGCATAGTTCTCATCCATTGATCAAACTCTGCTTTAGAGCAAGAAGAATGCACTTGCTTTCTAGAATCTCTAATACAGCAGGAAACATGAGTGTGCTCAGAACAAAAGAACGGGGTTTCCTACACATATGAGCCATATCTAGTTCAACTCTGCTTCTGAAACTGATAGAAAGCACTGGTCCTCTAACACCCAATGCTTGTCAGTTAAGATCAGAAACGTGTTAGCTTCGTGAACGATGTAGTTCGTTTGGGCTTAAAAGTGACTGCCCTTCCCTGAAACGAAGGCTTGCATGTTGGAAGACACAGAGCCTGGGATTTAAATACATTTCTGAAGTGAAACACACAGCAGAGTTCTCATCCACCCTTCACACTCTGCTTTAGAGAAAGAAGCACGCTCTTGCTTTCTAGAGTCTCTAAGACAGCAGGAAACATGAGTGTGGTGAGAACAAAAGAACGGTGTTTCCTACACATACGGATCATATCTAGTACAACTCTGCCTCCTAAATTGATACAAAGCACAGGTCCTCTAACATGCAATGCTTGTCATTTAAGATGAGAAACGTGTGAGCTTTGTGAACGATGTTGTTCATTTGAGCTGAAAAGTGACTGTCCTTACCTGAAACGAAGTAGTGATTGTAGGAAGACACAGAGCCTGGGATTTAACTCCATTTCTGAAGTGAAACACACATCAGAGTCCTCATCCATTAATGACACTCTGCTTGAGAGCAAGAAGCACGCTCTTGCTTTCCAGAGTCACTAAGACAGCAGGAAACCTGAGTGTGATTAGAACAAAAGAACGTTGTATCCTACACATACGGACCATATCTAGTCCATCTCTGCTTGTGAAACTGTAACAAACCACAGGTCCACTAACATCCAATGCTTGTCAGTTAAGATGAGAAACGTGTGAGCTTCGTGAACGATGTAGTTCGTTTGAGCTGTAAAGTAACTGCCCTTACCACAAACGAATTCTTGTTTGTAGGAAGACTCAGAGCCTGGGATTTAACTCCATTCCTGAAGTGAAACACACAGCAGAGTTCTCATCCATGAATCACACTCTGCTTTAGAGCAAGAAGCATGCTCTAGCTTTCTAGAGTCTCTAAGACAGCAGGAAACGTGAGTGTGCTGAGAACAAAAGAACGGTGTTTCCTACATACACAGACCATATCTAGTCCAACTCTGCTTGTGAAACTGAAACAAACCACAGGTCCACTAACATCCAATGCTTGTCAGTTAAGATGAGAAACGTGTGAGCTTCGTGAACGATGTAGTTCGTTTGAGCTGTAAAGTAACTGCCTTTACCACAAACGAATTCTTGTTTGTAGGAAGACACAGAGCCTGGGATTTAACTCCATTCCTGAAGTGAAACACACAGCAGAGTTCTCATCCATTGATCACACTCTGCTTTAGAGCAAGAAGCATGCTCTAGCTTTCTAGAGTCTCTAAGACAGCAGGAAACGTGAGTGTGCTGAGAACAAAAGAACGGTGTTTCCTACATATACGGACCATATCTAGTCCAACTCTGCTTGTGAAACTGAAACAAACCACAGGTCCACTAACATCCAATGCTTGTCAGTTAAGATGAGAAACGTGTGAGCTTCGTGAACGATGTAGTTCGTTTGAGCTGTAAAGTAACTGCCCTTACCTTAAACGAATTCTTGTTTGTAGAAAGACTCAGAGCCTGGGAATTAACTCCTTTTCTGAAGAGAAACACACAGCAGAGTTCTCATATATAGATCACACTCTGCTTTAGAGCAAGAAGCACGCTCTTGCTTTCTAGAGACTCTAAGACAGCAGGAAACATGAGTGTGCTGAGAACAAAAGAACGGTGTTTCCTACATATACGGACCATAGCTATTCCAACTCTGCCTCTGAAATTAATACAAAGCACATGTCCTCTAACATCCAATGCTTGTCATTTAAGATGAGCAACGTGTGAGCTTCGTGAACGAGGTAGTTCGATAGAGCGGAAAAGTGACTGCCCTACCTGAAATGACGTAGTGCTTGTAGGAAGACACAGACCCTGGGATTTAACTCCATTTCTGAAGTGAAACACACAGCAGAGTTCTCATCCATTGATCACACTCTGCTTTAGAGAAAGAAGCATGCTCTAGCTTTCTATAGTCTCTAAGACAGCAGGAAACGTGAGTGTGCTGAGAACAAAAGAACGGTGTTTCCTACATACACAGACCATATCTATTCCAACTCTGCTTCTCAAACTGATACAAAGCTCTGGTCCTCTAATATCCGATGCTTGTCAGTTAAGATGAGAAACGTGTGAGCTTCGTGAACGGTGTTGTTCATTTGAGCTGTAAAGAAACTGCCCTTACCTTATTCGAAGTCTTGCTTGTAGGAAGACTCAGAGCATGGCATTTAACGCCATTTCTGAAGGGAAACACACAGCATAGTTCTCATCCATGGATCACACTCTGCTTCAGAGCAAGAAGCACGCTCTTGCTTTCTAGATTCTCTAATATAGCATGAAACGCGGTTGTGCTCAGAACAAAAGGACTGTGTTTCCTACACATACGGACCATATCTAGCCCACCTCTGCTTGTGAAACTGAAACAAACCACAGGGCCTCTAACATCCAATGCTTGTCATTTAAAATGAGAAACGTGTGAGCTTCATGAAGGATGTAGTTTGTTTGAGCTGTAAAGTAAGTGACCTTACCTGAAACGAAGTCCTGCTCTTAGGAAGACTCAGAGCCTGGGATTTAACAACATTTCTGAAGTGAAACACACAGCAGAGTTCTCATCCACTGATCACACTCTGCTTTAGAGCAAGAAGCACGCTCTTGCTTTCTAGAGTCTCTAAGAGAGCAGGAAACATGTGTGTGCTCAGAACAAAAGAACGGTGTTTCCTACACATATGAGCCATATCTAGTTCAACTCTGCTTCTGAAACTGATAGAAAGCACTGGTCCTCTAACATCCAATGCTTGTCAGTTAAGATGAGAAACGTGTTAGCTTCGTGAACGATGTAGTTCGTTTGAGCTAAAAAGTGACTGCCCTTACCTGAAACGAAGTCTTGCATGTTGGAAGACACAGAGCCTGGGATTTAACTCCATTTCTGAAGTGAAACACACAGAATAGTTCTCATCCATGGATCACACTCTGCTTCAGAGAAAGAAGCACGCTCTTGCTTTCTAGATTCTCTAATATAGCATGAAACGTGGTTGTGCTCAGAACAAAAGAACTGTGTTTCCTACACATACGGACCATATCTAGTCCAACACTGCTTGTGAAACTGAAACAAACCACAGGTCCTCTAACATCCAATGCTTGACATTTAAAATGAGAAACGTGTGAGCTTCGTGAAGTATGTAGTTTGTTTGAGCTGAAAAGTGACTGTCCTTACCTGAAACGAAGTAGTGATTGTAGGAAGACACAGAGCCTGGGATTTAACTCCATTTCTGAAGTGAAACACACAGCAGAGTTCTCATATATCGATCACACTCTGCTTTAGAGCAAGAAGCACGCTCTTGCTTTCTAGAGTCTCAAAGACAGCAGGAAACATGAGTGTGCTGATAACACAAGAACAGTGTTTCCTACAGATACGGACCATATCTAGTTCAAATCTTCCTCCTAAATTGATACAAAGCACAGGTCCTCTAACATCCCATGCTTGTCATTTAAGATGAGAAACGTGTGAGCTTTGTGAACGATGTAGTTCGTTTGACCTGAAAATTGACTGCCCTTACCTGAAATGTAGTAGTGCTTGTAGGAAGACACAGAGCCTGGGATTTAACTCCATTTCAGAAGTGAAACACACAGCATAGTTCTCATCCATGAATCACACTCTACTTTAGAGCGAGAAAAACGCTTTTGCTTTCTAGAATCTCTAATACAGCAGGAAACATGAGTGTGCTCAGAACAAATGAAGGGTGTTTCCTACACATACACACCATATCTAGTTCAACTCTGCTTCTGAAACTGAAACATACCACATGTCCTCTAACATCCAATGCTTGTCAGTTAAGATGAGAAACGTGTGAGCTTCATGAAGGATGTAGTTCGTTTGAGCTGTAAAGTAACTGACCTTACGTGAAACGAAGTCTTGCTTGTAGGAAGACTCAGAGCCTGGGATTTAACTCCATTTCTGAAGTGAAACACACAGCAGAGTTCTCATCCACTGATCACACTCTGCTTCAGAGCAAGAAGAACGCTCTTGCTCTCTAGATTCACTAATAAAGCAGAAAACTTGAGTGTGCTCAGAAGAAAAGAACGGTGTTTTCCAAACATACGGACCATATCTAGTCCAACTCCGCCTCCTAAATTCATACAAAGCACAGGTCCTCTTACATCCAATGCTTGTCATTTAAGATGAGAAACGTGTGAGCTTTGTGAATGATGTTGTTCATTTGAGCTGAAAAGTGACTGTCCTTAACTGAAACGAATTAGTGATTGTAGGGAGACACGGAGCTTGGGATTTAATTCCATTTCTGAAGTGAAACACACAGCAGAGTTCTCATCCATTGATGACACTCTGCTTTAGAGCAAGAGGCACGCTCTTGCTTTCCAGAGTCACTAAGACAGCAGGAAACCTGAGCGTGATTAGAACAAAAGAACGTTGTTTCCTACACATACAGATCATATCTAGTCCAACTCTGCTTGTGAAACTGAAACAAACCACAGGTCCACTAAGATCCAATGCTTGGCAGATAAGATGAGAAACGTGTGAGCTTCGTGAACGATGTAGTTCGTTAGAGCGGAAAAGTGACTGCCCTACCTGAAATGACGTAGTGCTTGTAGGAAGACATAGAGCCTGGGATTTAACTCCATTTCTGAAGGGAAACACACAGCATAGTTCTCATCCATAGATCACACTCTGCTTTAGAGGAAGAAGAACGCTCTTGCTTTCTAGAAACTTTATTACAGCAGGAAACGTGAGTGTGCTGAGAACAAAATACGGTGTTTCCTAAACATAGGGACCATATCTATTCCAACTCTGCTTCTCAAACTGATACAAAGCTCTGGTCCTCTAATATCCGATGCTTGTCAGTTAAGATGAGAAACGTGTGAGCTTCGTGAACGGTGTAGTTTGTTTGAGCTGTAAAGTGACTGCCCTTACCTGAAACGAAGTCTTGCATGTTGGAAGACACAGAAACTGGGATTTAACTCCATTTCTGAAGGGAAACACACAGCATAGTTCTCATCCACTGATCACACTCTGCTTCAGAGCAAGAAGAACGCACTTGCTCTCTAGATTCACTAATAAAGCAGACAACTTGAGTGTGCTCAGAAGAAAAGAACGGTGTTTTCCAAACATACGGACCATATCTAGTCCAACTCCGCCTCCTAAATTCATACAAAGCACAGGTCCTCTTACATCCAATGCTTGTCATTTAAGATGAGAAACGTGTGAGCTTTGTGAATGATGTTGTTCATTTGAGCTGAAAAGTGACTGTCCTTAAGTGAAACGAATTAGTGATTGTAGGGAGACACGGAGCTTGGGATTTAATTCCATTTCTGAAGTGAAACACACAGCAGAGTTCTCATCCATTGATGACACTCTGCTTTAGAGCAAGAGGCACGCTCTTGCTTTCCAGAGTCACTAAGACAGCAGGAAACCTGAGCGTGATTAGAACAAAAGAACGTTGTTTCCTACACATACAGATCATATCTAGTCCAACTCTGCTTGTGAAACTGAAACAAACCACAGGTCCACTAAGATCCAATGCTTGGCAGATAAGATGAGAAACGTGTGAGCTTCGTGAACGATGTAGTTCGTTAGAGCGGAAAAGTGACTGCCCAACCTGAAATGACGTAGTGCTTGTAGGAAGACATAGAGCCTGGGATTTAACTCCATTTCTGAAGGGAAACACACAGCATAGTTCTCATCCATAGATCACACTCTGCTTTACAGGAAGAAGAACGCTCTTGCTTTCTAGAAACTTTATTACAGCAGGAAACGTGAGTGTGCTGAGAACAAAATACAGTGTTTCCTAAACATAGGGACCATATCTATTCCAACTCAGCTTCTCAAACTGATACAAAGCTCTGGTCCTCTAATATCCGATGCTTGTCAGTTAAGATGAGAAACGTGTGAGCTTCGTGAACGGTGTAGTTTGTTTGAGCTGTAAAGTGACTGCCCTTACCTGAAACGAAGTCTTGCATGTTGGAAGACACAGAAACTGGGATTTAACTCCATTTCTGAAGGGAAACACACAGCATAGTTCTCATCCTTGGATCACACTCTGCTTCAGAGCAAGAAGCACGCTCTTGCTCTCTAGAT
Source organism: Onychomys leucogaster (assembly GCA_949786385.1). Classification (NCBI taxonomy): domain Eukaryota; kingdom Metazoa; phylum Chordata; class Mammalia; order Rodentia; family Cricetidae; genus Onychomys; species Onychomys leucogaster. Next base: position 1,396,641 of record CATKUP010000037.1, on the reverse strand, counting down.
TCTCTAATATAGCATGAAACGTGGTAGGGTTCAGAACAAAAGAACTGTGTTTCCTACAAATAAGGACCATATATAGTCGAACTCTGCTTGTGAAACTGAAACAAACCACAGGTCCTCTAACATCCAAAGCGTGGCAGTTAAGATGAGAAACGTGTGAGCTTTGTGAATGATGTTGTTCATTTGAGCTGAAAAGTGACTGTCCTTAACTGAAACGAATTAGTGATTGTAGGAAGACCCGGAGCTTGGGATTTAACTCAATTTCTGAATGAAACACACAGCATAGTTCTCATCCATAGATCACACTCTGCTTTAGAGGAAGAAGAACGCTCTTGCTTTCTAGAATCTTTATTACAGCAGGAAACGTGAGTGTGCTGAGAAAAAAAGTACGGTGTTTCCTACACATAGGGACCATATCTATTCCAACTCTGCTTCTCAAACTGATAAAAAGCTCTGGTCCTCTAATATCCGATGCTTGTCAGTTAAGATGAGAAACGTGTGAGCTTCGTGAACGGTGTAGTCCGTTTGAGCTGTAAAGAAACTGCCCTTACCTGATTCGAAGTCTTGCTTGGAGGAAGACTCAGAGCCTGGGATTTAACGCCATTTCTGAAGGGAAACACACAGCATAGTTCTCATCCATGGATCACACTCTGCTTCAGAGCAAGAAGCACGCTCTTGCTTTCTAGATTCTCTAATATAGCATGAAACGTGGTTGTGCTCAGAACAAAAGAACTGTGTTTCCTACACATATCGACCATATCTAGTCCAACTCTGCTTGTGAAACTGAAAGAAACCACAGGTCCTCTAACATCCAATGCTTGTCAGTTAAGATGAGAAACGTGTGAGCTTCGTGAAGTATGTAGTTCGTTTGAGCTGAAAAGTGACTGCCCTTACCTGCAACGCAGTCTTTATTTTAGGAAGACACAGAGCCTGGGATTTAACTCCATTTCTGAAGGGAAACACACAGCAGAGTTCTCATCCACTGATCACACTCTGCTTTACAGCAAGAAGCACTCTCTTGCTTTCTAGAGTCTCTAAGACAGCAGGAAACATGAGTGTGCTGAGAACAAAAGTATGGTGTTTCCTACACATAGGGACCATATCTATTCCAACTCTGCTTCTCAAACTGATTCAAAGCTCTGGTTCTCTAACATCTGATGCTTGTCAGTTAAGATGAGAAACGTGTGAGCTTCATGAATGGTGTAGTTCGTTTGAGCTTTAAAGAAACTGCCCTTACCTGATTCCAAGTCTTGCTTGTAGGAAGACTCAGAGCCTGGGATTTAACTCCATTTCCGAAGTGAAACACACAGCAGAGTTCTCATCCATTGATGACACTCTGCTTTAGAGCAAGAAGTACGCTCTTGCTTTCCAGAGTTACTAAGACAGCAGGAAACCTGTGTGTGATGAGAACAAAAGAACGGTGTTTCATACACATACAGACCATATCTAGTCCAATTCTGCTTCTGAAACTGATAGAAAGCACTGGTCCTCTAACATCCAATGCTTGTCAGTTAAGATGAGAAACGTGTTAGCTTCGTGAACGATGTAGTTCGTTTGAGCTGTAAAGTAACTGCCCTTACCTGAAACGAAGTCTTGCATGTTGGAAGACACAGAGCCTGGGATTTAACTCCATTTCTGAAGGGAAACACACAGCATAGTTCTCATGCATGGATCACACTCTGCTTCAGAGCAAGAAGCACGCTCATGCTTTCTAGATTCTCTAATATAGCATGAAACGTGGTAGGGTTCAGAACAAAAGAACTGTGTTTCCTACACATAAGGACCATACATAGTCGAACTCTGCTTGTGAAACTGAAACAAACCACAGGTCCTCTAACATCCAATGCTTGTCATTTAAGAAGAGAAACGTGTGAGCTTCGTGAAGTATGTAGTTCGTTTGAGCTGAAAATTGACTGCCTTTATCTGAAACGAAGTCTTTATTTTAGGAAGACACAGAGACTGGGATTTAATTCCATTTCTGAAGTGAAACACACAGCATAGTTCTCATCCATGGATCAAACTCTGCTTTAGAGCAAGAAGAATGCTCTTGCTTTCTAGAATCTCTAATACAGCAGGAAACATGAGTGTGCTCAGAACAAAAGAATGGTGTTTCCTACACATACAAGCCATATCTAGTTCAACTCTGCTTCTGAAACTGAAACAAACCACAGGTCCTCTAACATCCAATGCTTGACAGTTAAGATGAGAAACGTGTGAGCTTCATGAAGGATGTAGTTCGTTTGAGCTGTAAAGTAACTGACCTTACCTGAAACGAAGACTTGCTCGTAGGAAGACTCAGAGCCTGGGATTTAACTCCATTTCTGAAGGGAAACACACAGCATAGTTCTCATCCATAGATCACACTCTGCTTTAGAGGAAGAAGAACGCTCTTGCTTTCTAGAAACTTTATTACAGCAGGAAACGTGAGTGTGCTGAGAACAAAATACGGTGTTTCATAAACATAGGGACCATATCTATTCCAACTCTGCTTCTCAAACTGATACAAAGCTCTGGTCCTCTAATATCCGATGCTTGTCAGTTAAGATGAGAAACGTGTGAGCTTCGTGAACGGTGTAGTTTGTTTGAGCTGTAAAGTGACTGCCCTTACCTGAAACGAAGTCTTGCATGTTGGAAGACACAGAAACTGGGATTTAACTCCATTTCTGAAGGGAAACACACAGCATAGTTCTCATCCACTGATCACACTCTGCTTCAGAGCAAGAAGAACGCACTTGCTCTCTAGATTCACTAATAAAGCAGACAACTTGAGTGTGCTCAGAAGAAAAGAACGGTGTTTTCCAAACATACGGACCATATCTAGTCCAACTCCGCCTCCTAAATTCATACAAAGCACAGGTCCTCTTACATCCAATGCTTGTCATTTAAGATGAGAAACGTGTGAGCTTTGTGAATGATGTTGTTCATTTGAGCTGAAAAGTGACTGTCCTTAAGTGAAACGAATTAGTGATTGTAGGGAGACACGGAGCTTGGGATTTAATTCCATTTCTGAAGTGAAACACACAGCAGAGTTCTCATCCATTGATGACACTCTGCTTTAGAGCAAGAGGCACGCTCTTGCTTTCCAGAGTCACTAAGACAGCAGGAAACCTGAGCGTGATTAGAACAAAAGAACGTTGTTTCCTACACATACAGATCATATCTAGTCCAACTCTGCTTGTGAAACTGAAACAAACCACAGGTCCACTAAGATCCAATGCTTGGCAGATAAGATGAGAAACGTGTGAGCTTCGTGAACGATGTAGTTCGTTAGAGCGGAAAAGTGACTGCCCAACCTGAAATGACGTAGTGCTTGTAGGAAGACATAGAGCCTGGGATTTAACTCCATTTCTGAAGGGAAACACACAGCATAGTTCTCATCCATAGATCACACTCTGCTTTACAGGAAGAAGAACGCTCTTGCTTTCTAGAAACTTTATTACAGCAGGAAACGTGAGTGTGCTGAGAACAAAATACAGTGTTTCCTAAACATAGGGACCATATCTATTCCAACTCAGCTTCTCAAACTGATACAAAGCTCTGGTCCTCTAATATCCGATGCTTGTCAGTTAAGATGAGAAACGTGTGAGCTTCGTGAACGGTGTAGTTTGTTTGAGCTGTAAAGTGACTGCCCTTACCTGAAACGAAGTCTTGCATGTTGGAAGACACAGAAACTGGGATTTAACTCCATTTCTGAAGGGAAACACACAGCATAGTTCTCATCCTTGGATCACACTCTGCTTCAGAGCAAGAAGCACGCTCTTGCTCTCTAGATTCTCTAATATAGCATGAAACGTGGTAGGGTTCAGAACAAAAGAACTGTGTTTCCTACAAATAAGGACCATATATAGTCGAACTCTGCTTGTGAAACTGAAACAAACCACAGGTCCTCTAACATCCAAAGCGTGGCAGTTAAGATGAGAAACGTGTGAGCTTTGTGAATGATGTTGTTCATTTGAGCTGAAAAGTGACTGTCCTTAACTGAAACGAATTAGTGATTGTAGGAAGACCCGGAGCTTGGGATTTAACTCAATTTCTGAATGAAACACACAGCATAGTTCTCATCCATAGATCACACTCTGCTTTAGAGGAAGAAGAACGCTCTTGCTTTCTAGAATCTTTATTACAGCAGGAAACGTGAGTGTGCTGAGAAAAAAAGTACGGTGTTTCCTACACATAGGGACCATATCTATTCCAACTCTGCTTCTCAAACTGATAAAAAGCTCTGGTCCTCTAATATCCGATGCTTGTCAGTTAAGATGAGAAACGTGTGAGCTTCGTGAACGGTGTAGTCCGTTTGAGCTGTAAAGAAACTGCCCTTACCTGATTCGAAGTCTTGCTTGGAGGAAGACTCAGAGCCTGGGATTTAACGCCATTTCTGAAGGGAAACACACAGCATAGTTCTCATCCATGGATCACACTCTGCTTCAGAGCAAGAAGCACGCTCTTGCTTTCTAGATTCTCTAATATAGCATGAAACGTGGTTGTGCTCAGAACAAAAGAACTGTGTTTCCTACACATATCGACCATATCTAGTCCAACTCTGCTTGTGAAACTGAAAGAAACCACAGGTCCTCTAACATCCAATGCTTGTCAGTTAAGATGAGAAACGTGTGAGCTTCGTGAAGTATGTAGTTCGTTTGAGCTGAAAAGTGACTGCCCTTACCTGCAACGCAGTCTTTATTTTAGGAAGACACAGAGCCTGGGATTTAACTCCATTTCTGAAGGGAAACACACAGCAGAGTTCTCATCCACTGATCACACTCTGCTTTACAGCAAGAAGCACTCTCTTGCTTTCTAGAGTCTCTAAGACAGCAGGAAACATGAGTGTGCTGAGAACAAAAGTATGGTGTTTCCTACACATAGGGACCATATCTATTCCAACTCTGCTTCTCAAACTGATTCAAAGCTCTGGTTCTCTAACATCTGATGCTTGTCAGTTAAGATGAGAAACGTGTGAGCTTCATGAATGGTGTAGTTCGTTTGAGCTTTAAAGAAACTGCCCTTACCTGATTCCAAGTCTTGCTTGTAGGAAGACTCAGAGCCTGGGATTTAACTCCATTTCCGAAGTGAAACACACAGCAGAGTTCTCATCCATTGATGACACTCTGCTTTAGAGCAAGAAGTACGCTCTTGCTTTCCAGAGTTACTAAGACAGCAGGAAACCTGTGTGTGATGAGAACAAAAGAACGGTGTTTCATACACATACAGACCATATCTAGTCCAATTCTGCTTCTGAAACTGATAGAAAGCACTGGTCCTCTAACATCCAATGCTTGTCAGTTAAGATGAGAAACGTGTTAGCTTCGTGAACGATGTAGTTCGTTTGAGCTGTAAAGTAACTGCCCTTACCTGAAACGAAGTCTTGCATGTTGGAAGACACAGAGCCTGGGATTTAACTCCATTTCTGAAGGGAAACACACAGCATAGTTCTCATGCATGGATCACACTCTGCTTCAGAGCAAGAAGCACGCTCATGCTTTCTAGATTCTCTAATATAGCATGAAACGTGGTAGGGTTCAGAACAAAAGAACTGTGTTTCCTACACATAAGGACCATACATAGTCGAACTCTGCTTGTGAAACTGAAACAAACCACAGGTCCTCTAACATCCAATGCTTGTCATTTAAGAAGAGAAACGTGTGAGCTTCGTGAAGTATGTAGTTCGTTTGAGCTGAAAATTGACTGCCTTTATCTGAAACGAAGTCTTTATTTTAGGAAGACACAGAGACTGGGATTTAATTCCATTTCTGAAGTGAAACACACAGCATAGTTCTCATCCATGGATCAAACTCTGCTTTAGAGCAAGAAGAATGCTCTTGCTTTCTAGAATCTCTAATACAGCAGGAAACATGAGTGTGCTCAGAACAAAAGAATGGTGTTTCCTACACATACAAGCCATATCTAGTTCAACTCTGCTTCTGAAACTGAAACAAACCACAGGTCCTCTAACATCCAATGCTTGACAGTTAAGATGAGAAACGTGTGAGCTTCATGAAGGATGTAGTTCGTTTGAGCTGTAAAGTAACTGACCTTACCTGAAACGAAGACTTGCTCGTAGGAAGACTCAGAGCCTGGGATTTAACTCCATTTCTGAAGGGAAACACACAGCATAGTTCTCATCCATAGATCACACTCTGCTTTAGAGGAAGAAGAACGCTCTTGCTTTCTAGAAACTTTATTACAGCAGGAAACGTGAGTGTGCTGAGAACAAAATACGGTGTTTCCTAAACATAGGGACCATATCTATTCCAACTCTGCTTCTCAAACTGATACAAAGCTCTGGTCCTCTAATATCCGATGCTTGTCAGTTAAGATGAGAAACGTGTGAGCTTCGTGAACGGTGTAGTTTGTTTGAGCTGTAAAGTGACTGCCCTTACCTGAAACGAAGTCTTGCATGTTGGAAGACACAGAAACTGGGATTTAACTCCATTTCTGAAGGGAAACACACAGCATAGTTCTCATCCACTGATCACACTCTGCTTCAGAGCAAGAAGAACGCACTTGCTCTCTAGATTCACTAATAAAGCAGACAACTTGAGTGTGCTCAGAAGAAAAGAACGGTGTTTTCCAAACATACGGACCATATCTAGTCCAACTCCGCCTCCTAAATTCATACAAAGCACAGGTCCTCTTACATCCAATGCTTGTCATTTAAGATGAGAAACGTGTGAGCTTTGTGAATGATGTTGTTCATTTGAGCTGAAAAGTGACTGTCCTTAAGTGAAACGAATTAGTGATTGTAGGGAGACACGGAGCTTGGGATTTAATTCCATTTCTGAAGTGAAACACACAGCAGAGTTCTCATCCATTGATGACACTCTGCTTTAGAGCAAGAGGCACGCTCTTGCTTTCCAGAGTCACTAAGACAGCAGGAAACCTGAGCGTGATTAGAACAAAAGAACGTTGTTTCCTACACATACAGATCATATCTAGTCCAACTCTGCTTGTGAAACTGAAACAAACCACAGGTCCACTAAGATCCAATGCTTGGCAGATAAGATGAGAAACGTGTGAGCTTCGTGAACGATGTAGTTCGTTAGAGCGGAAAAGTGACTGCCCAACCTGAAATGACGTAGTGCTTGTAGGAAGACATAGAGCCTGGGATTTAACTCCATTTCTGAAGGGAAACACACAGCATAGTTCTCATCCATAGATCACACTCTGCTTTACAGGAAGAAGAACGCTCTTGCTTTCTAGAAACTTTATTACAGCAGGAAACGTGAGTGTGCTGAGAACAAAATACAGTGTTTCCTAAACATAGGGACCATATCTATTCCAACTCAGCTTCTCAAACTGATACAAAGCTCTGGTCCTCTAATATCCGATGCTTGTCAGTTAAGATGAGAAACGTGTGAGCTTCGTGAACGGTGTAGTTTGTTTGAGCTGTAAAGTGACTGCCCTTACCTGAAACGAAGTCTTGCATGTTGGAAGACACAGAAACTGGGATTTAACTCCATTTCTGAAGGGAAACACACAGCATAGTTCTCATCCTTGGATCACACTCTGCTTCAGAGCAAGAAGCACGCTCTTGCTCTCTAGATTCTCTAATATAGCATGAAACGTGGTAGGGTTCAGAACAAAAGAACTGTGTTTCCTACAAATAAGGACCATATATAGTCGAACTCTGCTTGTGAAACTGAAACAAACCACAGGTCCTCTAACATCCAAAGCGTGGCAGTTAAGATGAGAAACGTGTGAGCTTTGTGAATGATGTTGTTCATTTGAGCTGAAAAGTGACTGTCCTTAACTGAAACGAATTAGTGATTGTAGGAAGACCCGGAGCTTGGGATTTAACTCAATTTCTGAATGAAACACACAGCATAGTTCTCATCCATAGATCACACTCTGCTTTAGAGGAAGAAGAACGCTCTTGCTTTCTAGAATCTTTATTACAGCAGGAAACGTGAGTGTGCTGAGAAAAAAAGTACGGTGTTTCCTACACATAGGGACCATATCTATTCCAACTCTGCTTCTCAAACTGATAAAAAGCTCTGGTCCTCTAATATCCGATGCTTGTCAGTTAAGATGAGAAACGTGTGAGCTTCGTGAACGGTGTAGTCCGTTTGAGCTGTAAAGAAACTGCCCTTACCTGATTCGAAGTCTTGCTTGGAGGAAGACTCAGAGCCTGGGATTTAACGCCATTTCTGAAGGGAAACACACAGCATAGTTCTCATCCATGGATCACACTCTGCTTCAGAGCAAGAAGCACGCTCTTGCTTTCTAGATTCTCTAATATAGCATGAAACGTGGTTGTGCTCAGAACAAAAGAACTGTGTTTCCTACACATACCGACCATATCTAGTCCAACTCTGCTTGTGAAACTGAAAGAAACCACAGGTCCTCTAACATCCAATGCTTGTCAGTTAAGATGAGAAACGTGTGAGCTTCGTGAAGTATGTAGTTCGTTTGAGCTGAAAAGTGACTGCCCTTACCTGCAACGCAGTCTTTATTTTAGGAAGACACAGAGCCTGGGATTTAACTCCATTTCTGAAGGGAAACACACAGCAGAGTTCTCATCCACTGATCACACTCTGCTTTACAGCAAGAAGCACTCTCTTGCTTTCTAGAGTCTCTAAGACAGCAGGAAACATGAGTGTGCTGAGAACAAAAGTATGGTGTTTCCTACACATAGGGACCATATCTATTCCAACTCTGCTTCTCAAACTGATTCAAAGCTCTGGTTCTCTAACATCTGATGCTTGTCAGTTAAGATGAGAAACGTGTGAGCTTCATGAATGGTGTAGTTCGTTTGAGCTTTAAAGAAACTGCCCTTACCTGATTCCAAGTCTTGCTTGTAGGAAGACTCAGAGCCTGGGATTTAACTCCATTTCCGAAGTGAAACACACAGCAGAGTTCTCATCCATTGATGACACTCTGCTTTAGAGCAAGAAGTACGCTCTTGCTTTCCAGAGTTACTAAGACAGCAGGAAACCTGTGTGTGATGAGAACAAAAGAACGGTGTTTCATACACATACAGACCATATCTAGTCCAATTCTGCTTCTGAAACTGATAGAAAGCACTGGTCCTCTAACATCCAATGCTTGTCAGTTAAGATGAGAAACGTGTTAGCTTCGTGAACGATGTAGTTCGTTTGAGCTGTAAAGTAACTGCCCTTACCTGAAACGAAGTCTTGCATGTTGGAAGACACAGAGCCTGGGATTTAACTCCATTTCTGAAGGGAAACACACAGCATAGTTCTCATGCATGGATCACACTCTGCTTCAGAGCAAGAAGCACGCTCATGCTTTCTAGATTCTCTAATATAGCATGAAACGTGGTAGGGTTCAGAACAAAAGAACTGTGTTTCCTACACATAAGGACCATACATAGTCGAACTCTGCTTGTGAAACTGAAACAAACCACAGGTCCTCTAACATCCAATGCTTGTCATTTAAGAAGAGAAACGTGTGAGCTTCGTGAAGTATGTAGTTCGTTTGAGCTGAAAATTGACTGCCTTTATCTGAAACGAAGTCTTTATTTTAGGAAGACACAGAGACTGGGATTTAATTCCATTTCTGAAGTGAAACACACAGCATAGTTCTCATCCATGGATCAAACTCTGCTTTAGAGCAAGAAGAATGCTCTTGCTTTCTAGAATCTCTAATACAGCAGGAAACATGAGTGTGCTCAGAACAAAAGAATGGTGTTTCCTACACATACAAGCCATATCTAGTTCAACTCTGCTTCTGAAACTGAAACAAACCACAGGTCCTCTAACATCCAATGCTTGACAGTTAAGATGAGAAACGTGTGAGCTTCATGAAGGATGTAGTTCGTTTGAGCTGTAAAGTAACTGACCTTACCTGAAACGAAGACTTGCTCGTAGGAAGACTCAGAGCCTGGGATTTAACTCCATTTCTGAAGTGAAACACACAGCAGAGTTCTCATCCACTGATCACACTCTGCTTTAGAGCAAGAAGAACGCTCTTGCTTTCTAGATTCACTAATACAGCAGGAAACTTGAGTGTGCTCAGAACAAAAGAACGGTGTTTCCCAAACATACAGACCATATCTAGTCCAACTCCGCCTCCTAAAGTGATACAAAGCACAGGTCCTCTATCATCCAATGCTTGTCATTTAAGATGAGAAACGTGTGAGCTTTGTGAATGATGTTGTTCATTTGAGCTGAAAAGTGACTGTCCTTAACTGAAACGAATTAGTGATTGTAGGAAGACACAGAGCTTGGGATTTAACTCCGTTCCTGAAGTGAAACACACAGCAGAGTTCTCATCCATTGATCACACTCTGCTTTAGAGCAAGAAGCACGCTCTTGCTTTCCAGAGTCACTAAGACAGGAGGAAACCTGAGCTTGATTAGAACAAAAGAACGTTGTTTCCTACACATACGGATCATATCTAGTCCAACTCTGCTTGTGAAACTGAAACAAACCACAGGTCCACTAACATCCAATGCTTGGCAGTTAAGATGAGAAACGTGTGAGCTTCGTGAACGATGTAGTTCGTTTGAGCTGTAAAGTACCTGCCCTTACCTGAAACGAATTCTTGTTTGTAGGAAGAGTCAGAGCCTGGGATTTAACTCCATTTCTGAAGTGAAACACACAGCAGAGTTCTCATCCATTGATCACACTCTGCTTTAGAGCAAGAAGGACGCTCTAGCTTTCTAGAGTCTCTAAGACAGCAGGAAACGTGAGTGTGCTGAGAACAAAAGAACGGTGTTTGCTACACATACGGACCATATCTAGTCCAACTCTGCTTCGGAAACTGATACAAAGCACTGGTCCTATAACATCCGATGCTTGTCAGTTAAGATGAGAAACGTGTGAGCTTCGTGAACGATGTAGTTCCTTTGAGCTGTAAAGTAACTGCCCTTTCTGAAACGAAGTGTTGCTTGTAGGAAGACTCAGAGCCTGGGGTTTAACTCCATTTTTGAAGTGAAACACACAGCAGAGTTCTCATATATAGATCACACTCTCCTTTAGAGCAAGAAGCAAGCTCTTGCTTTCTAGAGTCTCTAAGACAGCAGGAAACATGAGTTTGCTGAGAAGAAAAGAACGGTGTTTCTTACACCTTTGGACCATATCGACTCCAACTCTGCCTCTGAAATTGATACAAAGCACAGGTCCTCTAACATCCAATGCTTGTCATTTAAGATGAGAAACGTGTGACCTTCGTGAAGGATGTAGTTCATTTGAGCTGAAAAGTGACTGCCCTTACCTGAAACGAAGTCTTTATTCTAGGAAGACACAGAGGCTGGGATTTAATTCCATTTCTAAAGAGAAATACACAGCAGAGTTCTTATATATCGATCACCCTCTGCTTTAGAGCAAGAAGCATGCTCTTGCTTTCTAGAGTCTCTAAGACAGCAGGAAACATGAGTGTGCTGATAACACAAGAACAGTGTTTCCTACACATACGGACCATATCTAGTTCAAATCTGCCTCCTAAATTGATACAAAGCACAGGTCCTCTAACATCAGATGCGTGTCATTTAAGATGAGAAACGTGTGAGCTTTGTAAACGATGTAGTTCGTTTAAGCTGGAAATTGACTGCCCTTACCTGAAATGAAGTAGTGCTTGTAGGAAGACACAGAGCCTGGGATTTAACTCCATTTCAGAAATGAAACACACAGCATAGTTCTCATCCATGAATCACACTCTGCCTTACAGCAAGAACAACGCTTTTGCTTTCTAGAATCTCTAATACAGCAGGAAACTTGATTGTGCTCAGAACAAAAGAAAGGTGTTTCTTACACATACAGACCATATTTAGTTCAACTCTGCTTCAGAAACTGAAACAAACCACAGGTCGTCTAAAATCCAATGCTTGTCAGTTAAGATGAGAAACGTGTGAGCTTCGTGAACGATGTAGTTCGTTTGAGCTGAAAAGTAACGGCCCTTACCTGAAACGAAGTTTTGCTTGTAGGAAGACTCAGAGCCTGGGATTTAACTCCATGTCTGAAGGGAAACACACAGCAGAGTTCTCATCCACGGATCACACTCTGCTTCAGAGCAAGAAGCACGCTCTTGCTTTCTAGAATCTCTAATACAGCATGAAACGTGGTTGTGCTCAGAACAAAAGAACTGTGTTTCGTACACATACGGGCCATATCTAGTCCAACTCTGCTTGTGAAACTGAAACAAACCACAGGTCCACTAACATCCAATACTTGTCAGTTAAGATGAGAAACGTGTGAGCTTCGTGAACGATGTAGTTTGTTTGAGCTGTAAAGTGACTGCCCTTACATGAAAGGAATTCTTGTTTTTAGGAAGACTCAGAGCCTGGGATTTAACTCCATTTCTGAAGTGAAACACACAGCAGAGTTCTCATCCATTGATCACACTCTGCTTTAGAGCAAGAATCACGCTCTTGCTGTCCAGAGTCATTAAGACAGTAGGAAACCTGAGCGTGATTAGAACAAAAGAACGTTGTTCCCTACACATACGGACCGTATCTAGTCCAACTCTGCTTCTGAAAGTGTAACAAACCACAGGTCCACTAACATCCAATGCTTGTCAGTTAAGATGAGAAACGTGTGAGCTTCGTGAACGATGTAGTTCGTTTGAGCTGTAAAGTAACTGCCCTTACCACAAACGAATTCTTGTTTGTAGGAAGACTCAGAGACTGGGATTTAACTCCATTTCTGAAGGGAAACACACAGCAGAGTTCTCATCCATTGATCACACTCTGCTTTAGAGCAAGAAGCATGCTCTAGCTTTCTAGAGTCTCTAACACAGCAGGAAACGTGAGTGTGCTGAGAACAAAAGAACGGTGTTTCCTACATATACGGACCATATCTAGTCCAACTCTGCTTGTGAAACTGAAACAAATCACAGGTCCACTAACATCCAATGCTTGTCAGTTAAGATGAGAAACGTGTGAGCTTCGTGAACGATGTAGTTCGTTTGAGCTGTAAAGTAACTGCCCTTACCACAAACGAATTCTTGTTTGTAGGAAGACTCAGAGACTGGGATTTAACTCCATTTCTGAAGTGAAACACACAGCAGAGTTCTCATCCATTGATCACACTCTGCTTTAGAGCAAGAAGCATGCTCTAGCTTTCTAGAGTCTCTAAGACAGCAGGAAACGTGAGTGTGCTGAGAACAAAAGAACGGTGTTTCCTACATATACGGACCATATCTAGTCCAACTCTGCTTGTGAAACTGAAACAAATCACAGGTCCACTAACATCCAATGCTTGTCAGTTAAGATGAGAAACGTGTGAGCTTCGTGAACAATGTAGTTCGTTTGAGCTGTAAACTAACTTCCCTTACCTGAAACGAATCCTTTTTTGTAGGAAGACTCAGAGACTAGGGTTTAACTCCATTTCTGAAGAGAAACACACAGCAGAGTTCTCATATATGGATCAAACTCTGCTTTAGAGCAAGAAGCACGCTCTTGCTTTCTAGAGACTCTAAGACAGCAGGAAACATGAGTGTGCTGAGAACAAAAGAAGTGTGTTTCCTACATATACGGACCATAGCTATTCCAACTCTGCCTCTGAAATTAATACAAAGCACATGACCTCTAACATCCAATGCTTGTCATTTAAGATGAGAAACGTGTGAGCTTCGTGAACGATGTAGTTCGTTAGAGCGGAAAAGTGACTGCCCTACCTGAAATGACGTAGTGATTGTAGGAAGACACAGAGCCTGGGATTTAACTCCATTTCTGAAGGGAAACACACAGCATAGTTCTCATCCATAGATCACACTCTGCTTTAGAGGAAGAAGAACGCTCTTGCTTTCTAGAATCTTTATTACAGCAGGAAACGTGAGTGTGCTGAGAAAAAAAGTACGGTGTTTCCTACACATAGGGACCATATCTATTCCAACTCTGCTTCTCAAACTGATAAAAAGCTCTGGTCCTCTAATATCCGATGCTTGTCAGTTAAGATGAGAAACGTGTGAGCTTCGTGAACGATGTAGTTCCTTTGAGCTGTAAAGTAACTGCCCTTTCTGAAACGAAGTGTTGCTTGTAGGAAGACTCAGAGCCTGGGGTTTAACTCCATTTCTGAAGGGAAACACACAGCATAGTTCTCATCCATGGATCACACTCTGCTTCAGAGCAAGAAGCACGCTCTTGCTTTCTAGATACTCTAATATAGCATGAAACGTGTTAGGGTTCAGAACAAAAGTACTGTGTTTCCTACACATAAGGACCATATATAGTCCAACTCTGCTTGTGAAACTGAAACAAACCACAGGTAATCTAACATCCAATGCTTGTCATTTAAGATGAGAAACGTGTGAGCTTCGTGAAGTATGTAGTTCGTTTGAGCTGAAAAGTGACTGCCCTTACCTGAAACGAAGTCTTTATTTTAGGAAGACACAGAGACTGGGATTTAACTCCATTTCTGAAGGGAAACACACAGCATAGTTCTCATTCATGGATAAAACTCTGCTTTAGAGCAAGAAGAACTCTCTTGCTTTCTAGAATCTCTAATACAGCAGGAAACATGAGTGTGCTCAGAACAAAAGAAGGGTGTTTCCTACACATACGAGCCATATCTAGTTCAACTCTGCTTTTGAAACTGATACAAAGCACTGGTCCTATAACATCCGATGCTTGTCAGTTAAGATGAGAAACATGTGAGCTTCGTGAACGATGTAGTTCCTTTGAGCTGTAAAGTAACTGCCCTTTCTGAAACGAAGTGTTGCTTGTAGGAAGACTCAGAGCCTGGGGTTTAACTCCATTTTTGAAGTGAAACACACAGCAGAGTTCTCATATATAGATCACACTCTCCTTTAGAGCAAGAAGCACGCTCTTGCTTTCAAGATTCTCTAAGACAGCAGGAAACATGAGTTTGCTGAGAACAAAAGCACGGTGTTTCTTACACATTTGGACCATATCGACTCCAACTCTGCCTCTGAAATTGATATAAGGCACAGGTCTTCTAACATCCAATGCTTGTCATTTAAGATGAGAAACGTGTGAGCTTCGTGAAGGATGTAGTTCATTTGAGCTGAAAAGTGACTGCCCTTACCTGAAGCGAAGTCTTTATTCTAGGAAGACACAGAGGCTGGGATTTAATTCCATTTCTAAAGAGAAACACACAGCAGAGTTCTCATATATCGATCACACTCTGCTTTAGAGCAAGAAGCACGCTCTTGCTTTCCAGAATCATTAAGACAGTAGGAAACCTGAGCGTGATTAGAACAAAAGAACGTTGTTCCCTACACAAACGGACCATATCTAGTCCAACTCTGCTTGTGAAACTGTAACAAACCACAGGTCCACTAACATCCAATGCTTGTCATTAAGATGAGAAACGTGTGAGCTTCGTGAACGATGTAGTTCGTTTGAGCTGTAAAGTATCTGCCCTTACCACAAACGAATTCTTGTTTGTAGGAAGACACAGAGCCTGGGATTTAACTCCATTTCTGAAGGGAAACACACAGCATAGTTCTCATCCATAGATCACACTCTGCTTTAGAGGAAGAAGAACGCTCTTGCTTTCTAGAATCTTTATTACAGCAGGAAACATGAGTATGCTGAGAGCAAAAGTACGGTGTTTCCTACACATAGGGACCATATCTATTCCAACTCTGCTTCTCCAACTGATACAAAGCTCTGGTCCTCTAACATCCAATGCTTGTCAGTTAAGATGAGAAACGTTTGAGCTTCGTGAACGGTGTAGTTCCTTTGAGCTGTAAATAAACTGCCCTTACCTGATTCGAAGTCTTGTTTGCAGGAAGAATCAGAGCCTGGAATTTAACTCCATTTCTGAAGTGAAACACACTGCAGAGTTCTCATCCCTTGATCACACTCTGCTTCAGAGCAAGAAGCACGCTCTTGCTTTCTAGATTCTCTAATATAGCATGAAACGTGGTTGTGCTCAGAACAAAAGAACTGTGTTTCCTACACATACAGACCATATCTAGTCCAACTCTGCTTGTGAAACTGAAAGAAACCACAGGTCCTCTAACATCCAATGCTTGTCAGTTAAGATGAGAAACGTGTGAGCTTCGTGAAGTATGTAGTTCGTTTGAGCTGAAAAGTGACTGCCCTTACCTGCAACGCATTCTTTATTTTAGGAAGACACAGAGCCTGGGATTTAACTCCATTTATGAAGGGAAACACACAGCATAGTTCTCATCCATGGATCAAACTCTGCTTTAGAGCAAGAAGAATGCTCTTGCTTTCTAGAATCTCTAATACAGTAGGAAAATGAGTATGCTCAGAACAAAAGAACGGTGTTTCCTACACATACGAGCCATATCTAGTTCAACTCTGCTTCTGAAACTGAAACAAACCACAGGTCCTCTAACATCCAATGCTTGTCAGTTAAGATGAGAAACGTGTGAGCTTCATGAAGGATGTAGTTCGTTTGAGCTGTAAAGTAACTGACCTTACTTGAAACGAAGTCTTGCTCATAGGAAGACTCAGAGCCTGGGATTTAACTCCATTTCTGAAGTGAAACACACAGCAGAGTTCTCATCCACTGATCACACTCTGCTTTAGAGCAAGAAGAACGCTCTTGCTTTCTAGATTCACTAATACAGCAGGAAACTTGAGTGTGCTCAGAACAAAAGAACGGTGTTTCCCAAACATACAGACCATATCTAGTCCAACTCCGCCTCCTAAAGTGATACAAAGCACAGGTCCTCTATCATCCAATGCTTGTCATTTAAGATGAGAAACGTGTGAGCTTTGTGAATGATGTTGTTCATTTGAGCTGAAAAGTGACTGTCCTTAACTGAAACGAATTAGTGATTGTAGGAAGACACAGAGCTTGGGATTTAACTCCGTTCCTGAAGTGAAACACACAGCAGAGTTCTCATCCATTGATCACACTCTGCTTTAGAGCAAGAAGCACGCTCTTGCTTTCCAGAGTCACTAAGACAGGAGGAAACCTGAGCTTGATTAGAACAAAAGAACGTTGTTTCCTACACATACGGATCATATCTAGTCCAACTCTGCTTGTGAAACTGAAACAAACCACAGGTCCACTAACATCCAATGCTTGGCAGTTAAGATGAGAAACGTGTGAGCTTCGTGAACGATGTAGTTCGTTTGAGCTGTAAAGTACCTGCCCTTACCTGAAACGAATTCTTGTTTGTAGGAAGAGTCAGAGCCTGGGATTTAACTCCATTTCTGAAGTGAAACACACAGCAGAGTTCTCATCCATTGATCACACTCTGCTTTAGAGCAAGAAGGACGCTCTAGCTTTCTAGAGTCTCTAAGACAGCAGGAAACGTGAGTGTGCTGAGAACAAAAGAACGGTGTTTGCTACACATACGGACCATATCTAGTCCAACTCTGCTTCGGAAACTGATACAAAGCACTGGTCCTATAACATCCGATGCTTGTCAGTTAAGATGAGAAACGTGTGAGCTTCGTGAACGATGTAGTTCCTTTGAGCTGTAAAGTAACTGCCCTTTCTGAAACGAAGTGTTGCTTGTAGGAAGACTCAGAGCCTGGGGTTTAACTCCATTTTTGAAGTGAAACACACAGCAGAGTTCTCATATATAGATCACACTCTCCTTTAGAGCAAGAAGCAAGCTCTTGCTTTCTAGAGTCTCTAAGACAGCAGGAAACATGAGTTTGCTGAGAAGAAAAGAACGGTGTTTCTTACACCTTTGGACCATATCGACTCCAACTCTGCCTCTGAAATTGATACAAAGCACAGGTCCTCTAACATCCAATGCTTGTCATTTAAGATGAGAAACGTGTGACCTTCGTGAAGGATGTAGTTCATTTGAGCTGAAAAGTGACTGCCCTTACCTGAAACGAAGTCTTTATTCTAGGAAGACACAGAGGCTGGGATTTAATTCCATTTCTAAAGAGAAATACACAGCAGAGTTCTTATATATCGATCACCCTCTGCTTTAGAGCAAGAAGCATGCTCTTGCTTTCTAGAGTCTCTAAGACAGCAGGAAACATGAGTGTGCTGATAACACAAGAACAGTGTTTCCTACACATACGGACCATATCTAGTTCAAATCTGCCTCCTAAATTGATACAAAGCACAGGTCCTCTAACATCAGATGCGTGTCATTTAAGATGAGAAACGTGTGAGCTTTGTAAACGATGTAGTTCGTTTAAGCTGGAAATTGACTGCCCTTACCTGAAATGAAGTAGTGCTTGTAGGAAGACACAGAGCCTGGGATTTAACTCCATTTCAGAAATGAAACACACAGCATAGTTCTCATCCATGAATCACACTCTGCCTTACAGCAAGAACAACGCTTTTGCTTTCTAGAATCTCTAATACAGCAGGAAACTTGATTGTGCTCAGAACAAAAGAAAGGTGTTTCTTACACATACAGACCATATTTAGTTCAACTCTGCTTCAGAA
This sequence comes from Onychomys leucogaster, assembly GCA_949786385.1. Lineage (NCBI taxonomy): Eukaryota > Metazoa > Chordata > Mammalia > Rodentia > Cricetidae > Onychomys > Onychomys leucogaster. Next base: position 1,378,384 of record CATKUP010000037.1, on the reverse strand, counting down.
ACTGAAACAAACCACAGGTCGTCTAAAATCCAATGCTTGTCAGTTAAGATGAGAAACGTGTGAGCTTCGTGAACGATGTAGTTCGTTTGAGCTGAAAAGTAACGGCCCTTACCTGAAACGAAGTTTTGCTTGTAGGAAGACTCAGAGCCTGGGATTTAACTCCATGTCTGAAGGGAAACACACAGCAGAGTTCTCATCCACGGATCACACTCTGCTTCAGAGCAAGAAGCACGCTCTTGCTTTCTAGAATCTCTAATACAGCATGAAACGTGGTTGTGCTCAGAACAAAAGAACTGTGTTTCGTACACATACGGGCCATATCTAGTCCAACTCTGCTTGTGAAACTGAAACAAACCACAGGTCCACTAACATCCAATACTTGTCAGTTAAGATGAGAAACGTGTGAGCTTCGTGAACGATGTAGTTTGTTTGAGCTGTAAAGTGACTGCCCTTACATGAAAGGAATTCTTGTTTTTAGGAAGACTCAGAGCCTGGGATTTAACTCCATTTCTGAAGTGAAACACACAGCAGAGTTCTCATCCATTGATCACACTCTGCTTTAGAGCAAGAATCACGCTCTTGCTGTCCAGAGTCATTAAGACAGTAGGAAACCTGAGCGTGATTAGAACAAAAGAACGTTGTTCCCTACACATACGGACCGTATCTAGTCCAACTCTGCTTCTGAAAGTGTAACAAACCACAGGTCCACTAACATCCAATGCTTGTCAGTTAAGATGAGAAACGTGTGAGCTTCGTGAACGATGTAGTTCGTTTGAGCTGTAAAGTAACTGCCCTTACCACAAACGAATTCTTGTTTGTAGGAAGACTCAGAGACTGGGATTTAACTCCATTTCTGAAGGGAAACACACAGCAGAGTTCTCATCCATTGATCACACTCTGCTTTAGAGCAAGAAGCATGCTCTAGCTTTCTAGAGTCTCTAACACAGCAGGAAACGTGAGTGTGCTGAGAACAAAAGAACGGTGTTTCCTACATATACGGACCATATCTAGTCCAACTCTGCTTGTGAAACTGAAACAAATCACAGGTCCACTAACATCCAATGCTTGTCAGTTAAGATGAGAAACGTGTGAGCTTCGTGAACGATGTAGTTCGTTTGAGCTGTAAAGTAACTGCCCTTACCACAAACGAATTCTTGTTTGTAGGAAGACTCAGAGACTGGGATTTAACTCCATTTCTGAAGTGAAACACACAGCAGAGTTCTCATCCATTGATCACACTCTGCTTTAGAGCAAGAAGCATGCTCTAGCTTTCTAGAGTCTCTAAGACAGCAGGAAACGTGAGTGTGCTGAGAACAAAAGAACGGTGTTTCCTACATATACGGACCATATCTAGTCCAACTCTGCTTGTGAAACTGAAACAAATCACAGGTCCACTAACATCCAATGCTTGTCAGTTAAGATGAGAAACGTGTGAGCTTCGTGAACAATGTAGTTCGTTTGAGCTGTAAACTAACTTCCCTTACCTGAAACGAATCCTTTTTTGTAGGAAGACTCAGAGACTAGGGTTTAACTCCATTTCTGAAGAGAAACACACAGCAGAGTTCTCATATATGGATCAAACTCTGCTTTAGAGCAAGAAGCACGCTCTTGCTTTCTAGAGACTCTAAGACAGCAGGAAACATGAGTGTGCTGAGAACAAAAGAAGTGTGTTTCCTACATATACGGACCATAGCTATTCCAACTCTGCCTCTGAAATTAATACAAAGCACATGACCTCTAACATCCAATGCTTGTCATTTAAGATGAGAAACGTGTGAGCTTCGTGAACGATGTAGTTCGTTAGAGCGGAAAAGTGACTGCCCTACCTGAAATGACGTAGTGATTGTAGGAAGACACAGAGCCTGGGATTTAACTCCATTTCTGAAGGGAAACACACAGCATAGTTCTCATCCATAGATCACACTCTGCTTTAGAGGAAGAAGAACGCTCTTGCTTTCTAGAATCTTTATTACAGCAGGAAACGTGAGTGTGCTGAGAAAAAAAGTACGGTGTTTCCTACACATAGGGACCATATCTATTCCAACTCTGCTTCTCAAACTGATAAAAAGCTCTGGTCCTCTAATATCCGATGCTTGTCAGTTAAGATGAGAAACGTGTGAGCTTCGTGAACGATGTAGTTCCTTTGAGCTGTAAAGTAACTGCCCTTTCTGAAACGAAGTGTTGCTTGTAGGAAGACTCAGAGCCTGGGGTTTAACTCCATTTCTGAAGGGAAACACACAGCATAGTTCTCATCCATGGATCACACTCTGCTTCAGAGCAAGAAGCACGCTCTTGCTTTCTAGATACTCTAATATAGCATGAAACGTGTTAGGGTTCAGAACAAAAGTACTGTGTTTCCTACACATAAGGACCATATATAGTCCAACTCTGCTTGTGAAACTGAAACAAACCACAGGTAATCTAACATCCAATGCTTGTCATTTAAGATGAGAAACGTGTGAGCTTCGTGAAGTATGTAGTTCGTTTGAGCTGAAAAGTGACTGCCCTTACCTGAAACGAAGTCTTTATTTTAGGAAGACACAGAGACTGGGATTTAACTCCATTTCTGAAGGGAAACACACAGCATAGTTCTCATTCATGGATAAAACTCTGCTTTAGAGCAAGAAGAACTCTCTTGCTTTCTAGAATCTCTAATACAGCAGGAAACATGAGTGTGCTCAGAACAAAAGAAGGGTGTTTCCTACACATACGAGCCATATCTAGTTCAACTCTGCTTTTGAAACTGATACAAAGCACTGGTCCTATAACATCCGATGCTTGTCAGTTAAGATGAGAAACATGTGAGCTTCGTGAACGATGTAGTTCCTTTGAGCTGTAAAGTAACTGCCCTTTCTGAAACGAAGTGTTGCTTGTAGGAAGACTCAGAGCCTGGGGTTTAACTCCATTTTTGAAGTGAAACACACAGCAGAGTTCTCATATATAGATCACACTCTCCTTTAGAGCAAGAAGCACGCTCTTGCTTTCAAGATTCTCTAAGACAGCAGGAAACATGAGTTTGCTGAGAACAAAAGCACGGTGTTTCTTACACATTTGGACCATATCGACTCCAACTCTGCCTCTGAAATTGATATAAGGCACAGGTCTTCTAACATCCAATGCTTGTCATTTAAGATGAGAAACGTGTGAGCTTCGTGAAGGATGTAGTTCATTTGAGCTGAAAAGTGACTGCCCTTACCTGAAGCGAAGTCTTTATTCTAGGAAGACACAGAGGCTGGGATTTAATTCCATTTCTAAAGAGAAACACACAGCAGAGTTCTCATATATCGATCACACTCTGCTTTAGAGCAAGAAGCACGCTCTTGCTTTCCAGAATCATTAAGACAGTAGGAAACCTGAGCGTGATTAGAACAAAAGAACGTTGTTCCCTACACAAACGGACCATATCTAGTCCAACTCTGCTTGTGAAACTGTAACAAACCACAGGTCCACTAACATCCAATGCTTGTCATTAAGATGAGAAACGTGTGAGCTTCGTGAACGATGTAGTTCGTTTGAGCTGTAAAGTATCTGCCCTTACCACAAACGAATTCTTGTTTGTAGGAAGACACAGAGCCTGGGATTTAACTCCATTTCTGAAGGGAAACACACAGCATAGTTCTCATCCATAGATCACACTCTGCTTTAGAGGAAGAAGAACGCTCTTGCTTTCTAGAATCTTTATTACAGCAGGAAACATGAGTATGCTGAGAGCAAAAGTACGGTGTTTCCTACACATAGGGACCATATCTATTCCAACTCTGCTTCTCCAACTGATACAAAGCTCTGGTCCTCTAACATCCAATGCTTGTCAGTTAAGATGAGAAACGTTTGAGCTTCGTGAACGGTGTAGTTCCTTTGAGCTGTAAATAAACTGCCCTTACCTGATTCGAAGTCTTGTTTGCAGGAAGAATCAGAGCCTGGAATTTAACTCCATTTCTGAAGTGAAACACACTGCAGAGTTCTCATCCCTTGATCACACTCTGCTTCAGAGCAAGAAGCACGCTCTTGCTTTCTAGATTCTCTAATATAGCATGAAACGTGGTTGTGCTCAGAACAAAAGAACTGTGTTTCCTACACATACAGACCATATCTAGTCCAACTCTGCTTGTGAAACTGAAAGAAACCACAGGTCCTCTAACATCCAATGCTTGTCAGTTAAGATGAGAAACGTGTGAGCTTCGTGAAGTATGTAGTTCGTTTGAGCTGAAAAGTGACTGCCCTTACCTGCAACGCATTCTTTATTTTAGGAAGACACAGAGCCTGGGATTTAACTCCATTTATGAAGGGAAACACACAGCATAGTTCTCATCCATGGATCAAACTCTGCTTTAGAGCAAGAAGAATGCTCTTGCTTTCTAGAATCTCTAATACAGTAGGAAAATGAGTATGCTCAGAACAAAAGAACGGTGTTTCCTACACATACGAGCCATATCTAGTTCAACTCTGCTTCTGAAACTGAAACAAACCACAGGTCCTCTAACATCCAATGCTTGTCAGTTAAGATGAGAAACGTGTGAGCTTCATGAAGGATGTAGTTCGTTTGAGCTGTAAAGTAACTGACCTTACTTGAAACGAAGTCTTGCTCATAGGAAGACTCAGAGCCTGGGATTTAACTCCATTTCTGAAGTGAAACACACAGCAGAGTTCTCATCCACTGATCACACTCTGCTTTAGAGCAAGAAGCACGCTCTTGCTTTCTAGAGTATCTAAGACAGCAGGAAACATGAGTGTCCTGAGAACAAAAGTATGGTGTTTCCTACACATAGGGACCATATCTATTCCAACTCTGCTTCTCAAACTGATACAAAGCACTGGTCCTATAACTTCCGGTGCTTGTCAGTTAAGATGAGAAACGTGTGAGCTTCGTGAACGATGTAGTTCCTTTGAGCTGTAAAGTAACTGCCCTTTCTGAAACGAAGTGTTGCTTGTAGGAAGACTCAGAGCCTGGGGTTTAACTCCACTTTTGAAGTGAAACACACAGCAGAGTTCTCATATATAGATCACACTCTCCTTTAGAGCAAGAAGCACGCTCTTGCTTTCTAGATTCTCTAAGACAGCAGGAAACATGAGTTTGCTGAGAACAAAAGCACGGTGTTTCTTACACATTTGGACCATATCGACTCCAACTCTGCCTCTGAAATTGATACAAGGCACAGGTATTCTAACATGCAATGCTTGTCATTTAAGATGAGAAACGTGAGAGCTTCGGGAAGGATGTAGTTCATTTGAGCTGAAAAGTGACTGCCCTTACCTGAAGCGAAGTCTTTATTCTAGGAAGACACAGAGGCTGGGATTTAATTCCATTTCTAAAGAGAAACACACAGCAGAGTTCTCATATATCGATCACACTCTGCTTTAGAGCAAGAAGCACACTCTTGCTTTCTAGAGTCTCTAAGACAGCAGGAAACATGAGTGTGCTGATAACACAAGAACAGTGTTTCCTACACATACGGACCATATCTAGTGCAACTCTGCCTCTTAAATTGATACAAAGCACAGGTCCTCTAACATCCAATGGTTGTCATTTAAATTGAGACACGTGTTGGCCTCGTGAACGATGTAGTTCGTTTGAGCTGAAAATTGACTGCCCTTACCTGAAAAGAAGTAGTGCTTGTAGGAAGACACAGAGCCTGGGATTTAACTCCATTTCAGAAGTGAAACACACAGCATAGTTCTCATCCATGAATCACACTCTGCTTTAGAGCAAGAAGAACGCTTTTGCTTTCTAGAATCTCTAATACAGCAGGAAACATGAGTGTGCTCAGAACAAAAGAACGGTGTTTCCTACACATACGAGCCATATCTAGTTCAACTCTGCTTCTGAAACTGAAACAAAGCACAGGTCCTCTAACATCCAATGCTTGTCAGTTAAGATGAGAAACGTGTGAGCTTCGTGAACGGTGTAGTCCGTTTGAGCTGTAAAGAAACTGCCCTTACCTGATTCGAAGTCTTGCTAGTAGGAAGACTCAGAGCCTGGGATTTAACTCCATTTCTGAAGTGAAACACACAGCAGAGTTCTCATCCACTGATCACACTCTGCTTTAGAGCAAGAAGAACGCTCTTGCTTTCTAGATTCACTAATACAGCAGGAAACTTGAGTGTGCTCAGAACAAAAGAACGGTGTTTACCAAACATACAGACCATATCTAGTCCAACTCCTCCTCCTCAATTGATACAAAGCACAGGTCCTCTAACATCTAATGCTTGTCATTTAAGATGAGAAACGTGTGAGCTTTGTGAATGATGTTGTTCATTTGAGCTGAAAAGTGACTATCCTTAACTGAAACGAATTAGTGATTGTAGGAAGACACGGAGCTTGGGATTTAACTCCATTTATGAAGTGAAACACACAGCATAGTTCTCATCCATTGATGACACTCTGCTTTAGAGCAAGAGGCACGCTCTTGCTTTCCAGAGTCACTAAGACAGCAGGAAACCTGAGCGTGATTAGAACAAAAGAACGTTGTTTCCTGCACATACGGATCATATCTAGTCCAACTCTGCTTGTGAAACTGAAACAAACCACAGGTCCACTAACATCCAATGCTTGGCAGTTAAGATGAGAAACGTGTGAGCTTCGTGAACGATGTAGTTCGTTTGAGCTGTAAAGTACCTGCCCTTACCTGAAACGAATTCTTGTTTGTAGGAAGAGTCAGAGCCTGGGATTTAACTCCATTTCTGAAGTGAAACACACAGCAGAGTTCTCATCCATTGATCACACTCTGCTTTAGAGCAAGAAGCACGCTCTAGCTTTCTAGAGTCTCTAAGATAGCAGGAAACGTGAGTGTGCTGAGAACGAAAGAACGGTGTTTGCTACACATACGGACCATATCTAGTCCAACTCTGCCTCTGAAATTGATACAAAGCACAGGTCCTCTAACATCCAATGCTTGTCATTTAAGATGAGAAACGTGTGAGCTTCGTGAAGTATGTAGTTCGTTTGAGCTGAAAAGTGACTGCCCTTACCTGAAACGAAGTCTTTATTTTAGGAAGACACAGAGGCTGGTATTTAACTCCATTTCTGAAGGGAAACACACAGCATAGTTCTCATTCATGGATAAAACTCTGCTTTAGAGCAAGAAGAACTCTCTTGCTTTCTAGAATCTCTAATACAGCAGGAAACATGAGTGTGCTCAGAACAAAAGTATGGTGTTTCCTACACATAGGGACCATATCTATTCCAACTCTGCTTCTCAAACTGATTCAAAGCTCTGGTTCTCTAACATCTGATGCTTGTCAGTTAAGATGAGAAACGTGTGAGCTTCATGAATGGTGTAGTTCGTTTGAGCTTTAAAGAAACTGCCCTTACCTGATTCCAAGTCTTGCTTGTAGGAAGACTCAGAGCCTGGGATTTAACTCCATTTCCGAAGTGAAACACACAGCAGAGTTCTCATCCATTGATGACACTCTGCTTTAGAGCAAGAAGTACGCTCTTGCTTTCCAGAGTTACTAAGACAGCAGGAAACCTGTGTGTGATGAGAACAAAAGAACGGTGTTTCATACACATACAGACCATATCTAGTCCAATTCTGCTTCTGAAACTGATAGAAAGCACTGGTCCTCTAACATCCAATGCTTGTCAGTTAAGATGAGAAACGTGTTAGCTTCGTGAACGATGTAGTTCGTTTGAGCTGTAAAGTAACTGCCCTTACCTGAAACGAAGTCTTGCATGTTGGAAGACACAGAGCCTGGGATTTAACTCCATTTCTGAAGGGAAACACACAGCATAGTTCTCATGCATGGATCACACTCTGCTTCAGAGCAAGAAGCACGCTCATGCTTTCTAGATTCTCTAATATAGCATGAAACGTGGTAGGGTTCAGAACAAAAGAACTGTGTTTCCTACACATAAGGACCATACATAGTCGAACTCTGCTTGTGAAACTGAAACAAACCACAGGTCCTCTAACATCCAATGCTTGTCATTTAAGAAGAGAAACGTGTGAGCTTCGTGAAGTATGTAGTTCGTTTGAGCTGAAAATTGACTGCCTTTATCTGAAACGAAGTCTTTATTTTAGGAAGACACAGAGACTGGGATTTAATTCCATTTCTGAAGTGAAACACACAGCATAGTTCTCATCCATGGATCAAACTCTGCTTTAGAGCAAGAAGAATGCTCTTGCTTTCTAGAATCTCTAATACAGCAGGAAACATGAGTGTGCTCAGAACAAAAGAATGGTGTTTCCTACACATACAAGCCATATCTAGTTCAACTCTGCTTCTGAAACTGAAACAAACCACAGGTCCTCTAACATCCAATGCTTGACAGTTAAGATGAGAAACGTGTGAGCTTCATGAAGGATGTAGTTCGTTTGAGCTGTAAAGTAACTGACCTTACCTGAAACGAAGACTTGCTCGTAGGAAGACTCAGAGCCTGGGATTTAACTCCATTTCTGAAGTGAAACACACAGCAGAGTTCTCATCCACTGATCACACTCTGCTTTAGAGCAAGAAGAACGCTCTTGCTTTCTAGATTCACTAATACAGCAGGAAACTTGAGTGTGCTCAGAACAAAAGAACGGTGTTTCCCAAACATACAGACCATATCTAGTCCAACTCCGCCTCCTAAAGTGATACAAAGCACAGGTCCTCTATCATCCAATGCTTGTCATTTAAGATGAGAAACGTGTGAGCTTTGTGAATGATGTTGTTCATTTGAGCTGAAAAGTGACTGTCCTTAACTGAAACGAATTAGTGATTGTAGGAAGACACAGAGCTTGGGATTTAACTCCGTTCCTGAAGTGAAACACACAGCAGAGTTCTCATCCATTGATCACACTCTGCTTTAGAGCAAGAAGCACGCTCTTGCTTTCCAGAGTCACTAAGACAGGAGGAAACCTGAGCTTGATTAGAACAAAAGAACGTTGTTTCCTACACATACGGATCATATCTAGTCCAACTCTGCTTGTGAAACTGAAACAAACCACAGGTCCACTAACATCCAATGCTTGGCAGTTAAGATGAGAAACGTGTGAGCTTCGTGAACGATGTAGTTCGTTTGAGCTGTAAAGTACCTGCCCTTACCTGAAACGAATTCTTGTTTGTAGGAAGAGTCAGAGCCTGGGATTTAACTCCATTTCTGAAGTGAAACACACAGCAGAGTTCTCATCCATTGATCACACTCTGCTTTAGAGCAAGAAGGACGCTCTAGCTTTCTAGAGTCTCTAAGACAGCAGGAAACGTGAGTGTGCTGAGAACAAAAGAACGGTGTTTGCTACACATACGGACCATATCTAGTCCAACTCTGCTTCGGAAACTGATACAAAGCACTGGTCCTATAACATCCGATGCTTGTCAGTTAAGATGAGAAACGTGTGAGCTTCGTGAACGATGTAGTTCCTTTGAGCTGTAAAGTAACTGCCCTTTCTGAAACGAAGTGTTGCTTGTAGGAAGACTCAGAGCCTGGGGTTTAACTCCATTTTTGAAGTGAAACACACAGCAGAGTTCTCATATATAGATCACACTCTCCTTTAGAGCAAGAAGCAAGCTCTTGCTTTCTAGAGTCTCTAAGACAGCAGGAAACATGAGTTTGCTGAGAAGAAATGAACGGTGTTTCTTACACCTTTGGACCATATCGACTCCAACTCTGCCTCTGAAATTGATACAAAGCACAGGTCCTCTAACATCCAATGCTTGTCATTTAAGATGAGAAACGTGTGACCTTCGTGAAGGATGTAGTTCATTTGAGCTGAAAAGTGACTGCCCTTACCTGAAACGAAGTCTTTATTCTAGGAAGACACAGAGGCTGGGATTTAATTCCATTTCTAAAGAGAAATACACAGCAGAGTTCTTATATATCGATCACCCTCTGCTTTAGAGCAAGAAGCATGCTCTTGCTTTCTAGAGTCTCTAAGACAGCAGGAAACATGAGTGTGCTGATAACACAAGAACAGTGTTTCCTACACATACGGACCATATCTAGTTCAAATCTGCCTCCTAAATTGATACAAAGCACAGGTCCTCTAACATCAGATGCGTGTCATTTAAGATGAGAAACGTGTGAGCTTTGTAAACGATGTAGTTCGTTTAAGCTGGAAATTGACTGCCCTTACCTGAAATGAAGTAGTGCTTGTAGGAAGACACAGAGCCTGGGATTTAACTCCATTTCAGAAATGAAACACACAGCATAGTTCTCATCCATGAATCACACTCTGCCTTACAGCAAGAACAACGCTTTTGCTTTCTAGAATCTCTAATACAGCAGGAAACTTGATTGTGCTCAGAACAAAAGAAAGGTGTTTCTTACACATACAGACCATATTTAGTTCAACTCTGCTTCAGAAACTGAAACAAACCACAGGTCGTCTAAAATCCAATGCTTGTCAGTTAAGATGAGAAACGTGTGAGCTTCGTGAACGATGTAGTTCGTTTGAGCTGAAAAGTAACGGCCCTTACCTGAAACGAAGTTTTGCTTGTAGGAAGACTCAGAGCCTGGGATTTAACTCCATGTCTGAAGGGAAACACACAGCAGAGTTCTCATCCACGGATCACACTCTGCTTCAGAGCAAGAAGCACGCTCTTGCTTTCTAGAATCTCTAATACAGCATGAAACGTGGTTGTGCTCAGAACAAAAGAACTGTGTTTCGTACACATACGGGCCATATCTAGTCCAACTCTGCTTGTGAAACTGAAACAAACCACAGGTCCACTAACATCCAATACTTGTCAGTTAAGATGAGAAACGTGTGAGCTTCGTGAACGATGTAGTTTGTTTGAGCTGTAAAGTGACTGCCCTTACATGAAAGGAATTCTTGTTTTTAGGAAGACTCAGAGCCTGGGATTTAACTCCATTTCTGAAGTGAAACACACAGCAGAGTTCTCATCCATTGATCACACTCTGCTTTAGAGCAAGAATCACGCTCTTGCTGTCCAGAGTCATTAAGACAGTAGGAAACCTGAGCGTGATTAGAACAAAAGAACGTTGTTCCCTACACATACGGACCGTATCTAGTCCAACTCTGCTTCTGAAAGTGTAACAAACCACAGGTCCACTAACATCCAATGCTTGTCAGTTAAGATGAGAAACGTGTGAGCTTCGTGAACGATGTAGTTCGTTTGAGCTGTAAAGTAACTGCCCTTACCACAAACGAATTCTTGTTTGTAGGAAGACTCAGAGACTGGGATTTAACTCCATTTCTGAAGGGAAACACACAGCAGAGTTCTCATCCATTGATCACACTCTGCTTTAGAGCAAGAAGCATGCTCTAGCTTTCTAGAGTCTCTAACACAGCAGGAAACGTGAGTGTGCTGAGAACAAAAGAACGGTGTTTCCTACATATACGGACCATATCTAGTCCAACTCTGCTTGTGAAACTGAAACAAATCACAGGTCCACTAACATCCAATGCTTGTCAGTTAAGATGAGAAACGTGTGAGCTTCGTGAACGATGTAGTTCGTTTGAGCTGTAAAGTAACTGCCCTTACCACAAACGAATTCTTGTTTGTAGGAAGACTCAGAGACTGGGATTTAACTCCATTTCTGAAGTGAAACACACAGCAGAGTTCTCATCCATTGATCACACTCTGCTTTAGAGCAAGAAGCATGCTCTAGCTTTCTAGAGTCTCTAAGACAGCAGGAAACGTGAGTGTGCTGAGAACAAAAGAACGGTGTTTCCTACATATACGGACCATATCTAGTCCAACTCTGCTTGTGAAACTGAAACAAATCACAGGTCCACTAACATCCAATGCTTGTCAGTTAAGATGAGAAACGTGTGAGCTTCGTGAACAATGTAGTTCGTTTGAGCTGTAAACTAACTTCCCTTACCTGAAACGAATCCTTTTTTGTAGGAAGACTCAGAGACTAGGGTTTAACTCCATTTCTGAAGAGAAACACACAGCAGAGTTCTCATATATGGATCAAACTCTGCTTTAGAGCAAGAAGCACGCTCTTGCTTTCTAGAGACTCTAAGACAGCAGGAAACATGAGTGTGCTGAGAACAAAAGAAGTGTGTTTCCTACATATACGGACCATAGCTATTCCAACTCTGCCTCTGAAATTAATACAAAGCACATGACCTCTAACATCCAATGCTTGTCATTTAAGATGAGAAACGTGTGAGCTTCGTGAACGATGTAGTTCGTTAGAGCGGAAAAGTGACTGCCCTACCTGAAATGACGTAGTGATTGTAGGAAGACACAGAGCCTGGGATTTAACTCCATTTCTGAAGGGAAACACACAGCATAGTTCTCATCCATAGATCACACTCTGCTTTAGAGGAAGAAGAACGCTCTTGCTTTCTAGAATCTTTATTACAGCAGGAAACGTGAGTGTGCTGAGAAAAAAAGTACGGTGTTTCCTACACATAGGGACCATATCTATTCCAACTCTGCTTCTCAAACTGATAAAAAGCTCTGGTCCTCTAATATCCGATGCTTGTCAGTTAAGATGAGAAACGTGTGAGCTTCGTGAACGATGTAGTTCCTTTGAGCTGTAAAGTAACTGCCCTTTCTGAAACGAAGTGTTGCTTGTAGGAAGACTCAGAGCCTGGGGTTTAACTCCATTTCTGAAGGGAAACACACAGCATAGTTCTCATCCATGGATCACACTCTGCTTCAGAGCAAGAAGCACGCTCTTGCTTTCTAGATACTCTAATATAGCATGAAACGTGTTAGGGTTCAGAACAAAAGTACTGTGTTTCCTACACATAAGGACCATATATAGTCCAACTCTGCTTGTGAAACTGAAACAAACCACAGGTAATCTAACATCCAATGCTTGTCATTTAAGATGAGAAACGTGTGAGCTTCGTGAAGTATGTAGTTCGTTTGAGCTGAAAAGTGACTGCCCTTACCTGAAACGAAGTCTTTATTTTAGGAAGACACAGAGACTGGGATTTAACTCCATTTCTGAAGGGAAACACACAGCATAGTTCTCATTCATGGATAAAACTCTGCTTTAGAGCAAGAAGAACTCTCTTGCTTTCTAGAATCTCTAATACAGCAGGAAACATGAGTGTGCTCAGAACAAAAGAAGGGTGTTTCCTACACATACGAAGCCATATCTAGTTCAACTCTGCTTTTGAAACTGATACAAAGCACTGGTCCTATAACATCCGATGCTTGTCAGTTAAGATGAGAAACATGTGAGCTTCGTGAACGATGTAGTTCCTTTGAGCTGTAAAGTAACTGCCCTTTCTGAAACGAAGTGTTGCTTGTAGGAAGACTCAGAGCCTGGGGTTTAACTCCATTTTTGAAGTGAAACACACAGCAGAGTTCTCATATATAGATCACACTCTCCTTTAGAGCAAGAAGCACGCTCTTGCTTTCAAGATTCTCTAAGACAGCAGGAAACATGAGTTTGCTGAGAACAAAAGCACGGTGTTTCTTACACATTTGGACCATATCGACTCCAACTCTGCCTCTGAAATTGATATAAGGCACAGGTCTTCTAACATCCAATGCTTGTCATTTAAGATGAGAAACGTGTGAGCTTCGTGAAGGATGTAGTTCATTTGAGCTGAAAAGTGACTGCCCTTACCTGAAGCGAAGTCTTTATTCTAGGAAGACACAGAGGCTGGGATTTAATTCCATTTCTAAAGAGAAACACACAGCAGAGTTCTCATATATCGATCACACTCTGCTTTAGAGCAAGAAGCACGCTCTTGCTTTCCAGAATCATTAAGACAGTAGGAAACCTGAGCGTGATTAGAACAAAAGAACGTTGTTCCCTACACAAACGGACCATATCTAGTCCAACTCTGCTTGTGAAACTGTAACAAACCACAGGTCCACTAACATCCAATGCTTGTCATTAAGATGAGAAACGTGTGAGCTTCGTGAACGATGTAGTTCGTTTGAGCTGTAAAGTATCTGCCCTTACCACAAACGAATTCTTGTTTGTAGGAAGACACAGAGCCTGGGATTTAACTCCATTTCTGAAGGGAAACACACAGCATAGTTCTCATCCATAGATCACACTCTGCTTTAGAGGAAGAAGAACGCTCTTGCTTTCTAGAATCTTTATTACAGCAGGAAACATGAGTATGCTGAGAGCAAAAGTACGGTGTTTCCTACACATAGGGACCATATCTATTCCAACTCTGCTTCTCCAACTGATACAAAGCTCTGGTCCTCTAACATCCAATGCTTGTCAGTTAAGATGAGAAACGTTTGAGCTTCGTGAACGGTGTAGTTCCTTTGAGCTGTAAATAAACTGCCCTTACCTGATTCGAAGTCTTGTTTGCAGGAAGAATCAGAGCCTGGAATTTAACTCCATTTCTGAAGTGAAACACACTGCAGAGTTCTCATCCCTTGATCACACTCTGCTTCAGAGCAAGAAGCACGCTCTTGCTTTCTAGATTCTCTAATATAGCATGAAACGTGGTTGTGCTCAGAACAAAAGAACTGTGTTTCCTACACATACAGACCATATCTAGTCCAACTCTGCTTGTGAAACTGAAAGAAACCACAGGTCCTCTAACATCCAATGCTTGTCAGTTAAGATGAGAAACGTGTGAGCTTCGTGAAGTATGTAGTTCGTTTGAGCTGAAAAGTGACTGCCCTTACCTGCAACGCATTCTTTATTTTAGGAAGACACAGAGCCTGGGATTTAACTCCATTTATGAAGGGAAACACACAGCATAGTTCTCATCCATGGATCAAACTCTGCTTTAGAGCAAGAAGAATGCTCTTGCTTTCTAGAATCTCTAATACAGTAGGAAAATGAGTATGCTCAGAACAAAAGAACGGTGTTTCCTACACATACGAGCCATATCTAGTTCAACTCTGCTTCTGAAACTGAAACAAACCACAGGTCCTCTAACATCCAATGCTTGTCAGTTAAGATGAGAAACGTGTGAGCTTCATGAAGGATGTAGTTCGTTTGAGCTGTAAAGTAACTGACCTTACTTGAAACGAAGTCTTGCTCATAGGAAGACTCAGAGCCTGGGATTTAACTCCATTTCTGAAGTGAAACACACAGCAGAGTTCTCATCCACTGATCACACTCTGCTTTAGAGCAAGAAGAACGCTCTTGCTTTCTAGATTCACTAATACAGCAGGAAACTTGAGTGTGCTCAGAACAAAAGAACGGTGTTTCCCAAACATACAGACCATATCTAGTCCAACTCCGCCTCCTAAAGTGATACAAAGCACAGGTCCTCTATCATCCAATGCTTGTCATTTAAGATGAGAAACGTGTGAGCTTTGTGAATGATGTTGTTCATTTGAGCTGAAAAGTGACTGTCCTTAACTGAAACGAATTAGTGATTGTAGGAAGACACAGAGCTTGGGATTTAACTCCGTTCCTGAAGTGAAACACACAGCAGAGTTCTCATCCATTGATCACACTCTGCTTTAGAGCAAGAAGCACGCTCTTGCTTTCCAGAGTCACTAAGACAGGAGGAAACCTGAGCTTGATTAGAACAAAAGAACGTTGTTTCCTACACATACGGATCATATCTAGTCCAACTCTGCTTGTGAAACTGAAACAAACCACAGGTCCACTAACATCCAATGCTTGGCAGTTAAGATGAGAAACGTGTGAGCTTCGTGAACGATGTAGTTCGTTTGAGCTGTAAAGTACCTGCCCTTACCTGAAACGAATTCTTGTTTGTAGGAAGAGTCAGAGCCTGGGATTTAACTCCATTTCTGAAGTGAAACACACAGCAGAGTTCTCATCCATTGATCACACTCTGCTTTAGAGCAAGAAGGACGCTCTAGCTTTCTAGAGTCTCTAAGACAGCAGGAAACGTGAGTGTGCTGAGAACAAAAGAACGGTGTTTGCTACACATACGGACCATATCTAGTCCAACTCTGCTTCGGAAACTGATACAAAGCACTGGTCCTATAACATCCGATGCTTGTCAGTTAAGATGAGAAACGTGTGAGCTTCGTGAACGATGTAGTTCCTTTGAGCTGTAAAGTAACTGCCCTTTCTGAAACGAAGTGTTGCTTGTAGGAAGACTCAGAGCCTGGGGTTTAACTCCATTTTTGAAGTGAAACACACAGCAGAGTTCTCATATATAGATCACACTCTCCTTTAGAGCAAGAAGCAAGCTCTTGCTTTCTAGAGTCTCTAAGACAGCAGGAAACATGAGTTTGCTGAGAAGAAAAGAACGGTGTTTCTTACACCTTTGGACCATATCGACTCCAACTCTGCCTCTGAAATTGATACAAAGCACAGGTCCTCTAACATCCAATGCTTGTCATTTAAGATGAGAAACGTGTGACCTTCGTGAAGGATGTAGTTCATTTGAGCTGAAAAGTGACTGCCCTTACCTGAAACGAAGTCTTTATTCTAGGAAGACACAGAGGCTGGGATTTAATTCCATTTCTAAAGAGAAATACACAGCAGAGTTCTTATATATCGATCACCCTCTGCTTTAGAGCAAGAAGCATGCTCTTGCTTTCTAGAGTCTCTAAGACAGCAGGAAACATGAGTGTGCTGATAACACAAGAACAGTGTTTCCTACACATACGGACCATATCTAGTTCAAATCTGCCTCCTAAATTGATACAAAGCACAGGTCCTCTAACATCAGATGCGTGTCATTTAAGATGAGAAACGTGTGAGCTTTGTAAACGATGTAGTTCGTTTAAGCTGGAAATTGACTGCCCTTACCTGAAATGAAGTAGTGCTTGTAGGAAGACACAGAGCCTGGGATTTAACTCCATTTCAGAAATGAAACACACAGCATAGTTCTCATCCATGAATCACACTCTGCCTTACAGCAAGAACAACGCTTTTGCTTTCTAGAATCTCTAATACAGCAGGAAACTTGATTGTGCTCAGAACAAAAGAAAGGTGTTTCTTACACATACAGACCATATTTAGTTCAACTCTGCTTCAGAAACTGAAACAAACCACAGGTCGTCTAAAATCCAATGCTTGTCAGTTAAGATGAGAAACGTGTGAGCTTCGTGAACGATGTAGTTCGTTTGAGCTGAAAAGTAACGGCCCTTACCTGAAACGAAGTTTTGCTTGTAGGAAGACTCAGAGCCTGGGATTTAACTCCATGTCTGAAGGGAAACACACAGCAGAGTTCTCATCCACGGATCACACTCTGCTTCAGAGCAAGAAGCACGCTCTTGCTTTCTAGAATCTCTAATACAGCATGAAACGTGGTTGTGCTCAGAACAAAAGAACTGTGTTTCGTACACATACGGGCCATATCTAGTCCAACTCTGCTTGTGAAACTGAAACAAACCACAGGTCCACTAACATCCAATACTTGTCAGTTAAGATGAGAAACGTGTGAGCTTCGTGAACGATGTAGTTTGTTTGAGCTGTAAAGTGACTGCCCTTACATGAAAGGAATTCTTGTTTTTAGGAAGACTCAGAGCCTGGGATTTAACTCCATTTCTGAAGTGAAACACACAGCAGAGTTCTCATCCATTGATCACACTCTGCTTTAGAGCAAGAATCACGCTCTTGCTGTCCAGAGTCATTAAGACAGTAGGAAACCTGAGCGTGATTAGAACAAAAGAACGTTGTTCCCTACACATACGGACCGTATCTAGTCCAACTCTGCTTCTGAAAGTGTAACAAACCACAGGTCCACTAACATCCAATGCTTGTCAGTTAAGATGAGAAACGTGTGAGCTTCGTGAACGATGTAGTTCGTTTGAGCTGTAAAGTAACTGCCCTTACCACAAACGAATTCTTGTTTGTAGGAAGACTCAGAGACTGGGATTTAACTCCATTTCTGAAGGGAAACACACAGCAGAGTTCTCATCCATTGATCACACTCTGCTTTAGAGCAAGAAGCATGCTCTAGCTTTCTAGAGTCTCTAACACAGCAGGAAACGTGAGTGTGCTGAGAACAAAAGAACGGTGTTTCCTACATATACGGACCATATCTAGTCCAACTCTGCTTGTGAAACTGAAACAAATCACAGGTCCACTAACATCCAATGCTTGTCAGTTAAGATGAGAAACGTGTGAGCTTCGTGAACGATGTAGTTCGTTTGAGCTGTAAAGTAACTGCCCTTACCACAAACGAATTCTTGTTTGTAGGAAGACTCAGAGACTGGGATTTAACTCCATTTCTGAAGTGAAACACACAGCAGAGTTCTCATCCATTGATCACACTCTGCTTTAGAGCAAGAAGCATGCTCTAGCTTTCTAGAGTCTCTAAGACAGCAGGAAACGTGAGTGTGCTGAGAACAAAAGAACGGTGTTTCCTACATATACGGACCATATCTAGTCCAACTCTGCTTGTGAAACTGAAACAAATCACAGGTCCACTAACATCCAATGCTTGTCAGTTAAGATGAGAAACGTGTGAGCTTCGTGAACAATGTAGTTCGTTTGAGCTGTAAACTAACTTCCCTTACCTGAAACGAATCCTTTTTTGTAGGAAGACTCAGAGACTAGGGTTTAACTCCATTTCTGAAGAGAAACACACAGCAGAGTTCTCATATATGGATCAAACTCTGCTTTAGAGCAAGAAGCACGCTCTTGCTTTCTAGAGACTCTAAGACAGCAGGAAACATGAGTGTGCTGAGAACAAAAGAAGTGTGTTTCCTACATATACGGACCATAGCTATTCCAACTCTGCCTCTGAAATTAATACAAAGCACATGACCTCTAACATCCAATGCTTGTCATTTAAGATGAGAAACGTGTGAGCTTCGTGAACGATGTAGTTCGTTAGAGCGGAAAAGTGACTGCCCTACCTGAAATGACGTAGTGATTGTAGGAAGACACAGAGCCTGGGATTTAACTCCATTTCTGAAGGGAAACACACAGCATAGTTCTCATCCATAGATCACACTCTGCTTTAGAGGAAGAAGAACGCTCTTGCTTTCTAGAATCTTTATTACAGCAGGAAACGTGAGTGTGCTGAGAAAAAAAGTACGGTGTTTCCTACACATAGGGACCATATCTATTCCAACTCTGCTTCTCAAACTGATAAAAAGCTCTGGTCCTCTAATATCCGATGCTTGTCAGTTAAGATGAGAAACGTGTGAGCTTCGTGAACGATGTAGTTCCTTTGAGCTGTAAAGTAACTGCCCTTTCTGAAACGAAGTGTTGCTTGTAGGAAGACTCAGAGCCTGGGGTTTAACTCCATTTCTGAAGGGAAACACACAGCATAGTTCTCATCCATGGATCACACTCTGCTTCAGAGCAAGAAGCACGCTCTTGCTTTCTAGATACTCTAATATAGCATGAAACGTGTTAGGGTTCAGAACAAAAGTACTGTGTTTCCTACACATAAGGACCATATATAGTCCAACTCTGCTTGTGAAACTGAAACAAACCACAGGTAATCTAACATCCAATGCTTGTCATTTAAGATGAGAAACGTGTGAGCTTCGTGAAGTATGTAGTTCGTTTGAGCTGAAAAGTGACTGCCCTTACCTGAAACGAAGTCTTTATTTTAGGAAGACACAGAGACTGGGATTTAACTCCATTTCTGAAGGGAAACACACAGCATAGTTCTCATTCATGGATAAAACTCTGCTTTAGAGCAAGAAGAACTCTCTTGCTTTCTAGAATCTCTAATACAGCAGGAAACATGAGTGTGCTCAGAACAAAAGAAGGGTGTTTCCTACACATACGAGCCATATCTAGTTCAACTCTGCTTTTGAAACTGATACAAAGCACTGGTCCTATAACATCCGATGCTTGTCAGTTAAGATGAGAAACATGTGAGCTTCGTGAACGATGTAGTTCCTTTGAGCTGTAAAGTAACTGCCCTTTCTGAAACGAAGTGTTGCTTGTAGGAAGACTCAGAGCCTGGGGTTTAACTCCATTTTTGAAGTGAAACACACAGCAGAGTTCTCATATATAGATCACACTCTCCTTTAGAGCAAGAAGCACGCTCTTGCTTTCAAGATTCTCTAAGACAGCAGGAAACATGAGTTTGCTGAGAACAAAAGCACGGTGTTTCTTACACATTTGGACCATATCGACTCCAACTCTGCCTCTGAAATTGATATAAGGCACAGGTCTTCTAACATCCAATGCTTGTCATTTAAGATGAGAAACGTGTGAGCTTCGTGAAGGATGTAGTTCATTTGAGCTGAAAAGTGACTGCCCTTACCTGAAGCGAAGTCTTTATTCTAGGAAGACACAGAGGCTGGGATTTAATTCCATTTCTAAAGAGAAACACACAGCAGAGTTCTCATATATCGATCACACTCTGCTTTAGAGCAAGAAGCACGCTCTTGCTTTCCAGAATCATTAAGACAGTAGGAAACCTGAGCGTGATTAGAACAAAAGAACGTTGTTCCCTACACAAACGGACCATATCTAGTCCAACTCTGCTTGTGAAACTGTAACAAACCACAGGTCCACTAACATCCAATGCTTGTCATTAAGATGAGAAGCGTGTGAGCTTTGTGAACGATGTAGTTCGTTTGAGCTGTAAAGTATCTGCCCTTACCACAAACGAATTCTTGTTTGTAGGAAGACACAGAGCCTGGGATTTAACTCCATTTCTGAAGGGAAACACACAGCATAGTTCTCATCCATAGATCACACTCTGCTTTAGAGGAAGAAGAACGCTCTTGCTTTCTAGAATCTTTATTACAGCAGGAAACATGAGTATGCTGAGAGCAAAAGTACGGTGTTTCCTACACATAGGGACCATATCTATTCCAACTCTGCTTCTCCAACTGATACAAAGCTCTGGTCCTCTAACATCCAATGCTTGTCAGTTAAGATGAGAAACGTTTGAGCTTCGTGAACGGTGTAGTTCCTTTGAGCTGTAAATAAACTGCCCTTACCTGATTCGAAGTCTTGTTTGCAGGAAGAATCAGAGCCTGGAATTTAACTCCATTTCTGAAGTGAAACACACTGCAGAGTTCTCATCCCTTGATCACACTCTGCTTCAGAGCAAGAAGCACGCTCTTGCTTTCTAGATTCTCTAATATAGCATGAAACGTGGTTGTGCTCAGAACAAAAGAACTGTGTTTCCTACACATACAGACCATATCTAGTCCAACTCTGCTTGTGAAACTGAAAGAAACCACAGGTCCTCTAACATCCAATGCTTGTCAGTTAAGATGAGAAACGTGTGAGCTTCGTGAAGTATGTAGTTCGTTTGAGCTGAAAAGTGACTGCCCTTACCTGCAACGCATTCTTTATTTTAGGAAGACACAGAGCCTGGGATTTAACTCCATTTATGAAGGGAAACACACAGCATAGTTCTCATCCATGGATCAAACTCTGCTTTAGAGCAAGAAGAATGCTCTTGCTTTCTAGAATCTCTAATACAGTAGGAAAATGAGTATGCTCAGAACAAAAGAACGGTGTTTCCTACACATACGAGCCATATCTAGTTCAACTCTGCTTCTGAAACTGAAACAAACCACAGGTCCTCTAACATCCAATGCTTGTCAGTTAAGATGAGAAACGTGTGAGCTTCATGAAGGATGTAGTTCGTTTGAGCTGTAAAGTAACTGACCTTACTTGAAACGAAGTCTTGCTCATAGGAAGACTCAGAGCCTGGGATTTAACTCCATTTCTGAAGTGAAACACACAGCAGAGTTCTCATCCACTGATCACACTCTGCTTTAGAGCAAGAAGCACGCTCTTGCTTTCTAGAGTATCTAAGACAGCAGGAAACATGAGTGTCCTGAGAACAAAAGTATGGTGTTTCCTACACATAGGGACCATATCTATTCCAACTCTGCTTCTCAAACTGATACAAAGCACTGGTCCTATAAC
Organism: Onychomys leucogaster; assembly: GCA_949786385.1. NCBI lineage: Eukaryota > Metazoa > Chordata > Mammalia > Rodentia > Cricetidae > Onychomys > Onychomys leucogaster. The sequence continues at coordinate 1,356,765 of CATKUP010000037.1, read as the reverse complement.
TTCCGGTGCTTGTCAGTTAAGATGAGAAACGTGTGAGCTTCGTGAACGATGTAGTTCCTTTGAGCTGTAAAGTAACTGCCCTTTCTGAAACGAAGTGTTGCTTGTAGGAAGACTCAGAGCCTGGGGTTTAACTCCACTTTTGAAGTGAAACACACAGCAGAGTTCTCATATATAGATCACACTCTCCTTTAGAGCAAGAAGCACGCTCTTGCTTTCTAGATTCTCTAAGACAGCAGGAAACATGAGTTTGCTGAGAACAAAAGCACGGTGTTTCTTACACATTTGGACCATATCGACTCCAACTCTGCCTCTGAAATTGATACAAGGCACAGGTATTCTAACATGCAATGCTTGTCATTTAAGATGAGAAACGTGAGAGCTTCGGGAAGGATGTAGTTCATTTGAGCTGAAAAGTGACTGCCCTTACCTGAAGCGAAGTCTTTATTCTAGGAAGACACAGAGGCTGGGATTTAATTCCATTTCTAAAGAGAAACACACAGCAGAGTTCTCATATATCGATCACACTCTGCTTTAGAGCAAGAAGCACACTCTTGCTTTCTAGAGTCTCTAAGACAGCAGGAAACATGAGTGTGCTGATAACACAAGAACAGTGTTTCCTACACATACGGACCATATCTAGTGCAACTCTGCCTCTTAAATTGATACAAAGCACAGGTCCTCTAACATCCAATGGTTGTCATTTAAATTGAGACACGTGTTGGCCTCGTGAACGATGTAGTTCATTTGAGCTGAAAATTGACTGCCCTTACCTGAAAAGAAGTAGTGCTTGTAGGAAGACACAGAGCCTGGGATTTAACTCCATTTCAGAAGTGAAACACACAGCATAGTTCTCATCCATGAATCACACTCTGCTTTAGAGCAAGAAGAACGCTTTTGCTTTCTAGAATCTCTAATACAGCAGGAAACATGAGTGTGCTCAGAACAAAAGAACGGTGTTTCCTACACATACGAGCCATATCTAGTTCAACTCTGCTTCTGAAACTGAAACAAAGCACAGGTCCTCTAACATCCAATGCTTGTCAGTTAAGATGAGAAACGTGTGAGCTTCGTGAACGGTGTAGTCCGTTTGAGCTGTAAAGAAACTGCCCTTACCTGATTCGAAGTCTTGCTAGTAGGAAGACTCAGAGCCTGGGATTTAACTCCATTTCTGAAGTGAAACACACAGCAGAGTTCTCATCCACTGATCACACTCTGCTTTAGAGCAAGAAGAACGCTCTTGCTTTCTAGATTCACTAATACAGCAGGAAACTTGAGTGTGCTCAGAACAAAAGAACGGTGTTTACCAAACATACAGACCATATCTAGTCCAACTCCTCCTCCTCAATTGATACAAAGCACAGGTCCTCTAACATCTAATGCTTGTCATTTAAGATGAGAAACGTGTGAGCTTTGTGAATGATGTTGTTCATTTGAGCTGAAAAGTGACTATCCTTAACTGAAACGAATTAGTGATTGTAGGAAGACACGGAGCTTGGGATTTAACTCCATTTATGAAGTGAAACACACAGCATAGTTCTCATCCATTGATGACACTCTGCTTTAGAGCAAGAGGCACGCTCTTGCTTTCCAGAGTCACTAAGACAGCAGGAAACCTGAGCGTGATTAGAACAAAAGAACGTTGTTTCCTGCACATACGGATCATATCTAGTCCAACTCTGCTTGTGAAACTGAAACAAACCACAGGTCCACTAACATCCAATGCTTGGCAGTTAAGATGAGAAACGTGTGAGCTTCGTGAACGATGTAGTTCGTTTGAGCTGTAAAGTACCTGCCCTTACCTGAAACGAATTCTTGTTTGTAGGAAGAGTCAGAGCCTGGGATTTAACTCCATTTCTGAAGTGAAACACACAGCAGAGTTCTCATCCATTGATCACACTCTGCTTTAGAGCAAGAAGCACGCTCTAGCTTTCTAGAGTCTCTAAGATAGCAGGAAACGTGAGTGTGCTGAGAACGAAAGAACGGTGTTTGCTACACATACGGACCATATCTAGTCCAACTCTGCCTCTGAAATTGATACAAAGCACAGGTCCTCTAACATCCAATGCTTGTCATTTAAGATGAGAAACGTGTGAGCTTCGTGAAGTATGTAGTTCGTTTGAGCTGAAAAGTGACTGCCCTTACCTGAAACGAAGTCTTTATTTTAGGAAGACACAGAGGCTGGTATTTAACTCCATTTCTGAAGGGAAACACACAGCATAGTTCTCATTCATGGATAAAACTCTGCTTTAGAGCAAGAAGAACTCTCTTGCTTTCTAGAATCTCTAATACAGCAGGAAACATGAGTGTGCTCAGAACAAAAGTATGGTGTTTCCTACACATAGGGACCATATCTATTCCAACTCTGCTTCTCAAACTGATTCAAAGCTCTGGTTCTCTAACATCTGATGCTTGTCAGTTAAGATGAGAAACGTGTGAGCTTCATGAATGGTGTAGTTCGTTTGAGCTTTAAAGAAACTGCCCTTACCTGATTCCAAGTCTTGCTTGTAGGAAGACTCAGAGCCTGGGATTTAACTCCATTTCCGAAGTGAAACACACAGCAGAGTTCTCATCCATTGATGACACTCTGCTTTAGAGCAAGAAGTACGCTCTTGCTTTCCAGAGTTACTAAGACAGCAGGAAACCTGTGTGTGATGAGAACAAAAGAACGGTGTTTCATACACATACAGACCATATCTAGTCCAATTCTGCTTCTGAAACTGATAGAAAGCACTGGTCCTCTAACATCCAATGCTTGTCAGTTAAGATGAGAAACGTGTTAGCTTCGTGAACGATGTAGTTCGTTTGAGCTGTAAAGTAACTGCCCTTACCTGAAACGAAGTCTTGCATGTTGGAAGACACAGAGCCTGGGATTTAACTCCATTTCTGAAGGGAAACACACAGCATAGTTCTCATGCATGGATCACACTCTGCTTCAGAGCAAGAAGCACGCTCATGCTTTCTAGATTCTCTAATATAGCATGAAACGTGGTAGGGTTCAGAACAAAAGAACTGTGTTTCCTACACATAAGGACCATACATAGTCGAACTCTGCTTGTGAAACTGAAACAAACCACAGGTCCTCTAACATCCAATGCTTGTCATTTAAGAAGAGAAACGTGTGAGCTTCGTGAAGTATGTAGTTCGTTTGAGCTGAAAATTGACTGCCTTTATCTGAAACGAAGTCTTTATTTTAGGAAGACACAGAGACTGGGATTTAATTCCATTTCTGAAGTGAAACACACAGCATAGTTCTCATCCATGGATCAAACTCTGCTTTAGAGCAAGAAGAATGCTCTTGCTTTCTAGAATCTCTAATACAGCAGGAAACATGAGTGTGCTCAGAACAAAAGAATGGTGTTTCCTACACATACAAGCCATATCTAGTTCAACTCTGCTTCTGAAACTGAAACAAACCACAGGTCCTCTAACATCCAATGCTTGACAGTTAAGATGAGAAACGTGTGAGCTTCATGAAGGATGTAGTTCGTTTGAGCTGTAAAGTAACTGACCTTACCTGAAACGAAGACTTGCTCGTAGGAAGACTCAGAGCCTGGGATTTAACTCCATTTCTGAAGTGAAACACACAGCAGAGTTCTCATCCACTGATCACACTCTGCTTTAGAGCAAGAAGAACGCTCTTGCTTTCTAGATTCACTAATACAGCAGGAAACTTGAGTGTGCTCAGAACAAAAGAACAGTGTTTCCCAAACATACAGACCATATCTAGTCCAACTCCGCCTCCTAAAGTGATACAAAGCACAGGTCCTCTATCATCCAATGCTTGTCATTTAAGATGAGAAACGTGTGAGCTTTGTGAATGATGTTGTTCATTTGAGCTGAAAAGTGACTGTCCTTAACTGAAACGAATTAGTGATTGTAGGAAGACACAGAGCTTGGGATTTAACTCCGTTCCTGAAGTGAAACACACAGCAGAGTTCTCATCCATTGATCACACTCTGCTTTAGAGCAAGAAGCACGCTCTTGCTTTCCAGAGTCACTAAGACAGGAGGAAACCTGAGCTTGATTAGAACAAAAGAACGTTGTTTCCTACACATACGGATCATATCTAGTCCAACTCTGCTTGTGAAACTGAAACAAACCACAGGTCCACTAACATCCAATGCTTGGCAGTTAAGATGAGAAACGTGTGAGCTTCGTGAACGATGTAGTTCGTTTGAGCTGTAAAGTACCTGCCCTTACCTGAAACGAATTCTTGTTTGTAGGAAGAGTCAGAGCCTGGGATTTAACTCCATTTCTGAAGTGAAACACACAGCAGAGTTCTCATCCATTGATCACACTCTGCTTTAGAGCAAGAAGGACGCTCTAGCTTTCTAGAGTCTCTAAGACAGCAGGAAACGTGAGTGTGCTGAGAACAAAAGAACGGTGTTTGCTACACATACGGACCATATCTAGTCCAACTCTGCTTCGGAAACTGATACAAAGCACTGGTCCTATAACATCCGATGCTTGTCAGTTAAGATGAGAAACGTGTGAGCTTCGTGAACGATGTAGTTCCTTTGAGCTGTAAAGTAACTGCCCTTTCTGAAACGAAGTGTTGCTTGTAGGAAGACTCAGAGCCTGGGGTTTAACTCCATTTTTGAAGTGAAACACACAGCAGAGTTCTCATATATAGATCACACTCTCCTTTAGAGCAAGAAGCAAGCTCTTGCTTTCTAGAGTCTCTAAGACAGCAGGAAACATGAGTTTGCTGAGAAGAAATGAACGGTGTTTCTTACACCTTTGGACCATATCGACTCCAACTCTGCCTCTGAAATTGATACAAAACACAGGTCCTCTAACATCCAATGCTTGTCATTTAAGATGAGAAACGTGTGACCTTCGTGAAGGATGTAGTTCATTTGAGCTGAAAAGTGACTGCCCTTACCTGAAACGAAGTCTTTATTCTAGGAAGACACAGAGGCTGGGATTTAATTCCATTTCTAAAGAGAAATACACAGCAGAGTTCTTATATATCGATCACCCTCTGCTTTAGAGCAAGAAGCATGCTCTTGCTTTCTAGAGTCTCTAAGACAGCAGGAAACATGAGTGTGCTGATAACACAAGAACAGTGTTTCCTACACATACGGACCATATCTAGTTCAAATCTGCCTCCTAAATTGATACAAAGCACAGGTCCTCTAACATCAGATGCGTGTCATTTAAGATGAGAAACGTGTGAGCTTTGTAAACGATGTAGTTCGTTTAAGCTGGAAATTGACTGCCCTTACCTGAAATGAAGTAGTGCTTGTAGGAAGACACAGAGCCTGGGATTTAACTCCATTTCAGAAATGAAACACACAGCATAGTTCTCATCCATGAATCACACTCTGCCTTACAGCAAGAACAACGCTTTTGCTTTCTAGAATCTCTAATACAGCAGGAAACTTGATTGTGCTCAGAACAAAAGAAAGGTGTTTCTTACACATACAGACCATATTTAGTTCAACTCTGCTTCAGAAACTGAAACAAACCACAGGTCGTCTAAAATCCAATGCTTGTCAGTTAAGATGAGAAACGTGTGAGCTTCGTGAACGATGTAGTTCGTTTGAGCTGAAAAGTAACGGCCCTTACCTGAAACGAAGTTTTGCTTGTAGGAAGACTCAGAGCCTGGGATTTAACTCCATGTCTGAAGGGAAACACACAGCAGAGTTCTCATCCACGGATCACACTCTGCTTCAGAGCAAGAAGCACGCTCTTGCTTTCTAGAATCTCTAATACAGCATGAAACGTGGTTGTGCTCAGAACAAAAGAACTGTGTTTCGTACACATACGGGCCATATCTAGTCCAACTCTGCTTGTGAAACTGAAACAAACCACAGGTCCACTAACATCCAATACTTGTCAGTTAAGATGAGAAACGTGTGAGCTTCGTGAACGATGTAGTTTGTTTGAGCTGTAAAGTGACTGCCCTTACATGAAAGGAATTCTTGTTTTTAGGAAGACTCAGAGCCTGGGATTTAACTCCATTTCTGAAGTGAAACACACAGCAGAGTTCTCATCCATTGATCACACTCTGCTTTAGAGCAAGAATCACGCTCTTGCTGTCCAGAGTCATTAAGACAGTAGGAAACCTGAGCGTGATTAGAACAAAAGAACGTTGTTCCCTACACATACGGACCGTATCTAGTCCAACTCTGCTTCTGAAAGTGTAACAAACCACAGGTCCACTAACATCCAATGCTTGTCAGTTAAGATGAGAAACGTGTGAGCTTCGTGAACGATGTAGTTCGTTTGAGCTGTAAAGTAACTGCCCTTACCACAAACGAATTCTTGTTTGTAGGAAGACTCAGAGACTGGGATTTAACTCCATTTCTGAAGGGAAACACACAGCAGAGTTCTCATCCATTGATCACACTCTGCTTTAGAGCAAGAAGCATGCTCTAGCTTTCTAGAGTCTCTAACACAGCAGGAAACGTGAGTGTGCTGAGAACAAAAGAACGGTGTTTCCTACATATACGGACCATATCTAGTCCAACTCTGCTTGTGAAACTGAAACAAATCACAGGTCCACTAACATCCAATGCTTGTCAGTTAAGATGAGAAACGTGTGAGCTTCGTGAACGATGTAGTTCGTTTGAGCTGTAAAGTAACTGCCCTTACCACAAACGAATTCTTGTTTGTAGGAAGACTCAGAGACTGGGATTTAACTCCATTTCTGAAGTGAAACACACAGCAGAGTTCTCATCCATTGATCACACTCTGCTTTAGAGCAAGAAGCATGCTCTAGCTTTCTAGAGTCTCTAAGACAGCAGGAAACGTGAGTGTGCTGAGAACAAAAGAACGGTGTTTCCTACATATACGGACCATATCTAGTCCAACTCTGCTTGTGAAACTGAAACAAATCACAGGTCCACTAACATCCAATGCTTGTCAGTTAAGATGAGAAACGTGTGAGCTTCGTGAACAATGTAGTTCGTTTGAGCTGTAAACTAACTTCCCTTACCTGAAACGAATCCTTTTTTGTAGGAAGACTCAGAGACTAGGGTTTAACTCCATTTCTGAAGAGAAACACACAGCAGAGTTCTCATATATGGATCAAACTCTGCTTTAGAGCAAGAAGCACGCTCTTGCTTTCTAGAGACTCTAAGACAGCAGGAAACATGAGTGTGCTGAGAACAAAAGAAGTGTGTTTCCTACATATACGGACCATAGCTATTCCAACTCTGCCTCTGAAATTAATACAAAGCACATGACCTCTAACATCCAATGCTTGTCATTTAAGATGAGAAACGTGTGAGCTTCGTGAACGATGTAGTTCGTTAGAGCGGAAAAGTGACTGCCCTACCTGAAATGACGTAGTGATTGTAGGAAGACACAGAGCCTGGGATTTAACTCCATTTCTGAAGGGAAACACACAGCATAGTTCTCATCCATAGATCACACTCTGCTTTAGAGGAAGAAGAACGCTCTTGCTTTCTAGAATCTTTATTACAGCAGGAAACGTGAGTGTGCTGAGAAAAAAAGTACGGTGTTTCCTACACATAGGGACCATATCTATTCCAACTCTGCTTCTCAAACTGATAAAAAGCTCTGGTCCTCTAATATCCGATGCTTGTCAGTTAAGATGAGAAACGTGTGAGCTTCGTGAACGATGTAGTTCCTTTGAGCTGTAAAGTAACTGCCCTTTCTGAAACGAAGTGTTGCTTGTAGGAAGACTCAGAGCCTGGGGTTTAACTCCATTTCTGAAGGGAAACACACAGCATAGTTCTCATCCATGGATCACACTCTGCTTCAGAGCAAGAAGCACGCTCTTGCTTTCTAGATACTCTAATATAGCATGAAACGTGTTAGGGTTCAGAACAAAAGTACTGTGTTTCCTACACATAAGGACCATATATAGTCCAACTCTGCTTGTGAAACTGAAACAAACCACAGGTAATCTAACATCCAATGCTTGTCATTTAAGATGAGAAACGTGTGAGCTTCGTGAAGGATGTAGTTCATTTGAGCTGAAAAGTGACTGCCCTTACCTGAAGCGAAGTCTTTATTCTAGGAAGACACAGAGGCTGGGATTTAATTCCATTTCTAAAGAGAAACACACAGCAGAGTTCTCATATATCGATCACACTCTGCTTTAGAGCAAGAAGCACGCTCTTGCTTTCCAGAATCATTAAGACAGTAGGAAACCTGAGCGTGATTAGAACAAAAGAACGTTGTTCCCTACACAAACGGACCATATCTAGTCCAACTCTGCTTGTGAAACTGTAACAAACCACAGGTCCACTAACATCCAATGCTTGTCATTAAGATGAGAAACGTGTGAGCTTCGTGAACGATGTAGTTCGTTTGAGCTGTAAAGTATCTGCCCTTACCACAAACGAATTCTTGTTTGTAGGAAGACACAGAGCCTGGGATTTAACTCCATTTCTGAAGGGAAACACACAGCATAGTTCTCATCCATAGATCACACTCTGCTTTAGAGGAAGAAGAACGCTCTTGCTTTCTAGAATCTTTATTACAGCAGGAAACATGAGTATGCTGAGAGCAAAAGTACGGTGTTTCCTACACATAGGGACCATATCTATTCCAACTCTGCTTCTCCAACTGATACAAAGCTCTGGTCCTCTAACATCCAATGCTTGTCAGTTAAGATGAGAAACGTTTGAGCTTCGTGAACGGTGTAGTTCCTTTGAGCTGTAAATAAACTGCCCTTACCTGATTCGAAGTCTTGTTTGCAGGAAGAATCAGAGCCTGGAATTTAACTCCATTTCTGAAGTGAAACACACTGCAGAGTTCTCATCCCTTGATCACACTCTGCTTCAGAGCAAGAAGCACGCTCTTGCTTTCTAGATTCTCTAATATAGCATGAAACGTGGTTGTGCTCAGAACAAAAGAACTGTGTTTCCTACACATACAGACCATATCTAGTCCAACTCTGCTTGTGAAACTGAAAGAAACCACAGGTCCTCTAACATCCAATGCTTGTCAGTTAAGATGAGAAACGTGTGAGCTTCGTGAAGTATGTAGTTCGTTTGAGCTGAAAAGTGACTGCCCTTACCTGCAACGCATTCTTTATTTTAGGAAGACACAGAGCCTGGGATTTAACTCCATTTATGAAGGGAAACACACAGCATAGTTCTCATCCATGGATCAAACTCTGCTTTAGAGCAAGAAGAATGCTCTTGCTTTCTAGAATCTCTAATACAGTAGGAAAATGAGTATGCTCAGAACAAAAGAACGGTGTTTCCTACACATACGAGCCATATCTAGTTCAACTCTGCTTCTGAAACTGAAACAAACCACAGGTCCTCTAACATCCAATGCTTGTCAGTTAAGATGAGAAACGTGTGAGCTTCATGAAGGATGTAGTTCGTTTGAGCTGTAAAGTAACTGACCTTACTTGAAACGAAGTCTTGCTCATAGGAAGACTCAGAGCCTGGGATTTAACTCCATTTCTGAAGTGAAACACACAGCAGAGTTCTCATCCACTGATCACACTCTGCTTTAGAGCAAGAAGCACGCTCTTGCTTTCTAGAGTATCTAAGACAGCAGGAAACATGAGTGTCCTGAGAACAAAAGTATGGTGTTTCCTACACATAGGGACCATATCTATTCCAACTCTGCTTCTCAAACTGATACAAAGCACTGGTCCTATAACTTCCGGTGCTTGTCAGTTAAGATGAGAAACGTGTGAGCTTCGTGAACGATGTAGTTCCTTTGAGCTGTAAAGTAACTGCCCTTTCTGAAACGAAGTGTTGCTTGTAGGAAGACTCAGAGCCTGGGGTTTAACTCCACTTTTGAAGTGAAACACACAGCAGAGTTCTCATATATAGATCACACTCTCCTTTAGAGCAAGAAGCACGCTCTTGCTTTCTAGATTCTCTAAGACAGCAGGAAACATGAGTTTGCTGAGAACAAAAGCACGGTGTTTCTTACACATTTGGACCATATCGACTCCAACTCTGCCTCTGAAATTGATACAAGGCACAGGTATTCTAACATGCAATGCTTGTCATTTAAGATGAGAAACGTGAGAGCTTCGGGAAGGATGTAGTTCATTTGAGCTGAAAAGTGACTGCCCTTACCTGAAGCGAAGTCTTTATTCTAGGAAGACACAGAGGCTGGGATTTAATTCCATTTCTAAAGAGAAACACACAGCAGAGTTCTCATATATCGATCACACTCTGCTTTAGAGCAAGAAGCACACTCTTGCTTTCTAGAGTCTCTAAGACAGCAGGAAACATGAGTGTGCTGATAACACAAGAACAGTGTTTCCTACACATACGGACCATATCTAGTGCAACTCTGCCTCTTAAATTGATACAAAGCACAGGTCCTCTAACATCCAATGGTTGTCATTTAAATTGAGACACGTGTTGGCCTCGTGAACGATGTAGTTCGTTTGAGCTGAAAATTGACTGCCCTTACCTGAAAAGAAGTAGTGCTTGTAGGAAGACACAGAGCCTGGGATTTAACTCCATTTCAGAAGTGAAACACACAGCATAGTTCTCATCCATGAATCACACTCTGCTTTAGAGCAAGAAGAACGCTTTTGCTTTCTAGAATCTCTAATACAGCAGGAAACATGAGTGTGCTCAGAACAAAAGAACGGTGTTTCCTACACATACGAGCCATATCTAGTTCAACTCTGCTTCTGAAACTGAAACAAAGCACAGGTCCTCTAACATCCAATGCTTGTCAGTTAAGATGAGAAACGTGTGAGCTTCGTGAACGGTGTAGTCCGTTTGAGCTGTAAAGAAACTGCCCTTACCTGATTCGAAGTCTTGCTAGTAGGAAGACTCAGAGCCTGGGATTTAACTCCATTTCTGAAGTGAAACACACAGCAGAGTTCTCATCCACTGATCACACTCTGCTTTAGAGCAAGAAGAACGCTCTTGCTTTCTAGATTCACTAATACAGCAGGAAACTTGAGTGTGCTCAGAACAAAAGAACGGTGTTTACCAAACATACAGACCATATCTAGTCCAACTCCTCCTCCTCAATTGATACAAAGCACAGGTCCTCTAACATCTAATGCTTGTCATTTAAGATGAGAAACGTGTGAGCTTTGTGAATGATGTTGTTCATTTGAGCTGAAAAGTGACTATCCTTAACTGAAACGAATTAGTGATTGTAGGAAGACACGGAGCTTGGGATTTAACTCCATTTATGAAGTGAAACACACAGCATAGTTCTCATCCATTGATGACACTCTGCTTTAGAGCAAGAGGCACGCTCTTGCTTTCCAGAGTCACTAAGACAGCAGGAAACCTGAGCGTGATTAGAACAAAAGAACGTTGTTTCCTGCACATACGGATCATATCTAGTCCAACTCTGCTTGTGAAACTGAAACAAACCACAGGTCCACTAACATCCAATGCTTGGCAGTTAAGATGAGAAACGTGTGAGCTTCGTGAACGATGTAGTTCGTTTGAGCTGTAAAGTACCTGCCCTTACCTGAAACGAATTCTTGTTTGTAGGAAGAGTCAGAGCCTGGGATTTAACTCCATTTCTGAAGTGAAACACACAGCAGAGTTCTCATCCATTGATCACACTCTGCTTTAGAGCAAGAAGCACGCTCTAGCTTTCTAGAGTCTCTAAGATAGCAGGAAACGTGAGTGTGCTGAGAACGAAAGAACGGTGTTTGCTACACATACGGACCATATGTAGTCCAACTCTGCCTCTGAAATTGATACAAAGCACAGGTCCTCTAACATCCAATGCTTGTCATTTAAGATGAGAAACGTGTGAGCTTCGTGAAGTATGTAGTTCGTTTGAGCTGAAAAGTGACTGCCCTTACCTGAAACGAAGTCTTTATTTTAGGAAGACACAGAGGCTGGTATTTAACTCCATTTCTGAAGGGAAACACACAGCATAGTTCTCATTCATGGATAAAACTCTGCTTTAGAGCAAGAAGAACTCTCTTGCTTTCTAGAATCTCTAATACAGCAGGAAACATGAGTGTGCTCAGAACAAAAGAACGGTGTTTCCTACACATACGAGCCATATCTAGTTCAACTCTGCTTTTGAAACTGATACAAAGCACTGGTCCTATAACATCCGATGCTTGTCAGTTAAGATGAGAAACGTGTGAGCTTCGTGAACGATGTAGTTCCTTTGAGCTATAAGGTAACTGCCCTTTCTGAAACGAAGTGTTGCTTGTAGGAAGACTCAGAGCCTGGGGTTTAACTCCACTTTTGAAGTGAAACACACAGCAGAGTTCTCATATATAGATCACACTCTCCTTTAGAGCAAGAAGCACGCTCTTGCTTTCTAGAATCTCTAATACAGCAGGAAACATGAGTTTGCTGAGAACAAAAGCACGGTGTTTCTTACACATTTGGACCATATCGACTCCAACTCTGCCTCTGAAATTTATACAAGGCACAGGTCCTCTAACATCCAATGCTTGTCATTTAAGATGAGAAACGTGTGAGCTTCGTGAAGGATGTAGTTCATTTGAGCTGAAAAGTGACTGCCCTTACCTGAAACGAAGTCTTTATTCTAGGAAGACACAGAGGCTGGGATTTAATTCCATTTCTAAAGAGAAATACACAGCAGAGTTCTTATATATCGATCACCCTCTGCTTTAGAGCAAGAAGCACGCTCTTGCTTTCTAGAGTCTCTAAGACAGCAGGAAACATGAGTGTGCTGATAACACAAGAACAGTGTTTCCTACACATACGGACCATATCTAGTTCAAATCTGCCTCCTAAATTGATACAAAGCACAGGTCCTCTAACATCCCATGCTTGTCATTTAAGATGAGAAACGTGTGAGCTTTGTAAACGATGTAGTTCGTTTGAGCTGAAAATTGACTGCCCTTACCTGAAATGAAGTAGTGCTTGTAGGAAGACACAGAGCCTGGGATTTAACTCCATTTCAGAAATGAAACACACAGCATAGTTCTCATCCATGAATCACACTCTGTTTTAGGGCAAGAAGAACGCATTTGCTTTCTAGAATCTCTAATACAGCAGGAAACTTGATTGTACTCAGAACAAACGAACGGTGTTTCTTACACATACAGACCATATCTAGTTCAACTCTGCTTCTGAAACTGAAACAAACCACAGGTCGTCTAAAATCCAATGCTTGTCAGTTAAGATGAGAAACGTGTGAGCTTCGTGAACGATGTAGTTCGTTTGAGCTGAAAAGTAACGGCCCTTACCTGAAACGAAGTTTTGCTTGTAGGAAGACTCAGAGCCTGGGATTTAACTCCATGTCTGAAGGGAAACACACAGCAGAGTTCTCATCCACGGATCACACTCTGCTTCAGAGCAAGAAGCACGCTCTTGCTTTCTAGAATCTCTAATACAGCATGAAACATGGTTGTGCTCAGAACAAAAGAACTGTGTTTCGTACACATACGGGACATATCTAGTCCAACTCTGCTTGTGAAACTGAAACAAACCACAGGTCCACTAACATCCAATACTTGTCAGTTAAGATGAGAAACGTGTGAGCTTCGTGAATGTTGTAGTTCGTTTGAGCTGTAAAGTGACTGCCCTTACATGAAACGAATTCTTGTTTTTAGGAAGACTCAGAGCCCGGGATTTAACTCCATTTCTGAAATGAAACACACAGCAGAGTTCTCATCCATTGATCACACTCTGCTTTAGAGCAAGAAGCACGCTCTTGCTTTCCAGAGTCATTAAGACAGTAGGAAACCTGAGCGTGATTAGAACAAAAGAACGTTGTTCCCTACACAAACGGACCATATCTAGTCCAACTCTGCTTGTGAAACTGTAACAAACCACAGGTCCACTAACATCCAATGCTTGTCAGTAAGATGAGAAACGTGTGAGCTTCGTGAACGATGTAGTTCATTTGAGCTGTAAAGTAACTGCCCTTACCACAAACAAATTCTTGTTTGTAGGAAGACTCAGAGCCTGTGATTTAACTCCATTTCTGAAGTGAAACACACAGCAGAGTTCTCATATATGGATCACACTCTGCTTTAGAGCAAGAAGCACGCTCTAGCTTTCTAGAGTCTCTAAGACAGCAGGAAACGTGAGTGTGCTGAGAACAAAAGAACGGTGTTTCCTACATATACGGACCATATCTAGTCCAACTCAACTTGTGAAACTGAAACAAACCACAGGTCCACTAACATCCAATGCTTGTCAGTTAAGATGAGAAACGTGTGAGCTTTGTGAAAAATGTAGTTCGTTTGAGCTGTAAAGTAACTGCCCTTACCTGAAACGAATTCTTGTTTGTAGGAAGGCTCAGAGCCTGGGAATTAACTCCATTTCTGACGAGAAACACACAGCAGAGTTCTCATATATGGATCACACTCTGCTTTAGAGCAAGAAGCACGCTCTTGCTTTCTAGAGACTCTAAGACAGCAGGAAACATGAGTGTGCTGAGAACAAAAGAACGGTGTTTCCTACATCTACGGACCATAGATATTCCAACTCTGCATCTGAAATTAATACAAAGCACATGTCCTCTAACATCCAATGCTTGTCATTTAAGATGAGAAACGTGTGAGCTTCGTGAACGATGTAGTTCGTTAGAGCGGAAAAGTGACTGCCCTACCTGAAATGACGTAGTGCTTGTAGGAAGACACAGAGCCTGGGATTTAACTCCATTTCTGAAGGGAAACACACAGCATAGTTCTCATCCATAGATCACACTCTGCTTTAGAGGAAGAAGAACGCTCTCGCTTTCTAGAATCTTTATTACAGCAGGACACGTGAGTGTGCTGAGAACAAAAGTACGGTGTTTCCTACACATAGGGACCATATCTATTCCAACTCTGCTTCTCCAACTGATACAAAGCTCTGGTCCTCTAACATCCAATGCTTGTCAGTTAAGATGAGAAACGTTTGAGCTTCGTGAACGGTGTAGTTCTTTTGAGCTGTAAATAAACTGCCCTTACCTGATTCGAAGTCTTGTTTGCAGGAAGAATCAGAGCCTGGAATTTAACTCCATTTCTGAAGTGAAACACACTGCAGAGTTCTCATCCCTTGATCACACTCTGCTTCAGAGCAAGAAGCACGCTCTTGCTTTCTAGAGTCTCTAAGACCGCAGGAAACATGAGTGTGCTGATAACACAAGAACAGTGTTTCCTACACATACGGACCATATCTAGTTCAAATCTGCCTCCTAAATTGATACAAAGCACAGGTCCTCTAACATCCGATGCGTGTCATTTAAGATGAGAAACGAGTGAGCTTTGTGAACGATGTAGTTCGTTTGAGCTGAAAATTGACTGCCCTTACCTGAAATGAAGTAGTGCTTGTAGGAAGACACAGAGCCTGGGATTTAACTCTATTTCAGAAGTGAAACACACAGCATAGTTCTCATCCATGAATCACACTCTGTTTTAGAGCAAGAAGAACGCATTTGCTTTCTAGAATCTCTAATACAGCAGGAAACATGATTGTACTCAGAACAAACGAACGGTGTTTCTTACACATACAGACCATATCTAGTTCAACTCTGCTTCTGAAACTGAAACAAACCACAGGTCGTCTAAAATCCAATGCTTGTCAGTTAAGATGAGAAACGTGTGAGCTTCGTGAACGATGTAGTTCGTTTGAGCTGAAAGGTAACGGCCCTTACCTGAAACGAAGTTTTGCTTGTAGGAAGACTCAGAGCCTGGGATTTAACTCCATGTCTGAAGGGAAACACACAGCAGAGTTCTCATCCACGGATCACACTCTGCTTCAGAGCAAGAAGCACGCTCTTGCTTTCTAGAATCTCTAATACAGCATGAAACGTGGTTGTGCTCAGAACAAAAGAACTGTGTTTCGTACACATACGGGACATATCTAGTCCAACTCTGCTTGTGAAACTGAAACAAACCACAGGTCCACTAACATCCAATACTTGTCAGTTAAGATGAGAAACGTGTGAGCTTCGTGAACGATGTAGTTCGTTTGAGCTGTAAAGTGACTGCCCTTACATGAAACGAATTCTTGTTTTTAGGAAGACTCAGAGCCCGGGATTTAACTCCATTTCTGAAATGAAACACACAGCAGAGTTCTCATCCATTGATCACACTCTGCTTTAGAGCAAGAAGCACGCACTTGCTTTCCAGAGTCATTAAGACAGTAGGAAACCTGAGCGTGATTAGAACAAAAGAACGTTGTTCCCTACACAAACGGACCATATCTAGTCCAACTCTGCTTGTGAAACTGTAACAAACCACAGGTCCACTAACATCCAATGCTTGTCAGTAAGATGAGAAACGTGTGAACTTCGTGAACGATGTAGTTCATTTGAGCTGTAAAGTAACTGCCCTTACCACAAACAAATTCTTGTTTGTAGGAAGACTCAGAGCCTGTGATTTAACTCCATTTCTGAAGTGAAACACACAGCAGAGTTCTCATATATGGATCACACTCTGCTTTAGAGCAAGAAGCACGCTCTAGCTTTCTAGAGTCTCTAAGACAGCAGGAAACGTGAGTGTGCTGAGAACAAAAGAACGGTGTTTCCTACATATACGGACCATATCTAGTCCAACTCAACTTGTGAAACTGAAACAAACCACAGGTCCACTAACATCCAATGCTTGTCAGTTAAGAAGAGAAACGTGTGAGCTTTGTGAACAATGTAGTTCGTTTGAGCTGTAAAGTAACTGCCCTTACCTGAAACGAATTCTTGTTTGTAGGAAGACTCAGAGCCTGGGAATTAACTCCATTTCTGAAGAGAAACACACAGCAGAGTTCTCATATATGGATCACACTCTGCTTTAGAGCAAGAAGCACGCTCTTGCTTTCTAGAGACTCTAAGACAGCAGGAAACATGAGTGTGCTGAGAACAAAAGAACGGTGTTTCCTACATCTACGGACCATAGATATTCCAACTCTGCATCTGAAATTAATACAAAGCACATGTCCTCTAACATCCAATGCTTGTCATTTAAGATGAGAAACGTGTGAGCTTCGTGAACGATGTAGTTCGTTAGAGCGGAAAAGTGACTGCCCTACCTGAAATGACGTAGTGCTTGTAGGAAGACACAGAGCCTGGGATTTAACTCCATTTCTGAAGGGAAACACACAGCATAGTTCTCATCCATAGATCACACTCTGCTTTAGAGGAAGAAGAACGCTCTTGCTTTCTGGAATCTTTATTACAGCAGGACACGTGAGTGTGCTGAGAACAAAAGTACGGTGTTTCCTACACATAGGGACCATATCTATTCCAACTCTGCTTCTCCAACTGATACAAAGCTCTGGTCCTCTAACATCCAATGCTTGTCAGTTAAGATGAGAAACGTTTGAGCTTCGTGAACGGTGTAGTTCTTTTGAGCTGTAAATAAACTGCCCTTACCTGATTCGAAGTCTTGTTTGCAGGAAGAATCAGAGCCTGGAATTTAACTCCATTTCTGAAGTGAAACACACTGCAGAGTTCTCATCCCTTGATCACACTCTGCTTCAGAGCAAGAAGCACGCTCTTGCTTTCTAGATTCTCTAATATAGCATGAAACGTGGTTGTGCTCAGAACAAAAGAACTGTGTTTCCTACACATACGGACCATATCTAGTCCAACTCTGCTTGTGAAACTGGAAGAAACCACACGTCCACTAACATCCAATGCTTGTCAGTTAAGATGAGAAACGTGTGAGCTTCGTGAAGTATGTAGTTCGTTTGGGCTGAAAAGTGACTGCCCTTACCTGCAACGCAGTCTTTATTTTAGGAAGACACAGACCCTGGGATTTAACTCCATTTCTGAAGGGAAACACACAGCATAATTCTCATCCATGGATCAAACTCTGCTTTAGAGCAAGAAGAATGCTCTTGCTTTCTAGAATCTCTAATACTGTAGGAAAAATGAGTATGCTCAGAACAAAAGAACGGTGTTTCCTACACATACGGGCCATATCTAATTCAACTCTGCTTCTGAAACTGAAACAAACGACAGGTCCTCTAACATCCAATGTTTGTCAGTTAAGATGAGAAACGTGTGAGCTTCATGAAGGATGTAGTTCGTTTGAGCTGTAAAGTAACTGACTTTACTTGAAACGAAGTCTTGCTCATAGGAAGACTCAGAGCCTGGGATTTAACTCCATTTCTGAAGTGAAACACACAGCAGAGTTCTCATCCACGGATCACACTCTGCTTTAGAGCAAGAAGCACGCTCTTGCTTTCTAGAGTCTCTAAGACAGCAGGAAACATGAGTGTCCTGAGAACAAAAGTATGGTGTTTCCTACACATAGGGAACATATCTATTCCAACTCTGCTTCTCAAACTGATACAAAGCTCTGGTTCTCTAACATCCGATGCTTGTCAGTTAAGATGGGAAACGTGTGAGCTTCGTGAATGGTGTAGTTCGTTTGAGCTTTAAAGAAACTGCCCTTACCTGATTCAACGTCTTGCTTGTAGGAAGACTCAGAGCCTGGAATTTAACTCCATTTCTGAAGTGACACACACAGCAGAGTTCTCATTCATTGATGACACTCTGCTTTAGAGCAAGAAGTACGCTCTTGCTTTCCAGAGTCACTAAGACAGCAGGAAACCTGTGTGTGATGAGAACAAAAGAACGGTGTTTCCTACACATACAGACCATATCTAGTCCAATTCTGCTTCTGAAACTGATAGAAAGCACTGGTCCTCTAACATCCAATGCTTGTCAGTTAAGATGAGAAACGTGTTAGCTTTGTGAACGATGTAGTTCGTTTGAGCTTAAAAGTGACTGCCATTACCTGAAACGAAGTCTTGCATGTTGGAAGACACAGAGCATGGGATTTAACTCCATTTCTGAAGGGAAACACACAGCATAGTTCTCATGCATGGATCACACTCTGCTTCAGAGCAAGAAGCACGCTCTTGCTTTCTAGATTCTCTAATATAGCATGAAACGTGGTAGGGTTCAAAACAAAAGTACTGTGTTTCCTACACATAAGGACCATATCTAGTCCAACTCTGCTTGTGAAACTGAAACAAACCACCGGTAATCTAACATCCAATGCTTGTCATTTAAGATGAGAAACGTGTGAGCTTCGTGAAGTATGTAGTTCGTTTGAGCTGAAAAGTGACTGCCCTTACCTGAAACGAAGTCTTTATTTTAGGAAGACACAGAGACTGGGATTTAACTCAATTTCTGAAGGGAAACACACAGCATAGTTCTCATTCATGGATAAAACTCTGCTTTAGAGCAAGAAGAACTCTCTTGCTTTCTAGAATCTCTAATACAGCAGGAAACATGAGTGTGCTCAGAACAAAAGAACAGTGTTTCCTACACATACGAGCCATATCTAGTTCAACTCTGCTTTTGAAACTGATACAAAGCACTGGTCCTATAACATCCGATGCTTGTCAGTTAAGATGAGAAACGGGTGAGCTTCGTGAACGATGTAGTTCCTTTGAGCTGTAAAGTAACTGCCCTTTCTGAAACGAAGTGTTGCTTGTAGGAAGACTCAGAGCCTGGGGTTTAACTCCATTTTTGAAGTGAAACACACAGCAGAGTTCTCATATATAGATCACACTCTCCTTTAGAGCAAGAAGCATGCTCTTGCTTTCTAGATTCTCTAAGACAGCAGGAAACATGAGTTTGCTGAGAACAAAAGCACGGTGTTTCTTACACATTTGGACCATATCGACTCCAACTCTTCCTCTGAAATTGATACAAGGCACAGGTCCTCTAACATCCAATGCTTGTCATTTAAGATGAGAAACGTGTGAGCTTCGTGAAGGATGTAGTTCATTTGAGCTGAAAAGTGACTGCCCTTACCTGAAGCGAAGTCTTTATTCTAAGAAGACACAGAGGCTGGGATTTAATTCCATTTCAAAAGAGAAACACACAGCATAGTTCTCATATATCGATCACACTCTGCTTTAGAGCAAGAAGCACACTCTTGCTTTCTAGAGTCTCTAAGACAGCAGGAAACATGAGTGTGCTGATAACACAAGAACAGTGTTTCCTACACATACGGACCATATCTAGTGCAACTCTGCCTCTTAAATTGATACAAAGCACAGGTCCTCTAACATCCATGGTTGTCATTTAAATTGAGAAACGTGTTAGCCTCGTGAACGATGTAGTTCGTTTGAGCTGAAAATTGACTGCCCTTACCTGAAAAGAAGTAGTGCTTGTAGGAAGACACAGAGCCTGAGATTTAACTCCATTTCAGAAGTGAAACACACAGCATAGTTCTCATCCATGAATCACACTCTGCTTTAGAGCAAGAAGAACGCTTTTGCTTTCTAGAATCTCTAATACAGCAGGAAACATGAGTGTGCTCAGAACAAAAGAACGGGGTTTCCTACACATACGAGCCATATCTAGTTCAACTCTGCTTCTGAAACTGAAACAAACCACAGGTCCTCTAACATCCAATGCTTGTCAGTTAAGATGAGAAACGTGTGAGCTTCATGAAGGATGTAGTTCGTTTGAGCTGTAAAGAAACTGACCTTACCTGAAACGAAGTCTTGCTAGTAGGAAGACTCAGAGCCTGGGATTTAACTCCATTTGTGAAGTGAAACACACAGCAGAGTTCTCATCCACTGATCACACTCTGCTTTAGAGCAAGAAGAACGCTCTTGCTTTCTAGATTCACTAATACAGCAGGAAACTTGAGTGTGCTCAGAACAAAAGAACGGTGTTTCCCAAACATACAGACCATATCTAGTCCAACTCCGCCTCCTAAATTGATACAAAGCACAGGTCCTCTAACATCTAATGCTTGTCATTTAAGATGAGAAACGTGTGAGCTTTGTGAATGATGTTGTTCATTTGAGCTGAAAAGTGACTGTCCTTAACTGAAACGAATTAGTGATTGTAGGAAAACACGGAGCTTGGGATTTAACTACATTTCTGAAGTGAAACACACAGCATAGTTCTCATCCATTGATGACACTCTGCTTTAGAGCAAGAGGCACGCTCTTGCTTTCCAGAGTCACTAAGACAGCAGGAAACCTGAGCATGATTAGAACAAAAGAACGTTGTCTCCTGCACATACGGATCATATCTAGTCCAACTCTGCTTTTGAAACTGAAACAAACCACAGGTCCACTAACATCCAATGCTTGGCAGTTAAGATGAGAAACGTGTGAGCTTCGTGAACGATGTAGTTCGTTTGAGCTGTAAAGTACCTGCCCTTACCTGAAACGAATTCTTGTTTGTAGAAAGAGTCAGAGCCTGGGATTTAACTCCATTTCTGAAGTGAAACACACAGCAGAGTTCTCATCCATTGATCACACTCTGCTTTAGAGCAAGAAGCACGCTCTAGCTTTCTAGAGTCTCTAAGACAGCAGGAAACGTGAGTGTGCTGAGAACAAAAGAACGGTGTTTGCTACACATCCAGACCATATCTAGTCCAACTCTGCCTCTGAAATTGATACAAAGCACAGGTCCTCTAACATCCAATGCTTGTCATTTAAGATGAGAAACGTGTGAGATTCGTGAAGGACGTAGTTCATTTGAGCTGAAAAGTGACTGCCCTTACCTGAAACGAAGTCTTTATTCTAGGAAGACACAGAGGCTGGTATTTAATTCCATTTCTAAAGAGAAACACACAGCAGAATTCTCATATATCGATCACACTCTGCTTTAGAGCAAGAAGCACGCTCTTGCTTTCTAGAGTCTCTAAGAGAGCAGGAAACATGACTGTGCTGATAACACAAGAACAGTGTTTCCTACACATACGGACCATATCTAGTTCAAATCTGCCTCCTAAATTGATACAAAGCACAGGTCCTCTAACTTCCGATGCGTGTCATTTAAGATGAGAAACGTGTGAGCTTTGTGAACGATGTAGTTCGTTTGAGCTGAAAATTGACTGCCCTTACCTGAAAAGAAGTAGTGCTTGTAGGAAGACACAGAGCCTGAGATTTAACTCCATTTCAGAAGTGAAACACACAGCATAGTTCTCATCCATGAATCACACTCTGCTTTAGAGCAAGAAGAACGCTTTTGCTTTCTAGAATCTCTAATACAGCAGGAAACTTGATTGTGCTCAGAACAAAAGAACGGTGTTTCTTGCACATACAGACCATATCTAGTTCAACTCTGCTTCTGAAACTGAAACAAACCACAGGTCGTCTAAAATCCAATGCTTGTCAGTTAAGATGAGAAACGTGTGAGCTTCGTGAACGATGTAGTTCGTTTGAGCTGAAAAGTAACGGCCCTTACCTGAAACGAAGTTTTGCTTGTAGGAAGACTCAGAGCCTGGGATTTAACTCCATGTCTGAAGGGAAACACACAGCAGAGTTCTCATCCATGGATCACACTCTGCTTCAGATCAAGAAGCACGCTCTTGCTTTCTAGAATCTCTAATACAGCATGAAACGTGGTTGTGCTCAGAACAAAAGAACTGTGTTTCATACACATACGGGCCATATCTAGTCCAACTCTGCTTGTGAAACTGAAACAAACCACAGGTCCACTAACATCCAATACTTGTCAGTTAAGATAAGAAACGTGTGAGCTTCGTGAATGATGTAGTTCGTTTGAGCTGTAAAGTGACTGCCCTTACATGAAATGAATTCTTGTTTTTAGGAAGACTCAGAGCCTTGGATTTAACTCCATTTCTGAAGTGAAACACACAGCAGAGTTCTCATCCACTGATCACACTCTGCTTTAGAGCAAGAAGCACGCTCTTCCTTTCCAGAGTCATTAAGACAGTAGGAAACCTGAGCGTGATTAGAACAAAAGAACGTTGTTTCCTACACATACGGACCATATCTAGTCCAACTCTGCTTGTGAAACTGTAACAAAGCACAGGTCCACTAACATCCAATGCTTGTCAGTTAAGATGAGAAACGTGTGAGCTTCGTGAACGATGTAGTTCGTTTGAGCTGTAAAGTAACTGCCCTTACCACAAACGATTTCTTGTTTGTAGGAAGACTCAGAGCCTGGGATTTAACTCCATTTCTGAAGTGAAACACACAGCAGAGTTCTCATCCATTGATCACACTCTGCTTTAAGCAAGAAGCACGCTCTAGCTTTCTAGAGTCTCTAAGACAGCAGGAAACGTGAGTGTGCTGAGAACAAAAGAACGGTGTTTCCTACATATACAGACCATATCTAGTCCAACTCTGCTTGTGAAACTGAAACAAACCACAGGTCCACTAACCTCCAATGCTTGTAAGTTAAGATGAGAAACGTGTGAGCTTCGTGAACAATGCAGTTCGTTTGAGGTATAAAGTAACTGCCCTTACCTGAAACGAATTCTTGTTTGTAGGAAGACTCAGAGCCTGGGAATTAACTCCATTTCTGAAGAGAAACACACAGCAGATTTCTCATATATGGATCACACTCTGCTTTAGAGCAAGAAGCACGCTCTTGCTTTCTAGAGACTCTAAGACAGCAGGAAACATGAGTGTGCTGAGAACAAAAGAATGGTGTTTCCTACATATACGGACCATAGCTATTCCAACGCTGCCTCTGAAATTAATACAAAGCACATGTCCTCTAACATTCAATGCTTGTCATTTCAGATGAGAAACGTGTGAGCTTCGTGAACGATGTAATTCGTTACAGCAGAAAAGTGACTGCCCTACCTGAAATGACGTTGTGTTTGTAGGAAGACACAGAGCCTGGGATTTAACTCCATTTCTGAAGGGAAACACACAGCATAGTTCTCATCCATAGATCATACTCTGCTTAAGAGGAAGAAGAACGCTCTTGCTTTCTAGAATCTTTATAACAGCAGGAAACGTGAGTGTGCTGAGAAAAAAAGTACGGTGTTTCCTACACATAGGGACCATATCTATTCCAACTCTGCTTCTCAAACTGATACAAAGCTCTGGTCCTCTAATATCCGATGCTTGTCAGTTAAGATGAGAAACGTGTGAGCTTCGTGAATGGTGTAGTTCGTTTGAGCTGTAAAGAAACTGCCCTTACCTGATTCGAAGTCTTGTTTGTAGGAAGAATCAGAGCCTGGAATTTAACTCCATTTCTGAAGTGAAACACACTGCAGAGTTCTCATCCCTTGATCACACTCTGCTCAGAGCAAGAAGCACGCTCTTGCTTTCTAGATTCTCTAATATAGCATGAAACGTGGTTGTGCTCAGAACAAAGAACTGTGTTTCCTACACATACGGACCATATCTAGTCCAACTCTGCTTGTGAAACTGAAAGAAACCACAGGTCCTCTAACATGCAATGATTGTCAGTTAAGATGAGAAACGTGTGAGCTTCGTGAAGTATGTAGTTCGTTTGAGCTGAAAAGTGACTGCCCTTACCTGCAAGGCAGTCTTTATTTTAGGAAGACACAGAGCCTGGGATATAACTCCATTTCTGAAGTGAAACACACAGCAGAGTTCTCATCCACTGATCACACTCTGCTTTAGAGCAAGAAGCACGCTCTTGCTTTTTAGAGTCTCTAAGACAGCAGGAAACATGAGTGTGCTGAGAACAAAAGTATGGTGTTTCCTACACATAGGGACCATATCTATTCCAACTCTGCTTCTCAAACTGATACAAAGCTCTGGTTCTCTAACATCCAATGCTTGTCATTTAAGATGAGAAACGTGTGAGCTTCGTGAATGGTGTTGTTCATTTGAGCTTTAAAGAAACTGCCCTTACCTGATTCGAAGTCTTGCTTGTAGGAAGACTCAGAGCCTGGGGTTTAACTCCATTTCTGAAGTGAAACACACAGCAGAGTTCTCATCCATTGATGACACTCTGCTTTAGAGCAAGAGGCACGCTCTTGCTTTCTAGAGTCACTAAGACAGCAGGAAACCTGTGTGTGATGAGAACAAAAGAACTGTGTTTCCTACACATACAGACCATATCTAGTCCAATTCTGCTTCTGAAACTGATAGAAAGCTCTGGTCCTCTAACATCCAATGCTTGTCAATTAAGATGAGAAACGTGTTAGCTTTGTGAACGATGTAGTTCGTTTGAGCTGAAAAGTGACTGCCCTTACCTGAAACGAAGTCTTGCATGTTGGAAGACACAGAGCCTGGGATTTATCTCCATTTCTGAAGGGAAACACACAGCATAGTTCTCATCCATGGATCACACTCTGCTTCAGAGCAAGAAGCACGCTCTTGCTTTCTAGATTCTCTAATATAGCATGAAACGTGGTAGGGTTCAGAACAAAAGAACTGTGTTTCCTACACATAAGGACCATATATAGTCCAACTCTGCTTGTGAAACTGAAACAAACCACAGGTCCTCTAACATCCAATGCTTGTCATTTAAGATGAGAAACGTGTGAGCTTCGTGAAGTATGTAGTTCGTTTGAGCTGAAAAGTGACTGCCCTTACCTGAAACGAAGTCTTTATTTTAGGAAGACACAGAGACTGGGATTTAACGCCATTTCTGAAGGGAAACACACAGCATAGTTCTCATTCATGGATAAAACTCTGCTTAAGAGCAAGAAGAACTCTCTTGCTTTCTAGAATCTCTAATACAGCAGGAAACATGAGTGTGCTCAGAACAAAAGTACGGTGTTTCCTACACATACGAGCCATATCTAGTTCAACTCTGCTTCTGAAACTGAAACAAACAACAGGTCCTCTAACATCCAATGCTTGTCAGTTAAGATGAGAAACGTGTGAGCTTCATGAAGGATGTAGTTCGTTTGAGCTGTAAAGTAACTGAACTTACCTAAAACGAAGTCTTGCTAGTAGGAAGACTCAGAGCCTGGGATTTATCTCCATTTCTGAAGTGAAACACACAGCAGAGTTCTCATCCACTGATCACACTCTGCTTTAGAGCAAGAAGAACGCTCTTGCTTTCTAGATTCACTAATACAGCAGGAAACTTGAGTGTGCTCAGAACAAAAGAACGGTGTTTCCCAAACATACAGACCATATCTAGTCCAACTCCGCCTCCTAAATTGATACAAAGCACAGGTCCTCTAACATCTAATGCTTGTCATTTAAGATGAGAAACGTGTGAGCTTTGTGAATGATGTTGTTCATTTGAGCTGAAAAGTGACTGTCCTTAACTGAAACGAATTAGTGATTGTAGGAAGACCCGGAGCTTGGGATTTAACTCCATTTCTGAAGTGAAACACACAGCATAGTTTTCATCCATTGATGACACTCTGCTTTAGAGCAAGAGGCACGCTCTTGCTTTCCAGACTCACTAAGACAGCAGGAAACCTGAGCGTGATTAGAACAAAAGAACGATGTTTCCTGCACATACGGATCATATCTAGTCCAACTCTGCTTGTGAAACTGAAACAAACCACAGGTCCACTAACATCCAATGCTTGGCAGTTAAGATGAGAAACGTGTGAGCTTCGTGAACGATGTAGTTCGTTTGAGCTGTAAAGTACCTGCCCTTACCTGAAACGAATTCTTGTTTGTAGGAAGAGTCAGAGCCTGGGATTTAACTCCATTTCTGAAGTGAAACACACAGCAGAGTTCTCATCCAGTGATCACACTCTGCTTTAGAGCAAGAAGCACGCTCTAGCTTTCTAGAGTCTAAGACAGCAGGAAACGTGAGTGTGCTGAGAAAAAAAGAATGGTGTTTGCTACACATACGGACCATATCTAGTCCAACTCTGCCTCTGAAATTGATACAAAGCACAGGTCCTCTAACATCCAATGCTTGTCATTTAAGATGAGAAACGTGTGAGATTCGTGAAGGACGTAGTTCATTTGAGCTGAAAAGTGACTGCCCTTACCTGAAACGAAGTCTTTATTCTAGGAAGACACACAGGCTCGTATTTAATTCCATTTCTAAGGAGAAACACACAGCAGAGTTCTCATATATCGATCACACTCTGCTTTAGAGCAAGAAGCATGCTCTTGCTTTCTAGAGTCTCTAAGACAGCAGTAAACATGAGTGTGCTGATAACACAAGAACAGTGTTTCCTACACATACGGACCATATCTAGTTCAAATCTGCCTCTTAAATTGATAAAAAGCACAGGTCCTCTAACATCCGATGCGTGTCATTTAAGAAGAGAAACGTGTGAGCTTTGTGAACGATGTAGTTCGTTTGAGCTGAAAATTGACTGCCCTTACCTGAAATGAAGTAGTGCTTGTAGGAAGACACAGAGCCTGGGATTTAACTCCATTTCAGAAGTAAAACACACAGCATAGTTCTCATCCATGAATCACACTCTGCTTTAGAGCAAGAAGAACGCTTTTGCTTTCTATAATCTCTAATACAGCAGGAAACTTGATTGTGCTCAGAACAAAAGAACGGTGGTTCTTAAACATACAGACCATATCTAGTTCAACTCTGCTTCTGAAACTCAAACAAACCACAGGTCGTCTAAAATCCAATGCTTGTCAGTTAAGATGAGAAACGTGTGAGCTTCGTGAACGATGTAGTTCGTTTGAGCTGTAAAGTGACTGCCCTTACATGAAACGAATTCTTGTTTGTAGGAAGACTCAGAGCCTGGGATTTAACTCCATGTCTGAAGGGAAACACACAGCAGAGTTCTTATCCACGGATCACACTCTGCTTCAGAGGAAGAAGCACGCTCTTGCTTTCTAGAATCTCTAATACAGCATGAAACATGGTTGTGCTCAGAACAAATGAACTGTGTTTCGCACACATACGGGCCATATCTAGTCCAACTCTGCTTGTGAAACTGAAACAAACCACAGGTCCACTAACATCCAATACTTGTCAGTTAAGATGAGAAACGTGTGAGCTTCGTGAACGATGTAGTTCGTTTGAGCTGTAAAGTAACTGCCCTTACCACAAACGATTTCTTGTTTGTAGGAAGACTCAGAGCCTGGGATTTAACTCCATTTCTGAAGTGAAACACACAGCAGAGTTCTCATCCATTGATCTCACTCTGCTTTAGAGCACGAAGCACGCTCTAGCTTTCTAGAGTCTCTAAGACAGCAGGAAACGTGAGTGTGCTGAGAACAAAAGAACGGTGTTTCCTACATATACGGACCATATCTAGTCCAACTCTGCCTGTGAAACTGAAACAAACCACAGGTCCACTAACATCCAATGCTTGTCAGTTAAGATGAGAAACGTGTGAGCTTTGTGAACGATGTAGTTCGTTTGAGCTGTAATGTAACTGCCCTTACCTGAAATGAATTCTTGTTTGTAGGAAGTCTCAGAGCCTGGGAATTAACTCCATTTCTGAAGAGAAACACACAGCAGAGTTCTCATATATGGATCACACTCTGCTTTAGAGTAAGAAGCACGCTCTTGCTTTCTAGAGACTCTAAGACAGCAGGAAACATGAGTGTGCTGAGAACAAAAGAACGGTGTTTCCTACATATACGGACCATGGCTATTCCAAATCTGCCTCTGAAATTGATAAAAAGCACATGTCCTCTAACATCCAATGCTTGTCATTTAAGATGAGAAACGTGTGAGCTTCGTGAACGATGTAGTTCGTTAGAGCGGAAAAGTGACTGCCCTACCTGAAATGACGTAGTGCATGTAGGAAGACACAGAGCCTGGGATTTAACTCCATTTCTGAAGGGAAACACACAGCATAGTTCTCATCCATAGATCACACTCTGCTTTAGAGGAAGAAGAATGCTCTTGCTTTCTAGAATCTTTATTACAGCAGGAAACGTGAGTGTTCTGAGAACAAAAGTACGGTTTTTCCTACACATAGGGACCATATCTATTCCAACTCTGCTTCTCAAACTGAAACAAAGCACAGGTCCTCCAAGATCCAATGCTTGTCATTTAAGATGAGAAACGTGTGAGCTTCGTGAAGGATGTAGTTCATTTGAGCTGAAAAGTGACTGCCCTTACCTGAAACGAAGTCTTTATTCTAGGAAGACACAGAGGCTGGGATTTAATTCCATTTCTGAAGTGAAACACACAGCAGAGTTCTCATCCATTGATCACACTCTGCTTTAGAGCAAGAAGCACGCTCTAGCTTTCTAGAGTCTCTAAGACAGCATGAAACGTGAGTGTGCTGAGAACAAAAGAACGGTGTTTCGTACATATACGGACCATATCTAGTCCAACTCTGCCTGTGAAACTGAAACAAACCACAGGTCCACTAACATCCAATGCTTGTCAGTTAAGATGAGAAACCTGTGAGCTTCGTGAACGATGTAGTTCGTTTGAGCTGTAAAGTAACTGCCCTTACCTGAAACGAATTCTTTTTTGTAGGAAGTCTCAGAGCCTGGGAATTAACTCCATTTCTGAAGAGAAACACACAGCAGAGTTCTCATATATGGATCACACTCTGCTTTAGAGTAAGAAGCACGCTCTTGCTTTTTAGAGACTCTAAGACAGCAGGAAACATGAGTGTGCTGAGAACAAAAGAACGGTGTTTCCTACATATACGGACCATGGCTATTCCAAATCTGCCTCTGAAATTAATACAAAGCACATGTCCTCTAACATCCAATGATTGTCATTTAAGATGAGAAACGTGTGAGCTTCGTGAACGATGTAGTTCGTTAGAGCGGAAAAGTGACTGCCCTACCTGAAATGACGTAGTGCTTGTAGGAAGACACAGAGCCTGGGATTTAACTCCATTTCTGAAGGGAAACACACATCATAGTTCTCATCCATAGATCACACTCTGCTTTAGAGGAAGAAGAATGCTCTTGCTTTCTAGAATCTTTATTACAGCAGGAAACGTGAGTGTGCTGAGAACAAAAGTACGGTTTTTCCTACACATACGGACCATATCTATTCCAACTCTGCTTCTCAAACTCATACAAAGCTCTGGTCCTCTAACATCCGATGCTTGTCAGTTAAGATGAGAAACGTGTGAGCTTCGTGAACGGTGTAGTTCGTATGACCTGTAAATAAACTGCCCTTACCTGATTCGAAGTCTTGTTTGTAGGAAGAATCAGAGCCTGGAATTTAACTCCATTTCTGAAGTGAAACACACTGCAGAGTTCTCATCCCTTGATCACTCTCTGCTTTAGAGAAAGAAGCACACTCTAGCTTTCCAGAGTCTCTAAGACAGCAGGAAACGTGAGTGTGCTGAGAACAAAAGAAGGGTGTTTCCTACACCTAGGGTCCATAACTAGTCCAACTCTGCTGCTGAAACTGATACAAGGCACGGGTCCTCTAACATCCAATTCATGTCAGTAAAGATGAGAAACATGTGAGCTTCGTGAACGATGTTGTAAGTTTTAGCTGAAAAGTGACTGCCCATACTGGAAACGAAGTATTTCATGTAGGAAGACACAGAGCCTGGAATTTATCCCCCATTTCTGAAGGGAAACACACAGCATAGTTCTCATCCATGGATCACACTCTGCTTTAGAGCAAGAAGCAAGCTCTTGCTTTCTAGAGTCTCTAAGACAGCAGGAAACATGAGTGTGCTGAGAACAGACGAAGGGTGTTTCCTACACATATGGACCACATCTCGTCCAACTCTGCTGCTGAAACTGATACAAAGCACTGGTCCTCTAATATCCGATGCTTGTCAGTTAAGATAGAAACATGTGAGCTTCGTGAATGATGTAGTTCGTTTGAGCTGTAAAGTAAATGCCCTTACCTGAAATGAAGTGTTGTTTGTAGGAAGACTCAGAGCCTGGGAATTAACTCCATTACTGAAGGGAAACACACAGCATAGATCTCATCCATGGATCACACTCTGCTTTAGAGCCAGAAGCACGCTCTTGCTTTCTAGATTCTCTAAGACAGCAGGAAACATGAGTGTGCTGAGAACAAAAGAACGGTATTACCCACACATACGGACCATATCTAGTCCAACTCTGCTTCTGAAACTGATACAAAGCAATGGTCCTCTAACATCCAATGCTTGTCAGTTAAGATGAGAAAAGTGTGAGCTTCGTGAACGATGTAGTTCGTTTGAGCTGAAAAGTGACTGCCCTTACTTGAAAGGAAATCTTGCTTGTAGGAAGACACAGAGCCTGGATTTAACTTCATTTCTGAAGGGAAACATATAGCAGAGTTCTCATCCATTGATCACACTCTGCTTTAGAGCAAGAAGCACGCTCTAGCTTCCTGGAGTCTCTAAGAGAGCAGGAAACGTGAGTGTGATGAGAACAAAAGAACGGTGTTTCCTACACATACGGACCATATCTAGTCCAACTCTGCTCCTGAAAATGATACAAAGCAATGGTCCTCTAACATCCAATGCTTGTCAGTTAAGATGAGAAAAGTATGAGCTTCTTGAACGATGTAGTTCGTTTGAGCTGAAAAGGGACTGCCCTTACTTGAAAGGAAATCTTGCTTGTAGGAAGACAAAGAGCCTGGATTTAACTCCATTTCTGAAGGGAAACACACAGCACAGTTCTCATCCATGAAACACAGACTGCTTTAGAGCATGAAGCACGCTGTTGCTTTCTAGAATCTCTAATAAAGCGGAAACATGTTTGTGGATAGAAGAAAAGAACGGTGTTTCCTACACATACAGACCATATCTAGTTCAACTCTGCTTCTGAAAGTGATAGAAACCACAGTTCCTCTAACATCCAATGCTTTACAGTTAAGAGCGAGAAACGTGTGAGCTACGTGAACTATGTAGTTTTGTTTGAGCTGAAAGGTAACTGAGTTTACCTGAACCGAAGTCTTGCTTGTAGAAAGACACAGAGCCTGAGATTTAACTCCATTTCTGAAGGGAAACACACAGCACAGTTCTCATGCATGAAACACACTCTGCTTTAGAGCACAAAGCATGCTCTTGCTTTCTAGAATCTCTAATAAAGCAGGAAACGTTAGTGTGGTTAGAAGAAAAGAACGGTGTTTCCTACACATACAGACCATATCTAGTTCAACTCTGCTTCTGAAACTGATACGAACCGTAGGTCCTCTAATATCCAATGCTTTACAGTTAAGAGCGAGAAACGTGTGAGCTTCGTGAATGATCTAGCTTAGTTTGAGCGGAATGGTGACTGAGTTTACCTGAAAAGATGTCTTGCTTGTAGGCAGACATAGAGCCTGGGATTTAACTACATTTCTGAAGGGAAACACACAGCACAGTTCTCATCCATGAAACATAGTCTGCTTTAGAGCAAGAAGCACGCTCTAGATTCTAGAGTCTCTAATAGAGCCAGAAACTTGAGTGTGCTCAGAAAAAAAGAACAGTGTTTCCTAAACATATGGACCATTGCTAGTTCAACTCTGCTTCTGAAACTGATACAAACCACAGGTCCTCTAAGATCCAGTGCTTTACAGTTAAGAGTGAGATACGAGTGAGTTTCGTGAACGATCTAGCATTGTTTGAGCTGAAATGTGACTGAGTTTACCTGAAAAAATGTCTTGCTTGTAAGAAGACACAGAGACTGGGATTTAACTCCATTTCTGAAGGTAAACACACAGCACATTTCTCATCAATGAAACACAGTCTGCTTTAGAGCAAGAAGCAAGCTCTTGCTTTCTAGAATCTCTAATAGAGTATGAAACGTAAGTGTGCTCAGAACAAAAGAACTGTGGTTCCTACACATACAGACCATATCTAGTTCAACTCTGCTTCTGAAATTGATAGAAACCACTGTTCTTCTAACAACCAATGCTTTTCATTTAAGAGCGAGAAACGTGTGAGCTACGTGACCAATGTAGTTTTGTTTGAGCTGAAAGGTAACTGACTGAACCTGAAAAGATGTCTTGCTTTTAGGAACACAGAGCCTGGAATTTAACTCCATTTCTGCAGGGACACACACAGCATAGTTCTCATCAATGAAACACAGTCTGCTTTAGAGCAAGAAGCACGGTCTTGTTTCTAGAGTCTTTAATACAGCAGGAAACGTGAGTGTGCTCAGAACAAAAGAACGGTGTTTCCTACACATATAGACCATATCTAGTTCAACTCTGCTTCTGAAACTGATACAAGCCACAGGTCCTCTAACATCCAATGCTTTACAGTTAAGAGCAAGAAATGTGTGAGCCTAGAACGATGTAGCTTTGTTTGAGCTGAAAGGTGACTGAGATTACCTTAAACGAAGTCTTGCTTGTAGGAAGACACAGACCCTGGGATTTAACTCCATTTCCGAAGGGAAACACAAAGCACAGTTCTCATCCATGAAACACACTCTGCTTTAGGAGCAAGAAGCACACTCTTGCTTTTTAGAATCTCTAATAAAGCAGGTAAAGTGAGTGTGGTCCGAAAAAAGAACGGTGTTTGCTACACATACAGACCATATCTAGTTCTACTCTGCTTCTGAAACTGGTACAAACCACAGGTCCTCTAATATCCAGTGCTTTACAGTTAAGAGTGAGAAATGAGTGAGCTTCGTGAACGATCTAGCTTTGTTTGAGCTGAAATGTGACTGAGTTTACCTGAAAAGATGTCTTGCTTGTGGGAAGACACAGAGCTTGGGATTTAACTGCATTTCTGAAGGGAAATACACAGCACAGTCTCATCCATGAAACACATCTGCTTTAGAGCAAGAAGCATGCTCTAGATTCTAGAGTCTCTAATAGAGCCAGAAACTTGAGTGTGCTCAGAAAAAAAGAACGTGTTTCATAGACATACAGACCATTGCTAGTTCAACTCTGCTTCTGAAACTGATACAAAACACAGGTCCTCTAACATCCAATGCTTTACAGTTAAGAGCAAGAAACGTGTGATCCTAGAACGATGTAGCTTTGTTTGAGCTGAAAGGGGTGACTGAGTTTACCTTAAACGAAGTCTTGCTTGTAGGAAGACAAAGAGCCTGGGATTTAACTCCATTTCTGAAGGGAAACACACCGCACAGTTCTCAACCATATAACACACTCTTATTTAGAGCACGAAGCAAGCTCTTGGTTTCTAGAATCTCTAATAAAGCAGGAAACGTAGGTGGTCAGAAGAAAAGAACGGTGTTTCCTACACATACAGACCATATCTAGTTCAACTCTGCTTCTGAAACTGATACGAACCACATGTCCTCTAATATCCAATGATTTACAGTTAAGAGCAAGAAACGTGGGAGCCTAGAACGATGTAGCTTTGTTTGAGCAGAAAGGTGACTGAGTTTACCTTAAACCAAGTCTTGCTTGTAGGAAGACACAGAGCCTGGGATTTAACTCCATTTCTGAAGGGAAACACACAGCACAGTTCTCATCCATGAAACATAGTCTGCTTTAGAGCAAGAAGCATGCTCTTGCTTTCTAGAATCTCTAATAGAGTATGAAACGTAAGTGTGCTCAGAACAAAAGAACTGTGGTTCCTACACATACAGACCATATCTAGTTCAACTCTGCTTCTGAAATTGATAGAAACCACTGTTCTTCTAACAACCAATGCTTTTCATTTAAGAGCGAGAAACGTGTGAGCTACGTGACCGATGTGGTTTTGTTTGAGCTGAAAGGTAACTGAGTGTAACTGAACCGAAGTCTTGCTTGTAGAAAGACACAGAGCCTGAGATTTAACTCCATTTCTAAAGGGAAACACACAGCACAGTTCTCATCCATGAAACACAGTCTGCTTTAGAGCAAGAAGCATGGTCCTGATTTCTAGAGTCTCTAATAGAGCCAGAAAATTGAGTGTGCTCAGAAAAAAAGAACGTGTTTCCTACACATAAGGACCATTGCTAGTTCAACTCTGCTTCTGAAACTGATACAAACCACAGGTCCTCTAAGATCCAGTGCTTTACAGTTAAGAGTGAGATACGAGTGAGCTTCGTGAACGATCTAGCTTTGTTTGAGCTGAAATGTGACTGAGTTAACCTGAAAAAATGTATTGCTTGTAAGAAGACACAGAGCCTGGGATTTAACTCCATTGCTGAAGGGAAACACACAGCACATTTCTCATCCATGAAACACAGTCTGCTTTAGAGCATGAAGGACGCTGTTGCTTTCTATAATCTCTAATAAAGCAGAAACTTGTTTGTGGTTAGAAGAAAAGAACGGTGTTTCCTACACATACAGACCATATCTAGTTCAACTCTGCTTCTGAAAGTGATAGAAACCACAGTTCCTCTAACATCCAATGCTTTACAGTTAAGAGCAAGAAACGTGGGAGCCTAGAACGATGTAGAATTGTTTCAGCAGAAAGGTGACTGAGTTTACCTTAAACGAAGTCTTGCTTGTAGGAAGACACAGAGCCTGGGATTTAACTCCATTTCTGAAGGGAAACACACAGCACAGTTCTCATCCATGAAAAACACTGTGCTTTAGATCAAGAAGCACTCTCTTGTTGTCTAGAGTCTCTAATAGAGCCCCAAACTTGGGTGAGCTCAGAAAAAAAGAACGGTGTTTCCTACACATACGGACCATTGCTAGTTCAACTCTGCTTCTGAAACTGATACAAACCACAGGTCCTCTAATATCCAGTGCTTTACAGTTAAGAGTGAGATACGAGTGAGCTTTGTGAACGATCTAGCTTTGTTTGAGCTGAAATGAGACTGAGTTTACCTGAAAAAATGTCTTACTTGTAAGAAGACACAGAGCCTGGGATTTAACTCCATTTCTGAAGGGAAACACACAGCACATTTCCCAGCCATGAAACACAGTCTGGTTTAGAGCATGAAGCACGCTGTTGCTTTCTAGAATCTCTAATAAAGCGGAAAAGTGTTTGTGGTTAGAAGAAAAGAAAGGTGTTTCCTACGCATACAGACCATATCTAGTTCAACTCTGCTTCTGAAAGTGATAGAAACCACAGTTCCTCTAACATCCAATGCTTTACACTTAAGAGCAAGAAACGTGGGAGCCTAGAACGATGTAGCTTTGTTTGAGCAGAAAGGTGACTGAGTTTACCTTAAACGAAGTCTTGCTAGTAGGAAGACACAGAGCCTGGGATTTAACTCCATTTCTGAAGGGAAACACACAGCACAGTTCTCATCCATGAACCATAGTCTGCTTTAGAGCAAGAAGCACGCTCTTGCTTTCTAGAATCTCTAATAGGGTATGAAACGTAAGTGTGCTCAGAACAAAAGAACTGTGGTTACTACACATACAGACCATATCAAGTTCAACTCTGCTTCTGAAATTGAGAGAAACCACTGTTCTTCTAACAACCAATGCTTTTCATTTAAGAGCGAGAAACGTGTGAGCTACGTGACCGATGTAGTTTTGTTTGAGCTGAAAGGTAACTGAGTGTACCTGAAAAGATGTCTTGCTTTTAGGAACACAGAGCCTGGGATTTAACTCCATTTCTGCAGGGACACACACAGCATAGTTCTCATCAATGAAACACAGTCTGCTTTAGAGCAAGAAGCACGGTCTTGTTTCTAGAGTCTCTAATACAGCAGGAAACGTGAGTGTGCTCAGAACAAAAGAACGGTGGTTCCTACACATATAGACCATATCTAGTTCAACTCTGCTTCTGAAACTGATACAGGCCACAGGTCCTCTAACATCCAATGCTTTACAGTTAAGAGCAAGAAATATGTGAGCCTAGAACGATGTAGCTTTGTTTGAGCTGAAAGGTGACTGAGATTACCTTAAACGAAGTCTTGCTTGTAGGAAGAAACAGACCCTGGGATTTAACTCCATTTCCGAAGGGAAACACAAAGCACAGTTCTCATCCATGAAACACACTCTGCTTTAGGAGCAAGAAGCACACTCTTGCTTTTTAGAATCTCTATTAAAGCAAGTAAAGTGAGTGTGGTCCGAAAAAAGAACGGTGTTTGCTACACATACAGACCATATCTAGTTCTACTCTGCTTCTGAAACTGGTACAAACCACAGGTCCTCTAATATCCAGTGCTTTATAGTTAAGAGTGAGAAACGAGTGAGCTTCGTGAACGATCTAGCTTTGTTTGAGCTGAAATGTTACTGAGTTTACCTGAAAAGATGTCTTGCTTGTGGGAAGACACAGAGCTTGGGATTTAACTGCATTTCTGAAGGGAAATACACAGCACAGTCTCATCCATGAAACACATCTGCTTTAGAGCAAGAAGCATGCTCTAGATTCTAGAGTCTCTAATAGAGCCAGAAACTTGAGTGTGCTCAGAAAAAAAGAACGGTGTTTCCTACACATACGGACCATTGCTAGTTCAACTCTGCTTCTGAAACTGATACAAACAACAGGTCCTCTAAGATCCAGTGCTTTACAGTTAAGAGTGAGATACGAGTGAGCTTCGTGAACGATCTAGCTTTGTTTGAGCTGAAATGTGACTGAGTTAACCTGAAAAAATGTATTGCTTGTAAGAAGACACAGAGCCTGGGATTTAACTCCATTGCTGAAGGGAAACACACAGCACATTTCTCATCCATGAAACACAGTCTGCTTTAGAGCATGAAGGACGCTGTTGCTTTCTATAATCTCTAATAAAGCAGAAACGTGTTTGTGGTTAGAAGAAAAGAACGGTGTTTCCTACACATACAGACCATATCTAGTTCAACTCTGCTTCTGAAAGTGATAGAAACCACAGTTCCTCTAACATCCAATGCTTTACAGTTAAGAGCAAGAAACGTGGGAGCCTAGAACGATGTAGAATTGTTTCAGCAGAAAGGTGACTGAGTTTACCTTAAACGAAGTCTTGCTTGTAGGAAGACACAGAGCCTGGGATTTAACTCCATTTCTGAAGGGAAACACACAGCACAGTTCTCATCCATGAAACACACTGTGCTTTAGATCAAGAAGCACTCTCTTGATGTCTAGAGTCTCTAATAGAGCCACAAACTTGGGTGAGCTCAGAAAAAAAGAACGGTGTTTCCTACACATACGGACCATTGCTAGTTCAACTCTGCTTCTGAAACTGATACAAACCACAGGTCCTCTAAAATCCAGTGCTTTACAGTTAAGAGTGAGATACGAGTGAGCTTTGTGAACGATCTAGCTTTGTTTGAGCTGAAATGAGACTGAGTTTACCTGAAAAAATGTCTTACTTGTAAGAAGACACAGAGCCTGGGATTTAACTCCATTTCTGAAGGGAAACACACAGCACATTTCCCAGCCATGAAACACAGTCTGCTTTAGAGCATGAAGCACGCTGTTGCTTTCTAGAATCTCTAATAAAGCGGAAAAGTGTTTGTGGTTAGAAGAAAAGAACGGTGTTTCCTACACATACAAACCATATCTAGTTCAACTCTGCTTCTGAAAGTGATAGAAACCACAGTTCCTCTAACATCCAATGCTTTACACTTCAGAGCAAGAAACGTGGGAGCCTAGAACGATGTAGCTTTGTTTGAGCAGAAAGGTGACTGAGTTTACCTTAAACCAAGTCTTGCTTGTAGGAAGACACAGAGCCTGGGATTTAACTCCATTTCTGAAGGGAAACACACAGCACAGTTCTCATCCATGAAACATAGTCTGCTTTAGAGCAAGAAGCACGCTCTTGCTTTATAGAATCTCTAATAGAGTATGAAACGTAAGTGTGCTCAGAAAAAAAGAACTGTGGTTCCTACACATACAGACCATATCTAGTTCAACTCTGCTTCTGAAATTGATAGAAACCACTGTTCTTCTAACAACCAATGCTTTTCATTTAAGAGCGAGAAACGTGTGAGCTACGTGACCGATGTAGTTTTGTTTGAGCTGAAAGGTAACTGAGTGTAACTGAACCGAAGTCTTGCTTGTAGAAAGACACAGAGCCTGAGATTTAACTCCATTTCTGAAGGGAAACTCACAGCACAGTTCTCATCCATGAAACATAGTCTGCTTTAGAGCAAGAAGCACGCTCTTGCTTTCTAGAATCTCTAATAGAGTATGAAACATAAGTGTGCTCAGAACAAAAGAACGGTGGTTCCAACACATACAGATCATATCTAGATCAACTCTGCTTCTGAAATTGATAGAAACCAATGTTCTTCTAACAAACAATGCTTTTCATTTTAGAGCGAGAAACGTGTGAACTAGTGCACGATTTAGCTTTGTTTGAGCTGAAAGGTGACTGAGTTTACCTTAAACGAAGTCTTGCTTGTAGGAAGACAAAGAGCCTGGGATTTAACTCCATTTCTGAAGGGAAACACACCGCACAGTTCTCAACCATGTAACACACTCTTCTTTAGAGCACGAAGCAAGCTCTTGGTTTCTAGAATCTCTAATAAAGCAGGAAACGTGAGTGTAGTCAGAAGAAAAGAATGGTGTTTCCTACACATACAGACCATATCTACTTCAACTCTGCTTCTGAAACTGATACGAACCACAGGTCCTCTAATATCCAATGATTTACAGTTAAGAGGGAGAAACGTGTGAGCTTTGTGAATGATATAGCGTTGTTTGAGCTAAAAGGTGTCTGAGTTTACCTGAAAAGAAGTCTTGCTTGTTGGCAGACACAGAGCATGGGATTTAACTCCATTTCTGAAGGGATACACACAGCACAGTTCTCATCCATGAAACACACTCTGCTTTAGAGCAAGAAGCATGCTCTTGATTTCTAGAGTCTCTAATACAGGCAGAAACTTGAGTGTGCTCAGAAAAATGAACCGTGTTTCCTACACATACGGACCATTGCTAGTTCAACTCTGCTTCTGAAACTGATACAAACCACAGGTCCTCTAATATCCAATGCTTTAGAGTTAAGATCGAGAAACCAGTGAGCTTTGTGAACGATCTAGCTTTGTTTGAGCTGAAATGTGACTGAGTTTACCTGAAAAGATGTCTTGCTTGTAGGAAGACACAGAGCCTGGGATTTAACTCCATTTCTGAAGGAAAACACAAAGCACAGTTCTCATCCATGAAACACACTCTGCTTTAGGAGCAAGAAGCACACTCTTGCTTTTTAGAATCTCTAATAAAGCAGGTAAAGTGAGTGTGGTCCAAAAAAAGAACGGTGTTTCCTACACATACAGCCCATATCTAGTTCTACTCTGCTCCTGAAACTGGTACAAACCACAGGTCCTCTAATATCCAGTGCTTTACAGTTAAGAGTGAGAAACGAGTGAGCTTCGTGAACAATCTAGCTTTGTTTGAGCTGAAATGTGACTGAGTTTACCTGAAAAGATGTCTTGCTTGTGGGAAGACACAGAGCTTGGGATTTAACTGCATTTCTGAAGGGAAATACACAGCACAGTCTCATCCATGAAACACATCTGCTTTAGAGCAAGAAGCACTCTCTAGATTCTAGAGTCTCTAATAGAGCCAGAAACTTGAGTGTGCTCAGAAAAACAACGGTGTTTCCTAAACATACCCACCGTTGCTAGTTCAACTCTGCTTCCGAAACTGATACAAACCACAGGTCCTCTAATATCCAATGCTTTACAGTTAAGAGCGAGAAACGTGTGAGCCTAGAACGATGTAGCATTGTTTGAGCTGAAAGGTGACAGAGTTTACCTTAAACGAAGTCTTGCTTGTAGGAAAACACAGAGCCTGGGTTTTAACTCCATTTCTGAAGGGAAACACACAGCACAGTTCTCATCCATGAAACACTTCTGCTTCAGAGCAAGAAGGACGGTCTTGCTTTCTAGAATCCCTAATAGAGTAGGAAACGTGAGTGTGCTCCGAACAAAAGAACGGTGGTTCCTACACATACAGACCATATCTAGTTCAACTCTGCTTCTGAAACTGATATGAACCACAGGTCCTCTAATATCCAATGATTTACACTTAAGAGAGAAAAACGTGTGAGCTTCGTGAATGATCTAGCTTTGTTTGACCAAAAGGTGACTGAGTTTACCTGAAAAGATGTCTTGCTTGTAGGCAGACACAGAGCCTGGCATTCAACTCCATTTCTGAAGGGAAACACACAGCACAGTTCTCATCCATGAAACACACTGTGCTTTAGATCAAGAAGCACTCTCTTGATTTCTAGAGTCTCTAATAGAGCCAGAAACTTGAGTGTGCTCAGAAAAAAAGAACGGTGTTTCCTACACATAAGGACCATTGCTAGTTCAACTCTGCTTCTGAAACTGATACAAACCACAGGTCCTCTAAGATCCAGTGCTTTACAGTTAAGAGTGAGATACGAGTGAGCTTCGTGAACGATCTAGCTTTGTATGAGCTGAAATGTGACTGAGTTTACCTGAAAAAATGTCTTGCTTGTAAGAAGACACAGAGCCTGGGATTTAACTCCATTTCTGAAGGGAAACACACAGCACAGTTCTCATCCATGAAACACTGTCTGCATTAGAGCATGAAGCACGCTGTTGCTTTCTAGAATCTCTAATAAAGCGGAAACGTGTTTGTGGTTAGAAGAAAAGAACGGTGTTTCCTACACATACAGACCATATCTAGTTCAACTCTGCTTCTGAAAGTGATAGAAACCACAGTTCCTCTAGGATCCAATGCTTTACACTTAAGAGCAAGAAACGTGGGAGCCTAGAACGATGTAGCTTTGTTTGAGCAGAAAGGTGACTGAGTTTACCTTAGACGAAGTCTTGCTTGTAGGAAGACACAGAGCCTGGGATTTAACTCCATTTCTGAAGGGAAACTCACAGCACAGTTCTCATCCATTAAACATAGTCTGCTTTAGAGCAAGAAGCACGGTCTTGCTTTCTAGAATCTCTAATAGAGTATGAAACATAAGTGTGCTCAGAACAAAAGAACGGTGGTTCCAACACATACAGATCATATCTAGATCAACTCTGCTTCTGAAATTGATAGAAACCAATGTTCTTCTAACAAACAATGCTTTTCATTTTAGAGCGAGAAACGTGTGAACTAGTGCACGATTTAGCTTTGTTTGAGCTGAAAGGTGACTGAGTTTACCTTAAACGAAGTCTTGCTTGTAGGAAGACAAAGAGCCTGGGATTTAACTCCATTTCTGAAGGGAAACACACCGCACAGTTCTCAACCATGTAACACACTCTTCTTTAGAGCACGAAGCAAGCTCTTGGTTTCTAGAATCTCTAATAAAGCAGGAAACGTGAGTGTAGTCAGAAGAAAAGAATGGTGTTTCCTACACATACAGACCATATCTACTTCAACTCTGCTTCTGAAACTGATACGAACCACAGGTCCTCTAATATCCAATGATTTACAGTTAAGAGGGAGAAACGTGTGAGCTTTGTGAATGATATAGCGTTGTTTGAGCTAAAAGGTGTCTGAGTTTACCTGAAAAGAAGTCTTGCTTGTTGGCAGACACAGAGCATGGGATTTAACTCCATTTCTGAAGGGATACACACAGCACAGTTCTCATCCATGAAACACACTCTGCTTTAGAGCAAGAAGCATGCTCTTGATTTCTAGAGTCTCTAATACAGGCAGAAACTTGAGTGTGCTCAGAAAAATGAACCGTGTTTCCTACACATACGGACCATTGCTAGTTCAACTCTGCTTCTGAAACTGATACAAACCACAGGTCCTCTAATATCCAATGCTTTAGAGTTAAGATCGAGAAACCAGTGAGCTTTGTGAACGATCTAGCTTTGTTTGAGCTGAAATGTGACTGAGTTTACCTGAAAAGATGTCTTGCTTGTAGGAAGACACAGAGCCTGGGATTTAACTCCATTTCTGAAGGGAAACACACAGCATAGTTCTCATCAATGAAACACAGTCTGCTTTAGAGCAAGAAGCACGGTCTTGTTTCTGGAGTCTCTAATACAGCAGGAAAAGTGAGTGTGCTCAGAACAAAAGAACGGTGGTTCCTTACATATAGACCATATCTAGTTCAACTCTGCTTCTGAAACTGATACAGACCACAGGTCCTCTAACATTCAATGCTTTACAGTTAAGAACAAGAAACGTGTGAGCCTAGAACGATGTAACTTTGTTTGAGCTGAAAGGTGACTGAGTTTACCTTAAACGAAGTCTTGCTTGTAGGAAGACAAAGAGCCTAGGATTTAACTCCATTTCTGAAGGAAAACACAAAGCACAGTTCTCATCCATGAAACACACTCTGCTTTAGGAGCAAGAAGCACACTCTTGCTTTTTAGAATCTCTAATAAAGCAGGTAAAGTGAGTGTGGTCCAAAAAAAGAACGGTGTTTCCTACACATACAGCCCATATCTAGTTCTACTCTGCTCCTGAAACTGGTACAAACCACAGGTCCTCTAATATCCAGTGCTTTACAGTTAAGAGTGAGAAACGAGTGAGCTTCGTGAACAATCTAGCTTTGTTTGAGCTGAAATGTGACTGAGTTTACCTGAAAAGATGTCTTGCTTGTGGGAAGACACAGAGCTTGGGATTTAACTGCATTTCTGAAGGGAAATACACAGCACAGTCTCATCCATGAAACACATCTGCTTTAGAGCAAGAAGCACTCTCTAGATTCTAGAGTCTCTAATAGAGCCAGAAACTTGAGTGTGCTCAGAAAAACAACGGTGTTTCCTAAACATACCCACCGTTGCTAGTTCAACTCTGCTTCCGAAACTGATACAAACCACAGGTCCTCTAATATCCAATGCTTTACAGTTAAGAGCGAGAAACGTGTGAGCCTAGAACGATGTAGCATTGTTTGAGCTGAAAGGTGACAGAGTTTACCTTAAACGAAGTCTTGCTTGTAGGAAAACACAGAGCCTGGGTTTTAACTCCATTTCTGAAGGGAAACACACAGCACAGTTCTCATCCATGAAACACTTCTGCTTCAGAGCAAGAAGGACGGTCTTGCTTTCTAGAATCCCTAATAGAGTAGGAAACGTGAGTGTGCTCCGAACAAAAGAACGGTGGTTCCTACACATACAGACCATATCTAGTTCAACTCTGCTTCTGAAACTGATATGAACCACAGGTCCTCTAATATCCAATGATTTACACTTAAGAGAGAAAAACGTGTGAGCTTCGTGAATGATCTAGCTTTGTTTGACCAAAAGGTGACTGAGTTTACCTGAAAAGATGTCTTGCTTGTAGGCAGACACAGAGCCTGGGATTCAACACCATTTCTGAAGGGAAACACACAGCACAGTTCTCATCCATGAAACACACTGTGCTTTAGATCAAGAAGCACTCTCTTGATTTCTAGAGTCTCTAATAGAGCCAGAAACTTGAGTGTGCTCAGAAAAAAAGAACGGTGTTTCCTACACATAAGGACCATTGCTAGTTCAACTCTGCTTCTGAAACTGATACAAACCACA
Source organism: Onychomys leucogaster (assembly GCA_949786385.1). Classification (NCBI taxonomy): domain Eukaryota; kingdom Metazoa; phylum Chordata; class Mammalia; order Rodentia; family Cricetidae; genus Onychomys; species Onychomys leucogaster. Next base: position 1,313,232 of record CATKUP010000037.1, on the reverse strand, counting down.
GGTCCTCTAAGATCCAGTGCTTTACAGTTAAGAGTGAGATACGAGTGAGCTTCGTGAACGATCTAGCTTTGTATGAGCTGAAATGTGACTGAGTTTACCTGAAAAAATGTCTTGCTTGTAAGAAGACACAGAGCCTGGGATTTAACTCCATTTCTGAAGGGAAACACACAGCACAGTTCTCATCCATGAAACACTGTCTGCATTAGAGCATGAAGCACGCTGTTGCTTTCTAGAATCTCTAATAAAGCGGAAACGTGTTTGTGGTTAGAAGAAAAGAACGGTGTTTCCTACACATACAGACCATATCTAGTTCAACTCTGCTTCTGAAAGTGATAGAAACCACAGTTCCTCTAGGATCCAATGCTTTACACTTAAGAGCAAGAAACGTGGGAGCCTAGAACGATGTAGCTTTGTTTGAGCAGAAAGGTGACTGAGTTTACCTTAGACGAAGTCTTGCTTGTAGGAAGACACAGAGCCTGGGATTTAACTCCATTTCTGAAGGGAAACTCACAGCACAGTTCTCATCCATTAAACATAGTCTGCTTTAGAGCAAGAAGCACGGTCTTGCTTTCTAGAATCTCTAATAGAGTAGGAAACGTGAGTGTGCTCAGAACAAAAGAACGGTGGTTCCTACACATACAGACCATATCTAGTTCAACTCTGCTTCTGAAAGTGATAGAAACAACAGATCTTCTAACATCCAATGCTTTTCATTTAAGAGCGAGAAACGTGTGAGGTACATGAACGAAGTAGTTGTGTTTGAGCTGAAAGGTAACTGAGTTTGCCTGAACCGAAATCTTGCTTGTAGAAAGACACAGAGCCTGAGATTTAACTCCATTTCTGAAGGGAAACACACAGCACAGTTCTCATCCATGAAACACAGTCTGCTTTAGAGCAAGAAGCATGGTCTTGATTTCTAGAGTCTCTAATAGAGCCAGAAACTTGAGTGTGCTCAGAAAAATGAATGGTGTTTCCTAGACATACAGACCATTGCTAGTTCAACTCTGCTTCTGACACTGATACAAACCACAGGTCCTCTAACATCCAATGCTTTACAGTTAAGTGCAAGAAACGTGTGATCCTAGAACCATGTAGCTTTGTTTGAGCTGAAAGGTGACTGAGTTTACCTTAAACGAAGTCTTGCTTGTAGGAAGACACAGAGCCTGGGATTTAACTCCCTTTCTGAAGGGAAACACACAGCATAGATCTCATCCATGAAACACAGTCTGCTATAGAGCAAGAAGCACGGCCTTGCTTTTGAGAGTTTCTAATACAGTAGGAAACGTGAGTGTTCTCAGAACAAAAGAACGGTGCATCCTACACATACAGACCATATCTAGTTCAACTGTGCTTCTGAAAGTGATAGAAACCAAAGTTCCTCTAACATCCAATGATTTACACTTAAGAGCAAGAAATGTGGGAGCATAGAATGATGTAGCTTTGTTTGAGCAGAAAGGTGACTGAGTTTACCTTAAACGAACTCTTGCTTGTAGGAAGACACAGTGCCTGGGATTTAACTCCATTTCTGAAGGGAAACACACAGCACAGTTCTCATCCATGAAACATAGTCTGCTTTAGAGCAAGAAGCACGGTCTTGCTTTCTAGAATCTCTAATGGAGTAGGAAACGTGAGTGTGCTCAGAACAAAAGAACGGTGGTTCCTACACATACAGACCATATCTAGTTCAACTCTGCTTCTGAAATTGATAGAAACCACAGTTCTTCTAACAACCAATGCTTTTCATTTAAGAGCGAGAAACGTGTGAGCTACGAGAACGATGTAGTTTTGTTTGAGCTGAAATGTAACTGAGTTTACCTGAACCGAAATCTTGCTAGTAGAAAGACACAGAGCCTGAGATTTAACTCCATTTCTGAAGGGATTCACACAGCACAGTTCTCATGCATGAAACACACTCTGCTTTAGAGCAAGAAGCATGGTCTTGATTTCTAGAGTCTCTAATAGAGCCAGAAACTTGAGTGTGCTCAGAAAAAAAGAACGGTGTTTCCTAGACATACAGACCATTGCTAGTTCAACTCTGCTTCTGAAACTGATACAAACCACAGGTCCTCTAATATCCAATGCTTTAGAGTTAAGAGCGAGAAATGAGTGAGCTTCGTGAACGATCTAGCTTTGTTTGAGCTGAAATGTAACTGAGTTTACCTGAAAAGATGTCTTGCTTGTAGGAAGACACAGAGCCTGGGATTTAACTAAATTTCTGCAGGGAAACACACAGCATAGTTCTCATCAATGAAACATATTCTGCTTTAGAGCAAGAAGCATGGTCTTGTTTCTAGAGTCTCTAATAAAGCAGGAAACTTGAGTGTGCTCAGAACAAAAGAACGGTGGTTCCTACACCTACAGACCATATCCAGTTCAACTCTGCTTCTGAAACTGATATGAACCACAGGTCCTCTAATATCCAATGATTTACAGTTAAGAGCGAAAAACGTGTGAGCTTCGTGAATGATCTAGATTTGTTTGAGCAAAAGGTGACTGAGTTTACCTGAAAAGATGTCTTGCTTGTAGGCAGACACAGAGCCTGGGATTTAACTCCATTTCAGAAGGGAAACACACAGCACAGTTCTCATCCATGAAACACACTCTGCTTTAGAGCAAGAAGCATGCTCTTGATTTCTAGAGTCTCTAATAGAGACAGAAACTTGAGTGTGCTCAGAAAAATGAATGGTGTTTCCTACACATACGGACCATTGCTAGTTCAACTCTGCTTCTGAAACTGATACACACCACAAGTCCTCTAAGATCCAGTGCTTTACAGTTAAGAGTGAGATACGAGTGAGCTTCGTGAACGATCTAGCTTTGTTTGAGCTGAAATGTGACTGATTTACCTGAAATAATGTCTTGCTTGGAAGAAGACACAGAGCCTGGGATTTAACTCCATTGCTGAAGGGAAACACACAGCACATTTCTCATCCATGAAACACAGTCTGCTTTAGAGCATGAAGAACGCTTTTGCTTTCTAGAATCTCTAATAAAGCGGAAACGTGTTTGGGGTTAGAAGAAAAAAACGGTGTTTCCTACACATACAGACCATATCTAGTTCAACTCTGCTTCTGAAAGTGATAGAAACCACAGTTCCTCTAACATCCAATGCTTTACACTTAAGAGTAAGAAACGTGGGAGCCTAAAACGATGTAGCTTTGTTTGAGCAGAAAGGTGACTGAGTTTACCTGAAAAGATGTCTTGCTTGTAGGCAGACATAGAGCCTGGGATTTAACTACATTTCTGAAGGGAAACACACAGCACAGTTCTCATCCATGAAACATAGTCTGGTTTAGAGCAAGAAGCACGCTCCAGATTCTAGAGTCTCTAATAGAGCCAGAAACTTGAGTGTGCTCAGAAAAAAAGAACGGTGTTTCCTAAACATATGGACCTTTGCTAGTTCAACTCTGCTTCTGAAACTGATACAAACCACAGGTCCTCTAATATCCAATGCTTTACAGTTAAGAGCGAGAAACGTGTGAGCCTAGAATGATGGAGCATTGTTTGAGCTGAAAGGTGACAGAGTTTACCTTAAACGAAGTCTTGCTTGTAGGAAAACACAGAGCCTGGGTTTTAACTCCATTTCTGAAGGGAAACACACAGCACAGTTCTCATCCATGAAACATAGTCTGCTTTAGAGAAAGAAGCACGCTCTTGCTTTCTAGAATCTCTAATAGAGTAGGAAACGTGAGTGTGCTCAGAACAAAAGAACGGTGGTTCCTACACATACAGTCCATATCTAGTTCAACTCTGCTTCTGAAAGTGATAGAAACCACTGTTCTTCTAACATCCAATGCTTTTCATTTAAGAGCGAGAAACGTGTGAGGTACATGAACGAAGTAGTTTTGTTTGAGCTGAAAGGTAACTGAGTTTACCTGAACAGAAATCTTGCTTGTAGAAAGACAGAGAGCCTGAGATTTAACTCCATTTCTGAAGGGAAACACACAGCACAGTTCTCATCCATGAAACACAGTCTGCTTTAGAGCAAGAAGCATGGTCTTGATTTCCAGAGTCTCTAATAGAGGCAGAAACTTGAGTGTGCTCAGAAAAATGAACGGTGTTTCCTACACATACGGACCATTGCTAGTTCAACTCTGCTTCTGAAACTGATACACAACACAGGTCCTCTATTATCCAATGCTTTAGAGTTAAGAGCGAGAAAACAGTGAGCTTTGTGAACGATCTAGCTTTGTTTGAGCTGAAATGTGACTGAGTTTACCTGAAAAGATGTCTTGCTTGTAGGAAAACACAGAGCCTGGGATTTAACTCCATTTCTGCAGGGAAACACACAGCATAGTTCTCATCAATGAAACACAGTCTGCTTTAGAGCAAGAAGCACGGTCTTGTTTCTAGAGTCTCTAATACAGCATGAAACGTGAGTGTGCTCAGAACAAAAGAACAGTGGTTCCTACACATACAGACCATATCTAGTTCAACTGTGCTTCTGAAAGTGATAGAAACCACAGTTCCTCTAACATCCAATGCTTTACAATTAAGAGCAAGAAATGTGGGAGCATAGATTGATGTAGCTTTGTTTGAGCAGAAAGGTGACTGAGTTTACCTTAAACGAACTCTTGCTTCTAGGAAGACACAGAGCCTGGGATTTAACTCCATTTCTGAAGGGAAACACACAGCACAGTTCTAATCCATTAAACAGAGTCTGCTTTAGAGCAAGAAGCACGCTCTTGCTTTCTCGAATCTCTAATAGAGTAGGAAACGTGAGTGTGCTCAGAACAAAAGAATGGTGGTTCCTACACATACAGACCATATCTAGTTCAACTCTGCTTCTGAAATTGATAGAAACCACAGTTCTTCTAACAACCAATTCTTTTCATTTAAGAGCGAGAAACGTGTGAGCTATGAGACCGATGTAGTTTTGTTTGAGCTGAAATGTAACTGAGTTTACCTGAACCGAAATCTTGCTTGTAGAAAGACACAGAGCCTGAGATTTAACTCCATTTCTGAAGAGAAACACACAGCACAGTTCTCATGCATGAAACACACTCTGCTTTAGAGCAAGAAGCATGGTCTTGATTTCTAGAGTCTCTAATAGAGCCAGAAACTTTAGTGTGCTCAGAAAAAAAAAACGGTGTTTCCTAGACATACAGACCATTGCTAGTTCAACTCTGCTTCTGAAACTGATACAAACCACAGGTCCTCTAATATCCAATGCTTTAGAGTTAAGAGCGAGAAACGAGTGAGCTTCGTGAACGATCTAGCTTTGTTTGAGCTGAAAGGTAACTGAGTTTACTTGAACCGAAGTATTGCTTGTAGAAAGACACAGAGCCTGAGATTTAACTCCACTTCTGAAGTGAAACACACAGCACAGTTCTCATCCATGAAACATAGTCTGGTTTAGAGCAAGAAGCACGCTCTAGATTCTAGAGTCTCTAATACAGAATGAAACGTGAGTGTGCTCAGAACAAAAGAACGTTGGTTCCTACACATATAGACCATATCTAGTTCAACTCTGCTTCTGAAACTGATACAGACCACAGATCCTCTAACATCCAATGCTTTACAGTTAAGAGCAAGATACGTGTGAGCCTAGAACGATGTAGCTTTGTTTGAGCTGAAAGGTGACTGAGTTTTCCTTAAACGAAGTCTTGCTTGTAGGAAGACACAGAGACTGGGATTTAACTCCAGTTCTGAAGGGAAACACAATGCACAGTTCTCATCCATGAAACACACTTTTCTTTAGGAGCAAGAAGCACACTCTTGTTTTTTAGAATCTCTAATAAAGCAGGTAAAGTGAGTGTGGTCCGAAAAAAGAACGGTGTTTCCTACACATACAGACCATATCTAGTTCTACTCTGCTTCTGAAACTGGTACCAACCACAGGTCCTCTAATATCCAGTGCTTTACAGTTAAGAGTGAGAAACGAGTGAGATTCGTGAACGATCTAGCTTTGTTTGAGCTGAAATGTGACTGAGTTTACCTGAAAAGATGTCTTGCTTGTGGGAAGACACAGAGCTTGGGATTTAACTGCATTTCTGAAGGGAAATACACAGCACAGTCTCATCCATGAAACACATCTGCTATAGAGCAAGAAGCACGCTCTAGATTCTAGAGTCTCTAATAGAGCCAGAAACTTGAGTGTGCTCAGAAAAAAAGAACGGTGTTTCCTAAACATATGGACCATTGCTAGTTCAACTCTGCTTCTGAAACTGATACAAACCACAGGTCCTCTAATATCCAATGCTTTACAGTTAAGAGCGAGAAACGTGTGAGCCTAGAACGATGTAGCATTGTTTGAGCTGAAAGGTGACAGAGTTTACCTTAAACGAAGTCTTGCTTGTAGAAAGACACAGAGCCTGGGTTTTAAAACCATTTCTGAAGGGAAACACACAGCATAGATCTCAGCCATGAAACACAGTCTGCTTTAGAGCAAGAAACACGGCCTTGCTTTCTAGAGTCTCTAATACAGTAGGAAACGTGAGTGTGCTCAGAACAAAAGAACGGTGGTTCCTACACATACAGACCATATCCAGTTCAACTCTGCTCCTGAAACTGATATGAACCACAGGTCCTCTAATATCCAATGATTTACAGTTAAGAGCGAAAAACATGTGAGCTTCGTGAATGATCTAGCTTTGTTTGAGTAAAAGGTGACTGTGTTTACCTGAAAAGATGTCTTGCTTGTAGGCAGACACAGAGCCTGGTATTTAACTCCATTTCTGAAGGGAAACACACAGCACAGTTCTCATCCATGAAACACACTGTGCTTTAGATCAAGAAGCACTCTCTTGATGTCTAGAGTCTCTAATAGAGCCAGAAACTTGAGTGAGCTCAGAAAAAAAGAACGGTGTTTCCTACACATACAGACCATATCTAGTTCAACTCTGCTTCTGAAACTGATACAAACCACAGGTCCTCTAATATCCAGTGCTTTACATTTATGAGTGAGATACGAGTGAGCTTCATGAACGATCTAGCTCTGTTTGAGCTGAAATGTGTCTGAGTTTACCTGAAAAAATGTCTTGCTTGTAAGAAGACACAGAGCCTGGGATTTAACTCCATTTCTGAAGGGAAACACACAGCACAGTTCTCATTCATGAAAAATAGTCTGCTTTAGAGCAAAAAGCACGCTCCAGATTCTAGAGTCTCTAATAGAGCCAGAAACTTGAGTGTGCTCAGAAAAAAAGAACGGTGTTTTCGAAACATATGGACCATTGCTAGTTCAACTCTGCTTCTGAAACTGATACAAACCACAGGTCCTCTAATATCCAATGCTTTACAGTTAAGAGCGAGAAACGTGTGAGCCTAGAACGATGTAGCATTATTTGAGCTGAAAGGTGACAGAGTTTACCTTAAACGAAGTCTTGCTTGTAGGAAAACACAGAGCCTGGGTTTTAACTCCATTTCTGAAGGGAAACACACAGCACAGTTCTCATCCATGAAACACAGTCTGCTTTAGAGCAATAAGCCGGTCTTGCTTTCTAGAATCTCTAATAGAGTAGGAAACGTGAGTGTGCTCAGAACAAAAGAACGGTGGTTCCTACACATACAGTCCATATCTAGTTCAACTCTGCTTCTGAAAGTGATAGAAACCACAGTTCTTCTAACATCCAATGCTTTTCATTTAAGAGCGAAAAACGTGTGAGGTACATGAACGAAGTAGTTTTGTTTGAGCTGAAAGGTAACTGAGTTTACCTGAACCGAAATCTTGCTTGTAGAAAGACACAGAGCCTGAGATTTAACTCCATTTCTGAAGGGAAACACACAGGACAGTTCTCATCCATGAAACACAGTCTGCTTTAGAGCAAGAAGCACGGTCTTGTTTCTGGAGTCTCTAATACAGCAGGTAAAGTGAGTGTGGTCCGAAAAAAGAACGGTGTTTCCTACACATACGGATCATATCTAGTTCTACTCTGCTTCTGAAACTGATTCAGACCACAGGTCCTCTAACATCCAATGCTTTACAGTTAAGAGCAAGAAACGTGTGAGCCTAGAACGATGTAGCTATGTTTGAGCTGAAATGTTACTGAGTTTACCTGAAAAGATGTCTTGCTTGTGGGAAGTCACAGAGCTTGGGATTTAACTGCATTTCTGAAGGGAAATACACAGCACAGTCTCATCCATGAAACACATCTGCTTTAGAGCAAGAAGCACGCTCTAGATTCTAGAGTCTCTAATAGAGCCAGCAACTTGAGTGTGCTCAGAAAAAAAGAACGGTGTTTCCTACACATACAGACCATATCTAGTTCAACTCTGCTTCTGAAAGTGATAGAAACCACAGGTCCTCTAACATCCAATGCTTTACACTTAAGAGCAAGAAACGTGGGAGCCTAGAACGATGTAGATTTGTTTGAGCAGAAAGGTGACTGAGTTTACCTTAAACGAAGTCTTGCTTGTAGGAAGACACAGAGCCTGGGATTTAACTCCATTTCTGAAGGGAAACACACAGCACAGTTCTCATCCATGAAACATAGTCTGCTTTAGAGCAAGAAGCACGCTCTTGCTTTCTAGAATCTCTAATAGAGTAGGAAAGTGAGTGTGCTCAGAACAAAAGAACGGTGGTTCCTACACATACAGACCATATCTAGTTCAACTCTGCTTCTGAAATTGATAGAAACCACAGTTCTTCTAACAACCAATGCTTTTCATTTAAGAGCGAGAAACGTGTGAGCTACGTGAATGATGTAGTTTTGTTAGAGCTGAAAGGTAACTGAGTTTACCTGAACCGAAGTCTTGCTTGTAAAAAGACACAGAGCCTGAGATTTAACTCCATTTCTGAAGGGAAACACACAGCACAGTTCTCATGCATGAAACGCACTCTGCTTTAGAGCACAAAGCACACTCTTGCTTTCTAGAATCTCTAATAAAGAAAGAAACGTTAGTTTGGTTAGAAGAAAAGAACGGTGTTTCCTACACATACAGACCATATCTAGTTCAACTCTGCTTCTGAAAGTGATAGAAACCACAGTTCTTCTAACATCCAATGCTTTTCATTTAAGAGCGAAAAACGTGTGAGGTACATGAACGAAGTAGTTTTGTTTGAGCTGAAAGGTAACTGAGTTTACCTGAACCGAAATCTTGCTTGTAGAAAGACACAGAGCCTGAGATTTAACTCCATTTCTGAAGGGAAACACACAGGACAGTTCTCATCCATGAAACACAGTCTGCTTTAGAGCAAGAAGCACGGTCTTGTTTCTGGAGTCTCTAATACAGCAGGTAAAGTGAGTGTGGTCCGAAAAAAGAACGGTGTTTCCTACACATACGGATCATATCTAGTTCTACTCTGCTTCTGAAACTGATTCAGACCACAGGTCCTCTAACATCCAATGCTTTACAGTTAAGAGCAAGAAACGTGTGAGCCTAGAACGATGTAGCTATGTTTGAGCTGAAATGTTACTGAGTTTACCTGAAAAGATGTCTTGCTTGTGGGAAGACACAGAGCTTGGGATTTAACTGCATTTCTGAAGGGAAATACAGAGCACAGTCTCATCCATGAAACACATCTGCTTTAGAGCAAGAAGCACGCTCTAGATTCTAGAGTCTCTAATAGAGCCAGCAACTTGAGTGTGCTCAGAAAAAAAGAACGGTGTTTCCTACACATACAGACCATATCTAGTTCAACTCTGCTTCTGAAAGTGATAGAAACCACAGGTCCTCTAACATCCAATGCTTTACACTTAAGAGCAAGAAACGTGGGAGCTTAGAACGATGTAGCTTAGTTTGAGCAGAAAGGTGACTGAGTTTACCTTAAACGAAGTCTTGCTTGTAGGAAGACACAGAGCCTGGGATTTAACTCCATTTCTGAAGGGAAACACACAGCACAGTTCTCATCCATGAAACATAGTCTGCTTTAGAGCAAGAAGCACGCTCTTGCTTTCTAGAATCTCTAATAGAGTAGGAAAGTGAGTGTGCTCAGAACAAAAGAACGGTGGTTCCTACACATACAGACCATATCTAGTTCAACTCTGCTTCTGAAATTGATAGAAACCACAGTTCTTCTAACAACCAATGCTTTTCATTTAAGAGCGAGAAACGTGTGAGCTACGTGAACGATGTAGTTTTGTTAGAGCTGAAAGGTAACTGAGTTTACCTGAACCGAAGTCTTGCTTGTAAAAAGACACAGAGCCTGAGATTTAACTCCATTTCTGAAGGGAAACACACAGCACAGTTCTCATGCATGAAACGCACTCTGCTTTAGAGCACAAAGCACACTCTTGCTTTCTAGAATCTCTAATAAAGCAAGAAACGTTAGTTTGGTTAGAAGAAAAGAACGGTGTTTCCTACACATACAGACCATATCTAGTTCAACTCTGCTTCTGAAACTGATACGAACCGTAGGTCCTCTAATATCCAATGCTTTACAGTTAAGAGCGAGAAACGTGTGAGCTTCGTGAATGATCTAGCTTAGTTTGAGCGGAATGGTGACTGAGTTTACCTGAAAAGATGTCTTGCTTGTAGGAGGACATAGAGCCTGGGATTTAACTACATTTCTGAAGGGAAACACACAGCACAGTTCTCATCCATGAAACATAGTCTGCTTTAGAGCAAGAAGCACGCTCTAGATTCTAGAGTCTCTAATAGAGCCAGAAACTTGAGTGTGCTCAGAAAAAAAGAACGGTGTTTCCTAGACATACAGACCATTGCTAGTTCAACTCTGCTTCTGAAACTGATACAAACCACAGGTCCTCTAATATCCAATGCTTTAGAGTTAAGAGCGAGAAATGAGTGAGCTTCGTGAACGATCTAGCTTTGTTTGAGCTGAAATGTAACTGAGTTTACCTGAAAAGATGTCTTGCTTGTAGGAAGACACAGAGCCTGGGATTTAACTAAATTTCTGCAGGGAAACACACAGCATAGTTCTCATCAATGAAACACAGTCTGCTTTAGAGCAAGAAGCATGGTCTTGTTTCTAGAGTCTCTAATAAAGCAGGAAACTTGAGTGTGCTCAGAACAAAAGAACGGTGGTTCCTACACCTACAGACCATATCCAGTTCAACTCTGCTTCTGAAACTGATATGAACCACAGGTCCTCTAATATCCAATGATTTACAGTTAAGAGCGAAAAACGTGTGAGCTTCGTGAATGATCTGGCTTTGTTTGAGCAAAAGGTGACTGAGTTTACCTGAAAAGATGTCTTGCTTGTAGGCAGACACAGAGCCTGGGATTTAACTCCATTTCAGAAGGGAAACACACAGCACAGTTCTCATCCATGAAACACACTCTGCTTTAGAGCAAGAAGCATGCTCTTGATTTCTAGAGTCTCTAATAGAGACAGAAACTTGAGTGTGCTCAGAAAAATGAATGGTGTTTCCTACACATACGGACCATTGCTAGTTCAACTCTGCTTCTGAAACTGATACACACCACAAGTCCTCTAAGATCCAGTGCTTTACAGTTAAGAGTGAGATACGAGTGAGCTTCGTGAACGATCTAGCTTTGTTTGAGCTGAAATGTGACTGATTTACCTGAAATAATGTCTTGCTTGGAAGAAGACACAGAGCCTGGGATTTAACTCCATTGCTGAAGGGAAACACACAGCACATTTCTCATCCATGAAACACAGTCTGCTTTAGAGCATGAAGAACGCTTTTGCTTTCTAGAATCTCTAATAAAGCGGAAACGTGTTTGGGGTTAGAAGAAAAAAACGGTGTTTCCTACACATACAGACCATATCTAGTTCAACTCTGCTTCTGAAAGTGATAGAAACCACAGTTCCTCTAACATCCAATGCTTTACACTTAAGAGCAAGAAACGTGGGAGCCTAAAACGATGTAGCTTTGTTTGAGCAGAAAGGTGACTGAGTTTACCTGAAAAGATGTCTTGCTTGTAGGCAGACATAGAGCCTGGGATTTAACTACATTTCTGAAGGGAAACACACAGCACAGTTCTCATCCATGAAACATAGTCTGGTTTAGAGCAAGAAGCACGCTCCAGATTCTAGAGTCTCTAATAGAGCCAGAAACTTGAGTGTGCTCAGAAAAAAAGAACGGTGTTTCCTAAACATATGGACCTTTGCTAGTTCAACTCTGCTTCTGAAACTGATACAAACCACAGGTCCTCTAATATCCAATGCTTTACAGTTAAGAGCGAGAAACGTGTGAGCCTAGAATGATGGAGCATTGTTTGAGCTGAAAGGTGACAGAGTTTACCTTAAACGAAGTCTTGCTTGTAGGAAAACACAGAGCCTGGGTTTTAACTCCATTTCTGAAGGGAAACACACAGCACAGTTCTCATCCATGAAACATAGTCTGCTTTAGAGAAAGAAGCACGCTCTTGCTTTCTAGAATCTCTAATAGAGTAGGAAACGTGAGTGTGCTCAGAACAAAAGACGGTGGCTCCTACACATACAGTCCATATCTAGTTCAACTCTGCTTCTGAAAGTGATAGAAACCACTGTTCTTCTAACATCCAATGCTTTTCATTTAAGAGCGAGAAACGTGTGAGGTACATGAACGAAGTAGTTTTGTTTGAGCTGAAAGGTAACTGAGTTTACCTGAACAGAAATCTTGCTTGTAGAAAGACAGAGAGCCTGAGATTTAACTCCATTTCTGAAGGGAAACACACAGCACAGTTCTCATCCATGAAACACAGTCTGCTTTAGAGCAAGAAGCATGGTCTTGATTTCCAGAGTCTCTAATAGAGGCAGAAACTTGAGTGTGCTCAGAAAAATGAACGGTGTTTCCTACACATACGGACCATTGCTAGTTCAACTCTGCTTCTGAAACTGATACACACCACAGGTCCTCTATTATCCAATGCTTTAGAGTTAAGAGCGAGAAAACAGTGAGCTTTGTGAACGATCTAGCTTTGTTTGAGCTGAAATGTGACTGAGTTTACCTGAAAAGATGTCTTGCTTGTAGGAAAACACAGAGCCTGGGATTTAACTCCATTTCTGCAGGGAAACACACAGCATAGTTCTCATCAAAGAAACACAGTCTGCTTTAGAGCAAGAAGCACGGTCTTGTTTCTAGAGTCTCTAATACAGCATGAAACATGAGTGTGCTCAGAACAAAAGAACAGTGGTTCCTACACATACAGACCATATCTAGTTCAACTGTGCTTCTGAAAGTGATAGAAACCACAGTTCCTCTAACATCCAATGCTTTACAATTAAGAGCAAGAAATGTGGGAGCATAGATTGATGTAGCTTTGTTTGAGCAGAAAGGTGACTGAGTTTACCTTAAACGAACTCTTGCTTGTAGGAAGACACAGAGCCTGGGATTTAACTCCATTTCTGAAGGGAAACACACAGCACAGTTCTAATCCATTAAACAGAGTCTGCTTTAGAGCAAGAAGCACGCTCTTGCTTTCTCGAATCTCTAATAGAGTAGGAAACGTGAGTGTGCTCAGAACAAAAGAACGGTGGTTCCTACACATACAGACCATATCTAGTTCAACTCTGCTTCTGAAACTGATACAAACCACAGGTCCTCTAATATCCAATGCTTTAGAGTTAAGAGCGAGAAACGAGTGAGCTTCGTGAACGATCTAGCTTTGTTTGAGCTGAAAGGTAACTGAGTTTACTTGAACCGAAGTATTGCTTGTAGAAAGACACAGAGCCTGAGATTTAACTCCACTTCTGAAGTGAAACACACAGCACAGTTCTCATCCATGAAACATAGTCTGGTTTAGAGCAAGAAGCACGCTCTAGATTCTAGAGTCTCTAATACAGCATGAAACGTGAGTGTGCTCAGAACAAAAGAACGTTGGTTCCTACACATATAGACCATATCTAGTTCAACTCTGCTTCTGAAACTGATACAGACCACAGATCCTCTAACATCCAATGCTTTACAGTTAAGAGCAAGATACGTGTGAGCCTAGAACGATGTAGCTTTGTTTGAGCTGAAAGGTGACTGAGTTTTCCTTAAACGAAGTCTTGCTTGTAGGAAGACACAGAGACTGGGATTTAACTCCAGTTCTGAAGGGAAACACAATGCACAGTTCTCATCCATGAAACACACTCTTCTTTAGGAGCAAGAAGCACACTCTTGTTTTTTAGAATCTCTAATAAAGCAGGTAAAGTGAGTGTGGTCCGAAAAAAGAACGGTGTTTCCTACACATACAGACCATATCTAGTTCTACTCTGCTTCTGAAACTGGTACCAACCACAGGTCCTCTAATATCCAGTGCTTTACAGTTAAGAGTGAGAAACGAGTGAGATTCGTGAACGATCTAGCTTTGTTTGAGCTGAAATGTGACTGAGTTTACCTGAAAAGATGTCTTGCTTGTGGGAAGACACAGAGCTTGGGATTTAACTGCATTTCTGAAGGGAAATACACAGCACAGTCTCATCCATGAAACACATCTGCTATAGAGCAAGAAGCACGCTCTAGATTCTAGAGTCTCTAATAGAGCCAGAAACTTGAGTGTGCTCAGAAAAAAAGAACGGTGTTTCCTAAACATATGGACCATTGCTAGTTCAACTCTGCTTCTGAAACTGATACAAACCACAGGTCCTCTAATATCCAATGCTTTACAGTTAAGAGCGAGAAACGTGTGAGCCTAGAACGATGTAGCATTGTTTGAGCTGAAAGGTGACAGAGTTTACCTTAAACGAAGTCTTGCTTGTAGAAAGACACAGAGCCTGGGTTTTAAAACCATTTCTGAAGGGAAACACACAGCATAGATCTCAGCCATGAAACACAGTCTGCTTTAGAGCAAGAAACACGGCCTTGCTTTCTAGAGTCTCTAATACAGTAGGAAACGTGAGTGTGCTCAGAACAAAAGAACGGTGGTTCCTACACATACAGACCATATCCAGTTCAACTCTGCTCCTGAAACTGATATGAACCACAGGTCCTCTAATATCCAATGATTTACAGTTAAGAGCGAAAAACATGTGAGCTTCGTGAATGATCTAGCTTTGTTTGAGTAAAAGGTGACTGTGTTTACCTGAAAAGATGTCTTGCTTGTAGGCAGACACAGAGCCTGGTATTTAACTCCATTTCTGAAGGGAAACACACAGCACAGTTCTCATCCATGAAACACACTGTGCTTTAGATCAAGAAGCACTCTCTTGATGTCTAGAGTCTCTAATAGAGCCAGAAACTTGAGTGAGCTCAGAAAAAAAGAACGGTGTTTCCTACACATACAGACCATATCTAGTTCAACTCTGCTTCTGAAACTGATACAAACCACAGGTCCTCTAATATCCAGTGCTTTACATTTATGAGTGAGATACGAGTGAGCTTCATGAACGATCTAGCTTTGTTTGAGCTGAAATGTGTCTGAGTTTACCTGAAAAAATGTCTTGCTTGTAAGAAGACACAGAGCCTGGGATTTAACTCCATTTCTGAAGGGAAACACACAGCACAGTTCTCATTCATGAAAAATAGTCTGCTTTAGAGCAAAAAGCACGCTCCAGATTCTAGAGTCTCTAATAGAGCCAGAAACTTGAGTGTGCTCAGAAAAAAAGAACGGTGTTTTCGAAACATATGGACCATTGCTAGTTCAACTCTGCTTCTGAAACTGATACAAACCACAGGTCCTCTAATATCCAATGCTTTACAGTTAAGAGCGAGAAACGTGTGAGCCTAGAACGATGTAGCATTATTTGAGCTGAAAGGTGACAGAGTTTACCTTAAACGAAGTCTTGCTTGTAGGAAAACACAGAGCCTGGGTTTTAACTCCATTTCTGAAGGGAAACACACAGCACAGTTCTCATCCATGAAACACAGTCTGCTTTAGAGCAATAAGCCGGTCTTGCTTTCTAGAATCTATAATAGAGTAGGAAACGTGAGTGTGCTCAGAACAAAAGAACGGTGGTTCCTACACATACAGTCCATATCTAGTTCAACTCTGCTTCTGAAAGTGATAGAAACCACAGTTCTTCTAACATCCAATGCTTTTCATTTAAGAGCGAAAAACGTGTGAGGTACATGAACGAAGTAGTTTTGTTTGAGCTGAAAGGTAACTGAGTTTACCTGAACCGAAATCTTGCTTGTAGAAAGACACAGAGCCTGAGATTTAACTCCATTTCTGAAGGGAAACACACAGGACAGTTCTCATCCATGAAACACAGTCTGCTTTAGAGCAAGAAGCACGGTCTTGTTTCTGGAGTCTCTAATACAGCAGGTAAAGTGAGTGTGGTCCGAAAAAAGAACGGTGTTTCCTACACATACGGATCATATCTAGTTCTACTCTGCTTCTGAAACTGATTCAGACCACAGGTCCTCTAACATCCAATGCTTTACAGTTAAGAGCAAGAAACGTGTGAGCCTAGAACGATGTAGCTATGTTTGAGCTGAAATGTTACTGAGTTTACCTGAAAAGATGTCTTGCTTGTGGGAAGACACAGAGCTTGGGATTTAACTGCATTTCTGAAGGGAAATACAGAGCACAGTCTCATCCATGAAACACATCTGCTTTAGAGCAAGAAGCACGCTCTAGATTCTAGAGTCTCTAATAGAGCCAGCAACTTGAGTGTGCTCAGAAAAAAAGAACGGTGTTTCCCACACATACAGACCATATCTAGTTCAACTCTGCTTCTGAAAGTGATAGAAACCACAGGTCCTCTAACATCCAATGCTTTACACTTAAGAGCAAGAAACGTGGGAGCTTAGAACGATGTAGCTTTGTTTGAGCAGAAAGGTGACTGAGTTTACCTTAAACGAAGTCTTGCTTGTAGGAAGACACAGAGCCTGGGATTTAACTCCATTTCTGAAGGGAAACACACAGCACAGTTCTCATCCATGAAACATAGTCTGCTTTAGAGCAAGAAGCACGCTCTTGCTTTCTAGAATCTCTAATAGAGTAGGAAAGTGAGTGTGCTCAGAACAAAAGAACGGTGGTTCCTACACATACAGACCATATCTAGTTCAACTCTGCTTCTGAAATTGATAGAAACCACAGTTCTTCTAACAACCAATGCTTTTCATTTAAGAGCAAGAAACGTGTGAGCTACGTGAACGATGTAGTTTTGTTAGAGCTGAAAGGTAACTGAGTTTACCTGAACCGAAGTCTTGCTTGTAAAAAGACACAGAGCCTGAGATTTAACTCCATTTCTGAAGGGAAACACACAGCACAGTTCTCATGCATGAAACGCACTCTGCTTTAGAGCACAAAGCACACTCTTGCTTTCTAGAATCTCTAATAAAGCAAGAAACGTTAGTTTGGTTAGAAGAAAAGAACGGTGTTTCCTACACATACAGACCATATCTAGTTCAACTCTGCTTCTGAAACTGATACGAACCGTAGGTCCTCTAATATCCAATGCTTTACAGTTAAGAGCGAGAAACGTGTGAGCTTCGTGAATGATCTAGCTTAGTTTGAGCGGAATGGTGACTGAGTTTACCTGAAAAGATGTCTTGCTTGTGGGAAGACAGTTAAGAGCAAGAAACGTGTGAGCCTAGAACGTTGTAGCATTGTTTGAGCTGAAAGGTGACAGAGTTTACCTTAAACGAAGTCTTGCTTGTAGGAAAACACAGAGCCTGGGTTTTAACTCCATTTCTGAAGGGAAACATACAGCAGAGTTCTCATCCATGAAACACAGTCTGCTTTAGAGCAAGAAGCACGGTCTTGCTTTCTAGAATCTCTAATAGAGTAGGAAACGTGAGTGTGCTCAGAACAAAAGAACGGTGGTTCCTACACATACAGTCCATATCTAGTTCAACTCTGCTTCTGAAAGTGATAGAAACCACAGTTCTTCTAACATCCAATGCTTTTCATTTAAGAGCGAGAAACTTGTGAGTTACATGAACGAAGTAGTTTTGTTTGAGCTGAAAGGTAACTGAGTTTACCTGAACCGAAATCTTGCTTGTAGAAAGACACAGAGCCTGAGATTTAACTCCATTTCTGAAGGGAAACACACAGCACAGTTCTCATCCATGAAACACAGTCTGCTTTAGAGCAAGAAGCATGGTCTTCATTTCTAGAGTCTCTAATAGAGCCAGAAACTTGAGTGTGCTCAGAAAAAAAGAACGGTGTTTCATAGACATACAGACCATTGCTAGTTCAACTCTGCTTCTGACACTGATACAAACCACAGGTCCTCTAACATCCAATGCTTTACACTTAAGAGCAACAAACGTGGGAGCCTAGAACGATGTAGCTTTGTTTGAGCAGAAAGGTGACTGAGTTTACCTTAAACGAAGTCTTCCTTGTAGGAAGACACAGAGCCTGGGATTTAACTCCATTTCTGAAGGGAAACACACAGCACAGTTCTCATCCATTAAACATAGTCTGCTTTAGAGCAAGAAGCACGCTCTTGCTTTCTAGAATCTCTAATAGAGTAGGAAACATGAGTGTGCTCAGAACAAAAGAACGCTGGATCCTACATGTACAGACCATATCTAGTTCAACTCTGCTTCTGAAATTGATAGAAACCACAGTTCTTCTAACAACCAATGCTTTTCATTTAAGAGCGAGAAACGTGTGAGGTACATGAACGAAGTAGTTTTGTTTGAGCTGAAAGGTAACTGAGTTTACCTGAAAAGATGTCTTTCTGGTAGGCAGACATAGAGCCTGGGATTTAACTACATTTCTGAAGGGAAACACACAACACAGTTCTCATCCATGAAACATAGTCTGCTTTAGAGCAAGAAGCACACTCTAGATTCTAGAGTCTCTAATAGAGCCAGAAACTTGAGTGTGCTCAGAAAAAAAGAACGGTGTTTCCTAAACATATGGACCATTGCTAGTTCAACTCTGCTTCTGAAACTGATACAAACCACAGGTCCTCTAATATCCAATGCTTTACAGTTAAGAGCGAGAAAGGTGTGAGCCTAGAACGATGTAGCATTGTTTGAGCTGAAAGGTGACAGAGTTTACCTTAAACGAATTCTTGCTTGTAGGAAAACACAGAGCCTGGGTTTTAACTCCATTTCTGAAGGGAAACACACAGCACAGTTCTCATCCATGAAACACAGTCTGCTTTAGAGCAAGAAGCACGCTCTTGCTTTCTAGAATCTCTAATAGAGTAGGAAACGTGAGTGTGCTCAGAACAAAAGAACGGTGGTTCCTACACATACAGTCCATATCTAGTTCAACTCTGCTTCTGAAAGTGATAGAAACCACAGTTCTTCTAACATCCAATGCTTTTCATTTAAGAGCGAGAAACTTGTGAGTTACATGAATGAAGTAGTTTTGTTTGAGCTGAAAGGTAACTGAGTTTACCTGAACCGAAATCTTGCTTGTAGAAAGACACAGAGCCTGAGATTTAACTCCATTTCTGAAGGAAACACACAGCACAGTTCTCATCCATGAAACACAGTCTGCTTTAGAGCAAGAAGCATGGTCTTCATTTCTAGAGTCTCTAATAAAGCCAGAAACTTGAGTGTGCTCAGAAAAAAAGAACGGTGTTTCCTACACATATGGACCATTGCTAGTTCAACTCTGCCTCTGAAACTGATACAAACCACAGGTCCTCTAATATCCAATGCTTTAGAGTTAAGTGCGATAAAAGAGTGAGCTTCGTGAACGATCTAGCATTGTTTGAGCTGAAAGGTGACTGACTTTACCTTAAACGAAGTCTTGCTTTTAGAAAGACACAGAGCCTGGGATTTAACTGCATTTCAGAAGGGAAAAACACAGTATAGATATCATCCATGAAACACAGTCTGCTTTAGAGCAAGAAGCACGGCCTTGCTTTCTAGAATCTCTAATACAGTAGGAAACGTGAGTGTGCTCAGAACAAAAGAACGGTGGTTCCTACACATACCGACCATATCCAGTTCAACTCTGCTTCTGAAACTGATATGAACCACAGGTCCTCTAATATCCCATGATTTACAGTTAAGAGCGGAAAAACGTGTGAGCTTCGTGAATGATCTAGCTTTGTTTGAGTAAAAGGTGACTGAGTTTACCTGAAAAGATGTCTTGCTTGTAGGCAGACACAGAGCCTGGGATTTAACTCCATTTCTGAAGGGAAACACACAGCACAGTTCTCATCCATGAAACACACTGTGCTTTAGATCAAGAAGCACTCTCTTGATGTCTAGAGTCTCTAATAGAGCCAGAAACTTGAGTGAGCTAAAAAAAAAGAACGGTGTTTCCTACACATACGGACCATTGCTAGTTCAACTCTGCTTCTGAAACTGATACAAACCACAGGTCCTCTAATATCCAGTGCTTTACATTTAAGAGTGAGATACGAGTGAGCTTCGTGAACGAGCTAGCTTTGTTTGAGCTGAAATGTGACTGAGTTTACCTGAAAAGATGTCTTGCTTGTAGGCAGACACAGAGCCTGGGATTTAACTCCATTTCTGAAGGGAAACACACAGCACAGTCTCATCCATGAAACACAGTCTGCTTTAGAGCATGAAGCATGCTGTTGCTTTCTAGAATCTCTAATAATGCGGAAACGTGTTTGTGGTTAGAAGAAAAGAACGGTGTTTCCTACACATACATACCATATCTAGCTCAACTCTGCTTCTGAAAGTGATAGAAACCACAGTTCCTCTAACATCCAATGATTTACACTTAAGAGCAAGAAACGTGGGAGCCTAGAACGATGTAGCTTTGTTTGAGCAGAAAGGTGACTGTGTTTATCTTAAACGAAGTCTTGCTTGTAGGAAGACACAGAGCCTGGGATTTAACTCCATTTCTGAAGGGAAACACACAGCACAGTTCTCATCCATGAAACATAGTCTGCTTTAGAGCAAGAAGCACGCTCTTGCTTTCTAGAATCTCTAATAGAGTATGAAACGTAAGTGTGCTCAGAACAAAAGAACGGTGTTTCCTACACATACAGACCATATCTAGTTCAACTCTGCTTCTGAAATTGATAGAAACCACTGTTCTTCTAACAACCAATGCTTTCGATTTAAGAGCGAGAAACGTGTGAGCTTCGTGAACGATGTAGTTTTGTTTGAGCTGAAAGATAACTGAGTGTACCTGAACCGAAGTCTTGCTTGTAGAAAGACACAGAGCCTGAGATTTAACGCCGTTTCTGAAGGGAAACACACAGCACCGTTCTCATGCATGAAACACACTCTGCTTTAGAGCAAGAAGCATGGTCTTGATTTCTAGAGTCTCTAATAGAGCCAGAAACTTGAGTATGCTCAGAAAAAAAGAACGGTGTTTCCTAGACATACAGACCATTGCTAGTTCCAATCTGCTTCTGAAACTGATACAAACCACAGGTCCTCTAACATCCAATGCTTTACAGTTAAGAGCAAGTAACATGTGAGCCTAGAACGATGTAGCTTTGTTTGAGCTGAAAGTTGACTGAGTTTACCTTAAATGAAATCTTGCTTGTAGGAAGACAAAGAGCCTGGGATTTAACTCGATTTCTGAAGGGAAACACACCGCACAGTTCTCAACCATGTAACACACTCTTCTTTAGAGCACGAAGCAAGCTCTTAGTTTCTAGACTCTAATAAAGCAGGAAACGTGAGTGTGGTCAGAAGAAAAGAACGGTGTTTCCTACACATACAGACCATATCTAGTTCAACTCTGCTTCTGAAACTGATACGAACCACAGGTCCTCTAATATCCAATGATTTACAGTTAAGAGCGAGAAACGTGTGAGCTTTGTGAATGATATAGCGTTGTTTGAGCTAACAGGTGACTGAGTTTACCTGAAAAGTTGTCTTGCTTGTTGGCAGACCCAGAGCATGGGATTTAACTCCATTTCTGAAGGGAAACACACAGCACAGTTCTCATCCATGAAACACACTCTGCTTTAGAGCAAGAAGCATGCTCTTGATTACTAGAGTCTCTAATAGAGGCAGAAATTTGAGTGTGCTCAGAAAAATGAACGGTGTTTCCTACACATACGGACCATTGCTAGTTCAACTCTGCTTCTGAAACTGATACAAACCACAGGTCCTCTAATATCCAATGCTTTAGAGTTAAGATCGAGAAACCAGTGAGCTTTGTGAGCGATCTAGCTTTGTTTGAGCTGAAATGTGACTGAGTTTACCTGAAAAGATGTCTTGCTTGTAGGAAGACACAGAGCCTGGGATTTAACTCCATTTCTGAAGGGAAACACACAGCATAGTTCTCATCAATGAAACACACTCTGCTTTAGAGCAAGAAGCACGGTCTTGTTTCTAGAGTCTCTAATACAGCAGGAAAAGTGAGTGTGCTCAGAACAAAAGAACGGTGGTTCCTTACATATAGACCATATCTAGTTCAACTCTGCTTCTGAAACTGATACAAACCACAGGTCCTCTAATATCCAATGCTTTACAGTTAAGAGCAAGAAACGTGTGAGCCTAGAACGTTGTAGCATTGTTTGAGCTGAAAGGTGACAGAGTTTACCTTAAACGAAGTCTTGCTTGTAGGAAAACACAGAGCCTGGGTTTTAACTCCATTTCTGAAGGGAAACATACAGCAGAGTTCTCATCCATGAAACACAGTCTGCTTTAGAGCAAGAAGTACGGTCTTGCTTTCTAGAATCTCTAATAGAGTAGGAAACGTGAGTGTGCTCAGAACAAAAGAACGGTGGTTCCTACACATACAGTCCATATCTAGTTCAACTCTGCTTCTGAAAGTGATAGAAACCACAGTTCTTCTAACATCCAATGCTTTTCATTTAAGAGCGAGAAACTTGTGAGTTACATGAACGAAGTAGTTTTGTTTGAGCTGAAAGGTAACTGAGTTTACCTGAACCGAAATCTTGCTTGTAGAAAGACACAGAGCCTGAGATTTAACTCCATTTCTGAAGGGAAACACACAGCACAGTTCTCATCCATGAAACACAGTCTGCTTTAGAGCAAGAAGCATGGTCTTCATTTCTAGAGTCTCTAATAGAGCCAGAAACTTGAGTGTGCTCAGAAAAAAAGAACGGTGTTTCATAGACATACAGACCATTGCTAGTTCAACTCTGCTTCTGACACTGATACAAACCACAGGTCCTCTAACATCCAATGCTTTACACTTAAGAGCAACAAACGTGGGAGCCTAGAACGATGTAGCTTTGTTTGAGCAGAAAGGTGACTGAGTTTACCTTAAACGAAGTCTTCCTTGTAGGAAGACACAGAGCCTGGGATTTAACTCCATTTCTGAAGGGAAACACACAGCACAGTTCTCATCCATTAAACATTGTCTGCTTTAGAGCAAGAAGCACGCTCTTGCTTTCTAGAATCTCTAATAGAGTAGGAAACGTGAGTGTGCTCAGAACAAAAGAACGCTGGATCCTACACGTACAGACCATATCTAGTTCAACTCTGCTTCTGAAATTGATAGAAACCACAGTTCTTCTAACAACCAATGCTTTTCATTTAAGAGCGAGAAACGTGTGAGGTACATGAACGAAGTAGTTTTGTTTGAGCTGAAAGGTAACTGAGTTTACCTGAAAAGATGTCTTTCTGGTAGGCAGACATAGAGCCTGGGATTTAACTACATTTCTGAAGGGAAACACACAACACAGTTCTCATCCATGAAACATAGTCTGCTTTAGAGCAAGAAGCACACTCTAGATTCTAGAGTCTCTAATAGAGCCAGAAACTTGAGTGTGCTCAGAAAAAAAGAACGGTGTTTCCTAAACATATGGACCATTGCTAGTTCAACTCTGCTTCTGAAACTGATACAAACCACAGGTCCTCTAATATCCAATGCTTTACAGTTAAGAGCGAGAAAGGTGTGAGCCTAGAACGATGTAGCATTGTTTGAGCTGAAAGGTGACAGAGTTTACCTTAAACGAAGTCTTGCTTGTAGGAAAACACAGAGCCTGGGTTTTAACTCCATTTCTGAAGGGAAACACACAGCACAGTTCTCATCCATGAAACACAGTCTGCTTTAGAGCAAGAAGCACGCTCTTGCTTTCTAGAATCTCTAATAGAGTAGGAAACGTGAGTGTGCTCAGAACAAAAGAACGGTGGTTCCTACACATACAGTCCATATCTAGTTCAACTCTGCTTCTGAAAGTGATAGAAACCACAGTTCTTCTAACATCCAATACTTTTCATTTAAGAGCGAGAAACTTGTGAGTTACATGAACGAAGTAGTTTTGTTTGAGCTGAAAGGTAACTGAGTTTACCTGAACCGAAATCTTGCTTGTAGAAAGACACAGAGCCTGAGATTTAACTCCATTTCTGAAGGAAACACACAGCACAGTTCTCATCCATGAAACACAGTCTGCTTTAGAGCAAGAAGCATGGTCTTCATTTCTAGAGTCTCTAATAAAGCCAGAAACTTGAGTGTGCTCAGAAAAAAAGAACGGTGTTTCCTACACATATGGACCATTGCTAGTTCAACTCTGCCTTTGAAACTGATACAAACCACAGGTCCTCTAATATCCAATGCTTTAGAGTTAAGTGCGATAAAAGAGTGAGCTTCGTGAACGATCTAGCATTGTTTGAGCTGAAAGGTGACTGACTTTACCTTAAACGAAGTCTTGCTTGTAGAAAGACACAGAGCCTGGGATTTAACCGCATTTCAGAAGGGAAAAACACAGTATAGATATCATCCATGAAACACAGTCTGCTTTAGAGCAAGAAGCACGGCCTTGCTTTCTAGAATCTCTAATACAGTAGGAAACGTGAGTGTGCTCAGAACAAAAGAACGGTGGTTCCTACACATACCGACCATATCCAGTTCAACTCTGCTTCTGAAACTGATATGAACCACAGGTCCTCTAATATCCCATGATTTACAGTTAAGAGCGGAAAAACATGTGAGCTTCGTGAATGATCTAGCTTTGTTTGAGTAAAAGGTGACTGAGTTTACCTGAAAAGATGTCTTGCTTGTAGGCAGACACAGAGCCTGGGATTTAACTCCATTTCTGAAGGGAAACACACAGCACAGTTCTCATCCATGAAACACACTGTGCTTTAGATCAAGAAGCACTCTCTTGATGTCTAGAGTCTCTAATAGAGCCAGAAACTTGAGTGAGCTAAAAAAAAAGAACGGTGTTTCCTACACATACGGACCATTGCTAGTTCAACTCTGCTTCTGAAACTGATACAAACCACAGGTCCTCTAATATCCAGTGCTTTACATTTAAGAGTGAGATACGAGTGAGCTTCGTGAACGAGCTAGCTTTGTTTGAGCTGAAATGTGACTGAGTTTACCTGAAAAGATGTCTTGCTTGTAGGCAGACACAGAGCCTGGGATTTAACTCCATTTCTGAAGGGAAACACACAGCACAGTCTCATCCATGAAACACAGTCTGCTTTAGAGCATGAAGCATGCTGTTGCTTTCTAGAATCTCTAATAATGCGGAAACGTGTTTGTGGTTAGAAGAAAAGAACGGTGTTTCCTACACATACATACCATATCTAGCTCAACTCTGCTTCTGAAAGTGATAGAAACCACAGTTCCTCTAACATCCAATGATTTACACTTAAGAGCAAGAAACGTGGGAGCCTAGAACGATGTAGCTTTGTTTGAGCAGAAAGGTGACTGTGTTTATCTTAAACGAAGTCTTGCTTGTAGGAAGACACAGAGCCTGGGATTTAACTCCATTTCTGAAGGGAAACACACAGCACAGTTCTCATCCATGAAACATAGTCTGCTTTAGAGCAAGAAGCACGCTCTTGCTTTCTAGAATCTCTAATAGAGTATGAAACGTAAGTGTGCTCAGAACAAAAGAACGGTGTTTCCTACACATACAGACCATATCTAGTTCAACTCTGCTTCTGAAATTGATAGAAACCACTGTTCTTCTAACAACCAATGCTTTCGATTTAAGAGCGAGAAACGTGTGAGCTTCGTGAACGATGTAGTTTTGTTTGAGCTGAAAGATAACTGAGTGTACCTGAACCGAAGTCTTGCTTGTAGAAAGACACAGAGCCTGAGATTTAACGCCGTTTCTGAAGGGAAACACACAGCACCGTTCTCATGCATGAAACACACTCTGCTTTAGAGCAAGAAGCATGGTCTTGATTTCTAGAGTCTCTAATAGAGCCAGAAACTTGAGTATGCTCAGAAAAAAAGAACGGTGTTTCCTAGACATACAGACCATTGCTAGTTCCAATCTGCTTCTGAAACTGATACAAACCACAGGTCCTCTAACATCCAATGCTTTACAGTTAAGAGCAAGTAACATGTGAGCCTAGAACGATGTAGCTTTGTTTGAGCTGAAAGTTGACTGAGTTTACCTTAAATGAAATCTTGCTTGTAGGAAGACAAAGAGCCTGGGATTTAACTCGATTTCTGAAGGGAAACACACCGCACAGTTCTCAACCATGTAACACACTCTTCTTTAGAGCACGAAGCAAGCTCTTAGTTTCTAGACTCTAATAAAGCAGGAAACGTGAGTGTGGTCAGAAGAAAAGAACGGTGTTTCCTACACATACAGACCATATCTAGTTCAACTCTGCTTCTGAAACTGATACGAACCACAGGTCCTCTAATATCCAATGATTTACAGTTAAGAGCGAGAAACGTGTGAGCTTTGTGAATGATATAGCGTTGTTTGAGCTAACAGGTGACTGAGTTTACCTGAAAAGTTGTCTTGCTTGTTGGCAGACCCAGAGCATGGGATTTAACTCCATTTCTGAAGGGAAACACACAGCACAGTTCTCATCCATGAAACACACTCTGCTTTAGAGCAAGAAGCATGCTCTTGATTACTAGAGTCTCTAATAGAGGCAGAAATTTGAGTGTGCTCAGAAAAATGAACGGTGTTTCCTACACATACGGACCATTGCTAGTTCAACTCTGCTTCTGAAACTGATACAAACCACAGGTCCTCTAATATCCAATGCTTTAGAGTTAAGATCGAGAAACCAGTGAGCTTTGTGAGCGATCTAGCTTTGTTTGAGCTGAAATGTGACTGAGTTTACCTGAAAAGATGTCTTGCTTGTAGGAAGACACAGAGCCTGGGATTTAACTCCATTTCTGAAGGGAAACACACAGCATAGTTCTCATCAATGAAACACACTCTGCTTTAGAGCAAGAAGCACGGTCTTGTTTCTAGAGTCTCTAATACAGCAGGAAAAGTGAGTGTGCTCAGAACAAAAGAACGGTGGTTCCTTACATATAGACCATATCTAGTTCAACTCTGCTTCTGAAACTGATACAAACCACAGGTCCTCTAATATCCAATGCTTTAGAGTTAAGTGCGATAAAAGAGTGAGCTTCGTGAACGATCTAGCATTGTTTGAGCTGAAAGGTGACTGACTTTACCTTAAACGAAGTCTTGCTTGTAGAAAGACACAGAGCCTGGGATTTAACTGCATTTCAGAAGGGAAAAACACAGTATAGATATCATCCATGAAACACAGTCTGCTTTAGAGCAAGAAGCACGGCCTTGCTTTCTAGAATCACTAATACAGTAGGAAACGTGAGTGTGCTCAGAACAAAAGAACGGTGGTTCCTACACATACGGACCATTGCTAGTTCAACTCTGCTTCTGAAACTGATACAAACCACAGGTCCTCTAATATCCAGTGCTTTACATTTAAGAGTGAGATACGAGTGAGCTTCGTGAATGATCTAGCTTTGTTTGAGTAAAAGGTGACTGAGTTTACCTGAAAAGATGTCTTGCTTGTAGGCAGACACAGAGCCTGGAATTTAACTCCATTTCTGAAGGGAAACACACAGCACAGTTCTCATCCATGAAACACACTGTGCTTTAGATCAAGAAGCACTCTCTTGATGTCTAGAGTCTCTAATAGAGCCAGAAACTTGAGTGAGCTAAAAAAAAAGAACGGTGTTTCCTACACATACGGACCATTGCTAGTTCAACTCTGCTTCTGAAACTGATACAAACCACAGGTCCTCTAATATCCAGTGCTTTACATTTAAGAGTGAGATACGAGTGAGCTTCGTGAACGAGCTAGCTTTGTTTGAGCTGAAATGTGACTGAGTTTACCTGAAAAGATGTCTTGCTTGTAGGCAGACACAGAGCCTGGGATTTAACTCCATTTCTGAAGGGAAACACACAGCACAGTCTCATCCATGAAACACAGTCTGCTTTAGAGCATGAAGCATGCTGTTGCTTTCTAGAATCTCTAATAATGCGGAAACGTGTTTGTGGTTAGAAGAAAAGAACGGTGTTTCCTACACATACATACCATATCTAGCTCAACTCTGCTTCTGAAAGTGATAGAAACCACAGTTCCTCTAACATCCAATGATTTACACTTAAGAGCAAGAAACGTGGGAGCCTAGAACGATGTAGCTTTGTTTGAGCAGAAAGGTGACTGTGTTTATCTTAAACGAAGTCTTGCTTGTAGGAAGACACAGAGCCTGGGATTTAACTCCATTTCTGAAGGGAAACACACAGCACAGTTCTCATCCATGAAACATAGTCTGCTTTAGAGCAAGAAGCACGCTCTTGCTTTCTAGAATCTCTAATAGAGTATGAAACGTAAGTGTGCTCAGAACAAAAGAACGGTGTTTCCTACACATACAGACCATATCTAGTTCAACTCTGCTTCTGAAATTGATAGAAACCACTGTTCTTCTAACAACCAATGCTTTCGATTTAAGAGCGAGAAACGTGTGAGCTTCGTGAACGATGTAGTTTTGTTTGAGCTGAAAGATAACTGAGTGTACCTGAACCGAAGTCTTGCTTGTAGAAAGACACAGAGCCTGAGATTTAACGCCGTTTCTGAAGGGAAACACACAGCACCGTTCTCATGCATGAAACACACTCTGCTTTAGAGCAAGAAGCATGGTCTTGATTTCTAGAGTCTCTAATAGAGCCAGAAACTTGAGTATGCTCAGAAAAAAAGAACGGTGTTTCCTAGACATACAGACCATTGCTAGTTCCAATCTGCTTCTGAAACTGATACAAACCACAGGTCCTCTAACATCCAATGCTTTACAGTTAAGAGCAAGTAACATGTGAGCCTAGAACGATGTAGCTTTGTTTGAGCTGAAAGTTGACTGAGTTTACCTTAAATGAAATCTTGCTTGTAGGAAGACAAAGAGCCTGGGATTTAACTCGATTTCTGAAGGGAAACACACCGCACAGTTCTCAACCATGTAACACACTCTTCTTTAGAGCACGAAGCAAGCTCTTAGTTTCTAGACTCTAATAAAGCAGGAATCGTGAGTGTGGTCAGAAGAAAAGAACGGTGTTTCCTACACATACAGACCATATCTAGTTCAACTCTGCTTCTGAAACTGATACGAACCACAGGTCCTCTAATATCCAATGATTTACAGTTAAGAGCGAGAAACGTGTGAGCTTTGTGAATGATATAGCGTTGTTTGAGCTAACAGGTGACTGAGTTTACCTGAAAAGTTGTCTTGCTTGTTGGCAGACCCAGAGCATGGGATTTAACTCCATTTCTGAAGGGAAACACACAGCACAGTTCTCATCCATGAAACACACTCTGCTTTAGAGCAAGAAGCATGCTCTTGATTACTAGAGTCTCTAATAGAGGCAGAAATTTGAGTGTGCTCAGAAAAATGAACGGTGTTTCCTACACATACGGACCATTGCTAGTTCAACTCTGCTTCTGAAACTGATACAAACCACAGGTCCTCTAATATCCAATGCTTTAGAGTTAAGATCGAGAAACCAGTGAGCTTTGTGAGCGATCTAGCTTTGTTTGAGCTGAAATGTGACTGAGTTTACCTGAAAAGATGTCTTGCTTGTAGGAAGACACAGAGCCTGGGATTTAACTCCATTTCTGAAGGGAAACACACAGCATAGTTCTCATCAATGAAACACACTCTGCTTTAGAGCAAGAAGCACGGTCTTGTTTCTAGAGTCTCTAATACAGCAGGAAAAGTGAGTGTGCTCAGAACAAAAGAACGGTGGTTCCTTACATATAGACCATATCTAGTTCAACTCTGCTTCTGAAACTGATACAAACCACAGGTCCTCTAATATCCAATGCTTTAGAGTTAAGTGCGATAAAAGAGTGAGCTTCGTGAACGATCTAGCATTGTTTGAGCTGAAAGGTGACTGACTTTACCTTAAACGAAGTCTTGCTTGTAGAAAGACACAGAGCCTGGGATTTAACTGCATTTCAGAAGGGAAAAACACAGTATAGATATCATCCATGAAACACAGTCTGCTTTAGAGCAAGAAGCACGGCCTTGCTTTCTAGAATCTCTAATACAGTAGGAAACGTGAGTGTGCTCAGAACAAAAGAACGGTGGTTCCTACACATACCGACCATATCCAGTTCAACTCTGCTTCTGAAACTGATATGAACCACAGGTCCTCTAATATCCCATGATTTACAGTTAAGAGCGGAAAAACGTGTGAGCTTCGTGAATGATCTAGCTTTGTTTGAGTAAAAGGTGACTGAGTTTACCTGAAAAGATGTCTTGCTTGTAGGCAGACACAGAGCCTGGGATTTAACTCCATTTCTGAAGGGAAACACACAGCACAGTTCTCATCCATGAAACACACTGTGCTTTAGATCAAGAAGCACTCTCTTGATGTCTAGAGTCTCTAATAGAGCCAGAAACTTGAGTGAGCTAAAAAAAAAGAACGGTGTTTCCTACACATACGGACCATTGCTAGTTCAACTCTGCTTCTGAAACTGATACAAACCACAGGTCCTCTAATATCCAGTGCTTTACATTTAAGAGTGAGATACGAGTGAGCTTCGTGAACGAGCTAGCTTTGTTTGAGCTGAAATGTGACTGAGTTTACCTGAAAAGATGTCTTGCTTGTAGGCAGACACAGAGCCTGGGATTTAACTCCATTTCTGAAGGGAAACACACAGCACAGTCTCATCCATGAAACACAGTCTGCTTTAGAGCATGAAGCATGCTGTTGCTTTCTAGAATCTCTAATAATGCGGAAACGTGTTTGTGGTTAGAAGAAAAGAACGGTGTTTCCTACACATACATACCATATCTAGCTCAACTCTGCTTCTGAAAGTGATAGAAACCACAGTTCCTCTAACATCCAATGATTTACACTTAAGAGCAAGAAACGTGGGAGCCTAGAACGATGTAGCTTTGTTTGAGCAGAAAGGTGACTGTGTTTATCTTAAACGAAGTCTTGCTTGTAGGAAGACACAGAGCCTGGGATTTAACTCCATTTCTGAAGGGAAACACACAGCACAGTTCTCATCCATGAAACATAGTCTGCTTTAGAGCAAGAAGCACGCTCTTGCTTTCTAGAATCTCTAATAGAGTATGAAACGTAAGTGTGCTCAGAACAAAAGAACGGTGTTTCCTACACATACAGACCATATCTAGTTCAACTCTGCTTCTGAAATTGATAGAAACCACTGTTCTTCTAACAACCAATGCTTTCGATTTAAGAGCGAGAAACGTGTGAGCTTCGTGAACGATGTAGTTTTGTTTGAGCTGAAAGATAACTGAGTGTACCTGAACCGAAGTCTTGCTTGTAGAAAGACACAGAGCCTGAGATTTAACGCCGTTTCTGAAGGGAAACACACAGCACCGTTCTCATGCATGAAACACACTCTGCTTTAGAGCAAGAAGCATGGTCTTGATTTCTAGAGTCTCTAATAGAGCCAGAAACTTGAGTATGCTCAGAAAAAAAGAACGGTGTTTCCTAGACATACAGACCATTGCTAGTTCCAATCTGCTTCTGAAACTGATACAAACCACAGGTCCTCTAACATCCAATGCTTTACAGTTAAGAGCAAGTAACATGTGAGCCTAGAACGATGTAGCTTTGTTTGAGCTGAAAGTTGACTGAGTTTACCTTAAATGAAATCTTGCTTGTAGGAAGACAAAGAGCCTGGGATTTAACTCGATTTCTGAAGGGAAACACACCGCACAGTTCTCAACCATGTAACACACTCTTCTTTAGAGCACGAAGCAAGCTCTTAGTTTCTAGACTCTAATAAAGCAGGAAACGTGAGTGTGGTCAGAAGAAAAGAACGGTGTTTCCTACACATACAGACCATATCTAGTTCAACTCTGCTTCTGAAACTGATACGAACCACAGGTCCTCTAATATCCAATGATTTACAGTTAAGAGCGAGAAACGTGTGAGCTTTGTGAATGATATAGCGTTGTTTGAGCTAACAGGTGACTGAGTTTACCTGAAAAGTTGTCTTGCTTGTTGGCAGACCCAGAGCATGGGATTTAACTCCATTTCTGAAGGGAAACACACAGCACAGTTCTCATCCATGAAACACACTCTGCTTTAGAGCAAGAAGCATGCTCTTGATTACTAGAGTCTCTAATAGAGGCAGAAATTTGAGTGTGCTCAGAAAAATGAACGGTGTTTCCTACACATACGGACCATTGCTAGTTCAACTCTGCTTCTGAAACTGATACAAACCACAGGTCCTCTAATATCCAATGCTTTAGAGTTAAGATCGAGAAACCAGTGAGCTTTGTGAGCGATCTAGCTTTGTTTGAGCTGAAATGTGACTGAGTTTACCTGAAAAGATGTCTTGCTTGTAGGAAGACACAGAGCCTGGGATTTAACTCCATTTCTGAAGGGAAACACACAGCATAGTTCTCATCAATGAAACACACTCTGCTTTAGAGCAAGAAGCACGGTCTTGTTTCTAGAGTCTCTAATACAGCAGGAAAAGTGAGTGTGCTCAGAACAAAAGAACGGTGGTTCCTTACATATAGACCATATCTAGTTCAACTCTGCTTCTGAAACTGATACAAACCACAGGTCCTCTAATATCCAATGCTTTAGAGTTAAGTGCGATAAAAGAGTGAGCTTCGTGAACGATCTAGCATTGTTTGAGCTGAAAGGTGACTGACTTTACCTTAAACGAAGTCTTGCTTGTAGAAAGACACAGAGCCTGGGATTTAACTGCATTTCAGAAGGGAAAAACACAGTATAGATATCATCCATGAAACACAGTCTGCTTTAGAGCAAGAAGCACGGCCTTGCTTTCTAGAATCTCTAATACAGTAGGAAACGTGAGTGTGCTCAGAACAAAAGAACGGTGGTTCCTACACATACCGACCATATCCAGTTCAACTCTGCTTCTGAAACTGATATGAACCACAGGTCCTCTAATATCCCATGATTTACAGTTAAGAGCGGAAAAACGTGTGAGCTTCGTGAATGATCTAGCTTTGTTTGAGTAAAAGGTGACTGAGTTTACCTGAAAAGATGTCTTGCTTGTAGGCAGACACAGAGCCTGGGATTTAACTCCATTTCTGAAGGGAAACACACAGCACAGTTCTCATCCATGAAACACACTGTGCTTTAGATCAAGAAGCACTCTCTTGATGTCTAGAGTCTCTAATAGAGCCAGAAACTTGAGTGAGCTAAAAAAAAAGAACGGTGTTTCCTACACATACGGACCATTGCTAGTTCAACTCTGCTTCTGAAACTGATACAAACCACAGGTCCTCTAATATCCAGTGCTTTACATTTAAGAGTGAGATACGAGTGAGCTTCGTGAACGAGCTAGCTTTGTTTGAGCTGAAATGTGACTGAGTTTACCTGAAAAGATGTCTTGCTTGTAGGCAGACACAGAGCCTGGGATTTAACTCCATTTCTGAAGGGAAACACACAGCACAGTCTCATCCATGAAACACAGTCTGCTTTAGAGCATGAAGCATGCTGTTGCTTTCTAGAATCTCTAATAATGCGGAAACGTGTTTGTGGTTAGAAGAAAAGAACGGTGTTTCCTACACATACATACCATATCTAGCTCAACTCTGCTTCTGAAAGTGATAGAAACCACAGTTCCTCTAACATCCAATGATTTACACTTAAGAGCAAGAAACGTGGGAGCCTAGAACGATGTAGCTTTGTTTGAGCAGAAAGGTGACTGTGTTTATCTTAAACGAAGTCTTGCTTGTAGGAAGACACAGAGCCTGGGATTTAACTCCATTTCTGAAGGGAAACACACAGCACAGTTCTCATCCATGAAACATAGTCTGCTTTAGAGCAAGAAGCACGCTCTTGCTTTCTAGAATCTCTAATAGAGTATGAAACGTAAGTGTGCTCAGAACAAAAGAACGGTGTTTCCTACACATACAGACCATATCTAGTTCAACTCTGCTTCTGAAATTGATAGAAACCACTGTTCTTCTAACAACCAATGCTTTCGATTTAAGAGCGAGAAACGTGTGAGCTTCGTGAACGATGTAGTTTTGTTTGAGCTGAAAGATAACTGAGTGTACCTGAACCGAAGTCTTGCTTGTAGAAAGACACAGAGCCTGAGATTTAACGCCGTTTCTGAAGGGAAACACACAGCACCGTTCTCATGCATGAAACACACTCTGCTTTAGAGCAAGAAGCATGGTCTTGATTTCTAGAGTCTCTAATAGAGCCAGAAACTTGAGTATGCTCAGAAAAAAAGAACGGTGTTTCCTAGACATACAGACCATTGCTAGTTCCAATCTGCTTCTGAAACTGATACAAACCACAGGTCCTCTAACATCCAATGCTTTACAGTTAAGAGCAAGTAACATGTGAGCCTAGAACGATGTAGCTTTGTTTGAGCTGAAAGTTGACTGAGTTTACCTTAAATGAAATCTTGCTTGTAGGAAGACAAAGAGCCTGGGATTTAACTCGATTTCTGAAGGGAAACACACCGCACAGTTCTCAACCATGTAACACACTCTTCTTTAGAGCACGAAGCAAGCTCTTAGTTTCTAGACTCTAATAAAGCAGGAAACGTGAGTGTGGTCAGAAGAAAAGAACGGTGTTTCCTACACATACAGACCATATCTAGTTCAACTCTGCTTCTGAAACTGATACGAACCACAGGTCCTCTAATATCCAATGATTTACAGTTAAGAGCGAGAAACGTGTGAGCTTTGTGAATGATATAGCGTTGTTTGAGCTAACAGGTGACTGAGTTTACCTGAAAAGTTGTCTTGCTTGTTGGCAGACCCAGAGCATGGGATTTAACTCCATTTCTGAAGGGAAACACACAGCACAGTTCTCATCCATGAAACACACTCTGCTTTAGAGCAAGAAGCATGCTCTTGATTACTAGAGTCTCTAATAGAGGCAGAAATTTGAGTGTGCTCAGAAAAATGAACGGTGTTTCCTACACATACGGACCATTGCTAGTTCAACTCTGCTTCTGAAACTGATACAAACCACAGGTCCTCTAATATCCAATGCTTTAGAGTTAAGATCGAGAAACCAGTGAGCTTTGTGAGCGATCTAGCTTTGTTTGAGCTGAAATGTGACTGAGTTTACCTGAAAAGATGTCTTGCTTGTAGGAAGACACAGAGCCTGGGATTTAACTCCATTTCTGAAGGGAAACACACAGCATAGTTCTCATCAATGAAACACACTCTGCTTTAGAGCAAGAAGCACGGTCTTGTTTCTAGAGTCTCTAATACAGCAGGAAAAGTGAGTGTGCTCAGAACAAAAGAACGGTGGTTCCTTACATATAGACCATATCTAGTTCAACTCTGCTTCTGAAACTGATACAAACCACAGGTCCTCTAATATCCAATGCTTTAGAGTTAAGTGCGATAAAAGAGTGAGCTTCGTGAACGATCTAGCATTGTTTGAGCTGAAAGGTGACTGACTTTACCTTAAACGAAGTCTTGCTTGTAGAAAGACACAGAGCCTGGGATTTAACTGCATTTCAGAAGGGAAAAACACAGTATAGATATCATCCATGAAACACAGTCTGCTTTAGAGCAAGAAGCACGGCCTTGCTTTCTAGAATCTCTAATACAGTAGGAAACGTGAGTGTGCTCAGAACAAAAGAACGGTGGTTCCTACACATACCGACCATATCCAGTTCAACTCTGCTTCTGAAACTGATATGAACCACAGGTCCTCTAATATCCCATGATTTACAGTTAAGAGCGGAAAAACGTGTGAGCTTCGTGAATGATCTAGCTTTGTTTGAGTAAAAGGTGACTGAGTTTACCTGAAAAGATGTCTTGCTTGTAGGCAGACACAGAGCCTGGGATTTAACTCCATTTCTGAAGGGAAACACACAGCACAGTTCTCATCCATGAAACACACTGTGCTTTAGATCAAGAAGCACTCTCTTGATGTCTAGAGTCTCTAATAGAGCCAGAAACTTGAGTGAGCTAAAAAAAAAGAACGGTGTTTCCTACACATACGGACCATTGCTAGTTCAACTCTGCTTCTGAAACTGATACAAACCACAGGTCCTCTAATATCCAGTGCTTTACATTTAAGAGTGAGATACGAGTGAGCTTCGTGAACGAGCTAGCTTTGTTTGAGCTGAAATGTGACTGAGTTTACCTGAAAAGATGTCTTGCTTGTAGGCAGACACAGAGCCTGGGATTTAACTCCATTTCTGAAGGGAAACACACAGCACAGTCTCATCCATGAAACACAGTCTGCTTTAGAGCATGAAGCATGCTGTTGCTTTCTAGAATCTCTAATAATGCGGAAACGTGTTTGTGGTTAGAAGAAAAGAACGGTGTTTCCTACACATACATACCATATCTAGCTCAACTCTGCTTCTGAAAGTGATAGAAACCACAGTTCCTCTAACATCCAATGATTTACACTTAAGAGCAAGAAACGTGGGAGCCTAGAACGATGTAGCTTTGTTTGAGCAGAAAGGTGACTGTGTTTATCTTAAACGAAGTCTTGCTTGTAGGAAGACACAGAGCCTGGGATTTAACTCCATTTCTGAAGGGAAACACACAGCACAGTTCTCATCCATGAAACATAGTCTGCTTTAGAGCAAGAAGCACGCTCTTGCTTTCTAGAATCTCTAATAGAGTATGAAACGTAAGTGTGCTCAGAACAAAAGAACGGTGTTTCCTACACATACAGACCATATCTAGTTCAACTCTGCTTCTGAAATTGATAGAAACCACTGTTCTTCTAACAACCAATGCTTTCGATTTAAGAGCGAGAAACGTGTGAGCTTCGTGAACGATGTAGTTTTGTTTGAGCTGAAAGATAACTGAGTGTACCTGAACCGAAGTCTTGCTTGTAGAAAGACACAGAGCCTGAGATTTAACGCCGTTTCTGAAGGGAAACACACAGCACCGTTCTCATGCATGAAACACACTCTGCTTTAGAGCAAGAAGCATGGTCTTGATTTCTAGAGTCTCTAATAGAGCCAGAAACTTGAGTATGCTCAGAAAAAAAGAACGGTGTTTCCTAGACATACAGACCATTGCTAGTTCCAATCTGCTTCTGAAACTGATACAAACCACAGGTCCTCTAATATCCAATGCTTTAGAGTTAAGATCGAGAAACCAGTGAGCTTTGTGAGCGATCTAGCTTTGTTTGAGCTGAAATGTGACTGAGTTTACCTGAAAAGATGTCTTGCTTGTAGGAAGACACAGAGCCTGGGATTTAACTCCATTTCTGAAGGGAAACACACAGCATAGTTCTCATCAATGAAACACACTCTGCTTTAGAGCAAGAAGCACGGTCTTGTTTCTAGAGTCTCTAATACAGCAGGAAAAGTGAGTGTGCTCAGAACAAAAGAACGGTGGTTCCTTACATATAGACCATATCTAGTTCAACTCTGCTTCTGAAACTGATACAGACCACAGGTCCTCTAACATCCAATGCTTTACTGTTAAGAGCAAGAAACGTGTGAGCCTAGAACGATGTAGCTTTGTTTGAGCTGAAAGGTGACTGACTTTACCTTAAACGAAGTCTTGCTTGTAGGAAGACACAGAGCCTGGGATTTAACTCCATTTCTGAAGGGAAACACAAAGCAGAGTTCTCATCCATGAAACACACTCTGATTTAGGAGCAAGAAGCACACTCTTGCTTTTTAGAATCTCTAATAAAGCAGGTAAAGTGAGTGTGGTCCGAAAAAAGAACGGTGTTTCCTACACATATGGACCATATCTAGTTGTGCTCTGCTTCTGAAACTGGTACAAACCACATGTCCTCTAATATCCAGTGCTTTACAGTTAAGAGTGAGAAACGAGTGAGCTTCGTGAACAATCTAGCTTTGTTTGAGCTGAAATGTGACTGAGTTTACCTGAAAAGACGTCTTGCTTGTGGGAAGACACAGAGCTTGGGATTTAGCTGCATTTCTGAAGGGAAATACACAGCACAGTCTCATCAATGAAACACATCTGCTTTAGAGCAAGAAGCACGCTCTAGATTCTAGACTCTCTAATAGAGCCAGAAACTTCAGTGTGCTCAGAAAAAAACAACAGTGTTTCCTAAACATACCGACCATTGCTAGTTCAACTCTGCTTCCGAAACTGATACAAACCACAGGTCCTCTAATATCCAATGCTTTACAGTTAAGAGCGAGAAACGTGTGAGCATAGAACGATGTAGCATTGTTTGAGCTGAAAGGTGACAGAGTTTACTTTAAAC
Source organism: Onychomys leucogaster (assembly GCA_949786385.1). Taxonomy (NCBI): domain Eukaryota; kingdom Metazoa; phylum Chordata; class Mammalia; order Rodentia; family Cricetidae; genus Onychomys; species Onychomys leucogaster. Next base: position 1,275,260 of record CATKUP010000037.1, on the reverse strand, counting down.
GAACTCTTGCTTGTAGGAAAACACAGAGCCTGGGTTGTAACTCCATTTCTGAAGGGAAACACACAGCACAGTTCTCATCCATGAAACAATTCTGCTTTAGAGCAAGAAGCACGGTCTTGCTTTCGAGAATCTCTAATAGAGTAGGAAACGTGAGTGTGCTCAGAACAAAAGAACGGTGGTTCCTACACATACAGTCCATATCTAGTTCAACTCTGCTTCTGAAAGTGATAGAAACCACAGTTCTTCTAACATCCAATGCTTTTCATTTAAGAGCGAGAAACGTGTGAGGTACATGAACGAAGTAGTTTTGTTAGAGCTGAAAGGTAACTGAGTTTACCTGAACCGAAGTGTTGCATGTAAAAAAACACAGAGCCTGAGATTTAACTCCATTTCTGAAGGGAAACACACAGCACAGTTCTCATGCATGAAACACACTCTGCTTTAGAGCACAAAGCTCGCTCTTGCTTTCTAGAATCTCTAATAAAGCAGGAAACGTTAGTTTGGTTAGAAGAAAAGAACGGTGTTTTGTACACATACAGACCATATCTAGTTCAACTCTGCTTCTGAAACTGATACGAACCGCAGGTCCTCTAATATCCAATGCTTTACAGTTAAGAGCGAGAAACGTGTGAGCTTCGTGAATGATCTAGCTTTGTTTGAGCGGAATGGTGACTGAGTTTACCTGAAAAGATGTCTTGCTGGTAGGCAGACATAGGGCCTGGGATTTAACTACATTTCTGAAGGGAAACATACACCACAGTTCTCTTCCATGAAACATAGTCTGCTGTAGAGCAAGAAGCACGCTCTAGATTCTAGAGTGTCTAATAGAGCCAGAAACTTGAGTGTGCTCAGAAAAAAAGAACGGTGTTTCCTAAACATATGGACCATTGCTAGTTCAACTCTGCTTCTGAAACTGATACAAACCAAAGGTCTTCTAATATACAATGCTTTACAGTTAAGAGCGAGAAACGTGAGAGCCTAGAACGATGTAGCATTGTTTGAGCTGAAAGGTGACTGACTTTACCTTAAACGAAGTCTTGCTTGTAGAAAGACACATAGCCTGGGATTTAACTGCATTTCAGAAGGGAAAAACACAGTATAGATATCATCCATGAAACACAGTCTGCTTTAGAGCAAGAAGCACGGCCTTGCTTTCTAGAATCTCTAATACAGTAGGAAACGTGAGTGTGCTCAGAACAAAAGAACGGTGGTTCCTACACATACCGACCATATCCAGTTCAACTCTGCTTCTGAAACTGATATGAACCACAGGTCCTCTAATATCCCATGATTTACAGTTAAGAGCGGAAAAACGTGTGAGCTTCGTGAATGATCTAGCTTTGTTTGAGTAAAAGGTGACTGAGTTTACCTGAAAAGATGTCTTGCTTGTAGGCAGACACAGAGCCTGGGATTTAACACCATTTCTGAAGGGAAACACACAACACAGTTCTCATCCATGAAACACACTGTGCTTTAGATCAAGAAGCACTCTCTTGATGTCTAGAGTCTCTAATAGAGCCAGAAACTTGAGTGAGCTAAAAAAAAAGAACGGTGTTTCCTACACATACGGACCATTGCTAGTTCAACTCTGCTTCTGAAACTGATACAAACCACAGATCCTCTAATATCCAGTGCTTTACATTTAAGAGTGAGATACAAGTGAGCTTCGTGAACGAGCTAGCTTTGTTTGAGCTGAAATGTGACTGAGATTACCTGAAAAGATGTCTTGCTTGTAGGCAGACACAGAGCCTGGGATTTAACTCCATTTCTGAAGGGAAACACACAGCACAGTCTCATCCATGAAACACAGTCTGCTTTAGAGCATGAAGCATGCTGTTGCTTTCTAGAATCTCTAATAATGCAGAAACATGTTTGTGGTTAGAAGAAAAGAACGGTGTTTCCTACACATACAGACCATATCTAGTTCAACTCTGCTTCTGAAATTGATAGAAACCACTGTTCTTCTAACAACCAATGCTTTCCATTTAAGAGCGAGAAACGTGTGAGCATCGTGAACGATGTAGTTTTGTTTGAGCTGAAAGATAACTGAGTGTACCTGAACCGAAGTCTTGCTTGTAGAAAGACACAGAGCCTGAGATTTAACGCCATTTCTGAAGGGAAACACACAGCTCCGTTCTCATGCATGAAACACACTCTGCTTTAGAGCAAGAAGCATGGTCTTGATTTCTAGAGTCTCTAATAGAGCCAGAAACTTGAGTATGCTCAGAAAAAAAGAACGGTGTTTCCTAGACATACAGATCATTGCTAGTTCCAATCTGCTTCTGAAACTGATACAAACCACAGGTCCTCTAACATCCAATGCTTTACAGTTAAGAGCAAGTAACATGTGAGCCTAGAACGATGTAGCTTTGTTTGAGCTGAAAGGTGACTGAGTTTACCTTAAACGAAGTCTTGCTTGTAGGAAGACAAAGACCCTGGGATTTAACTCAATTTCTGAAGGGAAACACACCGCACATTTCTCAACCATGTAACACACTCTTCTTTAGAGCACGAAGCAAGCTCTTGGTTTCTAGAATCTCTAATAAAGCAGGAAACGTGAGTGTGGTCAGAAGAAAAGAACGGTGTTTCCTACACATACAGACCATATCTAGTTCAACTCTGCTTCTGAAACTGATACGAACCACAGGTCCTCTAATATCCAATGATTTACAGTTAAGAGCGAGAAACGTGTGAGCTTTTTGAATGATATAGCGTTGTTTGAGCTAAAAGGTGACTGAGTTTACCTGAAAAGATGTCTTGCTTGTTGGCAGACCCAGAGCATGGGATTTAACTCCATTTCTGAAGGGAAACACACAGCACAGTTCTCATCCATAAAACACACTCTGCTTTAGAGCAAGAAGCATGCTCTTGATTACTAGAGTCTCTAATAGAGGCAGAAACTTGAGTGTGCTCAGAAAAATGAACGGTGTTTCCGACTCATACGGACCATTGCTAGTTCAACTCTGCTTCTGAAACTGATACAAACCACAGGTCCTCTAATATCCAATGCTTTAGAGTTAAGATCGAGAAACCAGTGAGCTTTGTGAACGATCTAGCTTTGTTTGAGCTGAAATGTGACTGAGTTTACCTGAAAAGATGTCTTGCTTGTAGGAAGACACAGAGCCTGGGATTTAACTCCATTTCTGAAGGGAAACACACAGCATAGTTCTCATCAATGAAACACACTCTGCTTTAGAGCAAGAAGCACGGTCTTGTTTCTAGAGTCTCTAATACAGCAGGAAAAGTGAGTGTGCTCAGAACAAAAGAACGGTGGTTCCTTACATACAGACCATATCCAGTTCAACTCTGCTTCTGAAACTGATACAGACCACAGGTCCTCTAACATCCAATGCTTTACAGTTAAGAGCAAGAAACGTGTGAGCCTAGAACGATGTAGCTTTGTTTGAGCTGAAAGGTGACTGACTTTACCTTAAATGAAGTCTTGCTTGTAGGAAGACACAGAGCCTGGGATTTAACTCCATTTCTGAAGGGAAACACAAAGCACAGTTCTCATCCATGAAACACACTCTGATTTAGGAGCAAGAAGCACACTCTTGCTTTGTAGAATCTCTAATAAAGCAGGTAAAGTGAGTGTGGTCCGAAAAAAGAACGGTGTTTCCTACACATATGGACCATATCTAGTTCTACTCTGCTTCTGAAACTGGTACAAACCACATGTCCTCTAATATCCAGTGCTTTACAGTTAAGAGTGAGAAACGAGTGAGCTTCGTGAACAATCTAGCTTTGTTTGAGCTGAAATGTGACTGAGTTTACCTGAAAAGACGTCTTGCTTGTGGGAAGACACAGAGCTTGGGATTTAACTGCATTTCTGAAGGGAAATACAGAGCACAGTCTAATCAATGAAACACATCTGCTTTAGAGCAAGAAGCACGCTCTAGATTCTAGACTCTCTAATAGAGCCAGAAACTTGAGTGTGCTCAGAAAAAAAACAACAGTGTTTCCTAAACATACCGACCATTGCTAGTTCAACTCTGTTTCCGAAACTGATACAAACCACAGGTCCTCTAATATCAAATGCTTTACAGTTAAGAGCGAGAAACGTGTGTGCATAGAACGATGTAGCATTGTTTGAGCTGAAAGGTGACAGAGTTTACCTTAAACGAACTCTTGCTTGTAGGAAAACACAGAGCCTGGGTTGTAACTCCATTTCTGAAGGGAAACACACAGCACAGTTATCATCCATGAAACACTTCTGCTTTAGAGCAAGAAGCACGGTCTTGCTTTCGAGAATCTCTAATAGATTAGGAAACGTGAGTGTGCTCAGAACAAAAGAACGGTGGTTCCTACACATACAGTCCATATCTAGTTCAACTATGCTTCTGAAAGTGATAGAAACCACAGTTCTTCTAACATCCAATGCTTTTCATTTGAGAGCGAGAAACGTGTGAGGTACATGAACGAAGTAGTTTTGTTTGAGCTGAAAGGTAACTGAGTTTACCTGAACCGAAATCTTGCTTTTAGATAGACACAGAGCCTGAGATTTAACTCCATTTCTGAAGGGAAACACACAGCACAGTTCTCATCCATGAAACACACTCTGCTTTAGAGCAAGAAGCATGGTCTTGATTTCTAGAGTCTCTAATAGATCCAGTAACTTGAGTGTGCTCAGAAAAAAAGAACGGTGTTTCCTAGACATACAGTCCATTTCTAGTTCAACTCTGCTTCTGAAACTGATACAAACCAAAGGTTATCTAACATCCAATGCTTTACAGTTAAGAGCAAGAAACGTGTGATACTAGAATGATGTAGCATTGTTTGAGCTGAAAGGTGACTGAGTTTACCGTAAACGTAGTCTTCCTTGTAGGAAGACACAGAGCCTTGGATTTAACTCCATTTCTGAAGGGAAACACACAGCATAGTTCTCATCCATGAAACACAGTCTGCTTTAGAGCAAGAAGCACGCTTTTGCTTTCTAGAGTCTCTAATACAGTGGGAAACGTGAGTGTGCTCAGAACAAAAGAACGGTGAGTCCTACACATACAGACCATATCTTGTTCAACTCTGCTTCTGAAACTGATACTAACCACAGGTCCTCTAATATCCAATGATTTACAGTTAAGAGCAAAAAACGTGTAAGCTTCGTGAATGATCTAGCTTTGTTTGGGCTAAAAGGTGACTGAGTTTACCTGAAAAGATGTCTTGCTTGTAGGCAGACACAGAGCCTGGGATTTAACTCCATTTCTGAAGGGAAACACAAAGCACAGTTCTCATCCAGGAAACACCCTGTGCTTTAGAGCAAGACGCACGCTCTTGATTTTTAGAGTCTCTAATAGATCCAGAAACTTGAGTGTGCTCAGAAAAAAAGAACAGTGTTTCCTACACATACGGACCATTGCTAGTTCAACTCTGCTTCTGAAACTGATACAAACCACAGGTCTTCTAATATCTAGTGATTTACAGTTAAGAGCGAGAAATGAGTGAGCTTCGTGAACGATCTAGCTTTGTTTGAGCTGAAAGGTGACTGAGTTTACCTTAAACGAAGTCTTGCTTGTAGGCAGACACAGAGCCCTGCATTTAACTCCATTTCTGAAGGGAATCACAAAGCACAGTTCTCATCCATGAAACACTCTCTGCTTTAGGAGCAAGAAGCACACTCTTGCTTTTTAGAATCTCTAATAAAGCAGGTAAAGTGAGTGTGGTCAGAAAAAAGAACGGTGTTTCCTACACATACGGACCCTATCTAGTTCAACTCTGCTTCTGAAACTGATACAAACCACAGGTCCTCTAATATCCAGTGCTTTACAGTTAAGAGTGAGATATGAGTGAGCTTCGTGAACGATCTAGCTTTGTTTTAGCTGAAATGTGACTGAGTTTACCTGAAAAAATGTCTGGCTTGTAAGAAGACACAGAGCCTGGGATTTAACTCCATTTCTGAAGGGAAACACACAGCACAGTTCTCATCCATGAAACACAGTCTGCTTTAGAGCAAGAATCACAGTCTTGCTTTCTAGAATCTCTAATACAGCAGGAAACGTGAGTGTTCTCAGAACAAAAGAACGGTGGTTCCTACACATACAGAGCATATCTAGATCAACTCTGCTTCTGAAAGTGATAGAAATCACAATTCCTCTAACATCCAATAATTTACAGTTAAGAGCAAGAAACGTGTGAGCCTAGAACGATGTAGTTTTGTTTGAGCAGAAAGGTGACTGAGTTTACCTTAAACGAAGTCTTGCTTGTAGGAAGACACAGAGCCTGGGATTTAACTCCATTTCTGATGGGAAACACACAGCACAGTTCTCATCCATGAAACATAGTCTGCTTTAGAGCAAGAAGCACGCTTTTGCTTTCTAGAATCTCTAATAGAGTAGGAAACGTGAGTGTGCTCAGAACAAAAGAATGGTGGTTCCTACACATACAGACCATATCTAGTTCAACTCTGCTTCTGAAATTGATAGAAACCACAGTTCTTCTAACATCCAATGCTTTTCATTTAAGAGAGAGAAACGTGTGAGCTAGGTGAACGATGTAGTTTTGTTTGAGCTGAAAGGTAACTGAGTTTACCTGAATGGAAGTCTAGCTTGCAGAAAGACACAGAGCCTGAGATTTAACTCCATTTCTGAAGGGAAACACACAGCACACTTCTCATCCATGAAACACACTCTGCTTTAGAGCAAGAAGCATGGTCTTGATTTCTAGAGCCTCTAATAGAGCCAGAAACATGAGTGTGCTCAGAAAAAAAGAACGGTTTTTCCTAGACATATAGACCATTGCTAGTTCAACTCTGCTTCTGAAACTGATACAAACCACAGGTCCTCTAACATCCAATGCTTTACAGTTAAGAGCAAGAAACGTGTGATCCTAGAACGATGTAGCTTTGTTTGAGCTGAAAGGTGACTGAGTTTACCTTAAACGAAGTCTTCCTTGTAGGAAGACACAGAGCCTGGGATTTAATCCATTTCTGCTTGGAAACACACAGCATAGTTCTCATCCATGAAACACAGTCTGCTTTAGAGTAAGAAGAACGGTTTTGCTTTCTCGAGTCTCTAATACAGTAGGAAACGTGAGTGCGCTCAGAACAAAAGAACGGTGGTTCCTACACATACAGACCATATCTAGTTCAACTCTGCTTCTGAAATTGATACAAATCACAGGTCCTCTAATATCCAATGATTTACAGTTAAGAGCGAAAAACGTGTGAGCTTCGTGAATGATCTAGTATGTTTGAGCTGAAAGGTGACTGAGTTTACCTCAAACGAAGTATTGCTTGTAGGAAGACAAAGAGCCTGGGAATTAACTCCATTTCTGAAGGGAAAAACAACGCACAGTTCTCATCCATGAAACACACTCTTCTTTAGAGCACAAAGCAAGCTCTTGCTTTCTAGAATCTCTAATAAAGCAGGAAACGTGAGTGTGGTTAGAAGAAAAGAACGGTGTTTCCTACACATACACACCATATCTAGTTCAACTCTGCTTCTGAAACTGATACTAACCGTAGGTCCTCTAATATCCAATGCTTTACAGTTAAGAGTGAGAAACGTGTGAGCTTCGTGAATGATCTAGCTTTGGTTGAGCAGAATGGACACTAGTTTACCTGAAAAGATGTCTTGCTTGTAGGCAGACACAGAGCCTGGGATTTTACTACATTTCTGAAGGGAAACACACAGCACAGTCTCATCCATGAAACACATCTGCTTTAGAGCAAGAAGCACGCTCTAGATTCTAGAGTCTCTAATAGAGCCAGAACTTGAGTGTGCTCAAATAAAGATCGGTGTTTCCTAAACATACGGACCATTGCTAGTTTAACTCTGCTTCTGAAACTGATACAAACCACAGGTCCTCTAATATCCAATGCTTTACAGTTAAGAGCGAGAAACATGTGAGCCTAGAAGGATGTATCACTGTTTGAGCTGAAAGGTGACAGAGTTTACCTTAAACAAAGTCTTGCTTGTAGGAAAACACAGAGCCTGGGTTTTAACTCCATTTCTGAAGGGAAACACACAGCACAGTTCTCATCCAAGAAACACAGTCTGCTTTAGAGCAAGAAGCACAGTCTTGCTTTCTAGAATCTCTAATACAGCAGGAAACGTGAGTGTTCTCAGAACAAAAGAACGGTGGTTCCTACACATACAGAGCATATCTAGATCAACTCTGCTTCTGAAAGTGATAGAAATCACAATTCCTCTAACATCCAATAATTTACAGTTAAGAGCAAGAAACGTGTGAGCCTAGAACGATGTAGTTTTGTTTGCGCAGAAAGGTGACTGCTTTTACCTTAAACGAAGTCTTGCTTGTAGGAAGACAAAGAGCCTGGGATTTAACTCCATTTCTGAAAGGAAACACACCTCACAGTTCTCATCCATGAAACATAGTCTGCTTTAGAGCAAGAAGCACGCTTTTGCTTTCTAGAATCTCTAATAGAGTAGGAAACGTGAGTGTGCTCAGAACAAAAGAATGGTGGTTCCTACACATACAGACCATATCTAGTTCAACTCTGCTTCTGAAATTGATAGAAACCACAGTTCTTCTAACATCCAATGCTTTTCATTTAAGAGAGAGAAACGTGTGAGCTAGGTTAACGATGTAGTTTTGTTTGAGCTGAAATGTAACTGAGTTTACCTGAATGGAAGTCTAGCTTGCAGAAAGACACAGAGCCTGAGATTTAACTCCATTTCAAAGGGAAACACACAGCACAATTCTCATCCATGAAACACACTCTGCTTTAGAGCAAGAAGCATGGTCTTGATTTCTAGAGCCTCTAATAGAGCCAGAAACATGAGTGTGCTCAGAAAAAAAGAACGGTTTTTCCTAGACATATAGACCATTGCTAGTTCAACTCTGCTTCTGAAACGGATACAAAACACAGGTCCTCTAACATCCAATGCTCTACAGTTAAGAGCAAAAAACGTGTGATACTAGAATGATGTAGCATTGTTTGAGCTGAAGGGTGACTGAGTTTACCTTAAACGAAGTCTTGCTTGTAGGCAGACACAGAGCCTGGGATTTAACTCCATTAATGAAGGGAATCACAAAGCACAGTTCTCATCCATGAAACACACTCTACTTTAGGAGCAAGAACCACACTCTTGCTTTTGAGAATCTCTAATAAAGCAGGTAAAGTGAGTGTGGTCAGAAAAAAGAACGGTGTTTCCTACACATACGGACCCTATCTAGTTCAACTCTGCTTCTGAAACTGATACAAATCACAGGTCCTCTAATATCCAGTGCTTTACAGTTAAGAGTGAGATACGAGTGAGCTTCGTGAACGATCTAGCTTTGTTTGAGCTGAAATGTGACTGAGTTTACCTGAAAAAATGTCTGGCTTGTAAGAAGACACAGAGCCTGGGATTTAACTCCATTTCTGAAGGGAAACACACAGCACATTTCTCATCCATGAAACACAGACTGCTTTATAGCAAGAAGCACGGTCTTGCTTTCTAGATTCTCTAATACAGCAGGAAACGTGAGTGTTCTCAGAACAAAAGAACGGTGAATCCTACACATACAGACCATATCTAGTTCAACTCTACTTCTGAAAGTGATAGAAATCACAGTTCCTCTAACATCCAATGCTTTACATTTAAGAGCAAGAAACATGTGAGCCTAGAACGATGTAGTTTTGTTTGAGCAGAAAGGTGACTGAGTTTACCTTAAACGAAGTCTTGCTTGTAGAAAGACACAGAGCCTGGGATTTAACTCCATTTCTGAAGGGAAACACACAGCACAGTTCTCAGCCATGAAACATTGTCTGCTTTATAGCAAGAAGCACGGCCTTTGCTTTCTAGATTTTCTAATATAGCAGGAAACGTGAGTGTGCTCAGAACAAAAGAACGGTATTTCCTACACATACACACCATATCTAGTTCAACTCTGCTTCTGAAACTGATACGAACCGAAGGTCCTCTAATTTCCAATGCTTTACAGTTAAGAGCAAGAAAAGTGTGAGCTTCGTAAATGATCTAGCTTTGGTTGAGCAGAATGGAGACTAGTTTACCTGAAAAGATGTCTTGCTTGTAGGCAGACAAAGAGCCTGGGATTTAACTACATTTCTGAAGGGAAACACACAGCACTGTCTCATCCATGAAACATATCTGCTTTAGAGCATGAAGCACGCTCTAGATTCTAGAGTCTCTAATAGATCCAGAACTTGAGTGTGCTCAAAAAAAAGATCGGTGTTTCCTAAACATACGGACCATTGCTAGTTCAACTCTGTTTCTGAAACTGATACAAACCACAGGTCCTCTAATATCCAATGCTTTACAGTTAAGAGCGAGAAACATGTGAGCCTAGAACGATGTAGCATTGTTTGAGCTGAAAGGTGACAGAGTTTACCTTAAACAAATTCTTGCTTGTAGGAAAACACAGAGCCTGGATTTTAACTCCATTTCTGAAGGGAAACACACAGCACAGTTCTCATCCATGAAACACAGTCTGTTTTAGAACAAGAAGCCCTGTCTTGCTTTCTAGAATCTCTAATAGAGTAGGAAACGTGAGTGTGCTCAGAACAAAAGAACTGTGGTTCCTACACATACAGACCATATCTAGTTCAACTCTGCTTCTGAAAGTGATAGAAACCACAATTCTTCTAACATCCAACGCTTTTCACTTAAGAGCGAGAAACGTGTGAGGTATATGAACGAAGTAGTTTTGTTTGAGCTGAAAGGTAACGGAATTTACCTGAATCGAAGTCTTGCTTGTAGAAAGACACAGAGCCTGAGATTTAACTCCATTTCTGAAGGGAAACACACAGCACAGTTCTCATCCATGAAACACACTCTGCTTTAGAGCAAGAAGCATGGTCTTGATTTCTAGAGTCTCTAATAGAGCCAGAAAGTTGAGTGTGCTCAGAAAAAAAGAACGGTGTTTCCTAGACATAAAGACCATTGCTAGTTCAACTCTGCTTCTGAAACTGATACAAACCACAGGTCCTCTAACGTCCAATGCTTTACAATTAAGAACAAGAAACGTGTGATCCTAGAACGATGTAGCTTTGTTTGAGCTGAAATGTGACTGAGTTTACCTTAAACGAAGTCTTGCTTGTAGGAAGACACAGAGCCTGGGATTTAACTCCATTTCTGAAGGGAAACACACAGCATAGTTCTCATCCATGAAACACAGTCTGCTTTAGAGCAAGAAGCACGGCCTTGCTTTCTAGAGTCTCTAATACATTAGGAAATGTGAGTGTGCTCAGAACAAAAGAACGGTGGTTCCTACACATACAGACCATATCTAGTTCAACTCTGCTTCTGAAAGTGATAGAAACCACAGTTCTTCTAACATCTAATGCTTTTCATTTAAGAGCGAGAAACGTGTGAGCTACGTGAATGATGTAGTTTTGTTTGAGCTGAAAGGTACCTGAGTTTACCTGAACGGAAGTCTTGATTGCAGAAAGACACAGAGCCTGAGATTTAACTCCATTTCTGAAGCAAAACACTCAGCACAGTTCTCATCCATGAAACACACTCTGCTTTAGAGCAAGAAGCATCATCTTATTTCTCGAGTCTCTAATAGAGCCAGAAACTTTAGTGTGCTCAGAAAAAGAGAACGGTGTTTCCTAGACATACAGACCATTGCTAGTTCAACTCTGCTCCTGAAAATTACAAACCACAGGTCCTCTAACATCCAATGCATTACAGTTAAGAGCAAGAATCTTGTGATCCTAGAACGATGTAGCTTTGTTTGAGCTGAAAGGTGACAGAGTTTACCTTAAACGAAGTCTTCCTTGTAGGAAGACACAGAGCCTGGGTTTAACTCCATTTCTGAAGGGAAACACACAGCATAGTTCTCATCCATGAAACACACTGTGCTTTAGAGGAAGAAGCACGCTCTTGATTTATAGAGTCTCTAATAGAGCCAGAAACTTGAGTGTGCTCAGAAAAAAAGAACGGTGTTCCCTACACATACGGACCATTGCTAGTTCAACTCTGCTTCTGAAACTGATACATACCACAGGTCTTCTAATATCCAGTGATTTACAGTTAAGAGCGAGAAACGATTGAGCTTCGTGAACGATCTAGCTTTGTTTGAGCTGAAAGGTGACTGAGTTTACCTTAAAAGAATTCTTGCTCGTAGGAAGACACAGAGCCTGGGATTTAACTCCATTTCTGAAGGGAAACACACAGCACAGTTCTCATCCATGAAACATAGTCTGCTTTAGAGCAAGAAGCACGCTCTTGCTTTCTAGAATCTCTAATAGAGTAGGAAACGTGAGTGTGCTCAGAACAAAAGAACGGTGGTTCCTACACATACAGACCATATCTAGTTCAACTCTGCTTCTGAAACTGATACGAACCACAGGTCCTCTAATATCCAATGATTTACAGTTAAGAGCGAAAAAGGTGTGAGCTTCGTGAACGATCTAGCTTTGTTTGAGCTGAAGGGTGACTGAGTTTACCTTAAACGAAGTCTTGCTTGTAGGAAGACATATAGCCTGGGAATTAACTCCATTTCTGAAGGGAAAAACAACGCACAGTTCTCATCCATGAAACACACTCTTCTTTAGAGCACAAAGCACGCTCTTGCTTTCTAGAATCTCTAATAAAGCAAGAAACGTGAGTGTGGTTAGAAGAAAAGAACGGTGTTTCCTACACATACACACCATATCTATTTCAACTCTGCTTCTGAAACTGATACGAACCGTAGGTCCTCTAATATCCAATGCTTTACATTTAAGAGCGAGAAATGTGTGAGCTTCGTGAATGATCTAGCTTTGGTAGAGCAGAATGGAGACTAGTTTACCTGAAAAGATATCTTGCTTGTAGGCAGACACAGAGCCTGGGATTTAACTCCATTTCTGAAGGGAAACACACAGCACAGTTCTCATCCATGAAACACACTCTGCTTTAGAGCAAGAAGCATGGTCTTGATTTCTAGAGTCTCTAATAGAGCCAGAAACATGAGTGTGCTCAGAAAAAAAGAACGGTGTGTCTGAGACATACAGACCATTGCTAGTTCAACTCTGCTTCTGAAACTGATACAAACCACAGGTCCTCTAACATCCAATGCTTTACAGTTAAGAGCAAGAAACGTGTGATCCTAGAATGATGTAGCTTTGTTTGAGCTGAAAGGTGACTGAGTTTACCTTAAACGAAGTCTTCCTTGTAGGAAGACACAGAGCCTGGGATTTAACTCCATTTCTGAAGGGAAACACACAGCATAGTTCTCATTCATGAAACACAGTCTGCTTTAGAGTAAGAAGAACGGTTTTGCTTTCTAGAGTCTCTAATACAGTAGGAAACGTGAGTGTGCTCAGAACAAAAGAACGGTGGTTCCTACACATACAGACCATATCTAGTTCAACTCTGCTTCTGAAACTGATAAAAACCACAGGTCCTATAATATCCAATGAATTACAGTTAAGAGCGAAAAGCGTGTAAACTTCGTGAATGATCTAGCTTTGTTTGAGCTAAAAGGGGACTGAGTTTACCTGAAAAGATGTCTTGCATGTAGGCAGACAGAGAGCCTGGAATTTAACTCCATTTCTGAAGGGAAACACACACCACAATCTCATCCATTAAACACATCTGCTTTAGAGCAAGAAGCACGCTCAAGATTCTAGAGTCTCTAATAGAGCCAGAAACTTGAGTGTGCTCAAAAAAAAGATCGGTGTTTCCTAAACATACGGACCATTGCTAGTTCAACTCTGTTTCTGAAACTGATACAAACCACAGGTCCTCTAATATCCAATGCTTTACAGTTAAGACCGAGAAACTTGTGAGCCTAGAACACTGTAGCATTATTTGAGCTGAAAGGTGACAGAGTTTACCTTAAATAAAGTCTTGCTTGTAGAAAAATACAGAGCCTGGGTTTTAACTCCGTTTCTGAAGGGAAACACACAGCACAGTTCTCATCCATGAAACACAGTCTGATTTGGAGCAAGAAGCACGGTCTTGCTTTCTATAATCTCTAATAGAGTAGGAAACGAGAGTGTGCTCAGAACAAACGAACAGTGATTCCTACACATACAGACCATATCTAGTTCAACTCTGCTTCTGAAAGTGATATAAACCACAGTTCTTCTAACATCCAACACTTTTCATTTAAGAGCGAGAAACGTGTGAAGTATATGAAGGAAGTAGTTTTGTTTGAGCTGAAAAGTAACTGAATTTACCTGAACCGAAGTCTTGCTTGTAGAAAGACACAGAGGCTGATATTTAACTCCATTTCTGAAGGGAAACACACAGCACAGTTCTCATCCATGAAACACACTCTGCTTTAGAGCAAGAAGCATGGTCTTGATTTCTAGAGTCTCTAATAGAGCCAGAAAATTGAGTGTGCTCAGAAAAAAGAACGGTGTTTCCTAGACAAACAGACCATTGCTCGTTCAACTCTGCTTCTGAAACTGATACAAACCACAGGTCCTCTAACATCCAATGCTTTACAGTTAAGAGCAAGAAACGTGTGATCCTAGAACGATGTAGCTTTGTTTGAGCTGAAAGGTGACTGAGTTTACCTTAAACGAAGTCTTGCTTGTAGGAAGAAACAGAGCCTGGGATTTAACACCAATTCTGAAGGGAAACACACCGCACAGTTCTCATCAATGAAATACACTCTTCTTTAGAGCACAAAGCACGCTCTTGCTTTCTAGAATCTCTAATAAAGCAGGAAACGTGAGTGTGGTCCAAAAAAAGAACGGTGTTTCCTACACATACGGACCATATCTAGTTCTACTCTGCTTCTGAAACTGATACAAACCACAGGACCTCTAATATCCAGTGCTTTACAATTAAGAGTGAGAGACGAGTGAGCTTCGTAAACGATCTAGCTTTGTTTGAGCTGAAATGTGACTGAGTTTACCTGAAAAGATGTCTTGCTTGTGGGAAGACACAGAGCCTGGGATTTAACTCCATTTCTGAAGGGAAACACACAGCACATTTCTCATCCATGAAACACAGTCTGCTTAAGAGCAAGAAGCACGGTCTTGCTTTCTAGAGTCTCTAATACAGCAGGAAACGTGAGTGTTCTCAGAACAAAAGAACGGTGGTTCCTACACATACAGACCATATCTAGTTCAACTCTGTTTCTGAAACTGATACAAACCACAGGTCTTCTAATATCCAGTGATTTACAGTTAAGAGGGAGAAACGAGTGAGCTTCGTGAACAATCTAGCTTTGTTTGAGCTGAAAGGTGACTCAGTTTATCTTAAACGAAGTCTTGCTTGTAGGAAGACACAGAGCCTGGGAATTAACTCCATTTCTGAAGGGAAAAACAAAGCACAGTTCTCAACCATGAAACACACTCTGATTTAGGAGCAAGAAGCACACTCTTGCTTTTTAGAATCTCTAATAAAGCAGGTAAAGTGAGTGTGGTCCGAAAAATGAATGGTGTTTCCTACACATACAGACCATATCTAGTTCTACTCTGCTTCTGAAACTGATACAAACCACAGGTCCTCTAATATCCAGTGCTTTAGAGTTAAGAGTGAGAAACGAGTCAGCTTTGTGAACGATCTAGCTTTGTTTGAGCTGAAATGTGACTGAGTTTACCTTAAAAGATGTCTTGCTTGTAGGAAGACAAAGAGCCTCGTATTTAACTCCATTTCTGAAGGGAAACACACAGCACATTTCTCATCCATGAAACACAGTCTGCTTTAGAGCAAGAAGCATGGTCTTGCTTTCTAGAGTCTCTAATACAGTAGGAAACGTGAGTGTGCTCAGAACAAAAGAACGGTGGTTCCTACACATACAGACCATATCTAGTTCAACTCTGCTTCTGAAAGTGATAGAAACCACAGTTCCTCTAACATCCAATGCTTTACAATTAAGAGCAAGAAACGTGTGAGCCTAGAACGATGTAGCTTTGTTTGAGCAGAAAGGTGACTGAGTTTACCTGAAAAGATGTCTTGCATGTAGGCAGACACAGAGCCTGGAATTTAACACCATTTCTGAAGGGAAACACACACCACAGTCTCATCCATTAAACTCATCTGCTTTAGAGCAAGAAGCACGCTCAAGAATCTAGAGTCTCTAATGGAGCCAGAAACTTGGGTGTGCTCAGAAAAAAAGATCGGTGTTTCCTAAACATACGGACCATTGCTAGTTCAACTCTGCTTCTGAAACTGATACAAACCACAGGTCCTCTAATATCCAATGCTTTACAGTTAAGACCGAGAAACTTGTGAGCCTAGAACACTGTAGCATTATTTGAGCTGAAAGGTGACAGAGTTTACCTTAAATAAAGTCTTGCTTGTAGAAAAATACAGAGCCTGGGTTTTAACTCCGTTTCTGAAGGGAAACACACAGCACAGTTCTCATCCATGAAACACAGTCTGCTTTGGAGCAAGAAGCACGGTCTTGCTTTCTATAATCTCTAATAGAGTAGGAAACGTGAGTGTGCTCAGAACAAACGAACAGTGATTCCTACACATACAGACCATATCTAGTTCAACTCTGCTTCTGAAAGTGATATAAACCACAGTTCTTCTAACATCCAACACTTTTCATTTAAGAGCGAGAAACGTGTGAAGTATATGAAGGAAGTAGTTTTGTTTGAGCTGAAAAGTAACTGAATTTACCTGAACCGAAGTCTTGCTTGTAGACAGACACAGAGGCTGATATTTAACTCCATTTCTGAAGGGAAACACACAGCACAGTTCTCATCCATGAAACACACTCTGCGTTAGAGCAAGAAGCATGGTCTTGATTTCTAGAGTCTCTAATAGAGCCAGAAAATTGAGTGTGCTCAGAAAAAAGAACGGTGTTTCCTAGACAAACAGACCATTGCTCGTTCAACTCTGCTTCTGAAACAGATACAAACCACAGGTCCTCTAACATCCAATGCTTTACAGTTAAGAGCAAGAAACGTGTGATCCTAGAACGATGTAGCTTTGTTTGAGCTGAAAGGTGACTGAGTTTACCTTAAACGAAGTCTTGCTTGTAGGAAGAAACAGAGCCTGGGATTTAACACCATTTCTGAAGGGAAACACACAGCACAGTTCTCATCCATGAAACATAGTCTGCTTTAGAGCAAGAAGCACGCTCTTGCTTTCTAGAATCTCTAATAGAGTAGGAAACGTGAGTGTGCTCAGAACAAAAGAACGGTGGTTCAAACACATACAGACCATATCAAGTTCAACTCTGCTTCTGAAAGTGATAGAAACCACAGTTCTTCTAACATCCAATGCTTTTCATTTAAGAGCGAGAAACGTGTGAGCTACGTGAATGATGTAGTTTTGTTTGAGCTGAAAGGTACCTGAGTTTACCTGAACGGAAGTCTTGATTGCAGAAAGACACAGAGCCTGAGATTTAACTCCATTTCTGAAGCAAAACACTCAGCACAGTTCTCATCCATGAAACACACTCTGCTTTAGAGCAAGAAGCATCATCTTATTTCTCGAGTCTCTAATAGAGCCAGAAACTTTAGTGTGCTCAGAAAAAGAGAACGGTGTTTCCTAGACATACAGACCATTGCTAGTTCAACTCTGCTCCTGAAAATTACAAACCACAGGTCCTCTAACATCCAATGCATTACAGTTAAGAGCAAGAATCTTGTGATCCTAGAATGATGTAGCTTTGTTTGAGCTGAAAGGTGACAGAGTTTACCTTAAACGAAGTCTTCCTTGTATGAAGACACAGAGCCTGGGTTTAACTCCATTTCTGAAGGGAAACACACAGCATAGTTCTCATCCATGAAACACACTGTGCTTTAGAGGAAGAAGCACGCTCTTGATTTATAGAGTCTCTAATAGAGCCAGAAACTTGAGTGTGCTCAGAAAAAAAGAACGGTGTTCCCTACACATACGGACCATTGCTAGTTCAACTCTGCTTCTGAAACTGATACATACCACAGGTCTTCTAATATCCAGTGATTTACATTTAAGAGCGAGAAACGATTGAGCTTCGTGAACGATCTAGCTTTGTTTGAGCTGAAAGGTGACTGAGTTTACCTTAAAAGAATTCTTGCTTGTAGGAAGACACAGAGCCTGGGATTTAACTCCATTTCTGAAGAGAAACACACAGCACAGTTCTCATCCATGAAACATAGTCTGCTTTAGAGCATGAAGCACGCTCTTGCTTTCTAGAATCTCTAATAGAGTAGGAAACGTGAGTGTGCTCAGAACAAAAGAACGGTGGTTCCTACACATACAGACCATATCTAGTTCAACTCTGCTTCTGAAACTGATAC
Source organism: Onychomys leucogaster (assembly GCA_949786385.1). Lineage (NCBI taxonomy): Eukaryota > Metazoa > Chordata > Mammalia > Rodentia > Cricetidae > Onychomys > Onychomys leucogaster. Next base: position 1,257,175 of record CATKUP010000037.1, on the reverse strand, counting down.
GAACCACAGGTCCTCTAATATCCAATGATTTACAGTTAAGAGCGAAAAAGGTGTGAGCTTCGTGAACGATCTAGCTTTGTTTGAGCTGAAGGGTGACTGAGTTTACCTTAAACGAAGTCTTGCTTGTAGGAAGACATAGAGCCTGGGAATTAACTCCATTTCTGAAGGGAAAAACAACGCACAGTTCTCATCCATGAAACACACTCTTCTTTAGAGCACAAAGCACGCTCTTGCTTTCTAGAATCTCTAATAAAGCAAGAAACGTGAGTGTGGTTAGAAGAAAAGAACGGTGTTTCCTACACATACACACCATATCTATTTCAACTCTGCTTCTGAAACTGATACGAACCGTAGGTCCTCTAATATCCAATGCTTTACATTTAAGAGCGAGAAATGTGTGAGCTTCGTGAATGATCTAGCTTTGGTAGAGCAGAATGGAGACTAGTTTACCTGAAAAGATATCTTGCTTGTAGGCAGACACAGAGCCTGGGATTTAACTCCATTTCTGAAGGGAAACACACAGCACAGTTCTCATCCATGAAACACACTCTGCTTTAGAGCAAGAAGCATGGTCTTGATTTCTAGAGTCTCTAATAGAGCCAGAAACATGAGTGTGCTCAGAAAAAAAGAACGGTGTGTCTGAGACATACAGACCATTGCTAGTTCAACTCTGCTTCTGAAACTGATACAAACCACAGGTCCTCTAACATCCAATGCTTTACAGTTAAGAGCAAGAAACGTGTGATCCTAGAATGATGTAGCTTTGTTTGAGCTGAAAGGTGACTTTGTTTACCTTAAACGAAGTCTTCCTTGTAGGAAGACACAGAGCCTGGGATTTAACTCCATTTCTGAAGGGAAACACACAGCATAGTTCTCATTCATGAAACACAGTCTGCTTTAGAGTAAGAAGAACGGTTTTGCTTTCTAGAGTCTCTAATACAGTAGGAAACGTGAGTGTGCTCAGAACAAAAGAACGGTGGTTCCTACACATACAGACCATATCTAGTTCAACTCTGCTTCTGAAACTGATAAAAACCACAGGTCCTATAATATCCAATGAATTACAGTTAAGAGCGAAAAACGTGTAAACTTCGTGAATGATCTAGCTTTGTTTGAGCTAAAAGGGGACTGAGTTTACCTGAAAAGATGTCTTGCATGTAGGCAGACACAGAGCCTGGAATTTAACTCCATTTCTGAAGGGAAACACACACCACAGTCTCATCCATTAAACTCATCTGCTTTAGAGCAAGAAGCACGCTCAAGATTCTAGAGCCTCTAATAGAGCCAGAAACTTGAGTGTGCTCAGAAAAAAAGATCGGTGTTTCCTAAACATATGGACCATTGCTAGTTCAACTCTGCTTCTGAAACTGATACAAACCACAGGTCCTCTAATATCCAATGCTTTACAGTTAAGACCGAGAAACATGTGAGCCTAGAACGATGTAGCATTATTTGAGCTGAAAGGTGACAGAGTTTACCTTAACAAATTCTTGCTTGTAGAAAAACACAAAGCCTGGGTTTTAACTCCATTTCTGAAGGGAAACACACAAACAGTTCTCATCCATGAAACACAGTCTGCTTTGGAGCAAGAAGCACGGTCTTGCTTTCTATAATCTCTAATAGAGTAGGAAACGTGAGTGTGCTCAGAACAAATGAACAGTGGTTCTTACACATACAGACCATATCTAGATCAACTCTGCTTCTGAAAGTGATAGAAACCACAGTTCTTCTAACATCCAATGCTTTTCATTTAAGAGCAAGAAATGTGTGAGGTATATGAAGGAAGTAGTTTTGTTTGAGCTGAAAAGTAACTGAATTTTCCTGAACCAAAGTCTTGCTTGTAGAAAGACACAGAGCCTGAGATTTAACTCCATTTCTGAAGGGAAACACACAGCACAGTTCTCATCCATGAAACACACTCTGCTTTAGAGCAAGAAGCATGGTCTTGATTTCTAGAGTCTCTAATAGAGCCAGAAACTTGAGTGTGCTCAGAAAAAAAGAACGGTGTTTCCTAGACAAACAGACCATTGCTCGTTCAACTCTGCTTCTGAAACTGATACAAACCACATGTCCTCTAACATCCAATGCTTTACAGTTAAGAGCAAGAAACGTGTGATCCTAGAACGATGTAGCTTTGTTTGAGCTGAAAGGTGACTGAGTTTACCTTAAACGAAGTCTTGCTTGTAGGAAGAAACAGAGCCTGGGATTTAACACAATTTCTGAAGGGAAACACACCGCACAGTTCTCATCAATGAAACACACTCTTCTTTAGAGCACAAAGCACGTTCTTGCTTTCTAGAATCTCTTATAAAGCAGGAAACTTGAGTGTGTTCCGAAAAAAGAACGGTATTTCCTACACATACGGACCATATCTAGTTCTACTCTGCTTCTGAAACTGACACAAACCACAGGTCCTCTAATATCCACTGCTTTACAATTAAGAGTGAGATACGAGTGAGCTTCGTGAATGATCTAGCTTTGTTTGAGCTGAAATGTGACTGAGTTTACCTGAAAAGATGTCTTGCTTGTGGGAAGACACAGAGCCTGGGATTTAACTCCATTTCTGAAGGGAAACACACAGCACAGTTCTCATCCATGAAACACAGTCTGCTTTAGAGCAAGAAGCACGGTCTTGCTTTCTAGAGTCTCTAATACAGCAGGAAACGTGAGTGTTCTCAGAACAAAAGAACGGTGGTTCCTACACATACAGACCATATCTAGTTCAACTCTGTTTCTGAAAGTCATAGAAACCACAGTTCCTCTAACATCCAATGCTATACAGTTAAGAGCAAGAAACATGTGAGCCTAGAACGATGTAGCTTTGTTTGAGCTGAAAGGTGACTGAGTTTACCTTAAACGAAGTCTTGCTTGTAGGAAGTCACAGAGCCTGGGATTTAACTCCATTTCTGAAGGGAAACACACAGCATAGTTCTCATCAATGAAACACACTGTGCTTTAGAGCAAGAATAACGGCCTTGCTTTCTAGTGTCCCTAATACAGTAGGAAATGTGAGTGTGCTCAGAACAAAGAACGGTGGTTCCTACACATATAGACCATATCTAGTTCAACTCTGCTTCTGAAACTGATACAAACCACAGGTCTTCTAATATCCAGTGATTTACAGTTAAGAGGGAGAAACGAGTGAGCTTCGTGAACAATCTAGCTTTGTTTGAGCTGAAAGGTGACTGAGTTTACCTTAAACGAAGTCTTGCTTGTAGGAAGACACAGAGCCTGGGATTTAACACCATTGCTGAATGGAAACACACCGCACTGTTCTCATCAATGAAACACAATCTTCTTTAGAGCACAAGGTACGCTCTTGCTTTCTAGAATATCTAATAAAGCAGGAAAGTGAGTGTGGTCCGAAAAAAGATTGGTGTTTCCTACACATACGGACCATATCTAGTTCTACTCTGCTTCTGAAACTGATACGAACCACAGGTCCTCTAACATCCAATGCTTTACAGTTAAGAGCGAGAAACATGTGAGCCTAGAACGATGTAGCTTTGTTTGAGCTGAAAGGTGACTGAGTTTACCTTAAACGAAGTCTTGCTTGTAGGAAGACACAGAGCCTGGGATTTAACTCCATTTCTGAAGGGAAAAAAACAGCATAGTTCTCATCCATGAAAGACAGTCTGCTTTAGAGCAAGAAGCACGGCCTTGTTTCTAGAGTCTCTAATACAGTAGGAAACGTGAGTGTACTCAGAACAAAAGAACGGTGGTTCCTACACATACAGACCATATCTAGTTCAACTCTGCTTCTGAAACTGATACGAACCACAGGTCCTCTCACATCCAATGATTTACAGTTAAGAGTGAAAAACGTGTGAGCTTCGTGAATGATCTAGCTTTGTTTGAGCTAAAAGTTGACTGAGTTTACCTGAAAAGAAGTCTTGCTTGTAGGCAGACACAGAGCCTAGGATTTAACTCCATTTCTGAAGGGAAACACACAGCACAGTTCTCTTCCATGAAACACACTGTGCTTTAGAGCAAGAAGCACGCTCTTGCTTTCTAGAGTCTCTAATAGAGCCAAAAACTTGAGTGTGCTCAGAAAAAAAGAACGGTGTTTCCTTCACATACGGACCATTGCTAGTTCAACTCTGCTTCTGAAACTGATACAAACCACAGGTCTTCTAATATCCAGTGATTTACAGTTAATGCGAGAAACGAGTGAGATTTGTGAACGGTCTAGCTTTGTTTGAGCTGAAAGGTGACTGAGTTTACCTTAAACGAAGTCTTGCTTGTAGGAAGACGCAGAGCCTCTAATTTAACTCCATTTCTGAAGGGAATCACAAAGCACAATTCTCATCCATGAAACACACTGTGCTTTAGAGCAAGAATCACGGTCTTGCTTTCTAGAGTCTCTAATACAGCAGGAAACGTGAGTGTGCACAGAAAAAAAGAACGGTGTTTCATAGACATACAGACCATTGCTAGTTCAACTCTGCTTCTGACATTGATACATACCACAGGTCCTCTAACATCCAATGCTTTACACTTAAGAGCAAGAAACGTTTGAGCCTAGAACGATGTAGCTTTGTTTGAGCTGAAAGGTAACTGAGTTTACCTTAAACGAAGTCTTTTGTAGGAAGACACAGAGCCTGGGTTTTAACTCCATTTCTGAAGGGAAACACACAGCACAGTTCTCATCCATGAAACACAGTCTGCTTTAGAGCAAGAAGCACGGTCTTGCTTTCTAGAATCACTAATAGAGTAGGAAACGTGTTTTTGGATAGAAGAAAAGAACGGTGGTTCCTAGACATACAGACCATATCTAGTTCAACTCTGCTTCTGAAAGTGACAGAAACCACAGTTCTTCTAACATCCCATGCTTTTCCTTTAAGAGCGAGAAACTTGGGAGCTACGTGAACAATGTAGTTTTGTTTGAGCTGAAAGGTAACTGAGTTTACCTGAACCGAAGTCTTGCTTGTAGACAGACACAGAGCCTGAGATTTAACTCCATTTCTGAAGGGAAACACACAGGACAGTTCTCATCCATGAAACACAGTCTGCTTTAGAGCAAGAAGCATGGTCTTGATTTCTAGAGTCTCTAATAGAGCCAGAAACTTGAGTGTGCTCAGAAAAAAAGAACGGAGGTTCCTACACATAAAGACCATATCTAGTTCAACTCTGCTTCTGAAACTCATACGAACCACAGGTCCTCTAATATCCAATGATTTACAGTTTAGAGAGAAAAACGTCTTAGCTTCCTGAATGACCTATCTTTGTTTGAGCTAAAAGGTGACTGAGTTTACCTGAATAGATGTCTTGCTTGTAGGCAGACACAGAGCCTGGGATTTAACTCCATTTCTGAAGGGAAAAAAACCGCACAGTTCTCATCAATGAAACAACTCTTCTTTAGAGCACAAAGCACGCTCTTGCTTTCTAGAATCTCTAATAAAGCAGGAAACGTGAGTGTGGTTAGAAAAAAAGAACGGTGTTTCCTACACATACACACCGTATCTAGTTCAACTCTGCTTCTGAAACTGATATGAACCATAGGTCCTCTAATATCCAATGCTTTACAGTTAAGAGCGAAAAACGTGTGAGCTTCGTGAATGATCTAGCTTTGGTTGAGCAGAATGGAGACTAGTTTACCTGAAAAGATTTCTTGCTTGTAGGCAGACACAGAGCCTGGGATTTAACTACATTTCTGAAGGGAATCACAAAGCACAATTCTCATCCATGAAACACACTGTGCTTTAGAGCACGAATCACGGTCTTGCTTTCTAGAGTCTCTAATACAGCAGGAAACGTGAGTGTGCACAGAAAAAAAGAACGGTGTTTCATAGACATACAGACCATTGCTAGTTCAACTCTGCTTCTGACACTGATACAAACCACAGGTCCTCTAACATCCAATGCTTTACACTTAAGAGCAAGAAACGTTTGAGCCTAGAACGATGTAGCTTTGTTTGAGCTGAATGGTGACTGAGTTTACCTTAAACGAAGTCTTTTGTAGGAAGACACAGAGCCTGGGTTTTAACTCCATTTCTGAAGGGAAACACACAGCACAGTTCTCATCCATGAAACACAGTCTGCTTTAGAGCAAGAAGCACGGTATTGCTTTCTAGAATCACTAATAGAGTAGGAAACGTGTTTTTGGATAGAAGAAAAGAACGGTGGTTCCTAGACATACAGACCATATCTAGTTCAACTCTGCTCCTGAAAGTGATAGAAACCACAGTTCTTCTAACATCCAACACTTTTCATTTAAGAGCGAGAAACGTATGAGGTATATTAACGAAGTAGTTTTGTTTGAGCTGAAAGGTAACTGAGTTTACCTGAACCGAAGTCTTGCTTGCAGAAAGACATAGAGCCTGGGATTTAACAACATTTCTGAAGGGAAACACACAGCATAGTTCTCATCCATGAAACACAGTCTGCTTTAGAGCAAGAAGCACGGCCTTGCTCTCTAGAGTCTCTAATACAGTAGGAAACGTGAGTGTGTTCAGAACAAAAGAACGGAGGTTCCTACACATAAAGACCATATCTAGTTCAACTCTGCTTCTGAAACTGATACGAACCACAGGTCCTCTAATATCCAATGATTTACAGTTAAGAGAGAAAAACGTGTTAGCTTCCTGAATGACCTAGCTTTGTTTGAGCTAAAAGGTGACTGAGTTTACCTGAATAGATGTCTTCCTTGTAGGCAGACACAGAGCCTGGGATTTAACTCCATTTGTGAAGGGAAACACACAGCACATTTCTCATCCATGAAACACAGTCTGCTATAGAGCATGAAGCATGGTCTTGCTTTCTAGAGTCTCTAATACAGCAGGAAATGTGAGTGTTCTCAAAAAAAAGAACGGTGGTTCCTACACATACAGACCATATCTAGTTCAACTCTGCTTCTGAAAGTGATAGAAACCACAGTTCCTCTAACATCCAATGCTATACACTTAAGAGCAAGAAACATGTGAGCTAGAAAGATGTAGCTTTGTTTGAGCTGAAAGGTGACTGAGTTTACCTTAATCGAAGTCTTGCTTGTAGGAAGACACAGAGCCTGGGATTTAACTCCATTTCTGAAGGGAAATAAACCGCACAGTTCTCATCCATGAAACACATTCTGCTTTAGAGCAAGAAGCATTGTCTTGATTTCTAGAGTCTCTAATAGAGCCAGAAACTTGAGTGTGCTCAGAAAAAAAGAACGGTGTTTCCTACACATACGGACCTTTGCTAGTTCAACTCTGCTTCTGAAACTGATACAAACCACAGGTCCTCTAATATCCAATGCTTTAGATTTAAGAGCGAGAAAAGAGTGAGCTTCGTGAACTATCTAGCTTTGTTTGAGCTGAAAATTCACTGAGTTTAACTTAAACGAAGACTTGCTTGTAGAAAAACACAGAGCCTGGGATTTAACTCCATTTCTGAAGGGAAACACACAGCATAGTTCTCATCCATGAAACAGTCTGCTTTAGAGGAAGAAGCATGGCCTTGCTTTCTACAGTCTCTTATACAGTAGGAAACCTGTGTGTGCTCAGAACAAAAGAACGGTGGTTCCTACACATACAGACCATATCAAGTATAACTCTGCTTCTGAAACTGATACGAACCACAGGTCCTCTAACATAAAATGATTTACAGGTATATTAACGAAGTAGTTTTGTTTGAGCTGAAATGTGACTGAGTTTACCTTAAACGAAGTCTTGCTTGTACGAAGACACAGAACCTGGGATTTAACTCCATTTCTGAAGGGAAACACACAGCATAGTTCTCATCCATGAAACATAGTCTGCTTTAGAGCAAGAAGCACGGCCTTGCTTTCTAGAGTCTCTAATACAGTAGGAAACGTGAGTGTGCTAGGAACAAAAGAACGGTGGTTCCTACACATAGAGACCATATCTACTTCAACTCTGCTTGTGAAACTGATACGAACCACAGGTCCTCTAATATCCAATGATTTACAGTTAATAGCGAAAAACGTGTGAGCTTCTTGAATGATCTAGCTTTGTTTGAGCTAAAAGGTGATTGAGTTTACCTGAAAAGATGTCTTGCTTGTAGGCAGACACAGAGCCTGGGATTTAACTCCATTTCTGAAGGGAAACACACGGCACAGTTCTCATCCATGAAACACACTCTGCTTTAGAGCAAGAAGCACTCTCTTGATTTCTAGAGTCTCTAATAGAGCCAGAAACTTGAGTGTGCTCAGAAAAAAAGAACAGTGTTTCCTACACATACTGACCATTGCTAGTTCAACTCTGCTTCTGAAACTGATACAAACCACAGGTCTTCTAATATCCAGTGATTTACAGTTAAAGCGAGGAACGAGTGAGCTTCGTGAACTATCTAGCTTTGTTTGAGCTGAAAGGTGACTGAGTTTACCTTAAACTAAGTCTTGCTTGTAGGAAGACACAGAGCCTGGGATTTAACTCCATTTCTGAAGGGAATCACAAAGCACAGTTCTCATCCATGAAACACACTGTGCTTTAGAGCAGGAATCACGGTCTTGCTTTCTAGAGTCTCTAATACAGCAGGAAACGTGAGTGTTCTCAGAACAAAAGAACGGTGGTTCCTACACATACAGACCATATCTAGTTCAACTCTGCTTCTGAAAGTGATAGAAACCACAGTTCCTCTAACATCCAATGCTTTACAGTTAAGAGCAAGAAACGTGTGAGCCTAGAACGATGTAGCTTTGTTTGAGCTGAAAGGTGACTGAGTTTACCTGAACTGAAGTCCTGCTTGTAGAAAGACACAGAGCCTGAGATTTAACTCCATTTCTGAAGGGAAACACACAGCACAGTTCTCATCCAGGAAACGCACTCTGCTTTAGAGCAAGAAGCATGGTCTTGATTCCTAGAGTCTCTAAAAGAGCCAGAAACTTGAGTGTGCTCAGAAAAAAAGAACGGTGTTTCGTTGACATACAGACCATTTCTCGTTCAACTCTGCTTCTGAAACTGATACAAACCACAGGTACTCTAACATCCAATGCTTTACAGTTATGAGCAAGAAACGTGTGAGCCTAGAACGATGTAGCTTTATTTGAGCTGAATGGTGACTGAGTTTACCTTAAACGAAGTCTTGCTTATAGGAAGACAAAGAGCCTGGGATTTAACTCCATTGCTGAAGGGAAACACACAGCACATTTCTCAACCATGAAACACAGTCTGCTTTAGAGCAAGAAGCATGTTCTTGTTTCTAGAGTCTCTAATACAGCAGGAAACGTGAGTGTGCTCAGAACAAAAGAACAGTGGTTCCTACACATACAGACCATATCTAGTTCTACTCTGCTTCTGAAACTGATACGAACCATAGGTCCTCTAATATCCAGTGCTTTACAGTTAAGAGCAAGAAACGTGTGAGCTTCGTGAATGATCTAGCTTTGTTTGAGCAGAATGGTGACTGAGTTTACCTGAAAAGATGTCTTGCTTGTATGCAGACACAGAGCCTGGGATTTAACTACATTTCTGAAGGGAAACACACAGCACAGTTCTCATCCATGAAACACATCTGCTTTAGAGCAAGAAGCACGCTCTAGATTCTAGAGTCTCTAATAGAGCCAGAAACTTGAGTGTGCTCAGAAAAAAAGAACGGTGTTTCCTAGACATAGAGACCATTGCTATTTCAACTCTGCTTCTGAAACTGATACAAACCCCAGGTCCTCTAACATCCAATGCTTTACAGTTAAGAGCAAGAAACGTGTGAGCCTAGAACGATGTAGCTTTGTTTGAGCTGAAAGGTGACTGAGTTTACCTGAAAAGATGTCTTGCTTGTAGGCAGACACAGAGCCTGGGATTTAACACCATTTCTGAAGGGAAACACACAGCACAGTTCTCATCCATGAAACGAGCTGTTCTTTAGAGCAAGAAGCACGCTCTTGATTTCTAGATTCTCTAATAAAGCGGAATCGTGTTTGTGGTTAGAAGAAAAGAACGGTGTTTCCTACACATACAGACCATATCTAGTTCTACTCTGCTTCTGAAACTGATACGAACCATAGGTCCTCTAATATCCAGTGCTTTACAGTTAAGAGCAAGAAACGTGTGAGCTTCGTGAATGATCTAGCTTTGTTTGAGCAGAATGGTGACTGAGTTTACCTGAAAAGATGTCTTGCTTGTATGCAGACACAGAGCCTGGGATTTAACTACATTTCTGAAGGGAAACACACAGCACAGTTCTCATCCATGAAACACATCTGCTTTAGAGCAAGAAGCACGCTCTAGATTCTAGAGTCTCTAATAGAGCCAGAAACTTGAGTGTGCTCAGAAAAAAAGAACGGTGTTTCCTAGACATAGAGACCATTGCTATTTCAACTCTGCTTCTGAAACTGATACAAACCCCAGGTCCTCTAACATCCAATGCTTTACAGTTAAGAGCAAGAAACGTGTGAGCCTAGAACGATGTAGCTTTGTTTGAGCTGAAAGGTGACTGAGTTTACCTCAAACGAAGTCTTGCTTGTAGGAAGACACAGAGCCTGGGATTTAACTCCATTTCTGAAGGGAAACACACAGCATAGTTCTCATCCATGAAACACAGTCTGCTTTAGAGCAAGAAGCACTGTCTTGCTTTCTAGAGTCTCTAATACAGCAGGAAACGTGAGTGTTCTCAGAACAAAAGAACGGTGGTTCCTACACATACAGACCATATCTAGATCAACTCTGCTTCTGAAAGTGATAGGAACCACAGGTCCTCCAATATCCAATGATTTGCAGTTAAGAGCGAGAAACGTGTGAGCTTCGTGAATGATATAGCGTTGTTTGAGCTAAAAGGTGACTGAGTTTACCTGTAAAGATGTCTTGCTTGTAGGCAGACACAGAGCCTGGGATTTAACTCCATTTCTGAAGGGAAACAAACAGCACAGTTCTCATCCATGAAACACACTGTGCTTTAGAGCAAGAAGCACGGTCTTGCTTTCTAGAATCTCTAATACAGTAGGAAACGTGAGTGTGCACAGAAAAAAAAGAACGGTGGTTCCTATACATACAGACCATATCTAGTTCAACTCTGCTTCTGAAAGTGACAGAAACCACAGTTCTTCTAACATCCCATGCTTTTCATTTAAGAGCGAGAAACTTGGGAGCTACGTGAACAATGTAGTTTTGTTTGAGCTGAAAGGTAACTGAGTTTACCTGAACCGAAGTCTTGCTTGTAGAAAGACACAGAGCCTGAGATTTAACTCCATTTCTGAAGGGAAACACACAGGACAGTTCTCATCCATGAAACACAGTCTGCTTTAGAGCAAGAAGCATGGTCTTGATTTCTAGAGTCTCTAATAGAGCCAGAAACTTGAGTGTGCTCAGAAAAAAAGAACGGTGTTTCCTACACATACGGACCATTGCTAGTTCTACTCAGCTTCTGAAACTGATACAAACCACATGTCCTCTAATATCCAGTGCTTTAGAGTTAAGAGTGAGAAACGAGTGAGCTTCGTGAACTATCCAGCTTTGTTTGAGCTGAAAGGTGACTGAGTTTACCTTAAACGAAGTCTTGCATGTAGGCAGACACAGATCCTCTTATTTAACTCCATTTCTGAAGGGAATCACAAAGCACAGTTCTCATCCATGAAACAGACTATGCTTTAGGAGCAAGAAACACACTTGCTTTTTAGTATATCTAATAAAGCAGGTAAAGTGAGTGTGGTCAGAAAAAAGAACGGTGTTTCCTACACATACAGACCATATCTAGTGCAATTCTGCTTCTGAAACTGATACAAACCACAGGTCCTGTAATATCCAGTGCTTTACAGTTAAGTGCAAGAAACGTGTGAGCCTAGAACGATGTAGTTTTGTTTGAGCTGAAAGGTGACTGAGTTTACCTGAAAAGAAGTCTTGCTTGTAGGAAGACACAGAGCCTGGAATTTCACTCCATTTCTGAAGAGAAACACAGCACAGATCTCATCCATGAAACACAGTCTGCTTTAGAGCAAGAAGCACGCTGTTTCTTTCTAGATTCTCTAATAAAGCAGAAACTTGTTTGTGGTTAGAAGAAAAGAACAGTGTTTCCTACCCATACAGACCATATCTAGTTCAACTCTGCTTCTGAAACTGATACGAACCATAGGTCCTGTAATATCCAATGCTTGACAGTTAAGAGCAAGAAACGTGTGAGCTTCGTAAATGATCTAGCTTTGTTTGAACGGAATGGTGACTGAGTTTACCTGAAAAGATGTCTTGCTTGTAGGCAGACACAGAGCCTGGGATTTAACTCCATTTCTGAAGGGAAACACACAGCACAGTTCTCATCCATGAAACATAGTCTGCTTTAGAGCAAGAAGCACGCTCTTGCTTTCTAGAATCTCTAATAGAGTAGGAAACGTGAGTGTGCTCAGAACAAAAGAACGGTGGTTCAAACACATACAGACCATATCAAGTTCAACTCTGCTTCTGCAATTGATAGAAAGCACAGTTCTTCTAACATCCAATGCTTTTCATTTAAGAGCAAGAAACATGTGAGCTACGTGAACGATGTAGTTTTGTTTGATCTGAAATGTAACTGAGTTTACCTGAACCGATGTCTTGCTTGTAGGCAGACACAGAGCCTGGCATTTAACTACATTTCTGAAGGGAAACACACAGCACAGTTCTCATCCATGAAACACATCTGCTTTAGAGCAAGAAGCACGCTCTGGATTCTAGAGTCTCTAATAGAGCCAGAAACTTGAGTGTGCTCAGAAAAAAAGAACGGTGTTTCCTAAACATACCGACCATTGTTCCTTCAACTCTGCTTCTGAAACGGATACAAACCACAGGTCCTCTAACATCCAATGCTTTACAGTTAAGAGCAATAAACGTGTGAGCCTAGAACGATGTAGCTTTGTTTGAGCTGAAAGGTGACTGAGTTTACCTTTAACAAAGTATTGCTTGTAGGAAGACACAGAGCCTGGGATTTAACTCCATTTCTGAAGGGAAACACACAGCATAGTTCTCATCCATGAAACACACTCTGCTTTAGAGCAAGAAGCACGCTCTTGATTTCTAGAGTCTCTAACAGAGCAAGAAAATTGAGTGTGCTCAGAAAAATGAATGGTGTTTCCTATACATACGGACCACTGCTAGTTCAACTCTGCTTCAGAAACTGATACAAACCACAGGTCCTCTAATATCCAATGCTTTAGAGTTAAGAGCGAGATACGAGTGAGATTCGTGAACGATCTAGCTTTGTTTGAGCTGAAATGTGACTTAGTTTACCTGAAAAGATGTCTTGCATGTAGGAAGACACAGAGCCTGGGATTTAACTCCATTTCTGCAGGGAAACACACAGCATGATTCTCATCCATGAAACACAGTCTGCTTTAGAGCAAGAAGCACGTTCTTGTTTCTAGAGTCTCTAATACAGCAGGAAACGTGAGTGTGCTCAGAACAAAATAACGGTGGTTCCTACACATACAGATCATATCTAGTTCACCTCTGCTTCTGAAACTGATACAGACCACAGGTCCTCTAACATCCAATGCTTTACAGTTAAGAGCAAGAAACGTGTGATCCTAGAACGATGTAGATTTGTTTGAGCTGAAAGGTGACTGAGTTTACCTTAAACGAAGTCTTGCTTGTAGGAAGATAAAGAGACTGGGATTTAACTCCATTTCTGAAGGAAAACACACTGCACAGTTCTCAACCATGAAACACACTCTTCTTTAGAGCACGAAGCACGCTCTTGGTTTCCAGAATCTCTAATAAAGCAGGAAACGTGAGTGTGGTCAGAAGAAAAGAACGGTGTTTCCTACACATACAGTCCATATCTAGTTCAACTCTGCTTCTGAAACTGATACGAACCACAGGTCCTCTAATATCCAATGATTTGCAGTTAAGAGAGAGAAACGTGTGAGCTTCGTGAATGATATAGCGTTGTTTGAGCTAAAAGGTGACTGAGTTTACCTGAAAAGATGTCTTGCTTGTAGGCAGACACAGAGCCTGGGATTTAACTCCATTTCTGAAGGGAAACATACAGCACAGTTCTCATCCATGAAACACACTGTGCTTTAGGGCAAGAAGCATGGTCTTGATTTCTAGAGTCTCTAATAGAGCCAGAAACTTGAGTGTGCTCAGAAAAAAAGAACGGTGTTTCCTACACATACGGACCATTGCTAGTTCAACTCTGCTTCTGAAACTGATACAAACCACATGTCCTCTAATATCCAGTGCTTTAGAGTTAAGAGCGAGAAACGAGTGAGCTTCGTGAACGATCCAGCTTTGTTTGAGCTGAAAGGTGACTGAGTTTACCTTAAACGAAGTCTTGCTTGTAGGAAGACACAGAGCCTCTTATTTAACTCCATTTCTGAAGGGAATCACAAAGGACAGTTCTCATCCATGAAACAGACTATGCTTTAGGAGCAAGAAGCACACACTTGCTTTTTAGAATATCTAATAAAGCAGGTAAAGTGAGTGTGGTCTGAAAAAAGAACGGTGTTTCCTACACATACAGACCATATCTAGTGCAACTCTGCTTCTGAAACTGATACAAACCACAGGTCCTGTAATATCCAGTGCTTTACAGTTAAGTGCAGGAAACGTGTGAGCCTAGAACGATGTAGCTTTGTTTGAGCTGAAAGGTGACTGAGTTTACCTGAAAAGAAATCTTGCTTGTAGGAAGACACAGAGCCTGGAATTTCACTCCATTTCTGAAGAGAAACACACAGCACGTTCTCATCCATGAAACACAGTCGGATTTAGAGCAAGAAGCACGCTGTTGTTTTCTAGATTCTCTAATAAAACAGAAACTTGTTTGTGGTTAGAAGAAAAGAACGGTGTTTCCTACCCATACAGACCATATCTAGTTCAACTCTGCTTCTGAAACTGATACGAACCATAGGTCCTCTAATATCCAATGCTTGACAGTTAAGAGCAAGAAACGTGTGAGCTTCGTGAATGATCTAGCTTTGTTTGAACGGAATGGTGACTGAGTTTACCTGAAAAGATGTCTTGCTTGTAGGCAGACACAGAGCCTGGCATTTAACTACATTACTGAAGGGAAACACACAGCACAGTTCTCATCCATGAAACACATCTGCTTTAGAGCAAGAAGCACGCTCTGGATTCTAGAGTCTCTAATAGAGCCAGAAACTTGAGTGTGCTCAGAAAAAAAGAACGGTGTTTCCTAAACATACCGACCATTGTTCCTTCAACTCTGCTTCTGAAACGGATACAAACCACAGGTCCTCTAACATCCAATGCTTTACAGTTAAGAGCAAGAAACCTGTGAGCCTAGAACGATGTAGCTTTGTTTGAGCTGAAAGGTGACTGAGTTTACCTTAAACAAAGTATTGCTTGTAGGAAAACACAGAGCCTGGGATTTAACTCCATTTCTGAAGGGAAACACACAGCATAGTTCTCATCCATGAAACACAGTCTGCTTTAGAGCAAGAAGCCCGGTCTTGCTTTCTAGACTCTCTAATACAGCAGGAAACGTGAGTGTTCTCAGAACAAAAGAACGGTGGTTCCTACACATAGAGATCATATCTAGTTCAACTCTGCTTCTGGAAGTGATAGAAACCACAGTTCCTCTAACGTCCAATGCATTTCATTTAAGAGCGAGAAACGTGTGAGCTACGTGAACGATGTAGTACTGTTTGAGGTGAAAGGTAACTGAGTTTACCTGAACCGAAGTCTTGTTTGTAGGAAGACACAGAGCCTGGGAATTAACTCCATTTCTGAAGGGAAACAGACAGCACAGTTCTCATCCATGAAACATAGTCTGCTTTTGAGCAAGAAGCACGCTCTTGCTTTCTAGAATCTCTAATAGAGTAGGAAACGTGAGTGTGCTCAGAACAAAAGAACGGTGGTTCAAACACATACAGACCATATCAAGTTCAACTCTGCTTCTGAAATTGATAGAAACCACAGTTCTTCTAACATCCAATGCTTTTCATTTAAGAGCAAGAAACATGTGAGCTACGTGAACGATGTAGTTTTGTTTGAGCTGAAGTGTAACTGAGTTTACCTGAACCGAAGTCTTGCTTGTAGAAAGACACAGAGCCTGAGATTTAACTCCATTTCTGAAGGGAAACACACTGCACAGTTCTCAGCCATGAAACACACTCTGCTTTAGAGCAAGAACCATGGTCTTGATTTCTAGAGTCTCTAATAGAGCCAGAAACTTGAGTGTGCTCAGAAAAAAAGAACGGTGTTTCCTAGACATACAGACCATTGTTAGTTCAACTCTGCTTCTGAAACTGATACAAACCACAGGTCCTCTAATATCCAATGCTTTAGAGTTAAGAGCGAGATACGAGTGAGCTTCGTGAACGATCTAGCTGTGTTTGAGCTGAAATGTGACTGAGTTTACCTGAAAAGATGTCTTGCTTGTAGGAAGACACAGAGCCTGGGATTTAACTCCATTTCTGCAGGGAAACACACAGCATGATTCTCATCCATGAAACACAGTCTGCTTTAGAGCAAGAAGCACGTTCTTGTTTCTAGAGTCTCTAATACAGCAGGAAACGTGAGTGTGCTCAGAACAAAAGAACGGTGGTTCCTACACATACAGATCATATCTAGTTCAACTCTGCTTCTGAAACTGATACAGACCACAGGTCCTCTAACATCCAATGCTTTACAGTTAAGAGCAATAAACGTGTGAGCCTAGAACGATGTAGCTTTGTTTGAGCTGAAAGGTGACTGAGTTTACCTTTAACAAAGTATTGCTTGTAGGAAGACACAGAGCCTGGGATTTAACTCCATTTCTGAAGGGAAACACACAGCATAGTTCTCATCCATGAAACACACTCTGCTTTAGAGCAAGAAGCACGCTCTTGATTTCTAGAGTCTCTAACAGAGCAAGAAAATTGAGTGTGCTCAGAAAAATGAATGGTGTTTCCTATACATACGGACCACTGCTAGTTCAACTCTGCTTCAGAAACTGATACAAACCACAGGTCCTCTAATATCCAATGCTTTAGAGTTAAGAGCGAGATACGAGTGAGCTTCGTGAACGATCTAGCTTTGTTTGAGCTGAAATGTGACTGAGTTTACCTGAAAAGATGTCTTGCTTGTAGGAAGACACAGAGCCTGGGATTTAACTCCATTTCTGCAGGGAAACACACAGCATAGTTCTCATCCATGAAACACAGTCTGCTTTAGAGCAAGAAGCACGTTCTTGTTTCTAGAGTCTCTAATACAGCAGGAAACGTGAGTGTGCTCAGAACAAAAGAACGGTGGTTCCTACACATACAGATCATATCTAGTTCAACTCTGCTTCTGAAACTGATACAGACCACAGGTCCTCTAACATCCAATGCTTTTCAGTTAAGAGCAAGAAACGTGTGATCCTAGAACGATGTAGATTTGTTTGAGCTGAAAGGTGACTGAGTTTACCTTAAACGAAGTCTTGCTTGTAGGAAGATAAAGAGACTGGGATTTAACTCCATTTCTGAAGGAAAACACACTGCACAGTTCTCAACCATGAAACACACTCTTCTTTAGAGCACGAAGCACGCTCTTGGTTTCCAGAATCTCTAATAAAGCAGGAAACGTGAGTGTGGTCAGAAGAAAAGAACGGTGTTTCCTACACATACAGTCCATATCTTGTTCAACTCTGCTTCTGAAACTGATACGAACCACAGGTCCTCTAATATCCAATGATTTGCAGTTAAGAGCGAGAAACGTGTGAGCTTCGTGAATGATATAGCGTTGTTTGAGCTAAAAGGTGACTGAGTTTACCTGAAAAGATGTCTTGCTTGTAGGCAGACACAGAGCCTGGGATTTAACTCCATTTCTGAAGGGAAACATACAGCACAGTTCTCATCCATGAAACACACTGTGCTTTAGGGCAAGAAGCATGGTCTTGATTTCTAGAGTCTCTAATAGAGCCAGAAACTTGAGTGTGCTCAGAAAAAAAGAACGGTGTTTCCTACACATACGGACCATTGCTAGTTCAACTCTGCTTCTGAAACTGATACAAACCACATGTCCTCTAATATCCAGTGCTTTAGAGTTAAGAGCGAGAAACGAGTGAGCTTCGTGAACGATCCAGCTTTGTTTGAGCTGAAAGGTGACTGAGTTTACCTTAAACGAAGTCTTGCTTGTAGGAAGACACAGAGCCTCTTATTTAACTCCATTTCTGAAGGGAATCACAAAGGACAGTTCTCATCCATGAAACAGACTATGCTTTAGGAGCAAGAAGCACACACTTGCTTTTTAGAATATCTAATAAAGCAGGTAAATTGAGTGTGGTCTGAAAAAAGAACGGTGTTTCCTACACATACAGACCATATCTAGTGCAACTCTGCTTCTGAAACTGATACAAACCACAGGTCCTGTAATATCCAGTGCTTTACAGTTAAGTGCAAGAAACATGTGAGCCTAGAACTATTTAGCTTTGTTTGAGCTGAAAGGTGACTGAGTTTACCTGAAAAGAAATCTTGCTTGTAGGAAGACACAGAGCCTGGAATTTCACTCCATTTCTGAAGAGAAACACACAGCACAGTTCTCATCCATGAAACACAGTCGGCTTTAGAGCAAGAAGCACGCTGTTGTTTTCTAGATTCTCTAATAAAACAGAAACTTGTTTGTGGTTAGAAGAAAAGAACGGTGTTTCCTACCCATACAGACCATATCTAGTTCAACTCTGCTTCTGAAACTGATACGAACCATAGGTCCTCTAATATCCAATGCTTGACAGTTAAGAGCAAGAAACGTGTGAGCTTCGTGAATGATCTAGCTTTGTTTGAACGGAATGGTGACTGAGTTTACCTGAAAAGATGTCTTGCTTGTAGGCAGACACAGAGCCTGGCATTTAACTACATTACTGAAGGGAAACACACAGCACAGTTCTCATCCATGAAACACATCTGCTTTAGAGCAAGAAGCACGCTCTGGATTCTAGAGTCTCTAATAGAGCCAGAAACTTGAGTGTGCTCAGAAAAAAAGAACGGTGTTTCCTAAACATACCGACCATTGTTACTTCAACTCTGCTTCTGAAACAGATACAAACCACAGGTCCACTAACATCCAATGCTTTACAGTTAAGAGCAATAAACGTGTGAGCCTAGAACGATGTAGCTTTGTTTGAGCTGAAAGGTGACTGAGTTTACCTTAAACAAAGTATT
Organism: Onychomys leucogaster; assembly: GCA_949786385.1. Taxonomy (NCBI): domain Eukaryota; kingdom Metazoa; phylum Chordata; class Mammalia; order Rodentia; family Cricetidae; genus Onychomys; species Onychomys leucogaster. The sequence continues at coordinate 1,238,190 of CATKUP010000037.1, read as the reverse complement.
GCTTGTAGGAAAACACAGAGCCTGGGATTTAACTCCATTTCTGAAGGGAAACACACAGCATAGTTCTCATCCATGAAACACAGTCTGCTTTAGAGCAAGAAGCACGGTCTTGCTTTCTAGACTCTCTAATACAGCAGGAAACGTGAGTGTTCTCAGAACAAAAGAACGGTGGTTCCTACACATAGAGATCATATCTAGTTCAACTCTGCTTCTGGAAGTGATAGAAACCACAGTTCCTCTAACGTCCAATGCATTTCATTTAAGAGCGAGAAACGTGTGAGCTACGTGAACGATGTAGTACTGTTTGAGGTGAAAGGTAACTGAGTTTACCTGAACCGAAGTCTTGTTTGTAGGAAGACACAGAGCCTGGGAATTAACTCCATTTCTGAAGGGAAACACACAGCACAGTTCTCATCCATGAAACATAGTCTGCTTTAGAGCAAGAAGCACGCTCTTGCTTTCTAGAATCTCTAATAGAGTAGGAAACGTGAGTGTGCTCAGAACAAAAGAACGGTGGTTCAAACACATACAGACCATATCTAGTTCAACTCTGCTTCTGAAATTGATAGAAACCACAGTTCTTCTAACATCCAATGCTTTTCATTTAAGAGCAAGAAACATGTGAGCTACGTGAACGATGTAGTTTTGTTTGAGCTGAAGTGTAACTGAGTTTACCTTAACCGAAGTCTTGCTTGTAGAAAGACACAGAGCCTGAGATTTAACTCCATTTCTGAAGGGAAACACACTGCACAGTTCTCAGCCATGAAACACACTCTGCTTTAGAGCAAGAACCATGGTCTTGATTTCTAGAGTCTCTAATAGAGCCAGAAACTTGAGTGTGCTCAGAAAAAAAGAACGGTGTTTCCTAGACATACAGACCATTGTTAGTTCAACTCTGCTTCTGAAACTGATACAAACCACAGGTCCTCTAATATCCAATGCTTTAGAGTTAAGAGCGAGATACGAGTGAGCTTCGTGATCGATCTAGCTGTGTTTGAGCTGAAATGTGACTGAGTTTACCTGAAAAGATGTCTTGCTTGTAGGAAGACACAGAGCCTGGGATTTAACTCCATTTCTGCAGGGAAACACACAGCATGATTCTCATCCATGAAACACAGTCTGCTTTAGAGCAAGAAGCACGTTCTTGTTTCTAGAGTCTCTAATACAGCAGGAAACGTGAGTGTGCTCAGAACAAAAGAACGGTGGTTCCTACACATACAGATCATATCTAGTTCAACTCTGCTTCTGAAACTGATACAGACCAAAGGTCCTCTAACATCCAATGCTTTACAGTTAAGAGCAAGAAACGTGTGATCCTAGAACGATGTAGATTTGTTTGAGCTGAAAGGTGACTGAGTTTACCTTAAACGAAAACTTGCTTGTAGGAAGATAAAGAGACTGGGATTTAACTCCATTTCTGAAGGAAAACACACCGCACAGTTCTCAACCATGAAACACACTCTTCTTTAGAGCACGAAGCACGCTCTTGGTTTCCAGAATCTCTAATAAAGTAGGAAACGTGAGTGTGGTCAGAAGAAAAGAACGGTGTTTCCTACACATACAGTCCATATCTAGTTCAACTCTGCTTCTGAAACTGATACGAACCACAGGTCCTCTAATATCCAATGATTTGCAGTTAAGAGCGAGAAACGTGTGAGCTTCGTGAATGATATAGCGTTGTTTGAGCTAAAAGGTGACTGAGTTTACCTGAAAAGATGTCTTGCTTGTAGGCAGACACAGAGCCTGGGATTTAACTCCATTTCTGAAGGGAAACACACAGCACAGTTCTCATCCATGAAACACACTGTGCTTTAGAGCAAGAAGCATGGTCTTGATTTCTAGAGTCTCTAATAGAGCCAGAAACTTGAATGTGCTCAGAAAAAAAGAACGGTGTTTCCTACACATACGGACCATTGCTAGTTCAACTCTGCTTCTGAAACTGATACAAACCACATATCCTCTAATATCCAGTGCTTTAGAGTTAAGAGCGAGAAACGAGTGAGCTTCGTGAACGATCCAGCTTTGTTTGAGCTGAAAGGTGACTGAGTTTACCTTAAACAAAGTATTGCTTGTAGGAAGACACAGAGCCTGGGATTTAACTCCATTTCTGAAGAGAAACACACAGCATAGTTCTCATCCATGAAACACAGTCTGCTTTAGAGCAAGAAGCACGGTCTTGCTTTCTAGAGTCTCTAATATAGCAGGAAACGTGAGTGTTCTCAGAACAAAAGAACGGTGGTTCCTACACATAGAGACCATATCTAGTTCAACTCTGCATCTGGAAGTGATAGAAACCACAGTTCCTCTAACATCCAATGCTTTTGATTTAAGAGCGAGAAACGTGTGAGCTACGTGAACGATGTAGTTTTGTTTGAGGTGAAAGGTAACTGAGTTTACCTGAACCGAAGTCTTGCTTGTAGGAAGACACAGAGCCTGGGAATTAACTCCATTTCTGAAGGGAAACAGACAGCACAGTTCTCATCCATGAAACATAGTCTGCTTTAGAGCAAGAAGCACGCTCTTGCTTTCTAGAATCTCTAATAGAGTAGGAAACATGAGTGTGCTCAGAACAAAAGAACGGTGGTTCAAACACATACAGACCATATCAAGTTCAACTCTGCTTCTGCAATTGATAGAAACCACAGTTCTTCTAATATCCAATGCTTTTCATTTAAGAGCAAGAAACATGTGAGCTACGTGAACGATGTAGTTTTGTTTGAGCTGAAATGTAACTGAGTTTACCTGAACCGATGTCTTGCTTGTAGGCAGACACAGAGCCTGGCATTTAACTACATTTCTGAAGGGAAACACACAGCACAGTTCTCATCCATGAAACACATCTACTTTAGAGCAAGAAGCACGCTCTGGATTCTAGAGTCTCTAATAGAGCCAGAAACTTGAGTGTGCTCAGAAAAAAAGAACGGTGTTTCCTAAACATACCGACCATTGTTCCTTCAACTCTGCTTCTGAAACGCATACAAACCACAGGTCCTCTAACATCCAATGCTTTACAGTTAAGAGCAATAAACGTGTGAGCCTAGAACGATGTAGCTTTGTTTGAGCTGAAAGGTGACTGAGTTTACCTTTAACAAAGTATTGCTTGTAGGAAGACACAGAGCCTGGGATTTAACTCCATTTCTGAAGGGAAACACACAGCATAGTTCTCATCCATGAAACACACTCTGCTTTAGAGCAAGAAGCACGCTCTTGATTTCTAGAGTCTCTAACAGAGCAAGAAAATTGAGTGTGCTCAGAAAAATGAATGGTGTTTCCTATACATACGGACCACTGCTAGTTCAACTCTGCTTCAGAAACTGATACAAACCACAGGTCCTCTAATATCCAATGCTTTAGAGTTAAGAGCGAGATACGAGTGAGCTTCGTGAACGATCTAGCTTTGTTTGAGCTGAAATGTGACTGAGTTTACCTGAAAAGATGTCTTGCTTGTAGGAAGACACAGAGCCTGGGATTTAACTCCATTTCTGCAGGGAAACACACAGCATAGTTCTCATCCATGAAACACAGTCTGCTTTAGAGCAAGAAGCACGTTCTTGTTTCTAGAGTCTCTAATACAGCAGGAAACGTGAGTGTGCTCAGAACAAAAGAACGGTGGTTCCTACACATACAGATCATATCTAGTTCAACTCTGCTTCTGAAACTGATACAGACCACAGGTCCTCTAACATCCAATGCTTTTCAGTTAAGAGCAAGAAACGTGTGATCCTAGAACGATGTAGATTTGTTTGAGCTGAAAGTTGACTGAGTTTACCTTAAACGAAGTCTTGCTTGTAGGAAGATAAAGAGACTGGGATTTAACTCCATTTCTGAAGGAAAACACACCGCACAGTTCTCAACCATGAAACACACTCTTCTTTAGAGCACGAAGCACGCTCTTGGTTTCCAGAATCTCTAATAAAGCAGGAAACGTGAGTGTGGTCAGAAGAAAAGAACGGTGTTTCCTACACATACAGTCCATATCTTGTTCAACTCTGCTTCTGAAACTGATACGAACCACAGGTCCTCTAATATCCAATGATTTGCAGTTAAGAGCGAGAAACGTGTGAGCTTCGTGAATGATATAGCGTTGTTTGAGCTAAAAGGTGACTGAGTTTACCTGAAAAGATGTCTTGCTTGTAGGCAGACACAGAGCCTGGGATTTAACTCCATTTCTGAAGGGAAACATACAGCACAGTTCTCATCCATGAAACACACTGTGCTTTAGGGCAAGAAGCATGGTCTTGATTTCTAGAGTCTCTAATAGAGCCAGAAACTTGAGTGTGCTCAGAAAAAAAGAACGGTGTTTCCTACACATACGGACCATTGCTAGTTCAACTCTGCTTCTGAAACTGATACAAACCACATGTCCTCTAATATCCAGTGCTTTAGAGTTAAGAGCGAGAAACGAGTGAGCTTCGTGAACGATCCAGCTTTGTTTGAGCTGAAAGGTGACTGAGTTTACCTTAAACGAAGTCTTGCTTGTAGGAAGACACAGAGCCTCTTATTTAACTCCATTTCTGAAGGGAATCACAAAGGACAGTTCTCATCCATGAAACAGACTATGCTTTAGGAGCAAGAAGCACACACTTGCTTTTTAGAATATCTAATAAAGCAGGTAAAGTGAGTGTGGTCTGAAAAAAGAACGGTGTTTCCTACACATACAGACCATATCTAGTGCAACTCTGCTTCTGAAACTGATACAAACCACAGGTCCTGTAATATCCAGTGCTTTACAGTTAAGTGCAGGAAACGTGTGAGCCTAGAACGATGTAGCTTTGTTTGAGCTGAAAGGTGACTGAGTTTACCTGAAAAGAAATCTTGCTTGTAGGAAGACACAGAGCCTGGAATTTCACTCCATTTCTGAAGAGAAACACACAGCACAGTTCTCATCCATGAAACACATCTGCTTTAGAGCAAGAAGCACGCTCTGGATTCTAGAGTCTCTAATAGAGCCAGAAAGTTGAGTGTGCTCAGAAAAAAAGAACGGTGTTTCCTAAACATACCGACCATTGTTCCTTCAACTCTGCTTCTGAAACGGATACAAACCACAGGTCCTCTAACATCCAATGCTTTACAGTTAAGAGCAATAAACGTGTGAGCCTAGAACGATGTAGCTTTGTTTGAGCTGAAAGGTGACTGAGTTTACCTTAAACAAAGTATTGCTTGTAGGAAAACACAGAGCCTGGGATTTAACTCCATTTCTGAAGGGAAACACACAGCATAGTTCTCATCCATGAAACACAGTCTGCTTTAGAGCAAGAAGCACGGTCTTGCTTTCTAGACTCTCTAATACAGCAGGAAACGTGAGTGTTCTCAGAACAAAAGAACGGTGGTTCCTACACATAGAGATCATATCTAGTTCAACTCTGCTTCTGGAAGTGATAGAAACCACAGTTCCTCTAACGTCCAATGCATTTCATTTAAGAGCGAGAAACGTGTGAGCTACGTGAACGATGTAGTACTGTTTGAGGTGAAAGGTAACTGAGTTTACCTGAACCGAAGTCTTGTTTGTAGGAAGACACAGAGCCTGGGAATTAACTCCATTTCTGAAGGGAAACACACAGCACAGTTCTCATCCATGAAACATAGTCTGCTTTAGAGCAAGAAGCACGCTCTTGCTTTCTAGAATCTCTAATAGAGTAGGAAACGTGAGTGTGCTCAGAACAAAAGAACGGTGGTTCAAACATATACAGACCATATCAAGTTCAACTCTGCTTCTGAAATTGATAGAAACCACAGTTCTTCTAACATCCAATGCTTTTCATTTAAGAGCAAGAAACATGTGAGCTACGTGAACGATGTAGTTTTGTTTGAGCTGAAGTGTAACTGAGTTTACCTTAACCGAAGTCTTGCTTGTAGAAAGACACAGAGCCTGAGATTTAACTCCATTTCTGAAGGGAAACACACTGCACAGTTCTCAGCCATGAAACACACTCTGCTTTAGAGCAAGAACCATGGTCTTGATTTCTAGAGTCTCTAATAGAGCCAGAAACTTGAGTGTGCTCAGAAAAAAAGAACGGTGTTTCCTAGACATACAGACCATTGTTAGTTCAACTCTGCTTCTGAAACTGATACAAACCACAGGTCCTCTAATATCCAATGCTTTAGAGTTAAGAGCGAGATACGAGTGAGCTTCGTGATCGATCTAGCTGTGTTTGAGCTGAAATGTGACTGAGTTTACCTGAAAAGATGTCTTGCTTGTAGGAAGACACAGAGCCTGGGATTTAACTCCATTTCTGCAGGGAAACACACAGCATGATTCTCATCCATGAAACACAGTCTGCTTTAGAGCAAGAAGCACGTTCTTGTTTCTAGAGTCTCTAATACAGCAGGAAACGTGAGTGTGCTCAGAACAAAAGAACGGTGGTTCCTACACATACAGATCATATCTAGTTCAACTCTGCTTCTGAAACTGATACAGACCAAGGTCCTCTAACATCCAATGCTTTACAGTTAAGAGCAAGAAACGTGTGATCCTAGAACGATGTAGATTTGTTTGAGCTGAAAGGTGACTGAGTTTACCTTAAACGAAAACTTGCTTGTAGGAAGATAAAGAGACTGGGATTTAACTCCATTTCTGAAGGAAAACACACCGCACAGTTCTCAACCATGAAACACACTCTTCTTTAGAGCACGAAGCACGCTCTTGGTTTCCAGAATCTCTAATAAAGTAGGAAACGTGAGTGTGGTCAGAAGAAAAGAACGGTGTTTCCTACACATACAGTCCATATCTAGTTCAACTCTGCTTCTGAAACTGATACGAACCACAGGTCCTCTAATATCCAATGATTTGCAGTTAAGAGCGAGAAACGTGTGAGCTTCGTGAATGATATAGCGTTGTTTGAGCTAAAAGGTGACTGAGTTTACCTGAAAAGATGTCTTGCTTGTAGGCAGACACAGAGCCTGGGATTTAACTCCATTTCTGAAGGGAAACACACAGCACAGTTCTCATCCATGAAACACACTGTGCTTTAGAGCAAGAAGCATGGTCTTGATTTCTAGAGTCTCTAATAGAGCCAGAAACTTGAATGTGCTCAGAAAAAAAGAACGGTGTTTCCTACACATACGGACCATTGCTAGTTCAACTCTGCTTCTGAAACTGATACAAACCACATATCCTCTAATATCCAGTGCTTTAGAGTTAAGAGCGAGAAACGAGTGAGCTTCGTGAACGATCCAGCTTTGTTTGAGCTGAAAGGTGACTGAGTTTACCTTAAACAAAGTATTGCTTGTAGGAAGACACAGAGCCTGGGATTTAACTCCATTTCTGAAGAGAAACACACAGCATAGTTCTCATCCATGAAACACAGTCTGCTTTAGAGCAAGAAGCACGGTCTTGCTTTCTAGAGTCTCTAATATAGCAGGAAACGTGAGTGTTCTCAGAACAAAAGAACGGTGGTTCCTACACATAGAGACCATATCTAGTTCAACTCTGCATCTGGAAGTGATAGAAACCACAGTTCCTCTAACATCCAATGCTTTTGATTTAAGAGCGAGAAACGTGTGAGCTACGTGAACGATGTAGTTTTGTTTGAGGTGAAAGGTAACTGAGTTTACCTGAACCGAAGTCTTGCTTGTAGGAAGACACAGAGCCTGGGAATTAACTCCATTTCTGAAGGGAAACAGACAGCACAGTTCTCATCCATGAAACATAGTCTGCTTTAGAGCAAGAAGCACGCTCTTGCTTTCTAGAATCTCTAATAGAGTAGGAAACATGAGTGTGCTCAGAACAAAAGAACGGTGGTTCAAACACATACAGACCATATCAAGTTCAACTCTGCTTCTGCAATTGATAGAAACCACAGTTCTTCTAATATCCAATGCTTTTCATTTAAGAGCAAGAAACATGTGAGCTACGTGAACGATGTAGTTTTGTTTGAGCTGAAATGTAACTGAGTTTACCTGAACCGATGTCTTGCTTGTAGGCAGACACAGAGCCTGGCATTTAACTACATTTCTGAAGGGAAACACACAGCACAGTTCTCATCCATGAAACACATCTACTTTAGAGCAAGAAGCACGCTCTGGATTCTAGAGTCTCTAATAGAGCCAGAAACTTGAGTGTGCTCAGAAAAAAAGAACGGTGTTTCCTAAACATACCGACCATTGTTCCTTCAACTCTGCTTCTGAAACGCATACAAACCACAGGTCCTCTAACATCCAATGCTTTACAGTTAAGAGCAATAAACGTGTGAGCCTAGAACGATGTAGCTTTGTTTGAGCTGAAAGGTGACTGAGTTTACCTTTAACAAAGTATTGCTTGTAGGAAGACACAGAGCCTGGGATTTAACTCCATTTCTGAAGGGAAACACACAGCATAGTTCTCATCCATGAAACACACTCTGCTTTAGAGCAAGAAGCACGCTCTTGATTTCTAGAGTCTCTAACAGAGCAAGAAAATTGAGTGTGCTCAGAAAAATGAATGGTGTTTCCTATACATACGGACCACTGCTAGTTCAACTCTGCTTCAGAAACTGATACAAACCACAGGTCCTCTAATATCCAATGCTTTAGAGTTAAGAGCGAGATACGAGTGAGCTTCGTGAACGATCTAGCTTTGTTTGAGCTGAAATGTGACTTAGTTTACCTGAAAAGATGTCTTGCTTGTAGGAAGACACAGAGCCTGGGATTTAACTCCATTTCTGCAGGGAAACACACAGCATAGTTCTCATCCATGAAACACAGTCTGCTTTAGAGCAAGAAGCACGTTCTTGTTTCTAGAGTCTCTAATACAGCAGGAAACGTGAGTGTGCTCAGAACAAAAGAACGGTGGTTCCTACACATACAGATCATATCTAGTTCAACTCTGCTTCTGAAACTGATACAGACCACAGGTCCTCTAACATCCAATGCTTTACAGTTAAGAGCAAGAAACGTGTGATCCTAGAACGATGTAGATTTGTTTGAGCTGAAAGGTGACTGAGTTTACCTTAAACGAAGTCTTGCTTGTAGGAAGATAAAGAGATTGGGATTTAACTCCATTTCTGAAGGAAAACACACCGCACAGTTCTCAACCATGAAACACACTCTTCTTTAGAGCACGAAGCACGCTCTTGGTTTCCAGAATCTCTAATAAAGCAGGAAACGTGAGTGTGGTCAGAAGAAAAGAACGGTGTTTCCTACACATACAGTCCATATCTAGTTCAACTCTGCTTCTGAAACTGATACGAACCACAGGTCCTCTAATATCCAATGATTTGCAGTTAAGAGCGAGAAACGTGTGAGCTTCGTGAATGATATAGCGTTGTTTGAGCTAAAAGGTGACTGAGTTTACCTGAAAAGATGTCTTGCTTGTAGGCAGACACAGAGCCTGGGATTTAACTCCATTTCTGAAGGGAAACACACAGCACAGTTCTCATCCATGAAACACACTGTGCTTTAGAGCAAGAAGCATGGCCTTGATTTCTAGAGTCTCTAACAGAGCCAGAAACTTGAGTGTGCTCAGAAAAAAAGAACGGTGTTTCCTACACATACGGACCATTGCTAGTTCTACTCTGCTTCTGAAACTGATACAAACCACATGTCCTCTAATATCCAGTGCTTTAGAGTTAAGAGCGAGAAACGAGTGAGCTCCGTGAACGATCCAGCTTTGTTTGAGCTGAAAGGTGACTGAGTTTACCTTAAATGAAGTCTTGCTTGTAGGAAGACACAGAGCCTCTTGTTTAACTCCATTTCTGAAGGGAATCACAAAGGACAGTTCTCATCCATGAAACAGACTATGCTTTAGGAGCAAGAAGCACACACTTGCTTTTTAGAATATCTAATAAAGCAGGTAAAGTGAGTGTGGTCAGAAAAAAGAACGGTGTTTCCTACACATACAGACCATATCTAGTGCAACTCTGCTTCTGAAAATGATACAAACCACAGGTCCTGTAATATCCAGTGCTTTACAGTTAAGTGCAAGAAACGTGTGAGCCTAGAACGATGTAGCTTTGTTTGAGCTGAAAGGTGACTGAGTTTACCTGAAAAGAAGTCTTGCTTGTAGGAAGACACAGAGCCTGGAATTTCACTCCATTTCTGAAGAGAAACACACAGCACAGTTCTCATCCATGAAACACATCTGCTTTAGAGCAAGAAGCACGCTCTGGATTCTAGAGTCTCTAATAGAGCCAGAAAGTTGAGTGTGCTCAGAAAAAAAGAACGGTGTTTCCTAAACATACCGACCATTGTTCCTTCAACTCTGCTTCTGAAACGGATACAAACCACAGGTCCTCTAACATCCAATGCTTTACAGTTAAGAGCAATAAACGTGTGAGCCTAGAACGATGTAGCTATGTTTGAGCTGAAAGGTGACTGAGTTTACCTTAAACAAAGTATTGCTTGTAGGAAAACACAGAGCCTGGGATTTAACTCCATTTCTGAAGGGAAACACACAACATAGTTCTCATCCATGAAACACAGTCTGCTTTAGAGCAAGAAGCACGGTCTTGCTTTCTAGAGTCTCTAATACAGCAGGAAACGTGAGTGTTCTCAGAACAAAAGAACGGTGGTTCCTACACATAGAGATCATATCTAGTTCAACTCTGCATCTGGAAGTGATAGAAACCACAGTTCCTCTAACATCCAATGCATTAATTTAAGAGCGAGAAACGTGTGAGCTACATGAACGATGTAGTTCTGTTTGAGGTGAAAGGTAACTGAGTTTACCTGAACCGAAGTCTTGTTTGTAGGAAGCTACAGAGCCTGGGAATTAACTCCATTTCTGAAGGGAAACAGACAGCACAGTTCTCATCCATGAAACATAGTCTGCTTTAGAGCAAGAAGCACGCTCTTGCTTTCTAGAATCTCTAATAGAGTAGGAAACGTGAGTGTGCTCAGAACAAAAGAACGGTGGTTCAAACACATACAGACCATATCAAGTTCAACTCTGCTTCTGAAATTGATAGAAACCACAGTTCTTCTAACATCCAATGCTTTTCATTTAAGAGCAAGAATCATGTGAGCTACGTGAACGATGTAGTTTTGTTTGAGCTGAAATGTAACTGAGTTTACCTGAACCGAAGTCTTGCTTGTAGAAAGACACAGAGCCTGAGATTTAACTCCATTTCTGAAGGGAAACACACTGCACAGTTCTCAGCCATGAAACACACTCTGCTTTAGAGCAAGATCCATGGTCTTGATTTCTAGAGTCTCTAATAGAGCCAGAAACTTGAGTGTGCTCAGAAAAAAAGAACGGTGTTTCCTAGACATACAGACCATTGTTAGTTCAACTCTGCTTCTGAAACTGATACAAACCACAGGTCCTCTAATATCCAATGCTTTAGAGTTAAGAGCGAGATAAGAGTGAGCTTCGTGATCGATCTAGCTTTGTTTGAGCTGAAATGTGACTGAGTTTACCTGAAAAGATGTCTTGCTTGTAGGAAGACACAGAGCCTGGGATTTAACTCCATTTCTGCAGGTAAACACACAGCATGATTCTCATCCATGAAACACAGTCTGCTTTAGAGCAAGAAGCACGTTCTTGTTTCTAGAGTCTCTAATAGAGCAGGAAACGTGAGTGTGCTCAGAACAAAAGAACGGTGGTCACTACACATACAGATCATATCTAGTTCAACTCTGCTTCTGAAACTGATACAGACCACAGGTCCTCTAACATCCAATGCTTTACAGTTAAGAGCAAGAAACGTGTGATCCTAGAACGATGTAGATTTGTTTGAGCTGAAAGGTGACTGAGTTTACATTAAACGAAAACTTGCTTGTAGGAAGATAAAGAGACTGGGATTTAACTCCATTTCTGAAGGAAAACACACCGCACAGTTCTCAACCATGAAACACACTCTTCTTTAGAGCACGAAGCACGCTCTTGGTTTCCAGAATCTCTAATAAAGCAGGAAACGTGAGTGTGGTCAGAAGAAAAGAACGGTGTTTCCTACACATACAGTCCATATCTAGTTCAACTCTGCTTCTGAAACTGATACGAACCACAGGTCCTCTAATATCCAGTGCTTTAGAGTTAAGAGCGAGAAACGAGTGAGCTTCGTGAACGATCCAGCTTTGTTTGAGCTGAAAGGTGACTGAGTTTACCTTAAACAAAGTATTGCTTGTAGGAAGACACAGAGCCTGGGATTTAACTCCATTTCTGAAGAGAAACACACAGCATAGTTCTCATCCATGAAACACAGTCTGCTTTAGAGCAAGAAGCACGGTCTTGCTTTCTAGAGTCCTTAATATAGCAGGAAACGTGAGTGTTCTCAGAACAAAAGAACGGTGGTTCCTACACATAGAGACCATATCTAGTTCAACTCTGCTTCTGGAAGTGATAGAAACCACAGTTCCTCTAACATCCAATGCTTTTGATTTAAGAGCGAGAAACGTGTGAGCTACGTGAACGATGTAGTTCTGTTTGAGGTGAAAGGTAACTGAGTTTACCTGAACCGAAGTCTTGCTTGTAGGAAGACACAGAGCCTGGGAATTAACTCCATTTCTGAAGGGAAACAGACAGCACAGTTCTCATCCATGAAACATAGTCTGCTTTAGAGCAAGAAGCACGCTCTTGCTTTCTAGAATCTCTAATAGAGTAGGAAACGTGAGTGTGCTCAGAACAAAAGAACGGTGGTTCAAACACATACAGACCATATCAAGTTCAACTCTGCTTCTGCAATTGATAGAAACTACAGTTCTTCTAACATCCAATGCTTTTCATTTAAGAGCAAGAAACATGTGAGCTACGTGAACGATGTAGTTTTGTTTGATCTGAAATGTAACTGAGTTTACCTGAACCGATGTCTTGCTTGTAGGCAGACACAGAGCCTGGCATTTAACTACATTTCTGAAGGGAAACACACAGCACAGTTCTCATCCATGAAACACATCTGCTTTAGAGCAAGAAGCACGCTCTGGATTCTAGAGTCTCTAATAGAGCCAGAAAGTTGAGTGTGCTCAGAAAAAAAGAGCGGTGTTTCCTACACATACGGACCATTGCTAGTTCTACTCTGCTTCTGAAACTGATACAAACCACATGTCCTCTAATATCCAGTGCTTAGGGTTAAGAGCGAGAAACGAGTGAGCTTCGTGAACGATCCAGCTTTGTTTGAGCTGAAAGGTGACTGAGTTTACCGTAAACGAAGTCTTGCTTGTAGGAAGACACAGAGCCTCTTATTTAACTCCATTTCTGAAGGGAATCACAAAGGACAGTTCTCATCCATGAAACAGACTATGCTTTAGGAGCAAGAAGCACACACTTGCTTTTTAGAATATCTAATAAAGCAGGTAAAGTGAGTGTGGTCAGAAAAAAGAACGGTGTTTCCTACACATACAGACCATACCTAGTTCAACTCTGCTTCTGGAAGTGATAGAAACCACAGTTCCTCTAACATCCAATGCTTTTGATTTAAGAGCGAGAAACGTGTGAGCTACGTGAACGATGTAGTTTTGTTTGAGGTGAAAGGTAACTGAGTTTACCTGAACCGAAGTCTTGCTTGTAGGAAGACACAGAGCCTGGGAATTAACTCCATTTCTGAAGGGAAACAGACAGCACAGTTCTCATCCATGAAACAGACTATGCTTTAGGAGCAAGAAGCACACACTTGCTTTTTAGAATATCTAATAAAGCAGGTAAAGTGAGTGTGGTCAGAAAAAAGAACGGTGTTTCCTACACATACAGACCATATCTAGTGCAACTCTGCTTCTGAAACTGATACAAACCACAGGTCCTGTAATATCCAGTGCTTTACAGTTAAGTGCAAGAAACGTGTGAGCCTAGAACGATGTAGCTTTGTTTGAGCTGAAAGGTGACTGAGTTTACCTGAAAAGAAGTCTTGCTTGTAGGAAGACACAGAGCCTGGAATTTCACTCCATTTCTGAAGAGAAACACACAGCACAGTTCTCATCCATGAAACACATCTGCTTTAGAGCAAGAAGCACGCTCTGGATTCTAGAGTCTCTAATAGAGCCAGAAAGTTGAGTGTGCTCAGAAAAAAAGAACGGTGTTTCCTAAACATACCGACCATTGTTCCTTCAACTCTGCTTCTGAAACGGATACAAACCACAGGTCCTCTAACATCCAATGCTTTACAGTTAAGAGCAATAAACGTGTGAGCCTAGAACGATGTAGCTATGTTTGAGCTGAAAGGTGACTGAGTTTACCTTAAACAAAGTATTGCTTGTAGGAAAACACAGAGCCTGGGATTTAACTCCATTTCTGAAGGGAAACACACAGCATAGTTCTCATCCATGAAACACAGTCTGCTTTAGAGCAAGAAGCACGGTCTTGCTTTCTAGAGTCTCTAATACAGCAGGAAACGTGAGTGTTCTCAGAACAAAAGAACGGTGGTTCCTACACATAGAGATCATATCTAGTTCAACTCTGCATCTGGAAGTGATAGAAACCACAGTTCCTCTAACATCCAATGCATTAATTTAAGAGCGAGAAACGTGTGAGCTACGTGAACGATGTAGTTCTATTTGAGGTGAAAGGTAACTGAGTTTACCTGAACCGAAGTCTTGTTTGTAGGAAGACACAGAGCCTGGGAATTAACTCCATTTCTGAAGGGAAACAGACAGCACAGTTCTCATCCATGAAACATAGTCTGCTTTAGAGCAAGAAGCACGCTCTTGCTTTCTAGAATCTCTAATAGAGTAGGAAACGTGAGTGTGCTCAGAACAAAAGAACGGTGGTTCAAACACATACAGACCATATCAAGTTCAACTCTGCTTCTGAAATTGATAGAAACCACAGTTCTTCTAACATCCAATGCTTTTCATTTAAGAGCAAGAAACATGTGAGCTACGTGAACGATGTAGTTTTGTTTGAGCTGAAATGTAACTGAGTTTACCTGAACCGAAGTCTTGCTTGTAGAAAGACACAGAGCCTGAGATTTAACTCCATTTCTGAAGGGAAACACACTGCACAGTTCTCAGCCATGAAACACACTCTGCTTTAGAGCAAGAACCATGGTCTTGATTTCTATAGTCTCTAATAGAGCCAGAAACTTGAGTGTGCTCAGAAAAAAAGAACGGTGTTTCCTGGACATACAGACCATTGTTAGTTCAACTCTGCTTCTGAAACTGATACAAACCACAGGTCCTCTAATATCCAATGCTTTAGAGTTAAGAGCGAGATACGAGTGAGCTTCGTGAACGATCTAGCTTTGTTTGAGCTGAAATGTGACTGAGTTTACCTGAAAAGATGTCTTGCTTGTAGGAAGACACAGAGCCTGGGATTTAACTCCATTTCTGCAGGTAATCACACAGCATGATTCTCATCCATGAAACACAGTCTGCTTTAGAGCAAGAAGCACGTTCTTGTTTCTAGAGTCTCTAATACAGCAGGAAACGTGAGTGTGCTCAGAACAAAAGAACGGTGGTTCCTACACATACAGATCATATCTAGTTCAACTCTGCTTCTGAAACTGATACAGACCACAGGTCCTCTAACATCCAATGCTTTACAGTTAAGAGCAAGAAACGTGTGATCCTAGAACGATGTAGATTTATTTGAGCTGAAAGGTGTCTGAGTTTACCTTAAACGAAAACTTGCTTGTAGGAAGATAAAGAGACTGGGATTTAACTCCATTTCTGAAGGAAAACACACCGCACAGTTCTCAACCATGAAACACACTCTTCTTTAGAGCACGAAGCACGCTCTTGGTTTACAGAATCTCAAATAAAGCAGGAAACGTGAGTGTGGTCAGAAGAAAAGAACGGTGTTTCCTACACATACAGTCCATATCTAGTTCAACTCTGCTTCTGAAACTGATACGAACCACAGGTCCTCTAATATCCAATGATTTGCAGTTAAGAGCGAGAAACGTGTGAGCTTCGTGAATGATATAGCGTTGTTTGAGCTAAAAGGTGACTGAGTTTACCTGAAAAGATATCTTGCTTGTAGGCAGACACAGAGCCTGGGATTTAACTCCATTTCTGAAGGGAAACACACAGCACAGTTCTCATCCATGAAACACATTGTGCTTTAGAGCAAGAAGCGTGGTCATGATTTCTAGAGTCTCTAATAGAGCCAGAAACTTGAATGTGCTCAGAAAAAAAGAACGGTGTTTCCTACACATACGGACCATTGCTAGTTCAACTCTGCTTCTGAAACTGATACAAACCACATGTCCTCTAATATCCAGTGCTTTAGAGTTAAGAGCGAGAAACGAGTGAGCTTCGTGAACGATCCAGCTTTGTTTGAGCTGAAAGGTGACTGAGTTTACCTTAAACAAAGTATTGCTTGTAGGAAGACACAGAGCCTGGGATTTAACTCCATTTCTGAAGAGAAACACACAGCATAGTTCTCATCCATGAAACACAGTCTGCTTTAGAGCAAGAAGCACGGTCTTGCTTTCTAGAGTCTCTAATATAGCAGGAAACGTGAGTGTTCTCAGAACAAAAGAACGGTGGTTCCTACACATAGAGACCATATCTAGTTCAACTCTGCTTCTGGAAGTGATAGAAACCACAGTTCCTCTAACATCCAATGCTTTTGATTTAAGAGTGAGAAACGTGTGAGCTACGTGAACGATGTAGTTTTGTTTGAGGTGAAAGGTAACTGAGTTTACCTGAACCGAAGTCTTGCTTGTAGGAAGACACAGAGCCTGGGAATTAACTCCATTTCTGAAGGGAAACAGACAGCACAGTTCTCATCCATGAAACATAGTCTGCTTTAGAGCAAGAAGCACGCTCTTGCTTTCTAGAATCTCTAATAGAGTAGGAAACGTGAGTGTGCTCAGAACAAAAGAACGGTGGTTCAAACACATACAGACCATATCAAGTTCAACTCTGCTTCTGCAATTGATAGAAACCACAGTTCTTCTAACATCCAATGCTTTTCATTTAAGAGCAAGAAACATGTGAGCTACGTGAACGATGTAGTTTTGTTTGATCTGAAATGTAACTGAGTTTACCTGAACCGATGTCTTGCTTGTAGGCAGACACAGAGCCTGGCATTTAACTACATTTCTGAAGGGAAACACACAGCACAGTTCTTATCCATGAAACACATCTGATTTAGAGCAAGAAGCACGCTCTGAATTCTAGAGTCTCTAATAGAGCCAGAAACTTGAGTGTGCTCAGAAAAAAGAACGGTGTTTCCTACACATACGGACCATTGCTAGTTCTACTCTGCTTCTGAAACTGATACAAACCACATGTCCTCTAATATCCAGTGCTTTAGAGTTAAGAGCGAGAAACGAGTGAGCTTCGTGAACGATCCAGCTTTGTTTGAGCTGAAAGGTGACTGAGTTTACCTTAAACGAAGTCTTGCTTGTAGGAAGACACAGAGCCTCTTGTTTAACTCCATTTCTGAAGGGAATCACAAAGGACAGTTCTCATCCATGAAACAGACTATGCTTTAGGAGCAAGAAGCACACACTTGCTTTTTAGAATATCTAATAAAGCAGGTAAAGTGAGTGTGGTCAGAAAAAAGAACGGTGTTTCCTACACATACAGACCATATCTAGTGCAACTCTGCTTCTGAAACTGATACAAACCACAGGTCCTGTAATATCCAGTGCTTTACAGTTAAGTGCAAGAAACGTGTGAGCCTAGAACGATGTAGCTTTGTTTGAGCTGAAAGGTGACTGAGTTTACCTGAAAAGAAGTCTTGCTTGTAGGAAGACACAGAGCCTGGAATTTCACTCCATTTCTGAAGAGAAACACACAGCACAGTTCTCATCCATGAAACACATCTGCTTTAGAGCAAGAAGCACGCTCTGGATTCTAGAGTCTCTAATAGAGCCAGAAAGTTGAGTGTGCTCAGAAAAAAAGAACGGTGTTTCCTAAACATACCGACCATTGTTCCTTCAACTCTGCTTCTGAAACGGATACAAACCACAGGTCCTCTAACATCCAATGCTTTACAGTTAAGAGCAATAAACGTGTGAGCCTAGAACGATGTAGCTATGTTTGAGCTGAAAGGTGACTGAGTTTACCTTAAACAAAGTATTGCTTGTAGGAAAACACAGAGCCTGGGATTTAACTCCATTTCTGAAGGGAAACACACAGCATAGTTCTCATCCATGAAACACAGTCTGCTTTAGAGCAAGAAGCACGGTCTTGCTTTCTAGAGTCTCTAATACAGCAGGAAACGTGAGTGTTCTCAGAACAAAAGAACGGTGGTTCCTACACATAGAGATCATATCTAGTTCAACTCTGCATCTGGAAGTGATAGAAACCACAGTTCCTCTAACATCCAATGCATTAATTTAAGAGCGAGAAACGTGTGAGCTACGTGAACGATGTAGTTCTGTTTGAGGTGAAAGGTAACTGAGTTTACCTGAACCGAAGTCTTGTTTGTAGGAAGCTACAGAGCCTGGGAATTAACTCCATTTCTGAAGGGAAACAGACAGCACAGTTCTCATCCATGAAACATAGTCTGCTTTAGAGCAAGAAGCACGCTCTTGCTTTCTAGAATCTCTAATAGAGTAGGAAACGTGAGTGTGCTCAGAACAAAAGAACGGTGGTTCAAACACATACAGACCATATCAAGTTCAACTCTGCTTCTGAAATTGATAGAAACCACAGTTCTTCTAACATCCAATGCTTTTCATTTAAGAGCAAGAAACATGTGAGCTACGTGAACGATGTAGTTTTGTTTGAGCTGAAATGTAACTGAGTTTACCTGAACCGAAGTCTTGCTTGTAGAAAGACACAGAGCCTGAGATTTAACTCCATTTCTGAAGGGAAACACACTGCACAGTTCTCAGCCATGAAACACACTCTGCTTTAGAGCAAGATCCATGGTCTTGATTTCTAGAGTCTCTAATAGAGCCAGAAACTTGAGTGTGCTCAGAAAAAAAGAACGGTCTTTCCTGGACATACAGACCATTGTTAGTTCAACTCTGCTTCTGAAACTGATACAAACCACAGGTCCTCTAATATCCAATGCTTTAGAGTTAAGAGCGAGATACGAGTGAGCTTCGTGAATGATCTAGCTTTGTTTGAGCTGAAATGTGACTGAGCTTACCTGAAAAGATGTCTTGCTTGTAGGAAGACACAGAGCCTGGGATTTAACTCCATTTCTGCAGGTAAACACACAGCATGATTCTCATCCATGAAACACAGTCTGCTTTAGAGCAAGAAGCACGTTCTTGTTTCTAGAGTCTCTAATACAGCAGGAAACGTGAGTGTGCTCAGAACAAAAGAACGGTGGTCACTACACATACAGATCATATCTAGTTCAACTCTGCTTCTGAAACTGATACAGACCACAGGTCCTCTAACATCCAATGCTTTACAGTTAAGAGCAAGAAACGTGTGATCCTAGAACGATGTAGATTTGTTTGAGCTGAAAGGTGACTGAGTTTACCTTAAACGAAAACTTGGTGTAGGAAGATAAAGAGACTGGGATTTAACTCCATTTCTGAAGGAAAACACACCGCACAGTTCTCAACCATGAAACACACTCTTCTTTAGAGCACGAAGCACGCTCTTGGTTTACAGAATCTCTAATAAAGCAGGAAACGTGAGTGTGGTCAGAAGAAAAGAACGGTGTTTCCTACACATACAGTCCATATCTAGTTCAACTCTGCTTCTGAAACTGATACGAACCACAGGTCCTCTAATATCCAATGATTTGCAGTTAAGAGCGAGAAACGTGTGAGCTTCGTGAATGATATAGCGTTGTTTGAGCTAAAAGGTGACTGAGTTTACCTGAAAAGATATCTTGCTTGTAGGCAGACACAGAGCCTGGGATTTAACTCCATTTCTGAAGGGAAACACACAGCACAGTTCTCATCCATGAAACACACTGTGCTTTAGAGCAAGAAGCATGGTCATGATTTCTAGAGTCTCTAATAGAGCCAGAAACTTGAATGTGCTCAGAAAAAAAGAACGGTGTTTCCTACACATACGGACCATTGCTAGTTCAACTCTGCTTCTGAAACTGATACAAACCACATGTCCTCTAATATCCAGTGCTTTAGAGTTAAGAGCGAGAAACGAGTGAGCTTCGTGAACGATCCAGCTTTGTTTGAGCTGAAAGGTGACTGAGTTTACCTTAAACAAAGTATTGCTTGTAGGAAGACACAGAGCCTGGGATTTAACTCCATTTCTGAAGAGAAACACACAGCATAGTTCTCATCCATGAAACACAGTCTGCTTTAGAGCAAGAAGCACGGTCTTGCTTTCTAGAGTCTCTAATATAGCAGGAAACGTGAGTGTTCTCAGAACAAAAGAACGGTGGTTCCTACACATAGAGACCATATCTAGTTCAACTCTGCTTCTGGAAGTGATAGAAACCACAGTTCCTCTAACATCCAATGCTTTTGATTTAAGAGCGAGAAACGTGTGAGCTACGTGAACGATGTAGTTTTGTTTGAGGTGAAAGGTAACTGAGTTTACCTGAACCGAAGTCTTGCTTGTAGGAAGACACAGAGCCTGGGAATTAACTCCATTTCTGAAGGGAAACAGACAGCACAGTTCTCATCCATGAAACATAGTCTGCTTTAGAGCAAGAAGCACGCTCTTGCTTTCTAGAATCTCTAATAGAGTAGGAAACGTGAGTGTGCTCAGAACAAAAGAACGGTGGTTCAAACACATACAGACCATATCAAGTTCAACTCTGCTTCTGCAATTGATAGAAACCACAGTTCTTCTAACATCCAATGCTTTTCATTTAAGAGCAAGAAACATGTGAGCTACGTGAACGATGTAGTTTTGTTTGATCTGAAATGTAACTGAGTTTACCTGAACCGATGTCTTGCTTGTAGGCAGACACAGAGCCTGGCATTTAACTACATTTCTGAAGGGAAACACACAGCACAGTTCTTATCCATGAAACACATCTGCTTTAGAGCAAGAAGCACGCTCTGAATTCTAGAGTCTCTAATAGAGCCAGAAACTTGAGTGTGCTCAGAAAAAAAGAACGGTGTTTCCTACACATACGGACCATTGCTAGTTCTACTCTGCTTCTGAAACTGATACAAACCACATGTCCTCTAATATCCAGTGCTTTAGAGTTAAGAGCGAGAAACGAGTGAGCTTCGTGAACGATCCAGCTTTGTTTGAGCTGAAAGGTGACTGAGTTTACCTTAAACGAAGTCTTGCTTGTAGGAAGACACAGAGCCTCTTATTTAACTCCATTTCTGAAGGGAATCACAAAGGACAGTTCTCATCCATGAAACAGACTATGCTTTAGGAGCAAGAAGCACACACTTGCTTTTTAGAATATCTAATAAAGCAGGTAAAGTGAGTGTGGTCAGAAAAAAGAACGGTGTTTCCTACACATACAGACCATATCTAGTGCAACTCTGCTTCTGAAACTGATACAAACCACAGGTCCTGTAATATCCAGTGCTTTACAGTTAAGTGCAAGAAACGTGTGAGCCTAGAACGATGTAGCTTTGTTTGAGCTGAAAGGTGACTGAGTTTACCTGAAAAGAAGTCTTGCTTGTAGGAAGACACAGAGCCTGGAATTTCACTCCATTTCTGAAGAGAAACACACAGCACAGTTCTCATCCATGAAACACATCTGCTTTAGAGCAAGAAGCACGCTCTGGATTCTAGAGTCTCTAATAGAGCCAGAAAGTTGAGTGTGCTCAGAAAAAAAGAACGGTGTTTCCTAAACATACCGACCATTGTTCCTTCAACTCTGCTTCTGAAACGGATACAAACCACAGGTCCTCTAACATCCAATGCTTTACAGTTAAGAGCAATAAACGTGTGAGCCTAGAACGATGTAGCTATGTTTGAGCTGAAAGGTGACTGAGTTTACCTTAAACAAAGTATTGCTTGTAGGAAAACACAGAGCCTGGGATTTAACTCCATTTCTGAAGGGAAACACACAACATAGTTCTCATCCATGAAACACAGTCTGCTTTAGAGCAAGAAGCACGGTCTTGCTTTCTAGAGTCTCTAATACAGCAGGAAACGTGAGTGTTCTCAGAACAAAAGAACGGTGGTTCCTACACATAGAGATCATATCTAGTTCAACTCTGCATCTGGAAGTGATAGAAACCACAGTTCCTCTAACATCCAATGCATTAATTTAAGAGCGAGAAACGTGTGAGCTACATGAACGATGTAGTTCTGTTTGAGGTGAAAGGTAACTGAGTTTACCTGAACCGAAGTCTTGTTTGTAGGAAGCTACAGAGCCTGGGAATTAACTCCATTTCTGAAGGGAAACAGACAGCACAGTTCTCATCCATGAAACATAGTCTGCTTTAGAGCAAGAAGCACGCTCTTGCTTTCTAGAATCTCTAATAGAGTAGGAAACGTGAGTGTGCTCAGAACAAAAGAACGGTGGTTCAAACACATACAGACCATATCAAGTTCAACTCTGCTTCTGAAATTGATAGAAACCACAGTTCTTCTAACATCCAATGCTTTTCATTTAAGAGCAAGAATCATGTGAGCTACGTGAACGATGTAGTTTTGTTTGAGCTGAAATGTAACTGAGTTTACCTGAACCGAAGTCTTGCTTGTAGAAAGACACAGAGCCTGAGATTTAACTCCATTTCTGAAGGGAAACACACTGCACAGTTCTCAGCCATGAAACACACTCTGCTTTAGAGCAAGATCCATGGTCTTGATTTCTAGAGTCTCTAATAGAGCCAGAAACTTGAGTGTGCTCAGAAAAAAAGAACGGTGTTTCCTAGACATACAGACCATTGTTAGTTCAACTCTGCTTCTGAAACTGATACAAACCACAGGTCCTCTAATATCCAATGCTTTAGAGTTAAGAGCGAGATAAGAGTGAGCTTCGTGATCGATCTAGCTTTGTTTGAGCTGAAATGTGACTGAGTTTACCTGAAAAGATGTCTTGCTTGTAGGAAGACACAGAGCCTGGGATTTAACTCCATTTCTGCAGGTAAACACACAGCATGATTCTCATCCATGAAACACAGTCTGCTTTAGAGCAAGAAGCACGTTCTTGTTTCTAGAGTCTCTAATAGAGCAGGAAACGTGAGTGTGCTCAGAACAAAAGAACGGTGGTCACTACACATACAGATCATATCTAGTTCAACTCTGCTTCTGAAACTGATACAGACCACAGGTCCTCTAACATCCAATGCTTTACAGTTAAGAGCAAGAAACGTGTGATCCTAGAACGATGTAGATTTGTTTGAGCTGAAAGGTGACTGAGTTTACATTAAACGAAAACTTGCTTGTAGGAAGATAAAGAGACTGGGATTTAACTCCATTTCTGAAGGAAAACACACCGCACAGTTCTCAACCATGAAACACACTCTTCTTTAGAGCACGAAGCACGCTCTTGGTTTCCAGAATCTCTAATAAAGCAGGAAACGTGAGTGTGGTCAGAAGAAAAGAACGGTGTTTCCTACACATACAGTCCATATCTAGTTCAACTCTGCTTCTGAAACTGATACGAACCACAGGTCCTCTAATATCCAGTGCTTTAGAGTTAAGAGCGAGAAACGAGTGAGCTTCGTGAACGATCCAGCTTTGTTTGAGCTGAAAGGTGACTGAGTTTACCTTAAACAAAGTATTGCTTGTAGGAAGACACAGAGCCTGGGATTTAACTCCATTTCTGAAGAGAAACACACAGCATAGTTCTCATCCATGAAACACAGTCTGCTTTAGAGCAAGAAGCACGGTCTTGCTTTCTAGAGTCCTTAATATAGCAGGAAACGTGAGTGTTCTCAGAACAAAAGAACGGTGGTTCCTACACATAGAGACCATATCTAGTTCAACTCTGCTTCTGGAAGTGATAGAAACCACAGTTCCTCTAACATCCAATGCTTTTGATTTAAGAGCGAGAAACGTGTGAGCTACGTGAACGATGTAGTTCTGTTTGAGGTGAAAGGTAACTGAGTTTACCTGAACCGAAGTCTTGCTTGTAGGAAGACACAGAGCCTGGGAATTAACTCCATTTCTGAAGGGAAACAGACAGCACAGTTCTCATCCATGAAACATAGTCTGCTTTAGAGCAAGAAGCACGCTCTTGCTTTCTAGAATCTCTAATAGAGTAGGAAACGTGAGTGTGCTCAGAACAAAAGAACGGTGGTTCAAACACATACAGACCATATCAAGTTCAACTCTGCTTCTGCAATTGATAGAAACTACAGTTCTTCTAACATCCAATGCTTTTCATTTAAGAGCAAGAAACATGTGAGCTACGTGAACGATGTAGTTTTGTTTGATCTGAAATGTAACTGAGTTTACCTGAACCGATGTCTTGCTTGTAGGCAGACACAGAGCCTGGCATTTAACTACATTTCTGAAGGGAAACACACAGCACAGTTCTCATCCATGAAACACATCTGCTTTAGAGCAAGAAGCACGCTCTGGATTCTAGAGTCTCTAATAGAGCCAGAAAGTTGAGTGTGCTCAGAAAAAAAGAGCGGTGTTTCCTACACATACGGACCATTGCTAGTTCTACTCTGCTTCTGAAACTGATACAAACCACATGTCCTCTAATATCCAGTGCTTAGGGTTAAGAGCGAGAAACGAGTGAGCTTCGTGAACGATCCAGCTTTGTTTGAGCTGAAAGGTGACTGAGTTTACCGTAAACGAAGTCTTGCTTGTAGGAAGACACAGAGCCTCTTATTTAACTCCATTTCTGAAGGGAATCACAAAGGACAGTTCTCATCCATGAAACAGACTATGCTTTAGGAGCAAGAAGCACACACTTGCTTTTTAGAATATCTAATAAAGCAGGTAAAGTGAGTGTGGTCAGAAAAAAGAACGGTGTTTCCTACACATACAGACCATACCTAGTTCAACTCTGCTTCTGGAAGTGATAGAAACCACAGTTCCTCTAACATCCAATGCTTTTGATTTAAGAGCGAGAAACGTGTGAGCTACGTGAACGATGTAGTTTTGTTTGAGGTGAAAGGTAACTGAGTTTACCTGAACCGAAGTCTTGCTTGTAGGAAGACACAGAGCCTGGGAATTAACTCCATTTCTGAAGGGAAACAGACAGCACAGTTCTCATCCATGAAACAGACTATGCTTTAGGAGCAAGAAGCACACACTTGCTTTTTAGAATATCTAATAAAGCAGGTAAAGTGAGTGTGGTCAGAAAAAAGAACGGTGTTTCCTACACATACAGACCATATCTAGTGCAACTCTGCTTCTGAAACTGATACAAACCACAGGTCCTGTAATATCCAGTGCTTTACAGTTAAGTGCAAGAAACGTGTGAGCCTAGAACGATGTAGCTTTGTTTGAGCTGAAAGGTGACTGAGTTTACCTGAAAAGAAGTCTTGCTTGTAGGAAGACACAGAGCCTGGAATTTCACTCCATTTCTGAAGAGAAACACACAGCACAGTTCTCATCCATGAAACACATCTGCTTTAGAGCAAGAAGCACGCTCTGGATTCTAGAGTCTCTAATAGAGCCAGAAAGTTGAGTGTGCTCAGAAAAAAAGAACGGTGTTTCCTAAACATACCGACCATTGTTCCTTCAACTCTGCTTCTGAAACGGATACAAACCACAGGTCCTCTAACATCCAATGCTTTACAGTTAAGAGCAATAAACGTGTGAGCCTAGAACGATGTAGCTATGTTTGAGCTGAAAGGTGACTGAGTTTACCTTAAACAAAGTATTGCTTGTAGGAAAACACAGAGCCTGGGATTTAACTCCATTTCTGAAGGGAAACACACAGCATAGTTCTCATCCATGAAACACAGTCTGCTTTAGAGCAAGAAGCACGGTCTTGCTTTCTAGAGTCTCTAATACAGCAGGAAACGTGAGTGTTCTCAGAACAAAAGAACGGTGGTTCCTACACATAGAGATCATATCTAGTTCAACTCTGCATCTGGAAGTGATAGAAACCACAGTTCCTCTAACATCCAATGCATTAATTTAAGAGCGAGAAACGTGTGAGCTACGTGAACGATGTAGTTCTATTTGAGGTGAAAGGTAACTGAGTTTACCTGAACCGAAGTCTTGTTTGTAGGAAGACACAGAGCCTGGGAATTAACTCCATTTCTGAAGGGAAACAGACAGCACAGTTCTCATCCATGAAACATAGTCTGCTTTAGAGCAAGAAGCACGCTCTTGCTTTCTAGAATCTCTAATAGAGTAGGAAACGTGAGTGTGCTCAGAACAAAAGAACGGTGGTTCAAACACATACAGACCATATCAAGTTCAACTCTGCTTCTGAAATTGATAGAAACCACAGTTCTTCTAACATCCAATGCTTTTCATTTAAGAGCAAGAAACATGTGAGCTACGTGAACGATGTAGTTTTGTTTGAGCTGAAATGTAACTGAGTTTACCTGAACCGAAGTCTTGCTTGTAGAAAGACACAGAGCCTGAGATTTAACTCCATTTCTGAAGGGAAACACACTGCACAGTTCTCAGCCATGAAACACACTCTGCTTTAGAGCAAGAACCATGGTCTTGATTTCTATAGTCTCTAATAGAGCCAGAAACTTGAGTGTGCTCAGAAAAAAAGAACGGTGTTTCCTGGACATACAGACCATTGTTAGTTCAACTCTGCTTCTGAAACTGATACAAACCACAGGTCCTCTAATATCCAATGCTTTAGAGTTAAGAGCGAGATACGAGTGAGCTTCGTGAACGATCTAGCTTTGTTTGAGCTGAAATGTGACTGAGTTTACCTGAAAAGATGTCTTGCTTGTAGGAAGACACAGAGCCTGGGATTTAACTCCATTTCTGCAGGTAATCACACAGCATGATTCTCATCCATGAAACACAGTCTGCTTTAGAGCAAGAAGCACGTTCTTGTTTCTAGAGTCTCTAATACAGCAGGAAACGTGAGTGTGCTCAGAACAAAAGAACGGTGGTTCCTACACATACAGATCATATCTAGTTCAACTCTGCTTCTGAAACTGATACAGACCACAGGTCCTCTAACATCCAATGCTTTACAGTTAAGAGCAAGAAACGTGTGATCCTAGAACGATGTAGATTTATTTGAGCTGAAAGGTGTCTGAGTTTACCTTAAACGAAAACTTGCTTGTAGGAAGATAAAGAGACTGGGATTTAACTCCATTTCTGAAGGAAAACACACCGCACAGTTCTCAACCATGAAACACACTCTTCTTTAGAGCACGAAGCACGCTCTTGGTTTACAGAATCTCAAATAAAGCAGGAAACGTGAGTGTGGTCAGAAGAAAAGAACGGTGTTTCCTACACATACAGTCCATATCTAGTTCAACTCTGCTTCTGAAACTGATACGAACCACAGGTCCTCTAATATCCAATGATTTGCAGTTAAGAGCGAGAAACGTGTGAGCTTCGTGAATGATATAGCGTTGTTTGAGCTAAAAGGTGACTGAGTTTACCTGAAAAGATATCTTGCTTGTAGGCAGACACAGAGCCTGGGATTTAACTCCATTTCTGAAGGGAAACACACAGCACAGTTCTCATCCATGAAACACATTGTGCTTTAGAGCAAGAAGCGTGGTCATGATTTCTAGAGTCTCTAATAGAGCCAGAAACTTGAATGTGCTCAGAAAAAAAGAACGGTGTTTCCTACACATACGGACCATTGCTAGTTCAACTCTGCTTCTGAAACTGATACAAACCACATGTCCTCTAATATCCAGTGCTTTAGAGTTAAGAGCGAGAAACGAGTGAGCTTCGTGAACGATCCAGCTTTGTTTGAGCTGAAAGGTGACTGAGTTTACCTTAAACAAAGTATTGCTTGTAGGAAGACACAGAGCCTGGGATTTAACTCCATTTCTGAAGAGAAACACACAGCATAGTTCTCATCCATGAAACACAGTCTGCTTTAGAGCAAGAAGCACGGTCTTGCTTTCTAGAGTCTCTAATATAGCAGGAAACGTGAGTGTTCTCAGAACAAAAGAACGGTGGTTCCTACACATAGAGACCATATCTAGTTCAACTCTGCTTCTGGAAGTGATAGAAACCACAGTTCCTCTAACATCCAATGCTTTTGATTTAAGAGTGAGAAACGTGTGAGCTACGTGAACGATGTAGTTTTGTTTGAGGTGAAAGGTAACTGAGTTTACCTGAACCGAAGTCTTGCTTGTAGGAAGACACAGAGCCTGGGAATTAACTCCATTTCTGAAGGGAAACAGACAGCACAGTTCTCATCCATGAAACATAGTCTGCTTTAGAGCAAGAAGCACGCTCTTGCTTTCTAGAATCTCTAATAGAGTAGGAAACGTGAGTGTGCTCAGAACAAAAGAACGGTGGTTCAAACACATACAGACCATATCAAGTTCAACTCTGCTTCTGCAATTGATAGAAACCACAGTTCTTCTAACATCCAATGCTTTTCATTTAAGAGCAAGAAACATGTGAGCTACGTGAACGATGTAGTTTTGTTTGATCTGAAATGTAACTGAGTTTACCTGAACCGATGTCTTGCTTGTAGGCAGACACAGAGCCTGGCATTTAACTACATTTCTGAAGGGAAACACACAGCACAGTTCTTATCCATGAAACACATCTGATTTAGAGCAAGAAGCACGCTCTGAATTCTAGAGTCTCTAATAGAGCCAGAAACTTGAGTGTGCTCAGAAAAAAGAACGGTGTTTCCTACACATACGGACCATTGCTAGTTCTACTCTGCTTCTGAAACTGATACAAACCACATGTCCTCTAATATCCAGTGCTTTAGAGTTAAGAGCGAGAAACGAGTGAGCTTCGTGAACGATCCAGCTTTGTTTGAGCTGAAAGGTGACTGAGTTTACCTTAAACGAAGTCTTGCTTGTAGGAAGACACAGAGCCTCTTGTTTAACTCCATTTCTGAAGGGAATCACAAAGGACAGTTCTCATCCATGAAACAGACTATGCTTTAGGAGCAAGAAGCACACACTTGCTTTTTAGAATATCTAATAAAGCAGGTAAAGTGAGTGTGGTCAGAAAAAAGAACGGTGTTTCCTACACATACAGACCATATCTAGTGCAACTCTGCTTCTGAAACTGATACAAACCACAGGTCCTGTAATATCCAGTGCTTTACAGTTAAGTGCAAGAAACGTGTGAGCCTAGAACGATGTAGCTTTGTTTGAGCTGAAAGGTGACTGAGTTTACCTGAAAAGAAGTCTTGCTTGTAGGAAGACACAGAGCCTGGAATTTCACTCCATTTCTGAAGAGAAACACACAGCACAGTTCTCATCCATGAAACACATCTGCTTTAGAGCAAGAAGCACGCTCTGGATTCTAGAGTCTCTAATAGAGCCAGAAAGTTGAGTGTGCTCAGAAAAAAAGAACGGTGTTTCCTAAACATACCGACCATTGTTCCTTCAACTCTGCTTCTGAAACGGATACAAACCACAGGTCCTCTAACATCCAATGCTTTACAGTTAAGAGCAATAAACGTGTGAGCCTAGAACGATGTAGCTATGTTTGAGCTGAAAGGTGACTGAGTTTACCTTAAACAAAGTATTGCTTGTAGGAAAACACAGAGCCTGGGATTTAACTCCATTTCTGAAGGGAAACACACAGCATAGTTCTCATCCATGAAACACAGTCTGCTTTAGAGCAAGAAGCACGGTCTTGCTTTCTAGAGTCTCTAATACAGCAGGAAACGTGAGTGTTCTCAGAACAAAAGAACGGTGGTTCCTACACATAGAGATCATATCTAGTTCAACTCTGCATCTGGAAGTGATAGAAACCACAGTTCCTCTAACATCCAATGCATTAATTTAAGAGCGAGAAACGTGTGAGCTACGTGAACGATGTAGTTCTGTTTGAGGTGAAAGGTAACTGAGTTTACCTGAACCGAAGTCTTGTTTGTAGGAAGCTACAGAGCCTGGGAATTAACTCCATTTCTGAAGGGAAACAGACAGCACAGTTCTCATCCATGAAACATAGTCTGCTTTAGAGCAAGAAGCACGCTCTTGCTTTCTAGAATCTCTAATAGAGTAGGAAACGTGAGTGTGCTCAGAACAAAAGAACGGTGGTTCAAACACATACAGACCATATCAAGTTCAACTCTGCTTCTGAAATTGATAGAAACCACAGTTCTTCTAACATCCAATGCTTTTCATTTAAGAGCAAGAAACATGTGAGCTACGTGAACGATGTAGTTTTGTTTGAGCTGAAATGTAACTGAGTTTACCTGAACCGAAGTCTTGCTTGTAGAAAGACACAGAGCCTGAGATTTAACTCCATTTCTGAAGGGAAACACACTGCACAGTTCTCAGCCATGAAACACACTCTGCTTTAGAGCAAGATCCATGGTCTTGATTTCTAGAGTCTCTAATAGAGCCAGAAACTTGAGTGTGCTCAGAAAAAAAGAACGGTCTTTCCTGGACATACAGACCATTGTTAGTTCAACTCTGCTTCTGAAACTGATACAAACCACAGGTCCTCTAATATCCAATGCTTTAGAGTTAAGAGCGAGATACGAGTGAGCTTCGTGAATGATCTAGCTTTGTTTGAGCTGAAATGTGACTGAGCTTACCTGAAAAGATGTCTTGCTTGTAGGAAGACACAGAGCCTGGGATTTAACTCCATTTCTGCAGGTAAACACACAGCATGATTCTCATCCATGAAACACAGTCTGCTTTAGAGCAAGAAGCACGTTCTTGTTTCTAGAGTCTCTAATACAGCAGGAAACGTGAGTGTGCTCAGAACAAAAGAACGGTGGTCACTACACATACAGATCATATCTAGTTCAACTCTGCTTCTGAAACTGATACAGACCACAGGTCCTCTAACATCCAATGCTTTACAGTTAAGAGCAAGAAACGTGTGATCCTAGAACGATGTAGATTTGTTTGAGCTGAAAGGTGACTGAGTTTACCTTAAACGAAAACTTGGTGTAGGAAGATAAAGAGACTGGGATTTAACTCCATTTCTGAAGGAAAACACACCGCACAGTTCTCAACCATGAAACACACTCTTCTTTAGAGCACGAAGCACGCTCTTGGTTTACAGAATCTCTAATAAAGCAGGAAACGTGAGTGTGGTCAGAAGAAAAGAACGGTGTTTCCTACACATACAGTCCATATCTAGTTCAACTCTGCTTCTGAAACTGATACGAACCACAGGTCCTCTAATATCCAATGATTTGCAGTTAAGAGCGAGAAACGTGTGAGCTTCGTGAATGATATAGCGTTGTTTGAGCTAAAAGGTGACTGAGTTTACCTGAAAAGATATCTTGCTTGTAGGCAGACACAGAGCCTGGGATTTAACTCCATTTCTGAAGGGAAACACACAGCACAGTTCTCATCCATGAAACACACTGTGCTTTAGAGCAAGAAGCATGGTCATGATTTCTAGAGTCTCTAATAGAGCCAGAAACTTGAATGTGCTCAGAAAAAAAGAACGGTGTTTCCTACACATACGGACCATTGCTAGTTCAACTCTGCTTCTGAAACTGATACAAACCACATGTCCTCTAATATCCAGTGCTTTAGAGTTAAGAGCGAGAAACGAGTGAGCTTCGTGAACGATCCAGCTTTGTTTGAGCTGAAAGGTGACTGAGTTTACCTTAAACAAAGTATTGCTTGTAGGAAGACACAGAGCCTGGGATTTAACTCCATTTCTGAAGAGAAACACACAGCATAGTTCTCATCCATGAAACACAGTCTGCTTTAGAGCAAGAAGCACGGTCTTGCTTTCTAGAGTCTCTAATATAGCAGGAAACGTGAGTGTTCTCAGAACAAAAGAACGGTGGTTCCTACACATAGAGACCATATCTAGTTCAACTCTGCTTCTGGAAGTGATAGAAACCACAGTTCCTCTAACATCCAATGCTTTTGATTTAAGAGCGAGAAACGTGTGAGCTACGTGAACGATGTAGTTTTGTTTGAGGTGAAAGGTAACTGAGTTTACCTGAACCGAAGTCTTGCTTGTAGGAAGACACAGAGCCTGGGAATTAACTCCATTTCTGAAGGGAAACAGACAGCACAGTTCTCATCCATGAAACATAGTCTGCTTTAGAGCAAGAAGCACGCTCTTGCTTTCTAGAATCTCTAATAGAGTAGGAAACGTGAGTGTGCTCAGAACAAAAGAACGGTGGTTCAAACACATACAGACCATATCAAGTTCAACTCTGCTTCTGCAATTGATAGAAACCACAGTTCTTCTAACATCCAATGCTTTTCATTTAAGAGCAAGAAACATGTGAGCTACGTGAACGATGTAGTTTTGTTTGATCTGAAATGTAACTGAGTTTACCTGAACCGATGTCTTGCTTGTAGGCAGACACAGAGCCTGGCATTTAACTACATTTCTGAAGGGAAACACACAGCACAGTTCTTATCCATGAAACACATCTGCTTTAGAGCAAGAAGCACGCTCTGAATTCTAGAGTCTCTAATAGAGCCAGAAACTTGAGTGTGCTCAGAAAAAAAGAACGGTGTTTCCTACACATACGGACCATTGCTAGTTCTACTCTGCTTCTGAAACTGATACAAACCACATGTCCTCTAATATCCAGTGCTTTAGAGTTAAGAGCGAGAAACGAGTGAGCTTCGTGAACGATCCAGCTTTGTTTGAGCTGAAAGGTGACTGAGTTTACCTTAAACGAAGTCTTGCTTGTAGGAAGACACAGAGCCTCTTATTTAACTCCATTTCTGAAGGGAATCACAAAGGACAGTTCTCATCCATGAAACAGACTATGCTTTAGGAGCAAGAAGCACACACTTGCTTTTTAGAATATCTAATAAAGCAGGTAAAGTGAGTGTGGTCAGAAAAAAGAACGGTGTTTCCTACACATACAGACCATATCTAGTGCAACTCTGCTTCTGAAACTGATACAAACCACAGGTCCTGTAATATCCAGTGCTTTACAGTTAAGTGCAAGAAACGTGTGAGCCTAGAACGATGTAGCTTTGTTTGAGCTGAAAGGTGACTGAGTTTACCTGAAAAGAAGTCTTGCTTGTAGGAAGACTCAGAGCCTGGAATTTCACTCCATTTCTGAAGAGAAACACACAGCACAGTTCTCATCCATGAAACACATCTGCTTTAGAGCAAGAAGCACGCTCTGGATTCTAGAGTCTCTAATAGAGCCAGAAAGTTGAGTGTGCTCAGAAAAAAAGAACGGTGTTTCCTAAACATACCGACCATTGTTCCTTCAACTCTGCTTCTGAAACGGATACAAACCACAGGTCCTCTAACATCCAATGCTTTACAGTTAAGAGCAATAAACGTGTGAGCCTAGAACGATGTAGCTATGTTTGAGCTGAAAGGTGACTGAGTTTACCTTAAACAAAGTATTGCTTGTAGGAAAACACAGAGCCTGGGATTTAACTCCATTTCTGAAGGGAAACACACAGCATAGTTCTCATCCATGAAACACAGTCTGCTTTAGAGCAAGAAGCACGGTCTTGCTTTCTAGAGTCTCTAATACAGCAGGAAACGTGAGTGTTCTCAGAACAAAAGAACGGTGGTTCCTACACATAGAGATCATATCTAGTTCAACTCTGCATCTGGAAGTGATAGAAACCACAGTTCCTCTAACATCCAATGCATTAATTTAAGAGCGAGAAACGTGTGAGCTACGTGAACGATGTAGTTCTGTTTGAGGTGAAAGGTAACTGAGTTTACCTGAACCGAAGTCTTGTTTGTAGGAAGCTACAGAGCCTGGGAATTAACTCCATTTCTGAAGGGAAACAGACAGCACAGTTCTCATCCATGAAACATAGTCTGCTTTAGAGCAAGAAGCACGCTCTTGCTTTCTAGAATCTCTAATAGAGTAGGAAACGTGAGTGTGCTCAGAACAAAAGAACGGTGGTTCAAACACATACAGACCATATCAAGTTCAACTCTGCTTCTGAAATTGATAGAAACCACAGTTCTTCTAACATCCAATGCTTTTCATTTAAGAGCAAGAAACATGTGAGCTACGTGAACGATGTAGTTTTGTTTGAGCTGAAATGTAACTGAGTTTACCTGAACCGAAGTCTTGCTTGTAGAAAGACACAGAGCCTGAGATTTAACTCCATTTCTGAAGGGAAACACACTGCACAGTTCTCAGCCATGAAACACACTCTGCTTTAGAGCAAGATCCATGGTCTTGATTTCTAGAGTCTCTAATAGAGCCAGAAACTTGAGTGTGCTCAGAAAAAAAGAACGGTGTTTCCTGGACATACAGACCATTGTTAGTTCAACTCTGCTTCTGAAACTGATACAAACCACAGGTCCTCTAATATCCAATGCTTTAGAGTTAAGAGCGAGATACGAGTGAGCTTCGTGAATGATCTAGCTTTGTTTGAGCTGAAATGTGACTGAGTTTACCTGAAAAGATGTCTTGCTTGTAGGAAGACACAGAGCCTGGGATTTAACTCCATTTCTGCAGGTAAACACACAGCATGATTCTCATCCATGAAACACAGTCTGCTTTAGAGCAAGAAGCACGTTCTTGTTTCTAGAGTCTCTAATACAGCAGGAAACGTGAGTGTGCTCAGAACAAAAGAACGGTGGTCACTACACATACAGATCATATCTAGTTCAACTCTGCTTCTGAAACTGATACAGACCACAGGTCCTCTAACATCCAATGCTTTACAGTTAAGAGCAAGAAACGTGTGATCCTAGAACGATGTAGATTTGTTTGAGCTGAAAGGTGACTGAGTTTACCTTAAACGAAAACTTGCTTGTAGGAAGATAAAGAGACTGGGATTTAACTCCATTTCTGAAGGAAAACACACCGCACAGTTCTCAACCATGAAACACACTCTTCTTTAGAGCACGAAGCACGCTCTTGGTTTCCAGAATCTCTAATAAAGCAGGAAACGTGAGTGTGGTCAGAAGAAAAGAACGGTGTTTCCTACACATACAGTCCATATCTAGTTCAACTCTGCTTCTGAAACTGATACGAACCACAGGTCCTCTAATATCCAATGATTTGCAGTTAAGAGCGAGAAACGTGTGAGCTTCGTGAATGATATAGCGTTGTTTGAGCTAAAAGGTGACTGAGTTTACCTGAAAAGATGTCTTGCTTGTAGGAAGACACAGAGCCTGGGATTTAACTCCATTTCTGCAGGTAAACACACAGCATGATTCTCATCCATGAAACACAGTCTGCTTTAGAGCAAGAAGCACGTTCTTGTTTCTAGAGTCTCTAATACAGCAGGAAACGTGAGTGTGCTCAGAACAAAAGAACGGTGGTCACTACACATACAGATCATATCTAGTTCAACTCTGCTTCTGAAACTGATACAGACCACAGGTCCTCTAACATCCAATGCTTTACAGTTAAGAGCAAGAAACGTGTGATCCTAGAACGATGTAGATTTGTTTGAGCTGAAAGGTGACTGAGTTTACCTTAAACGAAAACTTGCTTGTAGGAAGATAAAGAGACTGGGATTTAACTCCATTTCTGAAGGAAAACACACCGCACAGTTCTCAACCATGAAACACACTCTTCTTTAGAGCACGAAGCACGCTCTTGGTTTCCAGAATCTCTAATAAAGCAGGAAACGTGAGTGTGGTCAGAAGAAAAGAACGGTGTTTCCTACACATACAGTCCATATCTAGTTCAACTCTGCTTCTGAAACTGATACGAACCACAGGTCCTCTAATATCCAATGATTTGCAGTTAAGAGCGAGAAACGTGTGAGCTTCGTGAATGATATAGCGTTGTTTGAGCTAAAAGGTGACTGAGTTTACCTGAAAAGATGTCTTGCTTGTAGGCAGACACAGAGCCTGGGATTTAACTCCATTTCTGAAGGGAAACACACAGCACAGTTCTCATCCATGAAACACACTGTGCTTTAGAGCAAGAAGCATGGTCTTGATTTCTAGAGTCTCTAATAGAGCCAGAAACTTGAATGTACTCAGAAAAAAAGAACGGTGTTTCCTACACATACGGACCATTGCTAGTTCAACTCTGCTTCTGAAACTGATACAAACCACATGTCCTCTAATATCCAGTGCTTTAGAGTTTAGAGCGAGAAACGAGTGAGCTTCGTGAATGATCCAGCTTTGTTTGAGCTGAAAGGTGACTGAGTTTACCTTAAACAAAGTATTGCTTGTAGGAAGACACAGAGACTGGGATTTAACTCCATTTCTGAAGAGAAACACACAGCATAGTTCTCATCCATGAAACACAGTCTGCTTTAGAGCAAGAAGCACGGTCTTGCTTTCTAGAGTCTCTAATATAGCAGGAAACGTGAGTGTTCTCAGAACAAATGAACGGTGGTTCCTACACATAGAGACCATATCTAGTTCAACTCTGCTTCTGGAAGTGATAGAAACCACAGTTCCTCTAACATCCAATGCTTTTGATTTAAGAGTGAGAAACGTGTGAGCTACGTGAACGATGTAGTTTTGTTTGAGGTGAAAGGTAACTGAGTTTACCTGAACCGAAGTCTTGCTTGTAGGAAGACACAGAGCCTGGGATTTAACTCCATTTCTGAAGGGAAACAGACAGCACAGTTCTCATCCATGAAACATAGTCT
This sequence comes from Onychomys leucogaster, assembly GCA_949786385.1. Taxonomy (NCBI): domain Eukaryota; kingdom Metazoa; phylum Chordata; class Mammalia; order Rodentia; family Cricetidae; genus Onychomys; species Onychomys leucogaster. Next base: position 1,201,999 of record CATKUP010000037.1, on the reverse strand, counting down.
GCTTTAGAGCAAGAAGCACGCTCTTGCTTTCTAGAATCTCTAATAGAGTAGGAAACGTGAGTGTGCTCAGAACAAAAGAACGGTGGTTCAAACACATACAGACCATATCAAGTTCAACTCTGCTTCTGCAATTGATAGAAACCACAGTTCTTCTAACATCCAATGCTTTTCATTTAAGAGCAAGAAACATGTGAGCTACGTGAACGATGTAGTTTTGTTTGATCTGAAATGTAACTGAGTTTACCTGAACCGATGTCTTGCTTGTAGGCAGACACAGAGCCTGGCATTTAACTACATTTCTGAAGGGAAACACACAGCACAGTTCTCATCCATGAAACACATCTGCTTTAGAGCAAGAAGCACGCTCTGGATTCTAGAGTCTCTAATAGAGCCAGAAAGTTGAGTGTGCTCAGAAAAAAAGAACGGTGGTTCCTAAACATACCGACCATTGTTCCTTCAACTCTGCTTCTGAAACGGATACAAACCACAGGTCCTCTAACATCCAATGCTTTACAGTTAAGAGCAATAAACGTGAGAGCCTAGAACGATGTAGTTTTGTTTGAGCTGAAAGGTGACTGAGTTTACCTTTAACAAAGTATTGCTTGTAGGAAGACACAGAGCCTGGGATTTAACTCCATTTCTGAAGGGAAACACACAGCACAGTTCTCATCCATGAAACACACTCTGCTTTAGAGCAAGAAGCATGGTCTTGATTTCTAGAGTCTCTAATAGAGCCAGATACTTGAGTGTGCTCAGAAAAAAAGAACGGTGTTTACTACACATACGGACCATTGCTAGTTCAACTCTGCTTCTGAAACTGATACAAACCACATGTCCTCTAATATCCAGTGCTTTAGAGTTAAGAGCGAGAAACGAGTGAGCTTCGTGAAAGATCCAGCTTTGTTTGAGCTGAAAGGTGACTGAGTTTACCTTAAACGAAGTCTTGCTTGTAGGAAGACACAGAGCCTCTTATTTAACTCCATTTCTGAAGGGAATCACAAAGCACAGTTCTCATCCATGAAACAGACTATGCTTTAGGAGCAAGAAGCACACACTTGCTTTTTAGAATATCTAATAAAGCAGGTAAAGTGAGTGTGGTCAGAAAAAAGAACGGTGTTTCCTACACATACAGACCATATCTAGTGCAACTCTGCTTCTGAAACTGATACAAACCACAGGTCCTGTAATATCCAGTGCTTTACAGTTAAGTGCAAGAAACGTGTGAGCCTAGAACGATGTAGCTTTGTTTGAGCTGAAAGGTGACTGAGTTTACCTGAAAAGAAGTCTTGCTTGTAGGAAGACACAGAGCCTGGAATTTCACTCCATTTCTGAAGAGAAACACACAGCACAGTTCTCATCCATGAAACACAGTCTGCTTTAGAGCAAGAAGCACGCTGTTGCTTTCTAGATTCTCTAAAAAAACAGAAACTTGTTTGTGGTTAGAAGAAAAGAACGGTGTTTCCTACCCGTACAGACCATATCTAGTTCAACTCTGCTTCTGAAACTGATACGAACCATAGGTCCTCTAATATCCAATGCTTGACAGTTAAGAGCAAGAAACGTGTGAGCTTCGTGAATGATCTAGCTTTGTTTGAGCGGAATGGTGACTGAGTTTACCTGAAAAGATGTCTTGCTTGTAGGCAGACACAGAGCCTGGCATTTAACTACATTTCTGAAGGGAAACACACAGCACAGTTCTCATCCATGAAACACATCTGCTTTACAGCAAGAAGCACGCTCTGGATTCTAGAGTCTCTAATAGAGCCAGAAACTTGAGTGTGCTCAGAAAAAAAGAACGGTGTTTCCTAAACATACCGACCATTGTTCCTTCAACTCTGCTTCTGAAACGGATACAAACCACAGGTCCTCTAACATCCAATGCTTTACAGTTAAGAGCAATAAACGTGTGAGCCTAGAACGATGTAGCTTTGTTTGAGCTGAAAGGTGACTGAGTTTACCTTAAACAAAGTATTGCTTGTAGGAAAACACAGAGCCTGGGATTTAACTCCATTTCTGAAGGGAAACACACAGCATAGTTCTCATCCATGAAACACAGTCTGCTTTAGAGCAAGAAGCACGGTCTTGCTTTCTAGAGTCTCTAATACAGCAGGAAACGTGAGTGTTCTCAGAACAAAAGAACGGTGGTTCCTACACATAGAGACCATATCTAGTTCAACTCTGCTTCTGGAAGTGATAGAAACCACAGTTCCTCTAACATCCAATGCATTTCATTTAAGAGCGAGAAACGTGTGAGCTACGTGAACGATGTAGTTCTGTTTGAGGTGAAAGGTAACTGAGTTTACCTGAACCGAAGTCTTGCTTGTAGGAAGACACAGAGCCTGGGAATTAACTCCATTTCTGAAGGGAAACAGACAGCACAGTTCTCATCCATGAAACATAGTCTGCTTTAGAGCAAGAAGCACGCTCTTGCTTTCTAGAATCTCTAATAGAGTAGGAAACGTGAGTGTGCTCAGAACAAAAGAACGGTGGTTCAAACACATACAGACCATATCAAGTTCAACTCTGCTTCTGCAATTGATAGAAACCACAGTTCATCTAACATCCAATGCTTTTCATTTAAGAGCAAGAAACATGTGAGCTACGTGAACGATGTAGTTTTGTTTGATCTGAAATGTAACTGAGTTTACCTGAACCGATGTCTTGCTTGTAGGCAGACACAGAGCCTGGCATTTAACTACATTTCTGAAGGGAAACACACAGCACAGTTCTCATCCATGAAACACATCTGCTTTAGAGCAAGAAGCACGCTCTGGATTCTAGAGTCTCTAATAGAGCCAGAAACTTGAGTGTGCTCAGAAAAAAAGAACGGTGTTTCCTACACATACGGACCATTGCTAGTTCTACTCTGCTTCTGAAACTGATACAAACCACATGTCCTCTAATATCCAGTGCTTAGGTTTAAGAGCGAGAAACGAGTGAGCTTCGTGAACGATCCAGCTTTGTTTGAGCTGAAAGGTGACTGAGTTTACCTTAAACGAAGTCTTGCTTGTAGGAAGACACAGAGCCTCTTATTTAACTCCATTTCTGAAGGGAATCACAAAGGACAGTTCTCATCCATGAAACAGACTATGCTTTAGGAGCAAGAAGCACACACTTGCTTTTTAGAATATCTAATAAAGCAGGTAAAGTGAGTGTGGTCAGAAAAAAGAACGGTGTTTCCTACACATACAGACCATATCTAGTGCAACTCTGCTTCTGAAACTGATACAAACCACAGGTCCTGTAATATCCAGTGCTTTACAGTTAAGTGCAAGAAACGTGTGAGCCTAGAACGATGTAGCTTTGTTTGAGCTGAAAGGTGACTGAGTTTACCTGAAAAGAAGTCTTGCTTGTAGGAAGACACAGAGCCTGGAATTTCACTCCATTTCTGAAGAGAAACACACAGCACAGTTCTCATCCATGAAACACATCTGCTTTAGAGCAAGAAGCACGCTCTGGATTCTAGAGTCTCTAATAGAGCCAGAAACTTGAGTGTGCTCAGAAAAAAAGAACGGTGTTTCCTAAACATACCGACCATTGTTCCTTCAACTCTGCTTCTGAAACGGATACAAACCACAGGTCCTCTAACATCCAATGCTTTACAGTTAAGAGCAATAAACGTGTGAGCCTAGAACGATGTAGCTTTGTTTGAGCTGAAAGGTGACTGAGGTTACCTTAAACAAAGTATTGCTTGTAGGAAAACACAGAGCCTGGGATTTAACTCCATTTCTGAAGGGAAACACACAGCATAGTTCTCATCCATGAAACACTGTCTGCTTTAGAGCAAGAAGCACGGTCTTGCTTTCTAGAGTCTCTAATACAGCAGGAAACGTGAGTGTTCTCAGAACAAAAGAACGGTGGTTCCTACACATAGAGATCATATCTAGTTCAACTCTGCTTCTGGAAGTGATAGAAACCACAGTTCCTCTAACATCCAATGCATTTCATTTAAGAGCGAGAAACGTGTGAGCTACGTGAACGATGTAGTTCTGTTTGAGGTGAAAGGTAACTGAGTTTACCTGAACCGAAGTCTTGTTTGTAGGAAGACCCAGAGCCTGGGAATTAACTCCATTTCTGAAGGGAAACAGACAGCACAGTTCTCATCCATGAAACATAGTCTGCTTTAGAGCAAGAAGCACGCTCTTGCTTTCTAGAATCTCTAATAGAGTAGGAAACATGAGTGTGCTCAGAACAAAAGAACGGTGGTTCAAACACATACAGACCATATCAAGTTCAACTCTGCTTCTGAAATTGATAGAAACCACAGTTCTTCTAACATCCAATGCTTTTCATTTAAGAGCAAGAAACATGTGAGCTACGTGAACGATGTAGTTTTGTTTGAGCTGAAATGTAACTGAGTTTACCTGAACCGAAGTCTTGCTTGTAGAAAGACACAGAGCCTGAGATTTAACTCCATTTCTGAAGGGAAACACACTGCACAGTTCTCAGCCATGAAACACACTCTGCTTTAGAGCAAGAACCATGGTCTTGATTTCTAGAGTCTCTAATAGAGCCAGAAACTTGAGTGTGCTCAGAAAAAAAGAACGGTGTTTCCTAGACATACAGACCATTGTTAGTTCAACTCTGCTTCTGAAACTGATACAAACCACAGGTCCTCTAATATCCAATGCTTTAGAGTTAAGAGCGAGATACGGGTGAGCTTCGTGAACGATCTAGCTTTGTTTGAGCTGAAATGTGACTGAGTTTACCTGAAAAGATGTCTTGCTTGTAGGAAGACACAGAGCCTGGGATTTAACTCCATTTCTGCAGGGAAACACACAGCATAGTTCTCATCCATGAAACACAGTCTGCTTTAGAGCAAGAAGCACGTTCTTGTTTCTAGAGTCTCTAATACAGCAGGAAACGTGAGTGTGCTCAGAACAAAAGAACGGTGGTTCCTACACATACAGATCATATCTAGTTCAACTCTGCTTCTGAAACTGATACAGACCACAGGTCCTCTAACATCCAATGCTTTACAGTTAAGAGCAAGAAACGTGTGATCCTAGAACGATGTAGATTTGTTTGAGCTGAAAGGTGACTGAGTTTACCTTAAACGAAAACTTGCTTGTAGGAAGATAAAGAGACTGGGATTTAACTCCATTTCTGAAGGAAAACACACCGCACAGTTCTCAACCATGAAACACACTCTTCTTTAGAGCACGAAGCACGCTCTTGGTTTCCAGAATCTCTAATAAAGTAGGAAACGTGAGTGTGGTCAGAAGAAAAGAACGGTGTTTCCTACACATACAGTCCATATCTAGTTCAACTCTGCTTCTGAAACTGATACGAACCACAGGTCCTCTAATATCCAATGATTTGCAGTTAAGAGCGAGAAACGTGTGAGCTTCGTGAATGATATAGCGTTGTTTGAGCTAAAAGGTGACTGAGTTTACCTGAAAAGATGTCTTGCTTGTAGGCAGACACAGAGCCTGGGATTTAACTCCATTTCTGAAGGGAAACACACAGCACAGTTCTCATCCATGAAACACACTGTGCTTTAGAGCAAGAAGCATGGTCTTGATTTCTAGAGTCTCTAATAGAGCCAGAAACTTGAATGTGCTCAGAAAAAAAGAACGGTGTTTCCTACACATACGGACCATTGCTAGTTCAACTCTGCTTCTGAAACTGATACAAACCACATGTCCTCTAATATCCAGTGCTTTAGAGTTAAGAGCGAGAAACGAGTGAGCTTCGTGAACGATCCAGCTTTGTTTGAGCTGAAAGGTGACTGAGTTTACCTTAAACAAAGTATTGCTTGTAGGAAGACACAGAGACTGGGATTTAACTCCATTTCTGAAGAGAAACACACAGCATAGTTCTCATCCATGAAACACAGTCTGCTTTAGAGCAAGAAGCACGGTCTTGCTTTCTAGAGTCTCTAATATAGCAGGAAACGTGAGTGTTCTCAGAACAAATGAACGGTGGTTCCTAAACATAGAGACCATATCTAGTTCAACTCTGCTTCTGGAAGTGACAGAAACCACAGTTCCTCTAACATCCAATGCTTTTGATTTAAGAGCGAGAAACGTGTGAGCTACGTGAACAATGTAGTTTTGTTTGAGGTGAAAGGTAACTGAGTTTACCTGAACCGAAGTCTTGCTTGTAGGAAGACACAGAGCCTGGGATTTAACTCCATTTCTGAAGGGAAACAGACAGCACAGTTCTCATCCATGAAACATAGTCTGCTTTAGAGCAAGAAGCACGCTCTTGCTTTCTAGAATCTCTAATAGAGTAGGAAACATGAGTGTGCTCAGAACAAAAGAACGGTGGTTCAAACACATACAGACCATATCAAGTTCAACTCTGCTTCTGCAATTGATAGAAACCACAGTTCTTCTAACATCCAATGCTTTTCATTTAAGAGCAAGAAACATGTGAGCTACGTGAACGATGTAGTTTTGTTTGATCTGAAATGTAACTGAGTTTACCTGAACCGATGTCTTGCTTGTAGGCAGACACAGAGCCTGGCATTTAACTACATTTCTGAAGGGAAACACACAGCACAGTTCTCATCCATGAAACACATCTGCTTTAGAGCAAGAAGCACGCTCTGGATTCTAGAGTCTCTAATAGAGCCAGAAAGTTGAGTGTGCTCAGAAAAAAAGAACGGTGTTTCCTAAACATACCGACCATTGTTCCTTCAACTCTGCTTCTGAAACGGATACAAACCACAGGTCCTCTAACATCCAATGCTTTACAGTTAAGAGCAATAAACGTGTGAGCCTAGAACGATGTAGTTTTGTTTGAGCTGAAAGGTGACTGAGTTTACCTTTAACAAAGTATTGCTTGTAGGAAGACACAGAGCCTGGGATTTAACTCCATTTCTGAAGGGAAACACACAGCACAGTTCTCATCCATGAAACACACTCTGCTTTAGAGCAAGAAGCATGGTCTTGATTTCTAGAGTCTCTAATAGAGCCAGATACTTGAGTGTGCTCAGAAAAAAAGAACGGTGTTTACTACACATACGGACCATTGCTAGTTCAACTCTGCTTCTGAAACTGATACAAACCACATGTCCTCTAATATCCAGTGCTTTAGAGTTAAGAGCGAGAAACGAGTGAGCTTCGTGAACGATCCAGCTTTGTTTGAGCTGAAAGGTGACTGAGTTTACCTTAAACGAAGTCTTGCTTGTAGGAAGACACAGAGCCTCTTATTTAACGCCATTTCTGAAGGGAATCACAAAGCACAGTTCTCATCCATGAAACAGACTATGCTTTAGGAGCAAGAAGCACACACTTGCTTTTTAGAATATCTAATAAAGCAGGTAAAGTGAGTGTGGTCAGAAAAAAGAACGGTGTTTCCTACACATACAGACCATATCTAGTGCAACTCTGCTTCTGAAACTGATACAAACCACAGGTCCTGTAATATCCAGTGCTTTACAGTTAAGTGCAAGAAACGTGTGAGCCTAGAACGATGTAGCTTTGTTTGAGCTGAAAGGTGACTGAGTTTACCTGAAAAGAAGTCTTGCTTGTAGGAAGACACAGAGCCTGGAATTTCACTCCATTTCTGAAGAGAAACACACAGCACAGTTCTCATCCATGAAACACAGTCTGCTTTAGAGCAAGAAGCACGCTGTTGCTTTCTAGATTCTCTAATAAAACAGAAACTTGTTTGTGGTTAGAAGAAAAGAACGGTGTTTCCTACCCGTACAGACCATATCTAGTTCAACTCTGCTTCTGAAACTGATACGAACCATAGGTCCTCTAATATCCAATGCTTGACAGTTAAGAGCAAGAAACGTGTGAGCTTCGTGAATGATCTAGCTTTGTTTGAGCAGAATGGTGACTGAGTTTACCTGAAAAGATGTCTTGCTTGTAGGCAGACACAGAGCCTGGCATTTAACTACATTTCTGAAGGGAAACACACAGCACAGTTCTCATCCATGAAACACATCTGCTTTACAGCAAGAAGCACGCTCTGGATTCTAGAGTCTCTAATAGAGCCAAAAACTTGAGTGTGCTCAGAAAAAAAGAACGGTGTTTCCTAAACATACCGACCATTGTTCCTTCAACTCTGCTTCTGAAACGGATACAAACCACAGGTCCTCTAACATCCAATGCTTTACAGTTAAGAGCAATAAACGTGTGAGCCTAGAACGATGTAGCTTTGTTTGAGCTGAAAGGTGACTGAGTTTACCTGAAAAGAAGTCTTGCTTGTAGGAAGACACAGAGCCTGGAATTTCACTCCATTTCTGAAGAGAAACACACAGCACAGTTCTCATCCATGAAACACATCTGCTTTAGAGCAAGAAGCACGCTCTGGATTCTAGAGTCTCTAATAGAGCCAGAAACTTGAGTGTGCTCAGAAAAAAAGAACGGTGTTTCCTAAACATACGGACCATTTTTCCTTCAACTCTGCTTCTGAAACGGATACAAACCACAGGTCCTCTAACATCCAATGCTTTACAGTTAAGAGCAAGAAACCTGTGAGCCTAGAACGATGTAGCTTTATTTGAGCTGAAAGGTGACTGAGTTTACCTTAAACAAAGTCTTGCTTGTAGGAAGACACACAGCCTGGGATTTAATCCATTTCTGAAGGGAAACACACAGCACAGTGCTCATCCATGAAACACAGTCTGCTTTAGAGCAAGAAGCACGCTGTTGCTTTCTAGATTCTCTAATAAAACAGAAACTTGTCTGTGGTTAGAAGAAAAGAACGGTGTTTCCTACCCATACAGACCATATCTAGTTCAACTCTGCTTCTGAAACGGATACAAACCACAGGTCCTCTAACATCCAATGCTTTACAGTTAAGAGCAATAAACGTGTGAGCCTAGAATGATGTAGCTTTGTTTGAGCTGAAAGGTGACTGAGTTTACCTTAAACAAAGTATTGCTTGTAGGAAAACACAGAGCCTGGGATTTAACTCCATTTCTGAAGGGAAACACACAGCATAGTTCTCATCCATGAAACACAGTCTGCTTTAGAGCAAGAAGCACGGTCTTGCTTTCTAGAGTCTCTAATACAGCAGGAAATGTGAGTGTTCTCAGAACAAAAGAACGGTGGTTCCTACACATAGAGACCATATCTAGTTCAACTCTGCTTCTGGAAGTGATAGAAACCACAGTTCCTCTAACATCCAATGCATTTCATTTAAGAGCAAGAAACGTGTGAGCTACGTGAACGATGTAGTTCTGTTTGAGGTGAAAGGTAACTGAGTTTACCTGAACCGAAATCTTGTTTGTAGGAAGACACAGAGCCTGGGAATTAACTCCATTTCTGAAGGGAAACAGACAGCACAGTTCTCATCCATGAAACATAGTCTGCTTTAGAGCAAGAAGCACGCTCTTGCTTTCTAGAATCTCTAATAGAGTAGGAAACGTGAGTGTGCTCAGAACAAAAGAACGGTGGTTCAAACACATACAGACCATATCAAGTTCAACTCTGCTTCTGAAATTGATAGAAACCACAGTTCTTCTAACATCCAATGCTTTTCATTTAAGAGCAAGAAACATGTGAGCTACGTGAACGATGTAGTTTTGTTTGAGCTGAAATGTAACTGAGTTTACCTGAACCGAAGTCTTGCTTGTAGAAAGACACAGAGCCTGAGATTTAACTCCATTTCTGAAGGGAAACACACTGCACAGTTCTCAGCCATGAAACACACTATGGTTTAGAGCAAGAACCATGGTCTTGATTTCTAGAGTCTCTAATAGAGCCAGAAACTTGAGTGTGCTCAGAAAAAAAGAACGGTGTTTCCTAGACATACAGACCATTGTTAGTTCAACTCCGCTTCTGAAACTGATACAAACCACAGGTACTCTAATATCCAATGCTTTAGAGTTAAGAGCGAGATACGAGTGAGCTTCGTGAACGATCTAGCTTTGTTTGAGCTGAAATGTGACTGAGTTTACCTGAAAAGATGTCTTGCTTGTAGGAAGACACAGAGCCTGGGATTTAACTCCATTTCTGCAGGGAAACACACAGCATAGTTCTCATCCATGAAACACAGTCTGCTTTAGAGCAAGAAGCAAGTTCTTGTTTCTAGAGTCTCTAATACCTCAGGAAACGTGAGTGTGCTCAGAACAAAAGAACGGTGGTTCTTACACATACAGATCATATCTAGTTCAACTCTGCTTCTGAAACTGATACAGACCACAGGTCCTCTAACATCCAATGCTTTACAGTTAAGAGCAAGAAACGTGGGATCCTAGAATGATGTAGATTTGTTTGAGCTGAAAGGTGTCTGAGTTTACCTTAAACGAAAACTTGCTTGTAGGAAGATAAAGAGACTGGGATTTAACTCCATTTCTGAAGGAAAACACACCGCACAGTTCTCAACCATGAAACACACTCTTCTTTAGAGCACGAAGCACGCTCTTGGTTTCCAGAATCTCTAATAAAGTAGGAAACGTGAGTGTGCTCAGAAAAAAAGAACGGTGTTTCCTACACATACAGTCCATATCTAGTTCAACTCTGCTTCTGAAACTGATACGAACCACAGGTCCTCTAATATCCAATGATTAGCAGTTAAGAGCGAGAAACGTGTGAGCTTCGTGAATGATCTAGCTTTGTTTGAGCTAAAAGGTGACTGAGTTTACCTGAAAAGATGTCTTGCTTGTAGGCAGACACAGAGCCTGGTATTTAATTCCATTTCTGAAGGGAAACACACAGCACAGTTCTCATCCATGAAACACACTGTGCTTTAGAGCAAGAAGCATGGTCTTGATTTCTAGAGTCTCTAATAGAGCCAGAAACTTGAATGTGCTCAGAAAAAAAGAACGGTGTTTCCTACACATACAGACCATTGCTAGTTCAACTCTGCTTCTGAAACTGATACAAACCACATGTCCTCTAATATCCAGTGCTTTAGAGTTAAGAGCGAGAAACGAGTGAGCTTCGTGAACGATCCAGCTTTGTTTGAGCTGAAAGGTGACTGAGTTTACCTTAAACGAAGTCTTGCTTGTAGGAAGACACAGAGCCTATTATTTAACTCCATTTCTGAAGGGAATCACAAAGCACAGTTCTCATCCATGAAACAGACTATGCTTTAGGAGCAAGAAGCACACACTTGCTTTTTAGAATATCTAATAATGCAGGTAAAGTGAGTGTGGTGAGAAAAAAGAACGGTGTTTCCTACACATACAGACCATATCTAGTGCAACTCTGCTTCTGAAACTGATACAAACCACAGGTCCTGTAATATCCAGTGCTTTACAATTAAGTGCAAGAAAGGTGTGAGCCTAGAACGATGTAGCTTTGTTTGAGCTGAAAGGTGACTGAGTTTACCTGAAAAGAAGTCTTGCTTGTAGGAAGACACAGAGCCTGAGATTTAACTCCATTTCTGAAGGGAAACACACTGCACAGTTCTCAGCCATGAAACACACTCTGCTTTAGAGCAAGAAGCATGGTCTTGATTTCTAGAGTCTCTAATAGAGCCAGAAACTTGAGTGTGCTCAGAAAAAAAGAACGGTGTTTCCTAGACATACAGACCATTGTTAGTTCAACTCTGCTTCTGAAACTGTTACAAACCACAGGTCCTCTAACATCCAATGCTTTACAGTTAAGAGCAAGAAATGTGTGAGCCTAGAACGATGTAGCTTTGTTTGAGCTGAAAGTTGACTGAGTTTACCTTAAACAAAGTCTTGCTTGTAGGAAGACAAAGAGCCTGGGATTTAACTCCATTTCTGAAGGGAAACACACAGCACAGTTCTCATCTGTGAAACACACTCTGCTTTAGAGCAAGAAGCACGCTCTTGATTTCTAGAGTCTCTAATAGAGCAAGAAACTTGAGTGTGCTCAGAAAAATGAACGGTGTTTCCTACACATACGGACCATTGCTAGTTCAACTCTGCTTCAGAAACTGATAAAAACCACAGGTCCTCTAATATCCAATACTTTAGAGTTAAGAGCGAGATACGAGTGAGCTTCTTGAACGATCTAGCTTTGTTTGAGCTGAAATGTGACTGAGTTTACCTGAAAAGATGTCTTGCTTGTAGGAAGACACAGAGCCTGGGATTTATCTCCATTTCTGCAGGGAAACACACAGCATAGTTCTCATCCATGAAACACAGTCTGCTTTAGAGCAAGAAGCACGGTCTTGTTTCTAGAGTCTCTAATACAGCAGGAAACGTGAGTGTGCTCAGAACAAAAGAACGGTGGTTCCTACACATACAGATCATATCTAGTTCAACTCTGCTTCTGAAACTGATACAGACCACAGGTCCTCTAACATCCAATGCTTTACACTTAAGAGCAAGAAACGTGTGAGCCTAGAACGATGTAGCTTTGTTTGAGCTGAAAGGTGACTGAGTTTACCCTAAACGAAGTCTTGCTTGTAGGAAGACACAGAGCCTGCGATTTAACTCCATTTCTGAAGGGAAACACACAGCATAGTTCTCATCCATGAAACACAGTCTGCTTTAGAGCAAGAAGCACGGCCTTGTTTCTAGAGTCTCTAATACAGTAGGAAACGTGAGTGTGCTCAGAACAAAAGAACGGTGGTTCCTACACATACAGACCATATCTAGTTCAACTCTGCTTCTGAAACTGATATGAACCACAGGTCCTCTAATATCCAAAGATTTACAGTTAAGAGCGAAAAACGTGTGAGCTTCGTGAATGATCTAGCTTTGTTTGAGCTAAAAGGTGACTGAGTTTACCTGAAAAGATGTTTTGCTTGTAGTCAGACACAGAGCCTGGATTTTAACTCCATTTCTGAAGGGAAACACACAGCACAGTTCTCATCCGTGAAACACATCTGCTTTAGAGTAAGAAGCACGCTCTAGTTTCTAGAGTCTCTAATAGAGGCAGAAAATTGAGTGTGCTCAGAAAAAAAGAACGGTGTTTCCTAAACATACAGACCATTGCTCCTTCAACTCTGCTTCTGAAACGGATACAAACCACAGGTCCTCTAACATCCAATGCTTTACAGTTAAGAGCAAGAAACCTGTGAGCCTAGAACGATGTAGCTTTATTTGAGCTGAAAGGTGACTGAGTTTACCTTAAACAAAGTCTTGCTTGTAGGAAGACACACAGCCGGGGATTTAATCCATTTCTGAAGGGAAACACACAGCATAGTTCTCATCCATGAAACACAGTCTGCTTTAGAGCAAGAAGCACTGTCTTGCTTTCTAGAGTCTCTAATACAGCAGGAAACGTGAGTGTGCTCAGAACAAAAGAACGGTGGTTCAAACACATACAGACCATATCAAGTTCAACTCTGCTTCTGAAATTGATAGAAACCACAGTTCTTCTAACATCCAATGCTTTTCATTTAAGAGCAGGAAACATGTGAGCTACGTGAACGATGTAGTTTTGTTTGAGCTGAAATGTAACTGAGTTTACCTGAACCGAAGTCTTGCTTGTAGAAAGACACAGAGCCTGAGATTTAACTCCATTTCTGAAGGGAAAGACACTGCACAGTTCTCAGCCATGAAACACACTCTGCTTTAGAGCAAGAAGCATGGTCTTGATTTCTAGAGTCTCTAATAGAGCCAGAAACTTGAGTGTGCTCAGAAAAAAAGAACTGTGTTTCCTAGACATACAGACCATTGTTAGTTCAACTCTGCTTCTGAAACTGATACAAACCACAGGTCCTCTAACATCCAATGCTTTACACTTAAGAGCAAGAAATGTGTGAGCCTAGAACGATGTAGCTTGGTTTGAGCTGAAAGTTGACTGAGTTTACCTTAAACGGAGTCTTGCTTGTAGGAAGACAAAGAGCCTGGGATTTAACTCCATTTCTGAAGGGAAACACACAGCACAGTTCTCATCCATGAAACACACTCTGCTTTAGAGCAAGAAGCACGCTCTTGATTTCTAGAGTCTCTAATAGACAAGAAACTTGAGTGTGCTCAGAAAAATGAACGGTGTTTCCTACACATACAGACCATTGCTAGTTCAACTCTGCTTGTGAAACTGATATAAACCACATGTCCTCTAATATCCAGTGCTTTAGAGTTAAGAGCGAGAAACGAGTGAGCTTCGTGAACGATCCAGCTTTGTTTGAGCTGAAAGGTGACTGAGTTTCCCTTAAACGAAGTCTTGCTTGTAGGAAGACACAGAGCCTCTTATTTAACTCCATTTCTGAAGGGAATCACAAAGCACAGTTCTCATCCATGAAACAGACTATGCTTTAGGAGCAAGAAGCACACACTTGCTTTTTAGAATATCTAATAAAGCAGGTAAAGTGAGTGTGGTGAGAAAAAAGAACGGTGTTTCCTACACATACAGACCATTGCTAGTTCAACTCTGCTTCAGAAACTGATACAGACCACAGGTCCTCTAACATCCAATGCTTTACAGTTAAGAGCAAGAAATCTGTGAGCCTAGAACGATGTAGCTTTGTTTGAGCTGAAAGGTGACTGAGTTTACCTGAAAAGAAGTCTTGCTTGTAGGAAGACACAGAGCCTGGGAATTATCTCCATTTCTGCAGGGAAACACACAGCATAGTTCTCATCCATGAAACACAGTCTGCTTTAGAGCAAGAAGCACGGTCTTGTTTCTAGAGTCTCTAATACAGCAGGAAACGTGAGTGTGCTCAGAACAAAAGAACGGTGGTTCCTACACATACAGATCATATCTAGTTCAACTCTGCTTCTGAAACTGATACAGACCACAGGTCCTCTAACATCCAATGCTTTACACTTAAGAGCAAGAAACGTGTGATCCTAGAACGATGTAGCTTTGTTTGAGCTGAAAGGTGACTGAGTTTACCTTAAACGAAGTCTTGCTTGTAGGAAGACACAGAGCCTGCGATTTAACTCCATTTCTGAAGGGAAACACACAGCATAGTTCTCATCCATGAAACACAGTCTGCTTTAGAGCAAGAAGCACGGCCTTGTTTCTAGAGTCTCTAATACAGTAGGAAACGTGAGTGTGCTCAGAACAAAAGAACGGTGGTTCCTACACATACAGACCATATCTAGTTCAACTCTGCTTCTGAAACTGATATGAACCACAGGTCCTCTAATATCCAAAGATTTACAGTTAAGAGCGAAAAACGTGTGAGCTTCGTGAATGATCTAGCTTTGTTTGAGCTAAAAGGTGACTGAGTTTACCTGAAAAGATGTTTTGCTTGTAGTCAGACACAGAGCCTGGATTTTAACTCCATTTCTGAAGGGAAACACACAGCACAGTTCTCATCCGTGAAACACATCTGCTTTAGAGTAAGAAGCACGCTCTAGTTTCTAGAGTCTCTAATAGAGGCAGAAAATTGAGTGTGCTCAGAAAAAAAGAACGGTGTTTCCTAAACATACAGACCATTGCTCCTTCAACTCTGCTTCTGAAACGGATACAAACCACAGGTCCTCTAACATCCAATGCTTTACAGTTAAGAGCAAGAAACCTGTGAGCCTAGAACGATGTAGCTTTATTTGAGCTGAAAGGTGACTGAGTTTACCTTAAACAAAGTCTTGCTTGTAGGAAGACACACAGCCGGGGATTTAATCCATTTCTGAAGGGAAACACACAGCATAGTTCTCATCCATGAAACACAGTCTGCTTTAGAGCAAGAAGCACTGTCTTGCTTTCTAGAGTCTCTAATACAGCAGGAAACGTGAGTGTGCTCAGAACAAAAGAACGGTGGTTCAAACACATACAGACCATATCAAGTTCAACTCTGCTTCTGAAATTGATAGAAACCACAGTTCTTCTAACATCCAATGCTTTTCATTTAAGAGCAGGAAACATGTGAGCTACGTGAACGATGTAGTTTTGTTTGAGCTGAAATGTAACTGAGTTTACCTGAACCGAAGTCTTGCTTGTAGAAAGACACAGAGCCTGAGATTTAACTCCATTTCTGAAGGGAAAGACACTGCACAGTTCTCAGCCATGAAACACACTCTGCTTTAGAGCAAGAAGCATGGTCTTGATTTCTAGAGTCTCTAATAGAGCCAGAAACTTGAGTGTGCTCAGAAAAAAAGAACTGTGTTTCCTAGACATACAGACCATTGTTAGTTCAACTCTGCTTCTGAAACTGATACAAACCACAGGTCCTCTAACATCCAATGCTTTACACTTAAGAGCAAGAAATGTGTGAGCCTAGAACGATGTAGCTTGGTTTGAGCTGAAAGTTGACTGAGTTTACCTTAAACGGAGTCTTGCTTGTAGGAAGACAAAGAGCCTGGGATTTAACTCCATTTCTGAAGGGAAACACACAGCACAGTTCTCATCCATGAAACACACTCTGCTTTAGAGCAAGAAGCACGCTCTTGATTTCTAGAGTCTCTAATAGACAAGAAACTTGAGTGTGCTCAGAAAAATGAACGGTGTTTCCTACACATACAGACCATTGCTAGTTCAACTCTGCTTGTGAAACTGATATAAACCACATGTCCTCTAATATCCAGTGCTTTAGAGTTAAGAGCGAGAAACGAGTGAGCTTCGTGAACGATCCAGCTTTGTTTGAGCTGAAAGGTGACTGAGTTTCCCTTAAACGAAGTCTTGCTTGTAGGAAGACACAGAGCCTCTTATTTAACTCCATTTCTGAAGGGAATCACAAAGCACAGTTCTCATCCATGAAACAGACTATGCTTTAGGAGCAAGAAGCACACACTTGCTTTTTAGAATATCTAATAAAGCAGGTAAAGTGAGTGTGGTGAGAAAAAAGAACGGTGTTTCCTACACATACAGACCATTGCTAGTTCAACTCTGCTTCAGAAACTGATACAGACCACAGGTCCTCTAACATCCAATGCTTTACAGTTAAGAGCAAGAAACCTGTGAGCCTAGAACGATGTAGCTTTGTTTGAGCTGAAAGGTGACTGAGTTTACCTGAAAAGAAGTCTTGCTTGTAGGAAGACACAGAGCCTGGGAATTATCTCCATTTCTGCAGGGAAACACACAGCATAGTTCTCATCCATGAAACACAGTCTGCTTTAGAGCAAGAAGCACGGTCTTGTTTCTAGAGTCTCTAATACAGCAGGAAACGTGAGTGTGCTCAGAACAAAAGAACGGTGGTTCCTACACATACAGATCATATCTAGTTCAACTCTGCTTCTGAAACTGATACAGACCACAGGTCCTCTAACATCCAATGCTTTACACTTAAGAGCAAGAAACGTGTGATCCTAGAACGATGTAGCTTTGTTTGAGCTGAAAGGTGACTGAGTTTACCTTAAACGAAGTCTTGCTTGTAGGAAGACACAGAGCCTGCGATTTAACTCCATTTCTGAAGGGAAACACACAGCATAGTTCTCATCCATGAAACACAGTCTGCTTTTGAGCAAGAAGCACGGCCTTGTTTCTAGAGTCTCTAATACAGTAGGAAACGTGAGTGTGCTCAGAACAAAAGAACGGTGGTTCCTACACATACAGACCATATCTAGTTCAACTCTGCTTCTGAAACTGATACTAACCACAGGTCCTCTAATATCCAAAGATTTACAGTTAAGTGCAAGAAACGTGTGAGCCTAGAACGATGTAGCTTTCTTTGAGCTGAAAGGTGACTGAGTTTACCTGAAAAGAAGTCTTGCTTGTAGGAAGACACAGAGCCTGAGATTTAACTCCATTTCTGAAGGGAAACACACTGCACAGTTCTCAGCCATGAAACACACTCTGCTTTAGAGCAAGAAGCATGTTCTTGATTTCTAGAGTCTCTAATAGAGCCAGAAACTTGAGTGTGCTCAGAAAAATGAACGGTGTTTCCTACACATACGGACCATTGCTAGTTCAACTCTGCTTCAGAAACTGATAAAAACCACAGGTCCTCTAATATCCAATACTTTAGAGTTAAGAGCGAGATACGAGTGAGCTTCTTGAACGATCTAGCTTTGTTTGAGCTGAAATGTGACTGAGTTTACCTGAAAAGATGTCTTGCTTGTAGGAAGACACAGAGCCTGGGATTTAACTCCATTTCTGCAGGGAAACACACAGCATAGTTCTCATCCATGAAACACAGTCTGCTTTAGAGCAAGAAGCACGGTCTTGTTTCTAGAGTCTCTAATACAGCAGGAAACGTGAGTGTGCTCAGAACAAAAGAACAGTGGTTCCTACACATACAGATCATATCTCGTTCAACTCTGCTTCTGAAACTGATACAGACCACAGGTACTCTAACATCCAATGCTTTACACTTAAGAGCAAGAAACGTGTGATCCTAGAACGATGTAGCTTTGTTTGAGCTGAAAGGTGACTGAGTTTACCTTAAACGAAGTCTTGCTTGTAGGAAGACACAGAGCCTGCGATTTAACTCCATTTCTGAATGGAAACACACAGCATAGTTCTCATCCTTGAAACACAGTCTGCTTTAGAGCAAGAAGCACGGCCTTGTTTCTAGAGTCTCTAATACAGTAGGAAACGTGAGTGTGCTCAGAACAAAAGAACGTTGGTTCCTACACATACAGACCATATCTAGTTCAACTCTGCTTCTGAAACTGATACAGACCACAGGTCCTCTAACATCCAATGCTTTACACTTAAGAGCAAGAAACGTGTGAGCCTAGAACGATGTAGCTTTGTTTGAGCTGAAAGGTGACTGAGTTTACCTTAAACGAAGTCTTGCTTGTAGGAAGACACAGAGCCTGCGATTTAACTCCATTTCTGAAGGGATACACACAGCATAGTTCTCATCCTTGAAACACAGTCTGCTTTAGAGCAAGAAGCACGGCCTTGTTTCTAGAGTCTCTAATACAGTAGGAAACGTGAGTGTGCTCAGAACAAAAGAACGTTGGTTCCTACACATACAGACCATATCTAGTTCAACTCTGATTCTGAAACTGATACGAACCACAGGTCCTCTAATATCCAAAGATTTACAGTTAAGAGCGAAAAACGTGTGAGCTTCGTGAATGATCTAGCTTTGTTTGAGCTAAAAGGTGACTGAGTTTACCTGAAAAGATGTTTTGCTTGTAGTCAGACACAGAACCTGGATTTTAACTCCATTTCTGAAGGGAAACACACAGCACAGTTCTCATCCGTGAAACACATCTGCTTTAGAGTAAGAATCACGCTCTAGATTCTAGAGTCTCTAATAGAGGCAGAAAATTGAGTGTGCTCAGAAAAAAAGAACGGTGTTTCCTAAACATACAGACCATTGCTCCTTCAACTCTGCTTCTGAAACGGATACAAACCACAGGTCCTCTAACATCCAATGCTTTACAGTTAAGAGCAAGAAACCTGTGAGCCTAGAACGATGTAGCTTTATTTGAGCTGAAAGGTGACTGAGTTTACCTTAAACAAAGTCTTGCTTGTAGGAAGACACACAGCCGGGGATTTAATCCATTTCTGAAGGGAAACACACAGCATAGTTCTCATCCATGAAACACAGTCTGCTTTAGAGCAAGAAGCACTGTCTTGCTTTCTAGAGTCTCTAATACAGCAGGAAACGTGAGTGTGCTCAGAACAAAAGAACGGTGGTTCAAACACATACAGACCATATCAAGTTCAACTCTGCTTCTGAAATTGATAGAAACCACAGTTCTTCTAACATCCAATGCTTTTCATTTAAGAGCAGGAAACATGTGAGCTACGTGAACGATGTAGTTTTGTTTGAGCTGAAATGTAACTGAGTTTACCTGAACCGAAGTCTTGCTTGTAGAAAGACACAGAGCCTGAGATTTAACTCCATTTCTGAAGGGAAAGAAACTGCACAGTTCTCAGCCATGAAACACACTCTGCTTTAGAGCAAGAAGCATGGTCTTGATTTCTAGAGTCTCTAATAGAGCCAGAAACTTGAGTGTGATCAGAAAAAAAGAACTGTGTTTCCTAGACATACAGACCATTGTTAGTTCAACTCTGCTTCTGAAACTGATACAAACCACAGGTCCTCTAACATCCAATGCTTTAGAGTTAAGAGCAAGAAATGTGTGAGCCTAGAACGATGTAGCTTGGTTTGAGCTGAAAGTTGACTGAGTTTACCTTAAACGGAGTCTTGCTTGTAGGAAGACAAAGAGCCTGGGATTTAACTCCATTTCTGAAGGGAAACACACAGCACAGTTCTCATCCATGA
This sequence comes from Onychomys leucogaster, assembly GCA_949786385.1. NCBI lineage: Eukaryota > Metazoa > Chordata > Mammalia > Rodentia > Cricetidae > Onychomys > Onychomys leucogaster. The sequence goes on along the minus strand of CATKUP010000037.1, from coordinate 1,182,100 downwards.
AACACACACTGCTTTAGAGCAAGAAGCACGCTCTTGATTTCTAGAGTCTCTAATAGAGCAAGAAACTTGAGTGTGCTCAGAAATGAACGGTGTTTCCTACACATACGGACCATTGCTAGTTCAACTCTGCTTCAGAAACTGATAAAAAGCACAGGTCCTCTAATATCCAATACTTTAGAGTTAAGAGCGAGATACGAGTGAGCTTCTTGAACGATCTAGCTTTGTTTGAGCTGAAATGTGACTGAGTTTACCTGAAAAGATGTCTTGCTTGTAGGAAGACACAGAGCCTGGGATTTAACTCCATTTCTGCAGGGAAACACACAGCATAGTTCTCATCCATGAAACACAGTCTGCTTTAGAGCAAGAAGCACGGTCTTGTTTCTAGAGTCTCTAATACAGCAGGAAACGTGAGTGTGCTCAGAACAAAAGAACGGTGGTTCCTACACATACAGATCATATCTAGTTCAACTCTGCTTCTGAAACTGATACAGACCACAGGTCCTCTAACATCCAATGCTTTACACTTAAGAGCAAGAAACGTGTGAGCCTAGAACGATGTAGCTTTGTTTGAGCTGAAAGGTGACTGAGTTTACCTTAAACGAAGTCTTGCTTGTAGGAAGACACAGAGCCTGCGATTTAACTCCATTTCTGAAGGGAAACACACAGCATAGTTCTCATCCTTGAAACACAGTCTGCTTTAGAGCAAGAAGCACGGCCTTGTTTCTAGAGTCTCTAATACAGTAGGAAACGTGAGTGTGCTCAGAACAAAAGAACGTTGGTTCCTACACATACAGACCATATCTAGTTCAACTCTGATTCTGAAACTGATACGAACCACAGGTCCTCTAATATCCAAAGATTTACAGTTAAGAGCGAAAAACGTGTGAGCTTCGTGAATGATCTAGCTTTGTTTGAGCTAAAAGGTGACTGAGTTTACCTGAAAAGATGTTTTGCTTGTAGTCAGACACAGAGCCTGGATTTTAACTCCATTTCTGAAGGGAAACACACAGCACAGTTCTCATCCATGAAACACACTCTGCTTTAGAGCAAGAAGCACGCTCTTTATTTCTAGAGTCTCTAATAGAGCCAGAAACTTGAGTGTGCTCAGAAAAATGAACGGTGTTTCCTACACCTACGGACCATTGCTAGTTCAACTCTGCTTCTGAAACTGATACAAAGCACAGGTCCTCTAATATCCATTGCTTTAGAGTTAAGAGCGAGAAATGAGTGAGCCTAGACCGATGCAGCATTGTTTGAGCTGTAAGGTGACTGAGTTTACCTTAAAGGAAGTCTTGCTTGTAGGAAGACAAAAAGCCTGGGATTTAACTCCATTTCTGAAGGGAAACACACCGCACAGTTCTCAACCATGAAACACACTCTTCTTTAGAGCACGAAGCACGCTTTTGGTTTCTAGAATCTCTAATAAAGCAGGAAACGTGAGTGTGGTCAGAACAAAAGAACGGTGCTTCCTACACATACAGACCATATCTAGTTCAACTCTGCTTCTGAAATTGATAGAAACCACAGTTCTTCTAACATCCAGTGCTTTTCATTTAAGAGCGAGAAACGCGTGAGCTACGTGAACAATGTAGTTTTGTTTGAGCTGAAATGAAACTGAGTTTACCTGAACCGAAATCTTGCTTGTAGAAAGACACAGAGCCTGAGATTTAACTCCATTTCTGAAGGGAAACACACAGCACAGTTCAATCCATGAAACACACTCTGCTTTAGAGCAAGAAGCATCGTCTTGATTTCTAGATTCTCTAATAGAGCCAGAAACTTGAGTGTGCTCAGAAAAAAAGAACGGTGTTTCCTAGACATACAGACCATTGCTAGTTCAACTCTGCTCCTGAAACTGATACAAACCACAGTTCCTCTAACATCCAATGCTTTATAGTTAAGAGCAAGAAATGTGTGAACCTAGAACGATGTAGCTTTGTTTGAGCTGAAAGGTGACTGAGTTTACCGTAAACGAAGTCCTGCTTGTAGGAAGACAAACAGCCTGGGATTTAACTCCATTTCTGAAGGGAAACACACCGCACAGTTCTCAACCATGAAACACACTCTTCTTTAGAGCAAGAAGCACGCTCTTGATTTCTAGAGTCTCAAATAGAGCAAGAAACTTGAGTGTGCTCAGAAAAATGAACGGTGTTTCCTACACATACAGACCATTGCTAGTTCAACTCTGCTTCTGAAACTGATACAAACCACAGGTCCTCTGATATCCAATGCTGTAGAGTTAAGAGCGAGAAACGAGTGAGCTTTGTGAACGATCTAGCTTTGTTTGAGCTGAAATGTGACTGAGTTTCCCTTAAACGAAGTCTTGCTTGTAGGAAAACACAGAGCCTGGGATTTAACTCCATTACTGCAGGGAAACACACAGCATAGTTCTCATCCATGAAACACAGTCTCCTTTATAGCAAGAAGAACGGTCTTGTTTCAGGAGTCTCTAATACAGCAGGAAACGTGTGTGTGCTCAGAACAAAAGAACGATGGTTCCTACACATAGAGACCGAATCTAGTTCAACTCTGCTTCTGCAACTGATACGAACCATAGGTCCTCTAATATCCAATGCTTGACAGTTAAGAGCAAGAAACATGTGAGCTTCGTGGATGATCTAGCTTTGGTTGAGCGGAATGGTGACTGAGTTTACCTGAAAAGATGTCTTGCTTGTAGGCAGACACAGAGCCTGGGATTTAACTCCATTTCTGAAGGGAAACACACAGCATAGTTCTCATCCATGAAAAACATCTGCTTTAGAACAAGAAGCACGCTCTAGATCCTAGAGTCTCTAATAGAGCCAGAAACTTGAGTGTGCTCAGAAAAAAAGAACGGTGTTTCCTAAACATACAGACCATTGCTAGTTCAACTCTGCTTCTGAAATGGATACAAACCACAGTTACTATAATATCCAATGCTTTACAGTTAAGAGCGAGAAACGTGTGAGCCTAGACCAATGTAGCATTGTTTGAGCTGAAAGGTGACTGAGTTTACCTTAAACGAAGTCTTGCTTGTAGGAAAACACAGAGCCGGGGTTAAAACTCCATTTCTGAAGGGAAACACACAGCACAGTTCTCATGCATGAAATACAGTCTGCTATAGAGCAAGAAGCACGGTCTTGCTTTCTAGAATCTCTAATACAGTAGGAACGTGAGTGTGGTCAGAAGAAAAGAACGGTGTTTCCTACACATACAGACCATATCTAGTTCAACTCTGCTTCTGAAAGTGATAGAAACCACAGTTCTTCTAACATCCAATGCTTTTCATTTAAGAGCGAGAAACGTGTGAGCTACGTGAACGATGTAGTTTTGTTTGAGCTGAAAGGTAACTGAGATTACCTTAAACGAAGTCTTGCTTGTAGAAAGACACAGAGCCTGAGATTTAACTCCATTTCTGAAGGGAAACACACAGCACAGTTCTCATCCATGAAAAACACTCTGCTTTACAGCAAGAAGCATGGTCTTGATTTCTAGAATCTCTAACAGAGCCAGAAACATGAGTGTGCTCAGAAAAAAAGAACGGTGTTTCCTAGACATACAGACCATTGCTAGTTCAACTCTGCTTATGAAACTGATACAAACCACAGGCCCTCTAACATCCAATGCTTTACTGTTAAGACCAAGAAACGTGTGATCCTAGAACGATGTAGCTTTGTTTGAGCTGAAAGGTGACTGAGTTTACCATAAACGGAGTCTTGCTTGTAGGGAGACACAGAGCCTGGGATTTAACTCCATTTCTGAAGGGAAACACACAGCATAGTTCTCATCCATGAAACACAGTCTGCTTTAGAGTAAGAAGCACGGCCTTGCTTAATAGAATCTCTAATACATTAGGAAACGTGAGTGTGCTCAGAACAAAAGAAGGGTGGTTCCTACACATACAGACCATATCTATTTCAACTCTGCTTTTGAAACTGATATGATCCACAGGTCCTCTAATATCCAATGATTTACAGTTAAGAGCGAAAAACATGTGAGCTTCGTGAATGATCTAGCTTTGTTTGAGCTAAAAGGTGACTGAGTTTACCTGAAAAGATGTCTTGCATGTAGGCAGACACAGAGCCTGGGATTTAACTCCATTTCTGAAGGGAAACACACAGCACAGTTCTCATCCATGAAACACAGTCTGCTTTAGAGCAAGAAGCACGCTCTTGATTTCTAGAGTCTCTAATAGAGCCAGAAAATTGAGTGTGCTCAGAAAAAAAGAACGGTGTTTCCTACACATACGGACCATATCTAGTTCTACTCTGCTTCTGAAACTGATACAAACCACAGGTACTCTAATATCCAGTGCTTTACAGTTAAGAGTGATTAATGAGTGAGCTTTGTGAACGATCTAGCATTGTTTGAGCTGAAATGTGACTGAGTTTACCTGAAAAAATATCTTGCTTGTAGGAAGAAACAGAACCAGGGATTTAACACCATTTCTGAAGGGCAACACACAGCACATTTCATATCCATGAAACACAGTCTGCTTTAGAGCAAGAAGCACGGTCTTGCTTTCCAGTGTCTCTAATACAGCAGGAAACGTGAGTGTTCTCAGAACAAAAAAACGGTGGTTCCTACACATACAGTCCATATCTAGTTCAACTCTGCTTCTGAAAGTGATAGAAACCACAGTTCCTCTACATCAAATGCTTTACAGTTAAGAGCAAGAAACATGTGAGCCTAGCACGATGTAGCTTTGTTTGAGCTGAAAGGTGACTGAGTTTACCTTAAACGAAGTCTTGATTGTAGGAAGACACAGAGCCTGGGATTTAACACCATTTCTGAAGGGAAACACACAGCACAGTCCTCATCCATGAAACACATCTGCTTTAGAGCAAGAAGCACACTCTAGATTCTAGAGTCTCTAATAGAGCCAGAAACTTGAGTGTGCTCAGAAAAAAAGAACGGTGTTTCCTAAACATACAGACCATTGCTAGTTCAACTCTCCTTCTGAAACTGGTACAAACCACAGGTCCTCTGATATCCAATGCTTTACAGTTAAGAGCGAAAAACTTGTGAGCCTAGAAAGATGTAGCATTGTTTGAGCTGAAAGGTGAATGAGTTTACCTTAAACGAAGTCTTGCTTGTAGGAAAACACAGAGCCTGGGTTTTATCTCCATTTCTGAAGGGAAACACACAGCACAGTTCTCATCCATGAAACACTGTCTGCTTTAGAGCAAGAAGCACGGTCTTGCTTTCTAGAATCTCTAATAGAGTAGGAAACGTGAGTGTGCTCAGAACAAAAGAACGGTGGTTCCTACACATACAGACCATATCTAGTTCAACTCTGCTTCTGAAAATGATAGAAACCACAGTTCTATTAACATCCAAAGCTTTTCATTTAAGAGCATGAAACGTGTGAGGTACATGAACGATGTAGTTTTGTTTGAGCTGAAAGGTAACTGAGTTTACCCAAACCGAAGTCTTGCTTATAGAAAGACACAGAGCCTGAGATTTAACTCCATTTCTGAAGGGAAACACACCGCACAGTTCTCATCAATGAAACACACTCTTCTTTAGAGCACAAAGCACGCTCTTGCTTTCTAGAATCTCTAATAAAGCAGGAACGTGAGTGTGGTTAGAAGAAAAGAACGGTGTTTCCTACACATACAGACCATATCTAGTTCAACTCTGCTTCTGAAACTGATACGAACCATAGGTCCTCTAATATCCAATGCTTTACAGTTAAGAGCGAGAAACGTGTGAGCTTCGTGAATGATCTAGCTTTGTTTGAGCGGAATAGTGACTCAGTTTACCTGAAAAGATGTCTTGCTTGTAGGCAGACACAGAGCCTGGGATTTAACTCTATTTCTTAAGGGAAACATACAGCACAGTTCTCATCCATGAAACACACTCTGCTTTAGAGCAAGAAGCACAGTTTTGCTTTCTACAGCCTCTAATACAGTAGGAAACGTGAGTGTGCTCAGAAAAAAAGAACGGTGTTTCCTACACATACGGACCATTGCTAGTTCAACTCTGCCTCTGAAAGTGATAGAAATCACAGGTCCTCTAATATCCAATGCTTTAGAGTTAAGAGCGAGAAAAGAGTGAGCTTTGTGAACGATCTAGCTTTGTTTGAGCTGAAAGGTGACTGAGTTTACCTGAACCCGAAGTCTTGCTTGTAGAAAGACACAGAGCCTGAGATTTAACTCCATTTCTGAAGGGAAACACACAGCACAGTTCTCATCCATGAAACACACTCTGCTTTAGAGCAAGAAGCATCGTCTTGATTTCTAGAGTCTCTAATAGAGCCAGAAACTTGAGTGTGCTCAGAAAAAAAGAACGGTGTTTCCTAGACATACAGACCATTGCTAGTTCAACTCTGCTCCTGAAACTGATACAAACCACAGTTCCTCTAACATCCAATGCTTTACAGTTAAGAGCAAGAAATGTGTGAACCTAGAACGATGTAGCTTTGTTTGAGCTGAAAGGTGACTGAGTTTACCGTAAACGAAGTCCTGCTTGTAGGAAGACAAACAGCCTGGGATTTAACTCCATTTCTGAAGGGAAACACACCGCACAGTTCTCAACCATGAAAAACACTCTTCTTTAGAGCAAGAAGCACGCTCTTGATTTCTAGAGTCTCAAATAGAGCAAGAAACTTGAGTGTGCTCAGAAAAAAAGAACGGTGGTTCCTACACATACAGACCATATCTAGTTCAACTCTGCTTCTGAAACTGATACGAACCATAGGTCCTCTAATATCCATTGCTTGACAGTTAAGAGCAAGAAACGTGTGAACTTCGTGAATGGTCTAGCTTTGTTTGAGCAGAATGGTGACTGAGTTTACCTGAAAAGATGTCTTGCTTGTAGGCAGACACAGAGCCTGGCATTTAAATACATTTCTGAAGGGAAACACACAGCACAGTTCTCATCCATGAAACACATCTGCTTTAGAGTAAGAAGCACGCTCTAGATTCTAGAGTCTCTAATAGAGCCAGAAACTTGAGTGTGCTCAGAAAAAAAGAACGGTGTTTCCTAGACATACAGACCATTGCTAGTTCAACTCTGCTTATGAAACTGATACAAACCACAGGCCCTCTAACATCCAATGCTTTACTGTTAAGACCAAGAAACGTGTGATCCTAGAACGATGTAGCTTTGTTTGAGCTGAAAGGTGACTGAGTTTACCTTAAACGGAGTCTTGCTTGTAGGGAGACACAGAGCCTGGGATTTAACTCCATTTCTGAAGGGAAACACACAGCAAAGTTCTCATCCATGAAACACAGTCTGCTTTAGAGTAAGAAGCACGGCCTTGCTTAATAGAATCTCTAATACAGTAGGAAACGTGAGTGTGCTCAGAACAAAAGAACGGTGGTTCCTACACATACAGACTATATGTATTTCAACTCTGCTTTTGAAACTGATACGATCCACAGGTCCTCTAATATCCAATGATTTACAGTTAAGAGCGAAAAACATGTGAGCTTCGTGAATGATCTAGCTTTGTTTGAGCTAAAAGGTGACTGAGTTTACCTGAAAAGATGTCTTGCATGTAGGCAGACACAGAGCCTGGGATTTAACTCCATTTCTGAAGGGAAACACACAGCACAGTTCTCATCCATGAAACACAGTCTGCTTTAGAGCAAGAAGCACACTCTTGCTTTTTAAAATCTCTAATAAAGCAGGTAAAGTGAGTGTGGTCCGAAAAAAGAACTGTGTTTCCTACACATACGGACCATATCTAGTTCTACTCTGTTTCTGAAACTGAAACAAACCACAGGTACTCTAATATCCAGTGGTTTACAGTTAAGAGTGAGAAATGATTGAGATTCGGGAACGATCTAGCTTTGTTTGAGCTGAAATGTGACTGAGTTTACCTGAAAAAATATCTTGCTTGTAGGAAGACACAGAACCTGGGATTTAACACCATTTCTGAAGGGCAACCCACAGCACATTTCATATCCATGAAACACAGTCTGCTTTAGAGCAAGAAGCACGGTCTTGCTTTCCAGTGTCTCTAATACAGCAGGAAACGTGAGTGTTCTCAGAACAAAAAAACGGTGGTTCCTACACATACAGTCCATATCTAGTTCAACTCTGCTTCTGAAAGTGATAGAAACCACAGTTCCTCTAACATCCAATGCTTTACAGTTAAGAGCAAGAAACATGTTAGCCTAGCACGATGTAGGTTTGTTTGAGCTGAAAGGTGACTGAGTTTACCTTAAACGAAGTCTTGCTTGTAGGAAGACACAGAGTCTGGGATTTAACACCATTTCTGAAGGGAAACACACAGCACAGTCCTCATCCATGAAACACATCTGCTTTAGAGCAAGAAGCACACTCTAGATTCTAGAGTCTCTAATAGAGCCAGAAACTTGAGTGTGCTCAAAAAAAAAAGAACGGTGTTTCCTAAACATACAGACCATTGCTAGTTAAACTCTCCTTCTGAAACTGATACAAACCACAGGTCCTATAATATCCAATGCTTTACAGTTAAGAGCGAAAAACTTGTGAGCCTAGAAAGATGTAGCATTGTTTGAGCTGAAAGGTGACTGAGTTTACCTTAAACGAAGTCTTGCTTGTAGGAAAACACAGAGCCTGGGTTTTGACTCCATTTCTGAAGGGAAACTCACAGCACAGTTCTCATCCATGAAACACAGTCTGCTTTAGAGCAAGAAGCACGGTCTTGCTTTCTAGAATCTCTAATAGAGTAGGAAACGTGAGTGTGCTCAGAACAAAAGAACGGTGGTTCCTACACATACAGACCATATCTAATTCAACTCTGCTTCTGAAAGTGATAGAAACCACAGTTCGTCTAACATCCAATGCTTTTCATTTAAGTGCGAGAAACGTGTGAGGTACATGAACGATGTAGTTTTGTTTGAGCTGAAAGGTAACTGAGTTTACCTGAACCGAAGTCTTGCTTGTAGAAAGACACAGAGCCTGAGATTTAACTCCATTTCTGAAGGGAAACACACCGCACAGTTCTCATCAATGAAACACACTCTTCTTTAGAGCACAAAGCACGCTCTTGCTTTCTAGAATCTCTAATAGAGCAGGAACTTGAGTGTGGTCAGAAGAAAAGAACGGTGTTTCCTACACATACAGACCATATCTAGTTCAACTCTGCTTCTGAAACTGATACGAACCATAGGTCCTCTAATATCCAATGCTGTAGAGTTAAGAGCGAGAAACAAGTGAGCTTTGTGAACGATCTAGCTTTGTTAGAGCTGAAATGTGACTGAGTTTCCCTTAAACGAAGACTTGCTTGTAGGCAGACACAGAGCCTGGGATTTAACTCCATTACTGCAGGGAAACACACAGCATAGTTCTCATCCATGAAACACAGTCTGCTTTATAGCAAGAAGAACGGTCTTGTTTCAGGAGTCTCTAATACAGCAGGAAACGTGTGTGTGCTCAGAACAAAAGAACGGTGGTTCCTACACATACAGACCGAATCTAGTTCAACTCTGCTTCTGCAACTGATACGAACCATAGGTCCTCTAATATCCAATGCTTGACAGTTAAGAGCAAGAAACATGTGAGCTTCGTGAATGATCTAGCTTTGGTTGAGCGGAATGGTGACTAAGTTTACCAGAAAAGATGTCTTGCTTGTAGGCAGACACAGAGCCTGGGATTTAACTCCATTTCTGAAGGGAAACACACAGCACAGTTCTCATCCATGAAAAACATCTACTTTAGAACAAGAAGCACGCTCTAGATTCTAGAGTCTCTAATAGAGCCAAAAACTTGAGTGTGCTCAGAAAAAAAGAACGGTGTTTCCTAAACATACAGACCATTGCTAGTTCAACTGTGCTTCTGAAACGGATACCAACCACAGGTCCTCTAATATCCAATGCTTTACAGTTAAGAGCGAGAAACGTGTGAGCCTAGACCGCTGTAGCATTGTTTGAGCTGAAAGGTGACTGAGTTTACCTTAAACGAAGTCTTGCTTGTAGGAAAACACAGAGCCTGGGTTAAAACTCCATTTCTGAAGTGAAACACACAGCACAGTTCTCATGCATGAAATACAGTCTGCTTTAGAGCAGGAAGCACGGTCTTCCTTTCTAGAATCTCTAATACAGTAGGAAACGTGAGTGTGCTCAGAAAAAAAGAACGGTGGTTCCTACACATACAGACCATATCTAGTTCAACTCTGCTTCTGAAACTGATACGAACCATAGGTCCTCTAATATCCAATGCTTGACAGTTAAGAGCAAGAAACGTGTGAACTTCGTGAATGATCTAGCTTTGTTTGAGCAGAATGGTGACTGAGTTTACCTGAAAAGATGTCTTGCTTGTAGGCAGACACAGAGCCTGGCATTTAACTACATTTCTGAAGGGAAACACACAGCACAGTTCTCATCCATGAAACACATCTGCTTTAGAGTAAGAAGCACGCTCTAGATTCTAGAGTCTCTAATAGAGCCAGAAACTTGAGTGTGCTCAGAAAAAAATAACGGTGTTTCCTAAACATAGGGACCATTGCTAGTTCAACTCTGCTTCTGAAACGGATACAAACCACAGGTACTATAATATCCAATGCTTTACAGTTAAGAGCGAGAAACGTGTGAGCCTAGACCAATGTAGCATTGTTTGAGCTGAAAGGTGACTGTGTTTACCTTAAACGAAGTCTTGCTTGTAGGAAAACACAGAGCCGGGGTTAAAACTCCATTTCTGAAGGGAAACACACAGCACAGTTCTCATACATGAAATACAGTCTGCTATAGAGCAAGAAGCACGGTCTTGCTTTCTAGAATCTCTAATACAGTAGGAAACGTGAGTGTGGTCAGAAGAAAAGAACGGTGTTTCCTACACATACAGACCATATCTAGTTCAACTCTGCTTCTGAAAATGATAGAAACCACAGTTCTTCTAACATCCAATGCTTTTCATTTAAGAGCGAGAAACGTGTGAGCTACGTGAACGATGTAGTTTTGTTTGAGCTGAAAGCTAACTGAGATTACCTTAAACGAAGTCTTGCTTGTAGAAAGACACAGAGCCTGAGATTTAACTCCATTTCTGAAGGGAAACACACAGCACAGTTCTCATCCATGAAAAACACTCTGCTTTACAGCAAGAAGCATGGTCTTGATTTCTAGAATCTCTAACAGAGCCAGAAACATGAGTGTGCTCAGAAAAAAAGAACGGTGTTTCCTAGACATACAGACCATTGCTAGTTCAACTCTGCTTATGAAACTGATACAAACCACAGGCCCTCTAACATCCAATGCTTTACTGTTAAGACCAAGAAACGTGTGATCCTAGAACGATGTAGCTTTGTTTGAGCTGAAAGGTGACTGAGTTTACCTTAAACGGAGTCTTGCTTGTAGGGAGACACAGAGCCTGGGATTTAACTCCATTTCTGAAGGGAAACACGCAGCAAAGTTCTCATCCATGAAACACAGTCTGCTTTAGAGTAAGAAGCACGGCCTTGCTTAATAGAATCTCTAATACAGTAGGAAACGTGAGTGTGCTCAGAACAAAAGAACGGTGGTTCCTACACATACAGACCATATCTATTTCAACTCTGCTTTTGAAACTGATACGATCCACAGGTCCTCTAATATCCAATGATTTACAGTTAAGAGCGAAAAACATGTGAGCTTCGTGAATGATCTAGCTTTGTTTGAGCTAAAAGGTGACTGAGTTTACCTGAAAAGATGTCATGCATGTAGGCAGACACAGAGCCTGGGATTTAACTCCATTTCTGAAGGGAAACACACAGCACAGTTCTCATCCATGAAACACAGTCTGCTTTAGAGCAAGAAGCACGCTCTTGATTTCTAGAGTCTCTAATAGAGCCAGAAAATTGAGTGTGCTCAGAAAAAAAGAACGGTGTTTCCTACACATACGGACCATATCTAGTTCTACTCTGCTTCTGAAACTGATACAAACCACAGGTACTCTAATATCCAGTGCTTTACAGTTAAGAGTGAGAAATCAGTGAGCTTCTTGAACGATCTAGCATTGTTTGAGCTGAAATGTGACTGAGTTTACCTGAAAAAATATCTTGCTTGTAGGAAGAAACAGAACCTGGGATTTAACACCATTTCTGAAATGCAACACACAGCACATTTCATATCCATGAAACACAGTCTGCTTTAGAGCAAGAAGCACGGTCTTGCTTTCCAGTGTCTCTAATACAGCAGGAAACGTGAGTGTTCTCAGAACAAAAAAACGGTGGTTCCTACACATACAGTCCATATCTAGTTCAACTCTGCTTCTGAAAGTGATAGAAACCACAGTTCCTCTACATCCAATGCTTTACAGTTAAGAGCAAGAAACATGTGAGCCTAGCACGATGTAGCTTTGTTTGAGCTGAAAGGTGACTGAGTTTACCTTAAACGAAGTCTTGCTTGTAGGAAAACACAGAGCCTGGGTTCAAACTCCATTTCTGAAGGGAAACACACAGCATAGTTCTCATCCATGAAACACAGTCTGCTTTAGAGCAAGAAGCTCGGCCTTGCTTTCTAGAGTCTCTAATACAGTATGAAACGTGAGTGTGCACAGAACAAAAAACGGTGGTTCCTACACATACAGACGATATCTAGTTCAACTCTGCTTCTGAAACTGATACAAACCACAGGTACTGTAATATCCAGTGCTTTACAGTTAAGTGCAAGAAACGTGTGAGCCTAGAACGATGTAGCTTTGTTTGAGCTGAAAGGTGACTGAGTTTACCTGAAAAGAAGTCTTGCTTGTAGGAAGACACAGAGCCTGGAATTTAACTCCATTTCTGAAGAGAAACACACAGCACAGTTCTCATCCATGAAACACAGTCTGCTTTAGAGCAAGAAGCACGCTGTTGCTTTCTAGATTCTCTAATAAAGCAGAAACTTGTTTGTGGTTAGAAGAAAAGAATGGTGTTTCCTACACATACAGACCATATCTAGTTCAACTCTGCTTCTGAAACTGATACGAACCATAGGTCCTCTAATATCCAATGCATGACAGTTAAGAGCAAGAAACGTGTGAGCTTCGTGAATGATCTAGCTTTGTTTGAGCGGAATGGTGACTGAGTTTACCTGAAAAGATGTCTTGTATGTAGGCAGACACAGAACCTGGGATTTAACTACATTTCTGAAGGGAAACACACAGCACAGTTCTCATCCATGAAACACATCTGCTTTAGAGCAAGAAGCACGCTCTAGATTCTAGAGTCTCTAATAGAGCCAGAAACTTGAGTGTGCTCAGAAAAAAATAACGGTGTTTCCTAAACATACGGACCATTGCTAGTTCAACTCTGCTTCTGAAACGGATACAAACCACAGGTCCTCTAATATCCAATGCTTTACAGTTAAGAGCGAGAAACGTGTGAGCCTAGACCGATGTAGCATGGTTTGAGCTGAAAGGTGACTGAGTTTACCTTAAACGAAGTCTTGCTTGTAGGAAAACACAGAGCCTGGGTTCAAACTCCATTTCTGAAGGGAAACACACAGCACAGTTCTCATGCATGACATACAGTCCGCTTTAGAGCAAGAATCACGGTCTTAATTTCTAGAATCTCTAATACAGTTGGAAACGTGAATGTGCACAGAAAAAAATAACGGTGGTTCCTATACATACAGACCATATCTAGTTCAACTCTGCTTCTGAAAGTGATAGAAACCACAGTTCTTCTAACATCCAATGCTTTTCATTTAAGAGCGAGAAACGTGTGAGCTACGTGAACGATGCAGTTTTGTTTGAAGTTCAAGGTAACTGAGTTTACCTGAACCGAAGTCTTGCTTGTAGAAAGACACAGAGCCTGAGATTTAACTCCATTTCTGAAGGGAAACACACAGCACAGTTCTCATCCATGAAACACACTCTGCTTTAGAGCAAGAAGCACGCTCTTTATTTCTAGAGTCTCTAATAGAGCCAGAAACTTGAGTGTGCTCAGAAAAATGAACGGTGTTTCCTACACCTACGGACCATTGCTAGTTCAACTCTGCTTCTGAAACTGATACAAAGCACAGGTCCTCTAATATCCAATTCTTTAGAGTTAAGAGCGAGAAATGAGTGAGCCTAGACCGATGTAGCATTGTTTGAGCTGTAAGGTGACTGAGTTTACCTTAAAGGAAGTCTTGCTTGTAGGAAGACAAAAAGCCTGGGATTTAACTCCATTTCTGAAGGGAAACACACCGCACAGTTCTCAACCATGAAACACACTCTTCTTTAGAGCACGAAGCACGCTTTTGGTTTCTAGAATCTCTAATAAAGCAGGAAACGTGAGTGTGGTCAGAACAAAAGAACGGTGCTTCCTACACATACAGACCATATCTAGTTCAACTCTGCTTCTGAAATTGATAGAAACCACAGTTCTTCTAACATCCAGTGCTTTTCATTTAAGAGCGAGAAACGTGTGAGCTACGTGAACGATGTAGTTTTGTTTGAGCTGAAATGAAACTGAGTTTACCTGAACCGAAATCTTGCTTGTAGAAAGACACAGAGCCTGAGATTTAACTCCATTTCTGAAGGGAAACACACAGCACAGTTCTCATCCATGAAACACACTCTGCTTTAGAGCAAGAAGCATCGTCTTGATTTCTAGAGTCTCTAATAGAGCCAGAAACTTGAGTGTGCTCAGAACAAAAGAACGGTGTTTCCTAGACATACAGACCATTGCTAGTTCAACTCTGCTCCTGAAACTGATACAAACCACAGTTCCTCTAACATCCAATGCTTTACAGTTAAGAGCAAGAAATGTGTGAACCTAGAACGATGTAGCTTTGTTTGAGCTGAAAGGTGACTGAGTTTACCGTAAACGAAGTCCTGCTTGTAGGAAGACAAACAGCCTGGGATTTAACTCCATTTCTGAAGGGAAACACACCGCACAGTTCTCAACCATGAAACACACTCTTCTTTAGAGCAAGAAGCACGCTCTTGATTTCTAGAGTCTCAAATAGAGCAAGAAACTTGAGTGTGCTCAGAAAAATGAACGGTGTTTCCTACACATACAGACCATTGCTAGTTCAACTCTGCTTCTGAAACTGATACAAACCACAGGTCCTCTGATATCCAATGCTGTAGAGTTAAGAGCGAGAAACGAGTGAGCTTTGTGAACGATCTAGCTTTGTTTGAGCTGAAATGTGACTGAGTTTCCCTTAAACGAAGTCTTGCTTGTAGGAAAACACAGAGCCTGGGATTTAACTCCATTACTGCAGGGAAACACACAGCATAGTTCTCATCCATGAAACACAGTCTGCTTTATAGCAAGAAGAACGGTCTTGTTTCAGGAGTCTCTAATACAGCAGGAAACGTGTGTGTGCTCAGAACAAAAGAACGATGGTTCCTACACATACAGACCGAATCTAGTTCAACTCTGCTTCTGCAACTGATACGAACCATAGGTCCTCTAATATCCAATGATTTACAGTTAAGAGCGAAAAACATGTGAGCTTCGTGAATGATCTAGCTTTGTTTGAGCTAAAAGGTGACTGAGTTTACCTGAAAAGATGTCTTGCATGTAGGCAGACACAGAGCCTGGGATTTAACTCCATTTCTGAAGGGAAACACACAGCACAGTTCTCATCCATGAAACACAGTCTGCTTTAGAGCAAGAAGCACGCTCTTGATTTCTAGAGTCTCTAATAGAGCCAGAAAATTGAGTGTGCTCAGAAAAAAAGAACCGTGTTTCCTACACATACGGACCATATCTAGTTCTACTCTGCTTCTGAAACTGATACAAACCACAGGTACTCTAATATCCAGTGCTTTACAGTTAAGAGTGAGAAATGAGTGAGCTTCGTGAACGATCTAGCATTGTTTGAGCTGAAATGTGACTGAGTTTACCTGAAAAAATATCTTGCTTGTAGGAAGAAACAGAACCTGGGATTTAACACCATTTCTGAAATGCAACACACAGCACATTTCATATCAATGAAACACAGTCTGCTTTAGAGCAAGAAGCACGGTCTTGCTTTCCAGTGTCTCTAATACAGCAGGAAACGTGAGTGTTCTCAGAACAAAAAAACGGTGGTTCCTACACATACAGTCCATATCTAGTTCAACTCTGCTTCTGAAAGTGATAGAAACCACAGTTCCTCTACATCCAATGCTTTACAGTTAAGAGCAAGAAACATGTGAGCCTAGCACGATGTAGCTTTGTTTGAGCTGAAAGGTGACTGAGTTTACCTTAAACGAAGTCTTGCTTGTAGGAAGACACAGAGCCTGGGATTTAACACCATTTCTGAAGGGAAACACACAGCACAGTCCTCATCCATGAAACACATCTGCTTTAGAGCAAGAAGCACACTCTAGATTCTAGAGTCTCTAATAGAGCCAGAAACTTGAGTGTGCTCAGAAAAAAAGAACGGTGTTTCCTAAACATACAGACCATTGCTAGTTCAACTCTCCTTCTGAAACTGATACAAACCACAGGTCCTCTGATATCCAATGCTTTACAGTTAAGAGCGAAAAACTTGTGAGCCTAGAAAGATGTAGCATTGTTTGAGCTGAAAGGTGAATGAGTTTAACTTAAACGAAGTCTTGCTTGTAGGAAAACACAGAGCCTGGGTTTTATCTCCATTTCTGAAGGGAAACACACAGCACAGTTCTCATCCATGAAACACAATCTGCTTTAGAGCAAGAAGCACGGTCTTGCTTTCTAGAATCTCTAATAGAGTAGGAAACGTGAGTGTGCTTAGAACAAAAGTACGGTGGTTCCTACAGATACAGACCATATCTAGTTCAACTCTGCTTCTGAAAATGATAGAAAACACAGTTCTTCTAACATCCAAAGCTTTTCATTTAAGAGCATGAAACGTGTGAGGTACATGAACGATGTAGTTTTGTTTGAGCTGAAAGGTAACTGAGTTTACCCAAACCGAAGTCTTGCTTGTAGAAAGACACAGAGCCTGAGATTTAACTCCATTTCTGAAGGGAAACACACCGCACAGTTCTCATCAATGAAACACATTCTTCTTAGAGCACAAAGCACGCTCTTGCTTTGTAGAATCTCTAATAAAGCAGGAACGTGAGTGTGGTTAGAAGAAAAGAACGGTGTTTCCTACACATACAGACCATATCTAGTTCAACTCTGCTTCTGAAGCTGATACGAACCATAGGTCCTCTAATATCCAATGCTTTACAGTTAAGAGCGAGAAACGTGTGAGCTTCGTGAATGATCTAGCTTTGTTTGAGCGGAATAGTGACTCAGTTTACCTGAAAAGATGTCTTGCTTGTAGGCAGACACAGAGCCTGGGATTTAACTCCATTTCTGAAGGGAAACACACAGCACAGTTCTCATCCATGAAACACACTCTGCTTTAGAGCAAGAAGCACGGTTTTGCTTTCTACAGACTCTAATACAGTAGGAAACGTGAGTGTGCTCAGAACAAAAGAACGGTGTTTCCTACACATACGGACCATTGCTAGTTCAACTCTGCCTCTGAAAGTGATAGAAACCACAGGTCCTCTAATATCCAATGCTTTAGAGTTAAGAGCGAGAAAAGAGTGAGCTTTGTGAACGATCTAGCTTTGTTTGAGCTGAAAGGTGACTGAGTTTACCGTAAACGAAGTCCTGCTTGTAGGAAGACAAACAGCCTGGGATTTAACTCCATTTCTGAAGGGAAACACACCACACAGTTCTCAACCATGAAACACACTCTTCTTTAGAGCAAGAAGCACGCTCTTGATTTCTAGAGTCTCAAATAGAGCAAGAAACTTGAGTGTGCTCAGAAAAATGAACGGTGTTTCCTACACATACAGACCATTGCTAGTTCAACTCTGCTTCTGAAACTGATACAAACCACAGGTCCTCTGATATCCAATGCTGTAGAGTTAAGAGCGAGAAATGAGTGAGCTTTGTGAACGATCTAGCTTTGTTTGAGCTGAAATGTGACTGAGTTTCCCTTAAACGAAGTCTTGCTTGTAGGAAAACACAGAGCCTGGGATTTAACTCCATTACTGCAGGGAAACACACAGTATAGTTCTCATCCATGAAACACAGTCTGCTTTATAGCAAGAAGAACGGTCTTGTTTCAGGAGTCTCTAATACAGCAGGAAACGTGTAGGTGCTCAGAACAAAAGAACGATGGTTCCTACACATACAGACCGAATCTAGTTCAACTCTGCTTCTGCAACTGATATGAACCATAGGTCCTCTAATATCCAATGCTTGACAGTTAAGAGCAAGAAACATGTGAGCTTCGTGTATGATCTAGCTTTGGTTGAGCGGAATGGTGACTGAGTTTACCTGAAAAGATGTCTTGCTTGTAGGCAGACACAGAGCCTGGGATTTAACTACATTTCTGAAGGTAAACACACAGCACAGTTCTCATCCATGAAAAACATCTGCTTTAGAACAAGAAGCACGCTCTAGATCCTAGAGTCTCTAATAGAGCCAGAAACTTGAGTGTGCTCAGAAAAAAAGAACGGTGTTTCCTAAACATACAGACCATTGCTAGTTCAACTGTGCTTCTGAAACGGATACAAACCACAGGTCCTCTAATATCCAATGCTTTACAGTTAAGAGCAAGAAACGTGTGAGCCTAGACCGCTGTAGCATTGTTTGAGCTGAAAGGTGACTGAGTTTACCTTAAACGAAGTCTTGCTTGTAGGAAAACACAGAGCCTGGGTTAAAACACCATTTCTGAAGTGAAACACACAGCACAGTTCTCATGCATGAAATACAGTCTGCTTTAGAGCAAGAAGCACGGTCTTGCTTTCTAGAATCTCTAATACAGTAGGAAACGTGAGTGTGCTCAGAAAAAAAGAACGGTGGTTCCTACACATACAGACTATATCTAGTTCAACTCTGCTTCTGAAACTGATACGAACCATAGGTCCTCTAATATCCAATGCTTGACATTTAAGAGCAAGAAACGTGTGAACTTCGTGAATGATCTAGCTTTGGTTGAGCGGAATGGTGACTGAGTTTACCTGAAAAGATGTCTTGCTTGTAGGCAGACACAGAGCCTGGGATTTAACTCCATTTCTGAAGGGAAACACAAAGCACAGTTCTCATCCATGAAACACACTCTGCTTTAGGAGCAAGAAGCACACTCTTGCTTTTTAGAATCTCTAATAAAGCAGGTAAAGTGAGTGTGGTCCGAAAAAAGAACTGTGTTTCCTACACATACGGACCATATCTAGTTCTACTCTGTTTCTGAAACTGAAACAAACCACAGGTACTCTAATATCCAGTGGTTTAGAGTTAAGAGTGAGAAATGAGTGAGATTCGTGAACGATCTAGCTTTGTTTGAGCTGAAATGTGACTGAGTTTACCTGAAAAAATATCTTGCTTGTAGGAAGACACAGAACCTGGGATTTAACACCATTTCTGAAATGCAACACACAGCACATTTCATATCCATGAAACACAGTCTGCTTTAGAGCAAGAAGCACGGTCTTGCTTTCCAGTGTCTCTAATACAGCAGGAAATGTGAGTGTTCTCAGAACAAAAAAACGGTGGTTCCTACACATACAGTCCATATCTAGTTCAACTCTGCTTCTGAAAGTGATAGAAACCACAGTTCCTCTAACATCCAATGCTTTACAGTTAAGAGCAAGAAACATGTGAGCCTAGCACGATGTAGCTTTGTTTGAGCTGAAAGGTGACTGAGTTTACCTTAAACGAAGTCTTGCTTGTAGGAAGACACAGAGTCTGGGATTTAACACCATTTCTGAAGGGAAACACACAGCACAGTCCTCATCCATGAAACACATCTGCTTTAGAGCAAGAAGCACACTCTAGATTCTAGAGTCTCTAATAGAGCCAGAAACTTGAGTGTGCTCAAAAAAAAAAAGAACGGTGTTTCCTAAACATACAGACCATTGCTAGTTCAACTCTCCTTCTGAAACTGATACAAACCACAGGTCCTATAATATCCAATGCTTTACAGTTAAGAGCGAAAAACTTGTGACCCTAGAAAGATGTAGCATTGTTTGAGCTGAAAGGTGACTGAGTTTACCTTAAACGAAGTCTTGCTTGTAGGAAAACACAGAGCCTGTGTTTTGACTCCATTTCTGAAGGGAAACTCACAGCACAGTTCTCATCCATGAAACACAGTCTGCTTTAGAGCAAGAAGCACGGTCTTGCTTTCTAGAATCTCTAATAGAGTAGGAAACGTGAGTGTGCTCAGAACAAAAGAACGGTGGTTCCTACACATACAGACCATATCTAATTCAACTCTGCTTCTGAAAGTGATAGAAACCACAGTTCGTCTAACATCCAATGCTTTTCATTTAAGTGCGAGAAACGTGTGAGGTACATGAACGATGTAGTTTTGTTTGAGCTGAATGGTAACTGAGTTTACCTGAACCGAAGTCTTGCTTGTAGAAAGACACAGAGCCTGAGATTTAACTCCATTTCTGAAGGGAAACACACCGCACAGTTCTAATCAATGAAACACACTCTTCTTTAGAGCACAAAGCACGCTCTTGCTTTCTAGAATCTCTAATAGAGCAGGAACTTGAGTGTGGTCAGAAGAAAAGAACGGTGTTTCCTACACATACAGACCATATCTAGTTCAACTCTGCTTCTGAAACTGATACGAACCATAGGTCCTCTAATATCCAATACTTTAGAGTTAAGAGCGAGAAACAAGTGAGCTTTGTGAACGATCTAGCTTTGTTAGAGCTGAAATGTGACTGAGTTTCCCTTAAACGAAGTCTTGCTTGTAGGAAAACACAGAGCCTGGGATTTAACACCATTACTGCAGGGAAACACACAGCATAGTTCTCATCCATGAAACACAGTCTGCTTTATAGCAAGAAGAACGGTCTTGTTTCAGGAGTCTCTAATACAGCAGGAAACGTGTGTGTGCTCAGAACAAAAGAACGGTGGTTCCTACACATAGAGACCGAATCTAGTTCAACTCTGCTTCTGCAACTGATACGAACCATAGGTCCTCTAATATCCAATGCTTGACAGTTAAGAGCAAGAAACATGTGAGCTTCGTGAATGATCTAGCTTTGGTTGAGCGGAATGGTGACTAAGTTTACCTGAAAAGATGTCTTGCTTGTAGGCAGACACAGAGCCTGGGATTTAACTCCATTTCTGAAGGGAAACACACAGCATAGTTCTCATCCATGAAAAACATCTACTTTAGAACAAGAAGCACGCTCTAGATTCTAGAGTCTCTAATAGAGCCAGAAACTTGAGTGTGCTCAGAAAAAAAGAACGGTGTTTCCTAAACATACAGACCATTGCTAGTTCAACTGTGCTTCTGAAACGGATACAAACCACAGGTCCTCTAATATCCAATGCTTTACAGTTAAGAGCGAGAAACGTGTGAGCCTAGACCGCTGTAGCATTGTTTGAGCTCAAAGGTGACTGAGTTTACCTTAAACGAAGTCTTGCTTGTAGGAAAACACAGAGCCTGGGTTAAAACTCCATTTCTGAAGTGAAACACACAGCACAGTTTTCATGCATGAAATACAGTCTGCTTTAGAGCAAGAAGCACGGTCTTGCTTTCTAGAATCTCTAATACAGTAGGAAACGTGAGTGTGCTCAGAAAAAAAGAACGGTGGTTCCTACACATACAGACCATATCTAGTTCAACTCTGCTTCTGAAACTGATACGAACCATAGGTCCTCTAATATCCAATGCTTGACAGTTAAGAGCAAGAAACGTGTGAACTTCATGAATGGTCTAGCTTTGTTTGAGCAGAATGGTGACTGAGTTTACCTGAAAAGATGTCTTGCTTGTAGGCAGACACAGAGCCTGGCATTTAACTCCATTTCTGAAGGGAAACACACAGCACAGTTCTCATCCATGAAACACATCTGCTTTAGAGCAAGAAGCATCGTCTTGATTTCTAGAGTCTCTAATAGAGCCAGAAACTTGAGTGTGCTCAGAAAAAAAGAACGGTGTTTCCTAGACATACAGACCATTGCTAGTTCAACTCTGCTCCTGAAACTGATACAAACCACAGTTCCTCTAACATCCAATGCTTTACAGTTAAGAGCAAGAAATGTGTGAACCTAGAACGATGTAGCTTTGTTTGAGCTGAAAGGTGACTGAGTTTACCGTAAACGAAGTCCTGCTTGTAGGAAGACAAACAGCCTGGGATTTAACTCCATTTCTGAAGGGAAACACACCGCACAGTTCTCAACCATGAAAAACACTCTTCTTTAGAGCAAGAAGCACGCTCTTGATTTCTAGAGTCTCAAATAGAGCAAGAAACTTGAGTGTGCTCAGAAAAAAAGAACGGTGGTTCCTACACATACAGACCATATCTAGTTCAACTCTGCTTCTGAAACTGATACGAACCATAGGTCCTCTAATATCCATTGCTTGACAGTTAAGAGCAAGAAACGTGTGAACTTCGTGAATGGTCTAGCTTTGTTTGAGCAGAATGGTGACTGAGTTTACCTGAAAAGATGTCTTGCTTGTAGGCAGACACAGAGCCTGGCATTTAAATACATTTCTGAAGGGAAACACACAGCACAGTTCTCATCCATGAAACACATCTGCTTTAGAGTAAGAAGCACGCTCTAGATTCTAGAGTCTCTAATAGAGCCAGAAACTTGAGTGTGCTCAGAAAAAAAGAACGGTGTTTCCTAGACATACAGACCATTGCTAGTTCAACTCTGCTTATGAAACTGATACAAACCACAGGCCCTCTAACATCCAATGCTTTACTGTTAAGACCAAGAAACGTGTGATCCTAGAACGATGTAGCTTTGTTTGAGCTGAAAGGTGACTGAGTTTACCTTAAACGGAGTCTTGCTTGTAGGGAGACACAGAGCCTGGGATTTAACTCCATTTCTGAAGGGAAACACACAGCAAAGTTCTCATCCATGAAACACAGTCTGCTTTAGAGTAAGAAGCACGGCCTTGCTTAATAGAATCTCTAATACAGTAGGAAACGTGAGTGTGCTCAGAACAAAAGAACGGTGGTTCCTACACATACAGACTATATGTATTTCAACTCTGCTTTTGAAACTGATACGATCCACAGGTCCTCTAATATCCAATGATTTACAGTTAAGAGCGAAAAACATGTGAGCTTCGTGAATGATCTAGCTTTGTTTGAGCTAAAAGGTGACTGAGTTTACCTGAAAAGATGTCTTGCATGTAGGCAGACACAGAGCCTGGGATTTAACTCCATTTCTGAAGGGAAACACACAGCACAGTTCTCATCCATGAAACACAGTCTGCTTTAGAGCAAGAAGCACACTCTTGCTTTTTAAAATCTCTAATAAAGCAGGTAAAGTGAGTGTGGTCCGAAAAAAGAACTGTGTTTCCTACACATACGGACCATATCTAGTTCTACTCTGTTTCTGAAACTGAAACAAACCACAGGTACTCTAATATCCAGTGGTTTACAGTTAAGAGTGAGAAATGATTGAGATTCGGGAACGATCTAGCTTTGTTTGAGCTGAAATGTGACTGAGTTTACCTGAAAAAATATCTTGCTTGTAGGAAGACACAGAACCTGGGATTTAACACCATTTCTGAAGGGCAACCCACAGCACATTTCATATCCATGAAACACAGTCTGCTTTAGAGCAAGAAGCACGGTCTTGCTTTCCAGTGTCTCTAATACAGCAGGAAACGTGAGTGTTCTCAGAACAAAAAAACGGTGGTTCCTACACATACAGTCCATATCTAGTTCAACTCTGCTTCTGAAAGTGATAGAAACCACAGTTCCTCTAACATCCAATGCTTTACAGTTAAGAGCAAGAAACATGTTAGCCTAGCACGATGTAGGTTTGTTTGAGCTGAAAGGTGACTGAGTTTACCTTAAACGAAGTCTTGCTTGTAGGAAGACACAGAGTCTGGGATTTAACACCATTTCTGAAGGGAAACACACAGCACAGTCCTCATCCATGAAACACATCTGCTTTAGAGCAAGAAGCACACTCTAGATTCTAGAGTCTCTAATAGAGCCAGAAACTTGAGTGTGCTCAAAAAAAAAAGAACGGTGTTTCCTAAACATACAGACCATTGCTAGTTAAACTCTCCTTCTGAAACTGATACAAACCACAGGTCCTATAATATCCAATGCTTTACAGTTAAGAGCGAAAAACTTGTGAGCCTAGAAAGATGTAGCATTGTTTGAGCTGAAAGGTGACTGAGTTTACCTTAAACGAAGTCTTGCTTGTAGGAAAACACAGAGCCTGGGTTTTGACTCCATTTCTGAAGGGAAACTCACAGCACAGTTCTCATCCATGAAACACAGTCTGCTTTAGAGCAAGAAGCACGGTCTTGCTTTCTAGAATCTCTAATAGAGTAGGAAACGTGAGTGTGCTCAGAACAAAAGAACGGTGGTTCCTACACATACAGACCATATCTAATTCAACTCTGCTTCTGAAAGTGATAGAAACCACAGTTCGTCTAACATCCAATGCTTTTCATTTAAGTGCGAGAAACGTGTGAGGTACATGAACGATGTAGTTTTGTTTGAGCTGAAAGGTAACTGAGTTTACCTGAACCGAAGTCTTGCTTGTAGAAAGACACAGAGCCTGAGATTTAACTCCATTTCTGAAGGGAAACACACCGCACAGTTCTCATCAATGAAACACACTCTTCTTTAGAGCACAAAGCACGCTCTTGCTTTCTAGAATCTCTAATAGAGCAGGAACTTGAGTGTGGTCAGAAGAAAAGAACGGTGTTTCCTACACATACAGACCATATCTAGTTCAACTCTGCTTCTGAAACTGATACGAACCATAGGTCCTCTAATATCCAATGCTGTAGAGTTAAGAGCGAGAAACAAGTGAGCTTTGTGAACGATCTAGCTTTGTTAGAGCTGAAATGTGACTGAGTTTCCCTTAAACGAAGACTTGCTTGTAGGCAGACACAGAGCCTGGGATTTAACTCCATTACTGCAGGGAAACACACAGCATAGTTCTCATCCATGAAACACAGTCTGCTTTATAGCAAGAAGAACGGTCTTGTTTCAGGAGTCTCTAATACAGCAGGAAACGTGTGTGTGCTCAGAACAAAAGAACGGTGGTTCCTACACATACAGACCGAATCTAGTTCAACTCTGCTTCTGCAACTGATACGAACCATAGGTCCTCTAATATCCAATGCTTGACAGTTAAGAGCAAGAAACATGTGAGCTTCGTGAATGATCTAGCTTTGGTTGAGCGGAATGGTGACTAAGTTTACCAGAAAAGATGTCTTGCTTGTAGGCAGACACAGAGCCTGGGATTTAACTCCATTTCTGAAGGGAAACACACAGCACAGTTCTCATCCATGAAAAACATCTACTTTAGAACAAGAAGCACGCTCTAGATTCTAGAGTCTCTAATAGAGCCAAAAACTTGAGTGTGCTCAGAAAAAAAGAACGGTGTTTCCTAAACATACAGACCATTGCTAGTTCAACTGTGCTTCTGAAACGGATACCAACCACAGGTCCTCTAATATCCAATGCTTTACAGTTAAGAGCGAGAAACGTGTGAGCCTAGACCGCTGTAGCATTGTTTGAGCTGAAAGGTGACTGAGTTTACCTTAAACGAAGTCTTGCTTGTAGGAAAACACAGAGCCTGGGTTAAAACTCCATTTCTGAAGTGAAACACACAGCACAGTTCTCATGCATGAAATACAGTCTGCTTTAGAGCAGGAAGCACGGTCTTCCTTTCTAGAATCTCTAATACAGTAGGAAACGTGAGTGTGCTCAGAAAAAAAGAACGGTGGTTCCTACACATACAGACCATATCTAGTTCAACTCTGCTTCTGAAACTGATACGAACCATAGGTCCTCTAATATCCAATGCTTGACAGTTAAGAGCAAGAAACGTGTGAACTTCGTGAATGATCTAGCTTTGTTTGAGCAGAATGGTGACTGAGTTTACCTGAAAAGATGTCTTGCTTGTAGGCAGACACAGAGCCTGGCATTTAACTACATTTCTGAAGGGAAACACACAGCACAGTTCTCATCCATGAAACACATCTGCTTTAGAGTAAGAAGCACGCTCTAGATTCTAGAGTCTCTAATAGAGCCAGAAACTTGAGTGTGCTCAGAAAAAAATAACGGTGTTTCCTAAACATAGGGACCATTGCTAGTTCAACTCTGCTTATGAAACGGATACAAACCACAGGTACTATAATATCCAATGCTTTACAGTTAAGAGCGAGAAACGTGTGAGCCTAGACCAATGTAGCATTGTTTGAGCTGAAAGGTGACTGTGTTTACCTTAAACGAAGTCTTGCTTGTAGGAAAACACAGAGCCGGGGTTAAAACTCCATTTCTGAAGGGAAACACACAGCACAGTTCTCATACATGAAATACAGTCTGCTATAGAGCAAGAAGCACGGTCTTGCTTTCTAGAATCTCTAATACAGTAGGAAACGTGAGTGTGGTCAGAAGAAAAGAACGGTGTTTCCTACACATACAGACCATATCTAGTTCAACTCTGCTTCTGAAAATGATAGAAACCACAGTTCTTCTAACATCCAATGCTTTTCATTTAAGAGCGAGAAACGTGTGAGCTACGTGAACGATGTAGTTTTGTTTGAGCTGAAAGCTAACTGAGATTACCTTAAACGAAGTCTTGCTTGTAGAAAGACACAGAGCCTGAGATTTAACTCCATTTCTGAAGGGAAACACACAGCACAGTTCTCATCCATGAAAAACACTCTGCTTTACAGCAAGAAGCATGGTCTTGATTTCTAGAATCTCTAACAGAGCCAGAAACATGAGTGTGCTCAGAAAAAAAGAACGGTGTTTCCTAGACATACAGACCATTGCTAGTTCAACTCTGCTTATGAAACTGATACAAACCACAGGCCCTCTAACATCCAATGCTTTACTGTTAAGACCAAGAAACGTGTGATCCTAGAACGATGTAGCTTTGTTTGAGCTGAAAGGTGACTGAGTTTACCTTAAACGGAGTCTTGCTTGTAGGGAGACACAGAGCCTGGGATTTAACTCCATTTCTGAAGGGAAACACGCAGCAAAGTTCTCATCCATGAAACACAGTCTGCTTTAGAGTAAGAAGCACGGCCTTGCTTAATAGAATCTCTAATACAGTAGGAAACGTGAGTGTGCTCAGAACAAAAGAACGGTGGTTCCTACACATACAGACCATATCTATTTCAACTCTGCTTTTGAAACTGATACGATCCACAGGTCCTCTAATATCCAATGATTTACAGTTAAGAGCGAAAAACATGTGAGCTTCGTGAATGATCTAGCTTTGTTTGAGCTAAAAGGTGACTGAGTTTACCTGAAAAGATGTCATGCATGTAGGCAGACACAGAGCCTGGGATTTAACTCCATTTCTGAAGGGAAACACACAGCACAGTTCTCATCCATGAAACACAGTCTGCTTTAGAGCAAGAAGCACGCTCTTGATTTCTAGAGTCTCTAATAGAGCCAGAAAATTGAGTGTGCTCAGAAAAAAAGAACGGTGTTTCCTACACATACGGACCATATCTAGTTCTACTCTGCTTCTGAAACTGATACAAACCACAGGTACTCTAATATCCAGTGCTTTACAGTTAAGAGTGAGAAATCAGTGAGCTTCTTGAACGATCTAGCATTGTTTGAGCTGAAATGTGACTGAGTTTACCTGAAAAAATATCTTGCTTGTAGGAAGAAACAGAACCTGGGATTTAACACCATTTCTGAAATGCAACACACAGCACATTTCATATCCATGAAACACAGTCTGCTTTAGAGCAAGAAGCACGGTCTTGCTTTCCAGTGTCTCTAATACAGCAGGAAACGTGAGTGTTCTCAGAACAAAAAAACGGTGGTTCCTACACATACAGTCCATATCTAGTTCAACTCTGCTTCTGAAAGTGATAGAAACCACAGTTCCTCTACATCCAATGCTTTACAGTTAAGAGCAAGAAACATGTGAGCCTAGCACGATGTAGCTTTGTTTGAGCTGAAAGGTGACTGAGTTTACCTTAAACGAAGTCTTGCTTGTAGGAAAACACAGAGCCTGGGTTCAAACTCCATTTCTGAAGGGAAACACACAGCATAGTTCTCATCCATGAAACACAGTCTGCTTTAGAGCAAGAAGCTCGGCCTTGCTTTCTAGAGTCTCTAATACAGTATGAAACGTGAGTGTGCACAGAACAAAAAACGGTGGTTCCTACACATACAGACGATATCTAGTTCAACTCTGCTTCTGAAACTGATACAAACCACAGGTACTGTAATATCCAGTGCTTTACAGTTAAGTGCAAGAAACGTGTGAGCCTAGAACGATGTAGCTTTGTTTGAGCTGAAAGGTGACTGAGTTTACCTGAAAAGAAGTCTTGCTTGTAGGAAGACACAGAGCCTGGAATTTAACTCCATTTCTGAAGAGAAACACACAGCACAGTTCTCATCCATGAAACACAGTCTGCTTTAGAGCAAGAAGCACGCTGTTGCTTTCTAGATTCTCTAATAAAGCAGAAACTTGTTTGTGGTTAGAAGAAAAGAATGGTGTTTCCTACACATACAGACCATATCTAGTTCAACTCTGCTTCTGAAACTGATACGAACCATAGGTCCTCTAATATCCAATGCATGACAGTTAAGAGCAAGAAACGTGTGAGCTTCGTGAATGATCTAGCTTTGTTTGAGCGGAATGGTGACTGAGTTTACCTGAAAAGATGTCTTGTATGTAGGCAGACACAGAACCTGGGATTTAACTACATTTCTGAAGGGAAACACACAGCACAGTTCTCATCCATGAAACACATCTGCTTTAGAGCAAGAAGCACGCTCTAGATTCTAGAGTCTCTAATAGAGCCAGAAACTTGAGTGTGCTCAGAAAAAAATAACGGTGTTTCCTAAACATACGGACCATTGCTAGTTCAACTCTGCTTCTGAAACGGATACAAACCACAGGTCCTCTAATATCCAATGCTTTACAGTTAAGAGCGAGAAACGTGTGAGCCTAGACCGATGTAGCATGGTTTGAGCTGAAAGGTGACTGAGTTTACCTTAAACGAAGTCTTGCTTGTAGGAAAACACAGAGCCTGGGTTCAAACTCCATTTCTGAAGGGAAACACACAGCACAGTTCTCATGCATGACATACAGTCCGCTTTAGAGCAAGAATCACGGTCTTAATTTCTAGAATCTCTAATACAGTTGGAAACGTGAATGTGCACAGAAAAAAATAACGGTGGTTCCTATACATACAGACCATATCTAGTTCAACTCTGCTTCTGAAAGTGATAGAAACCACAGTTCTTCTAACATCCAATGCTTTTCATTTAAGAGCGAGAAACGTGTGAGCTACGTGAACGATGCAGTTTTGTTTGAAGTTCAAGGTAACTGAGTTTACCTGAACCGAAGTCTTGCTTGTAGAAAGACACAGAGCCTGAGATTTAACTCCATTTCTGAAGGGAAACACACAGCACAGTTCTCATCCATGAAACACACTCTGCTTTAGAGCAAGAAGCACGCTCTTTATTTCTAGAGTCTCTAATAGAGCCAGAAACTTGAGTGTGCTCAGAAAAATGAACGGTGTTTCCTACACCTACGGACCATTGCTAGTTCAACTCTGCTTCTGAAACTGATACAAAGCACAGGTCCTCTAATATCCAATTCTTTAGAGTTAAGAGCGAGAAATGAGTGAGCCTAGACCGATGTAGCATTGTTTGAGCTGTAAGGTGACTGAGTTTACCTTAAAGGAAGTCTTGCTTGTAGGAAGACAAAAAGCCTGGGATTTAACTCCATTTCTGAAGGGAAACACACCGCACAGTTCTCAACCATGAAACACACTCTTCTTTAGAGCACGAAGCACGCTTTTGGTTTCTAGAATCTCTAATAAAGCAGGAAACGTGAGTGTGGTCAGAACAAAAGAACGGTGCTTCCTACACATACAGACCATATCTAGTTCAACTCTGCTTCTGAAATTGATAGAAACCACAGTTCTTCTAACATCCAGTGCTTTTCATTTAAGAGCGAGAAACGTGTGAGCTACGTGAACGATGTAGTTTTGTTTGAGCTGAAATGAAACTGAGTTTACCTGAACCGAAATCTTGCTTGTAGAAAGACACAGAGCCTGAGATTTAACTCCATTTCTGAAGGGAAACACACAGCACAGTTCTCATCCATGAAACACACTCTGCTTTAGAGCAAGAAGCATCGTCTTGATTTCTAGAGTCTCTAATAGAGCCAGAAACTTGAGTGTGCTCAGAACAAAAGAACGGTGTTTCCTAGACATACAGACCATTGCTAGTTCAACTCTGCTCCTGAAACTGATACAAACCACAGTTCCTCTAACATCCAATGCTTTACAGTTAAGAGCAAGAAATGTGTGAACCTAGAACGATGTAGCTTTGTTTGAGCTGAAAGGTGACTGAGTTTACCGTAAACGAAGTCCTGCTTGTAGGAAGACAAACAGCCTGGGATTTAACTCCATTTCTGAAGGGAAACACACCGCACAGTTCTCAACCATGAAACACACTCTTCTTTAGAGCAAGAAGCACGCTCTTGATTTCTAGAGTCTCAAATAGAGCAAGAAACTTGAGTGTGCTCAGAAAAATGAACGGTGTTTCCTACACATACAGACCATTGCTAGTTCAACTCTGCTTCTGAAACTGATACAAACCACAGGTCCTCTGATATCCAATGCTGTAGAGTTAAGAGCGAGAAACGAGTGAGCTTTGTGAACGATCTAGCTTTGTTTGAGCTGAAATGTGACTGAGTTTCCCTTAAACGAAGTCTTGCTTGTAGGAAAACACAGAGCCTGGGATTTAACTCCATTACTGCAGGGAAACACACAGCATAGTTCTCATCCATGAAACACAGTCTGCTTTATAGCAAGAAGAACGGTCTTGTTTCAGGAGTCTCTAATACAGCAGGAAACGTGTGTGTGCTCAGAACAAAAGAACGATGGTTCCTACACATACAGACCGAATCTAGTTCAACTCTGCTTCTGCAACTGATACGAACCATAGGTCCTCTAATATCCAATGATTTACAGTTAAGAGCGAAAAACATGTGAGCTTCGTGAATGATCTAGCTTTGTTTGAGCTAAAAGGTGACTGAGTTTACCTGAAAAGATGTCTTGCATGTAGGCAGACACAGAGCCTGGGATTTAACTCCATTTCTGAAGGGAAACACACAGCACAGTTCTCATCCATGAAACACAGTCTGCTTTAGAGCAAGAAGCACGCTCTTGATTTCTAGAGTCTCTAATAGAGCCAGAAAATTGAGTGTGCTCAGAAAAAAAGAACCGTGTTTCCTACACATACGGACCATATCTAGTTCTACTCTGCTTCTGAAACTGATACAAACCACAGGTACTCTAATATCCAGTGCTTTACAGTTAAGAGTGAGAAATGAGTGAGCTTCGTGAACGATCTAGCATTGTTTGAGCTGAAATGTGACTGAGTTTACCTGAAAAAATATCTTGCTTGTAGGAAGAAACAGAACCTGGGATTTAACACCATTTCTGAAATGCAACACACAGCACATTTCATATCAATGAAACACAGTCTGCTTTAGAGCAAGAAGCACGGTCTTGCTTTCCAGTGTCTCTAATACAGCAGGAAACGTGAGTGTTCTCAGAACAAAAAAACGGTGGTTCCTACACATACAGTCCATATCTAGTTCAACTCTGCTTCTGAAAGTGATAGAAACCACAGTTCCTCTACATCCAATGCTTTACAGTTAAGAGCAAGAAACATGTGAGCCTAGCACGATGTAGCTTTGTTTGAGCTGAAAGGTGACTGAGTTTACCTTAAACGAAGTCTTGCTTGTAGGAAGACACAGAGCCTGGGATTTAACACCATTTCTGAAGGGAAACACACAGCACAGTCCTCATCCATGAAACACATCTGCTTTAGAGCAAGAAGCACACTCTAGATTCTAGAGTCTCTAATAGAGCCAGAAACTTGAGTGTGCTCAGAAAAAAAGAACGGTGTTTCCTAAACATACAGACCATTGCTAGTTCAACTCTCCTTCTGAAACTGATACAAACCACAGGTCCTCTGATATCCAATGCTTTACAGTTAAGAGCGAAAAACTTGTGAGCCTAGAAAGATGTAGCATTGTTTGAGCTGAAAGGTGAATGAGTTTAACTTAAACGAAGTCTTGCTTGTAGGAAAACACAGAGCCTGGGTTTTATCTCCATTTCTGAAGGGAAACACACAGCACAGTTCTCATCCATGAAACACAATCTGCTTTAGAGCAAGAAGCACGGTCTTGCTTTCTAGAATCTCTAATAGAGTAGGAAACGTGAGTGTGCTTAGAACAAAAGTACGGTGGTTCCTACAGATACAGACCATATCTAGTTCAACTCTGCTTCTGAAAATGATAGAAAACACAGTTCTTCTAACATCCAAAGCTTTTCATTTAAGAGCATGAAACGTGTGAGGTACATGAACGATGTAGTTTTGTTTGAGCTGAAAGGTAACTGAGTTTACCCAAACCGAAGTCTTGCTTGTAGAAAGACACAGAGCCTGAGATTTAACTCCATTTCTGAAGGGAAACACACCGCACAGTTCTCATCAATGAAACACATTCTTCTTAGAGCACAAAGCACGCTCTTGCTTTGTAGAATCTCTAATAAAGCAGGAACGTGAGTGTGGTTAGAAGAAAAGAACGGTGTTTCCTACACATACAGACCATATCTAGTTCAACTCTGCTTCTGAAGCTGATACGAACCATAGGTCCTCTAATATCCAATGCTTTACAGTTAAGAGCGAGAAACGTGTGAGCTTCGTGAATGATCTAGCTTTGTTTGAGCGGAATAGTGACTCAGTTTACCTGAAAAGATGTCTTGCTTGTAGGCAGACACAGAGCCTGGGATTTAACTCCATTTCTGAAGGGAAACACACAGCACAGTTCTCATCCATGAAACACACTCTGCTTTAGAGCAAGAAGCACGGTTTTGCTTTCTACAGACTCTAATACAGTAGGAAACGTGAGTGTGCTCAGAACAAAAGAACGGTGTTTCCTACACATACGGACCATTGCTAGTTCAACTCTGCCTCTGAAAGTGATAGAAACCACAGGTCCTCTAATATCCAATGCTTTAGAGTTAAGAGCGAGAAAAGAGTGAGCTTTGTGAACGATCTAGCTTTGTTTGAGCTGAAAGGTGACTGAGTTTACCGTAAACGAAGTCCTGCTTGTAGGAAGACAAACAGCCTGGGATTTAACTCCATTTCTGAAGGGAAACACACCACACAGTTCTCAACCATGAAACACACTCTTCTTTAGAGCAAGAAGCACGCTCTTGATTTCTAGAGTCTCAAATAGAGCAAGAAACTTGAGTGTGCTCAGAAAAATGAACGGTGTTTCCTACACATACAGACCATTGCTAGTTCAACTCTGCTTCTGAAACTGATACAAACCACAGGTCCTCTGATATCCAATGCTGTAGAGTTAAGAGCGAGAAATGAGTGAGCTTTGTGAACGATCTAGCTTTGTTTGAGCTGAAATGTGACTGAGTTTCCCTTAAACGAAGTCTTGCTTGTAGGAAAACACAGAGCCTGGGATTTAACTCCATTACTGCAGGGAAACACACAGTATAGTTCTCATCCATGAAACACAGTCTGCTTTATAGCAAGAAGAACGGTCTTGTTTCAGGAGTCTCTAATACAGCAGGAAACGTGTAGGTGCTCAGAACAAAAGAACGATGGTTCCTACACATACAGACCGAATCTAGTTCAACTCTGCTTCTGCAACTGATATGAACCATAGGTCCTCTAATATCCAATGCTTGACAGTTAAGAGCAAGAAACATGTGAGCTTCGTGTATGATCTAGCTTTGGTTGAGCGGAATGGTGACTGAGTTTACCTGAAAAGATGTCTTGCTTGTAGGCAGACACAGAGCCTGGGATTTAACTACATTTCTGAAGGTAAACACACAGCACAGTTCTCATCCATGAAAAACATCTGCTTTAGAACAAGAAGCACGCTCTAGATCCTAGAGTCTCTAATAGAGCCAGAAACTTGAGTGTGCTCAGAAAAAAAGAACGGTGTTTCCTAAACATACAGACCATTGCTAGTTCAACTGTGCTTCTGAAACGGATACAAACCACAGGTCCTCTAATATCCAATGCTTTACAGTTAAGAGCAAGAAACGTGTGAGCCTAGACCGCTGTAGCATTGTTTGAGCTGAAAGGTGACTGAGTTTACCTTAAACGAAGTCTTGCTTGTAGGAAAACACAGAGCCTGGGTTAAAACACCATTTCTGAAGTGAAACACACAGCACAGTTCTCATGCATGAAATACAGTCTGCTTTAGAGCAAGAAGCACGGTCTTGCTTTCTAGAATCTCTAATACAGTAGGAAACGTGAGTGTGCTCAGAAAAAAAGAACGGTGGTTCCTACACATACAGACTATATCTAGTTCAACTCTGCTTCTGAAACTGATACGAACCATAGGTCCTCTAATATCCAATGCTTGACATTTAAGAGCAAGAAACGTGTGAACTTCGTGAATGATCTAGCTTTGGTTGAGCGGAATGGTGACTGAATTTACCTGAAAAGATGTCTTGCTTGTAGGCAGACACAGAGCCTGGGATTTAACTCCATTTCTGAAGGGAAACACAAAGCACAGTTCTCATCCATGAAACACACTCTGCTTTAGGAGCAAGAAGCACACTCTTGCTTTTTAGAATCTCTAATAAAGCAGGTAAAGTGAGTGTGGTCCGAAAAAAGAACTGTGTTTCCTACACATACGGACCATATCTAGTTCTACTCTGTTTCTGAAACTGAAACAAACCACAGGTACTCTAATATCCAGTGGTTTAGAGTTAAGAGTGAGAAATGAGTGAGATTCGTGAACGATCTAGCTTTGTTTGAGCTGAAATGTGACTGAGTTTACCTGAAAAAATATCTTGCTTGTAGGAAGACACAGAACCTGGGATTTAACACCATTTCTGAAATGCAACACACAGCACATTTCATATCCATGAAACACAGTCTGCTTTAGAGCAAGAAGCACGGTCTTGCTTTCCAGTGTCTCTAATACAGCAGGAAATGTGAGTGTTCTCAGAACAAAAAAACGGTGGTTCCTACACATACAGTCCATATCTAGTTCAACTCTGCTTCTGAAAGTGATAGAAACCACAGTTCCTCTAACATCCAATGCTTTACAGTTAAGAGCAAGAAACATGTGAGCCTAGCACGATGTAGCTTTGTTTGAGCTGAAAGGTGACTGAGTTTACCTTAAACGAAGTCTTGCTTGTAGGAAGACACAGAGTCTGGGATTTAACACCATTTCTGAAGGGAAACACACAGCACAGTCCTCATCCATGAAACACATCTGCTTTAGAGCAAGAAGCACACTCTAGATTCTAGAGTCTCTAATAGAGCCAGAAACTTGAGTGTGCTCAAAAAAAAAAAGAACGGTGTTTCCTAAACATACAGACCATTGCTAGTTCAACTCTCCTTCTGAAACTGATACAAACCACAGGTCCTATAATATCCAATGCTTTACAGTTAAGAGCGAAAAACTTGTGACCCTAGAAAGATGTAGCATTGTTTGAGCTGAAAGGTGACTGAGTTTACCTTAAACGAAGTCTTGCTTGTAGGAAAACACAGAGCCTGTGTTTTGACTCCATTTCTGAAGGGAAACTCACAGCACAGTTCTCATCCATGAAACACAGTCTGCTTTAGAGCAAGAAGCACGGTCTTGCTTTCTAGAATCTCTAATAGAGTAGGAAACGTGAGTGTGCTCAGAACAAAAGAACGGTGGTTCCTACACATACAGACCATATCTAATTCAACTCTGCTTCTGAAAGTGATAGAAACCACAGTTCGTCTAACATCCAATGCTTTTCATTTAAGTGCGAGAAACGTGTGAGGTACATGAACGATGTAGTTTTGTTTGAGCTGAATGGTAACTGAGTTTACCTGAACCGAAGTCTTGCTTGTAGAAAGACACAGAGCCTGAGATTTAACTCCATTTCTGAAGGGAAACACACCGCACAGTTCTAATCAATGAAACACACTCTTCTTTAGAGCACAAAGCACGCTCTTGCTTTCTAGAATCTCTAATAGAGCAGGAACTTGAGTGTGGTCAGAAGAAAAGAACGGTGTTTCCTACACATACAGACCATATCTAGTTCAACTCTGCTTCTGAAACTGATACGAACCATAGGTCCTCTAATATCCAATACTTTAGAGTTAAGAGCGAGAAACAAGTGAGCTTTGTGAACGATCTAGCTTTGTTAGAGCTGAAATGTGACTGAGTTTCCCTTAAACGAAGTCTTGCTTGTAGGAAAACACAGAGCCTGGGATTTAACACCATTACTGCAGGGAAACACACAGCATAGTTCTCATCCATGAAACACAGTCTGCTTTATAGCAAGAAGAACGGTCTTGTTTCAGGAGTCTCTAATACAGCAGGAAACGTGTGTGTGCTCAGAACAAAAGAACGGTGGTTCCTACACATAGAGACCGAATCTAGTTCAACTCTGCTTCTGCAACTGATACGAACCATAGGTCCTCTAATATCCAATGCTTGACAGTTAAGAGCAAGAAACATGTGAGCTTCGTGAATGATCTAGCTTTGGTTGAGCGGAATGGTGACTAAGTTTACCTGAAAAGATGTCTTGCTTGTAGGCAGACACAGAGCCTGGGATTTAACTCCATTTCTGAAGGGAAACACACAGCATAGTTCTCATCCATGAAAAACATCTACTTTAGAACAAGAAGCACGCTCTAGATTCTAGAGTCTCTAATAGAGCCAGAAACTTGAGTGTGCTCAGAAAAAAAGAACGGTGTTTCCTAAACATACAGACCATTGCTAGTTCAACTGTGCTTCTGAAACGGATACAAACCACAGGTCCTCTAATATCCAATGCTTTACAGTTAAGAGCGAGAAACGTGTGAGCCTAGACCGCTGTAGCATTGTTTGAGCTCAAAGGTGACTGAGTTTACCTTAAACGAAGTCTTGCTTGTAGGAAAACACAGAGCCTGGGTTAAAACTCCATTTCTGAAGTGAAACACACAGCACAGTTTTCATGCATGAAATACAGTCTGCTTTAGAGCAAGAAGCACGGTCTTGCTTTCTAGAATCTCTAATACAGTAGGAAACGTGAGTGTGCTCAGAAAAAAAGAACGGTGGTTCCTACACATACAGACCATATCTAGTTCAACTCTGCTTCTGAAACTGATACGAACCATAGGTCCTCTAATATCCAATGCTTGACAGTTAAGAGCAAGAAACGTGTGAACTTCATGAATGGTCTAGCTTTGTTTGAGCAGAATGGTGACTGAGTTTACCTGAAAAGATGTCTTGCTTGTAGGCAGACACAGAGCCTGGCATTTAACTCCATTTCTGAAGGGAAACACACAGCACAGTTCTCATCCATGAAACACATCTGCTTTAGAGTAAGAAGCACGCTCTAGATTCTAGAGTCTCTAATAGAGCCAGAAACTTGAGTGTGCTCAGAAAAAAATAACGGTGTTTCCTAAACATAGGGACCATTGCTAGTTCAACTCTGCTTCTGAAACGGATACAAACCACAGGTACTATAATATCCAATGCTTTACAGTTAAGAGCGAGAAACGTGTGAGCCTAGACCAATGTAGCATTGTTTGAGCTGAAAGGTGACTGAGTTTACCTTAAACGAAGTCTTGCTTGTAGGAAAACACAGAGCCGGGGTTAAAACTCCATTTCTGAAGGGAAACACACAGCACAGTTCTCATGCATGAAATACAGTCTGCTATAGAGCAAGAAGCACGGTCTTGCTTTCTAGAATCTCTAATACAGTAGGAAACGTGAGTGTGGTCAGAAGAAAAGAACGGTGTTTCCTACACATACAGACCATATCTAGTTCAACTCTGGTTCTGAAAGTGATAGAAACCACAGTTCTTCTAACATCCAATGCTTTTCATTTAAGAGCGAGAAACGTGTGAGCTACGTGAACGATGTAGTTTTGTTTGAGCTGAAAGGTAACTGAGATTACCTTAAACGAAGTCTTGCTTGTAGAAAGACACAGAGCCTGAGATTTAACTCCATTTCTGAAGGGAAACACACAGCACAGTTCTCATCCATGAAAAACACTCTGCTTTACAGCAAGAAGCATGGTCTTGATTTCTAGAATCTCTAACACAGCCAGAAACATGAGTGTGCTCAGAAAAAAAGAACGGTGTTTCCTAGACATACAGACCATTGCTAGTTCAACTCTGCTTATGAAACTGATACAAACCACAGGTCCTCTAACATCCAATGCTTTACAGTTAAGACCAAGAAACGTGTGATCCTAGAACGATGTAGCTTTGTTTGAGCTGAAAGGTGACTGAGTTTACCTTAAATGGAGTCTTGCTTGTAGGGAGACACAGAGCATGGGATTTAACTCCATTTCTGAAGGGAAACACACAGCAAAGTTCTCATCCATGAAACACAGTCTGCTTATGGTAAGAAGCACGGCCTTGCTTAATAGAATCTCTAATACAGTAGGAAACGTGAGTGTGCTCAGAACAAAAGAACGGTGGTTCCTACACATACAGATCATATCTATGTCAACTCTGCTTTTGAAACTGATACGATCCACAGGTCCTCTAATATCCAATGATTTACAGTTAAGAGCGAAAAACATGTGAGCTTCGTGAATGATCTAGCTTTGTTTGAGCTAAAAGGTAACTGAGTTTACCTGAAAAGATGTCTTGCATGTAGGCAGACACAGAGCCTGGGATTTAACTCCATTTCTGAAGGGAAACACACAGCACAGTTCTCATCCATGAAACACAGTCTGCTTTAGAGCAAGAAGCACGCTCTTGATTTCTAGAGTCTCTAATAGAGCCAGAAAATTGAGTGTGCTCAGAAAAAAAGAACGGTGTTTCCTACACATACGGACCATATCTAGTTCTACTCTGCTTCTGAAACTGATACAAACCACAGGTACTCTTATATCCAGTGCTTTACAGTTAAGAGTGAGAAATGAGTGAGCTTTGTGAACGAACTAGCATTGTTTGAGCTGAAATGTGACTGAGTTTACCTGAAAAAATATCTTGCTTGTAGGAAGAAACAGAACCAGGGATTTAACACCATTTCTGAAGGGCAACACACAGCACATTTCATATCCATGAAACACAGTCTGCTTTAGAGCAAGAAGCACGGTCTTGCTTTCCAGTGTCTCTAATATAGCAGGAAATGTGAGTGTTCTCAGAACAAAAAAACGGTGGTCCCTACACATACAGTCCATATCTAGTTCAACTCTGCTTCTGAAACTGATACAAACCACAGGTCCTCTGATATCCAATGCTTTACAGTTAAGAGCGAAAAACTTGTGAGCCTAGAAAGATGTAGCATTGTTTGAGCTGAAAGGTGAATGAGTTTACCTTAAACGAAGTCTTGCTTGTAGGAAAACACAGAGCCTGGGTTTTATCTCCATTTCTGAAGGGAAACACACAGCACAGTTCTCATCCATGAAACACAGTCTGCTTTAGAGCAAGAAGCACGGTCTTGCTTTCTAGAATCTCTAATAGAGTAGGAAACGTGAGTGTGCTCAGAACAAAAGAACGGTGGTTCCTACACATACAGACCATATCTAGTTCAACTCTGCTTCTGAAAATGATAGAAACCACAGTTCTTCTAACATCCAAAGCTTTTCATTTAAGAGCATGAAACGTGTGAGGTACATGAACGATGTAGTTTTGTTTGAGCTGAAAGGTAACTGAGTTTACCCAAACCGAAGTCTTGCTTGTAGAAAGACACAGAGCCTGGGATTTAACTCCATTTCTGAAGGGAAACACACAGCACAGTTCTCATCCATGAAACACACTCTGCTTTAGAGCAAGAAGCACGGTTTTGCTTTCTACAGTCTCTAATACAGTAGGAAACGTGAGTGTGCTCAGAACAAAAGAACGGTGTTTCCTACACATACGGACCATTGCTAGTTCAACTCTGCCTCTGAAAGTGATAGAAACCACAGGGCCTCTAACATCCAATGATTTTCAGTAAAGAGCCAGAAATGTGTAAGCTTCGTGAACGATGTAGTTTCGTTTGTGCTGAAAGGAGACTGTGTATACCTGAAACGAAATCTTCTTTGTAGGAAGACACAGAGACAGGGATTTAACTCCATTTCTGAAGGGAAACACACAGCACAGTTCTCATCCATGAAACACACTCTGTTTTAGAGCAAGAGGCACGCTCTTGTTTTCTAGATTCTCTAATAGAGCAGGCAATGTGAATGTGCTCAGAACAAAAGAAATATGTGTCCTACACATACGGACCATATCTAGTTCAAAATACTGCTTCTGAATGTGATACAAACAACAGGTCCTCTAACATCCAATGCTTTTCAGTTGAGAGAAAGAAACATGTGACCTACGTGAAACAATGTAGCTTCGTTTGAGCTGAAAAGTGACTGCTTTTACGTGAAACGAAATCTTGCTTGTAGGAAGACACAGAGACTGGGATTTAACTCCATTTCAGAAGGGAAACACACAGTACAGTTCTCTTCCATGAAACACACTCTGTTTTAGAGCAAGACGCAAGCTCTTGTTTTCTAGATTCTCTAATAGAGCAGGCAATGTGAATGTGCTCAGAACAAAAGAAATATGTGTCCTACACATACGGACCATAACTAGTTCAAAATACTGCTTCTGAATGTGATACAAACAACAGGTCCTCTAACATCCAATGCTTTTCAGTTAAGAGAAAGAAACATGTGACCTTCGTGAACGATGTAGCTTCGTTTGAGCTGAAAAGTGACTGCATTTACGTGAAACGAAATCTTGCTTGTAGGAAGACACAGAGACTGGGATTTAACTCCATTTCTGAAGGGAAACACACAGCACAGTTCTCATCCAATGAACACACTCTGCTTTAGAGCAAGAAGCATGCTCTTGGTTTCTAGCGTCTCTAATACAGCAGGAAACGTGAATGTGCTCAGACCAAAGAACTGTGTTTCCTACACATGCTGACCATATCTAGTTCAACTCTGCTTCTGAAACTGATACAAACAACTGGGCCTCTAACATCTAATGATTTTCAGTTAAGAGCCAGAAATAGGTGAGCTTCTTGAGTGATGTAGCTTCCTTTGAGCTGAAAAGTGACTGGGTTTACCTGAAAAGTAGTCTTGCTTGTAGGAAGACACAGAGACTGGGATTTAACTCCATTGCCGAAGAGAAACACACAGCAGACTTCTCATTCATAAAATATACTCTGTTTCAGATCAAGATCCACACTCTTGCTTTCTAGAGTCTCTAATAGAGCACGAAATGTGAGTGTGCTCAGAACAAATGAACTGTGTTTCTGAAACATTCGCACCATACCTAGTTCAACTCTGATTCTGTAAGTGATACAAACTACAGGTCCTCTAACATCCAATGCTTTTCAGTTATGAGCGAGAAACCTGGAGCTTCGTGAATTTTGTAGATTCTTGTGAACTGAAAATTGACTGCGTTTACCTGAAACGAAGTCGTGTCTGTAGGAAGACAAAGAGCCTGGGATTCAACTTCATTTCTGAAGGGAAACACATAGCACAGTTCTCATGCATGGAACACACTCTGCTTTAGAGAAAGAAGCACGCTCTTGCTTTCTAGATTCTCTAATACAGCAAGAAACATGAGTGTGCTCAGAACAAAAGAAGTGTGTTTCCTACACATGCTGACCATATCTAGTTCAACTCTACTTCTGAAACTGATACAAACAAATGGGCCTCTAACATCCAATGATTTGCAGTTAAGAGCCAGAAATAGGTGAGCTTCTTGAGTGATGTAGCTTCGTTTGAGCTGAAAAGTGACTGGGTTTACCTGAAAAGTCGTCTTGCTTGTAGGAAGACACAGAGACTGGGATTTAACTCCATTGCCGAAGAGAAACACACAGAAGACTTCTCATTCATAAAATATACTCTGTTTCAGAGCAAGATGCACTCTCTTGCTTTCTAGAGTCTCTAATAGAGCACGAAATGTGAGTGTGCTCAGAACAAATGAACTGTGTTTCTGAAACATTCGCACCATACCTAGTTCAACTCTGATTCTGTAAGTGATACAAACTACAGGTCCTCTAACATCCAATGCTTTTCAGTTATGAGCGAGAAACCTGGAGCTTCGTGAATTTTGTAGATTCTTGTGAACTGAAAATTGACTGCGTTTACCTGAAACGAAGTCGTGTCTGTAGGAAGACAAAGAGCCTGGGATTCAACTTCATTTCTGAAGGGAAACACATAGCACAGTTCTCATGCATGGAACACACTCTGCTTTAGAGAAAGAAGCACGCTCTTGCTTTCTAGATTCTCTAATACAGCAAGAAACATGAGTGTGCTCAGAACAAAAGAACTGTGTTTCCTACACATGCTGACCATATCTA
The DNA here is from genome assembly GCA_949786385.1 of Onychomys leucogaster. Classification (NCBI taxonomy): domain Eukaryota; kingdom Metazoa; phylum Chordata; class Mammalia; order Rodentia; family Cricetidae; genus Onychomys; species Onychomys leucogaster. The sequence goes on along the minus strand of CATKUP010000037.1, from coordinate 1,140,060 downwards.
GTTCAACTCTACTTCTGAAACTGATACAAACAAATGGGCCTCTAACATCCAATGATTTGCAGTTAAGAGCCAGAAATAGGTGAGCTTCTTGAGTGATGTAGCTTCGTTTGAGCTAAAAAGTGACTGGGTTTACCTGAAAAGTCGTCTTGCTTGTAGGAAGACACAGAGACTGGGATTTAACTCCATTGCCGAAGAGAAACACACAGAAGACTTCTCATTCATGAAATATTCTCTGTTTCAGAGCAAGATGCACTCTCTTGCTTTCTAGAGTCTCTGATACAGCAGTAAATCTGAGTGTGCTTATAAAAAAGGAACTGTGTGTCCTACACATACGGACCATATCTAGTTCAACTCGGCTTCTGAAACTGATACAAACCACAGGTCCACCAACATCCAATGCTTTGCAGTTGAGAGTGAGAAACGTGTGAGCTACGTGAACGATGTAGCTTCCTTTGAGATGGAAAGTGACTGTGTTTACCTGAAATGTGTCTTGCTTGTAGGAAGACACAGAGACTGGGATTTAATTCCATTTCTGAATGGAAACACACAGCACAGTTCTCATCCATGAAACACACTCTGTTTTAGAGCAAGATGCACGCTCTTTTTTTCTAGATTCTCTAAAAGAGCAGGCAATGTGAATGTGCTCAGAACAAAAGAAATATGTGTCCTACACATACGGACCATATCTAGTTCAAAATACTGCTTCTGAATGTGATACAAACAACAGGACCTCTAACATCCAATGCTTTTCAGTTAAGAGAAAGAAACATGTGACCTTCGTGAACGATGTAGCTTCGTTTGAGCTGAAAAGTGACTGCATTTACGTGAAATGAAATCTTGCTTGTAGGAAGACACAGAGCCTGGGATTTAACTCCATTTCTGAAGGGAAACACACAGCACAGTTCTCATCCAATGAACACACTCTGCTTTAGAGCAAGAAGCACGCTCTTGCTTTCTAGATTCTCTAATACAGCAGGAAACGTGAATGTGCTCAGACCAAAGAACTGTGTTTCCTACACATGCTGACCATATCTAGTTCAACTCTGCTTCTGAACCTGATACAAACCACAGGGCCTCTAACATCCAATGATTTTCAGTAAAGAGCCAGAAATGTGTAAGCTTCGTGAACGATGTAGTTTCGTTTGAGCTGAAAGGAGACTGCGTATACCTGAAACGAAGTCTTGTTTGTAGGAAGACACAGAGACAGGAATTTAACTCCATTTCTGAAGGGAAACACAAAGCACAGTTCTCATTCATGAAACCTACTCTGCTTTAGAGCAAGCAGCACGCTCTTGCTTTCTAGGGTCTCTAATACAGCAGGAAACGTGAATGTGCTCAGAACAAAGAACTGTGTTTCCTACACATGCTGACCATATCTAGTTCAACTCTGCTTCTGAAACTGATACAAACAACTGGGCCTCTAACATCCAATGATTTTCAGTTAAGAGCCAGAAATAGGTGAGCTTCTGGAGTGATGTAGCTTCGTTTGAGCTGAAAAGTGACTGGGTTTACCTGAAAAGTAGTCTTGCTTGTAGGAAGACACAGAGACTGGGATTTAACTCCATTGCCGAAGAGAAACACACAGCAGACTTCTCATTCATGAAATATACTCTGTTTCAGAGCAAGATGCACTCTCTTGCTTTCTAGAGTCTCTAATAGAGCACGAAATATGAGTGTGCTCAGAACAAATGAACTGTGTTTCTGAAACATTCGCACCATACCTAGTTCAACTCTGATTCTGTAAGTGATACAAACTACAGGTCCTCTAACATCCAATGCTTTTCAGTTATGAGCGAGAAACCTGGAGCTTCTTGAATGATGTAGATTCTTTTGAACTGAAAATTGACTGTGTTTACCTGAAACGAAGTCGTGCCTGTAGGAAGACAAAGAGCCTGGGATTCAACTTCATTTCTGAAGGGAAACACATAGCACAGTTCTCATGCATGGAACACACTCTGCTTTAGAGGAAGAAGCACGCTCTTGCTTTCTAGATTCTCTAATACAGCAAGAAACATGATTGTGCTCAGACCAAAGAACTGTGTTTCCTACACATGCTGACCATATCTAGTTCAACTCTGCTTCTGAACCTGATACAAACCACAGGGCCTCTAACATCCAATGATTTTCAGTAAAGAGCCAGAAATGTGTAAGCTTCGTGAACGATGTAGTTTCGTTTGAGCTGAAAGGAGACTGCGTATACCTGAAACGAAGTCTTGTTTGTAGGAAGACACAGAGACAGGAATTTAACTCCATTTCCGAAGGGAAACACAAAGCACAGTTCTCATTCATGAAACCTACTCTGCTTTAGAGCAAGCAGCACGCTCTTGCTTTCTAGGGTCTCTAATACAGCAGGAAACGTGAATGTGCTCAGAACAAAGAATTGTGTTTCCTACACATGCTGACCATATCTAGTTCAACTCTGCTTCTGAAACTGATACAAACAACTGGGCCTCTAACATCCAATGATTTTCAGTTAAGAGCCAGAAATAGGTGAGCTTCTGGAGTGATGTAGCTTCGTTTGAGCTGAAAAGTGTCTGGGTTGACCTGAAAAGTAGTCTTGCTTGTAGGAAGACACAGAGACTGGGATTTAACACCATTAACAAAGCGAAACACACAGCAGAGTTCTCATTCATCAAATATTCTCTGTTTCAGAGCAAGATGCACTCTCTTGCTGTCTAGAGTCTTTAATACAGCAGTAAATCTGAGTGTGCTTATAACAAAGGAACTGTGTTTCGTACACATGCGGACCATATCCAGTTCTTCTCTGCTTCTGAAACTGATGCAAACCACAATTCCTCTAACATCCAATGTTTTTCAGTTAAGAGAAAGAAACATGTGAGCTTCGTGAATGATGTAGCTTCGTTTGAGCTGAAAAGTGACTGCGTTTACCTGAAACGATGTCTTGTTTGTAGGAAGACACAGAGAAAGGGATTTAACTCCATTTCTGAAGGGAAACACACAGCACAGTTCTCATTCATGAAACCTACTCTCCTTTAGAGCAAGCAGCTCGCTCTTGCTTTCTAGGGTCTCTAATAAAGTAGGAAAAGTGAGTGTGCTGAGAACAAAAGTACTGTGTTTCCTACACATACGGACCATATGTAGTTCAACTCGGCTTCTGAAAGTGATACAAACCACAGGTAAACCAACATCCAATGCTTTGCAGTTGAGAGTGAGAAACGTGTGAGCTACGTGAACGATGTAGCCTCCTTTGAGATGAAAAGTGACTGTGTTTACCTGAAATGAGTCTTGCTTGTAGGAAGACACAGAGACTGGGATTTAATTCCATTTCTGAATGGAAACACACAGCACAGTTCTCATCCATGAAACACACTCTGTTTCAGAGCAAGACGCACGCTCTTGTTTTCTAAATTCTCTAATAGACCAGGCAATGTGAATGTGCTCAGAACAAAAGAATTATGTGTCCTACACATACGGACCATATCTAGTTCAAAATACTGCTTCTGAATGTGATACAAACAACAGGTCCTCTAACATCCAATGCTTTTCAGTTAAGAGAAAGAAACGTGTGACCTTCGTGAACGATGTAGCTTCGTTTGAGCTGAAAAGTGACTGCATTTACGTGAAACGAAATCTTGCTTGTAGGAAGACACAGAGACTGGGATTTAACTCCATTTCTGAAGGGAAACAAACAGCACAGTTCTCATCCAATGAACACACTCTGCTTTAGAGCAAGAAGCATGCTCTTGGTTTCTAGCGTCTCTAATACAGCAGGAAACGTTAATGTGCTCAGACCAAAGAACTGTGTTTCCTACACATGCTGACCATATGTAGTTCAACTATGCTTCTGAAACTGATACAATCCACTGGGCCTCTAACATCCAATGATTTTCAGTTAAGAGCCAGAAATAGGTGAGCTTCTTGAGTGATGTAGCTTCGTTTGAGCTGAAAAGTGACTGGGTTTACCTGAAAAGTAGTCTTGCTTGTAGGAAGACACAGAGACTGGGATTTAACTCCATTGCCAAAGAGAAACACACAGCAGACTTCTCATTCATGAAATATACTCTGTTTCAGAGCAAGATGCACACTCTTGCTTTCTAGAGTCTCTAATAGAGCACGAAATGTGAGTGTGCTCAGAACAAATGAACGGTGTTTCTGAAACATTCGCACCATGCCTAGTTCAACTCTGATTCTGAAAGTGATACAAAATACAGGTCCTCTAACATCCAATGCTTTTCAGTTATGAGCGAGAAACCTGGAGCTTCGTGAATGATGTAGATCCTTTTGAACTGAAAATTGACTGTGTTTACCTGAAACGAAGTCGTGCCTGTAGGAAGACAAAGAGCCTGGGATTCAACTTCATTTCTGAAGGGAAACACATAGCACAGTTCTCATGCATGGAACACACTCTGCTTTAGAGAAAGAAGCACGCTCTTGCTTTCTAGATTCTCTAATACAGCAAGAAACATGAGTGTGCTCAGAACAAAAGAACTGTGTTTCCTACACTTGCGGACCATATCTAGTTCAACTCTGCTTCTGAACCTGATACAAACCACAGGGCCTCTAACATCCAATGATTTTCAGTAAAGAGCCAGAAATGTGTAAGCTTCGAGAACGATGTAGATTCGTTTGAGCTGAAAAGAGAATGCATATACCTGCAACGAAGTCTTGTTTGTAGGAAGACAAAGAGCCTGGGATTCAACTTCATTTCTGAAGGGAAACACACAGCACAGTTCTCATTCATGAAACCTTCTCTGCTTTAGATCAAGCAGCACGCTTTTGCATTCTAGGGTCTCTAATATAGTAGGAAAAGTGAGTGTAATGGAACTAAAGTACTGTGTTTCCTACACATACGGACCATATCTAGTTCAACTCGGCTTCTGAAACTGATACAAACCACAGGTCCACCAACATCCAATGCTTTGCAGTTGAGAGCGAGAAACTTGTGAGCTTTGTGAATGATGCAGCTTCGTTTGAGATGAAAAGTGAGAGTGTTTACCTGAAATGAGTCTTGCTTGTAGGAAGACACAGAGACAGGGATTTAATTTCATTTCTGAAGGGAAACACACAGCACAGTTCTCATTCATGAAACCTACTCTGCTTTAGAGCAAGCAGCACGCTCTTGCTTTCTAGGGTCTATAATACAGCAGGAAACGGGAATGTGCTCAGACCAAAGAACTATGTTTCCTACACATGCTGACCATATCTAGTTCAACTTTGCTTCCGAAACTGATACAAACCACTGGGCCTCTAACATCCAATGATTTTCAGTTAAGAGCCAGAAATAGGTGTGCTTCTTGAGTTATGTAGCTTCGTTTGAGCTGAAAAGTGACTGAGTTTACCTGAAAAGTAGTCTTGCTTGTAGGAAGACACAGAGACTGGGATTTAACTCCATTTCCGAAGCGAAACACACAATAGACTTCTCATTCATGAAATAATCTCTGTTTCAGAGCAAGATGCACTCTCTTGCTTTCTAGAGTCTCTAATAGAGCACGAAATGTGAGTGTGCTCAGAACAAATGAACTGTGTTTCTGAAACATTCGCACCATACCTAGTTCAACTCCGATTCTGTAAGTGATACAAACCACAGGTCCTCTAACATCCAATGCTTTTCAGTTATGAGTGAGAAACCTGGAGCTTCGTGAATGATGTAGATTCGTTTGAACTGAAAATTCACTGCGTTTACCTGAAACGAAGTCTTGCTTGTAGGAGGACACAGAACCTGGCATTTAAATTCATTTCTGAAGGGAAACACACAGCACAGTTCTCATCCATGAAACACACTCTGTTTTAGAGCAAGATGCACGCTCTTGTTTTCTAGATTCTCTAATAGAGCAGGCAATGTGAATGTGCTCAGAACAAAGAAATGTGTGTCCTACACATACGGACCATATCTAGTTAAAAATACTGCTTCTGAATGTGATACAAACAACAGGTCCTCTAACATCCATTTCTGTGCAATTAGGAGTGAGAAACATGTGAGCTTCGTGAACAATGTAGCTTCGTTTGAGCTGAGAAGTGACTGCGTTTACTTGAAACGATGTCTTGCTTGTAGGAAGACACATAACCTGGGATTTAACTTCATTTTTGAAGGAAAACACACAGCACAGTGCTCATCCATGGAACACACTCTGGTTTAGAGAAAGAAGCACACTCTTGCTTTCTAGAGTCTCTAATACAGCAGGAAACCTGAGTGTGCTTATAACAAAGGAACTGTGTTTCCTACACATGCGGACGATATTCAGTTCAACTCTGCTTCTGAAAGTGATAGAAACCACAGTTCCTCTAACATCCAATGCTTTTCAGTTAAGAGAAAGAAACGTGTGAGCTTCGTGAACGATGTAGCTTCGTTTGAGCTGAAAATTGACTGCATTTACGTGAAACGAAATCTTGCTTGTAGGAAGACACAGAGACAGGGATTTAACTCCATTTCTGAGGGGAAACAAACAGCACAGTTCTCATCCAATGAACACACTCTGCTTTAGAGCAAGAAGCATGCTCTTGGTTTCTAGCGTCTCTAATACAGCAGGAAACGTGAATGTGCTCAGACCAAAGAACTGTGTTTCCTACACATGCTGACGATATCTAGTTCAACTCTGCTTCTGAAACTGTTACAAATCACAGGTCCACCAAAATCCAATGCTTTGCAGTTGCGAGTGAGAAACAGGTGAGGTACGTGAACGATGTAGCTTCCATTGAGATGAAAAGTGATTGTGTTTACCTGAAATGAGTCTTGCTTGTAGGAAGACACAGAGACTGGGATTTAATTCCATTTCTGAATGGAAACACACAGCACAGTTGTTATTCATGAAACACACTCTGTTTCAGAGCAAGACGCACACTCTTGTTTTCTAGATTCTCTAATAGAGCAGGCAATGTGAATGTGCTCAGAACAAAAGAAATATGTGTCCTACACATACGGACCATATCTAGTTCAAAATACTGCTTCAGAATGTGATACAAACAACAGGTCCTCTAACATCCAATGCTTTTCAGTTATGAGCGAGAAACCTGGAGCTTCGTGAATGATGTAGATTCTTTTGAACTGAAAATTCACTGCGTTTACCTAAAACGAAGTCGTGCCTGTAGGAAGACAAAGAACTGGGATTCAACTTCATTTCTGAAGGGAAACACATAGCACAGTTCTCATGCATGGAACACACTCTGCTTTAGAGAAAGAAGCCTGCTATTGCTTTCTAGATTCTCTAATAGAGCAAGAAACATGAGTGTGCTCAGAACAAAAGAACTGTGTTTCCTACACATGCGGACCATACCTAGTTCAACTCTGCTTCTGAACCTGATACAATCCACAGGGCCTCTAACATCCAATGATTTTCAGTAAAGAGCCAGAAATGTGTAAGCTTCGTGAAAGATGTAGTTTCGTTTGAGCTGAAAGGAGACTGCGTATACCTGAAACGAAGTCTTGTTTGTAGGAAGACACAGAGACAGGGATTTAACTCCATTTCTGAAGGGAAAAACACAGCACAGTTCTCATTCATGAAACCTACTCTGCTTTAGAGCAAGCAGCACGCTCTTGCTTTCTAGGGTCTCTAATACAGCAGGAAACGTGAATGTGCTCAGACCAAAGAACTGTGTTTCCTACACATGCTGACCATATCTAGTTCAACTTTGCTTCTGAAATGATACAAACAACTGTGCCTCTCACATCCAATGATTTTCAGTTAAGAGCCAGAAAAAGGTGAGCTTCTTGAGTGATGTAGCTTCATTTGTGCTGAAAAGTGTCTGGGTTTACCTGAAAAGTAGTCTTGCTTGTAGGAAGACACAGAGACTGGGATTTAACTCCATTGCCAAAGAGAAACACACAGCAGACTTCTCATTCATGAAATATACTCTGTTTCAGAGCAAGATGCACACTCTTGCTTTCTAGAGTCTCTAATAGAGCACGAAATGTGAGTGTGCTCAGAACAAATGAACGGTGTTTCTGAAACATTCGCACCATGCCTAGTTCAACTCTGATTCTGAAAGTGATACAAAATACAGGTCCTCTAACATCCAATGCTTTTCAGTTATGAGCGAGAAACCTGGAGCTTCGTGAATGATGTAGATCCTTTTGAACTGAAAATTGACTGTGTTTACCTGAAACGAAGTCGTGCCTGTAGGAAGACAAAGAGCCTGGGATTCAACTTCATTTCTGAAGGGAAACACATAGCACAGTTCTCATGCATGGAACACACTCTGCTTTAGAGAAAGAAGCACGCTCTTGCTTTCTAGATTCTCTAATACAGCAAGAAACATGAGTGTGCTCAGAACAAAAGAACTGTGTTTCCTACACTTGCGGACCATATCTAGTTCAACTCTGCTTCTGAACCTGATACAAACCACAGGGCCTCTAACATCCAATGATTTTCAGTAAAGAGCCAGAAATGTGTAAGCTTCGAGAACGATGTAGATTCGTTTGAGCTGAAAAGAGAATGCATATACCTGCAACGAAGTCTTGTTTGTAGGAAGACAAAGAGCCTGGGATTCAACTTCATTTCTGAAGGGAAACACACAGCACAGTTCTCATTCATGAAACCTTCTCTGCTTTAGATCAAGCAGCACGCTTTTGCATTCTAGGGTCTCTAATATAGTAGGAAAAGTGAGTGTAATGGAACTAAAGTACTGTGTTTCCTACACATACGGACCATATCTAGTTCAACTCGGCTTCTGAAACTGATACAAACCACAGGTCCACCAACATCCAATGCTTTGCAGTTGAGAGCGAGAAACTTGTGAGCTTTGTGAATGATGCAGCTTCGTTTGAGATGAAAAGTGAGAGTGTTTACCTGAAATGAGTCTTGCTTGTAGGAAGACACAGAGACAGGGATTTAATTTCATTTCTGAAGGGAAACACACAGCACAGTTCTCATTCATGAAACCTACTCTGCTTTAGAGCAAGCAGCACGCTCTTGCTTTCTAGGGTCTATAATACAGCAGGAAACGGGAATGTGCTCAGACCAAAGAACTATGTTTCCTACACATGCTGACCATATCTAGTTCAACTTTGCTTCCGAAACTGATACAAACCACTGGGCCTCTAACATCCAATGATTTTCAGTTAAGAGCCAGAAATAGGTGTGCTTCTTGAGTTATGTAGCTTCGTTTGAGCTGAAAAGTGACTGAGTTTACCTGAAAAGTAGTCTTGCTTGTAGGAAGACACAGAGACTGGGATTTAACTCCATTTCCGAAGCGAAACACACAATAGACTTCTCATTCATGAAATAATCTCTGTTTCAGAGCAAGATGCACTCTCTTGCTTTCTAGAGTCTCTAATAGAGCACGAAATGTGAGTGTGCTCAGAACAAATGAACTGTGTTTCTGAAACATTCGCACCATACCTAGTTCAACTCCGATTCTGTAAGTGATACAAACCACAGGTCCTCTAACATCCAATGCTTTTCAGTTATGAGTGAGAAACCTGGAGCTTCGTGAATGATGTAGATTCGTTTGAACTGAAAATTCACTGCGTTTACCTGAAACGAAGTCTTGCTTGTAGGAGGACACAGAACCTGGCATTTAAATTCATTTCTGAAGGGAAACACACAGCACAGTTCTCATCCATGAAACACACTCTGTTTTAGAGCAAGATGCACGCTCTTGTTTTCTAGATTCTCTAATAGAGCAGGCAATGTGAATGTGCTCAGAACAAAGAAATGTGTGTCCTACACATACGGACCATATCTAGTTAAAAATACTGCTTCTGAATGTGATACAAACAACAGGTCCTCTAACATCCATTTCTGTGCAATTAGGAGTGAGAAACATGTGAGCTTCGTGAACAATGTAGCTTCGTTTGAGCTGAGAAGTGACTGCGTTTACTTGAAACGATGTCTTGCTTGTAGGAAGACACATAACCTGGGATTTAACTTCATTTTTGAAGGAAAACACACAGCACAGTGCTCATCCATGGAACACACTCTGGTTTAGAGAAAGAAGCACACTCTTGCTTTCTAGAGTCTCTAATACAGCAGGAAACCTGAGTGTGCTTATAACAAAGGAACTGTGTTTCCTACACATGCGGACGATATTCAGTTCAACTCTGCTTCTGAAAGTGATAGAAACCACAGTTCCTCTAACATCCAATGCTTTTCAGTTAAGAGAAAGAAACGTGTGAGCTTCGTGAACGATGTAGCTTCGTTTGAGCTGAAAATTGACTGCATTTACGTGAAACGAAATCTTGCTTGTAGGAAGACACAGAGACAGGGATTTAACTCCATTTCTGAGGGGAAACAAACAGCACAGTTCTCATCCAATGAACACACTCTGCTTTAGAGCAAGAAGCATGCTCTTGGTTTCTAGCGTCTCTAATACAGCAGGAAACGTGAATGTGCTCAGACCAAAGAACTGTGTTTCCTACACATGCTGACGATATCTAGTTCAACTCTGCTTCTGAAACTGTTACAAATCACAGGTCCACCAAAATCCAATGCTTTGCAGTTGCGAGTGAGAAACAGGTGAGGTACGTGAACGATGTAGCTTCCATTGAGATGAAAAGTGATTGTGTTTACCTGAAATGAGTCTTGCTTGTAGGAAGACACAGAGACTGGGATTTAATTCCATTTCTGAATGGAAACACACAGCACAGTTGTTATTCATGAAACACACTCTGTTTCAGAGCAAGACGCACACTCTTGTTTTCTAGATTCTCTAATAGAGCAGGCAATGTGAATGTGCTCAGAACAAAAGAAATATGTGTCCTACACATACGGACCATATCTAGTTCAAAATACTGCTTCAGAATGTGATACAAACAACAGGTCCTCTAACATCCAATGCTTTTCAGTTATGAGCGAGAAACCTGGAGCTTCGTGAATGATGTAGATTCTTTTGAACTGAAAATTCACTGCGTTTACCTAAAACGAAGTCGTGCCTGTAGGAAGACAAAGAACTGGGATTCAACTTCATTTCTGAAGGGAAACACATAGCACAGTTCTCATGCATGGAACACACTCTGCTTTAGAGAAAGAAGCCTGCTATTGCTTTCTAGATTCTCTAATAGAGCAAGAAACATGAGTGTGCTCAGAACAAAAGAACTGTGTTTCCTACACATGCGGACCATACCTAGTTCAACTCTGCTTCTGAACCTGATACAATCCACAGGGCCTCTAACATCCAATGATTTTCAGTAAAGAGCCAGAAATGTGTAAGCTTCGTGAAAGATGTAGTTTCGTTTGAGCTGAAAGGAGACTGCGTATACCTGAAACGAAGTCTTGTTTGTAGGAAGACACAGAGACAGGGATTTAACTCCATTTCTGAAGGGAAAAACACAGCACAGTTCTCATTCATGAAACCTACTCTGCTTTAGAGCAAGCAGCACGCTCTTGCTTTCTAGGGTCTCTAATACAGCAGGAAACGTGAATGTGCTCAGACCAAAGAACTGTGTTTCCTACACATGCTGACCATATCTAGTTCAACTTTGCTTCTGAAATGATACAAACAACTGTGCCTCTCACATCCAATGATTTTCAGTTAAGAGCCAGAAAAAGGTGAGCTTCTTGAGTGATGTAGCTTCATTTGTGCTGAAAAGTGTCTGGGTTTACCTGAAAAGTAGTCTTGCTTGTAGGAAGACACAGAGACTGGGATTTAACTCCATTTCCGAAGCGAAACACACAGCAGAGTTCTCATTCATGAAATATTCTCTGTTTCAGAGCAAGATGCACTCTCTTGCTTTCTAGAGTCTCTAATGCAGCAGTAAATATGAGTGCGCTTATAACAAAGGAACTGTGTTTCGTACATATGCGGATCATATCCAGTTCAACTCTGCTTCTGAAACTGTTGCAAACCACAGTTCCTCTAACATGCAATACTTTTCAGTTAAGAGAAAGAAACATGTGAGCTTCGTGAATGATGTAGCTTTGTTTGAGGTGAAAAGTGACTGCGTTTACCTGAAACGAAGTCTTGCTTGTAGAAAGACACGGGACCTGGCATTTAAATTCATTTTTGAAGGGAAACACACAGCACAGTTCTCATCCATGTAACACACTCTGTTTTAGAGCAAGAAGCACGCTGTTGCTTTCTAGAGTCTCTAATATAGGAGGAAACCTGAGTGTGCTCAGAACAAAAGAAGTGTGTGTCCAACATTTGCGACCCCTCTCTAGTTCAACTCTTCTTCTGAAACGGATACAAACCACTGCACCTCTAACATCCAATGATTTTCAGTTAAAAGCCAGAAACAGGTGAGCTTCTTGAATGATGTAGCTTTGTTTGAGCTGAAAAGGGACTGCGTTTACTTGAAACGAAGTCTTGCTTGTAGGAAGACACAGAACCTGGTATGTAACTTCATTTTTGAAGGAAAACACACAGCACAGTTCTCAACCATTCAACACACACTGGTTTAGAGAAAGAAGCACGCTCTTGCCTTCTAGAGTCTCTAATACAGCTGGAAACGTGAGTGTGATGAGAACAAAAGTACTGTGTTTCCTACACATACTGACCATATCTAGTTCAACTCTGCTTCTGAATGTGATAAAAACCACAGATCCTCTAACATCCAATGTTTTTCAGAGAAGAGCGTGAAGCGTGTGAGCTTCGTGAACAAGGTAGCTTTGTGTGTGCTGAAAAGTGACTGGGTTTACCTGAAAGGAAGGCTTCCTTGTAGGAAGAAAAAGAGCCTGGGATTTAACTTCATTTCTGAAGGGAAACACACAGCACAGTTCTCATCCATGGAACACACTCTGCTTTAGAGCAAGAAGCATGCTCTTGCATTCCAGGGTCTCTAATACAGGAGGAAACGTGAGTGTGCTAAGAACAACAGAACTGGTTTCCTACACATACGGACCATATCTAGTTCAACTCTGCTTCTGAACTTGATACAAACAACAGGGCCTCTAACATCCAATGATTTTCAGTAAAGAGCCAGAAATGTGTAAGCTTCGTGAACGATGTAGATTCGTTTGAGCTGAAAAGAGACTGCGTATACCTGCAACGAAGTCTTGTTTGTAGGAAGAAAAAGAGCCTGGGATTTAACACCATTTCTGAAGGGAAACACACAGCACAGTTCCCATTCATGAAACCTACTCTCCTTTAGGGCAAGCAGCTCGCTCTTGCTTTCTAGGGTCTCTAATATAGTAGGAAAAGTGAGTGTGCTGAGAACAAAAGTACTGTGTTTCCTACACATATGGACCATATCTAGTTCAACTCGGCTTCTGAAAGTGATACAAACCACAGGTAAACCAACATCCAATGCTTTGCAGGTGAGAGTCAGAAACGTGTGAGCTACGTGAACGATGTAGCTTCCTTTGAGATGAAAAGTGACTGTGTTTACCTGAAATGTGTCTTGCTTGTAGGAAGACACAGAGACTGGGATATAATTCCATTTCTGAATGGAAACACACAGCACAGTTCTCATCCATGAAACACACTCTGTTTTAGAGCAAGACGCACGCTTTTTTTCTAGATTCTCTAATAGAGCAGGCAATGTGAATGTGCTCAGAACAAAAGAAATATGTGTCCTACACATACGGACCATATCTAGTTAAAAATACTGCTTCTGAATGTGATACAAACAACAGGTCCTCTAACATCCAATGCTTTTCAGTTATGAGCGAGAAACCTGGAGCTTCATGAATGATGTAGATTCTTTTGAACTGAAAATTGACTGCGTTTCCCTGAAACGAAGTCGTGCCTGTAGGAAGACAAAGAGCCTGGGATTCAACTTCATTTCTGAAGGGAAACACATAGCACAGTTCTCATGCATGGAACACACTCTGCTTTAGAGAAAGAAGCACGCTCTTGCTTTCTAGATTCTCTAATAGAGCAAGAAACATGAGTGTGCTCAGAACAAAAGAACTGTGTTTCCTACACATGCGGACCATATCTAGTTCAACTCTGCTTCTGAACCTGATACAAACCACAGGGCCTCTAACATCCAATGATTTTCAGTAAAGAGCCAGAAATGTGTAAGCTTCGTGAAAGATGTAGTTTCATTTGAGCTGAAAGGAGACTGCGTTTACCTGAAACGAAGTCTTGTTTGTAGGAAGACACAGAGACAGGGATTTAACTCGATTTCTGAAGGGAAACACACAGCACAGTTCTCATTCATGAAACCTACTCTGCTTTAGAGCAAGCAGCTCGCTCTTGCTTTCTAGGGTCTCTAATACAGCAGGAAACGTGAATATGCTCAGACCAAAGAACTGTGTTTCCTACACATGCTGACCATATCTAGTTCAACTTTGCTTCTGAAACTGATACAAACAACTGTGCCTCTAACATCCAATGATTTTCAGTTAAGCGCCAGAAAAAGGTGAGCTTCTTGAGTGATGTAGCTTCGTTTGTGCTGAAAAGTGTCTGGGTTTACCTGAAAAGTAGTCTTGCTTGTAGGAAGACACAGAGACTGGGATTTAACTCCATTTCCGAAGCGAAACACACCAGAGTTCTCATTCATGAAATATTCTCTGTTTCAGAGCAAGATGCACTCTCTTGCTTTCTAGAGTCTCTAATACAGCAGTAAATCTGAGTTTGCTTGTAACAAAGGAACTGTGTTTCATACACATGCGGACCATATCCAGTTCAACTCTGCTTCTGAAACTGATGCAAACCACAGTTCCTCTAACATCCAATGCTTTTCAGTTAAGAGAAACAAACATGTGAGCTTCGTGAATGATGTAGCTTTGTTTGAGCCGAAAAGTGACTGTGTTTACCTGAAACGAAGTCTTGCTTGTAGGAAGACACGGGACATGGCATTTAAATTCATTTTTGAAGGGAAACACACAGCACAGTTCTCATCCATGTAACACACTCTGTTTTAGAGCAAGAAGCACGCTGTTGCTTTCTAGAATCTCTAATAGAGCAGGAAATGTGAGTGTGCTCAGAACAAATGAACTGTGTTTCTGAAACATTCGCACCATATCTAGTTCAACTATGCTTCTGAAACTGATACAAACCAAGATCCTCTGACATCCAATGGTTTTCAGTGAAGAGCGTGAAACGTGTAAGATTCATGAATGATGTAGCTTCGTTTGAGTTGAAAATTGACTGCGTTCACCTGAAATGAAATCTTGCTTCTAGGAAGACACAGAGCTTGGGATTCAACTCCATTTCTGAAGGGAAAAACAGAGCACAGATCTCTTCCATGGAACACACTCTGATTTAGAGAAAGAAGCACGCTCTTGCTTTCTAGAGTCTCTAATATAAGTGGAAAGGTGAGTGCGCTCAGAACAAAAGAAGTGTGTGTCCCACACATTCGGACCATATCTAGTTCAACTCTGCTTCTGAAACTGATACAAACCACTGGGCCTCTAACATCCAATGATTTTCAGTTAAGAGCCAGAAACAGGAGAGCTTCTCAAATGATGTAGCTTCGTTTGAGCTAAAAAGTGACTGCGTTTATCTGAAAAGAAGTCTTGGTTGTAGGAAGACACAGATACTGGGATTTATCTCCGTATCTGAAGCGAAACACACAGCACAGTTCTCATCCATGGAGCACACTCTGTTTTAGGGCAAGCAGCACACTCTTGCTTTCTAGAGTCTCTAATAGAGCAGGATGTGTAAGTGTGCTCAGAACAAATGAACTATGTTTCTGAAACATTCGCACCATATCTACTTCATCTCTTATTCTGAAACTGATACAAACCACAGGTCCTCTATCATCCAATGCTTTTCAGTTAAAAGCGAGAAAGGGGTGAGCTTTGTGAAAGATGTAGCTTCATTTGAGCTGAAAAGTGACTGAGTTTACCTGAAAGGAAGTCTTGTTGTAGGAAGACACAGAACCTACCATTTAACTTCATTTATGAAGGGAAACACACAGCACAGTTCTCATCAATGGAACACACTCTGCTTTAGAGAAAGAAGGACGCTCTTCCTTTCTAGATTCTCTAATACAGCAGGCAACATGAGTGTGCTCATAACAAAGGAACTGTGTTTCCTACATATGCGCACCATATCGAGTTCAACTCTGCTTCTGAAACTGATAAAACCACAGGTCCTCCAACATCCAATGCTTTGCAGTTAAGAGCGAGAAACGTGTGAGCTTCATGAACGATGTAGCTTCCTTTGAGCTGAAAAGTGACTGCATTTAAGTGAAACAAAGTCTTGATTGTAGGAAGACACAGAGGCAGTGATTTAACTCCATTTCTGAAGGGAAACACACAGCACAGTTCTCATTCATGAAACCTACTCTGCTTTAGAGCAATCAGCACGTAATTGCTTTCTAGATTCTCTAATACAGCAGGAACCGTGAGTGTGCTCAGAACAAAAGAACGGAGTTTCCTATACTTGCAGACCATATCTAGTTCAACTCTGCTTCTGAAACTGATACAAAGCACAGGTCCTCTAACATCCAATGCTTTTCAATTAAGAGCGAGAAACATGTGAACTTCGTGAGGGATGTAGCTTCATTTGAGCTGAAAAGTGACTGCATTTACGAGAAACGAAGTCTTGCTTGTAGGAAGACACAGAACCTACGATTTAACTTCATTTATGAACTGAAAGACACAGCACAGTTCTCATCCATGGAACACACTCTGCTTTAGAGAAAGAAGCATGCTCTTGCTTTCTAGATTCTCTAATATATGAGGAAATGTGAGTGTGCTAAGAACAAAAGAAGTGTGTGTCCTACTCATTCGGATCATATCAAGTTCAACTCTGCTTCTGAAACTGATCCAAACCACTTGCCCTCTAACATCCAATGATTTTCATTTAAGAGCCAGAAACAGGTGAGCTTCTTGAATGATGTAGCTTCCTTTGAGCTAAAAAGTGACTGCGTTTACCTGAAAAGAAGTCTTGCTTGTAGGAAGACACAGATACTGGGATTTATCTCCGTATCTGAAGCGAAACACACAGCACAGTTCTCATCCATGGAGCAAACTCTGCTTTAGGGAAAGAAGCACGCTCTTGCTTTCTAGAGTCTCTAATAGAGCAGGAAATGTAAGTGTGCTCAGAACAAATGAACTGTGTTTTCGCAACATTCGCACCATATCTATTTCAACTCTAATTCTGAAACTGGTACAAACCACAGGTCCTCTATCATAAATGCTTGTCAGTTAGGAGCGAGAAAGGGGTGAGCTTCGTGAAAGAAGTAGCTTCGTTTGAGCTGAAAAGTGACTGAGTTTACCGGAAATGAAGTCTTGCCTGAAGGAAGACACTGAGCCTGGGATTTAACTCCATTTCTGAAGGAAAACACACAGGACAGTTCTCATCCATGGAACACACTCTGCTTTAGAGCAAGAAGCACTCTCTTGCTTTCTAGAGTCTGTAATAGAGCTGGAAACGTGAGTGTGCTAAGAACAAATGAAGTGTGTGTCCTACATATGCGCACCATATCTAGTTCAACTCTGGTTCTGAAACTGATACAAACCACAGGTCCTCTATCATTCAATGCCTTTCGGTTAAGATCCAGAAACGTGTGAGCTCTGTGAACAATGTTGCTTCGTTTGAGCTGAAAATTGACTGTGTTTACTTGAAACGAAGTCTTGCTTGTAGGAAGACACAGAGCCTGGGATTTAACTCCATCTTTTTATGGAAACACACAGCACAGTCCTCATCTATGGAACACACACTGCTTTAGAGCAAGAAGCACGCTCTTGCTTTCTAGAGTCTCTAAAATAGGAGGAAACGTGAGTGTGCTAAGAACAAAAGAAGTGTGTTTCCTACACATTCAGACCATATCTAGTTCAACTCTACTTCTGAAAGAGATAAAAACCACAGGTTCTCTAACATCCAATGTTTTTCAGTTAAGAGCGTGAAACGTGTGAGCTTAGTGAACAATGTAGCTTTGTTTGAGCTGAAAAGTGACTGGGTTTACCTGAAACGAAGTCTTCCTTGTAGGAGACACAGAGGCAGTCATTTAACTCCATTTCTGATGGGAAACACACAGCACAGTTCTCATCCATGGAACACACTCTGCTTTAGATCAAGAAGCATGCTCTTGCTTTCCAGAGTCTCTAATATAGGAGGAAATGTGAGTGTGCTAAGAACTAAAGAAGTGTGTGTCCTACACATTTGGACCATATCTAGTTCATCTCTGCTTCTGAAACTGACACAAAGCCCAGGGCCTCTAACATCCAATGATTTTCAGTTAAGAGCCAGAAACTGGTGAGCTTCTTGAATTATGTAACTTTGTTGAGCTGAAAAGTGACTGCATTTACCTGAAAAGAAGTCTTGCTTGTAGGAAGACACAGAGACTGGGATTAATCTCCATTTCTGAAGGGACACACAGCACAGTTCTCATTCATGAAACATACTGTGATTTAGAGAAGCAGCATGCTCTTGCTTTCCAGAATCTCTAATACAGGAGGAAACATGAGTGTGCCAAGAACAAAAGAAGTGTGTCTCCTACACATTTGGACCATATCTAGTTCAACTCTGCTTCTGAAAGTGATACAAACCACAGATCCTCTGACATCCAATGGTTTTCAGTGAAGAGCGAGAAACGTGTGAGCTTCGTGAATGATGTAGCTTCGTTTGAGCTGAAAATTGACTGCGTTTACCTGAAACGAAGTCTTGCTTGTAGGAAGACACAGAGCCTGGGATTCAACTCCATTTCTGAAAGGAAACAGAGCACAGATCTCGTCAATGGAACACACTCTGCTTTAGAGCAAGAAGCATGCTCTTGCTTTCTAGAGTTTCTAATACAGCAGGACACGTGAGTGTGCTCAGAACAAAAGAACTGTGTTTCCTACACATGCGCAATATATCTAGTTCAACTCTGCTTCTGAAACTGATACAAACCACAGGTCCTCTATCATCCAATGCCTTTCAGTTAAGAATCAGAAACTTGTGAGCTTCCTGAACGATGTAGCTTCATTTGAGCTGAAAATTGACTGCGATTACCTGAAACGAAGTCTTGCTTGTAGGAAGACATAGAGCCTGGGATTGAACTCCATTTTTTTATGGTAACACACAGCACAGTTCTCAACAATGGAACACACTCTGCTTTAGAGCAAGAAACACGCTCTTGATTTCCAGAGTCTCTAGAACAGCTGGCAACGTGAGTGTGCTCAGAACAAAAGAACTGTGTTTCCTACACATGCGCAATATATCTAGTTCAACTCTGCTTCTGAAACTGATACAAACCACAGGTCCTCCAACATCCAATGCTTTGCAGTTAAGAGCGAGAAACGTGTGAGCTTCATGAACGATGTAGCTTCGTTTGAGCTGAAAAGTGACTGGGTTTACCAGAACTGAGTCTTGCTTGTAGGAAGACACAGAACCTGGGATTTAACTTCATTTCTGAAGGGAAATACAGCACAGTTCTCATCCATGGAATACACTCTGCTTTAGACAAAGAAGCACGCCCTTCCTTTCTAGAGTCTCTAATACAGCAGGAAACCTGAGTGTGCTCATAAAAAAGGAACTGTGTTTCCTACATATGCGGACCATATCGAGTTCAACTCTGCTTCTGAAACTGATACAAACCACAGGTCCTCCAACATCCAATGCTTTGCAGTTAAGAGCGAGAAACGTGTGAGCTTCGTGAACGATATAGCTTCCTTTCAGCTGAAAAGTGACTGCGTTTACCTGAACTGAGTCTTGCGTGTAGGAAGATACAGAGACTGGGATTTAATTCCATTTTTGAAGGGAAACACAGAGCACAGTTCTCATCCATGAAACACACTCTGCTTTAGAGCAAGAAGCACGCTCTTGTTTTCTAGATTCACTAAGTCAGCAGGCAACGTGAGTGTGCTCAGAACAAAAGAACTGTGTGTCCTACACATACAGACCATATCTAGGTCAAAACTCTGATTCTGAAAGTGATACAAACCACAGGTCCTCTAACATCCTATGCTTTTCAATTAAGAGCCAGAAACAGGTGAGCTTCTTGAATGATGTAGCTTCCTTTGAGCTAAAAATTGAGTGCATTTACCTGAAAAGAAGTCTTGCTTGTAGGAAGACACAGATACTGGGATTTATTTCCATATCTGAAGCGAAACACACAGCACAGTTCTCATCCATGGAGCACACTCTGCTTTAGGGAAAGAAGCATGCTCTTGCTTTCTAGAGTCTCTAATAGAGCAGGAAAAGTAAGTGTGCTCAGAACAAATGAACTGTGTTTCCGAAACATTCGCACCATATCTAGTTCAACTCTTATTCTGAACCTGATACAAACCACAGGTCCTCTATCATAAATGCTTTTCAGTTAGGAGTGAGAAAGGGGTGAGCTTCGTGAAAGATGTAACTTCGTTTGACCTGAAAAGTGACTGAGTTTACCTGAAATGAAGTCTTGCCTGGAGGAAGACACTGAGCCTGGGATTTAACTCCATTTCTGAAGGAAAACACACAGGACAGTTCTCATCCATGGAAGACACTCTGCTTTAGAGCAAGAAGCACTCTCTTGCTTTCTAGAGTCTGTAATAGAGCTGGAAACGTGAGTGTGCTAAGAACAAATGAAGTGTGTGTTCTACATATGGGCACCATATCTAGTTCAACTCTGCTTCTGAAACTGATCCAAACCACATGTCCTCCAACATCCAATGCTTTGCAGTTAAGAGCGAGAAACATGTGAGCTTCGTGAACGATGTAGCTTCCTTTGAGATGAAAAGTGACTGCATTTACGTGAAACGAAGTCTTGCTTGTAGGAAGACACAGAGACAATGATTTAACTCCATTTCTTAAAGTCAACACATAGCACAGTTCTCATTCATGAAACTTACTCTGTTTTAGAGCAAGCAGCATGCTCTTGATTTCTAGAGTTTCTATTAGAGCAGGAAATGTGTGTGTGCTCAGAACAAATGAACTGTGTTTCCGAAACATTCGGACCTTATCTAGTTCAACTCTCCATCTGAAACTGATACAAACCACAGGTCCTCTATCATCCAATGCCTTTCAGTTAAGAACTAGAAACGTGTGAGCTTAGTGAACGTTGTAGCTTCGTTTGAGCTGAAAAGTGAATTCGTTTACGTGAAACGAAGTCTTGTTGTAGGAAGACACAGAGACTGGGATTTAATTCCATTTATGAAGGGTAACACACAGCACAGTTCTCATCCATGGAACACAATCTGCTATAGAGAGAGAAGCACGCTCTTGCTTTCTAGAATCTCTAATACAGCAGGAAACTTGTGTGTGCTCAGAACAAAAGAAGTGTGTGTCCTACTCATTCAGATCATATCAAGTTCAACTCTGCTTCTGAAACTGATCCAAACCACTTGCCCTCTAACATCCAATGATTTTCAGTTAAGAGCCAGAAACACGTGAGCTTCTTGAATGATGTAGCTTCGTTTGAGCTAAAAAGTGACTGCGTTTACCTGAAAAGAAGTCTTGCTTGTAGGAAGACATAGATACTGGGATTTATTTCCCTATCTGAAGCGAAACACAGAGCACAGTTCTCAACCATGGAGCACACTCTGCTTTAGGGAAAGAAGCATGCTCTTGCTTTCTAGAGTCTCTAATAGAGCAGGAAATGTAAGTGTGCTCAGAACAAATGAACTGTGTTTCTGAAACATTCGCACCATATCTAGTTCTACTCTTATTCTGAAACTGATACAAACCACAGGTCCTCTATCATAAATGCTTTTCAGTTAGGAGCGAGAAAGGGGTGAGCTTCGTGAAAGATGTAGCTTCGTTTGACCTGAAAAGTGACTGAGTTTACCTGAAATGAGGTCTTGCCTGGAGGAAGACACTGAGCCTGGGATTTAACTCCATTTCTCAAGCAAAACACACAGGACAGTTCTCATCCATGGAACACACTCTGCTTCAGAGCAAGAAGCACTCTCTTGCTTTCTAGAGTCTGTAATAGAGCTGGAAACGTGAGTGTGCTAAGAACAAATGAAGTGTGTGTCCTACATATGCGCACCATATCTAGTTCAACTCTGCTTCTGAAAGTGATACAAACCACAGGTCCTATATCAACCAATGCCTTTCGGTTAAGAACAAGAAACGTGTGAGCTTAGTGAACGATGTAGCTTCGTTTGAGCTGAAAAGTGACTGCGTTTACCTGAAACGAAGTGTTGCTTGTAGGAAGACACAGAACCTACGATTTAACTTCATTTATGAAGGGAAACACACAGCACAGTTCTCATCCATGGAACACACTCTGCTTTAGAGAAAGAAGCACGCTCTTCCTTTCTAGATTCTCTAATACAGCAGGCAACGTGAGTGTGCTCATAACAAAGGAACTGTGTTTCCTACATATGCGGACCATATCGAGTTCAACTCTGCTTCTGAAACTGATACAAACCACAGGACCTCCAACATCCAATGCTTTGCAGTTAAGAGCGAGAAATGTGTGAGCTTCGTGAACGATGTAGCTTCGTTTGAGCTGAAAAGTGACTGCATTTACCAGAACTGAGTCTTGCTTGTAGGAAGACACAGAACCTGGGATTTAACTTCGTTTCTGAAGGGAAACACACAGCACAGTTCTCATCCATGGAACACAACCTGATTTAGAGAAAGAAGCACTCTCTTGCTTTCTAGAGTCTTTAATACAGCAGGACACCTGAGAGTGCTCAGAACAAAAGAACTGTGTTTCCTACACATGCTGTCCATATCTAGTTCAAATCTGCTTCTGAAACTGATACAAACCACATGTCCTCCAACATCCAATGCTTTGCAGTTAAGAGCGAGAAACATGTGAGCTTCGTGAACGATGTAGCTTCCTTTGAGCTGAAAAGTGACTGCATTTACCTGAAAAGAAGTCTTGCTTGTAGGAAGACACAGATACTGGGATTTATCTCCGTATCTGAAGCGAAACACACAGCACAGTTATCATTCATGGAACACACTCTGCTTTAGAGCAAGAAGCACGCTCTTGTTTTCTAGATTCACTAATTCAGCAGGCAACGTGAGTGTGCTCAGAACAAAAGAACTGTGTTTCCTACATATGCGGACCATATCGAGTTCAACTCTGCTTCTGAAACTGATACAAACCAAATGTCCTCCAACATCCAATGCTTTGCAGTTAAGAGCGAGAAACATGTGAGCTTCGTGAATGATGTAGCTTCCTTTGAGCTGAAAAATGCGTGCATTTATGTGGAACGAAGTCTTGCTTGTAGGAAGACACTGAGCCTGGGATTTAACTCCATTTCTGAAGGGAAACACACAGCAAAGTTCTCATTCATGAAACCTAATATGCTTGAGAGCAATCAGCTCGCTCTTGCTTTCTAGATTCTCTAATACAGCAGGAACCCTGAGTGTGCTCAGAACAAAAGAACTGTGTGTCCTACACATAAGGACCATATCTAGGTCAAAACTCTGATTCTGAAAGTGATACAAACTACAGGTCCTCTAACATCCTATGCTTTTCAATTAAGAGCGAGAAACATGTGAGCTTCGTGGACAATGTAGCTTTGTTTGAGCTGAAAAGTGACTGCGTTTACCTGAAAAAAAGTTTTGCTTGTAGGAAGACACAGAACCTGGGATTTAACTTCATTTCTATAGGGAAATATAGCACAGTTCTCATCCATGGAACACACTCTGCTTTAGAGAAAGAAGCACGCTCTTCCTTTCTAGAATCTCTAATACAGCAGGAAACCTGAGTGTGCTCATAACAAAGGAACTGTGTATCCTACATATGCGGACCATATCGAGTTCAACTCTGCTTCTGAAACTGATACAAACCACAGGTCCTCCAACATCCAATGCTTTGCAGTTAAGAGCGAGAAACATGTGAGCTTCGTGAACAATGTAGCTTCGTTTGAGCTGAAAAGTGACTGAGTTTACCTGAACTGAGTCTTGCTTGTAGGAAGATACAGAGACTGGGATTTAATTCCATTTTTAAAGGAAACACAGAACTCAGTTCTCATCCATGAAACACACTCTGCTTTAGAGCAAGAAGCATGCTCTTGTTTTCTAGATTCACTAATTAGCAGGAAACGTGAGTGTGCTCAGAACAAAAGAACTGTGTCTCCTACACATACAGAACATATCTAGGTCAAAACTCTGATTCTGAAGGCGATACAAACCACAGGTCCTCTAACATCCTTTGCTTTTCAATTAAGAGCGAGAAATATGTGAGCTTCATGAACAATGTATGTTCGTTTGAGCTAATAGTGACTGCGTTTACCTGAAAAGAAGTCTTGCTTGTAGGATGACACAGAACCTGGGATTTAACTTCATTTCTGAAGGGAAATACAGCACAGTTCTCATCCATGGAACAGACTCTGATTTAGAGAAAGAAGAACGCTCTTGCTTTCTAGATTCTCTAATAGAGCAGCAAATGAGAGTGTGCTCAGGACAAAAGCACTGTGTTTCCTAACATGGAGACCATGTCTAGTTCAACTCTGCTTCTGATATTGATACAAACCACAGGTCCTCTATCATAGAATGCCTTTCAGTTAAGAACCAGAAACTTGTGAGCTTCGTGAACGATGTAGCTTCGTTTGACCTGAAAAGTGACTGCATTTACGTGAAACGAAGTCTTGCTTGTAGGTAGACACAGAGCCTGGGATTTAACTACACTTTTTAGGGAAACACACAGCACACATCTGATCCATGGAAGACACTCTGCTTTAGAGCAAGCAGCACGCTCTTGCTTTCTAGAGTCTCTAATATATGAGGAAACGTATTTGTGCTCAGAACAAAAGAATAGTGTTTCCTACACCTGCGGAACATATCTAGTTCAACTCTGCTTTTGAAACTGATACAAACCACAGGTTCTCCAAAATCCAATGCTTTGCAGTTAAGAGCGAGAAACGTGTGAGCCTCGTGAAAGATGCAGCTTCCTTTGAGCTGAAAAGATTGTGCGTTTACTTGAAAAGAATTCTTGCTTGTTGGAAGACAGAAAGACTGGGATTTAGCTCCATTTGTTAAAGAAAACACACAGCACAGTTCTCATTCATGAAACATACTCTGTTTTAGAGCAAGCCGCATGCTCTTGCTTTCTAGAGTCTCTAATAGAGCAGGAAATGTGAGTGTGCTCAGAACAAATGAACTGTGTTTCCCAAACATTCGGACCGTTTCTAGTTCAACTCTGCTTCTGAGACTGCTACAAACCACAGGTCCTCTATCATCCAATGCCTTTCAGTTAAGAACTAGAAATGTGATGTTAGTGAACGATGTAGCTTCTTTGGGCTGAAAAGTGAATGCGTTTACGTGAAACAAAGTCTTGCTTGTAGGAAGACACAGATACTGGGATTTAACTCCATTTCTGAAGGGAAACACGCAGCACAGTTCTCATCCAGGGAACACAATCTGCTATAGAGGAAGAAGCACGCTCTTGCTTTCTAGAGTCTCTAGTATAGGAAAGAAATGTGAGTGTGCTAAGAACAAAAGAAGTGTGTGTCCTCCACATTAGGACCATATCTAGTTCAACTCTGCTTCTGAAACTGACACAAACCAAAGGGCCTCTAACAACCTATGATTTTCAGTTAAGAGCCAGAAACGTGTGGCTTTGTGAATGATGTAGCTTCGTTTGAGCTGAAAAGTGACTGTGTTTATTGAAATGAAGTCTTGATTGTAGGAAGACACAGAGCGTGGGATTTAACTCCCTTTCTTAAGGGAAACACACAGCACAGTTCTCATCCAAGGAAAACACTCTGCTTTAGAGCAAGAACCACGCTCTTGCTTTCTAGAGTGTCTAATACAGCAGGCAACATGAGTGTGCTCAGAACAAAAGAACTGTGTTTCCTACACATGAGGACCATATCTAGATCAACTCTGCTTCTGAGACTGCTACAATCCACAGGTACTCTATCATCCAATGCATTTCAGTTAAGAACCAGAAACGTGTGAGCTTCGTGAACGATGTAGCTTAGTTTGGGCTGAAAAGTGACTGCATTTACCTGAAAAGATGTCTTGCTTGTAGGAATACACAGAGCCTGGGATTTAACTCCATTTTTTTTAGCGAAACACACACCACAGTTCTCTTCCATGGAACGCACTCTGCTTTAGAGAAAGCAGCACGTTTTTGCTTAATAAAACCCTAATATAGCAGGAAATGTGTGTTTGCTCAGAACAAAAGAACTGTTTTTCCTACACATTCGGACCATATCTAGTTCAACTCTGCTTCTGAAACTGATACAAACCACAGGTCCTTAACATCCAATTTTTTTCATTTAAGAGCCAGAAAAGTGTGAGCTTCATGAATGATGTAGTTTTGTTTAGCTAAAATTTACTGCGTTTACATGAAACGAAGTCTTGCCTGTAGGAAGACACAGAGCCTGGGATTCAACTCCATTTCTGAAGGGAAACACACAGCACAGTTCTCATCCATGAAACACACTCTGCTTTAGAGCAAGAAGCTTGCTCTTGGTTTCTAGATTCTCTAATATAGCAGGGAACGTGAGTGTGCTCAGAGCAAAAGAACGGTATTTCTTCCACTTGAGGACCATATATAGATCAACTCTGCTTCTGAAAGTGGTAAAAACCACAGGTACTGTATCATTCAATGCCTTTCAGTTAAGAACCAGAAACTTGTGAGCTTCGTGAACGATGGAGCTTTGTTCGAGCTGAAAGTTAACTTCCTTTACCTGAAATGATTCTTCCTTGTAGGAAGACACAGAGACTGGGATTTAATTCCATTATTGGAGAAACACACAGCACAGTTCTCATCCATGAAACACTCCGCTTTAGAGCAAGAAGTACTCTCTTGCTTTCTAGAGTCTCAAATATAGGGGGAAACTTGAGTTTCCTCAGAAAAAAGAACTGTGTTTCCTACACACAGACCATATCTAGTTCAATTCTGCTTCTGAAACTGATGCAAACCACACATCCTCTAATATCCAATGCTTTTCAGTTAAGAGGGAGAAACGTGTGAGCTTCGTGAACAATGTAGCCTCGTTTGACTGAAAAGTGACTGTGTTAACCTGAAACGATGTCTTGCTTGTAGGAAGACACAGAGCCTGAGATTTAACGTCATTTCTGAAGGGAAACACGCAGCACAGTTCTCATCCATGGAACACACTCTGCTTTACAGCAAGAATCACGCTCTTGCTTTCTACAGTCTCTAATACAGCAGGAAATGTGAATGTGCTCAGAACAATCCACCTGTGTTTCCTACATATGCAGACCATATCTAGTTCAACTCTGCTTCTGAAACTGGTACAAACCACAGGTACTGTATCATCCAATGCCTTTCAGTTAAGAACCAGAAACGTGTGAGCTTCGTGAACGATGAAGATTCGTTTGAGCTGAAAGTTTAAGTTCTTTACCTGAAAGGAGTCTTGCTTGTAGGAAGACACAGAGACTGGGATTTAATTCCATTTCTGAAGGGAACCACAGAGCACAGTACTCAGCCATGAAACACACTCTGCATTAGAGCAACAAGCACGCTGTTGTTTTCAAGATTCTCTAATACAGCAGGCAACCTGAGTGTGCTCAGTAAAAAGAATGGTGTTTCCTATACATGCGGATCATATCTAGTTCAACTCTGCTTTTGAAACTTGTACAACTCAAAGGTCCTCTAGCATCCAATTTTTTTCAGTTAAGAGCCTGAAACGTGTGAGCTTCATAAACGATGTGGCTTCCTTTGAGATGAAAATTGACTGCGTTGACATGAAACGAAGTCTTGCTTGTAAGAAGACACAGAGCCTGGGATTTAACTTCATTTCTGAAGGGAAACACTCAGCACAGTTCTCATCCATTGAAGACTCTCTGCTTTAGAGAAGGAATCACGCTCTTGCTTTCTAGAGTCTCTAATAAGGCGGGAAACGTGAGTGTGCTCAGAACAAAAGATCTGTGTTTCCTACACATGCGGACCATATCTAGTTCAACTCTGCTTCTGAAACTTATACAAACCGCTGGTCCTCTAACATCCAATGGTTTTCAGTTAAGAGCCAGAAATATGTGAGCTTCGTGAATGATGTAGCTTCGTTCGATCTGAAAAGTGACTATTTTTACCTGAAAAGAAGTCTTGCTTGTAGGAAGACACAGAGCCTGGGACTTAACTATTTTTTTAGGGAAACACACAGCACAGTTCTCATCCATGTAGCACACTCTGTTTTAGTGCAAGAAGCACGCACTTGCCTTCTAGATTCTCTAATATAGATGGAAATGTGAGTGCTCAGAACAAAATAACTGTGTTTCCTACACATGTGGACCATATCTGGTTCAACTCTGCTCCTGAAAGTGATACAAACCACAGGGCCTTACCATCCAATGCTTTTCAAGTAAGAGCAAGAAACATGTGAGCTTCGTGAACGATGTAGCTTCGTTTGAGATGTAAAGTGACTGCGTTTACCTGAAATGTAATCTTGGTTGTAGAAAGACACAGAGCCTGGGATTTAACTCCATTTTTTGGGGAAACACACAGCACAGTTCTCATTCATGAAAGACACTCTGCTTTAGAGCAAGAAGCACGCTCTTGCTTTCTACAGTCTCTAATGTGGGAGGAAACGTGTGTTTGCTCTGAATAAAAGAACTGTGTTTCCTACACACACAGACCATATCTAGTTCAACTCTGCTTCTGAAACTGATACAACCCACAGGTCCTCTAACATGCAATGCTTTTCCGTTATGAGCGAGAAACGTGTGACCTTGGTGAACGATATTGCTTCTTTTGAGCTGAAAGGTCAGTTCATTTACCTGAAAAGAAGTCTTGCTTGTAGGAAGACACAGACCCTGGGATTTAACTCCATATGTGAAGGGAAACACCCAGCACAGTTCTCCTCCCTGGAACACACTCTGCTTTAGCGCCAGAAACACGCTCTTGCTTTCTAGACTCTCTAATACAGCAGGAAAAGGGAGTGTGCTCAGAACAAAAGACCTGTGTTTCCTACACATACAGACCATATCTAGTTCAACTCTGCTTCTGGACCAGATACAAACCACACGGCCTATAACATCCAATGCTTTTCAGTTAAGAGCGAGAAACTTGTGAGCTTCGTGTATGATGTAGCTTCCTTTGACCTGAAAAGTGACTGTGTTTACCAGAAAATAAGTCTTGCTTGTAGGAAGATACAGAGCCTTGGATATCAATCCATTTCTGAAGGGAAACACACGTCACAGTTCTCATCAATGAATCATACCCTGCTTTAGAGCAAGAAGCATGCTCATGCATTCTAGAGTCTCTAAGACGGCAGGAAAATTGAGTGTGCTAAGAACAAAAGAACTGTGTGTCCTACATGTACGGACCATTTCTAGATCAACTCTGCTTCTGAAACTGATACAAACCACAGGTCCTCTAACATCCAATGCTTTTCAGTTAAGAGTGATTAACGTGTGAGATTCGTGAACGATTTTGCTTCATTTGAGCTGAAAAGTGACTGCGCATACCTGAATCGAAGTCTTGCTTCTAGGAAGACACAGAGACTGGGATTTAACTCCATTTCTGAAGGGAAACACGCAGGACAGTTCTCATCCATGGAACACACTCTGCTTTAGAGCAAGAAGCACGCTCTTGCTTTCTAGAGTCTCTAATACAGCAGGAAACGTGAGTGTGCTCAGAACAAAAGAACTGTGTGTCCTACACTTACGGACCATATCTAGTTCAACTCTGCTTCTGAAACTGATACCAACCACTAGTCCTCTAACATCCAATGCTTTTCGGTTAAGAGCCAGAAACAGGGCAGTTTTGTGGATGATGTAGCTTTGTTCGAGCTGAAAAGGGACGGAATTTACCTGAAACGATTTCAGGCATGTAGGAAGACAGAGGACATGGGATTTAACTCCATTTCTAAAGGAAACACATAAAACATTTCTCATCCATGGAACACACTCTGCTTTAGAGCAAGAAGCATGTTCATGCATTCTAGATTTTCTTATAGGGCAGGAAAAGGGAGTGTGCACCGAATAAAAGAACTGTGTTTCCTTCAGATACGGACCATATCTAGTTCAATTCTTCACTGAAACTAATACAAACCACAGGTCCTCTGTTATCCAATTCTTTTCAGTTAAGAGACAGATATGTGTTAGCTTACTGAACGATGTATCTTCCTTTGACCTGAAAAGTGACTGTGTTTACCAGAAAAGAAGTCTTGCTTGTAGGAAGATACAGACCCTGGGATTTCACTCCATTTCTGAAGGGAAACACAAAGCACAGTTCTCATCAATGAATCATACTCTGCTTTAGAGAAAGAAGCATGCTTATGCAATCTAGAGTCTCTAAGACGGCAAGAAACATGAGTGTGCTAAGAACAAAAGAACTGTGCGTCCTACACTTACAGATCATGTCTAGGTAAACTCTGCTCCTGAAACTGATAAAAACCACAGGTCCTCTAACATCCAATGCTTTTCAGTTAAGAGTGATTATCATGAACGATTTAGCTTCCTTTGAACAGAAAAGTGACTGTGTTTACATGAAATGATGTCTGGCTTGTATGAAGACACAGAACCTGAGTTTTAACTCCATTTCTGAAGGGAAACATGCAGCACAGTTCTCTTCCATGGAACACACTCTGCTTTATAGCAAGAAGCATGCTCTTGCTTTCTAGAGTCTCTAATACAGCAGGAAACGTGAGTGTGCTCAGAACAAAGAACTGTGTTTCCTACACATGCAGAACATATCTAGTTCAACTCTTCACCTGAAACTGAAACAAACCACAGGTCCTCTAACATCCTATGCTTTTCAGGTAAGAGTGAGAAACGTGTGAGCTTCGTGAACAATGTAGATTCGTTTGACCTGAAAAGTGACTGTGTTTAGCAGAAAAGAAGTCTTGCTTGTAGGAAGATACAGAGACTGGGATTTCACTCCATTTCTGAAGGGGAACACACCACCCAGTTCTCATCAATGAAACTTACTCTGATTTAGATCAAGAAGAATGCTGATGCATTCTAGAGTCTCTAAGACGGCATGAAACGTGAGTGTGCTAAGAACAAAAGAACTGTGTGTTCTACACGTACTGACCATATCTAGGTCAACTCTGTTCCTGAAACTGGTACAAACCACAGGTCCTCTAACATCCAATGCTTTTCAGTTAAGAGTGATTAACGTGTGAGATTTTGAACGATTTAGCTTTGTTTGAGCTGAAAAGTGACTGTGTATACCTGAAACGAAGTCTTGCTTGTAGGAAGACACAGAGGATGGGATTTAACTCCATTTCTGAAGTGAAACACGCAGCACAGTTCTCATCCATGGAACACACTCTGCTTTAGAGCAAGAAGCATGCTCATGCATTCTAGATTCTCTAATAGGGCAGGAAAAGGGAGTGTGCTCCGAACAAATGAACTGAGTTTCCTTCAGATACGGACCATATCTAGTTCAATTCTTCTCTGAAACTGATACAAACCACAGGTCCTCTAATATCCAATTCTTTTCAGTTAAGAGAGAGAAATATATGAGCTTAGTGAACGATGTATCTTCTTTGACCTGAAAAGTAACTGTGTTTACCAGAAAAGAAGTCTTGCTTGTAGGAAGATACAGACCCAGGGATTCCACTCCATTTCCAAAGGGAAACACACCGCACAGTTCTCATCAATGTATCATACTCTACTTTGGAGGAAGAAGCATGCTCATACATTCTAGAGTCTCTAAGATGGCAGGAACGTGAGTGTGCTAAGAAAAAAAGAACAGTGTGTCCTACACCTACGGACCATATCTAGGTCAACTCTGCTCCTGAAACTGATACAAACCACAGGTCCTCTAACATCCAATGCCTTTCAGTTAAGAGTGATTAACGTTTGAGATTTGTGAATGATTTAGCTTCATTTGAGCTGAAAAGTGACTCTGTTTACCTGAAACGAAGTCTTGCTTGTAGGAAGACATAGAACCTGGGATTTAACTCCATTTCTAAAGGGACACACGCAGCACAGTTCTCATCCATGGAACACACTCTGCTTTAGCGCAAGAAGCACACTCTTGCTTTCTATAGTCTCTATTACATCAGGAAACGTGAGTGTGCTCAGAACAAATGAACTGTGTTTCCTACACATGCAGACCATATCTAGTTCAACTCTGCTACTGAAACTGATACAAACCACTGGTCCTCTAACATCCAATGCTTTTCGGTTAAGAGCCAGAAACAGGGGAGTTTCGTGGATGCTGTAGCTTCGTTGGAGCTGAAAAGGGACTGCATTTACCTGAAACGATTTCTTGCTTGTAGGAAGACAAAGAACCTGGGATTTTACTCCATTTCTAAAGGAAACGCACAAAACATTTGTCATCCATGGAACACACTCTGCTTTAGAGCAAGAAGCATGCTCATGCATTCTAGATTCTCTAATACAGCAGGAAAAGGGAGTATGCACCGAACAAAAGAACTGTGTTTCCTTCAGATACCGACCTTATCTAGTTAAATTCTTCTCTGAAACTGATACAAACCACAGGTCCTCTAATATCCAATTCTTTTCAGTTAAGAGAGAGAAAAGTGTGAGCTTAGTGAACGATGTATCTTCGTTTGACCTGAAAAGTGACTGTGTTTACCAGAAAAGAAGTCTTGCTTGTAGGAAGATACAGACCCTGGGATTTCACTCCATTTCCAAAGGGAAACATACCGCACAGTTCTCATCAATGTATCATACTCTACGTTGGAGCAAGAAGCATGCTCATACATTCTAGAGTCTCTAAGATGGCAGGAACGTGAGTGTGCTAAGAACAAAAGAACAGTGTGTCCTACACCTACGGATCATATCTAGGTCAACTCTGCTCCTGAAACTGATAGAAACCACAGGTCCTCTAACATCCAATGCCTTTCAGTTAAGAGTGATTAACGTTTGAGATTCGTGAATGATTTAGCTTCATTTGAGCTGAAAAGTGACTGTGTTTACCTGAAACGAAGTCTTGCTTGTAGGAAGACACAGAACCTGGGATTTAACTCCATTTCTAAAGGGAAAACCGCAGCACAGTGCTCATCCATGGAACACACTGTGCTTTAGAGCAAGAAGCACACTCTTGCTTTCTAGAGTCTCTATTACATCAGGAAACGTGAGTGTGCTCAGAACAAATGAACTGTGTTTCCTACACATGCAGACCATATCTAGTTCAACTCTGCTTCTGAAACTGATACAAACCACTGGTCCTCTAACATCCAATGCTTTTCGGTTAAGAGCCAGAAACAGGGGAGTTTCCTGGATGATGTTGCTTCGTTGGAGCTGAAAAGGGACTGCATTTACCTGAAACGATTTCTTGCTTGTAGGAAGACACATAACCTGGGATTTAACTCCATTTCTAAGGCAACACACAAAACATTTCTCATCCATGGAACACACTCTGCTTTAGAGCAATAAGCATGCTCATGCATTCTAGATTCTCTAATAGGGTAGGAATCGTGAGTGTGCTCAGAACAAAAGAACTGTGTTTCCTACACATGCAGACCATATCTAGTTCAAGTATTCACCTGAAACTGAAACAAACCACAGGTCCGCTAACATCCAATGCTTTTCAGGTAAGAGTGAGAAACACGTGAGCTTCATGAACGACATAGCTTCGTTTGACCTGAAAAGTGACCCTGTTTACCTGAAACGAATATTGCTTGTAGGAAAACCCAGAACCTGGGATTTAACTCCATTTCTGAAGGGAAACACGCAGCACAGTTCTCATCCATGGAACACACTCTGCTTTAGAGCAAGAATCAAGCTCTTGCTTTCTAGAGTCTCTCATACAGCAGGAAACATGAGTGTGCTCAGAACAAAAGAACTGTGTGTCCTACACATACGGACCATATCTAGATCAACTCTGCTTCTGAAACTGATACAAACCACTGGTCCTCTAACATCCAAAGCTTTTCGGTTAAGAGCCAGAAACAGGGGAGTTTCATGGATGATGTAGCTTCGTTCGAGCTGAATAGGGACTGCATTTACCTGAAACGATTTCTTGCTTGTAGGAAGACACAGAACCTGGGATTTAACTCCATTTCTAAAGGAAACACACAAAACATTTCTCATCCATGGAACACACTCTGCTTTAGAGCAATAAGCATGCTCATGCATTCTAGATTCTCTAATAGGGTAGGAATCGGTTGTGTGCTCAGAACAAAAGAACTGTGTTTCCTACACATGCAGACCATATCTAGTTCAAGTATTCACCTGAAACTGAAACAAACCACAGGTCCTCTAACATCCAATGCTTTTCAGGTAAGAGTGAGAAACATGTGAGCTTCATGAACGACATAGCTTCGTTTGACCTGAAAAGTGACCCTGTTTACCTGAAACGAAGTATTGCTTGTAGGAAAACCCAGAACCTGGGATTTAACTCCATTTCTGAAGGGAAACACGCAGCACAGTTCTCATCCATGGAACACACTCTGCTTTAGAGCAAGAAGCAAGCTCTTGCGTTCTAGAGTCTCTCATACAGCAGGAAACATGAGTGTGCTCAGAACAAAAGAACTGTGTGTCCTACACATACGGACCATATCTAGATCAACTCTGCTTCTGAAACTGATACAAACCACTGGTCCTCTAACATCCAATGCTTTTCAGTTAAGAGCCAGAAACAGGGGAGTTTCATGGATGATGTAGCTTCGTTCGTGCTGAAAAGGGACTGCATTTACCTGAAACGATTTCTTGCTTGTAGGAAGACACAGAACCTGGGATTTAACTCCATTTCTAAGGAAACACACAAAACATTTCTCATCCATGGAACACACTCTGCTTTAGAGCAAGAAGCATGCTCATGCATTCTAGATTCTCTAATACAGCAGGAAAAGGGAGTGTGCACCGAACAAAAGAACTGTGTTTCCTTCAGATACGGACCATATCTAGTTCAATTCCTCTCTGAAACTGATACAAAACACAGGTCCTCTAATATACAATTCTTTTCAGTTAAGAGAGAGAAAAGTGTGAGCTTAGTGAACGATGTATCTTCGTTTGACCTGAAAAGTGACTGTGTTTACCAGAAAAGAAGTATTGCTTGTAGGAAGATACAGACCCTGGGATTTCACTCCATTTCTGAAGGGAAACACACCGCACAGTTCTCATCAATGAAACTTCCTCTGCTTTAGAGCAAGAAGCATGCTCATTCCTTCTAGATTCTCTAAGATGTCAAGAAACATGAGTGTGCTAAAAACTAAAGAACGGTGAGTCCTACATGTACGGACCATATCTAGTTCAACTCTGCTTCTGAAACTGATACAAACCACTGGTCCTCTAACATCCAATGCTTTTCGGTTAAGAGCCAGAAACAGGGGAGCTTGGTGGATGATGTAGCTTCGTTCGAGCTGAAAAGGGACTACATTTACCTGAAATGATTTCTTGCTTTTAGGAAGACACAGAACCTGGGATTTAACCCCATTTCTAAAGGAAACACACAAAACATTTGTCATCCATGTAACACATTAGGCTTTAGAGCAAGAAGCATGCTCATGCATTCTAGATTCTCTAATACAGCAGGAAAAGGGAGTGTGCACCGAACAAAAGAACTGTGTTTCCTTCAGATATGGACCATATCTAGTTCAATTCTTCTCTGAAACTGATACAAACCACAGGTCCTCTAATATCCAATTCTTTTCAGTTAAGAGAGAGAAAAGTGTGAGCTTAGTGAACGATGTATCTTCGTTTGACCTGAAAAGTGACTGTGTTTACCAGAAAAGAAGTCTTGCTTGTAGGAAGATACAGACCCTGGGATTTCACTCCATTTCCGAAGGGAAACACACAGCACAGTTCTCATCAATGAATCATATTCTGCTTTAGAGAAAGAAGCATGCTCATGCACTCTAGATTCTCTATGATGTCAAGAAACATTAGTGTGCTAAGAACAAAAGAACGGTGAGTCCTACACGTACAGAAAATGTCTAGGTCAACTCTGCTCCTGAAACTGATAGAAACCACAGGTCGTCTAACATCTAATGTTTTTCATTTAAGAGTTATTATTGTGAACGCTTTAGCTTCGTTTGAACTGAAAAGTGACATTGTTTACATGATACGAAGTCTTGCTTGTAGGAAGACACCGAACCTGGGATTTAACTCCATTTCTGAAGGGAAACATGCAGCACAGTTCTCATCAATGAAACTTCCTCTGCTTTAGAGCAAGAAGCATGCTCATGCATTCTAGATTCTCTAATACAGAAGGAAAAGGGAGTGTGCACCGAACAAAAGAACTGTGTTTCCTTCAGATACGGACCATATCTAGTTCAAATCTTCTCTGAAACTGATACACACCACAGGTCCTCTAACATCTAATGCTTTTCAGTTAAGAGTGATTATTGTTAACGATTTACCTTCGTTTGAACTGAAAAGTGACTGTGTTTACATGAAAAGAAGTCTTGCTTGTAGGAAGACAGAGAACCTGGGATTTCATTCCATTACTGAAGGGAAACACGCAGCCCAGTTCTCTTCCATGGAACACACTCTGCTTTAGAGCAAGAAGCATGCTCTTGCTTTCTAGAGTCTCTAATACAGCAGGAAACGTGAGTATGCTCAGAACAAAAGAACTGTGTTTCCTACACATGCAGACCATATCTAGTTCAACTATTCACCTGAAACTGAAACAAACCACAGGTCCTCTAACATCCAATGCTTTTCAGGTAAGAGTGAGAAACGTGTGAGCTTCGTGAACGATGTAGCTTTGTTTGACCTGAAAATTGACTGTGTTTACCAGAAAAGAAGTCTTGCTTGTAGGAAGATACAGAGCCTGGGATTTCACCCCATTTCTGAAGGGAAACACACCGCAATGTTCTCATCAATGAAACTTACTCTGCTTTAGAGCAAGAAGTATGCTCATGCATTATAGATTCTCTAAGACGGCAGGAAACCTGAGTGTGCTAAGAACAAAAGAACTGTGCATCCTACACGTAGGGACCATGTCTAGGTCAACTCTGCTCCTGAAACT
This sequence comes from Onychomys leucogaster, assembly GCA_949786385.1. Classification (NCBI taxonomy): domain Eukaryota; kingdom Metazoa; phylum Chordata; class Mammalia; order Rodentia; family Cricetidae; genus Onychomys; species Onychomys leucogaster. The sequence goes on along the minus strand of CATKUP010000037.1, from coordinate 1,103,594 downwards.
GATAGAAACCACAGGTCATCTAACATCCAATGTTTTTCAGTTAAGAGTTATTATCGTGAACGATTTAGCTTCGTTAGAACTGAAAAGTGACTTTGTTTACATGATACGAAGTCTTGCTTGTAGGAAGACACAGAACCTGGGATTTCACTCCATTTCTGAAGGGAAACCAACAGCACAGTTCTCATCCATGGAACACACTCTGCTTTAGAGCAAGAAGCACGCTCTTGGTTTCTAGAGTCTCTAATACAGCAGGAAACGTGAGTGTGCTCAGAACAAAAGAACTGTGTTTCCTACACATGCAGACCATATCTAGTTGAACTCTTCATCTGAAACTGAAACAAACCACAGGTCCTCTAACATCCAATGCTTTTCAGGTAAGAGTGAGAAACGTGTGAGCTTCATGAATGATGTAGCTTCGTTTGACATGAAAAGCAACTGTGTTTACCAGAAAAGTAGTCCTGCTTGTAGGAAGATACCGAACCTGGGATTTCACTCCATTTCTGAAGGGAAACACATCGCATAGTTCTCATCAATGAAACTTACTCTACTGTAGAGCAAAGGGCATGCTCATGCATTGTAGAGTCTCTAAGACGGCAGGAAACGTGAGTGTACTAAGAACAAAAGAACTGTGTGTCCTACATTTACGGACCATATCTAGGTCAACTCTGCTCCTGAAACTGATACAAACCACAGGTCCTCTAACATCCAATGCTTTTCAGGTAAGAGTGAGAAACATGTGAGCTTCGTGAACGATGTAGCTTTGTTTGACCTGAAAATTGACTGTGTTTACCAGAAAAGAAGTCTTGCTTGTAGGAAGATACAGAGCCTGGGATTTCACTCCATTTCTGAAGGGAAACACACCGCAAAGTTCTCATCAATGAAACTTACTCTGCTTTAGAGCAAGAAGTTTGCTCATGCATTATAGAGTCTCTAAGACGGCAGGAAACGTGACTGTGCTAAGATCAAAAAAAGTGTGTGTCCTACACGTACAGACCACATCTAGGTCAACTCTTCTCCTGAAACTGATACAAGCCACAGTTCCTCTAACGTCCAATTCTTTTCAGTTAAGAGTGATTTACGTGTGAGGTTCGCGAATGATGTAGCTTCGTTTGAGCTGAAAAGTGTCTGTGTTTACCTGAAATGAAGTCTTGCTTGTAGGAAGACACAGGACCTGGGATTTAACTCCATTTCTGAAGGGAAACAAGCAGCACAGTTCTCATCCATGGAACACACTCTGCTTTAGAGCAAGAAGCACACTCTTGCTTTCTAGAGTCTCTATTACAGCAGGAAACGTGAGTGTGCTCAGAACAAATGAACTGTGCTTCCAACACATGCAGACCATATCTAGTTCAACTCTGCTTCAGAAACTGATACAAACCACTGGTCCTCTAACATCCAATGCTTTTCAGTTAAGAGCCAGAAACAGGGGAGCTTTGTGGATGATGTAGCTTCATTCGAGCTGAAAAGGGACTGCATTTACCTGAAACGATATCTTGCTTGTAGGAAGACACAGGACATGGGATTTAACTCCATTTCTAAAGGAAACACACAAAACATTTCTTAACCATTGAATACACTCTGCTTTATAGCAAGACATACTCTTGCATTCTAGATTCTCTAATACAGCAGGAAAAGGGAGTGTGCACAAAACAAAAGAACTGCGTTTCCTTCAGATACGGACCATATCTAGTTCAACTCTTCTCTGAAACTGATACAAACCACAGGTCCTCTAATATCCAATTCTTTTCAGTTAAGAGAGAGAAACGTGTGAGCTTAGTGAACGATGTATCTTCGTTTAACCTGAAAAGTGACTGTGTTTACCAGAAAAGAAGTCTTGCTTGTAGGAAGATACAGACCCTGGGATTTCACTCCATTTCTGAAGGGAAACACACCGCAGAGTTCTCATCAATGAAACTTCCTCTGCTTTAGAGCAAGAAGTATGCTCATGCATTCTAGAGTCTCTAAGATGGCAAGAAACATGAGTGTGCTGAGAACAAAAGAACGGTGAGTCCTACACGTACAGAAAATGTCTAGGTCAACTCTGCTCCTGAAACTGATAGAAACCACAGGTCGTCTAACATCTAATGTTTTTCATTTAAGAGTTATTATTGTGAACGCTTTAGCTTCGTTTGAACTGAAAAGTGACATTGTTTACATGATACGAAGTCTTGCTTGTAGGAAGACACCGAACCTGGGATTTAACTCCATTTCTGAAGGGAAACATGCAGCACAGTTCTCATCAATGAAACTTCCTCTGCTTTAGAGCAAGAAGCATGCTCATGCATTCTAGATTCTCTAATACAGAAGGAAAAGGGAGTGTGCACCGAACAAAAGAACTGTGTTTCCTTCAGATACGGACCATATCTAGTTCAATTCTTCTCTGAAACTGATACACACCACAGGTCCTCTAACATCCAATGCTTTTCAGTTGAGAGTGATTATTGTTAACGATTTAGCTTCGTTTGAACTGAAAAGTGACTGTGTTTACATGAAAAGAAGTCTTGCTTGTAGGAAGACAGAGAACCTGGGATTTCATTCCATTACTGAAGGGAAACACGCAGCCCAGTTCTCTTCCATGGAACACACTCTGCTTTAGAGCAAGAAGCATGCTCTTGCTTTCTAGAGTCTCTAATACAGCAGGAAACGTGAGTGTGCTCAGAACAAAAGAACTGTGTTTCCTACACATGCAGACCATATCTAGTTCAACTATTCACCTGAAACTGAAACAAACCACAGGTCCTCTAACATCCAATGCTTTTCAGGTAAGAGTGAGAAACGTGTGAGCTTCGTGAACGATGTAGCTTTGTTTGACCTGAAAATTGACTGTGTTTACCAGAAAAGAAGTCTTGCTTGTAGGAAGATACAGAGCCTGGGATTTCACCCCATTTCTGAAGGGAAACACACCGCAATGTTCTCATCAATGAAACTTACTCTGCTTTAGAGCAAGAAGTATGCTCATGCATTATAGAGTCTCTAAGACGGCAGGAAACCTGAGTGTGCTAAGAACAAAAGAACTGTGCATCCTACACGTACGGACCATGTCTAGGTCAACTCTGCTCCTGAAACTGATAGAAACCACAGGTCGTCTAACATACAATGTTTTTCAGTTAAGAGTTATTATCGTGAACGATTTAGCTTCGTTTGAACTGAAAAGTGACTTTGTTTACATGATACGAAGTCTTGCTTGTAGGAAGACACAGAACCTGGGATTTCACTCCATTTCTGAAGGGAAACCAACAGCACAGTTCTCATCCATGGAACACACTCTGCTTTAGAGCAAGAAGCACGCTCTTGGTTTCTAGAGTCTCTAATACAGCAGGAAACGTGAGTGTGCTCAGAACAAAAGAACTGTGTTTCCTACACATGCAGACCATATCTAGTTCAACTCTTCATCTGAAACTGAAACAAACCACAGGTCCTCTAACATCCAATGCTTTTCAGGTAAGAGTGAGAAACGTGTGAGCTTCATGAATGATGTAGCTTCGTTTGACATGAAAAGCAACTGTGTTTACCAGAAAAGTAGTCCTGCTTGTAGGAAGATACCGAACCTGGGATTTCACTCCATTTCTGAAGGGAAACACATCGCATAGTTCTCATCAATGAAACTTACTCTACTGTAGAGCAAAGGGCATGCTCATGCATTGTAGAGTCTCTAAGACGGCAGGAAACGAGAGTGCACTAAGAACAAAAGAACTGTGTGTCCTACATGTACGGACCATATCTAGGTCAACTCTGCTCCTGAAACTGATACAAAACACAGGTCCTCTAACATCCAATGCTTTTCAGGTAAGAGTGAGAAACGTGTGAGCTTCGTGAACGATGTAGCTTTGTTTGACCTGAAAATTGACTGTGTTTACCAGAAAAGAAGTCTTGCTTGTAGGAAGATACAGAGCCTGGGATTTCACTCCATTTCTGAAGGGAAACACACCGCAAAGTTCTCATCAATGAAACTTACTCTGCTTTAGAGCAAGAAGTTTGCTCATGCATTATAGAGTCTCTAAGACGGCAGGAAACGTGACTGTGCTAAGATCAAAAAAAGTGTGTGTCCTACACGTACAGACCACATCTAGGTCAACTCTTCTCCTGAAACTGATACAAGCCACAGTTCCTCTAACGTCCAATTCTTTTCAGTTAAGAGTGATTTACGTGTGAGGTTCGCGAATGATGTAGCTTCGTTTGAGCTGAAAAGTGTCTGTGTTTACCTGAAATGAAGTCTTGCTTGTAGGAAGACACAGGACCTGGGATTTAACTCCATTTCTGAAGGGAAACAAGCAGCACAGTTCTCATCCATGGAACACACTCTGCTTTAGAGCAAGAAGCACACTCTTGCTTTCTAGAGTCTCTATTACAGCAGGAAATGTGAGTGTGCTCAGAACAAATGAACTGTGCTTCCAACACATGCAGACCATATCTAGTTCAACTCTGCTTCAGAAACTGATACAAACCACTGGTCCTCTAACATCCAATGCTTTTCAGTTAAGAGCCAGAAACAGGGGAGCTTTGTGGATGATGTGGCTTCATTCGAGCTGAAAAGGGACTGCATTTACCTGAAACGATATCTTGCTTGTAGGAAGACACAGGACATGGGATTTAACTCCATTTCTAAAGGAAACACACAAAACATTTCTTAACCATGGAATACACTCTGCTTTATAGCAAGACATACTCTTGCATTCTAGATTCTCTAATACAGCAGGAAAAGGGAGTGTGCACCGAACAAAAGAACTGTGTGTCCTTCAGATACGGACCATATCTAGTTCAATTCTTCTCTGAAACTGATACAAACCACAGGTCCTCTAACATCCAATGCTTTTCAGTTAAGAGTGATTATCGTTAACGATTTAGCTTCGTTTGAACTGAAAAGTGACTGTGTTTTCATGAAACGAAGTCTTGCTTGTAGGAAGACAGAGAACCTGGGATTTCATTCCATTACTGAAGGGAAACACGCAGCCCAGTTCCCTTCCATGGAACACACTCTGCTTTAGAGCAAGAAGCATGCTCTTGCTTTCTAGAGTCTCTAATACAGCAGGAAACGTGAGTGTGCTCAGACCAAAAGAACTGTGTTTCCTACACATGCAGACCATATCTAGTTCAACTATTCACCTGAAACTGAAACAAACCACAGGTCCTCTAACATCCAATGCTTTTCAGGTATGAGTGAGAAACGTGTGAGCTTCGTGAACGATGTAGCTTTGTTTGACCTGAAAATTGACTGTGTTTACCAGAAAAGAAGTCTTGCTTGTAGGAAGATACAGAGCCTGGGATTTCACTCCATTTCTGAAGGGAAACACACCGCAATGTTCTCATCAATGAAACTTACTCTTCTTTAGAGCAAGAAGTATGCTCATGCATTATAGAGTCTCTAAGACGGCAGGAAACGTGAGTGTGCTAAGAACAAAAGAACTGTGCATCCTACACGTACGGACCATGTCTAGGTCAACTCTGCTCCTGAAACTGATAGAAACCACAGGTCGTCTAACATCCAATGTTTTTCAGTTAAGAGTTATTATCGTGAACGATTTAGCTTCGTTTGAACTGAAAAGTGACTTTGTTTACATGATACGAAGTCTTGCTTGTAGGAAGACACAGAACCTGGGATTTAACTCCATTTCTGAAGGGAAACACATAGCACAGATCTCATCCATGGAACACACTCTGCTTTAGAGCAAGAAGCAAGCTCTTGCTTTCTAGAGTCTCTCATAGAGCAGGAAACGTGAGTGTGCTCAGAACAAAAGAACTGTGTGTCCTATACATACGGACCATATCTACTTCAACTCTGCTTCTGAATCTGATACAAACGACTCGTCATCTAACATCCAATGCTTTTCGGTTAAGAGCCAGAAACAGGGGAGTTTAGTGGATGCTGTAGCTTCGTTGGAGCTGAAAAGGGACTGCATTTACCTGAAACGATTTCTTGCTTGTACGAAGACACAGAATATGGGATTTAACTCCATTTCTAAAGGAAACACACAAAACATTTCTCATCCATGGAACACACACTGCTTTAGAGCAAGAAGCATGCTCATGCATTCTAGATCCTCTAATAGGGTAGGAATCGTGAGTGTGCTCAGAACAAAAGATCTGTGTTTCCTACACATGCAGACCACATCTAGTTCAACTATTCACCTGAAAGTGAAACAAACCACAGGTCCTCTAACATCCAATGCTTTTCAGGTAAGAGTGAGAAACGTGTGAGCTTAGTGAACGATGTAGCTTTGTTTGACATGAAAAGTGACTGTGTTTACCAGAAAAGATGTCTTGCTTGTAGGAAGATACAGACCCTGGGATTTCACTCCATTTCTGAAGGGAAACACACAGCACAGTTCTCATCAATGAATCATACTCTGCTTTAGAGAAAGAAGCATACTTATGCACTCTAGAGTCTCTAAGACGGCAAGAAACATGATTGTGCTAAGAACAAAAGAACTGTGCGTCATACACGTATGGACCATGTCTAGGTCTACTCTGCTCTTGAAACTGATACAAACCACAGGTCCTCTAACATTCAATGCTTTTCAGTTAACAGTGATTATCGTGATCGATTTAGCTTCGTTTGAATGAAAAGTGACTGTGTTTACATGAAACGAAGTCTTGCTTGTAGGAAGACAGAGAACCTGGGATTTCTCTTCATTACTGAAGGGAAACACGCAGCCCAGTTCTCTTCCATGGAACACACTCTGCTTTAGAGCAAGAAGCACGCTCTTGCTTTCTAGAGTCTCTAATACAGCGGGAAACATGAGTGTGCTCAGAACAAAAGAACTGTGTTTCCTACACATGCAGACCATATCTAGTTCAACTATTCATCTGAAACTGAAACAAACCACAGGTCCTCTAACATCCAATGCTTTTCAGGTAAGAGTGAGAAACGTGTGAGCTTAGTGAACAATGTAGCTTTGTTTGACCTGAAAATTGACTGTGTTTACCAGAAAAGAATTCTTGCTTGTAGGAAGATACATAGCCTGGGATTTCACTCCATTTCTGAAGGGAAACACACCGCAAAGTTCTCATCAATGAATATTACTCTGCTTTAGATCAAGAAGTATACTCATGCATTATAGAGTCTCTAAGACGGCAGGAAACGTGAGTGTGCTAAGAACTAAAAAAGTGTGTGTCCTACACGTACAGACCATATCTAGGTCAGCTCTGCTCCTGAAACTGATACAAGCCACAGTTCCTCTAACGTCCAATTCTTTTCAGTTAAGAGTGATTTACGTGTGAGCTTTGCGAATGATGTAGCTTCGTTTTAGCTGAAAAGTGTCTGTGTTTACCTGAAATGAAGTCTTGCTTGTAGGAAGACACAGAACCTTGGATTTCACTCCATTTCTGAAGGGAAACACGCAGCACAGTTCTCATCCATGGAACACACTCTGCTTTAGAGCAAGAAGCACACTCTTGCTTTCTAGAGTCTCTATTACAGCAGGAAACGTGAGTGTGCTCAGAACAAATGAACTGTGCTTTCTAAACATGCAGACCATATCTAGTTCAACTCTGTTTCAGAAACTGATACAAACCACTGATCCTCTAACATCCAATGCTTTTCAGTTAAGAGCCAGAAACAGGGGAGCTTCGTGGATGATGTAGCTTCATTCGAGCTGAAAAGAGAGTGCATTTACCTGAAACGTTATCTTGCTTGTAGGAAGACACAGGACATGGGATTTAACTCCATTTCTAAAGGAAACACACAAAACATTTCTTACCCATGGAATACACTCTGCTTTATAGCAAGACATACTCTTGCAGTCTAGATTCTCTAATACAGCAGGAAAAGGGAGTGTGCACCGAACAAAAGAACTGTGTTTCCTTCAGATACGGACCATATCTAGTTCAACTCTTCTCTGAAACTGATACAAACCACAGGTCCTCTAATATCCAATTCTTTTCAGTTAAGAGAGAGAAACGTGTGAGCTTAGTGAACGATGTATCTTCGTTTAATCTGAAAAGTGACTGTGTTTACCAGAAAAGAAGTCTTGCTTGTAGGAAGATACAGACCCTGGGATTTCACTCCATTTCTGAAGGGAAACACACCGCAGAGTTCTCATCAATGAAACTTCCTCTGCTTTAGAGCAAGAAGTATGCTCATGCATTCTAGAGTCTCTAAGATGGCAAGAAACATGAGTGTGCTGAGAACAAAAGAACTGTGTGTCCTACACGTTCGGAAAATGTCTAGGTCAACTCTGCTCCTGAAACTGATACAAACCACTGGTCTTCTGACATCAAATGCTTTCCAGTTAAGAGTGATTATCGTGTGTGATTCGTGAACGATTTAGCTTCTTTTTAACTGAAAAGTGACTGTGTTTACATGAAACGAAGTCTTGCTTGTAGGAAGACACAGAACCTTGGATTTCACTCCATTTCTGAAGGGAAACACGCAGCACAGTTCTTATCCATGGAACACACTCTTCTTTAGAGCAAGAAGCACGCTCTTGCTTTCTAGAGTCTCTAATACAGCAGGAAACGTGAGTGTGCTCAGAACAAAAGAACTGTGTTTCCTACACATGCAGACCATATCTAGTTCAAGTATTCACCTGAAACTGAAACAAACCACAGGTCCTCTAACATCCAATGCTTTTAAGGTAAGAGTGAGAAACGTGTGATCTTCGTGAACAATGTAGATTCGTTTGACCTGAAAAGTGACTGTGTTTAGCAGAAAAGAAGTCTTGCTTGTAGGAAGATACCGAACCTGGGATTTCACTCCATTTCTGAAGGGAAACACACCGCACAGTTCTCATCAATGAAACTTACTCTACTGTAGAGCAAAGGGCATGCTCTTGCATTGTAGAGTCTCAAAGACGGCAGGAAACGTGAGTGTGCTAAGAACAAAAGAACTGTGTGTCCTACATGTACGGACCATATCTAGGTCAACTCTGCCCCTGAAACTGATACAAATCACAGGTCCTCTAACATCCAATGCTTTTCAGTTAAGAGTGATTAACGTGTGTGATTCGTGAACGATTTAGCTTCATTTGAGCTGAAAATGACTGTGATTATATGAAAGGAAGTCTTGATTGTAGGAAGACACAGAACCTGGGATTTAACTCCATTTCTGAAGGGAAACACATAGCACAGTTCTCATCCATGGAACACACTCTGCTTTAGAGCAAGAAGCAAGCTCTTGCTTTCTAGAGTATCTCATACAGTAGGAAACGTAAGTGTGCTCAGAACAAAAGAATTGTGTGTCCTATACATACCCACCATATCTAGTTCAACTCTGCTTCTGAAACTGATACAAACCACTGGTCCTCTAACATCCAATGCTTTTCATTTAAGAGCCAGAAAAAAGGGAGTTTCGTGGATGCTGTAGCTTCATTGGAGCTGAAAAGGGACTGCATTTACTTGAAACGATTTCTTGCTTGTAGGAAGACACAGAATCTGGGATTTAACTCCATTTCTAAAGGAAACACACAAAACATTACTCATCCATGGAACACAGTCTGCTTTAGAGCAAGAAGCATGCTCATGTATTCTAGATTCTCTAATAGGGTAGGAATTGTGAGTGTGCTCAGAACAAAAGAACTGTGTTTCCTACACATGCAGACCATATCTAGTTCAACTATTCACCTGAAACTGAAACAAACCACAGGTCCTCTAACATCCAATGCTTTTCATGTAAGAGTGACAAACGTGTGAGCTTAGTGAACGATGTAGCTTTGTTTGACCTGAAAAGAGACTGTGTTTACCAGAAAAGATGTCTTGCTTGTAGGAAGATACAGACCCTGGGATTTAACTCCATTTCTGAAGAGAAACACACAGCACAGTTCTCATCAATGAATCATACTCTGCTTTAGAGAAAGAAGCATGCTTATGCACTCTAGAGTCTCTAAGACGGCAAGAGACATGAGTGTGCTAAGAACAAAAGAACTGTGCGTCATACACGTACGGACCATGTCTAGGTCTAATCTGCTCTTGAAACTGATACAAACCACAGGTCCTCTAACATCCAATGCTTTTCAGGTAAGAGTGATTATCGTGAACGATTTAGCTTCGTTTGAACTGAAAAGTGACTGTGTTTACATGAAACGAAGTCTTGCTTGTAGGAAGACAGAGAACCTGGGATTTCACTCCATTACTGAAGGGAAACACGCAGCCCAGTTCTCTTCCATGGAACACACTCTGCTTTAGAGCAAGAAGCACGCTCTTGCTTTCTAGAGTCTCTAATAGAGCAGGAAACGTGAGTGTTCTCAGAACAAAAGAACTGTGTTTCCTATACATGCAGACCATATCTAGTTCAACTATTCACCTGAAACTGAAACAAACCACAGGTCCTCTAACATCCAATGCTTTTCAGGTAAGAGTGAGAAACGTGTGAGCTTCGTTAAAGATGTAGCTTTGTTTGACCTGAAAATTGACTGTGTTTACCAGAAAAGAATTCTTGCTTATAGGAAGATACAGAGCCTGGGATTTCACTCCATTTCTGAAGGGAAACACACCGCAAAGTTCTCATCAATGAATATTACTCTGCTTTAGATCAAGAAGTATACTCATGCATTATAGAGTCTCTAAGACGGCAGGAAACGTGAGTGTGCTAAGAACTAAAAAAGTGTGTGTCCTACACGTACAGACCATATCTAGGTCAGCTCTGCTCCTGAAACTGATACAAGCCACAGTTCCTCTAACGTCCAATTCTTTTCAGTTAAGAGTGATTTACGTGTGAGCTTTGCGAATGATGTAGCTTCGTTTTAGCTGAAAAGTGTCTGTGTTTACCTGAAATGAAGTCTTGCTTGTAGGTAGACACAGAACCTTGGATTTCACTCCATTTCTGAAGGGAAACACGCAGCACAGTTCTCATCCATGGAACACACTCTGCTTTAGAGCAAGAAGCACACTCTTGCTTTCTAGAGTCTCTATTACAGCGGGAAACATGAGTGTGCTCAGAACAAAAGAACTGTGCATCCTACACGTACGGACCATGTCTAGGTCAACTCTGCTCCTGAAACTGATAGAAACCACAGGTCGTCTAACATCCAATGTTTTTCAGTTAAGAGTTATTATCGTGAACGATTTAGCTTCGTTTGAACTGAAAAGTGACTTTGTTTACATGATACGAAGTCTTGCTTGTAGGAAGACACAGAACCTGGGATTTAACTCCATTTCTGAAGGGAAACACATAGCACAGATCTCATCCATGGAACACACTCTGCTTTAGAGCAAGAAGCAAGCTCTTGCTTTCTAGAGTCTCTCATAGAGCAGGAAACGTGAGTGTGCTCAGAACAAAAGAACTGTGTGTCCTATACATACGGACCATATCTACTTCAACTCTGCTTCTGAATCTGATACAAACGACTCGTCATCTAACATCCAATGCTTTTCGGTTAAGAGCCAGAAACAGGGGAGTTTAGTGGATGCTGTAGCTTCGTTGGAGCTGAAAAGGGACTGCATTTACCTGAAACGATTTCTTGCTTGTACGAAGACACAGAATATGGGATTTAACTCCATTTCTAAAGGAAACACACAAAACATTTCTCATCCATGGAACACACACTGCTTTAGAGCAAGAAGCATGCTCATGCATTCTAGATCCTCTAATAGGGTAGGAATCGTGAGTGTGCTCAGAACAAAAGATCTGTGTTTCCTACACATGCAGACCACATCTAGTTCAACTATTCACCTGAAAGTGAAACAAACCACAGGTCCTCTAACATCCAATGCTTTTCAGGTAAGAGTGAGAAACGTGTGAGCTTAGTGAACGATGTAGCTTTGTTTGACATGAAAAGTGACTGTGTTTACCAGAAAAGATGTCTTGCTTGTAGGAAGATACAGACCCTGGGATTTCACTCCATTTCTGAAGGGAAACACACAGCACAGTTCTCATCAATGAATCATACTCTGCTTTAGAGAAAGAAGCATACTTATGCACTCTAGAGTCTCTAAGACGGCAAGAAACATGATTGTGCTAAGAACAAAAGAACTGTGCGTCATACACGTATGGACCATGTCTAGGTCTACTCTGCTCTTGAAACTGATACAAACCACAGGTCCTCTAACATTCAATGCTTTTCAGTTAACAGTGATTATCGTGATCGATTTAGCTTCGTTTGAATGAAAAGTGACTGTGTTTACATGAAACGAAGTCTTGCTTGTAGGAAGACAGAGAACCTGGGATTTCTCTTCATTACTGAAGGGAAACACGCAGCCCAGTTCTCTTCCATGGAACACACTCTGCTTTAGAGCAAGAAGCACGCTCTTGCTTTCTAGAGTCTCTAATACAGCGGGAAACATGAGTGTGCTCAGAACAAAAGAACTGTGTTTCCTACACATGCAGACCATATCTAGTTCAACTATTCATCTGAAACTGAAACAAACCACAGGTCCTCTAACATCCAATGCTTTTCAGGTAAGAGTGAGAAACGTGTGAGCTTAGTGAACAATGTAGCTTTGTTTGACCTGAAAATTGACTGTGTTTACCAGAAAAGAATTCTTGCTTGTAGGAAGATACATAGCCTGGGATTTCACTCCATTTCTGAAGGGAAACACACCGCAAAGTTCTCATCAATGAATATTACTCTGCTTTAGATCAAGAAGTATACTCATGCATTATAGAGTCTCTAAGACGGCAGGAAACGTGAGTGTGCTAAGAACTAAAAAAGTGTGTGTCCTACACGTACAGACCATATCTAGGTCAGCTCTGCTCCTGAAACTGATACAAGCCACAGTTCCTCTAACGTCCAATTCTTTTCAGTTAAGAGTGATTTACGTGTGAGCTTTGCGAATGATGTAGCTTCGTTTTAGCTGAAAAGTGTCTGTGTTTACCTGAAATGAAGTCTTGCTTGTAGGAAGACACAGAACCTTGGATTTCACTCCATTTCTGAAGGGAAACACGCAGCACAGTTCTCATCCATGGAACACACTCTGCTTTAGAGCAAGAAGCACACTCTTGCTTTCTAGAGTCTCTATTACAGCAGGAAACGTGAGTGTGCTCAGAACAAATGAACTGTGCTTTCTAAACATGCAGACCATATCTAGTTCAACTCTGTTTCAGAAACTGATACAAACCACTGATCCTCTAACATCCAATGCTTTTCAGTTAAGAGCCAGAAACAGGGGAGCTTCGTGGATGATGTAGCTTCATTCGAGCTGAAAAGAGAGTGCATTTACCTGAAACGTTATCTTGCTTGTAGGAAGACACAGGACATGGGATTTAACTCCATTTCTAAAGGAAACACACAAAACATTTCTTACCCATGGAATACACTCTGCTTTATAGCAAGACATACTCTTGCAGTCTAGATTCTCTAATACAGCAGGAAAAGGGAGTGTGCACCGAACAAAAGAACTGTGTTTCCTTCAGATACGGACCATATCTAGTTCAACTCTTCTCTGAAACTGATACAAACCACAGGTCCTCTAATATCCAATTCTTTTCAGTTAAGAGAGAGAAACGTGTGAGCTTAGTGAACGATGTATCTTCGTTTAATCTGAAAAGTGACTGTGTTTACCAGAAAAGAAGTCTTGCTTGTAGGAAGATACAGACCCTGGGATTTCACTCCATTTCTGAAGGGAAACACACCGCAGAGTTCTCATCAATGAAACTTCCTCTGCTTTAGAGCAAGAAGTATGCTCATGCATTCTAGAGTCTCTAAGATGGCAAGAAACATGAGTGTGCTGAGAACAAAAGAACTGTGTGTCCTACACGTTCGGAAAATGTCTAGGTCAACTCTGCTCCTGAAACTGATACAAACCACTGGTCTTCTGACATCAAATGCTTTCCAGTTAAGAGTGATTATCGTGTGTGATTCGTGAACGATTTAGCTTCTTTTTAACTGAAAAGTGACTGTGTTTACATGAAACGAAGTCTTGCTTGTAGGAAGACACAGAACCTTGGATTTCACTCCATTTCTGAAGGGAAACACGCAGCACAGTTCTTATCCATGGAACACACTCTTCTTTAGAGCAAGAAGCACGCTCTTGCTTTCTAGAGTCTCTAATACAGCAGGAAACGTGAGTGTGCTCAGAACAAAAGAACTGTGTTTCCTACACATGCAGACCATATCTAGTTCAAGTATTCACCTGAAACTGAAACAAACCACAGGTCCTCTAACATCCAATGCTTTTAAGGTAAGAGTGAGAAACGTGTGATCTTCGTGAACAATGTAGATTCGTTTGACCTGAAAAGTGACTGTGTTTAGCAGAAAAGAAGTCTTGCTTGTAGGAAGATACCGAACCTGGGATTTCACTCCATTTCTGAAGGGAAACACACCGCACAGTTCTCATCAATGAAACTTACTCTACTGTAGAGCAAAGGGCATGCTCTTGCATTGTAGAGTCTCAAAGACGGCAGGAAACGTGAGTGTGCTAAGAACAAAAGAACTGTGTGTCCTACATGTACGGACCATATCTAGGTCAACTCTGCCCCTGAAACTGATACAAATCACAGGTCCTCTAACATCCAATGCTTTTCAGTTAAGAGTGATTAACGTGTGTGATTCGTGAACGATTTAGCTTCATTTGAGCTGAAAATGACTGTGATTATATGAAAGGAAGTCTTGATTGTAGGAAGACACAGAACCTGGGATTTAACTCCATTTCTGAAGGGAAACACATAGCACAGTTCTCATCCATGGAACACACTCTGCTTTAGAGCAAGAAGCAAGCTCTTGCTTTCTAGAGTATCTCATACAGTAGGAAACGTGAGTGTGCTCAGAACAAAAGAACTGTGTGTCCTATACATACCCACCATATCTAGTTCAACTCTGCTTCTGAAACTGATACAAACCACTGGTCCTCTAACATCCAATGCTTTTCAGTTAAGAGCCAGAAAAAAGGGAGTTTCGTGGATGCTGTAGCTTCATTGGAGCTGAAAAGGGACTGCATTTACTTGAAACGATTTCTTGCTTGTAGGAAGACACAGAATCTGGGATTTAACTCCATTTCTAAAGGAAACACACAAAACATTACTCATCCATGGAACACAGTCTGCTTTAGAGCAAGAAGCATGCTCATGTATTCTAGATTCTCTAATAGGGTAGGAATTGTGAGTGTGCTAAGAACAAAAGAACTGTGTTTCCTACACATGCAGACCATATCTAGTTCAACTATTCACCTGAAACTGAAACAAACCACAGGTCCTCTAACATCCAATGCTTTTCATGTAAGAGTGACAAACGTGTGAGCTTAGTGAACGATGTAGCTTTGTTTGACCTGAAAAGAGACTGTGTTTACCAGAAAAGATGTCTTGCTTGTAGGAAGATACAGACCCTGGGATTTAACTCCATTTCTGAAGAGAAACACACAGCACAGTTCTCATCAATGAATCATACTCTGCTTTAGAGAAAGAAGCATGCTTATGCACTCTAGAGTCTCTAAGACGGCAAGAGACATGAGTGTGCTAAGAACAAAAGAACTGTGCGTCATACACGTACGGACCATGTCTAGGTCTAATCTGCTCTTGAAACTGATACAAACCACAGGTCCTCTAACATCCAATGCTTTTCAGGTAAGAGTGATTATCGTGAACGATTTAGCTTCGTTTGAACTGAAAAGTGACTGTGTTTACATGAAACGAAGTCTTGCTTGTAGGAAGACAGAGAACCTGGGATTTCACTCCATTACTGAAGGGAAACACGCAGCCCAGTTCTCTTCCATGGAACACACTCTGCTTTAGAGCAAGAAGCACGCTCTTGCTTTCTAGAGTCTCTAATAGAGCAGGAAACGTGAGTGTTCTCAGAACAAAAGAACTGTGTTTCCTATACATGCAGACCATATCTAGTTCAACTATTCACCTGAAACTGAAACAAACCACAGGTCCTCTAACATCCAATGCTTTTCAGGTAAGAGTGAGAAACGTGTGAGCTTCGTTAAAGATGTAGGTTTGTTTGACCTGAAAATTGACTGTGTTTACCAGAAAAGAATTCTTGCTTATAGGAAGATACAGAGCCTGGGATTTCACTCCATTTCTGAAGGGAAACACACCGCAAAGTTCTCATCAATGAATATTACTCTGCTTTAGATCAAGAAGTATACTCATGCATTATAGAGTCTCTAAGACGGCAGGAAACGTGAGTGTGCTAAGAACTAAAAAAGTGTGTGTCCTACACGTACAGACCATATCTAGGTCAGCTCTGCTCCTGAAACTGATACAAGCCACAGTTCCTCTAACGTCCAATTCTTTTCAGTTAAGAGTGATTTACGTGTGAGCTTTGCGAATGATGTAGCTTCGTTTTAGCTGAAAAGTGTCTGTGTTTACCTGAAATGAAGTCTTGCTTGTAGGTAGACACAGAACCTTGGATTTCACTCCATTTCTGAAGGGAAACACGCAGCACAGTTCTCATCCATGGAACACACTCTGCTTTAGAGCAAGAAGCACACTCTTGCTTTCTAGAGTCTCTATTACAGCAGGAAACGTGAGTGTGCTCAGAACAAATGAACTGTGCTTTCTAAACATGCAGACCATATCTAGTTCAACTCTGTTTCAGAAACTGATACAAACCACTGATCCTCTAACATCCAATGCTTTTCAGTTAAGAGCCAGAAACAGGGGAGCTTCGTGGATGATGTAGCTTCATTCGAGCTGAAAAGGGAGTGCATTTACCTGAAACGTTATCTTGCTTGTAGGAAGACACAGGACATGGGATTTAACTCCATTTCTAAAGGAAACACACAAAACATTTCTTACCCATGGAATACACTCTGCTTTATAGCAAGACATACTCTTGCAGTCTAGATTCTCTAATACAGCAGGAAAAGGGAGTGTGCACAGAACAAAAGAACTGTGTTTCCTTCAGATACGGACCATATCTAGTTCAACTCTTCTCTGAAACTGATACAAACCACAGGTCCTCTAATATCCAATTCTTTTCAGTTAAGAGAGAGAAACGTGTGAGCTTAGTGAACGATGTATCTTCGTTTAATCTGAAAAGTGACTGTGTTTACCAGAAAAGAAGTCTTGCTTGTAGGAAGATACAGACCCTGGGATTTCACTCCATTTCTGAAGGGAAACACACCGCAGAGTTCTCATCAATGAAACTTCCTCTGCTTTAGAGCAAGAAGTATGCTCATGCATTCTAGAGTCTCTAAGATGGCAAGAAACATGAGTGTGCTGAGAACAAAAGAACTGTGTGTCCTACACGTTCGGAAAATGTCTAGGTCAACTCTGCTCCTGAAACTGATACAAACCACTGGTCTTCTGACATCAAATGCTTTCCAGTTAAGAGTGATTATCGTGTGTGATTCGTGAACGATTTAGCTTCTTTTTAACTGAAAAGTGACTGTGTTTACATGAAACGAAGTCTTGCTTGTAGGAAGACACAGAACCTTGGATTTCACTCCATTTCTGAAGGGAAACACGCAGCACAGTTCTTATCCATGGAACACACTCTTCTTTAGAGCAAGAAGCACGCTCTTGCTTTCTAGAGTCTCTAATACAGCAGGAAACGTGAGTGTGCTCAGAACAAAAGAACTGTGTTTCCTACACATGCAGACCATATCTAGTTCAAGTATTCACCTGAAACTGAAACAAACCACAGGTCCTCTAACATCCAATGCTTTTAAGGTAAGAGTGAGAAACGTGTGATCTTCGTGAACAATGTAGATTCGTTTGACCTGAAAAGTGACTGTGTTTAGCAGAAAAGAAGTCTTGCTTGTAGGAAGATACCGAACCTGGGATTTCACTCCATTTCTGAAGGGAAACACACCGCACAGTTCTCATCAATGAAACTTACTCTACTGTAGAGCAAAGGGCATGCTCTTGCATTGTAGAGTCTCAAAGACGGCAGGAAACGTGAGTGTGCTAAGAACAAAAGAACTGTGTGTCCTACATGTACGGACCATATCTAGGTCAACTCTGCCCCTGAAACTGATACAAATCACAGGTCCTCTAACATCCAATGCTTTTCAGTTAAGAGTGATTAACGTGTGTGATTCGTGAACGATTTAGCTTCATTTGAGCTGAAAATGACTGTGATTATATGAAAGGAAGTCTTGATTGTAGGAAGACACAGAACCTGGGATTTAACTCCATTTCTGAAGGGAAACACATAGCACAGTTCTCATCCATGGAACACACTCTGCTTTAGAGCAAGAAGCAAGCTCTTGCTTTCTAGAGTATCTCATACAGTAGGAAACGTAAGTGTGCTCAGAACAAAAGAATTGTGTGTCCTATACATACCCACCATATCTAGTTCAACTCTGCTTCTGAAACTGATACAAACCACTGGTCCTCTAACATCCAATGCTTTTCATTTAAGAGCCAGAAAAAAGGGAGTTTCGTGGATGCTGTAGCTTCATTGGAGCTGAAAAGGGACTGCATTTACTTGAAACGATTTCTTGCTTGTAGGAAGACACAGAATCTGGGATTTAACTCCATTTCTAAAGGAAACACACAAAACATTACTCATCCATGGAACACAGTCTGCTTTAGAGCAAGAAGCATGCTCATGTATTCTAGATTCTCTAATAGGGTAGGAATTGTGAGTGTGCTCAGAACAAAAGAACTGTGTTTCCTACACATGCAGACCATATCTAGTTCAACTATTCACCTGAAACTGAAACAAACCACAGGTCCTCTAACATCCAATGCTTTTCATGTAAGAGTGACAAACGTGTGAGCTTAGTGAACGATGTAGCTTTGTTTGACCTGAAAAGAGACTGTGTTTACCAGAAAAGATGTCTTGCTTGTAGGAAGATACAGACCCTGGGATTTAACTCCATTTCTGAAGAGAAACACACAGCACAGTTCTCATCAATGAATCATACTCTGCTTTAGAGAAAGAAGCATGCTTATGCACTCTAGAGTCTCTAAGACGGCAAGAGACATGAGTGTGCTAAGAACAAAAGAACTGTGCGTCATACACGTACGGACCATGTCTAGGTCTAATCTGCTCTTGAAACTGATACAAACCACAGGTCCTCTAACATCCAATGCTTTTCAGGTAAGAGTGATTATCGTGAACGATTTAGCTTCGTTTGAACTGAAAAGTGACTGTGTTTACATGAAACGAAGTCTTGCTTGTAGGAAGACAGAGAACCTGGGATTTCACTCCATTACTGAAGGGAAACACGCAGCCCAGTTCTCTTCCATGGAACACACTCTGCTTTAGAGCAAGAAGCACGCTCTTGCTTTCTAGAGTCTCTAATAGAGCAGGAAACGTGAGTGTTCTCAGAACAAAAGAACTGTGTTTCCTATACATGCAGACCATATCTAGTTCAACTATTCACCTGAAACTGAAACAAACCACAGGTCCTCTAACATCCAATGCTTTTCAGGTAAGAGTGAGAAACGTGTGAGCTTCGTGAACGATGTAGCTTTGTTTGACCTGAAAATTGACTGTGTTTACCAGAAAAGAATTCTTGCTTGTAGGAAGATACAGAGCCTAGGATTTCACTCCATTTATGAAGGGAAACACACCGCAAAGTTCTCATCAATGAATATTACTCTACTTTAGATCAAGAAGTATACTCATGCATTATAGAGTCTCTAAGACGGCAGGAAACGTGAGTGTGCTAAGAACTAAAAAAGTGTGTGTCCTACACGTACAGACCATATCTAGGTCAGCTCTGCTCCTGAAACTGATACAAGCCACAGTTCCTCTAACGTCCAATTCTTTTCAGTTAAGAGTGATTTACGTGTGAGCTTTGCGAATGATGTAGCTTCGTTTTAGCTGAAAAGTGTCTGTGTTTACCTGAAATGAAGTCTTGCTTGTAGGTAGACACAGAACCTTGGATTTCACTCCATTTCTGAAGGGAAACACGCAGCACAGTTCTCATCCATGGAACACACTCTGCTTTAGAGCAAGAAGCACACTCTTGCTTTCTAGAGTCTCTATTACAGCAGGAAACGTGAGTGTGCTCAGAACAAATGAACTGTGCTTTCTAAACATGCAGACCATATCTAGTTCAACTCTGTTTCAGAAACTGATACAAACCACTGATCCTCTAACATCCAATGCTTTTCAGTTAAGAGCCAGAAACAGGGGAGCTTCGTGGATGATGTAGCTTCATTCGAGCTGAAAAGGGAGTGCATTTACCTGAAACGTTATCTTGCTTGTAGGAAGACACAGGACATGGGATTTAACTCCATTTCTAAAGGAAACACACAAAACATTTCTTACCCATGGAATACACTCTGCTTTATAGCAAGACATACTCTTGCAGTCTAGATTCTCTAATACAGCAGGAAAAGGGAGTGTGCACCGAACAAAAGAACTGTGTTTCCTTCAGATACGGACCATATCTAGTTCAACTCTTCTCTGAAACTGATACAAACCACAGGTCCTCTAATATTCAATTCTTTTCAGTTAAGAGAGAGAAACGTGTGAGCTTAGTGAACGATGTATCTTCGTTTAATATGAAAAGTGACTGTGTTTACCAGAAAAGAAGTCTTGCTTGTAGGAAGATACAGACCCTGGGATTTCACTCCATTTCTGAAGGGAAACACACCGCAGAGTTCTCATCAATGAAACTTCCTCTGCTTTAGAGCAAGAAGTATGCTCATGCATTCTAGAGTCTCTAAGATGGCAAGAAAGATGAGTGTGCTGAGAACAAAAGAACTGTGTGTCCTACACGTTCGGAAAATGTCTAGGTCAACTCTGCTCCTGAAACTGATACAAACCACTGGTCTTCTGACATCATATGCTTTCCAGTTAAGAGTGATTATCGTGTGTGATTCGTGAACGATTTAGCTTCTTTTTAACTGAAAAGTGACTGTGTTTACATGAAACGAAGTCTTGCTTGTAGGAAGACACAGAACCTTGGATTTCACTCCATTTCTGAAGGGAAACACGCAGCACAGTTCTTATCCATGGAACACACTCTTCTTTAGAGCAAGAAGCACGCTCTTGGTTTCTAGAGTCTCTAATACAGCAGGAAACGTGAGTGTGCTCAGAACAAAAGAACTGTGTTTCCTACACATGCAGACCATATCTAGTTCAAGTATTCACCTGAAACTGAAACAAACCACAGGTCCTCTAACATCCAATGCTTTTCAGGTAAGAGTGAGAAACGTGTGATCTTCGTGAACAATGTAGATTCGTTTGACCTGAAAAGTGACTGTGTTTAGCAGAAAAGAAGTCTTGCTTGTAGGAAGATACCGAACCTGGGATTTCACTCCATTTCTGAAGGGAAACACACCGCACAGTTCTCATCAATGAAACTTACTCTACTGTAGAGCAAAGGGCATGCTCATGCATTGTAGAGTCTCAAAGACGGGAGGAAACGTGAGTGTGCTAAGAACAAAAGAACTGTGTGTCCTACATGTACGGACCATATCTAGGTCAACTCTGCCCCTGAAACTTATACAAACCACAGGTCCTCAAACATGAATTGCTTTTCAGTTGAGAGAGATTAACGTGTGAGATTCATGAACAATTTAGCTTCGTTTGAGGTGAAAATGACTGTGATTACATGAAAGGAAGTCTTGATTGTAGGAAGACAGAGAACCTGGGATTTAACTCCATTTCTGAAGGGAAACACATAGCACAGTTCTCATCCATGGAACACACTCTTCTTTAGAGCAAGAAGCAAGCTCTTGCTTTCTAGAGTCTCTCATACAGCAGGAAACGTGAGTGTGCTCAGAACAAAAGAACTGTGTGTCCTATACATACCCACCATATCTAGTTCAACTCTGTTTCTGAAACTGATACAAACCACTGGTCCTCTAACATCCAATGCTTTTCGTTTAAGAGCCAGAAACAGGGGAGTTTCGTGGATGCTGTAGCTTCATTGGAGCTGAACAGGGACTGCATTTACTTGAAACGATTTCTTGCTTGTAGGAAGACACAGAATCTGGGATTTAACTCCATTTCTAAAGGAAACACACAAAACATTACTCATCCATGGAACACAGTCTGCTTTAGAGCAAGAAGCATGCTCATGTATTCTAGATTTTCTAATAGGGTAGGAATTGTGAGTGTGCTCAGAACAAAAGAACTGTGTTTCCTACACATGCAGACCATATCTAGTTCAACTATTCACCTGAAACTGAAACAAACCACAGGTCCTCTAACATCCAATGCTTTTCATGTAAGAGTGACAAACGTGTGAGCTTAGTGAACGATGTAGCTTTGTTTGACCTGAAAAGAGACTGTGTTTACCAGAAAAGATGTCTTGCTTGTAGGAAGATACAGACCCTGGGATTTAACTCCATTTCTGAAGAGAAACACACAGCACAGTTCTCATCAATGAATCATACTCTGCTTTAGAGAAAGAAGCATGCTTATGCACTCTAGAGTCTCTAAGACGGCAAGAGACATGAGTGTGCTAAGAACAAAAGAACTGTGCGTCATACACGTACGGACCATGTCTAGGTCTAATCTGCTCTTGAAACTGATACAAACCACAGGTCCTCTAACATCCAATGCTTTTCAGGTAAGAGTGATTATCGTGAACGATTTAGCTTCGTTTGAACTGAAAAGTGACTGTGTTTACATGAAACGAAGTCTTGCTTGTAGGAAGACAGAGAACCTGGGATTTCACTCCATTACTGAAGGGAAACACGCAGCCCAGTTCTCTTCCATGGAACACACTCTGCTTTAGAGCAAGAAGCACGCTCTTGCTTTCTAGAGTCTCTAATAGAGCAGGAAACGTGAGTGTTCTCAGAACAAAAGAACTGTGTTTCCTATACATGCAGACCATATCTAGTTCAACTATTCACCTGAAACTGAATCAAACCACAGGTCCTCTAACATCCAATGCTTTTCAGGTAAGAGTGAGAAACGTGTGAGCTTCGTGAACGATGTAGCTTTGTTTGACCTGAAAATTGACTGTGTTTACCAGAAAAGAAGTCTTGCTTTTAGGAAGATACAGAGCCTGGGATTTCACTCCATTTCTGAAGGGAAACACACCGCAAAGTTCTCATCAATGAAACTTACTCTGCTTTAGAGCAAGAAGTATGCTCATGCATTATAGAGTCTCTACGACGGCAGGAAACGTGAGTGTGCTGAGAACAAAAAAAGTGTGTGTCCTAC
Organism: Onychomys leucogaster; assembly: GCA_949786385.1. Lineage (NCBI taxonomy): Eukaryota > Metazoa > Chordata > Mammalia > Rodentia > Cricetidae > Onychomys > Onychomys leucogaster. The sequence goes on along the minus strand of CATKUP010000037.1, from coordinate 1,080,699 downwards.
ACGTACGGACCATATCTAGTCAACTCTGCTCCTGAAACTGATACAAACCACAGGTCCTCTTACATCCAATGCTTTTCAGTTAAGAGTGATTAACGTGTGAGATTCGTGAATTATTTAAGTTTGTTTCAGCTGAAAAGTGACCCTGCTTACCTGAAACGAAATATTGCTTGTAGGAAAACCCAGAACCTGGGATTTAACTCCATTTCTGAAGGGAAACACGCAGCACAGTTCTCATCCATGAAACACACTCTGCTTTAGAGCAAGAAGCATGCTCATGCATTCTAGATTCTCTATTACAGCAGGAAAAGTGTGTGTGCACCGAACAAAAGAACTGTGTTTCTTTCAGATACGGACCACATCTAGTTCAATTCTTCTCTGAACCTGATACAAACCACAGTTCCTCTATTATCCAATTCTTTTCATTTAAGAAAGAGAAAAGTGTGAGCTTAGTGAACGATGTATCTTCGTTTGACCTGAAAAGTGACTGTGTTTACCAGAAAAGAAGTCTTGCTTGTAGGAAGATACAGACCATGGGATTTCACTCCATTTCTGAAGGGAAACACACAGCACAGTTCTCATCAATGAATCATACTCTGCTTTAGAGAAAGAAGCATGCTCATGCACTCTAGATTCTCTATGATGTCAAGAAAAATGAGTACGCTAAGAACAAAAGAACGGTGTGTCCTACACGTGCAGACAATTTCTAGGTCAACTCTGCTCCTGAAACTGATAGAAACCACAGGTCGTCTAACATCCAATGTTTTTCAGTTAAGAGTTATTATCGTGAACGATTTAGCTTCCTTTGAACTGAAAAGTAACTTTGTTTACATGATACGATGTCTTGCTTGTAGGAAGACACAGAACCTGGGATGTCACTCCATTTCTGAAGGGAAACCAACAGCACAGTTCTCATCAATGGAACACACTCTGCTTTAGAGCAAGAAGCACGCTCTTGCTTTATACAGTCTCTAATACAGCAGGAAACGTGAGTGTGCTCAGAGCAAAAGAACTGTGTTTCCTACACATGCAGACCATATCTAGTTCAACTCTTCATCTGAAACTGAAACAAACCACAGGTTCTCTAACATCCAATGCTTTTCAGGTAAGAGTGAGAAACGTGTGAGCTTCATGAATGATGTAGCTTCGTTTGACATGAAAAGTAACTGTGTTTACCAGAAAAGAAGTCTTGCTTGTAGGAAGATACCAAACCTGGGATTTCACTCCATTTCTGAAGGGAAACACACCGCACAGTTCTCATCAATGAAACTTACTCTACTGTAGAGCAAAGGGCATGCTCATGCATTGTAGAGTCTCTAAGAGGGCAGGAAACGTGAGTGTGCTAAGAACAAAAGAACTGTGTGTCCTACATGTACGGACCATATCTAGGTCAACTCTGCCCCTGAAACTGATACAAACCACAGGTCCTCTAACATCCAATGCTTTTCAGTTAAGAGTGATTAACGTGTGAGATTCGTGAACGATTTAGCTTCGTTTGAGCTGAATATGACTGTGATTACATGAAAGGAAGTCTTGATTGTAGGAAGACACAGAACCTGGGATTTAATTCCATTTCTGAAGGGAAACACATAGCACAGTTCTCATCCATGGAACACACTCTGCTTTAGAGCAAGAAGCAAGCTCTTGCTTTCTAGAGTCTCTCATAGAGCAGGAAACGTGAGTGTGCTCAGAACAAAAGAACTGTTTGTCCTATACATACGGACCATATCTAGTTCACCTCTGCTTCTGAAACTGATACAAACCACTGGTCCTCTAACATCCAATGCTTTTCGGTTAAGAGCCAGAAACAGGGGAGTTTAGTGGATGCTGTAGTTTCGTTGGAGCTGAAAACGGACTGCATTTACCTGAAACGATTTCTTGCTTGTAGGAAGACACAGAATATGGGATTTAACTCCATTTGTAAAGGAAACACACAAAACATTTCTCATCCATGGAACACACTCTGCTTTAGAGCAAGAAGCGTGCTCATGCATTCTAGATTCTCTAATAGGGCAGGAAAAGGGAGTGTGCACTGAACAAAAGAACTGTGTTTCCTTCAGATACGGACAATATCTAATTCAACTCTTCTCTGAAACTGATACAAACCACAGGTCCTCTAACATCCAATGCTTTTCAGTTACGAGTGATTCTCGTGAACGATTTAGCTTCGTTTGAAATGAAAAGTGACTGTGTTTACATGAAACGAAGTCTTGCTTGTAGGAAGACAGAGAACCTGGGATTTCACTCCATTACTGAAGGGAAACACGCAGCCCAGTTCTCTTCCATGGAACACACTCTGCTTTAGAGCAAGAAGCACACTCTTGCTTTCTAGAGTCTCTATTACAGCAGGAAACGTGAGTGTGCTCAGAACAAATGAACTGTGCTTTCTACACATGCAGACCATATCTAGACCAACTCTGCTTCAGAAACTGATACAAACCACTGGTCCTCTAACATCCAATGCTTTTCAGTTAAGAGCCAGAAACAGGGGAGCTTCGTGGATGATGTCGCTTCATTTGAGCTGAAAAGGGACTGCATTTACCTGAAACGATATCTTGCTTGTAGGAAGACACAGGACATGGGATTTAACTCCATTTCTAAAGGAAACACACAAAACATTTCTTAACCATGGAATACACACTGCTTTATAGCAAGACATACTCTTGCAGTCTAGTTTCTCTAATACAGCAGGAAAAGGGAGTGTGCACCGAACAAAAGAACTGTGTTTCCTTCAGATACGGACCATATCTAGTTCAAATCTTCTCTGAAACTGATACAAACCACAGGTCCTCTAATATCCAATTCTTTTCAGTTAAGAGAGAGAAACGTGTGAGCTTAGTGAACGATGTGTCTTCGTTTAACCTGAAAAGTGACTGTGTTTAGCAGAGAAGAAGTCTTGCTTGTAGGAAGATACCAAACCTGGGATTTCACTCCATTTCTGAAGGGAAACACACCGCACAGTTCTCATCAATGAAACTTACTCTACTGTAGAGCAAAGGGCATGCTCATGCATTGTAGAGTCTCTAAGAGGGCAGGAAATGTGAGTGTTCTAAGAACAAAAGAACTGTGTGTCCTACATGTACGGACCATATCTAGGTCAACTCTGCCCCTGAAACTGATACAAACCACAGGTCCTCTAACATCCAATACTTTTCAGTTAAGAGTGATTAACGTGTGAGATTCGTGAACGATTTAGCTTCGTTTGAGCTGAATATGACTGTGAATACATGAAAGGAAGTCTTGATTGTAGGAAGACACAGAACCTGGGATTTAACTCCATTTCTGAAGGGAAACACATAGCACAGTTCTCATCCATGGAACACACTCTGCTTTAGAGCAAGAAGCAAGCTCTTGCTTTCTAGAATCTCTCATACAGCAGGAAACGTGAGTGTGCTCAGAACAAAAGAACTGTGTGTCCTATACATACGGACCATATCTAGTTCAACTCTGCTTCTGAAACTGATACAAACCACTGGTCCTCTAACATCCAATGCTTTTCGGTTAAGAGCCAGAAACAGGGGAGTTTAGTGGATGCTGTAGCTTCGTTGGAGCTGAAAACGGACTGCATTTACCTGAAACGATTTCTTGATTTTAGGAAGACACAGAATCTGGGATTTAACTCCATTTCTAAAGGAAACACACAAAACATTTCTCATCCATGGAACACACTCTGCTTTAGAGCAAGAAGCATGCTCATGCATTCTAGATTCTCTAATAGGGCAGGAAAAGGGAGTGTGCACCGAACAAAAGAACTGTGTTTCCTTCAGATACGGACAATATCTAATTCAACTCTTCTCTGAAACTGATACAAACCACAGGTCCTCTAATATCCAATTCTTTTCAGTTAGGTGAGAAAAACGTGTGATCTTAGTGTACGATGTATCTTCGTTTGACCTGAAAAGTGACTGTGTTTACCAGAAAAGATGTCTTGCTTGTAGGAAGATACAGACCCTGGGATTTAACTCCATTTCTGAAGGGATACACACAGCACAGTTCTCATCAATGAATCATACTCTGCTTTAGAGAAAGAAGCATGCTTATGCACTCTAGAGTCTCTAAGACGGCAAGAAACATGAGTGTGCTAAGAACAAAAGAACTGTGCGTCATACACATACCAACCATGTCTAGGTCTACTCTGCTCTTGAAACTGATACAAACCACAGGTCCTCTAACATCCAATGCTTTTCAGTTAAGAGTGATTATCGTGAACGATTTAGCTTCGTTTGAACTGAAAAGTGACTGTGTTTACATGAAACGAAGTCTTGCTTGTAGGAAGACACAGAACCTGGGATTTCACTCCATTACTGAAGGGAAACACGCAGCCCAGTTCTCTTCCATGGAACACACTCTGCTTTAGAGCAAGAAGCACGCTCTTGCTTTCTAGAGTCTCTAATACAGCAGGAAACGTAAGTGTGCTCAGAACAAAAGAACTGTGTTTCCTACACATGCAGACCATATCTAGTTCAACTATTCACCTGAAACTGAAACAAACCACAGGTCCTCTAACATCCAATGCTTTTCAGGTAAGAATGAGAAACGTGTGATCTTCGTGAACAATGTAGATTCGTTTGACCTGAAAAGTGACTGTGTTTAGCAGAAAAGAAGTCTTGCTGGTAGGAAGATACCGAACCTGGGATTTCACTCAATTTCTGAAGGGAAACACACTGCACAGTTCTCATCCATGGAACACACTCTGCTTTAGAGCAAGAAGCAAGCTCTTGCTTTCTAGAGTCTCTCATACAGCAGGAAACGTGAGTGTGCTCAGAACAAAAGAACTGTGTGTCCTATACATACCCACCATATCTAGTTCAACTCTGTTTCTGAAACTGATACAAACCACTGGTCCTCTAACATCCAATGCTTTTCGGTTAAGAGCCAGAAACAGGTGAGTTTTGTGGATGCTGTAGCTTCGTTGGAGCTCAAAAGGGACTGCATTTACCTGAAATGATTTCTTGCTTGTAGGAAGACACAGAATATGAGATTTAACTCCATTTCTAAAGGAAACACACAAAACATTTCTCATCCATGGAACACACTCTGCTTTAGAGCAAGAAGCATGCTCATGCATTCTAGATTCTCTAATAGGGCAGGAAAAGGGAGTGTGCACTGAACAAAAGAACTGTGTTTCCTTCAGATACGGACAATATCTAATTCAACTCTTCTCTGAAACTGATACAAACCACAGGTCATCTAATATCCAATTCTTTTCAGCTAGGTGAGAAAAACGTGTGAGCTTAGTGAACGATGTATCTTCGTTTGACCTGAAAAGTGACTGTGTTTACCAGAAAAGATGTCTTTCTTGTAGGAAGGTACAGACCCTGGGATTTAACTCCATTTCTGAAGGGAAACACACAGCACAGTTCTCATCAATGAATCATACTCTGCTTTAGAGAAAGAAGCATGCTTATGCACTCTAGAGTCTCTAAGACGGCAAGAAACATGAGTGTGCTAAGAACAAAAGTACTGTGCGTCATACACGTACGGACCAAGTCTAGGTCTACTCTGCTCTTGAAACTGATTCAAACCACAGGTCCTCTAACATCCAATGCTTTTCAGTTAAGAGTGATTATCGTGAACGATTTAGCTTCGTTTGAACTGAAAAGTGACTGTGTTTACATGAAACGAAGTCTTGCTTGTAGGAAGACACAGAACCTGGGATTTCACTCCATTACTGAAGGGAAACACGCAGCCCAATTCTCTTCCATGGAACACACTCTGCTTTAGAGCAAGAAGCACGCTCTTGCTTTCTAGAGTCTCTAATACAGCAGGAAACGTGAGTGTGCTCAGAACAAAAGAACTGTGTTTCCTACACATGCAGACCATATCTAGTTCAACTATTCACCTGAAACTGAAACAAACCACAGGTCCTCTAACATCCAATGCTTTTCAGGTAAGAGTGAGAAACGTGTGAGCTTCGTGAACGATGTAGCTTTGTTTGACCTGAAAATTGACTGTGTTTACCAGAAAAGAATTCTTGCTTGTAGGAAGATACAGAGCCTGGGATTTCACTCCATTTCTGAAGGGAAACACACCGCAAAGTTCTCATCAATGAAACTTACTCTGCTTTAGAGCAAGAAGTATGCTCATGCATTATAGAGTCTCTAAGACGGCAGGAAACGTGAGTGTGCTAAGAACAAAAAAAGTGTGTGTCCTACACGTACGGACCATATCAATGTCAGCTCTGCTCCTGAAACTGATACAAGCCACAGTTCCTCTAACATCCAATTCTTTTCAGTTAAGAGTGATTTACGTGTGAGCTTCGCGAATGATGTAGCTTCGTTTGAGCTGAAAAGTGTCTGTGTTTACCTGAAATGAAGTCTTGCTTGTAGGAAGACACCGGACCTGGGATTTAACTCCATTTCTGAAGGGAAACACGCAGCACAGTTCTCATCCATCGAACACACTCTGCTTTAGAGCAAGAAGCACACTCTTGCTTTCTAGAGTCTCTATTACAGCAGGAAACGTGAGTGTGCTCAGAACAAATGAACTATGCTTTCTACACAGGCAGACCATATCTAGTTCAACTCTGTTTCAGAAACTGATACAAACCACTGGTCCTCTAACACCCAATGCTTTTCAGTTAAGAGAGAGAAACGTGTGAGCTTAGTGAACGATGTGTCTTCGTTTTACCTGAAAAGTGACTGTGTTTAGCAGAGAAGAAGTCTTGCTTGTAGGAAGATACCAAACCTGGGATTTCACTCCATTTCTGAAGGGAAACACACCGCACAGTTCTCATCAATGAAACTTACTCTACTGTAGAGCAAAGGGCATGCTCATGCATTGTAGAGTCTCTAAGAGGGCAGGAAATGTGAGTGTTCTAAGAACAAAAGAACTGTGTGTCCTACATGTACGGACCATATCTAGGTCAACTCTGCCCCTGAAACTGATACAAACCACAGGTCCTCTAACATCCAATACTTTTCAGTTAAGAGTGATTAACGTGTGAGATTCGTGAACGATTTAGCTTCGTTTGAGCTGAATATGACTGTGAATACATGAAAGGAAGTCTTGATTGTAGGAAGACACAGAACCTGGGATTTAACTCCATTTCTGAAGGGAAACACATAGCACAGTTCTCATCCATGGAACACACTCTGCTTTAGAGCAAGAAGCAAGCTCTTGCTTTCTAGAATCTCTCATACAGCAGGAAACGTGAGTGTGCTCAGAACAAAAGAACTGTGTGTCCTATACATACGGACCATATCTAGTTCAACTCTGCTTCTGAAACTGATACAAACCACTGGTCCTCTAACATCCAATGCTTTTCGGTTAAGAGCCAGAAACAGGGGAGTTTAGTGGATGCTGTAGCTTCGTTGGAGCTGAAAACGGACTGCATTTACCTGAAAATATTTCTTGATTTTAGGAAGACACAGAATCTGGGATTTAACTCCATTTCTAAAGGAAACACACAAAACATTTCTCATCCATGGAACACACTCTGCTTTAGAGCAAGAAGCATGCTCATGCATTCTAGATTCTCTAATAGGGCAGGAAAAGGGAGTGTGCACCGAACAAAAGAACTGTGTTTCCTTCAGATACGGACAATATCTAATTCAACTCTTCTCTGAAACTGATACAAACCACAGGTCCTCTAATATCCAATTCTTTTCAGTTAGGTGAGAAAAACGTGTGATCTTAGTGTACGATGTATCTTCGTTTGACCTGAAAAGTGACAGTGTTTACCAGAAAAGATGTCTTGCTTGTAGGAAGATACAGACCCTGGGATTTAACTCCATTTCTGAAGGGATACACACAGCACAGTTCTCATCAATGAATCATACTCTGCTTTAGAGAAAGAAGCATGCTTATGCACTCTAGAGTCTCTAAGACGGCAAGAAACATGAGTGTGCTAAGAACAAAAGAACTGTGCGTCATACACATACCAACCATGTCTAGGTCTACTCTGCTCTTGAAACTGATACAAACCACAGGTCCTCTAACATCCAATGCTTTTCAGTTAAGAGTGATTATCGTGAACGATTTAGCTTCGTTTGAACTGAAAAGTGACTGTGTTTACATGAAACGAAGTCTTGCTTGTAGGAAGACACAGAACCTGGGATTTCACTCCATTACTGAAGGGAAACACGCAGCCCAGTTCTCTTCCATGGAACACACTCTGCTTTAGAGCAAGAAGCACGCTCTTGCTTTCTAGAGTCTCTAATACAGCAGGAAACGTAAGTGTGCTCAGAACAAAAGAACTGTGTTTCCTACACATGCAGACCATATCTAGTTCAACTATTCACCTGAAACTGAAACAAACCACAGGTCCTCTAACATCCAATGCTTTTCAGGTAAGAATGAGAAACGTGTGATCTTCGTGAACAATGTAGATTCGTTTGACCTGAAAAGTGACTGTGTTTAGCAGAAAAGAAGTCTTGCTGGTAGGAAGATACCGAACCTGGGATTTCACTCCATTTCTGAAGGGAAACACACTGCACAGTTCTCATCCATGGAACACACTCTGCTTTAGAGCAAGAAGCAAGCTCTTGCTTTCTAGAGTCTCTCATACAGCAGGAAACGTGAGTGTGCTCAGAACAAAAGAACTGTGTGTCCTATACATACCCACCATATCTAGTTCAACTCTGTTTCTGAAACTGATACAAACCACTGGTCCTCTAACATCCAATGCTTTTCGGTTAAGAGCCAGAAACAGGTGAGTTTTGTGGATGCTGTAGCTTCGTTGGAGCTCAAAAGGGACTGCATTTACCTGAAATGATTTCTTGCTTGTAGGAAGACACAGAATATGAGATTTAACTCCATTTCTAAAGGAAACACACAAAACATTTCTCATCCATGGAACACACTCTGCTTTAGAGCAAGAAGCATGCTCATGCATTCTAGATTCTCTAATAGGGCAGGAAAAGGGAGTGTGCACTGAACAAAAGAACTGTGTTTCCTTCAGATACGGACAATATCTAATTCAACTCTTCTCTGAAACTGATACAAACCACAGGTCATCTAATATCCAATTCTTTTCAGCTAGGTGAGAAAAACGTGTGAGCTTAGTGAACGATGTATCTTCGTTTGACCTGAAAAGTGACTGTGTTTACCAGAAAAGATGTCTTTCTTGTAGGAAGGTACAGACCCTGGGATTTAACTCCATTTCTGAAGGGAAACACACAGCACAGTTCTCATCAATGAATCATACTCTGCTTTAGAGAAAGAAGCATGCTTATGCACTCTAGAGTCTCTAAGACGGCAAGAAACATGAGTGTGCTAAGAACAAAAGTACTGTGCGTCATACACGTACGGACCAAGTCTAGGTCTACTCTGCTCTTGAAACTGATTCAAACCACAGGTCCTCTAACATCCAATGCTTTTCAGTTAAGAGTGATTATCGTGAACGATTTAGCTTCGTTTGAACTGAAAAGTGACTGTGTTTACATGAAACGAAGTCTTGCTTGTAGGAAGACACAGAACCTGGGATTTCACTCCATTACTGAAGGGAAACACGCAGCCCAATTCTCTTCCATGGAACACACTCTGCTTTAGAGCAAGAAGCACGCTCTTGCTTTCTAGAGTCTCTAATACAGCAGGAAACGTGAGTGTGCTCAGAACAAAAGAACTGTGTTTCCTACACATGCAGACCATATCTAGTTCAACTATTCACCTGAAACTGAAACAAACCACAGGTCCTCTAACATCCAATGCTTTTCAGGTAAGAGTGAGAAACGTGTGAGCTTCGTGAACGATGTAGCTTTGTTTGACCTGAAAATTGACTGTGTTTACCAGAAAAGAATTCTTGCTTGTAGGAAGATACAGAGCCTGGGATTTCACTCCATTTCTGAAGGGAAACACACCGCAAAGTTCTCATCAATGAAACTTACTCTGCTTTAGAGCAAGAAGTATGCTCATGCATTATAGAGTCTCTAAGACGGCAGGAAACGTGAGTGTGCTAAGAACAAAAAAAGTGTGTGTCCTACACGTACGGACCATATCAATGTCAGCTCTGCTCCTGAAACTGATACAAGCCACAGTTCCTCTAACATCCAATTCTTTTCAGTTAAGAGTGATTTACGTGTGAGCTTCGCGAATGATGTAGCTTCGTTTGAGCTGAAAAGTGTCTGTGTTTACCTGAAATGAAGTCTTGCTTGTAGGAAGACACAGGACCTGGGATTTAACTCCATTTCTGAAGGGAAACACGCAGCACAGTTCTCATCCATCGAACACACTCTGCTTTAGAGCAAGAAGCACACTCTTGCTTTCTAGAGTCTCTATTACAGCAGGAAACGTGAGTGTGCTCAGAACAAATGAACTGTGCTTTCTACACAGGCAGACCATATCTAGTTCAACTCTGTTTCAGAAACTGATACAAACCACTGGTCCTCTAACACCCAATGCTTTTCAGTTAAGAGCCAGAAACAGGGGAGCTTCGTGGATGATGTAGCTTCATTCGAGCTGAAAAGGGACTGCATTTACATGAAACGATATCTTGCTTGTAGGAAGACACAGGACATGGTATTTAACTCCATTTTTAAAGGAAACACACAAAACATTTCTTAACCATGGAATACACTCTGCTTTATAGCAAGACATACTCTTGCATTCTAGATTCTCTAATACAGCAGGAAAAGGGAGTGTGCACCGAACAAAAGAACAGTGTTTCCTTCAGATACGGACCATATCTAGTTCAACTCTTCTCTGAAACTGATACAAACCACAGGTCCTCTAATATCCAATTCTTTTCAGTTAAGAGAGAGAAACGTGTGAGCTTAGTGAACGATGTATCTTCGTTTAACCTGAAAAGTGACTGTGTTTACCAGAAAAGAAGTCTTGCTTGTAGGAAGATACAGACCCTGGGATTTCACTCCATTTCTGAAGGGAAACACACCGCACAGTTCTCATCAATGAAACTTCCTCTGCTTTAGAGCAAGAAGCATGCTAATGCATTCTAGAGTCTCTAAGATGGCAAGAAACATGAGTGTGCTGAGAACAAAAGAACTGTGTGTCCTACAAGTACGGACCATGTCTAGGTCAACTCTATTCCTGAAACTGATACAAACCACTGGTCTTCTGACATCCAATGCTTTCCAGTTAAGAGTGATTATCGTGTGTGATTCGTGAACGATTTAGCTTCTTTTGAACTGAAAAGTGACTGTGTTTACATGAAACGAAGTCTTGCTTGTAGGAAGATACCGAACCTGGGATTTCACTCCATTTCTGAAGGGAAACACACCGCACAGTTCTCATCCATGGAACACACTCTGCTTTAGAGCAAGAAGCAAGCTCTTGCTTTCTAGAGTCTCTCATACAGCAGGAAACGTGAGTGTGCTCAGAACAAAAGAACTGTGTGTCCCATACATACGGACCATATCTAGCTCAACTCTGCTTCTGAAACTGATACAAACCACTGGTCCTCTAACATCCAATGCTTTTCGGTTAAGAGCCAGACACAGGTGAGTTTAGTGGATGCTGTAGCTTCGTTGGAGCTCAAAAGGGACTGCATTTACCTGAAATGATTTCTTGCTTGTAGGAAGACACAGAATATGGGATTTAACTCCATTTCTAAAGGAAACACACAAAACATTTCTCATCCATGGAACACACTCTGCTTTAGAGCAAGAAGCATGCTCATGCATTCTAGATTCTCTAATAGGGCAGGAAAAGGGAGTGTGCACCGAACAAAAGAACTGTGGTTCCTTCAGATACGGACAATATCTAATTCAACTCTTCTCTGAAACTGATACAAACCACAGGTCATCTAATATCCAATTCTTTTCAGTTAGGTGAGAAAAACGTGTGAGCTTAGTGAATGATGTATCTTCGTTTGACCTGAAAATTGACTGTGTTTACCAGAAAAGATGTTTTGCTTGTAGGAAGATACAGACCCTGGGATTTAACTCCATTTCTGAAGGGAAACACACAGCACAGTTCTCATCAATGAATCATACTCTGCTTTAGAGAAAGAAGCATGATTATGCACTCTAGAGTCTCTAAGACGGCAAGAAACATGAGTGTGCTAAGAACAAAAGAACTGTGCGTCATACACATACCAACCATGTCTAGGTCTACTCTGCTCTTGAAACTGATACAAACCACAGGTCCTCTAACATCCAATGCTTTTCAGTTAAGAGTGATTATCGTGAACGATTTAGCTTCGTTTGAACTGAAAAGTGACTGTGTTTACATGAAACGAAGTCTTGCTTGTAGGAAGACACAGAACCTGGGATTTCTCTCCATTACTGAAGGGAAACACGCAGCCCAGTTCTCTTCCATGGAACACACTCTGCTTTAGAGCAAGAAGCACGCTCTTGCTTTCTAGAGTCTCTAATACAGCAGGAAACGTAAGTGTGCTCAGAACAAAAGAACTGTGTTTCCTACACATGCAGACCATAACTAGTTCAACTATTCACCTGAAACTGAAACAAACCACAGGTCCTCTAACATCCAATGCTTTTCAGGTAAGAATGAGAAACGTGTGATCTTCGTGAACAATGTAGATTCGTTTGACCTGAAAAGTGACTGTGTTTAGCAGAAAAGAAGTCTTGCTGGTAGGAAGATACCGAACCTGGGATTTCACTCCATTTCTGAAGGGAAACACACTGCACAGTTCTCATCCATGGAACACACTCTGCTTTAGAGCAAGAAGCAAGCTCTTGCTTTCTAGAGTCTCTCATACAGCAGGAAACGTGAGTGTGCTCAGAACAAAAGAACTGTGTGTCCTATACATACCCACCATATCTAGTTCAACTCTGTTTCTGAAACTGATACAAACCACTGGTCCTCTAACATCCAATGCTTTTCGGTTAAGAGCCAGAAACAGGTGAGTTTTGTGGATGCTGTAGCTTCGTTGGAGCTCAAAAGGGACTGCATTTACCTGAAATGATTTCTTGCTTGTAGGAAGACACAGAATATGAGATTTAACTCCATTTCTAAAGGAAACACACAAAACATTTCTCATCCATGGAACACACTCTGCTTTAGAGCAAGAAGCATGCTCATGCATTCTAGATTCTCTAATAGGGCAGGAAAAGGGAGTGTGCACTGAACAAAAGAACTGTGTTTCCTTCAGATACGGACAATATCTAATTCAACTCTTCTCTGAAACTGATACAAACCACAGGTCATCTAATATCCAATTCTTTTCAGCTAGGTGAGAAAAACGTGTGAGCTTAGTGAATGATGTATCTTCGTTTGACCTGAAAAGTGACTGTGTTTACCAGAAAAGATGTCTTGCTTGTAGGAAGGTACAGACCCTGGGATTTAACTCCATTTCTGAAGGGAAACACACAGCACAGTTCTCATCAATGAATCATACTCTGCTTTAGAGAAAGAAGCATGCTTATGCACTCTAGAGTCTCTAAGACGGCAAGAAACATGAGTGTGCTAAGAACAAAAGTACTGTGCGTCATACACGTACGGACCAAGTCTAGGTCTACTCTGCTCTTGAAACTGATTCAAACCACAGGTCCTCTAACATCCAATGCTTTTCAGTTAAGAGTGATTATCGTGAACGATTTAGCTTCGTTTGAACTGAAAAGTGACTGTGTTTACATGAAACGAAGTCTTGCTTGTAGGAAGACACAGAACCTGGGATTTCACTCCATTACTGAAGGGAAACACGCAGCCCAATTCTCTTCCATGGAACACACTCTGCTTTAGAGCAAGAAGCACGCTCTTGCTTTCTAGAGTCTCTAATACAGCAGGAAACGTGAGTGTGCTCAGAACAAAAGAACTGTGTTTCCTACACATGCAGACCATATCTAGTTCAACTATTCACCTGAAACTGAAACAAACCACAGGTCCTCTAACATCCAATGCTTTTCAGGTAAGAGTGAGAAACGTGTGAGCTTCGTGAACGATGTAGCTTTGTTTGACCTGAAAATTGACTGTGTTTACCAGAAAAGAATTCTTGCTTGTAGGAAGATACAGAGCCTGGGATTTCACTCCATTTCTGAAGGGAAACACACCGCAAAGTTCTCATCAATGAAACTTACTCTGCTTTAGAGCAAGAAGTATGCTCATGCATTATAGAGTCTCTAAGACGGCAGGAAACGTGAGTGTGCTGAGAACAAAAAAGTGTGTGTCCTACACGTACGGACCATATCTAGTCAACTCTGCTCCTGAAACTGATAAAAACCACAGGTCCTCTTACATCCAATGCTTTTCAGTTAAGAGTGATTAACGTGTGAGATTCGTGAACGATTTAAGTTTGTTTTAGCTGAAAAGTGACCCTGCTTACCTGAAACGAAATATTGCTTGTAGGAAAACCCAGAACCTGGGATTTAACTCCATTTCTGAAGGGAAACACGCAGCACAGTTCTCATCCATGAAACACACTCTGCTTTAGAGTAAGAAGCAAGCTCTTGCTTTCTAGAGTCTCTCATACAGCAGGAAACCTGAGTGTGCTCAGAACAAAAGAACTGTGTGTCCTATACATACGGACCATATCTAGTTCAACTCTGCTTCTGAAACTGATACAAACCACTGGTCCTCTAACATCCAATGCTTTTCGGTTAAGAGCCAGAAACAGGGGAGTTTCGTGGATGCTGTAGCTTCGTTGGAGATGAAAAGGGACTGCATTTACCTGAAACGACTTCTTGCTTGTAGGAAGACACAGAATCTGGGATTTAACTCCATTTCTAAAGGAAAAACACTAAACATTTCTCATCCATGGAACACACTCTGATTTAGAGCAAGAAGCATGCTCATGCATTCTAGTTTCTCTAATAGGGTAGGAATCGTGAGTGTGCTCAGAACAAAAGAACTGTGTTTCCTACACATGCAGACCATATCGAGTTCAACTATTCACCTGATACTGAAACAAACCACAGTTCCTCTAACATCCAATGCTTTTCAGGTAAGAGTGAGAAACGTGTGAGCTTAGTGAACGATGTAGGTTTGTTTGACCTGAAAAGTGACTGTGTTTACCAGAAAAGATGTCTTGCTTGTAGGAAGATACAGACCCTGGGATTTAACTCCATTTCTGAAGGGAAACACACAGCACAGTTCTCATCAATGAATCATACTCTGCTTTAGAGAAAGAAGCATGCTTATGCACTCTAGAGTCTCTAAGACGGCAAGAAACATGAGTGTGCTAAGAACAAAAGAACTGTGCGTCATACACGTACGGACTATGTCTAGGTCTACTCTGCTCTTGAAACTGATTCAAACCACTGGTCCTCTAACATCCAATGCTTTTCAGTTAAGAGTGATTATCGTGAACGATTTAGCTTCGTTTGAACTGAAAAGTGACTGTGTTTACATAAAACGAAGTCTTGCTTGTAGGAAGACACAGAACCTGGGATTTCACTCCATTACTGAAGGGAAACACGCAGCCCAGTTCTCTTCCATGGAACACACTCTGCTTTAGAGCAAGAAGCACGCTCTTGCTTTCTAGAGTCTCTAATACAGCAGGAATCGTGAGTTTGCTCAGAACAAAAGAACTGTGTTTCCTACACATGCAGACCATATCTAGTTCAACTATTCACCTGAAACTGAAACAAACCACAGGTCCTCTAACATCCAATGCTTTTCAGGTAAGACTGAGAAACGTGTGAGCTTCGTTAAAGATGTAGCTTTGTTTGACCTGAAAATTGACTGTGTTTACCAGAAAAGAAGTCTTGCTTGTAGGAAGAAACAGAGCCTGGGATTTCACTCCATTTCTGAAGGGAAACACACCGCAAAGTTCTCATCAATGAAACTTACTCTGCTTTAGAACAAGAAGTATGCTCATGCATTATAGATTCTCTAAGACGGCAGGAAACGTGAGTGTGCTAAGAACAAAAAAAGTGTGTGTCCTACACGTACGGACCATATCTAGGTCAACTCTGCTCCTGAAACTGATACAAACCACAGGTCCTCTTACATCCAATGCTTTTCAGTTAAGAGTGATTAACGTGTGAGATTCGTGAACGATTTAGCTTTGTTTGAGCTGAAAAGTGACCCTGTTTACCTGAAACGAAGTATTGCTTGTAGGAAAACCCAGAACCTGGGATTTAACTCCATTTCTGAAGGGAAACACGTAGCACAGTTCTCACCCATGAAACACACTCTGCTTTAGAGCAAGAAGCACACTCTTGCTTTCTAGAGTCTCTCATACAGCAGGAAACGTGAGTGTGCTCAGAACAAAGGAACTGTGTGTCCTACACATACGGACCATATCTATTTCAACTCTGCTTTTGAAACTGATACAAACTACTGGTCCTCTAACATCCAATGCTTTTCGTTTAAGAGCCAGAAACAGGGGAGTTTCGTGGATGATGTAGCTTCATTCGAGCTGAAAAGTGACTGCATTTACCTGAAACGATTTCTTGCTTGTAGGAAGACACAGAACCTGGGATTTAACTCCATTTCTAAAGGAAACACACTAAACATTACTCATCCATGGAACACACTCTGCTTTAGAGCAAGAAGCATGCTCATGCCTTCTAGATTCTCTAATACAGCAGGAAAAGGGAGTGTGCACCGAACAAAAGAACTGTGTTTCCTTCAGATACGGACCATATATAGTTAAATTCTTCTCTGAAACTGATACAAACCACAGGTCCTCTAATATCCAATTCTTTTCAGTTAAGAGAGAGAAAAGTGTGAGCTTAGTGAACGATGTATCTTCGTTTGACCTGAAAAGTGACTGTGTTTACCAGAAAAGAAGTCTTGCTTGTAGGAAGACACAGAACCTGGGATTGAACTCCATTTCTGAAGGGAAACACACAGCACAGTTCTCATCAATGAATCATACTCTGCTTTAGAGAAAGAAGCATGCTCATGCACTCTAGATTCTCTATGATGTCAAGAAAAATGAGTGTGCTAAGAACAAAAGAACGGTGTGTCCTAAACGTACGGACCATGTCTAGGTCAACTCTGCTCCTGAAACTGATAGAATCCACAGGTCATCTAACATCCAATGTTTTTCAGTTAAGAGTTATTATCGTGAACGATTTAACTTCGTTTGAACTGAAAAGTGACTTTGTTTACATGAAACGAAGTCTTGCTTGTAGGAAGACACAGAACCTGGGATTTCACTCCATTTCTGAAGGGAAACACGCAGCACAGTTCTCATCCATGGAACACACTCTGCTTTACAATAGAAGCACGCTCTTGCTTTCTAGAATCTCTAATACAGCAGGAAACGTGAGTGTGCTCAGAACAAAAGACCTGTGTTTCTTACACATGCAGACCATATCTAGTTCAACTCTTCATCTGAAACTGAAACAAACCACAGGTCCTCTAACATCCAATGCTTTTCAGGAAAGAGTGAGAAACATGTGAGCTTCATGAACGACAAAGCTTCATTTGACCTGAAAAGTGACTGTGTTTACCAGAAAAGTAGTCTTGCTTGTAGGAAGACACAGAACCTGGGATTTCACTCCATTTCTGAAGGGAAACACATAGCACAATTCTCTTCCATGGAACACACTCTGCTTTAGAGCAAGAAGCACGCTCTTGCTTTCTAGAGTCTCTCATACAGCAGGAAAGGTGAGTGTGCTCAGAACACAAGAACTGTGCGTCCTATACATACGGACCATATCTAGTTCAACTCTGCTTCTGAAACTGATACAAACCACTGGTCATCTAACATCCAATGCTTTTTGGTTAAGAGCCAGAAACAGGGGAGTTTCGTGGATGCTGTAGCTTCGTTGGAGCTGAAAACGGACTGCATTTACCTGAAACGATTTCTTGCTTGTAGGAAGACACAAAATATGGGATTTAACTCCATTTCTAAAGGAAACACACAAAACATTTCTCATCCATGGAACACACTCTGCTTTAGAGCAAGAAGCATGCTCATGCATTCTAGATTCTCTAAAAGGGCAGGAAAAGGGAGTGTGCACCGAACAAAAGAACTGTGTTTCCTTCAGATACGGACAATATCTAATTCAACTCTTCTCTGAAACTGATACAAACCACAGGTCCTCTTATATCCAATTCTTTTCAGTTAGGTGAGAAAAACATGTGAGATTAGTGAACGATGTATCTACGTTTGACCTGAAAAGTGACTGTGTTTACCAGAAAAGATGTCTTGCTTGTAGGAAGATACAGACCCTGGGATTTAACTCCATTTCTGAAGGGAAACACGCAGCACAGTTCTCATCCATGGAACACACTCTGCTTTAGAGCAAGAAGCACGCTCTTGCTTTCTAGAGTCTCTAATACAGCAGGAAACGTGAGTGTGCTCAGAACAAAAGAACTGTGTTTCCTACACATGCCGACCATATCTAGTTCAACTCTTCATCTGAAACTGAAACAAACTACAGGTCCTCTAACTTCCAATGCTTTTCAGGAAAGAGTGAGAAACATGTGAGCTTCATGAACGACATAGCTTCATTTGACCTGAAAAGTGACTGTGTTTACCAGAAAAGATGTCTTGCTTGTAGGAAGATACAGACCCTGGGATTTAACTCCATTTCTGAAGGGAAACACACAGCACAGTTCTCATCAATGAATCATACTCTGCTTTAGAGAAAGAAGCATGCTTATGCACTCTAGAGTCTCTATGATGTCAAGAAAAATGAGTGTGCTAAGAACAAAAAAACGGTGTGTCCTACACGTACGGACCATGTCTAGGTCAACTCTGCTCCTATAACTGATAGAAACCACAGGTTGTCTAACATCCAATGTTTTTCAGTTAAGAGTTATTATCGTGAACGATTTAGCTTCGTTTAAACTGAAAAGTGACTTTATTTACATGAAACGAAGTCTTGCTTGTAGGGAGACACAGAACCTGGCATTTCACTCCATTTCTGAAGGGAAACACGCAACACAGTTCTCATCCATGGAACACACTCTGCTTTAGAGCAAGAAGCAAGCTCTTGCTTTCTAGAGTCTCTAATACAGCAGGAAACGTGAGTGTACTCAGAACAAAAGAACTGTGTTTCCTACACATGCAGACCACATCTAGTTCAACTCTTCATCTGAAACTGAAACAAACCACAGATCCTGTAACATCCAATGCTTTTCAGCAAAGAGTGAGAAACATGTGAGCTTCATGAACGACATAGCTTCATTTGACCTGAAAAGTGACTGTGTTTACCAGAAAAGAAGTCTTGCTTGTAGGAAGACACAGAACCTGGGATTTCACTCCATTTCTAAAGGAAACACACAAAACATTTCTCATCCATGGAACACACTCTGCTTTAGAGCAAGAAGCATGCTCATGCATTCTAGATTCTCTAAAAGGGCAGGAAAAGGGAGTGTGCACCGAACAATAGAACTGTGTTTCCTTCAGATACGGACAATATCTAATTCAACTCTTCTCTGAAACTGATACAAACCACAGGTCCTCTAATATCCAATTCTTTTCAGTTAGGTGAGAAAAACATGTGAGCTTAGTGAACGATGTATCTTTGTTTGACCTGAAAAGTGACTGTGTTTACCAGAAAAGATGTCTTGCTTGTAGGAAGATACAGACCCTGGGATTGAACTCCATTTCTGAAGGGAAACACACAGCACAGTTCTCATCAATGAATCATACTCTGCTTTAGAGAAAGAAGCATGCTTATGCACTCTAGAGTCTCTAAGACGGCAAGAAACATGAGTGTGCTAAGAACAAAAGAACTGTGCGTCATACACGTACGGACCATGTCCAGGTCTACTCTGCTCTTGAAACTGATACAAACCACAGGTCCTCTAACATCCAATGCTTTTCAGTTAAGAGTGATTATCGTGAACGATTTAGCTTCGTTTGAACTGAAAAGTGACTGTGTTTACATGAAACGAAGTCTTGCTTGTAGGAAGACACAGAACCTGGGATTTCACTCCATTACTGAAGGGAAACACGCAGCCCAATTCTCTTCCATGGAACACACTCTGCTTTAGAGCAAGAAGCACGCTCTTGCTTTCTAGAGTCTCTAATACAGCAGGAAACGTGAGTGTGCTCAGAACAAAAGAACTGTGTTTCCTACACATGCAGACCATATCTAGTTCAACTATTCACCTGAAACTGAATCAAACCACAGGTCCTCTAACATCCAATGCTTTTCAGGTAAGAGTGAGAAACGTGTGAGCTTCGTGAACGATGTTGCTTTGTTTGACCTGAAAATTGAATGTGTTTACCAGAAAAGAAGTCTTGCTTGTAGGAAGATACAGAGCCTGGGATTTCACTCCATTTCTGAAGGGAAACACACCGCAAAGTTCTCATCAATGAAACTTACTCTGCTTTAGAGCAAGAAGTATGCTCATGCATTATAGAGTCTCTAAGACGGCAGGAAACGTGAGTGTGCTGAGAACAAAAAAAGTGTGTGTCCTACACGTACGGACCATATCTAGTCAACTCTGCTCCTGAAACTGATAAAAACCACAGGTCCTCTTACATCCAATGCTTTTCAGTTAAGAGTGATTAACGTGTGAGATTCGTGAACGATTTAAGTTTGTTTCAGCTGAAAAGTGACCCTGCTTACCTGAAACGAAATATTGCTTGTAGGAAAACCCAGAACCTGGGATTTAACTCCATTTCTGAAGGGAAACACGCAGCACAGTTCTCATCCATGAAACACACTCTGCTTTAGAGTAAGAAGCAAGCTCTTGCTTTCTAGAGTCTCTCATACAGCAGGAAAGGTGAGTGTGCTCAGAACAAAAGAACTGTGTGTCCTATACATACGGACCATATCTAGTTCAACTCTGCTTCTGAAACTGATACAAACCACTGGTCCTCTAACATCCAATGCTTTTCGGTTAAGAGCCAGAAACAGGGGAGTTTCGTGGATGCTGTAGCTTCGTTGGAGAAGAAAAGGGACTGCATTTACCTGAAACGATTTCTTGCTTGTAGGAAGACACAGAATCTGGGATTTAACTCCATTTCTAAAGGAAACACACTAAACATTTCTCATCCATGGAACACACTCTGATTTAGAGCAAGAAGCATGCTCATGCATTCTAGTTTCTCTAATAGGGTAGGAATCGTGAGTGTGCTCAGAACAAAAGAACTGTGTTTCCTACACATGCAGACCATATCGAGTTCAACTATTCACCTGATACTGAAACAAACCACAGGTCCTCTAACATCCAATGCTTTTCAGGTAAGAGTGAGAAACGTGTGAGCTTAGTGAACGATGTAGGTTTGTTTGACCTGAAAAGTGACTGTGTTTACCAGAAAAGATGTCTTGCTTGTAGGAAGATACAGACCCTGGGATTTAACTCCATTTCTGAAGGGAAACACACAGCACAGTTCTCATCAATGAATCATACTCTGCTTTAGAGAAAGAAGCATGCTTATGCACTCTAGAGTCTCTAAGACGGCAAGAAACATGAGTGTGCTAAGAACAAAAGAACTGTGTGTCATACACGTACGGACTATGTCTAGGTCTACTCTGCTCTTGAAACTGATACAAACCACAGGTCCTCTAACATCCAATGCTTTTCAGTTAAGAGTGATTATCGTGAACGATTTAGCTTCGTTTGAACTGAAAAGTTACTGTGTTTACATAAAACGAAGTCTTGCTTGTAGGAAGACACAGAACCTGGGATTTCACTCCATTACTGAAGGGAAACACGCAGCCCAGTTCTCTTCCATGGAACACTCTCTGCTTTAGAGCAAGAAGCACGCTCTTGCTTTCTAGAGTCTCTAATACAGCAGGAATCGTGAGTTTGCTCAGAACAAAAGAACTGTGTTTCCTACACATGCAGACCATATCTAGTTCAACTCTTCACCTGAAACTGAAACAAACCACAGGTCCTCTAACATCCAATGCTTTTCAGGTAAGACTGAGAAACGTGTGAGCTTTGTGAACGATGTAGCTTTGTTTGACCTGAAAATTGACTGTGTTTACCAGAAAAGAAGTCTTGCTTGTAGGAAGAAACAGAGCCTGGGATTTCACTCCATTTCTGAAGGGAAACACACCGCAAAGTTCTCATCAATGAAACTTACTCTGCTTTAGAGCAAGAAGTATGCTCATGCATTATAGAGTCTCTAAGACGGCAGGAAACGTGAGTGTGCTGAGAACAAAAAAGTGTGTGTCCTACACGTACGGACCATATCTAGTCAACTCTGCTCCTGAAACTGATAAAAACCACAGGTCCTCTTACATCCAATGCTTTTCAGTTAAGAGTGATTAACGTGTGAGATTCGTGAACGATTTAAGTTTGTTTTAGCTGAAAAGTGACCCTGCTTACCTGAAACGAAATATTGCTTGTAGGAAAACCCAGAACCTGGGATTTAACTCCATTTCTGAAGGGAAACACGCAGCACAGTTCTCATCCATGAAACACACTCTGCTTTAGAGTAAGAAGCAAGCTCTTGCTTTCTAGAGTCTCTCATACAGCAGGAAACCTGAGTGTGCTCAGAACAAAAGAACTGTGTGTCCTATACATACGGACCATATCTAGTTCAACTCTGCTTCTGAAACTGATACAAACCACTGGTCCTCTAACATCCAATGCTTTTCGGTTAAGAGCCAGAAACAGGGGAGTTTCGTGGATGCTGTAGCTTCGTTGGAGATGAAAAGGGACTGCATTTACCTGAAACGACTTCTTGCTTGTAGGAAGACACAGAATCTGGGATTTAACTCCATTTCTAAAGGAAAAACACTAAACATTTCTCATCCATGGAACACACTCTGATTTAGAGCAAGAAGCATGCTCATGCATTCTAGTTTCTCTAATAGGGTAGGAATCGTGAGTGTGCTCAGAACAAAAGAACTGTGTTTCCTACACATGCAGACCATATCGAGTTCAACTATTCACCTGAAACTGAAACAAACCACAGGTCCTCTAACATCCAATGCTTTTCAGGTAAGAGTGAGAAACGTGTGATCTTCGTGAACAATGTAGATTCGTTTGACCTGAAAAGTGACTGTGTTTAGCAGAAAAGAAGTCTTGCTTGTAGGAAGATACCGAACCTGGGATTTCACTCCATTTCTGAAGGGAAACACACCGCACAGTTCTCATCAATGAAACTTACTCTACTGTAGAGCAAAGGGCATGCTCATGCATTGTAGAGTCTCAAAGACGGGAGGAAACGTGAGTGTGCTAAGAACAAAAGAACTGTGTGTCCTACATGTACGGACCATATCTAGGTCAACTCTGCCCCTGAAACTTATACAAACCACAGGTCCTCAAACATGAATTGCTTTTCAGTTGAGAGAGATTAACGTGTGAGATTCATGAACAATTTAGCTTCGTTTGAGGTGAAAATGACTGTGATTACATGAAAGGAAGTCTTGATTGTAGGAAGACAGAGAACCTGGGATTTAACTCCATTTCTGAAGGGAAACACATAGCACAGTTCTCATCCATGGAACACACTCTTCTTTAGAGCAAGAAGCAAGCTCTTGCTTTCTAGAGTCTCTCATACAGCAGGAAACGTGAGTGTGCTCAGAACAAAAGAACTGTGTGTCCTATACATACCCACCATATCTAGTTCAACTCTGTTTCTGAAACTGATACAAACCACTGGTCCTCTAACATCCAATGCTTTTCGTTTAAGAGCCAGAAACAGGGGAGTTTCGTGGATGCTGTAGCTTCATTGGAGCTGAACAGGGACTGCATTTACTTGAAACGATTTCTTGCTTGTAGGAAGACACAGAATCTGGGATTTAACTCCATTTCTAAAGGAAACACACAAAACATTACTCATCCATGGAACACAGTCTGCTTTAGAGCAAGAAGCATGCTCATGTATTCTAGATTTTCTAATAGGGTAGGAATTGTGAGTGTGCTCAGAACAAAAGAACTGTGTTTCCTACACATGCAGACCATATCTAGTTCAACTATTCACCTGAAACTGAAACAAACCACAGGTCCTCTAACATCCAATGCTTTTCATGTAAGAGTGACAAACGTGTGAGCTTAGTGAACGATGTAGCTTTGTTTGACCTGAAAAGAGACTGTGTTTACCAGAAAAGATGTCTTGCTTGTAGGAAGATACAGACCCTGGGATTTAACTCCATTTCTGAAGAGAAACACACAGCACAGTTCTCATCAATGAATCATACTCTGCTTTAGAGAAAGAAGCATGCTTATGCACTCTAGAGTCTCTAAGACGGCAAGAGACATGAGTGTGCTAAGAACAAAAGAACTGTGCGTCATACACGTACGGACCATGTCTAGGTCTAATCTGCTCTTGAAACTGATACAAACCACAGGTCCTCTAACATCCAATGCTTTTCAGGTAAGAGTGATTATCGTGAACGATTTAGCTTCGTTTGAACTGAAAAGTGACTGTGTTTACATGAAACGAAGTCTTGCTTGTAGGAAGACAGAGAACCTGGGATTTCACTCCATTACTGAAGGGAAACACGCAGCCCAGTTCTCTTCCATGGAACACACTCTGCTTTAGAGCAAGAAGCACGCTCTTGCTTTCTAGAGTCTCTAATAGAGCAGGAAACGTGAGTGTTCTCAGAACAAAAGAACTGTGTTTCCTATACATGCAGACCATATCTAGTTCAACTATTCACCTGAAACTGAATCAAACCACAGGTCCTCTAACATCCAATGCTTTTCAGGTAAGAGTGAGAAACGTGTGAGCTTCGTGAACGATGTAGCTTTGTTTGACCTGAAAATTGACTGTGTTTACCAGAAAAGAAGTCTTGCTTTTAGGAAGATACAGAGCCTGGGATTTCACTCCATTTCTGAAGGGAAACACACCGCAAAGTTCTCATCAATGAAACTTACTCTGCTTTAGAGCAAGAAGTATGCTCATGCATTATAGAGTCTCTACGACGGCAGGAAACGTGAGTGTGCTGAGAACAAAAAAAGTGTGTGTCCTACACGTACGGACCATATCTAGTCAACTCTGCTCCTGAAACTGATACAAACCACAGGTCCTCTTACATCCAATGCTTTTCAGTTAAGAGTGATTAACGTGTGAGATTCGTGAATTATTTAAGTTTGTTTCAGCTGAAAAGTGACCCTGCTTACCTGAAACGAAATATTGCTTGTAGGAAAACCCAGAACCTGGGATTTAACTCCATTTCTGAAGGGAAACACGCAGCACAGTTCTCATCCATGAAACACACTCTGCTTTAGAGCAAGAAGCATGCTCATGCATTCTAGATTCTCTATTACAGCAGGAAAAGTGTGTGTGCACCGAACAAAAGAACTGTGTTTCTTTCAGATACGGACCACATCTAGTTCAATTCTTCTCTGAACCTGATACAAACCACAGTTCCTCTATTATCCAATTCTTTTCATTTAAGAAAGAGAAAAGTGTGAGCTTAGTGAACGATGTATCTTCGTTTGACCTGAAAAGTGACTGTGTTTACCAGAAAAGAAGTCTTGCTTGTAGGAAGATACAGACCATGGGATTTCACTCCATTTCTGAAGGGAAACACACAGCACAGTTCTCATCAATGAATCATACTCTGCTTTAGAGAAAGAAGCATGCTCATGCACTCTAGATTCTCTATGATGTCAAGAAAAATGAGTACGCTAAGAACAAAAGAACGGTGTGTCCTACACGTGCAGACAATTTCTAGGTCAACTCTGCTCCTGAAACTGATAGAAACCACAGGTCGTCTAACATCCAATGTTTTTCAGTTAAGAGTTATTATCGTGAACGATTTAGCTTCCTTTGAACTGAAAAGTAACTTTGTTTACATGATACGATGTCTTGCTTGTAGGAAGACACAGAACCTGGGATGTCACTCCATTTCTGAAGGGAAACCAACAGCACAGTTCTCATCAATGGAACACACTCTGCTTTAGAGCAAGAAGCACGCTCTTGCTTTATACAGTCTCTAATACAGCAGGAAACGTGAGTGTGCTCAGAGCAAAAGAACTGTGTTTCCTACACATGCAGACCATATCTAGTTCAACTCTTCATCTGAAACTGAAACAAACCACAGGTTCTCTAACATCCAATGCTTTTCAGGTAAGAGTGAGAAACGTGTGAGCTTCATGAATGATGTAGCTTCGTTTGACATGAAAAGTAACTGTGTTTACCAGAAAAGAAGTCTTGCTTGTAGGAAGATACCAAACCTGGGATTTCACTCCATTTCTGAAGGGAAACACACCGCACAGTTCTCATCAATGAAACTTACTCTACTGTAGAGCAAAGGGCATGCTCATGCATTGTAGAGTCTCTAAGAGGGCAGGAAACGTGAGTGTGCTAAGAACAAAAGAACTGTGTGTCCTACATGTACGGACCATATCTAGGTCAACTCTGCCCCTGAAACTGATACAAACCACAGGTCCTCTAACATCCAATGCTTTTCAGTTAAGAGTGATTAACGTGTGAGATTCGTGAACGATTTAGCTTCGTTTGAGCTGAATATGACTGTGATTACATGAAAGGAAGTCTTGATTGTAGGAAGACACAGAACCTGGGATTTAATTCCATTTCTGAAGGGAAACACATAGCACAGTTCTCATCCATGGAACACACTCTGCTTTAGAGCAAGAAGCAAGCTCTTGCTTTCTAGAGTCTCTCATAGAGCAGGAAACGTGAGTGTGCTCAGAACAAAAGAACTGTTTGTCCTATACATACGGACCATATCTAGTTCACCTCTGCTTCTGAAACTGATACAAACCACTGGTCCTCTAACATCCAATGCTTTTCGGTTAAGAGCCAGAAACAGGGGAGTTTAGTGGATGCTGTAGTTTCGTTGGAGCTGAAAACGGACTGCATTTACCTGAAACGATTTCTTGCTTGTAGGAAGACACAGAATATGGGATTTAACTCCATTTGTAAAGGAAACACACAAAACATTTCTCATCCATGGAACACACTCTGCTTTAGAGCAAGAAGCGTGCTCATGCATTCTAGATTCTCTAATAGGGCAGGAAAAGGGAGTGTGCACTGAACAAAAGAACTGTGTTTCCTTCAGATACGGACAATATCTAATTCAACTCTTCTCTGAAACTGATACAAACCACAGGTCCTCTAACATCCAATGCTTTTCAGTTACGAGTGATTCTCGTGAACGATTTAGCTTCGTTTGAAATGAAAAGTGACTGTGTTTACATGAAACGAAGTCTTGCTTGTAGGAAGACAGAGAACCTGGGATTTCACTCCATTACTGAAGGGAAACACGCAGCCCAGTTCTCTTCCATGGAACACACTCTGCTTTAGAGCAAGAAGCACACTCTTGCTTTCTAGAGTCTCTATTACAGCAGGAAACGTGAGTGTGCTCAGAACAAATGAACTGTGCTTTCTACACATGCAGACCATATCTAGACCAACTCTGCTTCAGAAACTGATACAAACCACTGGTCCTCTAACATCCAATGCTTTTCAGTTAAGAGCCAGAAACAGGGGAGCTTCGTGGATGATGTCGCTTCATTTGAGCTGAAAAGGGACTGCATTTACCTGAAACGATATCTTGCTTGTAGGAAGACACAGGACATGGGATTTAACTCCATTTCTAAAGGAAACACACAAAACATTTCTTAACCATGGAATACACACTGCTTTATAGCAAGACATACTCTTGCAGTCTAGTTTCTCTAATACAGCAGGAAAAGGGAGTGTGCACCGAACAAAAGAACTGTGTTTCCTTCAGATACGGACCATATCTAGTTCAAATCTTCTCTGAAACTGATACAAACCACAGGTCCTCTAATATCCAATTCTTTTCAGTTAAGAGAGAGAAACGTGTGAGCTTAGTGAACGATGTGTCTTCGTTTAACCTGAAAAGTGACTGTGTTTAGCAGAGAAGAAGTCTTGCTTGTAGGAAGATACCAAACCTGGGATTTCACTCCATTTCTGAAGGGAAACACACCGCACAGTTCTCATCAATGAAACTTACTCTACTGTAGAGCAAAGGGCATGCTCATGCATTGTAGAGTCTCTAAGAGGGCAGGAAATGTGAGTGTTCTAAGAACAAAAGAACTGTGTGTCCTACATGTACGGACCATATCTAGGTCAACTCTGCCCCTGAAACTGATACAAACCACAGGTCCTCTAACATCCAATACTTTTCAGTTAAGAGTGATTAACGTGTGAGATTCGTGAACGATTTAGCTTCGTTTGAGCTGAATATGACTGTGAATACATGAAAGGAAGTCTTGATTGTAGGAAGACACAGAACCTGGGATTTAACTCCATTTCTGAAGGGAAACACATAGCACAGTTCTCATCCATGGAACACACTCTGCTTTAGAGCAAGAAGCAAGCTCTTGCTTTCTAGAATCTCTCATACAGCAGGAAACGTGAGTGTGCTCAGAACAAAAGAACTGTGTGTCCTATACATACGGACCATATCTAGTTCAACTCTGCTTCTGAAACTGATACAAACCACTGGTCCTCTAACATCCAATGCTTTTCGGTTAAGAGCCAGAAACAGGGGAGTTTAGTGGATGCTGTAGCTTCGTTGGAGCTGAAAACGGACTGCATTTACCTGAAACGATTTCTTGATTTTAGGAAGACACAGAATCTGGGATTTAACTCCATTTCTAAAGGAAACACACAAAACATTTCTCATCCATGGAACACACTCTGCTTTAGAGCAAGAAGCATGCTCATGCATTCTAGATTCTCTAATAGGGCAGGAAAATGGAGTGTGCACCGAACAAAAGAACTGTGTTTCCTTCAGATACGGACAATATCTAATTCAACTCTTCTCTGAAACTGATACAAACCACAGGTCCTCTAATATCCAATTCTTTTCAGTTAGGTGAGAAAAACGTGTGATCTTAGTGTACGATGTATCTTCGTTTGACCTGAAAAGTGACTGTGTTTACCAGAAAAGATGTCTTGCTTGTAGGAAGATACAGACCCTGGGATTTAACTCCATTTCTGAAGGGATACACACAGCACAGTTCTCATCAATGAATCATACTCTGCTTTAGAGAAAGAAGCATGCTTATGCACTCTAGAGTCTCTAAGACGGCAAGAAACATGAGTGTGCTAAGAACAAAAGAACTGTGCGTCATACACATACCAACCATGTCTAGGTCTACTCTGCTCTTGAAACTGATACAAACCACAGGTCCTCTAACATCCAATGCTTTTCAGTTAAGAGTGATTATCGTGAACGATTTAGCTTCGTTTGAACTGAAAAGTGACTGTGTTTACATGAAACGAAGTCTTGCTTGTAGGAAGACACAGAACCTGGGATTTCACTCCATTACTGAAGGGAAACACGCAGCCCAGTTCTCTTCCATGGAACACACTCTGCTTTAGAGCAAGAAGCACGCTCTTGCTTTCTAGAGTCTCTAATACAGCAGGAAACGTAAGTGTGCTCAGAACAAAAGAACTGTGTTTCCTACACATGCAGACCATATCTAGTTCAACTATTCACCTGAAACTGAAACAAACCACAGGTCCTCTAACATCCAATGCTTTTCAGGTAAGAATGAGAAACGTGTGATCTTCGTGAACAATGTAGATTCGTTTGACCTGAAAAGTGACTGTGTTTAGCAGAAAAGAAGTCTTGCTGGTAGGAAGATACCGAACCTGGGATTTCACTCAATTTCTGAAGGGAAACACACTGCACAGTTCTCATCCATGGAACACACTCTGCTTTAGAGCAAGAAGCAAGCTCTTGCTTTCTAGAGTCTCTCATACAGCAGGAAACGTGAGTGTGCTCAGAACAAAAGAACTGTGTGTCCTATACATACCCACCATATCTAGTTCAACTCTGTTTCTGAAACTGATACAAACCACTGGTCCTCTAACATCCAATGCTTTTCGGTTAAGAGCCAGAAACAGGTGAGTTTTGTGGATGCTGTAGCTTCGTTGGAGCTCAAAAGGGACTGCATTTACCTGAAATGATTTCTTGCTTGTAGGAAGACACAGAATATGAGATTTAACTCCATTTCTAAAGGAAACACACAAAACATTTCTCATCCATGGAACACACTCTGCTTTAGAGCAAGAAGCATGCTCATGCATTCTAGATTCTCTAATAGGGCAGGAAAAGGGAGTGTGCACTGAACAAAAGAACTGTGTTTCCTTCAGATACGGACAATATCTAATTCAACTCTTCTCTGAAACTGATACAAACCACAGGTCATCTAATATCCAATTCTTTTCAGCTAGGTGAGAAAAACGTGTGAGCTTAGTGAACGATGTATCTTCGTTTGACCTGAAAAGTGACTGTGTTTACCAGAAAAGATGTCTTTCTTGTAGGAAGGTACAGACCCTGGGATTTAACTCCATTTCTGAAGGGAAACACACAGCACAGTTCTCATCAATGAATCATACTCTGCTTTAGAGAAAGAAGCATGCTTATGCACTCTAGAGTCTCTAAGACGGCAAGAAACATGAGTGTGCTAAGAACAAAAGTACTGTGCGTCATACACGTACGGACCAAGTCTAGGTCTACTCTGCTCTTGAAACTGATTCAAACCACAGGTCCTCTAACATCCAATGCTTTTCAGTTAAGAGTGATTATCGTGAACGATTTAGCTTCGTTTGAACTGAAAAGTGACTGTGTTTACATGAAACGAAGTCTTGCTTGTAGGAAGACACAGAACCTGGGATTTCACTCCATTACTGAAGGGAAACACGCAGCCCAATTCTCTTCCATGGAACACACTCTGCTTTAGAGCAAGAAGCACGCTCTTGCTTTCTAGAGTCTCTAATACAGCAGGAAACGTGAGTGTGCTCAGAACAAAAGAACTGTGTTTCCTACACATGCAGACCATATCTAGTTCAACTATTCACCTGAAACTGAAACAAACCACAGGTCCTCTAACATCCAATGCTTTTCAGGTAAGAGTGAGAAACGTGTGAGCTTCGTGAACGATGTAGCTTTGTTTGACCTGAAAATTGACTGTGTTTACCAGAAAAGAATTCTTGCTTGTAGGAAGATACAGAGCCTGGGATTTCACTCCATTTCTGAAGGGAAACACACCGCAAAGTTCTCATCAATGAAACTTACTCTGCTTTAGAGCAAGAAGTATGCTCATGCATTATAGAGTCTCTAAGACGGCAGGAAACGTGAGTGTGCTAAGAACAAAAAAAGTGTGTGTCCTACACGTACGGACCATATCAATGTCAGCTCTGCTCCTGAAACTGATACAAGCCACAGTTCCTCTAACATCCAATTCTTTTCAGTTAAGAGTGATTTACGTGTGAGCTTCGCGAATGATGTAGCTTCGTTTGAGCTGAAAAGTGTCTGTGTTTACCTGAAATGAAGTCTTGCTTGTAGGAAGACACCGGACCTGGGATTTAACTCCATTTCTGAAGGGAAACACGCAGCACAGTTCTCATCCATCGAACACACTCTGCTTTAGAGCAAGAAGCACACTCTTGCTTTCTAGAGTCTCTATTACAGCAGGAAACGTGAGTGTGCTCAGAACAAATGAACTGTGCTTTCTACACAGGCAGACCATATCTAGTTCAACTCTGTTTCAGAAACTGATACAAACCACTGGTCCTCTAACACCCAATGCTTTTCAGTTAAGAGAGAGAAACGTGTGAGCTTAGTGAACGATGTGTCTTCGTTTTACCTGAAAAGTGACTGTGTTTAGCAGAGAAGAAGTCTTGCTTGTAGGAAGATACCAAACCTGGGATTTCACTCCATTTCTGAAGGGAAACACACCGCACAGTTCTCATCAATGAAACTTACTCTACTGTAGAGCAAAGGGCATGCTCATGCATTGTAGAGTCTCTAAGAGGGCAGGAAATGTGAGTGTTCTAAGAACAAAAGAACTGTGTGTCCTACATGTACGGACCATATCTAGGTCAACTCTGCCCCTGAAACTGATACAAACCACAGGTCCTCTAACATCCAATACTTTTCAGTTAAGAGTGATTAACGTGTGAGATTCGTGAACGATTTAGCTTCGTTTGAGCTGAATATGACTGTGAATACATGAAAGGAAGTCTTGATTGTAGGAAGACACAGAACCTGGGATTTAACTCCATTTCTGAAGGGAAACACATAGCACAGTTCTCATCCATGGAACACACTCTGCTTTAGAGCAAGAAGCAAGCTCTTGCTTTCTAGAATCTCTCATACAGCAGGAAACGTGAGTGTGCTCAGAACAAAAGAACTGTGTGTCCTATACATACGGACCATATCTAGTTCAACTCTGCTTCTGAAACTGATACAAACCACTGGTCCTCTAACATCCAATGCTTTTCGGTTAAGAGCCAGAAACAGGGGAGTTTAGTGGATGCTGTAGCTTCGTTGGAGCTGAAAACGGACTGCATTTACCTGAAAATATTTCTTGATTTTAGGAAGACACAGAATCTGGGATTTAACTCCATTTCTAAAGGAAACACACAAAACATTTCTCATCCATGGAACACACTCTGCTTTAGAGCAAGAAGCATGCTCATGCATTCTAGATTCTCTAATAGGGCAGGAAAAGGGAGTGTGCACCGAACAAAAGAACTGTGTTTCCTTCAGATACGGACAATATCTAATTCAACTCTTCTCTGAAACTGATACAAACCACAGGTCCTCTAATATCCAATTCTTTTCAGTTAGGTGAGAAAAACGTGTGATCTTAGTGTACGATGTATCTTCGTTTGACCTGAAAAGTGACAGTGTTTACCAGAAAAGATGTCTTGCTTGTAGGAAGATACAGACCCTGGGATTTAACTCCATTTCTGAAGGGATACACACAGCACAGTTCTCATCAATGAATCATACTCTGCTTTAGAGAAAGAAGCATGCTTATGCACTCTAGAGTCTCTAAGACGGCAAGAAACATGAGTGTGCTAAGAACAAAAGAACTGTGCGTCATACACATACCAACCATGTCTAGGTCTACTCTGCTCTTGAAACTGATACAAACCACAGGTCCTCTAACATCCAATGCTTTTCAGTTAAGAGTGATTATCGTGAACGATTTAGCTTCGTTTGAACTGAAAAGTGACTGTGTTTACATGAAACGAAGTCTTGCTTGTAGGAAGACACAGAACCTGGGATTTCACTCCATTACTGAAGGGAAACACGCAGCCCAGTTCTCTTCCATGGAACACACTCTGCTTTAGAGCAAGAAGCACGCTCTTGCTTTCTAGAGTCTCTAATACAGCAGGAAACGTAAGTGTGCTCAGAACAAAAGAACTGTGTTTCCTACACATGCAGACCATATCTAGTTCAACTATTCACCTGAAACTGAAACAAACCACAGGTCCTCTAACATCCAATGCTTTTCAGGTAAGAATGAGAAACGTGTGATCTTCGTGAACAATGTAGATTCGTTTGACCTGAAAAGTGACTGTGTTTAGCAGAAAAGAAGTCTTGCTGGTAGGAAGATACCGAACCTGGGATTTCACTCCATTTCTGAAGGGAAACACACTGCACAGTTCTCATCCATGGAACACACTCTGCTTTAGAGCAAGAAGCAAGCTCTTGCTTTCTAGAGTCTCTCATACAGCAGGAAACGTGAGTGTGCTCAGAACAAAAGAACTGTGTGTCCTATACATACCCACCATATCTAGTTCAACTCTGTTTCTGAAACTGATACAAACCACTGGTCCTCTAACATCCAATGCTTTTCGGTTAAGAGCCAGAAACAGGTGAGTTTTGTGGATGCTGTAGCTTCGTTGGAGCTCAAAAGGGACTGCATTTACCTGAAATGATTTCTTGCTTGTAGGAAGACACAGAATATGAGATTTAACTCCATTTCTAAAGGAAACACACAAAACATTTCTCATCCATGGAACACACTCTGCTTTAGAGCAAGAAGCATGCTCATGCATTCTAGATTCTCTAATAGGGCAGGAAAAGGGAGTGTGCACTGAACAAAAGAACTGTGTTTCCTTCAGATACGGACAATATCTAATTCAACTCTTCTCTGAAACTGATACAAACCACAGGTCATCTAATATCCAATTCTTTTCAGCTAGGTGAGAAAAACGTGTGAGCTTAGTGAACGATGTATCTTCGTTTGACCTGAAAAGTGACTGTGTTTACCAGAAAAGATGTCTTTCTTGTAGGAAGGTACAGACCCTGGGATTTAACTCCATTTCTGAAGGGAAACACACAGCACAGTTCTCATCAATGAATCATACTCTGCTTTAGAGAAAGAAGCATGCTTATGCACTCTAGAGTCTCTAAGACGGCAAGAAACATGAGTGTGCTAAGAACAAAAGTACTGTGCGTCATACACGTACGGACCAAGTCTAGGTCTACTCTGCTCTTGAAACTGATTCAAACCACAGGTCCTCTAACATCCAATGCTTTTCAGTTAAGAGTGATTATC
The DNA here is from genome assembly GCA_949786385.1 of Onychomys leucogaster. NCBI lineage: Eukaryota > Metazoa > Chordata > Mammalia > Rodentia > Cricetidae > Onychomys > Onychomys leucogaster. The sequence goes on along the minus strand of CATKUP010000037.1, from coordinate 1,046,721 downwards.
GTGAACGATTTAGCTTCGTTTGAACTGAAAAGTGACTGTGTTTACATGAAACGAAGTCTTGCTTGTAGGAAGACACAGAACCTGGGATTTCACTCCATTACTGAAGGGAAACACGCAGCCCAATTCTCTTCCATGGAACACACTCTGCTTTAGAGCAAGAAGCACGCTCTTGCTTTCTAGAGTCTCTAATACAGCAGGAAACGTGAGTGTGCTCAGAACAAAAGAACTGTGTTTCCTACACATGCAGACCATATCTAGTTCAACTATTCACCTGAAACTGAAACAAACCACAGGTCCTCTAACATCCAATGCTTTTCAGGTAAGAGTGAGAAACGTGTGAGCTTCGTGAACGATGTAGCTTTGTTTGACCTGAAAATTGACTGTGTTTACCAGAAAAGAATTCTTGCTTGTAGGAAGATACAGAGCCTGGGATTTCACTCCATTTCTGAAGGGAAACACACCGCAAAGTTCTCATCAATGAAACTTACTCTGCTTTAGAGCAAGAAGTATGCTCATGCATTATAGAGTCTCTAAGACGGCAGGAAACGTGAGTGTGCTAAGAACAAAAAAAGTGTGTGTCCTACACGTACGGACCATATCAATGTCAGCTCTGCTCCTGAAACTGATACAAGCCACAGTTCCTCTAACATCCAATTCTTTTCAGTTAAGAGTGATTTACGTGTGAGCTTCGCGAATGATGTAGCTTCGTTTGAGCTGAAAAGTGTCTGTGTTTACCTGAAATGAAGTCTTGCTTGTAGGAAGACACAGGACCTGGGATTTAACTCCATTTCTGAAGGGAAACACGCAGCACAGTTCTCATCCATCGAACACACTCTGCTTTAGAGCAAGAAGCACACTCTTGCTTTCTAGAGTCTCTATTACAGCAGGAAACGTGAGTGTGCTCAGAACAAATGAACTGTGCTTTCTACACAGGCAGACCATATCTAGTTCAACTCTGTTTCAGAAACTGATACAAACCACTGGTCCTCTAACACCCAATGCTTTTCAGTTAAGAGCCAGAAACAGGGGAGCTTCGTGGATGATGTAGCTTCATTCGAGCTGAAAAGGGACTGCATTTACATGAAACGATATCTTGCTTGTAGGAAGACACAGGACATGGTATTTAACTCCATTTTTAAAGGAAACACACAAAACATTTCTTAACCATGGAATACACTCTGCTTTATAGCAAGACATACTCTTGCATTCTAGATTCTCTAATACAGCAGGAAAAGGGAGTGTGCACCGAACAAAAGAACAGTGTTTCCTTCAGATACGGACCATATCTAGTTCAACTCTTCTCTGAAACTGATACAAACCACAGGTCCTCTAATATCCAATTCTTTTCAGTTAAGAGAGAGAAACGTGTGAGCTTAGTGAACGATGTATCTTCGTTTAACCTGAAAAGTGACTGTGTTTACCAGAAAAGAAGTCTTGCTTGTAGGAAGATACAGACCCTGGGATTTCACTCCATTTCTGAAGGGAAACACACCGCACAGTTCTCATCAATGAAACTTCCTCTGCTTTAGAGCAAGAAGCATGCTAATGCATTCTAGAGTCTCTAAGATGGCAAGAAACATGAGTGTGCTGAGAACAAAAGAACTGTGTGTCCTACAAGTACGGACCATGTCTAGGTCAACTCTATTCCTGAAACTGATACAAACCACTGGTCTTCTGACATCCAATGCTTTCCAGTTAAGAGTGATTATCGTGTGTGATTCGTGAACGATTTAGCTTCTTTTGAACTGAAAAGTGACTGTGTTTACATGAAACGAAGTCTTGCTTGTAGGAAGATACCGAACCTGGGATTTCACTCCATTTCTGAAGGGAAACACACCGCACAGTTCTCATCCATGGAACACACTCTGCTTTAGAGCAAGAAGCAAGCTCTTGCTTTCTAGAGTCTCTCATACAGCAGGAAACGTGAGTGTGCTCAGAACAAAAGAACTGTGTGTCCCATACATACGGACCATATCTAGCTCAACTCTGCTTCTGAAACTGATACAAACCACTGGTCCTCTAACATCCAATGCTTTTCGGTTAAGAGCCAGACACAGGTGAGTTTAGTGGATGCTGTAGCTTCGTTGGAGCTCAAAAGGGACTGCATTTACCTGAAATGATTTCTTGCTTGTAGGAAGACACAGAATATGGGATTTAACTCCATTTCTAAAGGAAACACACAAAACATTTCTCATCCATGGAACACACTCTGCTTTAGAGCAAGAAGCATGCTCATGCATTCTAGATTCTCTAATAGGGCAGGAAAAGGGAGTGTGCACCGAACAAAAGAACTGTGGTTCCTTCAGATACGGACAATATCTAATTCAACTCTTCTCTGAAACTGATACAAACCACAGGTCATCTAATATCCAATTCTTTTCAGTTAGGTGAGAAAAACGTGTGAGCTTAGTGAATGATGTATCTTCGTTTGACCTGAAAATTGACTGTGTTTACCAGAAAAGATGTTTTGCTTGTAGGAAGATACAGACCCTGGGATTTAACTCCATTTCTGAAGGGAAACACACAGCACAGTTCTCATCAATGAATCATACTCTGCTTTAGAGAAAGAAGCATGATTATGCACTCTAGAGTCTCTAAGACGGCAAGAAACATGAGTGTGCTAAGAACAAAAGAACTGTGCGTCATACACATACCAACCATGTCTAGGTCTACTCTGCTCTTGAAACTGATACAAACCACAGGTCCTCTAACATCCAATGCTTTTCAGTTAAGAGTGATTATCGTGAACGATTTAGCTTCGTTTGAACTGAAAAGTGACTGTGTTTACATGAAACGAAGTCTTGCTTGTAGGAAGACACAGAACCTGGGATTTCTCTCCATTACTGAAGGGAAACACGCAGCCCAGTTCTCTTCCATGGAACACACTCTGCTTTAGAGCAAGAAGCACGCTCTTGCTTTCTAGAGTCTCTAATACAGCAGGAAACGTAAGTGTGCTCAGAACAAAAGAACTGTGTTTCCTACACATGCAGACCATAACTAGTTCAACTATTCACCTGAAACTGAAACAAACCACAGGTCCTCTAACATCCAATGCTTTTCAGGTAAGAATGAGAAACGTGTGATCTTCGTGAACAATGTAGATTCGTTTGACCTGAAAAGTGACTGTGTTTAGCAGAAAAGAAGTCTTGCTGGTAGGAAGATACCGAACCTGGGATTTCACTCCATTTCTGAAGGGAAACACACTGCACAGTTCTCATCCATGGAACACACTCTGCTTTAGAGCAAGAAGCAAGCTCTTGCTTTCTAGAGTCTCTCATACAGCAGGAAACGTGAGTGTGCTCAGAACAAAAGAACTGTGTGTCCTATACATACCCACCATATCTAGTTCAACTCTGTTTCTGAAACTGATACAAACCACTGGTCCTCTAACATCCAATGCTTTTCGGTTAAGAGCCAGAAACAGGTGAGTTTTGTGGATGCTGTAGCTTCGTTGGAGCTCAAAAGGGACTGCATTTACCTGAAATGATTTCTTGCTTGTAGGAAGACACAGAATATGAGATTTAACTCCATTTCTAAAGGAAACACACAAAACATTTCTCATCCATGGAACACACTCTGCTTTAGAGCAAGAAGCATGCTCATGCATTCTAGATTCTCTAATAGGGCAGGAAAAGGGAGTGTGCACTGAACAAAAGAACTGTGTTTCCTTCAGATACGGACAATATCTAATTCAACTCTTCTCTGAAACTGATACAAACCACAGGTCATCTAATATCCAATTCTTTTCAGCTAGGTGAGAAAAACGTGTGAGCTTAGTGAACGATGTATCTTCGTTTGACCTGAAAAGTGACTGTGTTTACCAGAAAAGATGTCTTGCTTGTAGGAAGGTACAGACCCTGGGATTTAACTCCATTTCTGAAGGGAAACACACAGCACAGTTCTCATCAATGAATCATACTCTGCTTTAGAGAAAGAAGCATGCTTATGCACTCTAGAGTCTCTAAGACGGCAAGAAACATGAGTGTGCTAAGAACAAAAGTACTGTGCGTCATACACGTACGGACCAAGTCTAGGTCTACTCTGCTCTTGAAACTGATTCAAACCACAGGTCCTCTAACATCCAATGCTTTTCAGTTAAGAGTGATTATCGTGAACGATTTAGCTTCGTTTGAACTGAAAAGTGACTGTGTTTACATGAAACGAAGTCTTGCTTGTAGGAAGACACAGAACCTGGGATTTCACTCCATTACTGAAGGGAAACACGCAGCCCAATTCTCTTCCATGGAACACACTCTGCTTTAGAGCAAGAAGCACGCTCTTGCTTTCTAGAGTCTCTAATACAGCAGGAAACGTGAGTGTGCTCAGAACAAAAGAACTGTGTTTCCTACACATGCAGACCATATCTAGTTCAACTATTCACCTGAAACTGAAACAAACCACAGGTCCTCTAACATCCAATGCTTTTCAGGTAAGAGTGAGAAACGTGTGAGCTTCGTGAACGATGTAGCTTTGTTTGACCTGAAAATTGACTGTGTTTACCAGAAAAGAATTCTTGCTTGTAGGAAGATACAGAGCCTGGGATTTCACTCCATTTCTGAAGGGAAACACACCGCAAAGTTCTCATCAATGAAACTTACTCTGCTTTAGAGCAAGAAGTATGCTCATGCATTATAGAGTCTCTAAGACGGCAGGAAACGTGAGTGTGCTGAGAACAAAAAAGTGTGTGTCCTACACGTACGGACCATATCTAGTCAACTCTGCTCCTGAAACTGATAAAAACCACAGGTCCTCTTACATCCAATGCTTTTCAGTTAAGAGTGATTAACGTGTGAGATTCGTGAACGATTTAAGTTTGTTTTAGCTGAAAAGTGACCCTGCTTACCTGAAACGAAATATTGCTTGTAGGAAAACCCAGAACCTGGGATTTAACTCCATTTCTGAAGGGAAACACGCAGCACAGTTCTCATCCATGAAACACACTCTGCTTTAGAGTAAGAAGCAAGCTCTTGCTTTCTAGAGTCTCTCATACAGCAGGAAACCTGAGTGTGCTCAGAACAAAAGAACTGTGTGTCCTATACATACGGACCATATCTAGTTCAACTCTGCTTCTGAAACTGATACAAACCACTGGTCCTCTAACATCCAATGCTTTTCGGTTAAGAGCCAGAAACAGGGGAGTTTCGTGGATGCTGTAGCTTCGTTGGAGATGAAAAGGGACTGCATTTACCTGAAACGACTTCTTGCTTGTAGGAAGACACAGAATCTGGGATTTAACTCCATTTCTAAAGGAAAAACACTAAACATTTCTCATCCATGGAACACACTCTGATTTAGAGCAAGAAGCATGCTCATGCATTCTAGTTTCTCTAATAGGGTAGGAATCGTGAGTGTGCTCAGAACAAAAGAACTGTGTTTCCTACACATGCAGACCATATCGAGTTCAACTATTCACCTGATACTGAAACAAACCACAGTTCCTCTAACATCCAATGCTTTTCAGGTAAGAGTGAGAAACGTGTGAGCTTAGTGAACGATGTAGGTTTGTTTGACCTGAAAAGTGACTGTGTTTACCAGAAAAGATGTCTTGCTTGTAGGAAGATACAGACCCTGGGATTTAACTCCATTTCTGAAGGGAAACACACAGCACAGTTCTCATCAATGAATCATACTCTGCTTTAGAGAAAGAAGCATGCTTATGCACTCTAGAGTCTCTAAGACGGCAAGAAACATGAGTGTGCTAAGAACAAAAGAACTGTGCGTCATACACGTACGGACTATGTCTAGGTCTACTCTGCTCTTGAAACTGATTCAAACCACTGGTCCTCTAACATCCAATGCTTTTCAGTTAAGAGTGATTATCGTGAACGATTTAGCTTCGTTTGAACTGAAAAGTGACTGTGTTTACATAAAACGAAGTCTTGCTTGTAGGAAGACACAGAACCTGGGATTTCACTCCATTACTGAAGGGAAACACGCAGCCCAGTTCTCTTCCATGGAACACACTCTGCTTTAGAGCAAGAAGCACGCTCTTGCTTTCTAGAGTCTCTAATACAGCAGGAATCGTGAGTTTGCTCAGAACAAAAGAACTGTGTTTCCTACACATGCAGACCATATCTAGTTCAACTATTCACCTGAAACTGAAACAAACCACAGGTCCTCTAACATCCAATGCTTTTCAGGTAAGACTGAGAAACGTGTGAGCTTCGTTAAAGATGTAGCTTTGTTTGACCTGAAAATTGACTGTGTTTACCAGAAAAGAAGTCTTGCTTGTAGGAAGAAACAGAGCCTGGGATTTCACTCCATTTCTGAAGGGAAACACACCGCAAAGTTCTCATCAATGAAACTTACTCTGCTTTAGAACAAGAAGTATGCTCATGCATTATAGATTCTCTAAGACGGCAGGAAACGTGAGTGTGCTAAGAACAAAAAAAGTGTGTGTCCTACACGTACGGACCATATCTAGGTCAACTCTGCTCCTGAAACTGATACAAACCACAGGTCCTCTTACATCCAATGCTTTTCAGTTAAGAGTGATTAACGTGTGAGATTCGTGAACGATTTAGCTTTGTTTGAGCTGAAAAGTGACCCTGTTTACCTGAAACGAAGTATTGCTTGTAGGAAAACCCAGAACCTGGGATTTAACTCCATTTCTGAAGGGAAACACGTAGCACAGTTCTCACCCATGAAACACACTCTGCTTTAGAGCAAGAAGCACACTCTTGCTTTCTAGAGTCTCTCATACAGCAGGAAACGTGAGTGTGCTCAGAACAAAGGAACTGTGTGTCCTACACATACGGACCATATCTATTTCAACTCTGCTTTTGAAACTGATACAAACTACTGGTCCTCTAACATCCAATGCTTTTCGTTTAAGAGCCAGAAACAGGGGAGTTTCGTGGATGATGTAGCTTCATTCGAGCTGAAAAGTGACTGCATTTACCTGAAACGATTTCTTGCTTGTAGGAAGACACAGAACCTGGGATTTAACTCCATTTCTAAAGGAAACACACTAAACATTACTCATCCATGGAACACACTCTGCTTTAGAGCAAGAAGCATGCTCATGCCTTCTAGATTCTCTAATACAGCAGGAAAAGGGAGTGTGCACCGAACAAAAGAACTGTGTTTCCTTCAGATACGGACCATATATAGTTAAATTCTTCTCTGAAACTGATACAAACCACAGGTCCTCTAATATCCAATTCTTTTCAGTTAAGAGAGAGAAAAGTGTGAGCTTAGTGAACGATGTATCTTCGTTTGACCTGAAAAGTGACTGTGTTTACCAGAAAAGAAGTCTTGCTTGTAGGAAGACACAGAACCTGGGATTGAACTCCATTTCTGAAGGGAAACACACAGCACAGTTCTCATCAATGAATCATACTCTGCTTTAGAGAAAGAAGCATGCTCATGCACTCTAGATTCTCTATGATGTCAAGAAAAATGAGTGTGCTAAGAACAAAAGAACGGTGTGTCCTAAACGTACGGACCATGTCTAGGTCAACTCTGCTCCTGAAACTGATAGAATCCACAGGTCATCTAACATCCAATGTTTTTCAGTTAAGAGTTATTATCGTGAACGATTTAACTTCGTTTGAACTGAAAAGTGACTTTGTTTACATGAAACGAAGTCTTGCTTGTAGGAAGACACAGAACCTGGGATTTCACTCCATTTCTGAAGGGAAACACGCAGCACAGTTCTCATCCATGGAACACACTCTGCTTTACAATAGAAGCACGCTCTTGCTTTCTAGAATCTCTAATACAGCAGGAAACGTGAGTGTGCTCAGAACAAAAGACCTGTGTTTCTTACACATGCAGACCATATCTAGTTCAACTCTTCATCTGAAACTGAAACAAACCACAGGTCCTCTAACATCCAATGCTTTTCAGGAAAGAGTGAGAAACATGTGAGCTTCATGAACGACAAAGCTTCATTTGACCTGAAAAGTGACTGTGTTTACCAGAAAAGTAGTCTTGCTTGTAGGAAGACACAGAACCTGGGATTTCACTCCATTTCTGAAGGGAAACACATAGCACAATTCTCTTCCATGGAACACACTCTGCTTTAGAGCAAGAAGCACGCTCTTGCTTTCTAGAGTCTCTCATACAGCAGGAAAGGTGAGTGTGCTCAGAACACAAGAACTGTGCGTCCTATACATACGGACCATATCTAGTTCAACTCTGCTTCTGAAACTGATACAAACCACTGGTCATCTAACATCCAATGCTTTTTGGTTAAGAGCCAGAAACAGGGGAGTTTCGTGGATGCTGTAGCTTCGTTGGAGCTGAAAACGGACTGCATTTACCTGAAACGATTTCTTGCTTGTAGGAAGACACAAAATATGGGATTTAACTCCATTTCTAAAGGAAACACACAAAACATTTCTCATCCATGGAACACACTCTGCTTTAGAGCAAGAAGCATGCTCATGCATTCTAGATTCTCTAAAAGGGCAGGAAAAGGGAGTGTGCACCGAACAAAAGAACTGTGTTTCCTTCAGATACGGACAATATCTAATTCAACTCTTCTCTGAAACTGATACAAACCACAGGTCCTCTTATATCCAATTCTTTTCAGTTAGGTGAGAAAAACATGTGAGATTAGTGAACGATGTATCTACGTTTGACCTGAAAAGTGACTGTGTTTACCAGAAAAGATGTCTTGCTTGTAGGAAGATACAGACCCTGGGATTTAACTCCATTTCTGAAGGGAAACACGCAGCACAGTTCTCATCCATGGAACACACTCTGCTTTAGAGCAAGAAGCACGCTCTTGCTTTCTAGAGTCTCTAATACAGCAGGAAACGTGAGTGTGCTCAGAACAAAAGAACTGTGTTTCCTACACATGCCGACCATATCTAGTTCAACTCTTCATCTGAAACTGAAACAAACTACAGGTCCTCTAACTTCCAATGCTTTTCAGGAAAGAGTGAGAAACATGTGAGCTTCATGAACGACATAGCTTCATTTGACCTGAAAAGTGACTGTGTTTACCAGAAAAGATGTCTTGCTTGTAGGAAGATACAGACCCTGGGATTTAACTCCATTTCTGAAGGGAAACACACAGCACAGTTCTCATCAATGAATCATACTCTGCTTTAGAGAAAGAAGCATGCTTATGCACTCTAGAGTCTCTATGATGTCAAGAAAAATGAGTGTGCTAAGAACAAAAAAACGGTGTGTCCTACACGTACGGACCATGTCTAGGTCAACTCTGCTCCTATAACTGATAGAAACCACAGGTTGTCTAACATCCAATGTTTTTCAGTTAAGAGTTATTATCGTGAACGATTTAGCTTCGTTTAAACTGAAAAGTGACTTTATTTACATGAAACGAAGTCTTGCTTGTAGGGAGACACAGAACCTGGCATTTCACTCCATTTCTGAAGGGAAACACGCAACACAGTTCTCATCCATGGAACACACTCTGCTTTAGAGCAAGAAGCAAGCTCTTGCTTTCTAGAGTCTCTAATACAGCAGGAAACGTGAGTGTACTCAGAACAAAAGAACTGTGTTTCCTACACATGCAGACCACATCTAGTTCAACTCTTCATCTGAAACTGAAACAAACCACAGATCCTGTAACATCCAATGCTTTTCAGCAAAGAGTGAGAAACATGTGAGCTTCATGAACGACATAGCTTCATTTGACCTGAAAAGTGACTGTGTTTACCAGAAAAGAAGTCTTGCTTGTAGGAAGACACAGAACCTGGGATTTCACTCCATTTCTAAAGGAAACACACAAAACATTTCTCATCCATGGAACACACTCTGCTTTAGAGCAAGAAGCATGCTCATGCATTCTAGATTCTCTAAAAGGGCAGGAAAAGGGAGTGTGCACCGAACAATAGAACTGTGTTTCCTTCAGATACGGACAATATCTAATTCAACTCTTCTCTGAAACTGATACAAACCACAGGTCCTCTAATATCCAATTCTTTTCAGTTAGGTGAGAAAAACATGTGAGCTTAGTGAACGATGTATCTTTGTTTGACCTGAAAAGTGACTGTGTTTACCAGAAAAGATGTCTTGCTTGTAGGAAGATACAGACCCTGGGATTGAACTCCATTTCTGAAGGGAAACACACAGCACAGTTCTCATCAATGAATCATACTCTGCTTTAGAGAAAGAAGCATGCTTATGCACTCTAGAGTCTCTAAGACGGCAAGAAACATGAGTGTGCTAAGAACAAAAGAACTGTGCGTCATACACGTACGGACCATGTCCAGGTCTACTCTGCTCTTGAAACTGATACAAACCACAGGTCCTCTAACATCCAATGCTTTTCAGTTAAGAGTGATTATCGTGAACGATTTAGCTTCGTTTGAACTGAAAAGTGACTGTGTTTACATGAAACGAAGTCTTGCTTGTAGGAAGACACAGAACCTGGGATTTCACTCCATTACTGAAGGGAAACACGCAGCCCAATTCTCTTCCATGGAACACACTCTGCTTTAGAGCAAGAAGCACGCTCTTGCTTTCTAGAGTCTCTAATACAGCAGGAAACGTGAGTGTGCTCAGAACAAAAGAACTGTGTTTCCTACACATGCAGACCATATCTAGTTCAACTATTCACCTGAAACTGAATCAAACCACAGGTCCTCTAACATCCAATGCTTTTCAGGTAAGAGTGAGAAACGTGTGAGCTTCGTGAACGATGTTGCTTTGTTTGACCTGAAAATTGAATGTGTTTACCAGAAAAGAAGTCTTGCTTGTAGGAAGATACAGAGCCTGGGATTTCACTCCATTTCTGAAGGGAAACACACCGCAAAGTTCTCATCAATGAAACTTACTCTGCTTTAGAGCAAGAAGTATGCTCATGCATTATAGAGTCTCTAAGACGGCAGGAAACGTGAGTGTGCTGAGAACAAAAAAAGTGTGTGTCCTACACGTACGGACCATATCTAGTCAACTCTGCTCCTGAAACTGATAAAAACCACAGGTCCTCTTACATCCAATGCTTTTCAGTTAAGAGTGATTAACGTGTGAGATTCGTGAACGATTTAAGTTTGTTTCAGCTGAAAAGTGACCCTGCTTACCTGAAACGAAATATTGCTTGTAGGAAAACCCAGAACCTGGGATTTAACTCCATTTCTGAAGGGAAACACGCAGCACAGTTCTCATCCATGAAACACACTCTGCTTTAGAGTAAGAAGCAAGCTCTTGCTTTCTAGAGTCTCTCATACAGCAGGAAAGGTGAGTGTGCTCAGAACAAAAGAACTGTGTGTCCTATACATACGGACCATATCTAGTTCAACTCTGCTTCTGAAACTGATACAAACCACTGGTCCTCTAACATCCAATGCTTTTCGGTTAAGAGCCAGAAACAGGGGAGTTTCGTGGATGCTGTAGCTTCGTTGGAGAAGAAAAGGGACTGCATTTACCTGAAACGATTTCTTGCTTGTAGGAAGACACAGAATCTGGGATTTAACTCCATTTCTAAAGGAAACACACTAAACATTTCTCATCCATGGAACACACTCTGATTTAGAGCAAGAAGCATGCTCATGCATTCTAGTTTCTCTAATAGGGTAGGAATCGTGAGTGTGCTCAGAACAAAAGAACTGTGTTTCCTACACATGCAGACCATATCGAGTTCAACTATTCACCTGATACTGAAACAAACCACAGGTCCTCTAACATCCAATGCTTTTCAGGTAAGAGTGAGAAACGTGTGAGCTTAGTGAACGATGTAGGTTTGTTTGACCTGAAAAGTGACTGTGTTTACCAGAAAAGATGTCTTGCTTGTAGGAAGATACAGACCCTGGGATTTAACTCCATTTCTGAAGGGAAACACACAGCACAGTTCTCATCAATGAATCATACTCTGCTTTAGAGAAAGAAGCATGCTTATGCACTCTAGAGTCTCTAAGACGGCAAGAAACATGAGTGTGCTAAGAACAAAAGAACTGTGTGTCATACACGTACGGACTATGTCTAGGTCTACTCTGCTCTTGAAACTGATACAAACCACAGGTCCTCTAACATCCAATGCTTTTCAGTTAAGAGTGATTATCGTGAACGATTTAGCTTCGTTTGAACTGAAAAGTTACTGTGTTTACATAAAACGAAGTCTTGCTTGTAGGAAGACACAGAACCTGGGATTTCACTCCATTACTGAAGGGAAACACGCAGCCCAGTTCTCTTCCATGGAACACTCTCTGCTTTAGAGCAAGAAGCACGCTCTTGCTTTCTAGAGTCTCTAATACAGCAGGAATCGTGAGTTTGCTCAGAACAAAAGAACTGTGTTTCCTACACATGCAGACCATATCTAGTTCAACTCTTCACCTGAAACTGAAACAAACCACAGGTCCTCTAACATCCAATGCTTTTCAGGTAAGACTGAGAAACGTGTGAGCTTTGTGAACGATGTAGCTTTGTTTGACCTGAAAATTGACTGTGTTTACCAGAAAAGAAGTCTTGCTTGTAGGAAGAAACAGAGCCTGGGATTTCACTCCATTTCTGAAGGGAAACACACCGCAAAGTTCTCATCAATGAAACTTACTCTGCTTTAGAGCAAGAAGTATGCTCATGCATTATAGAGTCTCTAAGACGGCAGGAAACGTGAGTGTGCTGAGAACAAAAAAGTGTGTGTCCTACACGTACGGACCATATCTAGTCAACTCTGCTCCTGAAACTGATAAAAACCACAGGTCCTCTTACATCCAATGCTTTTCAGTTAAGAGTGATTAACGTGTGAGATTCGTGAACGATTTAAGTTTGTTTTAGCTGAAAAGTGACCCTGCTTACCTGAAACGAAATATTGCTTGTAGGAAAACCCAGAACCTGGGATTTAACTCCATTTCTGAAGGGAAACACGCAGCACAGTTCTCATCCATGAAACACACTCTGCTTTAGAGTAAGAAGCAAGCTCTTGCTTTCTAGAGTCTCTCATACAGCAGGAAACCTGAGTGTGCTCAGAACAAAAGAACTGTGTGTCCTATACATACGGACCATATCTAGTTCAACTCTGCTTCTGAAACTGATACAAACCACTGGTCCTCTAACATCCAATGCTTTTCGGTTAAGAGCCAGAAACAGGGGAGTTTCGTGGATGCTGTAGCTTCGTTGGAGATGAAAAGGGACTGCATTTACCTGAAACGACTTCTTGCTTGTAGGAAGACACAGAATCTGGGATTTAACTCCATTTCTAAAGGAAAAACACTAAACATTTCTCATCCATGGAACACACTCTGATTTAGAGCAAGAAGCATGCTCATGCATTCTAGTTTCTCTAATAGGGTAGGAATCGTGAGTGTGCTCAGAACAAAAGAACTGTGTTTCCTACACATGCAGACCATATCGAGTTCAACTATTCACCTGATACTGAAACAAACCACAGTTCCTCTAACATCCAATGCTTTTCAGGTAAGAGTGAGAAACGTGTGAGCTTAGTGAACGATGTAGGTTTGTTTGACCTGAAAAGTGACTGTGTTTACCAGAAAAGATGTCTTGCTTGTAGGAAGATACAGACCCTGGGATTTAACTCCATTTCTGAAGGGAAACACACAGCACAGTTCTCATCAATGAATCATACTCTGCTTTAGAGAAAGAAGCATGCTTATGCACTCTAGAGTCTCTAAGACGGCAAGAAACATGAGTGTGCTAAGAACAAAAGAACTGTGCGTCATACACGTACGGACTATGTCTAGGTCTACTCTGCTCTTGAAACTGATTCAAACCACTGGTCCTCTAACATCCAATGCTTTTCAGTTAAGAGTGATTATCGTGAACGATTTAGCTTCGTTTGAACTGAAAAGTGACTGTGTTTACATAAAACGAAGTCTTGCTTGTAGGAAGACACAGAACCTGGGATTTCACTCCATTACTGAAGGGAAACACGCAGCCCAGTTCTCTTCCATGGAACACACTCTGCTTTAGAGCAAGAAGCACGCTCTTGCTTTCTAGAGTCTCTAATACAGCAGGAATCGTGAGTTTGCTCAGAACAAAAGAACTGTGTTTCCTACACATGCAGACCATATCTAGTTCAACTATTCACCTGAAACTGAAACAAACCACAGGTCCTCTAACATCCAATGCTTTTCAGGTAAGACTGAGAAACGTGTGAGCTTCGTTAAAGATGTAGCTTTGTTTGACCTGAAAATTGACTGTGTTTACCAGAAAAGAAGTCTTGCTTGTAGGAAGAAACAGAGCCTGGGATTTCACTCCATTTCTGAAGGGAAACACACCGCAAAGTTCTCATCAATGAAACTTACTCTGCTTTAGAACAAGAAGTATGCTCATGCATTATAGATTCTCTAAGACGGCAGGAAACGTGAGTGTGCTAAGAACAAAAAAAGTGTGTGTCCTACACGTACGGACCATATCTAGGTCAACTCTGCTCCTGAAACTGATACAAACCACAGGTCCTCTTACATCCAATGCTTTTCAGTTAAGAGTGATTAACGTGTGAGATTCGTGAACGATTTAGCTTTGTTTGAGCTGAAAAGTGACCCTGTTTACCTGAAACGAAGTATTGCTTGTAGGAAAACCCAGAACCTGGGATTTAACTCCATTTCTGAAGGGAAACACGTAGCACAGTTCTCACCCATGAAACACACTCTGCTTTAGAGCAAGAAGCACACTCTTGCTTTCTAGAGTCTCTCATACAGCAGGAAACGTGAGTGTGCTCAGAACAAAGGAACTGTGTGTCCTACACATACGGACCATATCTATTTCAACTCTGCTTTTGAAACTGATACAAACTACTGGTCCTCTAACATCCAATGCTTTTCGTTTAAGAGCCAGAAACAGGGGAGTTTCGTGGATGATGTAGCTTCATTCGAGCTGAAAAGTGACTGCATTTACCTGAAACGATTTCTTGCTTGTAGGAAGACACAGAACCTGGGATTTAACTCCATTTCTAAAGGAAACACACTAAACATTACTCATCCATGGAACACACTCTGCTTTAGAGCAAGAAGCATGCTCATGCCTTCTAGATTCTCTAATACAGCAGGAAAAGGGAGTGTGCACCGAACAAAAGAACTGTGTTTCCTTCAGATACGGACCATATATAGTTAAATTCTTCTCTGAAACTGATACAAACCACAGGTCCTCTAATATCCAATTCTTTTCAGTTAAGAGAGAGAAAAGTGTGAGCTTAGTGAACGATGTATCTTCGTTTGACCTGAAAAGTGACTGTGTTTACCAGAAAAGAAGTCTTGCTTGTAGGAAGACACAGAACCTGGGATTGAACTCCATTTCTGAAGGGAAACACACAGCACAGTTCTCATCAATGAATCATACTCTGCTTTAGAGAAAGAAGCATGCTCATGCACTCTAGATTCTCTATGATGTCAAGAAAAATGAGTGTGCTAAGAACAAAAGAACGGTGTGTCCTAAACGTACGGACCATGTCTAGGTCAACTCTGCTCCTGAAACTGATAGAATCCACAGGTCATCTAACATCCAATGTTTTTCAGTTAAGAGTTATTATCGTGAACGATTTAACTTCGTTTGAACTGAAAAGTGACTTTGTTTACATGAAACGAAGTCTTGCTTGTAGGAAGACACAGAACCTGGGATTTCACTCCATTTCTGAAGGGAAACACGCAGCACAGTTCTCATCCATGGAACACACTCTGCTTTACAATAGAAGCACGCTCTTGCTTTCTAGAATCTCTAATACAGCAGGAAACGTGAGTGTGCTCAGAACAAAAGACCTGTGTTTCTTACACATGCAGACCATATCTAGTTCAACTCTTCATCTGAAACTGAAACAAACCACAGGTCCTCTAACATCCAATGCTTTTCAGGAAAGAGTGAGAAACATGTGAGCTTCATGAACGACAAAGCTTCATTTGACCTGAAAAGTGACTGTGTTTACCAGAAAAGTAGTCTTGCTTGTAGGAAGACACAGAACCTGGGATTTCACTCCATTTCTGAAGGGAAACACATAGCACAATTCTCTTCCATGGAACACACTCTGCTTTAGAGCAAGAAGCACGCTCTTGCTTTCTAGAGTCTCTCATACAGCAGGAAAGGTGAGTGTGCTCAGAACACAAGAACTGTGCGTCCTATACATACGGACCATATCTAGTTCAACTCTGCTTCTGAAACTGATACAAACCACTGGTCATCTAACATCCAATGCTTTTTGGTTAAGAGCCAGAAACAGGGGAGTTTCGTGGATGCTGTAGCTTCGTTGGAGCTGAAAACGGACTGCATTTACCTGAAACGATTTCTTGCTTGTAGGAAGACACAAAATATGGGATTTAACTCCATTTCTAAAGGAAACACACAAAACATTTCTCATCCATGGAACACACTCTGCTTTAGAGCAAGAAGCATGCTCATGCATTCTAGATTCTCTAAAAGGGCAGGAAAAGGGAGTGTGCACCGAACAAAAGAACTGTGTTTCCTTCAGATACGGACAATATCTAATTCAACTCTTCTCTGAAACTGATACAAACCACAGGTCCTCTTATATCCAATTCTTTTCAGTTAGGTGAGAAAAACATGTGAGATTAGTGAACGATGTATCTACGTTTGACCTGAAAAGTGACTGTGTTTACCAGAAAAGATGTCTTGCTTGTAGGAAGATACAGACCCTGGGATTTAACTCCATTTCTGAAGGGAAACACGCAGCACAGTTCTCATCCATGGAACACACTCTGCTTTAGAGCAAGAAGCACGCTCTTGCTTTCTAGAGTCTCTAATACAGCAGGAAACGTGAGTGTGCTCAGAACAAAAGAACTGTGTTTCCTACACATGCCGACCATATCTAGTTCAACTCTTCATCTGAAACTGAAACAAACTACAGGTCCTCTAACTTCCAATGCTTTTCAGGAAAGAGTGAGAAACATGTGAGCTTCATGAACGACATAGCTTCATTTGACCTGAAAAGTGACTGTGTTTACCAGAAAAGATGTCTTGCTTGTAGGAAGATACAGACCCTGGGATTTAACTCCATTTCTGAAGGGAAACACACAGCACAGTTCTCATCAATGAATCATACTCTGCTTTAGAGAAAGAAGCATGCTTATGCACTCTAGAGTCTCTATGATGTCAAGAAAAATGAGTGTGCTAAGAACAAAAAAACGGTGTGTCCTACACGTACGGACCATGTCTAGGTCAACTCTGCTCCTATAACTGATAGAAACCACAGGTTGTCTAACATCCAATGTTTTTCAGTTAAGAGTTATTATCGTGAACGATTTAGCTTCGTTTAAACTGAAAAGTGACTTTATTTACATGAAACGAAGTCTTGCTTGTAGGGAGACACAGAACCTGGCATTTCACTCCATTTCTGAAGGGAAACACGCAACACAGTTCTCATCCATGGAACACACTCTGCTTTAGAGCAAGAAGCAAGCTCTTGCTTTCTAGAGTCTCTAATACAGCAGGAAACGTGAGTGTACTCAGAACAAAAGAACTGTGTTTCCTACACATGCAGACCACATCTAGTTCAACTCTTCATCTGAAACTGAAACAAACCACAGGTCCTGTAACATCCAATGCTTTTCAGCAAAGAGTGAGAAACATGTGAGCTTCATGAACGACATAGCTTCATTTGACCTGAAAAGTGACTGTGTTTACCAGAAAAGAAGTCTTGCTTGTAGGAAGACACAGAACCTGGGATTTCACTCCATTTCTAAAGGAAACACACAAAACATTTCTCATCCATGGAACACACTCTGCTTTAGAGCAAGAAGCATGCTCATGCATTCTAGATTCTCTAAAAGGGCAGGAAAAGGGAGTGTGCACCGAACAATAGAACTGTGTTTCCTTCAGATACGGACAATATCTAATTCAACTCTTCTCTGAAACTGATACAAACCACAGGTCCTCTAATATCCAATTCTTTTCAGTTAGGTGAGAAAAACATGTGAGCTTAGTGAACGATGTATCTTTGTTTGACCTGAAAAGTGACTGTGTTTACCAGAAAAGATGTCTTGCTTGTAGGAAGATACAGACCCTGGGATTGAACTCCATTTCTGAAGGGAAACACACAGCACAGTTCTCATCAATGAATCATACTCTGCTTTAGAGAAAGAAGCATGCTTATGCACTCTAGAGTCTCTAAGACGGCAAGAAACATGAGTGTGCTAAGAACAAAAGAACTGTGCGTCATACACGTACGGACCATGTCCAGGTCTACTCTGCTCTTGAAACTGATACAAACCACAGGTCCTCTAACATCCAATGCTTTTCAGTTAAGAGTGATTATCGTGAACGATTTAGCTTCGTTTGAACTGAAAAGTGACTGTGTTTACATGAAACGAAGTCTTGCTTGTAGGAAGACACAGAACCTGGGATTTCACTCCATTACTGAAGGGAAACACGCAGCCCAATTCTCTTCCATGGAACACACTCTGCTTTAGAGCAAGAAGCACGCTCTTGCTTTCTAGAGTCTCTAATACAGCAGGAAACGTGAGTGTGCTCAGAACAAAAGAACTGTGTTTCCTACACATGCAGACCATATCTAGTTCAACTATTCACCTGAAACTGAATCAAACCACAGGTCCTCTAACATCCAATGCTTTTCAGGTAAGAGTGAGAAACGTGTGAGCTTCGTGAACGATGTTGCTTTGTTTGACCTGAAAATTGAATGTGTTTACCAGAAAAGAAGTCTTGCTTGTAGGAAGATACAGAGCCTGGGATTTCACTCCATTTCTGAAGGGAAACACACCGCAAAGTTCTCATCAATGAAACTTACTCTGCTTTAGAGCAAGAAGTATGCTCATGCATTATAGAGTCTCTAAGACGGCAGGAAACGTGAGTGTGCTGAGAACAAAAAAAGTGTGTGTCCTACACGTACGGACCATATCTAGTCAACTCTGCTCCTGAAACTGATAAAAACCACAGGTCCTCTTACATCCAATGCTTTTCAGTTAAGAGTGATTAACGTGTGAGATTCGTGAACGATTTAAGTTTGTTTCAGCTGAAAAGTGACCCTGCTTACCTGAAACGAAATATTGCTTGTAGGAAAACCCAGAACCTGGGATTTAACTCCATTTCTGAAGGGAAACACGCAGCACAGTTCTCATCCATGAAACACACTCTGCTTTAGAGTAAGAAGCAAGCTCTTGCTTTCTAGAGTCTCTCATACAGCAGGAAAGGTGAGTGTGCTCAGAACAAAAGAACTGTGTGTCCTATACATACGGACCATATCTAGTTCAACTCTGCTTCTGAAACTGATACAAACCACTGGTCCTCTAACATCCAATGCTTTTCGGTTAAGAGCCAGAAACAGGGGAGTTTCGTGGATGCTGTAGCTTCGTTGGAGAAGAAAAGGGACTGCATTTACCTGAAACGATTTCTTGCTTGTAGGAAGACACAGAATCTGGGATTTAACTCCATTTCTAAAGGAAACACACTAAACATTTCTCATCCATGGAACACACTCTGATTTAGAGCAAGAAGCATGCTCATGCATTCTAGTTTCTCTAATAGGGTAGGAATCGTGAGTGTGCTCAGAACAAAAGAACTGTGTTTCCTACACATGCAGACCATATCGAGTTCAACTATTCACCTGATACTGAAACAAACCACAGGTCCTCTAACATCCAATGCTTTTCAGGTAAGAGTGAGAAACGTGTGAGCTTAGTGAACGATGTAGGTTTGTTTGACCTGAAAAGTGACTGTGTTTACCAGAAAAGATGTCTTGCTTGTAGGAAGATACAGACCCTGGGATTTAACTCCATTTCTGAAGGGAAACACACAGCACAGTTCTCATCAATGAATCATACTCTGCTTTAGAGAAAGAAGCATGCTTATGCACTCTAGAGTCTCTAAGACGGCAAGAAACATGAGTGTGCTAAGAACAAAAGAACTGTGTGTCATACACGTACGGACTATGTCTAGGTCTACTCTGCTCTTGAAACTGATACAAACCACAGGTCCTCTAACATCCAATGCTTTTCAGTTAAGAGTGATTATCGTGAACGATTTAGCTTCGTTTGAACTGAAAAGTTACTGTGTTTACATAAAACGAAGTCTTGCTTGTAGGAAGACACAGAACCTGGGATTTCACTCCATTACTGAAGGGAAACACGCAGCCCAGTTCTCTTCCATGGAACACTCTCTGCTTTAGAGCAAGAAGCACGCTCTTGCTTTCTAGAGTCTCTAATACAGCAGGAATCGTGAGTTTGCTCAGAACAAAAGAACTGTGTTTCCTACACATGCAGACCATATCTAGTTCAACTCTTCACCTGAAACTGAAACAAACCACAGGTCCTCTAACATCCAATGCTTTTCAGGTAAGACTGAGAAACGTGTGAGCTTTGTGAACGATGTAGCTTTGTTTGACCTGAAAATTGACTGTGTTTACCAGAAAAGAAGTCTTGCTTGTAGGAAGAAACAGAGCCTGGGATTTCACTCCATTTCTGAAGGGAAACACACCGCAAAGTTCTCATCAATGAAACTTACTCTGCTTTAGAGCAAGAAGTATGCTCATGCATTATAGATTCTCTAAGACGGCAGGAAACGTGAGTGTGCTAAGAACAAAAAAAGTGTGTGTCCTACACGTACGGACCATATCTAGGTCAACTCTGCTCCTGAAACTGATACAAACCACAGGTCCTCTTACATCCAATGCTTTTCAGTTAAGAGTGATTAACGTGTGAGATTCGTGAACGATTTAGCTTTGTTTGAGCTGAAAAGTGACCCTGTTTACCTGAAACGAAGTATTGCTTGTAGGAAAACCCAGAACCTGGGATTTAACTCCATTTCTGAAGGGAAACACGCAGCACAGTTCTCACCCATGAAACACACTCTGCTTTAGAGCAAGAAGCACACTCTTGCTTTCTAGAGTCTCTCATACAGCAGGAAACGTGAGTGTGCTCAGAACAAAGGAACTGTGTGTCCTACACATACGGACCATATCTATTTCAACTCTGCTTTTGAAACTGATACAAACCACTGGTCCTCTAACATCCAATGCTTTTCGGTTAAGAGCCAGAAACAGGGGAGTTTCGTGGATGATGTAGCTTCATTCGAGCTGAAAAGTGACTGCATTTACCTGAAACGATTTCTTGCTTGTAGGAAGACACAGAACCTGGGATTTAACTCCATTTCTAAAGGAAACACACTAAACATTACTCATCCATGGAACACACTCTGCTTTAGAGCAAGAAGCATGCTCATGCCTTCTAGATTCTCTAATACAGCAGGAAAAGGGAGTGTGCACCGAACAAAAGAACTGTGTTTCCTTCAGATACGGACCATATATAGTTAAATTCTTCTCTGAAACTGATACAAACCACAGGTCCTCTAATATCCAATTCTTTTCAGTTAAGAGAGAGAAAAGTGTGAGCTTAGTGAACGATGTATCTTCGTTTGACCTGAAAAGTGACTGTGTTTACCAGAAAAGAAGTCTTGCTTGTAGGAAGATACAGACCCTGGGATTGAACTCCATTTCTGAAGGGAAACACACAGCACAGTTCTCATCAATGAATCATACTCTGCTTTAGAGAAAGAAGCATGCTCATGCACTCTAGATTCTCTATGATGTCAAGAAAAATGAGTGTGCTAAGAACAAAAGAACGGTGTGTCCTAAACGTACGGACCATGTCTAGGTCAACTCTGCTCCTGAAACTGATAGAATCCACAGGTCATCTAACATCCAATGTTTTTCAGTTAAGAGTTATTATCGTGAACGATTTAACTTCGTTTGAACTGAAAAGTGTCTTTGTTTACATGAAACGAAGTCTTGCTTGTAGGAAGACACAGAACCTGGGATTTCACTCCATTTCTGAAGGGAAACACGCAGCACAGTTCTCATCCATGGAACACACTCTGCTTTAGAATAGAAGCACGCTCTTGCTTTCTAGAATCTCTAATACAGCAGGAAACGTGAGTGTGCTCAGAACAAAAGACCTGTGTTTCTTACACATGCAGACCATATCTAGTTCAACTCTTCATCTGAAACTGAAACAAACCACAGGTCCTCTAACATCCAATGCTTTTCAGGAAAGAGTGAGAAACATGTGAGCTTCATGAACGACAAAGCTTCATTTGACCTGAAAAGTGACTGTGTTTACCAGAAAAGAAGTCTTGCTTGTAGGAAGACACAGAACCTGGGATTTCACTCCATTTCTGAAGGGAAACACATAGCACAATTCTCTTCCATGGAACACACTCTGCTTTAGAGCAAAAAGCACGCTCTTGCTTTCTAGAGTCTCTCATACAGCAGGAAAGGTGAGTGTGCTCAGAACACAAGAACTGTGCGTCCTATACATACGGACCATATCTAGTTCAACTCTGCTTCTGAAACTGATACAAACCACTGGTCATCTAACATCCAATGCTTTTTGGTTAAGAGCCAGAAACAGGGGAGTTTCGTGGATGCTGTAGCTTCGTTGGAGCTGAAAACGGACTGCATTTACCTGAAACGATTTCTTGCTTGTAGGAAGACACAAAATATGGGATTTAACTCCATTTCTAAAGGAAACACACAAAACATTTCTCATCCATGGAACACACTCTGCTTTAGAGCAAGAAGCATGCTCATGCATTCTAGATTCTCTAAAAGGGTAGGAAAAGGGAGTGTGCACCGAACAAAAGAACTGTGTTTCCTTCAGATACGGACAATATCTAATTCAACTCTTCTCTGAAACTGATACAAACCACAGGTGCTCTTATATCCAATTCTTTTCAGTTAGGTGAGAAAAACGTGTGAGATTAGTGAACGATGTATCTACGTTTGACCTGAAAAGTGACTGTGTTTACCAGAAAAGATGTCTTTCTTGTAGGAAGATACAGACCCTGGGATTTAACTCCATTTCTGAAGGGAAACACGCAGCACAGTTCTCATCCATGGAACACACTCTGCTTTAGAGCAAGAAGCACGCTCTTGCTTTCTAGAGTCTCTAATACAGCAGGAAACGTGAGTGTGCTCAGAACAAAAGAACTGTGTTTCCTACACATGCCGACCATATCTAGTTCAACTTTTCATCTGAAACTGAAACAAACTACAGGTCCTCTAACTTCAAATGCTTTTCAGGAAAGAGTGAGAAACATGTGAGCTTCATGAACGACATAGCTTCATTTGACCTGAAAAGTGACTGTGTTTACCAGAAAAGATGTCTTGCTTGTAGGAAGATACAGACCCTGGGATTTAACTCCATTTCTGAAGGGAAACACACAGCACAGTTCTCATCAATGAATCATACTCTGCTTTAGAGAAAGAAGCATGCTTATGCACTCTAGAGTCTCTATGATGTCAAGAAAAATGAGTGTGCTAAGAACAAAAGAACGGTGTGTCCTACATGTACGGACCATGTCTAGGTCAACTCTGCTCCTATAACTGATAGAAACCACAGGTTGTCTAACATCCAATGTTTTTCAGTTAAGAGTTATTATCGTGAACAATTTAGCTTCGTTTAAACTGAAAAGTGACTTTATTTACATGAAACGAAGTCTTGCTTGTAGGAAGACACAGAACCTGGGATTTCACTCCATTTCTGAAGGGAAACACGCAACACAGTTCTCATCCATGGAACACACTCTGCTTTAGAGCAAGAAGCAAGCTCTTGCTTTCTAGAGTCTCTAATACAGCAGGAAACGTGAGTGTACTCAGAACAAAAGAACTGTGTTTCCTACACATGCAGACCACATCTAGTTCAACTCTTCATCTGAAACTGAAACAAACCACAGGTCCTGTAACATCCAATGCTTTTCAGCAAAGAGTGAGAAACATGTGAGCTTCATGAACGACATAGCTTCATTTGACCTGAAAAGTGACTGTGTTTACCAGAAAAGAAGTCTTGCTTGTAGGAAGACACAGAACCTGGGATTTCACTCCATTTCTAAAGGAAACACACAAAACATTTCTCATCCATGGAACACACTCTGCTTTAGAGCAAGAAGCATGCTCATGCATTCTAGATTCTCTAAAAGGGCAGGAAAAGGGAGTGTGCACCGAACAATAGAACTGTGTTTCCTTCAGATACGGACAATATCTAATTCAACTCTTCTCTGAAACTGATACAAACCACAGGTCCTCTAATATCCAATTCTTTTCAGTTAGGTGAGAAAAACATGTGAGCTTAGTGAACGATGTATCTACGTTTGACCTGAAAAGTGACTGTGTTTACCAGAAAAGATGTCTTGCTTGTAGGAAGATACAGACCCTGGGATTGAACTCCATTTCTGAAGGGAAACACACAGCACAGTTCTCATCAATGAATCATACTCTGCTTTAGAGAAAGCAGCATGCTTATGCACTCTAGAGTCTCTAAGACGGCAAGAAACATGAGTGTGCTAAGAACAAAAGAACTGTGCGTCATACACGTACGGACCATGTCTAGGTCTACTCTGCTCTTGAAACTGATACAAACCACAGGTCCTCTAACATCCAATGCTTTTCAGTTAAGAGTGATTATCGTGAACGATTTAGCTTCGTTTGAACTGAAAAGTGACTGTGTTTACATGAAACGAAGTCTTGCTTGTAGGAAGACACAAAACCTGGGATTTCACTCCATTACTGAAGGGAAACACGCAGCCCAATTCTCTTCCATGGAACACACTCTGCTTTAGAGCAAGAAGCACGCTCTTGCTTTCTAGAGTCTCTAATACAGCAGGAAACGTGAGTGTGCTCAGAACAAAAGAACTGTGTTTCCTACACATGCAGACTATATCTAGTTCAACTATTCACCTGAAACTGAATCAAACCACAGGTCCTCTAACATCCAATGCTCAGGTAAGAGTGAGAAACGTGTGAGCTTCGTGAACGATGTTGCTTTGTTTGACCTGAAAATTGAATGTGTTTACCAGAAAAGAAGTCTTGCTTGTAGGAAGATACAGAGCCTGGGATTTCACTCCATTTCTGAAGGGAAACACACCGCAAAGTTCTCATCAATGAAACTTACTCTGCTTTAGAGCAAGAAGTATGCTCATGCATTATAGAGTCTCTAAGACGGCAGGAAACGTGAGTGTGCTGAGAACAAAAAAAGTGTGTGTCCTACACGTACGGACCATATCTAGTCAACTCTGCTCCTGAAACTGATAAAAACCACAGGTCCTCTTACATCCAATGCTTTTCAGTTAAGAGTGATTAACGTGTGAGATTCGTGAACGATTTAAGTTTGTTTCAGCTGAAAAGTGACCCTGCTTACCTGAAACGAAATATTGCTTGTAGGAAAACCCAGAACCTGGGATTTAACTCCATTTCTGAAGGGAAACACGCAGCACAGTTCTCATCCATGAAACACACTCTGCTTTAGAGTAAGAAGCAAGCTCTTGCTTTCTAGAGTCTCTCATACAGCAGGAAAGGTGAGTGTGCTCAGAACAAAAGAACTGTGTGTCCTATACATACGGACCATATCTAGTTCAACTCTGCTTCTGAAACTGATACAAACCACTGGTCCTCTAACATCCAATGCTTTTCGGTTAAGAGCCAGAAACAGGGGAGTTTCGTGGATGCTGTAGCTTCGTTGGAGATGAAAAGGGACTGCATTTACCTGAAACGATTTCTTGCTTGTAGGAAGACACAGAATCTGGGATTTAACTCCATTTCTAAAGGAAACACACTAAACATTTCTCATCCATGGAACACACTCTGATTTAGAGCAAGAAGCATGCTCATGCATTCTAGTTTCTCTAATAGGGTAGGAATCGTGAGTGTGCTCAGAACAAAAGAACTGTGTTTCCTACACATGCAGACCATATCGAGTTCAGCTATTCACCTGATACTGAAACAAACCACAGGTCCTCTAACATCCAATGCTTTTCAGGTAAGAGTGAGAAACGTGTGAGCTTAGTGAACGATGTAGGTTTGTTTGACCTGAAAAGTGACTGTGTTTACCAGAAAAGATGTCTTGCTTGTAGGAAGATACAGACCCTGGGATTTAACTCCATTTCTGAAGGGAAACACACAGCACAGTTCTCATCAATGAATCATACTCTGCTTTAGAGAAAGAAGCATGCTTATGCACTCTAGAGTCTCTAAGACGGCAAGAAACATGAGTGTGCTAAGAACAAAAGAACTGTGTGTCATACACGTACGGACTATGTCTAGGTCTACTCTGCTCTTGAAACTGATTCAAACCACAGGTCCTCTAACATCCAATGCTTTTCAGTTAAGAGTGATTATCGTGAACGATTTAGCTTCGTTTGAACTGAAAAGTTACTGTGTTTACATAAAACGAAGTCTTGCTTGTAGGAAGACACAGAACCTGGGATTTCACTCCATTACTGAAGGGAAACACGCAGCCCAGTTCTCTTCCATGGAACACACTCTGCTTTAGAGCAAGAAGCACGCTCTTGCTTTCTAGAGTCTCTAATACAGCAGGAATCGTGAGTTTGCTCAGAACAAAAGAACTGTGTTTCCTACACATGCAGACCATATCTAGTTCAACTCTTCACCTGAAACTGAAACAAACCACAGGTCCTCTAACATCCAATGCTTTTCAGGTAAGACTGAGAAACGTGTGAGCTTTGTGAACGATGTAGCTTTGTTTGACCTGAAAATTGACTGTGTTTACCAGAAAAGAAGTCTTGCTTGTAGGAAGAAACAGAGCCTGGGATTTCACTCCATTTCTGAAGGGAAACACACCGCAAAGTTCTCATCAATGAAACTTACTCTGCTTTAGAGCAAGAAGTATGCTCATGCATTATAGATTCTCTAAGACGGCAGGAAACGTGAGTGTGCTAAGAACAAAAAAAGTGTGTGTCCTACACGTACGGACCATATCTAGGTCAACTCTGCTCCTGAAACTGATACAAACCACAGGTCCTCTTACATCCAATGCTTTTCAGTTAAGAGTGATTAACGTGTGAGATTCGTGAACGATTTAGCTTTGTTTGAGCTGAAAAGTGACCCTGTTTACCTGAAACGAAGTATTGCTTGTAGGAAAACCCAGAACCTGGGATTTAACTCCATTTCTGAAGGGAAACACGCAGCACAGTTCTCACCCATGAAACACACTCTGCTTTAGAGCAAGAAGCACACTCTTGCTTTCTAGAGTCTCTCATACAGCAGGAAACGTGAGTGTGCTCAGAACAAAGGAACTGTGTGTCCTACACATACGGACCATATCTATTTCAACTCTGCTTTTGAAACTGATACAAACCACTGGTCCTCTAACATCCAATGCTTTTCGGTTAAGAGCCAGAAACAGGGGAGTTTCGTGGATGATGTAGCTTCATTCGAGCTGAAAAGTGACTGCATTTACCTGAAACGATTTCTTGCTTGTAGGAAGACACAGAACCTGGGATTTAACTCCATTTCTAAAGGAAACACACTAAACATTACTCATCCATGGAACACACTCTGCTTTAGAGCAAGAAGCATGCTCATGCCTTCTAGATTCTCTAATACAGCAGGAAAAGGGAGTGTGCACCGAACAAAAGAACTGTGTTTCCTTCAGATACGGACCATATATAGTTAAATTCTTCTCTGAAACTGATACAAACCACAGGTCCTCTAATATCCAATTCTTTTCAGTTAAGAGAGAGAAAAGTGTGAGCTTAGTGAACGATGTATCTTCGTTTGACCTGAAAAGTGACTGTGTTTACCAGAAAAGAAGTCTTGCTTGTAGGAAGATACAGACCCTGGGATTTCACTCCATTTCTGAAGGGAAACACACAGCACAGTTCTCATCAATGAATCATACTCTGCTTTTGAGAAAGAAGCATACTCATGCACTCTAGATTCTCTATGATGTCAAGAAAAATGAGTGTGCTAAGAACAAAAGAACGGTGTGTCCTACACGTACGGACCATGTCTAGGTCAACTCTGCTCCTGAAACTGATAGAATCCACAGGTCATCTAACATCCAATGTTTTTCAGTTAAGAGTTATTATCGTGAACGATTTAGCTTAGTTTGAACTGAAAAGTGACTTTGTTTACATGAAACGAAGTCTTGCTTGTAGGAAGACACAGAACCTGGGATTTCACTCCATTTCTGAAGGGAAACACGCAGCACAGTTCTCATCCATGGAACACACTCTGCTTTAGAATAGAAGCACGCTCTTACTTTCTAGAATCTCTAAATACAGCAGGAAACGTGAGTGTGCTCAGAACAAAAGACCTGTGTTTCTTACACATGCAGACCATATCTAGTTCAACTCTTCATCTGAAACTGAAACAAACCACAGGTCCTCTAACATCCAATGCTTTTCAGGAAATAGTGAGAAACATGTGAGCTTCATGAACGACAAAGCTTCATTTGACCTGAAAAGTGACTGTGTTTACCAGAAAAGAAGTCTTGCTTGTAGGAAGACACAGAACCTGGGATTTCACTCCATTTCTGAAGGGAAACACATAGCACAATTCTCTTCCATGGAACACACTCTGCTTTAGAGCAAGAAGCACGCTCTTGCTTTCTAGAGTCTCTCATACAGCAGGAAAGGTGAGTGTGCTCAGAACAAAAGAACTGTGCGTCCTATACATACGGACCATATCTAGTTCAACTCTGCTTCTGAAACTGATACAAACCACTGGTCATCTAACATCCAATGCTTTTTGGTTAAGATCCGGAAACAGGGGAGTTTCGTGGATGCTGTAGCTTCGTTGGAGCTGAAAACGGACTGCATTTACCTGAAACGATTTCTTGCTTGTAGGAAGACACAGAATATGGGATTTAACTCCATTTCTAAAGGAAACACACAAAACATTTCTCATCCATGGAACACACTCTGCTTTAGAGCAAGAAGCATGCTCATGCATTCTAGATTCTCTAAAAGGGCAGGAAAAGGGAGTGTGCACCGAACAAAAGAACTGTGTTTCCTTCAGATACGGACAATATCTAATTCAACTCTTCTCAGAAACTGATACAAACCACAGGTCCTCTTATATCCAATTCTTTTCAGTTAGGTGAGAAAAACATGTTAGATTAGTGAACAATGTATCTACATTTGACCTGAAAAGTGACTGTGTTTACCAGAAAAGATGTCTTGCTTGTAGGAAGATACAGACCCTGGGATTTCACTCCATTTCTGAAGGGAAACACAAAGCACAGTTCTCATCCATGGAACACACTCTGCTTTAGAGCAAGAAGCACGCTCTTGCTTTCTAGAGTCTCTAATACAGCAGGAAACGTGAGTGTGCTCAGAACAAAAGAACTGTGTTTCCTACACATGCAGACCATATCTAGTTCAACTCTTCATCTGAAACTGAAACAAACCAAAGGTCCTCTAACTTCCAATGCTTTTCAGGAAAGAGTGAGAAACATGTGAGCTTCATGAACGACATAGCTATATTTGACCTGAAAAGTGACTGTGTTTACCAGAAAAGATGTCTTGCTTGTAGGAAGATACAGACCCTGGGATTTAACTCCATTTCTGAAGGGAAACACACAGCACAGTTCTCATCAATGAATCATACTCTGCTTTAGAGAAAGAAGCATGCTTATGCACTCTAGAGTCTCTAAGACGCCAGGAAACGTGAGTGTGCTAAGAACAAAAAAAGTGTGTGTCCTACACGTACAGACCATATCTAGGTCAACTCTGCTCCTGAAACTGATACAAGCCACAGTTCCTCTAACATCCAATTCTTTTCAGTTCAGAGTGATTTACGTGTCTGCTTCGCGAATGATGTAGCTTCGTTTGAGCTGAAAATGTCTGTGTTTACCTGAAATGAATTCTTGCTTGTAGGAAGACACAGGACCTTAGATTTAACTCCATTTCTGAAGGGAAATAAGCAGCACAGTTCTCATCCATGGAACACACTCTGCTTTAGAGCAAGAAGCACGCTCTTGCTTTCTAGAGTCTCTATTACAGCAGGAAACGTGAGTGTGCTCAGAACAAATGAACTGTGCTTCCTACACATGCAGACCATATCTAGTTCAACTCTGCTTCAGAAACTGATACAAACCACTGGTCCTCTAACACCCAATGCTTTTCAGTTAAGAGCCAGAAACAGGGGAGCTTCGTGGATGATGTAGCTTCATTCGAGCTGAAAAGGGACTGCATTTACATGAAACGATATCTTGCTTGTAGGAAGACACAGGACATGGGATTTAACTCCATTTCTAAAGGAAACACACAAAACATTTCTTAACCATGGAATACACTCTGCTTTATAGCAAGAAGCATGCTCTTGCATTCTTGATTCTCTAATACAGCAGGAAAAGGGAGTGTGCACCGAACAAAAGAACTGTGTTTCCTCAGATACGGACCATATCTAGTTCAACTCTTCTCTGAAACTGATACAAACCACAGGTCCTCTAATATCCAATTCTTTTCATTTAAGAGAGAGAAACGTGTGAGCTTAGTGAACGATCAATCTTCGTTTGACCTGAAAAGTGACTATGTTTACCAGAAAAGTAGTCTTGCATGTAGGAAGATACAGACCCTGGGATTTCACTCCATTTCTGAAGGGAAACACACGGCACAGTTC
Source organism: Onychomys leucogaster (assembly GCA_949786385.1). Classification (NCBI taxonomy): domain Eukaryota; kingdom Metazoa; phylum Chordata; class Mammalia; order Rodentia; family Cricetidae; genus Onychomys; species Onychomys leucogaster. Next base: position 1,016,474 of record CATKUP010000037.1, on the reverse strand, counting down.
TCATCAATGAAACTTCCTCTGCTTTAGAGCAAGAAGCATGCTCATGCATTCTAGAGTCTCTAAGATGGCAAGAAACATGAGTGTGCTGAGAACAAAGGAACTTTGTGTCCTACACGTACGGACCATGTCTAGGTCAACTCTGCTCCTGAAACTGATAGAAACCACTGGTCATATAACATCCAATGCTTTTTGGTTAAGAGCCAGAAACAGGGGAGTTTCGTGGATGCTGTAGCTTCGTTGGAGCTGAAAACGGACTGCATTTACCTGAAACGATTTCTTGCTTGTAGGAAGACACAGAATATGGGATTTAACTCCATTTCTAAAGGAAACACACAAAACATTTCTCATACATGGAACACACTCTGCTTTAGAGCAAGAAGCATGCTCATGCTTTCTAGATTCTCTAATAGGGCAGGAAAAGGGAGTGTGCACCGAACAAAAGAACTGTGTTTCCTTCAGATACGGACAATATCTAATTCAACTCTTCTCTGAAACTGATACAAACCACAGGTCCTCTAATATCCAATTCTTTTCAGTTAGGTGAGAAAAACATGTGAGCTTAGTGAACGATGTATCTACGTTTGACCTGAAAAGTGACTGTGTTTACCAGAAAAGATGTCTTGCTTGTAGGAAGATACAGAGCCTGGGATTTAACTCCATTTCTGAAGGGAAACACACAGCACAGTTCTCATCAATGAATCATACTCTGCTTTAGAGAAAGAAGCATGCTTATGCACTCTAGAGTCTCTAAGACGGCAAGAAACATGAGTGTGCTAAGAACAAAAGAACTGTGCGTCATACACGTACGGACCATGTCTAGGTCTACTCTGCTCTTGAAACTGATACAAACCACAGGTCCTCTAACATCCAATGCTTTTCAGTTAAGAGTGATTATCGTGAACGATTTAGCTTCGTTTGAACTGAAAAGTGACTGTGTTTACATAAAACGAAGTCTTGCTTGTAGGAAGACACAGAACCTGGGATTTCACTCCATTACTGAAGGGAAACACCCAGCCCCCTTCTCTTCCATGGAACACACTCTACTTTAGAGCAAGAAGCACGCTCTTGCTTTCTAGAGTCTCTAATACAGCAGGAATCGTGAGTGTGCTCAGAACAAATGAACTGTGTTTCCTACACATGCAGACCATATCTAGTTCAACTATTCACCTGAAACTGAAACAAACCACAGGTCCTCTAACATCCAATGCTTTTCAGGTAAGAGTGAGAAACGTGTGAGCTTCGTGAACGATGTAGCTCTGTTTGACCTGAAAATTGACTGTGTTTACCAGAAAAGAAATCTTGCTTGTAGGAAGAAACAGAGCCTGGGATTTCACTCCATTTCTGAAGGGAAACACACCGCAAAGTTCTCATCAATGAAACTTACTCTGCTTTAGAGCAAGAAGTATGCTCATGCATTATAGATTCTCTAAGACGGCAGGAAACGTGAGTGTGCTAAGAACAAAAAAAGTGTGTGTCCTACATGTACGGACCATATCTAGGTCAACTCTGCTCCTGAAACTGATACAAACCACTAGTCCTCTAACATCCAATGCTTTTCGGTTAAGAGCCAGAAACAGCGGAGTTTCGTGGATGATGTAGCTTTGTTCGAGCTGAAAAGGGACTGCATTTACTTGAAACGATTTCTTGCTTGTAGGAAGACACAGAACATGGGATTTAACTCCATTTCTAAAGGAAACACACAAAACATTACTCATCCATGGAACACACTCTGCTTTAGAGCAAGAAGAATGCTCATGCATTCTAGATTCTCTAATACAGCAGGAAAAGTGAGTGTGCACCGAACAAAAGAAATGTGTTTCCTTCAGATACGGACCGTATCTAGTTCAATTCTTCTCTGAAACTGATACAAACCACAGGTCCTCTAATATCCAATTCTTTTCAGTTAAGAGAGAGAAAAGTGTGAGCTTAGTGAACGATGTATCTTCGTTTGATCTGAAAAGTGACTGTGTTTACCAGAAAAGAAATCTTGCTTGTAGGAAGATACAGACCCTGGGATTTCACTCCATTTCTGAAGGGAAACACACAGCACAGTTCTCATCAATGAATCATACTCTGCTTTAGAGAAAGAAGCATGCTTATGCACTCTAGAGTCTCTAAGACAGCAAGAAACATGAGTGTGCTAAGAACAAAAGAACTGTGCGTCATACATGTACGGACCATGTCTAGGTCTACTCTGCTCTTGAAACTGATACAAACCACAGGTCCTCTAACATCCAATGCTTTTCAGTTAAGAGTGATTATCGTGAAGGATTTAGCTTCGTTTGAACTGAAAAGTGACTGCGTTTACATGAAACGAAGTCTTGCTTTTAGGAAGACACAGAACCTGGGATTTCACTCCATTACTGAAGGGAAACACGCAGCACAGTTCTCTTCCATGGAACACACTCTGCTTTAGAGCAAGAAGCATGCTCTTGCTTTCTAGAGTCTCTAATACAGCAGGAAATGTGAGTTTGCTCAGAACAAAACAACTGTGTTTCCTACACATGCAGACCATATCTAGCTCAACTATTCACCTGAAACTGAAACAAACCACAGGTCCTCTAACATCCGATGCTTTTCAGGTATGAGTGAGAAACGTGTGAGCTTCATGAACGATGTAGCTTCGTTTGACATGAAAAGTAACTGTGTTTACCAGAAAAGAAGTCTTGCTTGTAGGAAGATACCGAACTTGGGATTTCACTCCATTTCTCAAGGCAAACACACCGCACAGTTCTCATCAATGAAACTTACTCTACTGTAGAGCAAAGGGCATGCTCATGCATTGTAGAGTCTCTAAGAGGGCAGGAAACGTGAGTGTGCTAAGAACAAAAGAACTGTGTGTCCTACATGTACGGACCATATCTAGGTCAACTCTGCCCCTGAAACTGATACAAACCACAGGTCCTCTAACATCCAATGCTTTTCAGTTAAGAGTGATTAACGTGTGAGATTCGTGAACGATTTAGCTTCGTTTGAGCTGAAAATGACTGTGATTACATGAAAGGAAGTCTTGATTGTAGGAAGACACAGAACCTGGGATTTAACTCCACTTCTGAAGGGAAACACATAGCACAGTTCTCATCCATGGAACACACTCTGCTTTAGAGCAAGAAGCAAGCTCTTGCTTTCTAGAGTCTCTCATATAGCAGGAAACATGAGTGTGCTCAGAACAAAAGAACTGTGTGTCCTATACATACGGACCATATCTACTTCAACTCTGCTTCTGAAAATGATACAAACCACTGGTCCTCTAACATCCAATGCTTTTCAGTTAAGAGCCAGAAACAGGGGAGTTTCGTGGATGCTGTAGCTTCGTTGGAGCTGAAAAGGGACTGCATTAACCTGAAATGATTTCTTGCTTGTAGGAAGACAGAGAATCTGGGATTTAACTCCATTTCTAAACGAAACACACAAAACATTTCTCATCCATGGAACACACTCTGCTTTAGAGCCAGAAGCATGCTCATGCATTCTAGATTCTCTAATAGGGTAGGAATCGTGAGTGTGCTCAGAACAAAAGATCTGTGTTAACTACACATGCAGACCACATCTAGTTCAACTATTCACCTGAAAGTGAAACAAACCACAGGTCCTCTAACATCCAATTCTTTTCAGGTAAGAGTGAGAAACGTGTGAGCTTAGTGAACGATGTAGCTTTGTTTGACCTGAAAAGTGACTGTGTTTACCAGAAAAGATGTCTTGCTTGTAGGAAGATACAGACCCTGGAATTTAACTCCATTTCTGAAGGGAAACACACAGCACAGTTCTCATCAATGAATCATACTCTCCTTTAGAGAAAGAAGCATGCTTATGCACTCTAGAGTCTCTAAGACGGCAAGAAACATGAGTATGCTAAGAACAAAAGAACTGTGCGTCATACACGTACGGACCATATCTAGGTCAACTCTGCTCCTGAAACTGATACAAGCCACAGTTCCTCTAACATCCAATTCTTTTCAGTTAAGAATGATTTACGTGTGAGCTTCACGAATGATGTAGCTTCGTTTGAGCTGAAAAGTGTCTGTGTTTACCTGAACTGAAGTCTTGCTTGTAGGAAGACACAGGACCTGGGATTTAACTCCATTTCTGAAGGGAAACACGCAGCACAGTTCTCATCCATGGAACACACTCTGCTTTAGAGCAAGAAGCACACTCTTGCTTTCTAGAGTCTCTATTCCAGCAGGAAACGTGAGTGTTCTCAGAACAAATGAACTGTGCTTTCTAAACATGCAGACCATATCTAGACCAACTCGGCTTCAGAAACTGATACAAACCACTGGTCCTCTAACATCCAATGCTTTTCAGTTAAGAGCCAGAAACAGGGGAGCTTCGTGGATGATGTAGCTTCATTCGAGCTGAAAAGGGACTGCATTTACCTGAAACGATATCTTGCTTGTAGGAAGACACAGGACATGAGATTTAACTCCATTTCTAAAGGAAACACACAAAACATTTCTTAACCATAGAATACACTCTTCTTTATAGCAAGACATACTCCTGCATTCTAGATTCTCTAATACAGCAGGAAAAGGGAGTGTGCACCGAACAAAAGAACTGTGGTTCCTTCAGATAAGGACCCTCTCTAGTTCAACTCTTCTCTGAAACTGATACAAACCACAGGTCCTCTTATATCCAATTCTTTTCAGTTAAGAGAGAGAAACGTGTGAGCTTCGTGAACGATGTAGCTTTGTTTGACCTGAAAATTGATTGTGTTTACCAGAAAAGAAGTCTTGCTTGTAGGATGATACATAGCCTGGGATTTCACTCCATTTCTGAAGGGAAACACACCGCAAAGTTCTCACCAATGAAACTTATTCTGATTTAGAGCAAGAAGTATGCTCATGCATTATAGAGTCTTTAAGACGGCAGGAAACGTGAGTGTGCTAAGAACAAAAAAAGTGTGTGTCCTACACGTACGGACCATATCTAGGTCAACTCTGCTCCTGAAACTGATACAAGCCACAGTTCCTCTAACATCCAATTCTTTTCAGTTAAGAGTGATTTACGTGTGAGCTTCGCGAATGATGTAGCTTCGTTTGAGCTGAAAACTGTCTGTGTTTACCTGAAATGAAGTCTTGCTTGTAGGAAGACACAGGCCCTGGGATTTAACTCCATTTCTGAAATGAAACACGCAGCACAGTTCTCATCCATGGAACACACTCTGCTTTAGAGCAAGAAGCACACTCTTGCTTTCTAGTGTCTCTATTACAGCAGGAAACTTGAGTGTGCACAGAACAAATGAACTGTGCTTTCTAAACATGCAGACCATATCTAGTTCAACTCTGCTTCAGAAACTGATACAAACCACTGGTCCTCTAACATCCAATGCTTTTCAGTTAAGAGTGATTAATGTGTGAGATTCGTGAACGATTTAGCTTCGTTTGAGCTGAAAATGACTGTTTTTACCTGAAAGGAAGTCTTGATTGTAGGAAGACATAGAACCTGGGATTTCACTCCATTTCTGAAGGGAAACACGCAGCAGAGTTCTCATCCATGGAACACACTCTGCTTTAGAGCAAGAAGCACGCTCTTGCTTTCTAGAGTCTCTCATAAAGCAGGAAACGTGAGTGTGCTCAGAACAAAAGAACTGTGTTTCCTACACATGCAGACTATATCTAGTTCAACTCTTCATCTGAAACTGAAACAATCCACAGGTCCTCTAACATCCAAAGCTTTCAGGTAAGAGTGAGAAACATGTGAGCTTCATTAATGATTCAGCTTCGTTTTAGCTGAAAAGTGACTAACTTTACCTGAAACGAAGTATTGCTTGTAGGAAAAGCCAGAACCTGGGATTTAACTCAATTTCTGAAGGGAAACACGCAGCACAGTTCTCATCCAGGGAACACACTCTGCTTTAGAGCAAGAAGCATGCTCTTGCTTTCTAGAGTCTCTCATAAAGCAGGAAACGTGAGTGTGCTCAGAACATAAGAACTGTGTGTCCTATACATACGGACCATATCTAGTTCAACTCTGCTTCTGAAACTGATACAAACCACTGGTCCTCTAACATCCAATGCTTTTCGGTTAAGAGCCAGAAACAGGGGAGTTTCGTGGATGCTGTAGCTTCGTTGGAGCTGAAAAGGAACTGCATTTACCTGAAATGATTTCTTGCTTGTAGGAAGACACAGAACCTGGGATTTAACTCCATTTCTAAAGGAAACACACAAAATATTTCTCATCCATGGAACACACTCTGCTTTAGAGCAAGAAGCACGCTCATGCATTCTAGATTCTCTAATAGGGCAGGAAAAGGGAGTGTGCACCAAAAAAAAGAACTGTGTTTCCTTCAGATACGGACAATATCTAGTTCAACTCTTCTCTGAAACTGATACAAACCACAGGTCTTCTAATATCCAATTCTTTTTAGTGAAGAGAAAAACAGTTGTGAGTTTAGTGAACGATGTATCTTTGTTTGACCTGAAAAGTGACTGTGTTTACCAGAAAAGATGTCTTGCTTGTAGGAAGATACAGACCCTGGGATTTCACTCCATTTCTGAAGGGAAACACACAGCACAGTTCTCATCAATGAATCATACTCTGCTTTAGAGAAAGAAGCATGCTTATGCACTCTAGAGTCTCTAAGACAGCAAGAAACATGAGTGTGCTAAGAACAAAAGAACTGTGCGTCATACATGTACGGACCATGTCTAGGTCTACTCTGCTCTTGAAACTGATACAAACCACAGGTCCTCTAACATCCAATGCTTTTCAGTTAAGAGTGATTATCGTGAAGGATTTAGCTTCGTTTGAACTGAAAAGTGACTGCGTTTACATGAAACGAAGTCTTGCTTTTAGGAAGACACAGAACCTGGGATTTCACTCCATTACTGAAGGGAAACACGCAGCACAGTTCTCTTCCATGGAACACACTCTGCTTTAGAGCAAGAAGCATGCTCTTGCTTTCTAGAGTCTCTAATATAGCAGGAAATGTGAGTTTGCTCAGAACAAAACAACTGTGTTTCCTACACATGCAGACCATATCTAGCTCAACTATTCACCTGAAACTGAAACAAACCACAGGTCCTCTAACATCCGATGCTTTTCAGGTAAGAGTGAGAAACGTGTGAGCTTCATGAACGATGTAGCTTCATTTGACATGAAAAGTAACTATGTTTACCAGAAAAGAAGTCTTGCTTGTAGGAAGATACCGAACTTGGGATTTCACTCCATTTCTCAAGGCAAACACACCGCACAGTTCTCATCAATGAAACTTACTCTACTGTAGAGCAAAGGGCATGCTCATGCATTGTAGAGTCTCTAAGAGGGCAGGAAACGTGAGTGTGCTAAGAACAAAAGAACTGTGTGTCCTACATGTACGGACCATATCTAGGTCAACTCTGCCCCTGAAACTGATACAAACCACAGGTCCTCTAACATCCAATGCTTTTCAGTTAAGAGTGATTAACGTGTGAGATTCGTGAACGATTTAGCTTCGTTTGAGCTGAAAATGACTGTGATTACATGAAAGGAAGTCTTGATTGTAGGAAGACACAGAACCTGGGATTTAACTCCACTTCTGAAGGGAAACACATAGCACAGTTCTCATCCATGGAACACACTCTGCTTTAGAGCAAGAAGCAAGCTCTTGCTTTCTAGAGTCTCTCATATAGCAGGAAACATGAGTGTGCTCAGAACAAAAGAACTGTGTGTCCTATACATACGGACCATATCTACTTCAACTCTGCTTCTGAAAATGATACAAACCACTGGTCCTCTAACATCCAATGCTTTTCGGTTAAGAGCCAGAAACAGGGGAGTTTCGTGGATGCTGTAGCTTCGTTGGAGCTGAAAAGGAACTGCATTTACCTGAAATGATTTCTTGCTTGTAGGAAGACACAGAACCTGGGATTTAACTCCATTTCTAAAGGAAACACACAAAATATTTCTCATCCATGGAACACACTCTGCTTTAGAGCAAGAAGCACGCTCATGCATTCTAGATTCTCTAATAGGGCAGGAAAAGGGAGTGTGCACCAAAAAAAAAAGAACTGTGTTTCCTTCAGATACGGACAATATCTAGTTCAACTCTTCTCTGAAACTGATACAAACCACAGGTCTTCTAATATCCAATTCTTTTTAGTGAAGAGAAAAAAAGTTGTGAGTTTAGTGAACGATGTATCTTTGTTTGACCTGAAAAGTGACTGTGTTTACCAGAAAAGATGTCTTGCTTGTAGGAAGATACAGACCCTGGGATTTCACTCCATTTCTGAAGGGAAACACACAGCACAGTTCTCATCAATGAATCATACTCTGCTTTAGAGAAAGAAGCATGCTTATGCACTCTAGAGTCTCTAAGACAGCAAGAAACATGAGTGTGCTAAGAACAAAAGAACTGTGCGTCATACATGTACGGACCATGTCTAGGTCTACTCTGCTCTTGAAACTGATACAAACCACAGGTCCTCTAATATCCAATGCTTTTCAGTTAAGAGTGATTATCGTGAAGGATTTAGCTTCGTTTGAACTGAAAAGTGACTGCGTTTACATGAAACGAAGTCTTGCTTTTAGGAAGACACAGAACCTGGGATTTCACTCCATTACTGAAGGGAAACACGCAGCACAGTTCTCTTCCATGGAACACACTCTGCTTTAGAGCAAGAAGCATGCTCTTGCTTTCTAGAGTCTCTAATATAGCAGGAAATGTGAGTTTGCTCAGAACAAAAGAACTGTGTTTCCTACACATGCAGACCATATCTAGCTCAACTATTCACCTGAAACTGAAACAAACCACAGGTCCTCTAACATCCGATGCTTTTCAGGTAAGAGTGAGAAACGTGTGAGCTTCATGAACGATGTAGCTTCATTTGACATGAAAAGTAACTATGTTTACCAGAAAAGAAGTCTTGCTTGTAGGAAGATACCGAACTTGGGATTTCACTCCATTTCTCAAGGCAAACACACCGCACAGTTCTCATCAATGAAACTTACTCTACTGTAGAGCAAAGGGCATGCTCATGCATTGTAGAGTCTCTAAGAGGGCAGGAAACGTGAGTGTGCTAAGAACAAAAGAACTGTGTGTCCTACATGTACGGACCATATCTAGGTCAACTCTGCCCCTGAAACTGATACAAACCACAGGTCCTCTAACATCCAATGCTTTTCAGTTAAGAGTGATTAACGTGTGAGATTCGTGAACGATTTAGCTTCGTTTGAGCTGAAAATGACTGTGATTACATGAAAGGAAGTCTTGATTGTAGGAAGACACAGAACCTGGGATTTAACTCCACTTCTGAAGGGAAACACATAGCACAGTTCTCATCCATGGAACACACTCTGCTTTAGAGCAAGAAGCAAGCTCTTGCTTTCTAGAGTCTCTCATATAGCAGGAAACATGAGTGTGCTCAGAACAAAAGAACTGTGTGTCCTATACATACGGACCATATCTACTTCAACTCTGCTTCTGAAAATGATACAAACCACTGGTCCTCTAACATCCAATGCTTTTCAGTTAAGAGCCAGAAACAGGGGAGTTTCGTGGATGCTGTAGCTTCGTTGGAGCTGAAAAGGGACTGCATTAACCTGAAACGATTTCTTGCTTGTAGGAAGACAGAGAATCTGGGATTTAACTCCATTTCTAAACGAAACACACAAAACATTTCTCATCCATGGAACACACTCTGCTTTAGAGCCAGAAGCATGCTCATGCATTCTAGATTCTCTAATAGGGTAGGAATCGTGAGTGTGCTCAGAACAAAAGATCTGTGTTTCCTACACATGCAGACCACATCTAGTTCAACTATTCACCTGAAAGTGAAACAAACCACAGGTCCTCTAACATCCAATGCTTTTCAGGTAAGAGTGAGAAACGTGTGAGCTTAGTGAACGATGTAGCTTTGTTTGACCTGAAAAGTGACTGTGTTTACCAGAAAAGATGTCTTGCTTGTAGGAAGATACAGACCCTGGAATTTAACTCCATTTCTGAAGGGAAACACACAGCACAGTTCTCATCAATGAATCATACTCTCCTTTAGAGAAAGAAGCATGCTTATGCACTCTAGAGTCTCTAAGACGGCAAGAAACATGAGTATGCTAAGAACAAAAGAACTGTGCGTCATACACGTACGGACCATATCTAGGTCAACTCTGCTCCTGAAACTGATACAAGCCACAGTTCCTCTAACATCCAATTCTTTTCAGTTAAGAATGATTTACGTGTGAGCTTCACGAATGATGTAGCTTCGTTTGAGCTGAAAAGTGTCTGTGTTTACCTGAACTGAAGTCTTGCTTGTAGGAAGACACAGGACCTGGGATTTAACTCCATTTCTGAAGGGAAACACGCAGCACAGTTCTCATCCATGGAACACACTCTGCTTTAGAGCAAGAAGCACACTCTTGCTTTCTAGAGTCTCTATTACAGCAGGAAACGTGAGTGTTCTCAGAACAAATGAACTGTGCTTTCTACACATGCAGACCATATCTAGACCAACTCTGCTTCAGAAACTGATACAAACCACTGGTCCTCTAACATCCAATGCTTTTCAGTTAAGAGCCAGAAACAGGGGAGCTTCGTGGATGATGTAGCTTCATTCGAGCTGAAAAGGGACTGCATTTACCTGAAACGATATCTTGCTTGTAGGAAGACACAGGACATGAGATTTAACTCCATTTCTAAAGGAAACACACAAAACATTTCTTAACCATAGAATACACTCTTCTTTATAGCAAGACATACTCCTGCATTCTAGATTCTCTAATACAGCAGGAAAAGGGAGTGTGCACCGAACAAAAGAACTGTGGTTCCTTCAGATACGGACCCTATCTAGTTCAACTCTTCTCTGAAACTGATACAAACCACAGGTCCTCTTATATCCAATTCTTTTCAGTTAAGAGAGAGAAACGTGTGAGCTTCGTGAACGATGTAGCTTTGTTTGACCTGAAAATTGACTGTGTTTACCAGAAAAGAAGTCTTGCTTGTAGGATGATACATAGCCTGGGATTTCACTCCATTTCTGAAGGGAAACACACCGCAAAGTTCTCACCAATGAAACTTATTCTGATTTAGAGCAAGAAGTATGCTCATGCATTATAGAGTCTTTAAGACGGCAGGAAACGTGAGTGTGCTAAGAACAAAAAAAGTGTGTGTCCTACACGTACGGACCATATCTAGGTCAACTCTGCTCCTGAAACTGATACAAGCCACAGTTCCTCTAACATCCAATTCTTTTCAGTTAAGAGTGATTTACGTGTGAGCTTCGCGAATGATGTAGCTTCGTTTGAGCTGAAAACTGTCTGTGTTTACCTGAAATGAAGTCTTGCTTGTAGGAAGACACAGGACCTGGGATTTAACTCCATTTCTGAAATGAAACACGCAGCACAGTTCTCATCCATGGAACACACTCTGCTTTAGAGCAAGAAGCACACTCTTGCTTTCTAGTGTCTCTATTACAGCAGGAAACTTGAGTGTGCACAGAACAAATGAACTGTGCTTTCTAAACATGCAGACCATATCTAGTTCAACTCTGCTTCAGAAACTGATACAAACCACTGGTCCTCTAACATCCAATGCTTTTCAGTTAAGAGTGATTAATGTGTGAGATTCGTGAACGATTTAGCTTCGTTTGAGCTGAAAATGACTGTTTTTACCTGAAAGGAAGTCTTGATTGTAGGAAGACATAGAACCTGGGATTTCACTCCATTTCTGAAGGGAAACACGCAGCAGAGTTCTCATCCATGGAACACACTCTGCTTTAGAGCAAGAAGCACGCTCTTGCTTTCTAGAGTCTCTCATAAAGCAGGAAACGTGAGTGTGCTCAGAACAAAAGAACTGTGTTTCCTACACATGCAGACTATATCTAGTTCAACTCTTCATCTGAAACTGAAACAATCCACAGGTCCTCTAACATCCAAAGCTTTCAGGTAAGAGTGAGAAACATGTGAGCTTCATTAATGATTCAGCTTCGTTTTAGCTGAAAAGTGACTAACTTTACCTGAAACGAAGTATTGCTTGTAGGAAAAGCCAGAACCTGGGATTTAACTCAATTTCTGAAGGGAAACACGCAGCACAGTTCTCATCCAGGGAACACACTCTGCTTTAGAGCAAGAAGCATGCTCTTGCTTTCTAGAGTCTCTCATAAAGCAGGAAACGTGAGTGTGCTCAGAACATAAGAACTGTGTGTCCTATACATACGGACCATATCTAGTTCAACTCTGCTTCTGAAACTGATACAAACCACTGGTCCTCTAACATCCAATGCTTTTCGGTTAAGAGCCAGAAACAGGGGAGTTTCGTGGATGCTGTAGCTTCGTTGGAGCTGAAAAGGAACTGCATTTACTTGAAATGATTTCTTGCTTGTAGGAAGACACAGAACCTGGGATTTAACTCCATTTCTAAAGGAAACACACAAAATATTTCTCATCCATGGAACACACTCTGCTTTAGAGCAAGAAGCACGCTCATGCATTCTAGATTCTCTAATAGGGCAGGAAAAGGGAGTGTGCACCAAAAAAAAAAGAACTGTGTTTCCTTCAGATACGGACAATATCTAGTTCAACTCTTCTCTGAAACTGATACAAACCACAGGTCTTCTAATATCCAATTCTTTTTAGTGAAGAGAAAAAAAGTTGTGAGTTTAGTGAACGATGTATCTTTGTTTGACCTGAAAAGTGACTGTGTTTACCAGAAAAGATGTCTTGCTTGTAGGAAGATACAGACCCTGGGATTTCACTCCATTTCTGAAGGGAAACACACAGCACAGTTCTCATCAATGAATCATACTCTGCTTTAGAGAAAGAAGCATGCTTATGCACTCTAGAGTCTCTAAGACAGCAAGAAACATGAGTGTGCTAAGAACAAAAGAACTGTGCGTCATACATGTACGGACCATGTCTAGGTCTACTCTGCTCTTGAAACTGATACAAACCACAGGTCCTCTAACATCCAATGCTTTTCAGTTAAGAGTGATTATCGTGAAGGATTTAGCTTCGTTTGAACTGAAAAGTGACTGCGTTTACATGAAACGAAGTCTTGCTTTTAGGAAGACACAGAACCTGGGATTTCACTCCATTACTGAAGGGAAACACGCAGCACAGTTCTCTTCCATGGAACACACTCTGCTTTAGAGCAAGAAGCATGCTCTTGCTTTCTAGAGTCTCTAATATAGCAGGAAATGTGAGTTTGCTCAGAACAAAAGAACTGTGTTTCCTACACATGCAGACCATATCTAGCTCAACTATTCACCTGAAACTGAAACAAACCACAGGTCCTCTAACATCCGATGCTTTTCAGGTAAGAGTGAGAAACGTGTGAGCTTCATGAACGATGTAGCTTCATTTGACATGAAAAGTAACTATGTTTACCAGAAAAGAAGTCTTGCTTGTAGGAAGATACCGAACTTGGGATTTCACTCCATTTCTCAAGGCAAACACACCGCACAGTTCTCATCAATGAAACTTACTCTACTGTAGAGCAAAGGGCATGCTCATGCATTGTAGAGTCTCTAAGAGGGCAGGAAACGTGAGTGTGCTAAGAACAAAAGAACTGTGTGTCCTACATGTACGGACCATATCTAGGTCAACTCTGCCCCTGAAACTGATACAAACCACAGGTCCTCTAACATCCAATGCTTTTCAGTTAAGAGTGATTAACGTGTGAGATTCGTGAACGATTTAGCTTCGTTTGAGCTGAAAATGACTGTGATTACATGAAAGGAAGTCTTGATTGTAGGAAGACACAGAACCTGGGATTTAACTCCACTTCTGAAGGGAAACACATAGCACAGTTCTCATCCATGGAACACACTCTGCTTTAGAGCAAGAAGCAAGCTCTTGCTTTCTAGAGTCTCTCATATAGCAGGAAACATGAGTGTGCTCAGAACAAAAGAACTGTGTGTCCTATACATACGGACCATATCTACTTCAACTCTGCTTCTGAAAATGATACAAACCACTGGTCCTCTAACATCCAATGCTTTTCAGTTAAGAGCCAGAAACAGGGGAGTTTCGTGGATGCTGTAGCTTCGTTGGAGCTGAAAAGGGACTGCATTAACCTGAAACGATTTCTTGCTTGTAGGAAGACAGAGAATCTGGGATTTAACTCCATTTCTAAACGAAACACACAAAACATTTCTCATCCATGGAACACACTCTGCTTTAGAGCCAGAAGCATGCTCATGCATTCTAGATTCTCTAATAGGGTAGGAATCGTGAGTGTGCTCAGAACAAAAGATCTGTGTTTCCTACACATGCAGACCACATCTAGTTCAACTATTCACCTGAAAGTGAAACAAACCACAGGTCCTCTAACATCCAATGCTTTTCAGGTAAGAGTGAGAAACGTGTGAGCTTAGTGAACGATGTAGCTTTGTTTGACCTGAAAAGTGACTGTGTTTACCAGAAAAGATGTCTTGCTTGTAGGAAGATACAGACCCTGGAATTTAACTCCATTTCTGAAGGGAAACACACAGCACAGTTCTCATCAATGAATCATACTCTCCTTTAGAGAAAGAAGCATGCTTATGCACTCTAGAGTCTCTAAGACGGCAAGAAACATGAGTATGCTAAGAACAAAAGAACTGTGCGTCATACACGTACGGACCATATCTAGGTCAACTCTGCTCCTGAAACTGATACAAGCCACAGTTCCTCTAACATCCAATTCTTTTCAGTTAAGAATGATTTACGTGTGAGCTTCACGAATGATGTAGCTTCGTTTGAGCTGAAAAGTGTCTGTGTTTACCTGAACTGAAGTCTTGATTGTAGGAAGACACAGGACCTGGGATTTAACTCCATTTCTGAAGGGAAACACGCAGCACAGTTCTCATCCATGGAACACACTCTGCTTTAGAGCAAGAAGCACACTCTTGCTTTCTAGAGTCTCTATTCCAGCAGGAAACGTGAGTGTTCTCAGAACAAATGAACTGTGCTTTCTACACATGCAGACCATATCTAGACCAATTCTGCTTCAGAAACTGATACAAACCACTGGTCCTCTAACATCCAATGCTTTTCAGTTAAGAGCCAGAAACAGGGGAGCTTCGTGGATGATGTAGCTTCATTCGAGCTGAAAAGGGACTGCATTTACCTGAAACGATATCTTGCTTGTAGGAAGACACAGGACATGAGATTTAACTCCATTTCTAAAGGAAACACACAAAACATTTCTTAACCATAGAATACACTCTTCTTTATAGCAAGACATACTCCTGCATTCTAGATTCTCTAATACAGCAGGAAAAGGGAGTGTGCACCGAACAAAAGAACTGTGGTTCCTTCAGATACGGACCCTATCTAGTTCAACTCTTCTCTGAAACTGATACAAACCACAGGTCCTCTTATATCCAATTCTTTTCAGTTAAGAGAGAGAAACGTGTGAGCTTCGTGAACGATGTAGCTTTGTTTGACCTGAAAATTGACTGTGTTTACCAGAAAAGAAGTCTTGCTTGTAGGATGATACATAGCCTGGGATTTCACTCCATTTCTGAAGGGAAACACACCGCAAAGTTTTCACCAATGAAACTTATTCTGATTTAGAGCAAGAAGTATGCTCATGCATTATAGAGTCTTTAAGACGGCAGGAAACGTGAGTGTGCTAAGAACAAAAAAAGTGTGTGTCCTACACGTACGGACCATATCTAGGTCAACTCTGCTCCTGAAACTGATACAAGCCACAGTTCCTCTAACATCCAATTCTTTTCAGTTAAGAGTGATTTACGTGTGAGCTTCGCGAATGATGTAGCTTCGTTTGAGCTGAAAACTGTCTGTGTTTACCTGAAATGAAGTCTTGCTTGTAGGAAGACACAGGACCTGGGATTTAACTCCATTTCTGAAATGAAACACGCAGCACAGTTCTCATCCATGGAACACACTCTGCTTTAGAGCAAGAAGCACACTCTTGCTTTCTAGTGTCTCTATTACAGCAGGAAACTTGAGTGTGCACAGAACAAATGAACTGTGCTTTCTAAACATGCAGACCATATCTAGTTCAACTCTGCTTCAGAAACTGATACAAACCACTGGTCCTCTAACATCCAATGCTTTTCAGTTAAGAGTGATTAATGTGTGAGATTCGTGAACGATTTAGCTTCGTTTGAGCTGAAAATGACTGTTTTTACCTGAAAGGAAGTCTTGATTGTAGGAAGACATAGAACCTGGGATTTCACTCCATTTCTGAAGGGAAACACGCAGCAGAGTTCTCATCCATGGAACACACTCTGCTTTAGAGCAAGAAGCACGCTCTTGCTTTCTAGAGTCTCTCATAAAGCAGGAAACGTGAGTGTGCTCAGAACAAAAGAACTGTGTTTCCTACACATGCAGACTATATCTAGTTCAACTCTTCATCTGAAACTGAAACAATCCACAGGTCCTCTAACATCCAAAGCTTTCAGGTAAGAGTGAGAAACATGTGAGCTTCATTAATGATTCAGCTTCGTTTTAGCTGAAAAGTGACTAACTTTACCTGAAACGAAGTATTGCTTGTAGGAAAAGCCAGAACCTGGGATTTAACTCAATTTCTGAAGGGAAACACGCAGCACAGTTCTCATCCAGGGAACACACTCTGCTTTAGAGCAAGAAGCATGCTCTTGCTTTCTAGAGTCTCTCATAAAGCAGGAAACGTGAGTGTGCTCAGAACATAAGAACTGTGTGTCCTATACATACGGACCATATCTAGTTCAACTCTGCTTCTGAAACTGATACAAACCACTGGTCCTCTAACATCCAATGCTTTTCGGTTAAGAGCCAGAAACAGGGGAGTTTCGTGGATGCTGTAGCTTCGTTGGAGCTGAAAAGGAACTGCATTTACCTGAAATGATTTCTTGCTTGTAGGAAGACACAGAACCTGGGATTTAACTCCATTTCTAAAGGAAACACACAAAATATTTCTCATCCATGGAACACACTCTGCTTTAGAGCAAGAAGCACGCTCATGCATTCTAGATTCTCTAATAGGGCAGGAAAAGGGAGTGTGCACCAAAAAAAAAGAACTGTGTTTCCTTCAGATACGGACAATATCTAGTTCAACTCTTCTCTGAAACTGATACAAACCACAGGTCTTCTAATATCCAATTCTTTTTAGTGAAGAGAAAAAAAGTTGTGAGTTTAGTGAACGATGTATCTTTGTTTGACCTGAAAAGTGACTGTGTTTACCAGAAAAGATGTCTTGCTTGTAGGAAGATACAGACCCTGGGATTTCACTCCATTTCTGAAGGGAAACACACAGCACAGTTCTCATCAATGAATCATACTCTGCTTTAGAGAAAGAAGCATGCTTATGCACTCTAGAGTCTCTAAGACAGCAAGAAACATGAGTGTGCTAAGAACAAAAGAACTGTGCGTCATACATGTACGGACCATGTCTAGGTCTACTCTGCTCTTGAAACTGATACAAACCACAGGTCCTCTAACATCCAATGCTTTTCAGTTAAGAGTGATTATCGTGAAGGATTTAGCTTCGTTTGAACTGAAAAGTGACTGCGTTTACATGAAACGAAGTCTTGCTTTTAGGAAGACACAGAACCTGGGATTTCACTCCATTACTGAAGGGAAACACGCAGCACAGTTCTCTTCCATGGAACACACTCTGCTTTAGAGCAAGAAGCATGCTCTTGCTTTCTAGAGTCTCTAATATAGCAGGAAATGTGAGTTTGCTCAGAACAAAAGAACTGTGTTTCCTACACATGCAGACCATATCTAGCGCAACTATTCACCTGAAACTGAAACAAACCACAGGTCCTCTAACATCCGATGCTTTTCAGGTAAGAGTGAGAAACGTGTGAGCTTCATGAACGATGTAGCTTCGTTTGACATGAAAAGTAACTGTGTTTACCAGAAAAGAAGTCTTGCTTGTAGGAAGATACCGAACTTGGGATTTCACTCCATTTCTCAAGGCAAACACACCGCACAGTTCTCATCAATGAAACTTACTCTACTGTAGAGCAAAGGGCAT
Source organism: Onychomys leucogaster (assembly GCA_949786385.1). Classification (NCBI taxonomy): domain Eukaryota; kingdom Metazoa; phylum Chordata; class Mammalia; order Rodentia; family Cricetidae; genus Onychomys; species Onychomys leucogaster. The sequence goes on along the minus strand of CATKUP010000037.1, from coordinate 998,593 downwards.
GCTCATGCATTGTAGAGTCTCTAAGAGGGCAGGAAACGTGAGTGTGCTAAGAACAAAAGAACTGTGTGTCCTACATGTACGGACCATATCTAGGTCAACTCTGCCCCTGAAACTGATACAAACCACAGGTCCTCTAACATCCAATGCTTTTCAGTTAAGAGTGATTAACGTGTGAGATTCGTGAACGATTTAGCTTCGTTTGAGCTGAAAATGACTGTGATTACATGAAAGGAAGTCTTGATTGTAGGAAGACACAGAACCTGGGATTTAACTCCACTTCTGAAGGGAAACACATAGCACAGTTCTCATCCATGGAACACACTCTGCTTTAGAGCAAGAAGCAAGCTCTTGCTTTCTAGAGTCTCTCATATAGCAGGAAACATGAGTGTGCTCAGAACAAAAGAACTGTGTGTCCTATACATACGGACCATATCTACTTCAACTCTGCTTCTGAAAATGATACAAACCACTGGTCCTCTAACATCCAATGCTTTTCAGTTAAGAGCCAGAAACAGGGGAGTTTCGTGGATGCTGTAGCTTCGTTGGAGCTGAAAAGGGACTGCATTAACCTGAAACGATTTCTTGCTTGTAGGAAGACAGAGAATCTGGGATTTAACTCCATTTCTAAACGAAACACACAAAACATTTCTCATCCATGGAACACACTCTGCTTTAGAGCCAGAAGCATGCTCATGCATTCTAGATTCTCTAATAGGGTAGGAATCGTGAGTGTGCTCAGAACAAAAGATCTGTGTTTCCTACACATGCAGACCACATCTAGTTCAACTATTCACCTGAAAGTGAAACAAACCACAGGTCCTCTAACATCCAATGCTTTTCAGGTAAGAGTGAGAAACGTGTGAGCTTAGTGAACGATGTAGCTTTGTTTGACCTGAAAAGTGACTGTGTTTACCAGAAAAGATGTCTTGCTTGTAGGAAGATACAGACCCTGGAATTTAACTCCATTTCTGAAGGGAAACACACAGCACAGTTCTCATCAATGAATCATACTCTCCTTTAGAGAAAGAAGCATGCTTATGCACTCTAGAGTCTCTAAGACGGCAAGAAACATGAGTATGCTAAGAACAAAAGAACTGTGCGTCATACACGTACGGACCATATCTAGGTCAACTCTGCTCCTGAAACTGATACAAGCCACAGTTCCTCTAACATCCAATTCTTTTCAGTTAAGAATGATTTACGTGTGAGCTTCGCGAATGATGTAGCTTCGTTTGAGCTGAAAAGTGTCTGTGTTTACCTGAACTGAAGTCTTGCTTGTAGGAAGACACAGGACCTGGGATTTAACTCCATTTCTGAAGGGAAACACGCAGCACAGTTCTCATCCATGGAACACACTCTGCTTTAGAGCAAGAAGCACACTCTTGCTTTCTAGAGTCTCTATTACAGCAGGAAACGTGAGTGTTCTCAGAACAAATGAACTGTGCTTTCTACACATGCAGACCATATCTAGACCAACTCTGCTTCAGAAACTGATACAAACCACTGGTCCTCTAACATCCAATGCTTTTCAGTTAAGAGCCAGAAACAGGGGAGCTTCGTGGATGATGTAGCTTCATTCGAGCTGAAAAGGGACTGCATTTACCTGAAACGATATCTTGCTTGTAGGAAGACACAGGACATGAGATTTAACTCCATTTCTAAAGGAAACACACAAAACATTTCTTAACCATAGAATACACTCTTCTTTATAGCAAGACATACTCCTGCATTCTAGATTCTCTAATACAGCAGGAAAAGGGAGTGTGCACCGAACAAAAGAACTGTGGTTCCTTCAGATACGGACCCTATCTAGTTCAACTCTTCTCTGAAACTGATACAAACCACAGGTCCTCTTATATCCAATTCTTTTCAGTTAAGAGAGAGAAACGTGTGAGCTTCGTGAACGATGTAGCTTTGTTTGACCTGAAAATTGACTGTGTTTACCAGAAAAGAAGTCTTGCTTGTAGGATGATACATAGCCTGGGATTTCACTCCATTTCTGAAGGGAAACACACCGCAAAGTTCTCACCAATGAAACTTATTCTGATTTAGAGCAAGAAGTATGCTCATGCATTATAGAGTCTTTAAGACGGCAGGAAACGTGAGTGTGCTAAGAACAAAAAAAGTGTGTGTCCTACACGTACGGACCATATCTAGGTCAACTCTGCTCCTGAAACTGATACAAGCCACAGTTCCTCTAACATCCAATTCTTTTCAGTTAAGAGTGATTTACGTGTGAGCTTCGCGAATGATGTAGCTTCGTTTGAGCTGAAAACTGTCTATGTTTACCTGAAATGAAGTCTTGCTTGTAGGAAGACACAGGACCTGGGATTTAACTCCATTTCTGAAATGAAACACGCAGCACAGTTCTCATCCATGGAACACACTCTGCTTTAGAGCAAGAAGCACACTCTTGCTTTCTAGTGTCTCTATTACAGCAGGAAACTTGAGTGTGCACAGAACAAATGAACTGTGCTTTCTAAACATGCAGACCATATCTAGTTCAACTCTGCTTCAGAAACTGATACAAACCACTGGTCCTCTAACATCCAATGCTTTTCAGTTAAGAGTGATTAACGTGTGAGATTCGTGAACGATTTAGCTTCGTTTGAGCTGAAAATGACTGTTTTTACCTGAAAGGAAGTCTTGATTGTAGGAAGACATAGAACCTGGGATTTCACTCCATTTCTGAAGGGAAACACGCAGCAGAGTTCTCATCCATGGAACACACTCTGCTTTAGAGCAAGAAGCACGCTCTTGCTTTCTAGAGTCTCTCATAAAGCAGGAAACGTGAGTGTGCTCAGAACAAAAGAACTGTGTTTCCTACACATGCAGACTATATCTAGTTCAACTCTTCATCTGAAACTGAAACAATCCACAGGTCCTCTAACATCCAAAGCTTTCAGGTAAGAGTGAGAAACATGTGAGCTTCATTAATGATTCAGCTTCGTTTTAGCTGAAAAGTGACTAACTTTACCTGAAACGAAGTATTGCTTGTAGGAAAAGCCAGAACCTGGGATTTAACTCAATTTCTGAAGGGAAACACGCAGCACAGTTCTCATCCAGGGAACACACTCTGCTTTAGAGCAAGAAGCATGCTCTTGCTTTCTAGAGTCTCTCATAAAGCAGGAAACGTGAGTGTGCTCAGAACATAAGAACTGTGTGTCCTATACATACGGACCATATCTAGTTCAACTCTGCTTCTGAAACTGATACAAACCACTGGTCCTCTAACATCCAATGCTTTTCGGTTAAGAGCCAGAAACAGGGGAGTTTCGTGGATGCTGTAGCTTCGTTGGAGCTGAAAAGGAACTGCATTTACCTGAAATGATTTCTTGCTTGTAGGAAGACACAGAACCTGGGATTTAACTCCATTTCTAAAGGAAACACACAAAATATTTCTCATCCATGGAACACACTCTGCTTTAGAGCAAGAAGCACGCTCATGCATTCTAGATTCTCTAATAGGGCAGGAAAAGGGAGTGTGCACCAAAAAAAAGAACTGTGTTTCCTTCAGATACGGACAATATCTAGTTCAACGCTTCTCTGAAACTGATACAAACCACAGGTCTTCTAATATCCAATTCTTTTTAGTGAAGAGAAAAAAAGTTGTGAGTTTAGTGAACGATGTATCTTTGTTTGACCTGAAAAGTGACTGTGTTTACCAGAAAAGATGTCTTGCTTGTAGGAAGATACAGACCCTGGGATTTCACTCCATTTCTGAAGGGAAACACACAGCACAGTTCTCATCAATGAGTCATACTCTGCTTTAGAGAAAGAAGCATGCTTATGCACTCTAGAGTCTCTAAGACGGCAACAAACATGAGTGTGTTAAGAACAAAAGAACTGTGCGTCCTACACGTACGGACCATGTCTAGGTCAATCTACTCCTGAAACTGATACAAACCACAGGTCCTCTAACATCCAATGCTTTTCATTTAAGAGTGATCATCGTGAACGATTTAGCTTCGTTTGAACTGAAAAGTGACTGTGTTTACATAAAACGAAGTCTTTCTTGTAGGAAGACACAGAACCTGGGATTTCACTCCATTACTGACGGGAAACACGCAGCATAGTTCTCTTCCATGGAACACACTCTGCTTTAGAGCCAGAAGCACGCTCTTGGTTTCTAGAGTCTCTAAGACGGCAGGTAACGTGAGTGTGCTAAGAACAAAAGTACTGTGTGTTCTACACGTACGGACCATGTCTAGGTCAACTCTGCTTCTGAAACTGATACAAACCACAGGTCCTCTAACATCCAATGCTTTTCAGTTAAGAGTGATTAACGTGTGAGTTTCGTGAACAATTTAGCTTCATTTGAGCTGAAAATGACTGTGATTACATGAAAGGAATTCTTGATTGTAGGAAGACATAGAAACTGGGATTTAACTCCATTTCTGAAGGGAAACACATAGCACAGTTCTCATCCATGGAACCCACTCTGCTTTAGAGCAAGAAGCAAGCTCTTGCTTTCTAGAGTCTCTCATACAGCAGGAAACGTGAGTGTGCTCAGAACAAAAGAACTGTGTGTCCTATACATACGGACCATATCTAGTTCAACTCTGCTTCTGAAACTGATACAAACCACTGGTCCTCTAACATCCAATGCTTTTCGGTTAAGAGCCAGAAACAGGGGAGTTTCGTGGATGCTGTAGCTTCCTTGGAGCTGAAAAGGGACTGCATTTACCTGAAACGATTTCTTGCTTGTAGGAAGACACAGAACCTGGGATTTAACTCCATTTCTAAAGGAAACACACTAAACATTACTCATCCATGGAACACACTCTGCTTTAGAGCAAGAAGCATGCTCATGCATTCTAGATTCTCTAATAGGGCAGGAAAAGGGAGTGTGCACCGAACAAAAGAACTGTGTTTCCTTCAGATACGGACAATATCTAATTCAACTCTTCTCTGAAACTGATACAAACCACAGGTCCTCTAATATCCAATTCTTTTCAGTTAGGTGAGAAAAACGTGTGAGCTTAGTGAACGATGTATCTTCGTTTGACCTGAAAAGTGACTGTGTTTACCAGAAAAGATGTATTGCTTTAGGAAGATACAGACCCTGAGATTTCACTCCATTTCTGAAGGGAAACACACAGCACAGTTCTCATCAATCTATCATACTCTGCTTTAGAGAAAGAAGCATGCTTATGCACTCTAGAGTCTCTAAGACGGCAAGAAACATGAGTGTGCTAAGAACAAAAGAACTGTGCGTCATACACGTACGGACCATGTCTAGGTCTACTCTGCTCTTGAAACTGAAACAAACCACAGGTCCTCTAACATCCAATGCTTTTCAGTTAAGAGTGATTATCGTGAACGATTTAGCTTCGTTTGAACTGAAAAGTGACTGTGTTTACATGAAACGAAGTCTTGCTTGTAGGAAGACACAGAACCTGGGATTTCACTCCATTACTGAAGGGAAACACGCAGCACAGTTCTCTTCCATGGAACACACTCTGCTTTAGAGCAAGAAGCACGCTCTTGCTTTCTAGAGTCTCTAATACAGCAGGAATCGTGAGTGTTCTCAGAACAAAAGACCTGTGTTTCCGACACATGCAGACCATATCTAGTTCAACTATTCACCTGAAACTGAAACAAACCACAGGTCCTCTAACATCCAATGCTTTTCAGGTAAGAGTGAGAAACGTGTGAGCTTCGTGAACGATGTAGCTTTGTTTAACCTGAAAATTGACTGTGTTTACCAGAAAAGAAGTCTTGCTTGTAGGATGATACATAGCCTGGGATTTCACTCCATTTCTGAAGGGAAACACACCGCAAAGTTCTCATCAATGAAACTTACTCAGCTTTAGAACAAGAAGTATGCTCATGCATTATAGAGTCTCTAAGACGGCAGGAAACGTGAGTGTGCTAAGAACAAATAAAGTGTGTGTCCTACACGTACGGACCATATCTAGGTCAACTCTGCTCCTGAAACTGATACAAGCCACAGTTCATCTAACATCCAATTCTTTTCAGTTAAGAGTGATTTACGTGTGAGCTTCGCGAATGATGTAGCTTCGTTTGAGCTGAAAAGTGTCTGTGTTTACCTGAAATGAAGTCTTGCTTGTAGGAAGACACAGGACCTGGGATTTCACTCCATTTCTGAAGGGAAACACGCAGCACAGTTCTTATCCATGGAACACACTCTTCTTTAGAGCAAGAAGCACGCTCTTGGTTTCTAGAGTATCTAATATAGCAGGAATCGTGAGTGTGCTCAGAACAAAAGAACTGTGTTTCCTACACATGCAGACCATATCTAGTTCAACTATTCACCTGAAAATGAAACAAACCACAGGTCCTCTAACATCCAATGCTTTTCAGGTAAGAGTGAGAAACGTGTGATCTTCGTGAACAATGTAGATTGGTTTGACCTGAAAAGTGACTGTGTTTAGCAGAAAAGAAGTCTTGCTTGTAGCAAGATACAGAGCCTGGGATTTCACTCCATTTCTGAAGGGAAACACACAGCACAGTTCTCATCAATGTATCATAATCTGCTTTAGAACAAGAAGCATGCTCTTGCACTCTAGATTCTCTAAGACGGCAGAAAACGTGAGTGTGCTAAGAACAAAAGAACTGTGTGTCATACACATACGGACCATGTCTAGGTCAACTCTGCTCCTGACACTGATACAAACCACAGTCGTCTAACATCCAATGCTTTTCATTTAAGAGTGATTATCATGTAAGATTCGTGAACGATTTTGCTTCGTTTGAGATCAAAAGTGACTGTGTTTACCTGAAACGAAATCTTGCTTGTAGGAAGACACAGAACCTGACATTTAACTCCATTTCTGAAGGGAAACACGAAGCACTGTTCTCATCCATGGAACACACTGCGCTTTAGAGCAAGAAGCACGCTCTTGCTTTCTAGTGTCTCTAATACAGCAAGAATAGTGAGTGTGCTCAGACCAAAGAACTGTGTTTTCTACACATGCAGACCATATCTAGTTCAACTCTGCTTCTGAAAGTGTTACAAACCACAGGTCCTGCAACACCAATGCTTTGCACTTAAGAACAAGAAACATGTGAGCTTCTTGAACGATGCAGCTTTGTTTGAACTGAAACGTGACTTCGATTACGTGAAACGATGTCTGGCATGGATGAAGACACAGAGCCTGGGATTTAACTCCACTTTGTTAGGCAAACACACAGCACAGTTCTCATCCATGTAACACACTCTGCTTTAGAGCAAGAAGCCTGCTTTTGCTTTCTAGAGTCTCTAATACAGCAGGAAACATGAGTGTCCTCAGAACAAAAGAACGGTGTTCCCTACACATGTGGACCATATCTCTTTCAACTCTGCTTCTGAAAGTGATACAAACCACAGGTCCTCTACCATCCAATGCTTTTCATTTAAGAGCGAGAAACGTGTGAGCTTCGTAAATGATGTAGCTTCGTTTGAGCTGAAAAGTGACTGCGTTCTCCTTAAACGAAGAGTTGCTTGTAGGAAGACACACAGCCTGGGATTTAACTCCATTTCTGAAGGGAAACACAAAGCCCAGTTCTCATCCATGGAACACACTCTGCTTTAGAGCAAGAAGCACGCTCTTGCTTTCTAGATTCTCTAATACAGCAGGAAACGTGAGAGTGCTCAGAACGAAAGAACTCTGTTTCCTACCCATGCAGACCATATCTAGTCCAACTCTGCTTCTTTAACTGATGCAAACCACAGGTCCTCTATCATCCAATGCCTTTAGGTTAAGAACCAGAAACATTTTACCTTTGTGAACGATGTAGCTTCGTTTGAGATGAAAAGTGACTGCATTTCCTGAAAAGAAGTCTTGCTTGTAGGAACACACAGAGACTGGGATTTAACTCCAATTCTGAAGGGAAACACACAGCACAGTTCTCTTCCATGGAAGACACTCTGCTTTAGAGCAAGAAGCACGCTTTTGCTTTCTAGAGGCCCTAATACAACAGGAAACCTGAGTGTTCTCAGAACAAAAGACCTGTGTTTCCTACACATGCTGACCATATCTAGTTCAACTCTGCGTCTGAAACTGATACAAACCACAGGGCTTCTAACATCCAATGATTTTCAGTTAAGAGCCAGAAACATGTGATCTTGGTGAACGAAGTAGATTCCTTTGAGCTGAAAAGTGACTGCGTTAACCTGAAAAGAAGACTTGCTTGTAGGAAGATACAGAGCCTGGAATTTCACTCCATTTCTGAAGGGAAACACACAGCACAGTTCCCATCCAGGAAACATACACTGCTTTAAAGAAACAAGCATGTTCATGAATTGTAGAGTCTCTAAGTCAGCAGAAAACGTGAGTATGCTTGAACAAAAGAACTGTGTGTCCTACACATACAGACCATATCTAGTTCAACTCTCCTTCTGAAAATGATACAAACCACTGGACCTCTAAAATCAAATGCTTTTCAGTTAAGAGCAAGAAACAGGTGTGCTACTTTTTTGATATAGCTTCGTTTGAGCTGAAAAAGTGACTGGGTTTACCTGAAACAAATTCTTGCTTGTAGGAAGACACAGAATCAGGGATTTAACTCCATTTCTGAAGAGAAACACACAGCACAGTTCTCATACATCAAACACACTGCTTTAGTGCAAGAAGCACACTCTTGCTTTCTAGAGTCTCTAATACTGCAAAAAACGTGAGTGTGCTCAGAACAAAAGTACTGTGTTTCCTAGACATGTAGACCATATCTAGTTCAAATCTGCTTCTGAAACTGATGCAAAGCACAGGACCTCTATCATCCAATACCTTTAATTTAAGAACCAGAAATGTGTGACCATCGTGAATGATGTAGCTTCGTTTGATATGAAAAGTGACTGTGTTTACCTGAAACGAAGTCTTGCTTGGATGAAGACAGAGAGCCTGGGATTTAACTCTACTTTTTTAGGCAAACAAACAACACAGTTCTCATCCATGAAACACACTCAGCTTTAGAGCAAGAAGCACGCTCTTGCTTTCTAGAGTCTCTAATACAGCAGGAAACGTGAGTGTGCTCAGAACAAAAGAGCTCTGTTTCCTACACATGCAGACCATATCGAGTTCAACTCTGCTTCTGAAACTGACACAAAAGACAGGTCCTCCAACATCGAATGCTTTGCAGTTAAGAGCGAGAATCGTGTGAGCTTCGTGAACAATGCAGCTTCGTTTGATTTGAAAAGTGACTGCGTTTACATGAAACAAAGTCTTGCTTGTAGGAAGACAAAGAGACTGGGATTTAACACCATTTCTGAAGGGGAACACACAGCACAGTTCTCTTCCATGGTACACACTCTGCTTTAGAGCAAGAAGCACTCTCTTGTTTTCAAGAGTCTCTAATAAAGCAGGAAACCTTAGAGTTCTCAGAACAAAAGAACTGTGGTTCATACACATGCGAAACATATCTAGTTCAACTCTGCTTCTGAAACTGTTACAAACCACAGGCCCTCTAACAACCAATGCTTTTCAGTTAAGATCCAGAAACGTGTGAGCTACGTGAACGATGTAGTTAAGTTGAGCTGAAAAGTTACTGACTTTACATGAAAAGAAGTCATGCTTGTAGGAAGACACAGAGCCTGTGATTTAACTCCATTTCTCAAGGGAAGCACACAGCACAGTTCTCATGCATGAAACACACTCTGCTTTAGAGCAAGAAGCACGCTCTTGCCTTCTAGATTGTCTAAAAAAGCAGGAAACGTGAGTGTGCTCAGAACAAAGGAACGTTGGTTCCTACACATACGGACCATATCTAGTTCAACTCTGCTTCTGAAACTGATACAAACCACAGGTCATCTTACATTCAATTCTTTTCAGTTAAGAGCAAGAAACGTGTGAGCTTTGTGAATGATTTATATTCGTTTGAGCTAAAAGTGACTGCGTTTACCTGAAATGATGTATTTGTGTAGGAAGGCACAGAGCCTGATTTTAACTCCATTTCTGAAGGGAAACACACAGAACAGTTGTCATCCATGAAACACACTCTGCCTTAGAGCAAGAAACACGCTCTTGCTTTCTAGAGCATCTAATAAAGCAAGAAACATGAGTGTGCTCAGAACAAAGAACAGTGTTTGCTACACATACGGACCATATATAGTTCAACTCTTCTTCTGAAACTGGTACAAACCACAGTTCCTCTAACATTCAATGCTTTCCAGTTACGAACACTAAACTTGTGATCTTCGGGAATGATGTAGCTCCCTTTGAGTTGAAAAGTGACTGTGTTTACCTGAAAAGATATCTTGCTTGTAGGAAGACACAGAGCCTGGGATTTAACTCCATTTCTGAAGGGAAACACACAGCACAGTTCTCATCCATGAAACACACTCTGCTTTAGAGCAAGAAGCACGCTCTTGCTTTCTAAGAGTATATAATACAGCAGGAAACGTGACTGTGGTCAGAACAAAATAACGGTGTTTCCTACACATACGGACCATATCTAGGTCAACTCTTCTTCTGAAACTGATACAAACCACAGTTCTTCTAACATGCAATGCCTTCCTGTTAATAGCGAGAAATGTGTGAGCTTCGTGAACGATGTAGCTTACTTTGACCTTAAAAGTGACTAAGTATACGTGAAAAGATGTCTTGCATGTAGGAAGACACAGAGCCTGGGATTTAACTCCATTTCTGAAGGGAAACACACAGGACAGTTCTCATCCATCAAACACACTTCTTTAGTGCAAGAAGCACAATCTTGCTTTCTAGAGTCTCTAATAGACCCAGAAACTTGAAAGTGTGCTCAGAACAAAAGAACGTTGTTTCCTACACATACGGACCATTGCTAGTTCAACTCTGCTTCTGAAACTGATGCAAACCACAAGTCATATAATATCCAATGCTTTTCATTTAAGAGGAAGAAACGTGTGAGCTTCATAAACGATTTATATTCATTTGAGCTGAAAAGTGACTCGATCTACCTGAAATGATGTCTTGCTTTTAGGAAAACACAGTACCTGGAATGTAACTCAATTACTGAAGGGAAAAACACAGCACAGTTCTCATCCATGAAACACACTCTGCTTTAGAGCAAGAAGCACGCTCTTGCTTTCTAAGAGTATCTAATACAGCAGGAAAGATGACTGTGGTCAGAAAAAAATAACGGTGTTTCCTACTCATACGGACCATATCTAGGTCAACTCTACTTCTGAAAATGATACAAACCACAGTTCCATTAACATGCAATGCTTTCCAGTTATGAACAAGAAACGTGTGAGCTTCGGGAACGATGTAGCTTCCTTTGAGCTGAAAAGTGACTGAGTTTACCTGAAAAGATGTCTTGCTTGTAGGAAGACACAGAGCCTGGGATTTAACTCCATTTCTGAAGGGAAACACACAGGACAGTTCTCATCCATGAAACACACTCGGCTTTAGAGCAAGAAGCACGCTCTTGCTTTCTAGAAAATCCAATAGAGCCAGAAACTTGAAAGTGTGCTCAGAACAAAAGAATTTGGTTTCCTACACATGCGGACCATTGCTAGTTCAACTCTGCTTCTGAAACTGATACAAACCACCAGTCATCTAACATCCTATCCTTTTGATTTAAGAGCGAGAAACGAGTGAGCTTCTTAAATGATTTATATTCATTTGACCTGAAAAGTGACTCCTTTTACCTGAAATGATGTCTTGCTTGTAGGAAGACACCGAGCCTGGAATTTAACTCAATTTCTGAAGGGAAATACACAGCACAGTTCTCATCCATGGAACACACTCTGCTTTAGAGCAAGAAGCACGCTCTTGCTTTCTAAGAGTATCTAATACAGCAGGAAACGTGACTGTGGTCAAAATAAAATAACGGTGTTTCCTACACATACGGACCATATCTAGGTCAACTCTTCTTCTGAAACTGATACAAACCACAGTTCATCTAACATGCAATGCTTTCCAGTTAAGAGCGAGAAATGTGTGAGCTTCGTGAACGATGTAGCTTACTTTGACCAGAAAAGTGACTAAGTATACGTGAAAAGATGTCTTGCATGTAGGAAGACACAGAGCCTGGGATTTAACTCCATTTCTGAAGGGAAACACACAGCACAGTTCTCATCCATTAAGCACACGTCTTTAGTGCAAGAAGCACAATCTTGCTTTCTAGAGTCTCTAATAGACCCATAAACTTGAAAGTGTGCTCAGAAAAAAATAACGTTTTTTCCTACACATACGGACCATTGCTAGTTCAACTCTGCTTCTGAAACTGATGCAAACCACAAGTCATCTAATATCCAATGCTTTTCAGTTAAGAGCAAGAAACGTGTGAGCTTCGTAAACGATTTATATTCATTTGTGCTGAAAAGTGACTCGGTCTACCTGAAATGATGTCTTGCTTGTAGGAAGACACAGAGCCTGGAATGTAACTCAATTTCTGAAGGGAAAAACACAGCACAGTTCTCATCCATGGAACACACTGTGCTTTAGAGCAAGAAGCATGCTCTTGCTTTCTAGAGTCTCTAATACAGCAAGAATAGTCAGGGTGCTCAGAACAAAAGAACTGTGTTTTCTACACATGCAGACCATATCTAGTTCAACTCTGCTTCTGAAAGTGATACAAACCACAGGTCCTGCAACATGCAATGCTTTGCACTTAAGAGCAAGAAACATGTGAGCTTCGTGAACGATGCAGCTTTGTTTGAGCTGAAAAGTGACTTCGATTACGTGAAACGATGTCTGGCTTGGATGAAGACACAGAGCCTAGGATTTAACTCCACTTTTTTAGGCAAACACACAGCACAGTTCTCATCCATGTAACACACTCTGCTTTAGAGAAAGAAGCCTGCTTTTGCTTTCTAGACTCTCTAATACAGCAGGAAACATGAGTATCCTCAGAACAAAAGAACTGTGTTTCCTGCACATGTGGACGATATCTCTTTCAACTCTGTTTCTCAAAGAGATACAAACAACAGGTCCTCTACGATCCAATGCTTTTCAGTTAAGAGCGAGAAACGTGTGAGCTTTGTGAACGATGTAGCTGCTTTTGAGCTGAAAAGTGACTGCGTTCTCCTTAAACGAAGAGTTGCTTGTAGGAAGACACACAGCCTGGGATTTAACTCCATTTCTGAAGGGAAACACAAATCACAGTTCTCATCCATGGAACACACTCTGCTTTAGACCAAGAAGCACGCTCTTGCTTTGTAGATTCTCTAATACAGCAGGAAACGTGAGAGTGCTCAGAACGAAAGAGCTCTGTTTCCTACCCATGCAGACCATATCTAGTCCAACTCTGCTTCTTTAACTGATGCAAACCACAGGTCCTCTATCATTCAATGCCTTTAGGTTAGGAACCAGAAACGTTTTACCTTTGTGAATGATGTAGCTTCGTTTGAGCTGAAAAGTGACTGCATTTCCTGAAAAGAAGTCTTGCTTGTAGGAACACACAGAGACTGGGATTTAACTCCAATTCTGAAGGAAAACACACAGCACAGTTCTCTTCCATGGAAGACACTCTGCTTTAGAGCAAGAATCACACTCTTTCTTTCTAGAGTCCCTAATACAACAGGAAACCTGAGTGTTCTCAGAACAGAAGAACTGTGTTTCCTACACATGCGGACCATATCTAGTTCAAATCTGCTTCTGGAACTGATACAAACCACAGGTCCTCTAACATCCAATGCTTTTCAGTTAAGAGCCAGAAACTTGTGAGCCTCGTGAATGATCCAGCTTCGATTGAGCTAAAAATGGACTGTGTTTACCTGAAACGTAGTCTTGCTTGGATGAAGACACAGAGACTGGGATTTAACACCATTTCTGAAGGGAAACACACAGCACAGTTCTCATCTATGGACCACACTCTGCTTTAGAGCAAGAAGCACGCTCTTGCTTTCTAGAGCCTATTATACAGCAGGAAACATGCGTGTGCGCAGAAAAATGACCTGTGTTTCCTACACATGCTGACCATATCTATGTCAACTCTGCTTCTGAAACTGATACAAACCACAAGGCTTCTAACATCCAATGATTTTCATTTAAGAGCCAGAAACATGTGATCTTGGTGAACGAACTATATTCATTTGACCTGAAAAGTGACTGTGTTAACCTGAAAAGAAGACTTGCTTGTAGGAAGATACAGAGCCTGGAATTTCACTCCATTTCTGAAGGGAAACACGCAGCACAATTCCCATCCAGGAAACATACACTGCTTTAAAGAAACAAGCATGTACATGAATTGTAGAGTCTCTAAGTCAGCAGAAAACGTGAGTATGCTTGAACAAAAGAACTGTGTGTCCTACACATACAGACCATATCTAGTTCAACTCTTCTTCTGAAACTGATACAAACCACAGTTCTTCTAACATGCAATGCTTTCCAGTTAAGAGCGAGAAATGTGTGAGATTCGTGAAGGATGTAGCTTACTTTGACCTGAAAAGTGACTAAGTATACGTGAAAAGATGTCTTGCATGTAGGAAGACACAGAGCCTGGGATTTAACTCCATTTCTGAAGGGAAACACACAGCACAGTTCTCATCCATCAAACACACTTCTTTAGAGCAAGAAGCAAGCGCTTGCTTTCTAAGAGTATCTAATACAGCAGGAAACATGACTGTGGTCAGAATAAAATAATGGTGTTTCCTACACATACGGACCATATCTAGGTCAACTCTTCTTCTGAAACAGATACAAACCACAGTTCCATTAACATGCAATGCTTTCCATTTATGAACAAGAAACGTGTGAGCTTCGGGAACGATGTAGCTTCCTTTGAGCTGAAAAGTGGCTGAGTTTATCTGAAAAGATGTCTTGCTTGTAGGAAGACACAGAGCCTGGGATTTAACTCCACTTCTGAAGGGAAACACACAGCACAGTTCTCATCCATGAAACACACTCTGCTTTAGAGCAAGAAGCACGCTCTTGCTTTCTACAGTCTCCAATAGAGCCAGAAACTTGAAAGTGTGCTCAGAACAAAAGAACGTTGTTTCCTACACATAAGGACCGTTGCTATTTCATCTCTGCTTCTGAAACTGATACAAACCACAGGTCATTTTACATCCAATGCATTTCAGTTAAGAGGGAGAAACGTGTGAGCTTTGTGAATGATTTATATTCGTTTGAGCTAAACGTGATGCGTTTACCTGAAGTGATATCTTTTTGTAGGAAGACACAGAGCCTGGGATTTAACTCCATTTCTGAAGGGAAACACAAATCACAGTTCTCATCCATGGAACACACTCTGCTTTAGACCAAGAAGCACGCTCTTGCTTTGTAGATTCTCTAATACAGCAGAAAACGTGAGAGTGCTCAGAACGAAAGAGCTCTGTTTCCTACCCATGCAGACCATATCTAGTCCAACTCTGCTTCTTTAACTGATGCAAACCACAGGTCCTCTATCATTCAATGCCTTTAGGTTAGGAACCAGAAACGTTTTACCTTTGTGAATGATGTAGCTTCGTTTGAGCTGAAAAGTGACTGCATTTCCTGAAAAGAAGTCTTGCTTGTAGGAACACACAGAGACTGGGATTTAACTCCAATTCTGAAGGAAAACACACAGCACAGTTCTCTTCCATGGAAGACACTCTGCTTTAGAGCAAGAATCACACTCTTTCTTTCTAGAGTCCCTAATACAACAGGAAACCTGAGTGTTCTCAGAACAGAAGAACTGTGTTTCCTACACATGCGGACCATATCTAGTTCAAATCTGCTTCTGGAACTGATACAAACCACAGGTCCTCTAACATCCAATGCTTTTCAGTTAAGAGCCAGAAACTTGTGAGCCTCGTGAATGATCCAGCTTCGATTGAGCTAAAAATGGACTGTGTTTACCTGAAACGTAGTCTTGCTTGGATGAAGACACAGAGACTGGGATTTAACACCATTTCTGAAGGGAAACACACAGCACAGTTCTCATCTATGGACCACACTCTGCTTTAGAGCAAGAAGCACGCTCTTGCTTTCTAGAGCCTATTATACAGCAGGAAACATGCGTGTGCGCAGAAAAATGACCTGTGTTTCCTACACATGCTGACCATATCTATGTCAACTCTGCTTCTGAAACTGATACAAACCACAAGGCTTCTAACATCCAATGATTTTCATTTAAGAGCCAGAAACATGTGATCTTGGTGAACGAACTATATTCATTTGACCTGAAAAGTGACTGTGTTAACCTGAAAAGAAGACTTGCTTGTAGGAAGATACAGAGCCTGGAATTTCACTCCATTTCTGAAGGGAAACACGCAGCACAATTCCCATCCAGGAAACATACACTGCTTTAAAGAAACAAGCATGTACATGAATTGTAGAGTCTCTAAGTCAGCAGAAAACGTGAGTATGCTTGAACAAAAGAACTGTGTGTCCTACACATACAGACCATATCTAGTTCAACTCTTCTTCTGAAACTGATACAAACCACAGTTCTTCTAACATGCAATGCTTTCCAGTTAAGAGCGAGAAATGTGTGAGATTCGTGAAGGATGTAGCTTACTTTGACCTGAAAAGTGACTAAGTATACGTGAAAAGATGTCTTGCATGTAGGAAGACACAGAGCCTGGGATTTAACTCCATTTCTGAAGGGAAACACACAGCACAGTTCTCATCCATCAAACACACTTCTTTAGAGCAAGAAGCAAGCGCTTGCTTTCTAAGAGTATCTAATACAGCAGGAAACATGACTGTGGTCAGAATAAAATAATGGTGTTTCCTACACATACGGACCATATCTAGGTCAACTCTTCTTCTGAAACAGATACAAACCACAGTTCCATTAACATGCAATGCTTTCCATTTATGAACAAGAAACGTGTGAGCTTCGGGAACGATGTAGCTTCCTTTGAGCTGAAAAGTGGCTGAGTTTATCTGAAAAGATGTCTTGCTTGTAGGAAGACACAGAGCCTGGGATTTAACTCCACTTCTGAAGGGAAACACACAGCACAGTTCTCATCCATGAAACACACTCTGCTTTAGAGCAAGAAGCACGCTCTTGCTTTCTACAGTCTCCAATAGAGCCAGAAACTTGAAAGTGTGCTCAGAACAAAAGAACGTTGTTTCCTACACATAAGGACCGTTGCTATTTCATCTCTGCTTCTGAAACTGATACAAACCACAGGTCATTTTACATCCAATGCATTTCAGTTAAGAGGGAGAAACGTGTGAGCTTTGTGAATGATTTATATTCGTTTGAGCTAAACGTGATGCGTTTACCTGAAGTGATATCTTTTTGTAGGAAGACACAGAGCCTGGGATTTAACTCCATTTCTGAAGGGAAACACAAAGCACAGTTCTCATCCATGAAACACACTCTGCATTAGAGCAAGAAGCACGCTCTTGCTTTCTAGAGTCTCCAATAGAGCCAGAAACTTGAAAGTGTGGTTAGAACAAATGAACGTGGTTTCCAACACATACGGACCATTGCTAGTTCAACTCTGCTTCTGAACCTGATACAAACCACAAGTCATCTAACATCCAATGCTTTTCATTTAAGAGCGAGAAACGTGTGAGCTTCTTAAACGATTTATATTCATTTGAGCTGAAAAGTGACTCCGTTTACCTGAAATGATGTCTTGCATGTAGGAAGACACAGAGCCTGGAAATTATCTCTATTTCTGAAACGAAACACACAGCACAGTTGTCCTCCATGAAACACACTCTGCTTTAGAGCAAGAAGCACCCTCTTGCCTTCTAGAGTCTCTAATAAAGCAGGAAACGTGAGTGTGCTCAGAACAAAAGAACGGTGTTTCCTAAACATACGCACCATATCTAGTTCAACTCTGATTCTGAAACTGATACAAACCACAGGTCCACTTAAATCCAATGCTTTTCAGTTAAGAGCAAGAAACGTGTGAGCTTTGTGAATGATTGATATTCGTTTGAGCTAAAAGTGACTGCGTTTACCTGAAATGATGTCTTTTTGTAGGAAGACACAGAGCCTGGGATTTACCTCCATTTCTGAAGGGAAACACACAGAACAGTTGTCATCCATGAAATACACTCTGCCTTAGAGCAAGAAGCACGCTCTTGCTTTCAAGAGCCTCTAATAAAGCAAGAAACATGAGTGTGCTCAGAACAACAGAACGGTGTTTCCTACACATACAGGCCATATCTAGGTCAATTCTTCTTCTGAAACTGATACAAACCAGAGTTCATGTAACATTCAATGCTTTCTAGTTATGACAAGAAACATGTGAGCTTCGGGAACGATGTAGCTTCCTTTGAGCTGAAAAGTGACTGAGTTTACCTGAAAAGATGTCTTGCTTGTATGTAGACACAGAGCCATGGAATTAACTCCATTTCTGAAGGGAAACACACAGCACAGTTCTCATCCATGAAACACACTCTGCTTTAGAGCAAGAAGCACGTTCTTGCTTTCTAAGAGTATATAATACAGCAGGAAACGTGACTGTGGTCAGAACAAAATAACGGTGTTTCCTACACATACGGACCATATCTAGGTCAACTCTTCTTCTGAAACTGATACAAACCACAGTTTTTCTAACATGCAATGCTTTCCAGTTAAGAGCGAGAAATGTGTGAGCTTCGTGAACGATGTAGCTTACTTTGACCTGAAAAGTGACTAAGTATACGTGAAAAGATGTCTTGCATGTAGGAAGACACAGAGCCTGGGATTTAACTCCATTTATGAAGGGAAACACACAGCACAGTTCTCATCCATCAAACACACTCTGCTTTAGAGCAAGAAGCACGCTATGCTTTCTAGAGGCTCTAATAAAGCAAGAAACATGAGTGTGCTCAAAACAATAGAACGGTGTTTCCTACACATACGTACCATATCTAGTTCAACTCTTCTTCTCAAACTGATACAAACCACAGTTCCTCTAACATGCAATGCTTTCCAGTTACGAACAAGACACGTGTGAGCTTCGGGAACGATGTAGCTTCCTTTGAGCTGAAAAGTGTGTGAGTATACCTGAAAAGTTGTCTTGCTCGTAAGAAGACACAGAGCGTGGAATTAAACTCCATTTCTGAAGGGAAACACACAGCACAGTACTCATCCATGAAACACACTCTGCTTTAGAGCAAGAAGCACGCTCTTATTTTCTAGACTCTCCAATAGAGCCGGAAACTTGAAAGTGTGCTCAGAACATAAGAACGTTGTTTCCTACACATACGGACTATGGCTAGTTCAACTATGTTTCTGAAACTGATACAAAACACAGCTCATCTTATATCCAATGCTTTTCAGTTAAGAGCGAGAAACGTGTGAGCTTTGTGAATGATTTATATTCGTTTGAGCTAAAATTGACTGCGTTTACCTGAAATGATGTCTTTTTGTAGGACAACACAGAGCCTGTGATTTAACTCCATTTCTGAAGGGAAGCACACAGCACAGTTCTCATCCATGAAATACACCCTGCGTGTAGGAAGAAGCACGCTCTTGCTTTCTAGAGTCTCTAATAAAGCAGGAAACGTGAGTGTGCTCAGACCAAAAGAACGGTGTTTCCTACACATACGGACCATTGCTAGTTCAACTCTGTTTCTGAAACTGATAAAAACCAGAGTTCCTCTAACATGCAATGCTTTGCCGTTATGAAAAAGAAACGTGTGAGTTTCGGGAACTATGTAGCTTTCTTTGAGCTGAAAAGTGACTGAGTATACCTGAAAAGATGTCTTGCTTGTAGGAAGACACAGAGCCAGGAATTTAATTCAATTTCTGAAGGGAAACACACAGCACAGTTCTCATCCATGAAACACACTCCTCTTTAGAGCAAGTAGCACGCTCTTATTTTCTAGAGTCTCCAATAGAGATCGAAACTTGAAAGTGTGCTCAGAACAAGAGAACTTAGTTTCCTACACATACGGACCATTGCTAGTTCAACTCTGCTTCTGAAACTGATACAAACGACAAGTCATCTAACATCCAATGCTTTTCAGTTAAGAGCGAGATACGTGTGAGCTTTGTAAACGATTTAAATTCATTTGAGCGGAAAAGTTAATCCATTTACCTCAAATGATGTCTTGCTTGTAGTAAGACAAAGAGCCAGGAATTTAACTCAATTTCTGAAGGGAAACGCCCATCACAGTTCTCATCCATGAAACACACTTTGCTTTAGAGCAAGAAGCATGCTCTTGCTTTCTAGAGTCTCTATGAGAGCCAGAAACTTGAGGGTACTCAGAACAAAATAATGGAGTTTCCTACACATACGGACCATTGCTAGTGCAACTCTCCTTCTGAAAGTGATACAAACCACAGGTCCTCTAATATCCAATGTTTTAAAGTTAACAGCCAGAAACGTGTGAGCTAGGTGAACGATGTAGCTTTGTTTGAGCTGAAAGGTGACTGAATTTACGTAAAAAGAAGTCTTGCTTGTAGGAAGACAAAGAGCCTAGAATTTAACTCAATTTCTGAAGGGAAACACACAGCACAGTTCTCATCCATGAAACACACTCTGCTTTAGAGCAAGAAGCACGCTCGTGCTCTCTAGAGGCTCTAATAAGCAAGAAACATGAGTGTGCTCAGAACAAAAGAACGTTGTTTCCTACACATACGGACCATTGCTAGTTCAACTCTGCTTCTGAAACTGCTACAAACCACAAGTAATCTTACATCCAATGCTTTTCAGTTTAGAGCGAGAAACTTGTGAGCTTCGTAAATGATTTATATTCATTTGAGCTGAAAAGTGACTGAGTATACCTGAAAAGATGTCTTGCTTTTAGGAAGACACAGAGCCTGGGATTTAACACCATTTCTGAAGGGAAACACACAGTACAGTTCTCATCCATGAAACACACTCTGCTTTAGAACAAGAAGCACGCTCTTGATTTCTAGAGACTCTAATAGAGCCAGAAATTTGAGTGTGCTCAGAAAAAAGAAAGGTGTTTCCTACACATACGGACCATATCTATTTCAACTCTGCTGCTGAAACTGATACAAACCACAGGTCCTCTAACATCCAGTGTTTTTCAGTTAAGAGCCAGAAACGTGTGAGCTGCGTGAACGATGTAGTTATGTTTGACCTGAATTGTTAGTGAGTTTACATGAAAAGAAATCATACTTGTAGGAAGACACAGAGCCAGAAATTTAACTCAATTTCTGAAGGGAAACACACAGCACAGTTCTCATCCATGAAAAATACTCTGCTTTAGAGCAAGAAGCACGCTCTTGCCTTCTAGAGTCTCTAAAAAAGCAGGAAATGTGAGTGTGCTCAGAACAAAAGAACGTTGTTTCCTACACATACGGACCATATCTAGTTCAACTCTGCTTCTGAAACTGATACAAACCACCTTTCCTCTAACATCCAATGCTTTTCAGTTAAGAGCCAGAAACGTGTGAGCTACGTGAATGATATAGTTATTTTTGAGGGGAAAAGTTACTGAGTTTACATGAAAAGATGTCATGCTTGTAGGAAGACACAGAGTCTGTGATTTAATTCCATTCCTGAAAGGAAGCACACAGCACAGTTCTCATCCATGAAACACACTCTGGGTATAGGAAGAAGCACGCTCTTGCTTTCTAGAGTCTCTAATAAAGCAGGAAACATGAGTGTGCTCAGAACAAAATAACGGTGTTTCCTACACATACAGACCATTGCTAGTTCAACTCTGCATCTGAAACTGATACAAACAACAGGTCATCTTACATCCAATGCTTTTCAGTTAAGAGCGAGAAACATGTGAGCTTTGTGAATGATTTATATTCATTTGAGCTAAAAGTGACTGCGTTTACCTTAAAAGATGTCTTGCTTTTAGGAAGACACAGAGCCGGTGATTTAACTCCATTTCTGAAGGGAAACACACAGCACAGTTCTCATTCATGAAACACACTGCTTTAGAGCAAGAAGCACGCTCTTGCTTTCTAGAGTCTCTAATAGACCTAGAAACTTGAAAGTGTGCTCAGAACAAAAGAACGTTGTTTCCTACACATACGGACCATTGCTAGTTCAACTTTGATTCTAAAACTGATGCAAACCACAAGTCATCTAATATCCAATGCTTTTCAGTTAAGAACGAGAAACGTGTGAGCTTCGTAAACGATTTATATTCATTTCAGCTGAAAAGTGACTCCGTTTACCTGAAATGATGTCTTGCTTGTAGGAAGACACAGAGCCTGGAATATAACTCCATTTCTGAAGGGAAACACACAGCACAGTTGTCCTCCATGAAACACACTCTGCTTTAGAGCAAGAAGCACGCTCTTGCCTTCTACAGTCTCTAATAAATGAGGAAACGTGAGTGTGGACAGAAAAAAAGAATGGTGTTTCCTACACATACGGAACATATCTAGGTCAACTCTGCTTCTGAAAATGATACAAACCACAGGTCCTCTAACATCCAATGCTTTTCAGTTAAGAGCCAGAAACGTGTGAGCTACGTAAATGATTTATATTCGTTTGAGCAAACAGTGACTGCGTTTACATGAAATGATGTCTTTTTGTAGGAAGACACAGAGCCTGGGATTTAACTCCATTTCTGAAGAGAAACAAACAGCACAGTTGTCATCCATGAAACACACTCTGCCTTAGAGCAAGAAGCACGCTCTTGCTCTCAAGAGGCTCTAATAAAGCAAGAAACATGAGTGTGATCAGAACAAAAGAACGTTTTTTCCTACACATATGGACCATATCTAGTTCAACTCTTCTTCTGAAACTGATACAAACCACAGTTCCTCTAACATGCAATGCTTTCCAGTTACGAACAAGAAACATGTGAGCTTCGGGAACAATGTAGCCTCCTATGATCTGAAAAGTGACTGAGTATACCTGAAAAGATTTCTTGCTTGTATGAAGACACAGAGCCAGGAATTTAACTCAATTTCTGAAGGGAAACACACAGCACAGTTCTCATCGATGAAACACAGTCTGCTTTCGAGCAAGAAGGACGCTCTTGGTTTCTAGAGTCTCTAATATAGCAGGAAACGTGAGTGTGATCAGAACAAAAGAACGGAGTTTCCTACATTACAGACCAAATCTAGTCCAACTCTGCTTCTGAAACTGATACAAACCAGGAGTTCCTCTAACATACAATGCTTTTCAGTTAGAGCAAGAAACGTGCGAGCTACGTAAACAATGTAGCTTTGTTTGAGCTGAAAAGTTACTGAGTTTACATGAAAATAAGTGTTGCTTGTAGGAAGATACAGAGCCTGTGAATTAACTCCATTTCTGAAGGGAAACACACAGCACAGTTCTCATCCATGAAACACACTCCGCTTTAGAGCAAGTACCATGCTCTTATTTTCTATAGTCTCTAATAGAGACCGAAACTTGAAAGTGGGCTCAGAAAAAGAGAACGGAGTTTCCTACACATACGGACCATGGCTAGTTCAACTCTGCTTCTGAAACTGCTACAAACCACAAGTCATCTTACATCCAATGCTTTTCAGTTAAGAGCGAGAAACTTGTGACCTTCGTAAACGATTTATATTCATTTCAGATGAAAAGTGACTCCGTTTACCTGAAATGATGTCTTGCATGTTGGAAGACACAGAGCCTGGAATTTAACTCAATTTCTGAAGGGAAACACACAGCACAGTTGTCCTCCATGAAACACACTCTGCTTTAGAACAAGAAGCACGCTCTTGCCTTCTACAGTCTCTAATAAAGGAGGAAACGTGAGTGTGGACAGAACAAAAGAACGGTGTTTCCTACACATATGGACCATATCTAGGTCAACTCTGCTTCTGAAAATGATACAAACCACAGGTCCTCTAACATCCAACGCTTTTCAGTTAATAGCCAGAAACGTGTGAGCTACGTTAACGATGTAGCTTTGTTTGAGCTGAAAGGTGAGTGAGTTTAAGTGAGAGGAAGTCTTTCTTGTAGGAAGACACAGAGCCTGTGATTTAACTCCATTTCTGAAGGGAAGCACACAGCACAGTTCTCATCCATGAAATACACCCTGCGTGTAGGAATAAGCACGCTCTTGCTTTCTAGATTCTCTAATAAAGCAGGAAATGTGAGTGTGCTCAGAACAAAAGAACGGTGTTTCCTACACATATGGACCATTGCTACTTCAACTCTGCCTCTGAAACTGATAAAAACCAGAGTTCCTCTAACATACAATGCTTTGCAGTTACGAAAAAGAAACGTGTGATTTTCGGGAACTATGTAGCTTCCTTTGAGCTGAAAAGTGACTGAGTATACCTGAAAAGATGTCTTGCTTGTAGGAAGACACAGAGCCAGGAATTTAACTCAATTTCTGAAGGGAAACACACAGCACAGTTCTCATCCATGAAACACACTCCTCTTTAGAGCAAGTAGCACGCTCTTATTTTCTAGAGTCTCCAATAGAGACCAAAACTTGAAAGTGTGCTCAGAACAAGAGAACTTAGTTTCCTACACAACAGGACCATGGCTAGTTCAACTCTGCTTCTTAAACTGATACAAACCACAAGTCATCTAACATCCAATACTTTTCAGTTAAGAGCGAGAAACGTGTGAGCTTCGTAAACGATTTATATTCATTTGAACGGAAAAGTTAATCCATTTACCTGAAATGATGTCTTGCTTGTAGTAAGACAAAGAGCCAGGAATTTAACTCAATTTCTGAAGGGAAACACACATCACAGTTCTCATCCATGAAACACACGTTGCTTTAGAGCAAGAAGCATGCTCTTGCTTTCTAGATCTCTATTAGAGCCAGAAAATTGAGGGTACTCAGAACAAAAGAACGGTGCTTCCTACACATATGGACCATTGCCAGTTCAACTCTGCTTCTGAAACTGATACAAACCACAGGTCCTCTAATATCCAATGCTTTACAGTTAAGAGCCAGAAACGTGTGAGCTAGGTGAACGATGTAGCTTTGTTTGAGCTGAAAGGTGACTGAGTTTATGTAAAAAGAAGTCTTGCTTGTAGGAAGACAAAGAGCCTGGAATTTAACTCAATTTCTGAAGGGAAACACACAGCACAGTTCTCATCCATGAAACACACTCTGCTTTAGAGCAAGAAGCACTTTCGTGCTCTCTAGAGGCTCTAATAAGCTAGAAACCTGAGTGTGCTCAGAACAAAAGAACTTTATTTCCTACATATACGGACCATTGCTAGTTCAACTCTGCTTCTGAAACTGCTACAAACCACAAGTCATCTTACATCCAATGCTTTTCAGTTAAGAGCGAGAAACTTGTGAGCTTCGTAAATGATTTATATTCATTTGAGCTGAAAAGTTACTGAGTATACCTGAAAAGATGTCTTGCTTGTAGGAAGACACAGAGCCTGGGATTTAACACCATTTCTGAAGGGACACACACAGTACAGTTCTCATGCATGAAACACACTCTGCTTTAGAACAAGAAGCACGCTCTTGATTTCTAGAGACTCTAATAGAGCCAGAAACTTGAGTGTGCTCAGAAAAAAGAAAGGTGTTTCCTACACATACGGACCATATCTATTTCAACTCTGCTGCTGAAACTGATACAATCCACAGGTCCTCTAACATCCAATGCATTTCAGTTAAGAGCCAGAACCATGTGAGCTACGTGAACGATGTAGTTATGTTTGACCTGAATTGTTAGTGAGTTTACATGAAAAGAAATCATGCTTGTAGAAAGACACAGAGCCAGGAATTTAACTCAATTTCTGAAGGGAAACACACAGCACAGTTCTCATTTATGAAACACACTCTGCTTTAGAGCAAGAAGCACGCTCTTGCCTTCTAGAGTCTCTAAAAAAGCAGGAAATGTGAGTGTGCTCAGAACAAAAGAACGGTGTTTCCTACACATACGGACCATATCTAGTTTAACTCTGCTTCTGAAACTGATACAAACCACCGGTCCTCTAACATCCAATGCTTTTCAGTTAAGGGCCAGAAACGTGTGAGCTACGTGAATGATGTAGTTATGTTTGAGGGGAAAAGTTACTGAGTTTACATGAAAAGATGTCATGCTTGTAGGAAGACACAGAGTCTGTGATTTAATTGCATTTGTGAAGGGAAGCACACAACACAGTTCTCATCCATGAAACACACTCTGGGTATAGGAAGAAGCACGCTCTTGCTCTCAAGAGGCTCTAATAAAGCAAGAAACAAGAGTGTTATCAGAACAAAAGAACGGTGTTTCCTACTCATATGGACCATATCTAGTTCAACTCTTCTTCTGAAACTGATACAAACCACAGTTCCTCTAACATCCAATGCTTTCCACTTACGAACAAGAAACATGTGAGCTTCGCGAACGATGTAGCCTCCTATGATCTGAAAAGTGACTGAGTATACCTGAAATGATGTCTTGCTTTAGGAAGACACAGAGCCTGGAATTTAACTCCATTTCTGAAGGGAAACACACAGCACAGTTCTCATCAATGAAACACACTCTGCCTTAGAACAAGAAGCACGCTCGTGCTCTCTAGAGGCTCTAATAAGCAAGAAACATGAGTGTGCTCAGAACAAAAGAACGTTGTTTCCTACACATACGGACCATTGCTAGTTCAACTCTGCTTCTGAAACTGCTACAAACCACAAGTCATCTTACATCCAATGCTTTTCAGTTAAGAGCGATAAACTTGTGAGCTTCGTAAATGATTTATATTCATTTGAGCTGAAAAGTGACTGAGTTTAACTTAAAAGATGTCTTGCTTTTAGAAAGACACAGAGTCTGGGATTTAACACCATTTCTGAAGGGAAACACACAGTACAGTTCTCATCCATGAAACACACTCTGCTTTAGAACAAGAAGCATGCTCTTGATTTCTAGAGACTCTAATAGAGCCAGAAACTTTAGTGTGCTCAGAAAAAACAAAGGGGTTTCCTACACATACGGACCATATCAAGTTCAACTCTGCTGCTGAAACTGATACAAACCACAGGTCCTCTAACAACCAATGCTTTTCAGTTAAGAGCCAGAAATGTGTGAGCTACGTGAACGATGTAGTTATGTTAGAGCTGAATTGTTACTGAGTTTACATGAAAAGAAATCATGCTTGTAGGAAGAAACAGAGCCTCTGATTAAACTCCATTTCTGAAGGGAAGCACACAGCACAGTTCTCATCCATGAAACACACCCTGCTTATAGCAAGAAGCACACTCTTGCTTTCTAGAGTCTCTAATAAAGCAGGAAAGTGAGTGTGCTCAGAACAAAAGAACGGTGTTTCCTACACATACGGACCATTGCTATTTCATCTCTGCTTCTGAAACTGATACAAACCACACGTCATCTTACATCCAATGATTTTAAGTTAAGAGCGAGAAACGTGTGAGCATTGTGAATGATTTATATTCGTTTGAGCTAAAAGTGACTGCGTTTACCTGAAATGATGTCTTTTTGTAGGAAGACACAGAGCATGGGATTTAACTCCATTTCAGAAGCGAAACACACAGCACAGTTCTCATCAATGAAACACACTCTGCTTTAGACCAAGAAGCACGCTCTTGCTTTCTACGAGTCTCTAATACAGCAGGATACGTGACTGTGGTCTGAACAAAATAACGGTGTTTCCAACACATACAGACCATTTCTAAGTCAACTCTTCTTCAGAAACTGATACAAAACACAGTTCCTCTAACATTCAATGCTTTCTAATTAAGAGCGAGAAACGTGTGGCCTTCATGAACAATGAAGCTGCCTTTGAGCTGAAAAGTGACTGAGTTTACCTGACAAGATGTCTTGCTTGTAGGAAGACACAGAGCCTGGGATTTAACTCCATTTTTGAAGGGAACCACACAGTACAGTTTTCATCCATGCAACACACTCAGATTTAGAGCAAGAAGCATGCTCTTGCTTTCTAGAGTCTCTAATAGAGCCAGAAACTTGAGGGTACTCAGAACAAAAGAAGGGTGTTTCCTACACATACGGAACATATCTAGGTCAACTCTGCTTCTGAAAATGATACAAACCACAGGTCCTCTAACATCCAATGCTTTTCAGTTAAGAGCCAGAAACATGTGAGCTATGTGAATGATGTAGCTTTGTTTGAGCTGAAAGGTGACTGAGTTTAACTGAAACGAAGTCTTGCTTGTAGGAAGATACAGAGCCTGTGATTTAACTCCACTTCTGTAGGGAAACACACAGCACAGTTGTCATCCATGAAGCACACTCTACTTTAGAAGAAGAAGCACGCTCTTGATTTCTAGAGACTCTAATAGAGCCACAAACTTGAGTGTGTTCAGAAATAGAAAGGTGTTTCCTACACATACGTACCATATCTAGTCCAACTCTGCTTCTGAAACTGATATAAAACACAGGTCCTCTAACATCCAAGGCTTTTCAGTTAACAGGGAGAAACGTCTGAGCTTCGTAAATGATTTATATTCGTTTGAGCAGAAAAGAGAATCCGTTTACCTGAAAGGATGTCTTGCTTGTTGGAAGACACAGAGCCTGGAATTTAACTCAATTTCTGTAGGGAAACACACAGCACAGTTCTCATCCATGAAACACACTCTGCTTTAGAGCAAGAAGCACGCTCTTGCTTTCTAAGAGTCTCTAATACAGCAGGCACCGTGACTGTGGTCAGAACAAAATAACGGTGTTTCCTACACATACGGTCCATATCTAGGTCAACTCTTCTTCTGAAACTGATACAAACCACAGTTCCATTAACATGTGATGCTTTCAAGTTAAGAGCGCGAAACGTGTGAGCTTCGTGAACGATGTAGCTTCCTTTGAGCTGAAAAGTGACTGAGTTTACCTGAAAATATGCCTTGCATGTAGGAAGACACAGAGCCTGGGATTTAATTCCATTTCTGAAGGGAAACACACAGCACAGTTCACATCCATGAAGCACACTCTGCTTTAGAGCAAGAAGCATGCTCTTGCTTTCTAGAGTCTCTAATACAGCCAGAAACTTGAGGGTACTCAGAACAAAAGAACGGTGTTACCTACAAAAACGGACCATTGCTTGTTCAACTCTGCTTCTGAAACTGATACAAACCACAGTTCCTCTAATATCCAATGCTTTCAGTTAGAGCAAGAAAGGTTTGAGCAACATAAAAGATGTAGCTTTATTTGAGCTGAAACGGAGTGAGTTTATATGAAACGAAGTCTTGCTTGGAAGAAGATACAGAGCCTGGTATTTATTCCATTCCTGAAGGTAAACACACAGCACAGTTCTCATGCATGAAACACACTCTGCTTTAGAGCTAGAAGCACGCTCTTGATTTCTAGAGTCTCTAATACAGCAGGTAAATTGAGTGTGGTCAGAACAAAAGAACGGTGTTTCCTACACATACGGACCTTAACTATTTCTTCTCTGCTACTGAACCTGATACAAACAACAGGTCCTCTAACATCCAATGCTTTTCAGTTAAGCGCGAGAAACGTGTGAGCTTCGTGAATGATGTAGCATTCTTTGAGATAAAAGGTCACTGAGTTTACCTGAAACGAAGTCTTCCTTGTAGGAAGACACAGAGCATGGGATTTAACTCCATTTCTGAAGGGAAACACACAGCACAGTTGTCATCCATGAACATACTCTGCTTCAGAGCAAGAAGCACACTCTTGCCTTTTAGAATCTCTAAAAAAGCAGGAAACGTGAGTGTGCTCAGAACTAAAGAACGGTGTTTCCTACACATACGGACCATATCCAGTTCAACTCTACTTCTGAAACTGATATAAACCACAGGTTCTCTAACATACAATGTTTTTCAGTTAAGAGCTAGAAACGTGTGAGCTACGTGAACGATGTAGTTATGTTTGAGCTGAAAAGTTACTCAGTTTACATGAAACGAAGTCTTGCTTGTAGGAAGACACAGAGCCTGGGATTTAACTCCATTTCTGAAGGGAAACACACAGCACAGTTGTCATCCGTTACACACACTCTGCCTTTAGAGCAAGAAGCACGCTCTTGGTTTCTAGAGTCTCTAATACAGCAGGAAACGTGAGTGTGCTCAAAACAAAGGAACGGTGTTTCCTAAATATACAGAGCATGTCTAGTACAACTCTGCTTGAGAAACTTATAAAAACCACAGGCCCTCTAACATCCAATGCTTTTCTGTTAAGAGCAAGAAACATGTGAGATTTGTGAATGATTTATATTCGTTTGAGCTAAGTGTGACTGCGTTTACCTGAAATGATGTCTTTTTGTAGGAAGACACAGAGCCTGGGATTTAACTCTATTTTTGAAGGGAAACACACAGCACAGTTGTCATCCATGAAACACACTCTGCCCTAGAGCAAGAAGCATGCTCTCGCTTTCTAGAGCCTCTGATAAAGCAAGAAACATGAGTGTGCTCAGAACAAAAGAACGGTGTTTCCTACACCTATGGACCATATCTAGCTCAACTCTTCTTCTGAAACTGATACAAACCACAGTTCCATTAACATGCGATGCTTTCAAGTTAAGAGCGCGAAACGTGTGAGCTTCGTGAACGATGTAGCTTCCTTTGAGCTGAAAAGTGACTGAGTTTACCTGAAAATATGTCTTGCATGTAGGAAGACACAGAGCCTGGGATTTAATTCCATTTCTGAAGGGAAACACACAGCACAGTTCACATCCATGAAGCACACTCTGCTTTAGAGCAAGAAGCATGCTCTTGCTTTCTAGAGTCTCTAATACAGCCAGAAACTTGAGGGTACTCAGAACAAAAGAACGGTGTTACCTACAAAAACGGACCATTGCTAGTTCAACTCTGCTTATGAAACTGATACAAACCACAGTTCCTCTAATATCCAATGCTTTCAGTTAGAGCAAGAAAGGTTTGAGCTACATAAAAGATGTAGCTTTATTTGAGCTGAAACGGAGTGAGTTTATATGAAACGAAGTCTTGCTTGGAAGAAGATACAGAGCCTGGTATTTATTCCATTCCTGAAGGTAAACACACAGCACAGTTCTCATGCATGAAACACACTCTGCTTTAGAGCTAGAAGCACGCTCTTGATTTCTAGAGTCTCTAAAGAGCAGGTAAATTGAGTGTGGTGAGTACAAAAGAACGGTGTTTCCTACACATACGGACCTTAACTATTTCTTCTCTGCTACTGAAACTGATACAAACCACAGGTCCTCTAACATCCAATGCTTTTCAGTTAAGAGCGAGAAACGTGTGAGCTACGTGAACGATGTAGTTATGTTTGAGCTGAAAAGTTACTCAGTTTACATGAAACGAAATCTTGCTTGTAGGAAGACACAGAGCCTGGGATTTAACTCCATTTCTGAAGGGAAACACACAGCACAGTTGTCATCCGTTACACACACTCTGCTTTAGAGCAAGAAGCACGCTCTTGGTTTCTAGAGTCTCTAATACAGCAGGAAACGTGAGTGTGCTCAAAACAAAGGAACGGTGTTTCCTAAATATACAGAGCATGTCTAGTCCAACTCTGCTTCTGAAACTTATAAAAACCACAGGCCCTCTAACATCCAATGCTTTTCTGTTAAGAGCAAGAAACATGTGAGATTTGTGAATGATTTATATTCGTTTGAGCTAAGTGTGACTGCGTTTACCTGAAATGATGTCTTTTTGTAGGAAGACACAGAGCCTGGGATTTAACTCTATTTTTGAAGTGAAACACACAGCACAGTTGTCATCCATGAAACACACTCTGCCCTAGAGCAAGAAGCATGCTCTCGCTTTCTAGAGCCTCTGATAAAGCAAGAAACATGAGTGTGCTCAGAACAAAAGAACGGTGTTTCCTACACATATGGACCATATCTAGCTCAACTCTTCTTCTGAAACTGATACAAACCACAGTTCCTCTAACATGCAATGCTTTCCAGTTACCAACAAGAAATGTGTGAGATTCGGGAACGATTTAGCTTCCTTTGAGCTGAAAAGTGACTGAGTTTACTTGAAAAGATGTCTTGCTTGTATGAAGACACAGAGCCTGGGATTTAACTCCATTTCTGAAGGGAAGAACACAGCACAGTTCTCATCCATGAAACACACTCTGCTTTAGAGCAAGAAGCATTCTCTTGCTTTCTAGAGTACCTAACAGAGCCAGAATCTTGAGGGTTCTCCGAACAAAAGAACGGTGTTTCCCATGCATACGGACCATTGCTAGTTTTACTGTGCTTAGGAAACTGATAGCAACCACAGGTCCTCTAATATCCAATGATTTACAGTTAATAGCAAGAAACGTATGAGCTACATGAACGATGTAGCTTTGATTGAGCTGAAAGGTTACTGAGTTTACGTGAAACGAAATCTTGCATGTGGGAAGATCCAGAGCCTGGAATTTAACTCCATTTCTGAAGGGAAACACACAGCACAGTTCTCATCGATGAAACACAGTCTGCTTTAGAGCAAGAAGCATGCTCTTGCTTTCTAGAGCCTCTAATAAAGCAAGAAACATGACTGTGCTCAGAACAAGGGAACGGTGTTTCCTACACATACGGACCATATGTAGCTCAACTCTTCTTCTGAAACTGATACAAACCACAGTTCCTCTAACATGCAATGCTTTCCAGTTACAAAAAAGAAATGTGTGAGCTTTGGGAATGATTTAGCTTCCTTTGAGCTGAAAAGTGACTGAGTTTACTTGAAAAGATGTCTTGCTTGTATGAAGACACAGAGCCGGGGATTTAACTCCATTTCTGAAGGGAAGAACACAGCACAGTTCTCATCCATGAAACACACTCTGCTTTAGAGCAAGAAGCATGCTCTTGCTTTCTAGAATCTCTAATAGAGCAGGAAACGTGAGTGTGTTCAGAACAAAAGAACGGAGTTTTCTACACATACAGACCATATCCAGTCCAACTCTGCTTCTGGAACTGATACAAACCACAGTTCCTCTAATATCCAATGCTTTTCATTTAGAGCAAGAAACCAGTGAGCGACGTAAAACATGTAGCTTTGTTTGAGCTGAAATGTGAGTGACTTTACCTGAAACGAAGTCTTGTTTGTAGGAAGACACAGAGCCTGGGATTTAACTCCATTTCTGAAGAGAAACACATAGAACAGTTGTCCTCCGTGACACACTCTGCTTTAGAGCAAGAAGCACGCTCTTGCTCTCTCGTTTCTATACTAGATCCAGAATCTTAAAGTGTGCTCACAACTAAAGAATGGTGTTTCCTACACATACGGACCATTGCTAGTTCACCTCTGCTTCCGAAACTGATACAAACCACATGTCATCTAACATCCAATGCTTTTCAGTTAAGAGCGAGAAACGTGTGAGCTTTGTAAACGATTTATATTCGTTTGAGCTGAAAAGTGAATCCGTTTACCTGAAATGATATCTTGCTCGTAGGAAGACAGAGAGCCTGGAATTTAACTCAATTTCTGAAGGTAAACACACAGCACAGTTCTCATCCATGAAACATACTCTGCTTTAGAGCAAGAAGCACGCTCTTGCTTTCTACGAGTCTCTAATACAGCAGGTACCATGAAAGTGGTCAGAACAAAATAACGGTGTTTCCTACACATACGGACCATATCTAGGTCAACTCTTCTTCTGAAACTGATACAAAACACAGTTCCTCTAACATTCAATGCTTTCCAATTAAGAGCGAGAAACGTGTGAGCTTCATGAATAATGAAGCTGCCTTTGAGCTGAAAAGTGACTGAGTTTACCTGAAAAGATGTCTTGCTTGTAGGAGGACACAGTGCCTGGGATTTAACTCCATTTCTGAAGGGAAACACACAGCACAGTTCTCATCCATGAAACACACTCTGCTTTAGAGCAAGATGCATGCTCTTGCTTTCTAGAGTCTTTAATAGAACCAGAAACTTGAGGGTACTCAGAACAAAAGAACGGTGTTACCTACACATACGGACCATTGCTAGTTCAACTCTGCTTCTGAAACTGATACAAACCACAGTTCCTCTAATATCCAATGCTTTTCAGTTAGAGAAAGAAACGTTTGAGCTACATAAAAGATGTAGCTTTATTTGAGCTGAAACGGAGTGAGTTTACATGAAACGAAGTCTTGCTTGGAGGAAGATACAGAGCCTGGTATTTATTCCATTTCTGAAGGTAAACACAGAGCACAGTTCTCATGCATGAAACACACTCTGCTTTAGAGCTACAAGCACGCTCTTGCCTTCTAGAATCTCTAACAAAGCATGTAACGTGAGTGTGCTCAGAACAAAGAACGGTGTTTCCTACACATACGGACCATATCCAGTTCAACTCTACTTCTGGAACTCATATAAACCACAGGTTCTCTAACAT
Source organism: Onychomys leucogaster (assembly GCA_949786385.1). Lineage (NCBI taxonomy): Eukaryota > Metazoa > Chordata > Mammalia > Rodentia > Cricetidae > Onychomys > Onychomys leucogaster. The sequence goes on along the minus strand of CATKUP010000037.1, from coordinate 964,729 downwards.
CCAATGTTTTTCAGTTAAGAGCCAGAAACGTGTGAGCTACGTGAACGATGTAGTTATGTTTGAGCTGAAAAGTTACTCAGTTTACATGAAAAGAAGTCATGCTTGTAGGAAGAAACAGAGCCTGTTATTTAACTCCATTTCTGAAGGGAAGCACACAGCACAGTTCTCATACATGAAACACACTCTGCTTTAGAGCAAGAAGCACGCTCTTGCTTTCTCAGAGTCTCTAATACAGCAGAGAGGTGACTGTATTCAGAACAAAATAAAGGTGTTTCCTACACATACGGACCATTGCTAGTTCAACTCTGCTTCTGAAACTGATACAAACCACAGTTTCTCTAACATGCAATGCTTTCCAGTTAAGAGCGAGAAACGTGTGAACTTTGTGAACGATGTAGCTTCCTTTGAGCTGAAAAGTGACTGAGTTTACCTGAAAAGATGTCTTGCTTGAAGGAAGACACAGAGCCTAGGATTTAACTCCATTTCTGAAGGGAAACACACAGCACAGTTCAAATCCATGAAACACACTCTGCTTTAGAGCAAGAAGCATTCTTTTGCTTTCTAGAGTATCTAATAGAGCCAGAAACTTGAGGGTTCTCCGAACAAAAGAACGGTGTTTCCCACACATACAGACCATTGCTAGTTTTACTCTGCTTAGGGAACTGATACCAACCACAGGTCCTCTAATATCCAATGATTTACAGTTAATAGCAAGAAACGTATGAGCTACATGAACGATGTAGCTTTGATTGAGCTGAAAGGTGACTGAGTTTACGTGAAACGAAATCTTGCATGTGGGAAGATCCAGAGCCTGGAATTTAACTCCATTTCTGAAAGTAAACACACAGCACAGTTCTCATGCATGAAACACACTCTGCTTTAGAGCTAGAAGCACGCTCTTGATTTCTAGAGTCTCTAATACAGCAGGTAAATTGAGTGTGGTCAGAACAAAAGAACAGTGTTTCGTACACATACAGACCTTATCTAGTTCTACTCTGCTTCAGAAACTGATACAAACCACAGGTCCTCTAACATACAATGCTTTTCATTTAAGAGCGAGAAACGTGTGAGCTTCGTGAACGATGTAGCATTCTTTGAGATAAAAGGTGACTGAGTTTACCTGAAACGAAGTCTTGCTTGTAGAGAGACACAGAGCCTGGGATTTAACTCCATTTCTGAAGGGAAACACACTGCACAGTTGTCATCCGTGAAACACAGACTGCTTTAGTGCAAGAAGCATGCTCTTGCTTTCTAGAGTCTCTAATAGAGCCAGAAACTTGAAAGTGTGCTCAGAACAAAGAAACGGTGTTTCTGACACATACGGACCATTGCTAGTTCAACTCTGCTTCTGAAAGTGATACAAACCACAAGTCATCTAACATCCAATGCTTTTCAGTTAAGAGCGAGAAATGTGTGAGCTTCGTAAACGATTTATATTCATTTGAGCTGTAAAGTGACTGCGTTTCCCAGAAATGATGTCTTGCTTGTAGGAAGACACAGAGCCTGGAATTTAACTCCCTTTCTGAAGGGAAACACACACCACAGCTCTCATCCATGAAACAAACTCAGCTTTTGAGCAAGAAGCATGCTCTTGCTTTCTAAGTGTCTCTAATACAGTAGGAAACGTGACTGTGGAAAGAACAAAATAACGGTGTTTCCTACACATACTGACCATATCTAGGTCTACTCTTCTTCTGAAACTGATACAAACAACAGTTCCTCTATCATGCAATGCTTTCCAATTAAGAGCGAGAAATGTGTGAGCTTCGTGAACAATGTAGCTTCTTATGAGCTGAAAAGTGACTGAGTTTACCTGAAAAGATGTCTTCCATGTAGGAATACACAGAGCCTGGGATTTAACTCCATTTCTGAAGGGAAACACAGAGCACAGTTTTCATCCATGAAACACAATCTGCTTTAGAGCAAGAAGCATGCTCGGGCTTTCTGGCGTCTCTAATAGAGCCAGAAACTTGAGGGTACTCTGAACAAAAGAACGGTGTTTCCTACACATACGGATCATTGCTAGTTCAACTCTGCTTCTGAAACTGATACAAACCACAAGTCATCTAACATCCAATCCTTTTCAGTTAAGAGGAAGAAACTTGTCAGTTTCTTAAACGATTTATATTCATTTGAGCTTAAAAGTGACTGCGTTTACCTAAAGTGATGTCTTGCTTGTAGGAAGACACAAAGCCTGGAATTTAACTCAATTTCTGAAGGGAAACACACAGTACAGTTCTCATCTAGGAACACACTCTGATTTAGAGCAAGAAGCACGCTCTTGCTCTCTCAAGTCTATACTAGAGCCATAAAGTTAAAGTGTGCTCACAACTAAAGAATGGTGTTTCCTACACATACGGAACATTGCTAGTTCAACTCTGCTTCTGAAACTGATACAAAGCACAAGTCATCTAACATCCAATGCTTTTCAGTTAAGAGCGAGAAACGTGTGAGCTTCGTAAATGTTTTATATTCGTTTTAGCTGAAAAGTGAATCCGTTTACCTGAAATGATGTCTTGATTGTAGAAAGACACAGAGACTGGAATTTAACTCAATTTCTGAAGCGAAACACACAGCACATTTCTCTTCCATGAAACACACTCTGCTTTAGTGCAAGAAGCACGCTCTTGCTTTCTATGAGTCTCTAATACAGCAGGTACCGTGAATGAGGTCAGAACAAAATAAGGGTGTTTCCTACACATACGGACCATATCTAGGTCAACTCTTCTTCTGAAACTGATACAAACCACAGTTCCATTAACATGCAATGCTTTCAAGTTAAGAGTGCGAAACATGTGAGCTTCGTGAACGATGTAGCTTCCTTTGAGCTGAAAAGTGACTGAGTTTACCTGAAAATATGTCTTGCTTGTAGGAAGACACAGAGCCTGGGATTTAATTCCATTTCTGAAGGGAAACACACAGCACAGTTCTCATCCATGAAACACACTCTGCTTTAGAGCAAGAAGCATGCACTTGCTTTCTAGAGTCTCTAATAGAGCCAGAAACTTGAGGGTACTCAGAACAAAAGAACGGTGTTACCTACACATACGGACCATTGCTGGTTAAACTCTGCTTCTGACTGATACAAACCACAGTTCCTCTAATATCCAATGCTTTTCAGTTAGAGCAAGAAATGTTTGAGCTACATAAAAGATGTAGCTTTATTTGAGCTGAAACGGAGTGAATTTACATGAAACGAAGTCATGCTTGGAGGAAGATACAGAGCCTGTTATTTATTCCCTTTCTGAAGGTACACACAAAGCACAGTTCTCATGCATGAAACACACTCTGCTTTAGAGCTAGAAGCACGCTCTTGATTTCTAGAGTCTCTAATACAGCAGGTAAATTGAGTGTGGTCAGAACAAAAGAACGTAGTTTCCTACACATACAGACCTTATCTAGTTCTACTCTGCTTCTGAAACTGATACAAACCACAGGTCCTCTAACATACAATGGTTTTCAGTTAAGAGCGAGAAACGTGTGAGCTACGTGAACGATGTAGTTATGTTTGAGCTGAAAAGTTACTCAGTTTACATGAAAAGAAGTCATGCTTGTAGAAAGAAACAGAGCCTGTTATTTAACTCCATTTCTGAAGGGAAGCACACAGCACAGTTCTCATACATGAAACACACTCTGCTTTAGAGCAAGAAGCACGCTCTTGCTTTCTCAGAGTCTCTAATACAGCAGAGAGGTGACTGTGTTCAGAACAAAATAACTGTGTTTCTTACACATACGGACCATTGCTAGTTCAACTCTGCTTCTGAAACTGATACAAACCACAGATTCTCTAACATGCAATGCTTTCCAGTTAATAGCGAGAAACGTGTGAGCTTTGTGAAAGATGTAGCTTCCTTTGAGCTGAAAAGTGACTGAGTTTACCTGAAAAGATGTCTTGCTTGAAGGAAGACACAGAGCCTAGGATTTAAATCCATTTCTGAAGGGAAACACACAGCACAGTTCTCTTCCATGAAACACACTCTGCTTTAGAGCGAGAAGCATTCTCTTGCTTTCTAGAGTATCTAATAGAGCCAGAAACTTGAGGGTTCTCCAAACAAAAGAACGGTGTTTCCCACACATACGGACCATTGCTAGTTTTACTCTGCTTAGGAAACTGATACCAACCACAGGTCCTCTAATATCCAATGATTTACAGTTAATAGCAAGAAACGTATGAGCTACGTGAACGATGTAGCTTTGATTGAGCTGAAAGCTGACTGAGTTTATGTGAAACGAAATCTTGCATGTAGGAAGATCTAGAGCCTGGAATTTAACTCCATTTCTGAAGGGAAACACATAGCACAGTTCTCATTGATGAAACACAGTCTAATTTAGAGCAATAAGGATGCTATTGCTTTCTAGATTCTCTAATACAGCAGAATACGTGAGTGTGCTCAGCACAAAAGAATGGTCTTTCCTGAACATACAGACCATATGTAGTCCAACTCTGCTACTGAAACTGATAGAAACCACAGGTCCTCTAACAACCAATGCTTTTCAGTTAAGAGCGAGAAACATGTGAGATTTGTGAATGATTTATATTCGTTTGAGCTAAGTGTGACTGCGTTTACCTGAAATGATGACTTTTTGTAAGAAGACACAGAGCCTGGGATTTAACTCCATTTCTGAAGAGAAACACATAGCACAGTTGTCCTCTGTGACACACTCTGCTTTAGAGCAAGAAGCACGCTCTTGCTCTCTAGAGTCTATACTAGAGCCAGAAACTTGAAAGTGTGCTCACAACTAAAGAATGGTGTTTCCTACACATACGGACCATTGAAGTTCAACTCTGCTTCCGAAACTGATACAAACCACAAGACATCTAACATCCAGAGATTTCAGTTAAGAGCGAGAAACATGTGAGCTTCGTGAAGGATGTAGCTCCCATTGAGCTGAAAATTGACTGAGTTTACCTGAAAAGATGTCTTGCTTGTAGGATGACACAGAGCCTGCGATTTAACTCCATTTCTGAAGGGAAACACACAGTACAGTTCCCATGTATGAACACACTCTGATTTAGAGCAAGAAGCACGCTCTTGCCTTCTAGAGTCTCTAATGAAGCAGGAAATGTGAGTGTGCTCAGAACAAAAGAACGGTGTTTCCTACACTTAAGGACCATATCTAGTTCAACTCTGCTTCTGAAACTGATACAAACCACAGGTCCTCTAACATTCAATGCTTTTCAGTTAGAGCCAGAAACGTGTCAACTACGTGAACGATGTAGCTTTGTTTGAGCTTAAACGTGAGTGAGTTTTCCTGAAAGGAAGTCTTGCTTGTAGGAAGACACAGAGCCTGTGATTTAACTCCATTTCTGAAGGTAAACACACAGGACAGTTCTCATCCAAGAAACACACCCTGCTTAAGAGCTTGAAGCAAGCTCTTGATTTCTAGAGTCTCTAATACAGCAGGTAAAATGAGTGTGGTCAGAACAAAAAAACGGTGTTTCCTACACATACAGACCATATCTAGTACAACTCTGCTTCTGAAACTGATACAAACCACAGTTCCTCTAATATCCAATGCTTTTCAGTTAGAGCAAGAAACGTGTGAGCTACTAAAACGATGTAGCTTTGTTAGAGCTTAAACGTGAGTGAGTTTACCTGAAACGAAATCTTGCTTGTGGGAAGACACTTAGCCTGGGATTTAACTCCATTTCTACAGGGAAACACACTGCACAGTTGTCATCCATGAAACACAGTCTGCTTTAGTGCAAGAAGCACGCTCTTGCTTTCTAGAGTCTCTAATAGAGCCAGAAACTTGAAAGTGTGCTCAGAACAAATAAACGGTGTTTCCTACACATACAGACCATTGCTAGTTCATCTCTGCTTCTGAAACTGTTACAAACCACAGTTCCTCTAATATCTAATGCTTTTCAGTTAGAGCAAGAAACGTGTCAGTACATAAAAGATGTACCTTTGTTTGAGCAGAAACGTGAGTGAGTTTACATGAAATGAAGTCTTGCTTGTAGGAAGATACAGAGCCTGGGATTTATTCCATTTCTGAAAGTAAACACACAGCACAGTTCTCATCCATGAAAAACATTCTGCTATAGAACTAGAAGCACACTCTTGAATTCTAGAGTCTCTAATAGAGCAGGTAAATTGAGTGTGGTCAGAACAAAAGAACGGTGTTTCCTACATGTACAGACAATGTCCAGTTCAACTCTGCTTCTGAAACTGATAGAAACCACAGGTTCTCTAACATCCAATGCTTTTCAGTTAAGAACGAGAAACATGTGAGCTTTGTGTATGATTTATATTCGTTTGAGCTAAATGTGACTGCATTTACCTGAAATGATGTCTTTTTGTAGGAAGACACAGAGCCTGGGATTTACCTCCATTTTTGAAGGGAAACACACAGCACAGTTGTCATCCATGAAACACACACTGCCTTAGAGCAAGAAGCATGCTCTTGCTTTCTAGAGCCTCTAATAAAGCAAGAAACATGAGTGTGCCCAGAACAAAAGAATGGTGTTTCCTACACATACGGACCATATCTAGTTCAACTCTTCTTCTGAAACTGATACAAACCACAGTTCCTCAAACATGCAATGCTTTCCAGTTACCAACAAGAAACGTGTGAGCATCGGGAATGATTTAGGTTCCTTTGATCTGAAAATTGACTGAATTTACTTGAAAAGATGACTTGCTTGTATGAAGACACAGCGCCTGGGATTTAACTCCATTTGTGAAGGAAAAAACACAGCACAGTTGTCTTCTGTGAAACACACTCTGCTTTAGAGCAAGAAGCACACTCTTGCTTTCTAGAGTTTCTAATAGAGCCAGAAACTTGAAAGTGTGCTCAGAACAAAAGAACGGTGTTTCCCACACATACGGACCATTGCTAGTTCAACTCTGCTTCCGAAACTGATAGAAACCAAAAGTTATCTAACATCCAGTGCTATTCAGTTATGAGCGAGAAAAGTGTGAGCTTCGTAAACGATTTATATTCTTTGAGCTAAAAGTGACTGCGTTTACCTGAAATGATGTCTTGCTTGTAGGAAGATACAGAGCCTCTGATTTAACTCCATTTCTTAAGGGAAACACAAAGCACAGTTCTCACGGTGAAACACACTCTGTGTATAGGAAGAAGCACGCTCTTGCTTTCTAGAGTCTCTAATAGAGCAGGAAACGTGAGGGTGCTCAGAAAAAAAGCACGGTGTGTCCTACACATACGGACCATAGCTAGTTCAACACTGCTTCTGAAACTGATACAAACCACAAGTCATCTAACATCCAATGCTTTTCAGTTAAGAGCGAGAAACTTGGGAGCATCGTAAACGATTTATATTCATTTGAACTGAAAAGTGACTACGTTTACCTGAAATGAGATTTTGCTTGGAGGAAGACACAGAGCCTGGAATTTAACTCCATTTCTGAAGGGAAACACACAGTACAGTTCTCATCCATGAAACACACTCTGCTTTAGAGCAAGAAGCACGCTCTTTATTTCTAAGAGTCTCTAATACAGCAGGAAACGTGACTGTGGTCAGAACAAAAGAACGGTGTTTCCTACACATACGGACCATATTTAGGTCAACTCTGGTTCTGAAACTGATACAAACCACAAGTCATCTAACATTCAATGCTTTTCAGTTAAGAGCGATAAACATGTGAGCTTCATAAATGATTTATATTCATTTGAGCTGAAAAGTGACTGCGTTTACCTGAAATGATTTCTTGCTTTTAGGAAGACACAGAGCCTCGAATTTAACTCCATTTTTGAAAGGAAACACACAGCACAGTTCTCATCCATGAAACACACTCTGCTTTATAGCAAGAAGCATGCTCTTGCTTTCTACGACTCTCTAATACAGCAGGAAATGTGACTGTGGTCAGAACAAAAGAATGGTGTGTCCTACAAATACGGACCATATCAGGTCAACTCTTCTTCTGAAACTGATACGAACCACAGGTCCTCTAACATCCAATGGTTTACAGTTAAGAGCAAGAAACTTGTGAGCTACGTGAATCATGTAGATTTGTTTGAGCTGAATGGTGACTGAGATTACGTGAAACGAAAGACTTGCTTGTAGGAAGATACAGAGCCTGTGATTTAACTCCATTTCTGAAGTGAAACACGCAGCACAGTTCTCACGGTGAAACACACTCTGTGTATAAGAAGAAGCATGCTCTTGCTTTCTAGAGTCTCTAATAGAGCCAGAAACTTGAAAGTGGGCTCAGAACAAAAGAATGGAGTTTCCTACATATACAGATCATATCTAGTCCAACTCTGCTTCTGAAACTGATACAAACCAGGAGTTCCTCTTACATCCTATGCTTTTCAGTTAAGAGCAGGAAAGGTGTGAGCTTCGTGAACGATGTAGCTTCCTTGGAGCTGAAAAGTGACTGAGTTTACCTGAAAAGATGTCTTGCTTGTAGGAAGACACAGAGCCTGGGATTTAACTCCATTTCTGAAGGGAAACACACAGCACAGTTCTCATCCATGAAACACACTCTGCTTTAGAGCACAGGCATGCTCTTGCTTTCTAGAGTCTCTAATAGAGCCAGAAACTTGAGGGTACTCTGAACAAAAGAACGGTGTTTCCTACATATACGGACCATTGCTACTTCAACACTGCTTCTGAAACTGATACAAACCACATGTCCTCTGACATCCAATGCTTTATAATTTAGAGCAAAAAACTTGTGAGCCACGTGAATGATGTAGCTTTGTTTGAGCTGAAAGGTGACTGAGTTTATGTGAAACGAAGTCTTGCTTATAGGAAGATACAAAGCTTGTGATTTAACTCCATTTCTGAAGGGAAACACACAGCACATTGATCACAATAAAACACACTCTGTGTATACGAAGAAGCACGCTCTTGCTTTCTAGAGTCTCTAATATAGCAGGAAACGTGAGTGTGCTCAGAACAAAAGAACGGTGTTTCCTACACATACTGACCATAGCAAGTCCAACTCTGCTTCTAAAACTGATACAAACCACAAGGCATCTAACATCCAATGCTTTTCAGTTAAGAGCGAGAAACGTGTGAGCTTTGTAAACTATTTATATTCATTTCAGCTGAAAAGTGACTGCGTTTACCTGAAATGATGTCTTGCTTGTAGGAAGACACAGAGCCTGGAATTTAACTCCATTTCTGAAGGGAAACACACAGCACAGTTCTCATCCATGAAACACACTCTGCGTATAGGAAGAAACACGCTATTGCTTTCTCGAATCTCTAATAGAGCAGGAAACGTGAGTGTGCTCAGAACAAAATAACGGAGTTTCCTACACATACAGACCGTATCTAGTCCAACTCTGCTTCTGAAACTGATACAAACCACAGTTCCTCTAGTATCCAATGCTTTTCAGTGAGAGCAAGAAACGTGTGAGCATCGGGAATAATTTAGGTTCTTTGATCTGAAAAGACACTGAGTTTACTTGAAAAGATATCTTGCTTGTATGAAGACACAGCGCCTGGGATTTAACTCCATTTGTGAAGGAAAAAACACAGCACAGTTGTCCTCTGTGAAACACACTCCGCTTTAGAGCAAGAATCACGCTCTTGCTTTCTAGAGTTTCTAGTAGAGCCAGAAACTTGAAAGTGTGCTCAGAACAAAAGAACGGTGTTTCCTACACATACGGAACATAGCTAGTTCAACTCTGCTTCTGAAACTGATACAAACCACAAGTCATCTAACATCCAATGCTTTTCAGTTAAGAGCGAGAAACGTGGGAGCATCGTAAACGATTTATATTCATTTGAGCTGAAAAGTGACTATGTTTCCCTGAAATGATATTTTGCTTGGAGGAAGACACAGAGCCTGGAATTTAACTCCATTTCTGAAGGGAAAAACACAGCACAGTTCTCATCCATGAAACACACTCTGCTTTAGAGCACAGGCATGCTCTTGCTTTCTAGAGTCTCTAATAGAGCCAGAAACTTGAGGGTACTCTGAACAAAAGAACGGTGTTTCCTACATATACGGACCATTGCTACTTCAACACTGCTTCTGAAACTGATACAAACCACATGTCCTCTGACATCCAATGCTTTATAATTTAGAGAAAAAACTTGTGAGCCACGTGAATGATGTAGCTTTGTTTGAGCTGAAAGGTGACTGAGTTTATGTGAAACGAAGTCTTGCTTATAGGAAGATACAAAGCTTGTGATTTAACTCCATTTCTGAAGGGAAACACACAGCACATTTATCACAATAAAACACACTCTGTGTATACGAAGAAGCACGCTCTTGCTTTCTAGAGTCTCTAATATAGCAGGAAACGTGAGTGTGCTCAGAACAAAGAATGGTGTTTCCTACACATACTGACCATAGCAAGTCCAACTCTGCTTCTAAAACTGATACAAACCACAAGGCATCTAACATCCAATGCTTTTCAGTTAAGAGCGAGAAACGTGGGAGCATCGTAAACGATTTATATTCATTTGAGCTGAATAGTGACTACGTTTACCTGAAATGATATTTTGCTTGGAGGAAGACACAGAGCCTGGAATTTAACTCCATTTCTGAAGGGAAACACACAGCACAATTATCATCCATGAAACACACTCTGTTTTAGAGCAAGAAGCACGCTCTTTATTTTAAGAGTCTCTAATACAGCAGGAAACGTGACTGTGGTCAGAACAAAAGAACGGTGTTTCCTACACATACGGACCATATTTAGGTCAACTCTGGTTCTGAAACTGATACAAACCACAAGTCATCTAACATTCAATGCTTTTCAGTTAAGAGCGATAAACATGTGAGCTTCATAAACTATTTATATTCATTTGAGCTGAAAAGTGACTGCGTTTACCTGAAATGATTTCTTGCTTTTAGGAAGACACAGAGCCTGGAATTTAACTCCATTTCTGAAGGGAAACACACAGCACAGTTCTCATCCATGAAACACACTCTGCTTTATAGCAAGAAGCATGCTCTTGCTTTCTACGACTCTCTAATACAGCAGGAAACGTGACTGTGGTCAGAACAAAAGAATGGTGTGTCCTACACATACGGACCATATCAGGTCAACTCTTCTTCTGAAACTGATACGAACCACAGGTCCTCTAACATCCAATGGTTTACAGTTAAGAGCAAGAAACTTGTGAGCTACGTGAATGATGTAGATTTGTTTGAGCTGAATGGTGACTGAGTTTACGTGAAACGAAAGACTTGCTTGTAGGAAGATACAGAGCCTGTGATTTAACTCCATTTCTGAAGGGAAACACACAGCACAGTTCTCATCCATGAAACGCACTCTGCTTTAGAGCACAGGCATGCTCTTGCTTTCTAGAGTCTCTAATAGAGCCAGAAACTTGAGGGTACTCTGAACAAAAGAACGGTGTTTCCTACATATACGGACCATTGCTACTTCAACACTGCGTCTGAAACTGATACAAACCACATGTCCTCTGACATCCAATGCTTTATACTTTAGAGCAAAAAACTTGTGAGCTACGTTTATGATGTAGCTTTGTTTGAGCTGAAAGGTGACTGAGTTTATGTGAAACGAAGTCTTGCTTATAGGAAGATACAAAGCTTGTGATTTAACTCCATTTCTGAAGGGAAACACACAGCACATTGATCACAATAAAACACACTCTGTGTATAGGAAGAAGCACGCTCTTGCTTTCTAGAGTCTCTAATATAGCAGGAAACGTAAGTGTGCTCAGAACAAAAGAACGGTGTTTCCTACACATACTGATCATAGCAAGTCCAACTCTGCTTCTAAAACTGATACAAACCACAAGGCATCTAACATCCAATGCTTTTCAGTTAAGAGCGAGAAACGTGGGAGCATCGTAAACGATTTATATTCATTTGAGCTGAATAGTGACTACGTTTACCTGAAATGATATTTTGCTTGGAGGAAGACACAGAGCCTGGAATTTAACTCCATTTCTGAAGGGAAACACACAGCACAATTATCATCCATGAAACACACTCTGTTTTAGAGCAAGAAGCACGCTCTTTATTTTAAGAGTCTCTAATACAGCAGGAAACGTGACTGTGGTCAGAACAAAAGAACGGTGTTTCCTACACATACGGACCATATTTAGGTCAACTCTGGTTCTGAAACTGATACAAACCACAAGTCATCTAACATTCAATGCTTTTCAGTTAAGAGCGATAAACATGTGAGCTTCATAAACTATTTATATTCATTTGAGCTGAAAAGTGACTGCTTTTACCTGAAATGATTTCTTGCTTTTAGGAAGACACAGAGCCTGGAATTTAACTCCATTTCTGAAGGGAAACACACAGCACAGTTCTCATCCATGAAACACACTCTGCTTTAGAGCACAGGCATGCTCTTGCTTTCTAGAGTCTCTAATAGAGCCAGAAACTTGAGGGTACTCTGAACAAAAGAACGGTGTTTCCTACATATACGGACCATTGCTACTTCAACACTGCTTCTGAAACTGATACAAACCACATGTCCTCTGACATCCAATGCTTTATAATTTAGAGCAAAAACTTGTGAGCTACGTGAATGATGTAGATTTGTTTGAGCTGAAAGGTGACTGAGTTTATGTGAAACGAAGTCTTGCTTATAGGAAGATACAAAGCTTGTGATTTAACTCCATTTCTGAAGGGAAACACACAGCACATTGATCACAATAAAACACACTCTGTGTATAGGAAGAAGCACGCTCTTGCTTTCTAGAGTCTCTAATATAGCAGGAAACGTGAGTGTGCTCAGAACAAAAGAATGGTGTTTCCTACACATACTGACCATAGCAAGTCCAACTCTGCTTCTGAAACTGATACAAACCACAGTTCCTCTAGTATCCAATGCTTTTCAGTGAGAGCAAGAAACGTGTGAGCATCGGGAATGATTTAGGTTCCTTTGATCTGAAAAGTGACTGAGTTTACTTGAAAAGATATCTTGCTTGTATGAAGACACAGCGCCTGGGATTTAACTCCATTTGTGAAGGAAAAAACACAGCACAGTTGTCCTCTGTGAAACACACTCCGCTTTAGAGCAAGAATCACGCTCTTGCTTTCTAGAGATTCTAATAGAGCCAGAAACTTGAAAGTGTGCTCAGAACAAAAGAACGGTGTTTCCCACATATACGGATCATTGCTAGGTCAACTCTGCTTCCGAAAATGATACAAAACAAAAGTTATCTAACATCCAATGCTTTTCAGTTATGAGCGAGAAAAGTGTGAGCTTCGTAAACGATTTATATTCTTTGAGCTGAAAAGTGACTGCGTTTACCTGAAATGATGTCTTGATTGTAGGAAGATATAGAGCCTGTGATTTAGCTCCATTTCTTAAGGGAAACACAAAGCACAGTTCTCACGAAGAAACACACTCTGTGTATAGGAAGAAGCACGCTCTTGCTTTCTAGAGTCTCTAATAGAGCAGGAAACGTGAGGGTGCTCAGATAATAGCACGGTGTTTCCTACACATACGGACCATAGCTAGTTCAACTCTGCTTCTGAAACTGATACAAACCACAAGTCATCTAACATCCAATGCTTTTCAGTTAAGAGCGAGAAACGTGGGAGCATCGTAAACGATTTATATTCATTTGAGCTGAGAAGTGACTACGTTTACCTGAAATGATATTTTGCTTGGAGGAAGACACAGAGCCTGGAATTTAACTCCATTTATGAAGGGAAACACAGAGCACAGTTCTCATCCACGAAACACACTCTGCTTTAGAGCAAGAAGCACGCTCTTTATTTCTAAGAGTCTCTAATACAGCAGGAAACGTGACTGTGGTCAGAACAAAAGAACGGTGTTTCCTACACATACGGACCATATTTAGGTCAACTCTGGTTCTGAAACTGATACAAACCACAAGTCATCTAACATTCAATGCTTTTCAGTTAAGAGCGAGAAACATGAGAGCTTCATAAACGATTTATATTCATATGAGCTGAAAAGTGACTGCATTTACCTGAAATGATTTCTTGCTTTTAGGAAGACACAGAGCCTGGAATTTAACTCCATTTCTGAAGGGAAACACACAGCACAGTTCTCATCCATGAAACACACTCTGCTTTATAGGAAGAAGCATGCGCTTGCTTTCTACGACTCTCTAATACAGCAGGAAACGTGACTGTGGTCAGAACAAAAGAATGGTGTTTCCTACACATACGGACCATATCAGGTCAACTCTTCTTCTGAAACTGATACGAACCACAGGTCCTCTAACATCCAATGGTTTACAGTTAAGAGCAAGAGACTTGTGAGCTACGTGAACGATGTAGATTTGTTTGAGCTGAATGGTGACTGAGTTTACGTGAAACGAAGACTTGCTTGTAGGAAGATACAGAGCCTGTGATTTAACTCCATTTCTGAAGTGAAACACACAGCACAGTTCTCACAATGAAACACACTCTGCGTATAGGGAGAAGCACGCTCTTGCTTTCTCGAGTCTCTAATAGAGCCAGAAACTTGAAAGTGTGCTCAGAACAAAAGAATAGGGTTTCCTACACATACGGACCATTGCTAGTTCAACTCTGCTTCTGAAACAGATACAAACCACAAGTCATCTAACATCCTATGCTTTTCAGTTAAGAGCAGGAAAGGTGTGAGCTTCGTGAACGATGTAGCTTCCTTGGAGCTGAAAAGTGACTGAGTTTACCTGAAAAGATGTCTTGCTTGTAGGAAGACACAGAGCCTGGGATATAACTCCATTTCTGAAGGGAAACACACAGCATAGTTCTCATCCATGAAACACACTCTGCGTATAGGAAGAAACACGCTATTGCTTTCTAGAATCTCTAATAGAGCAGGAAACGTGAGTGTGCTCAGAACAAAATAAAGGAGTTTCCTACACATACAGACCATATCTAGTCCAACTCTGCTTCTGAAACTGATACAAATCACAGTTCCTCTAATATCCAATGTTTTTCAGTTAGAGCAAGAAACGTGTGAGCTTCGTAAAAGATGTAGCTTTGTTTGAGCTGAAACGTGAGTGAGTTTACCTGAAATGAAGACTTGCTTGTAGGAAGACACAGGGCCTGGAATTTACCTCCATTTCTGAAGGGAAACACACAGCACAGTTGTCCTCCGTGAAACACACTCTGCTTTAGAGCAAGAAGCACGCTCTTGCTTTCTAGAGTCTCTAATAGAACCAGAAACTTGAAAGTGTGCTCAGTCCAAAAGAACGGTGTTTCCTACACATACGGACCATTGCTAGTTCAACTCTGCTTCTGAAACCGATACAAACCACAAGTCATCTAACATCCAATGCTTTTCAGTTAAGAACGAGAATCATGTGAGCTTCGTAAACGATTTATATTCATTTGAGCTCAAAAGGGACTGCGTTTACCTGAAATGATATCTTGCATGTAGGAAGACACAGAGCCTGTAATTTAACTCCAATCCTGAAGGGAAACACACAGCACAGTTCTCATCCATGAAACACACTCTGCATATATGAAGAAGCACGCTATTGTTTTCTAGAATCTCTAATAGAACAGGATACGTGAGTCTGCTCAGAACAAAATAAAGGAGTTTCCTACACATACAGACCATATCTAGTCCAACTCTGCTTCTGTAACTGATACAAACCACAGTTCCTCTAATATCCAATGCTTTTAAGTTATTGCAAGAAACGTGTGAGCTTCGTAAAGATGTAGCTTTGTTTGAGCTGAAACGTGAGTGAGTTTACCTGAAATGAATTCTTGCTTGTAGGAAGACACAGGGCCTGGAATTTAGCTCCATTTCTGAAGGGAAACACACAGCACAGTTGTGCTCCGTGAAACACACTCTGCTTTAGAGCAAGAAGCACGCTCTTGCTTTCTACGAGCCTCTAATGCAGCAGGAAACTTGACTGTGGTCAGAACAAAATAACGGTGTTTCCTACACATACAGACCATATCAGGTCAACTCTTCTTCTTAAACTGATACAAACCACAGTTCCTGTAACATACAATGCTTTCCAATAAAGAGAGATAAACGTGTGAGCTTCGTGAACGATGTAGCTTCCTTTGAGCTGAAAAGTGTCTGAGTTTACTTGACAAGGTGTCTTGCTTGTAGGAAGACACAGGGGCTGGGATTTAACACCATTTTTGAAGGGAAACACACAGCACAGTTCTCATCCATGAAACACACTCTGCTTTAGAGCAGGAAGCATGCTCTTGCTTTCTAGGAGTCTCGAAACAGCAGGAGAAGTGACTGTGGTCAGAACAAAATAACGGTGTTTCCTACACATACGGACCATATCTAGGTCAACTCTTCTTCTGAAAGTGATACAAACCACAGTTCCTCTAACATGCAATGCTTTCCAGTTAAGAGCCAGAAACTTGTGAGCTTCAAGAACGACGTAGCTTCCTTAGAGCTGAAAAGTGACTTAGTTTACCTGAAACATGTCTTGCTTGTAGGAAGACACAGAGCCTGGGATTTAACTCCCTTTCTGAAGGGAAACACACAGCACAGTTCTCATCCATGAAACACACTCTGCGTATAGGAAGAAGCACGCTCTTGCTTTCTAGAGTCTCTAATAGAGCCAAAAACTTGAGGTTACTCAGAACAAAAAACTGTGTTTCCTACACTTACGGACCATTGCTAGTTCAACTCTGCTGCTGAAACTGATACAAATACAGGTCCTCTAATATCCAATGCTTTACACTTAAGAGCAAGAAACTTGTGAGTTACGTGAACGATGTAGGTTTGTTTGAGCTGAAAGGTGACTGAGTTTACATGAAACGAAGTCTTGCATGTAGGAAGATACAGAGCCTGTGATGTAACTACATTTCTGAAGGGAAACACACAGCACAGTTCTCATCCATGAAACACACTCTGCTTTAGAGCAAGAAGCACGCTCTTGCTTTCTAGAGTCTCTAAAAGAGGGAGAAACTTGATGGTAGTCAGAACAAAAGAATGGTGTTTCCTACACTTACGGACCATTGCTAGTTCAACTCTGCTTCTGAAACTGATACAAACCACAGGTCCTCTAACATCCAATGCTTTACAGTTAAGAGCAAGAAACGTGTGAGCTATGTGAACGATATAGCTTTGTTTGAGTGCAAGGTGCCTGAGTTTGCATGAAATGAAGTCTTGCTTGTAGGAAGATACAGAGCCTGTGATTTAACTCCATTTCTGAAGGAAAACACACAGCACAGTTCTCATCCATGAAACACACTCTGCTTTAGAGCACGAAGCATGCTCTTGCTTTCTAGAGTCACTAATACAGCCAGAAACATGAGGGTATTCAAAACAAAAGAACAGTGTTTCCTACACATACAGACCATTGCTAGTTCAACTCTGTTTCTGAAACTGATACAAACCACAAGTCATCTAACATCCAATGCTTTTCAGTTAAGAGAAAAAACGTGTGAACTTCATAAACGATATATATTCATTTGAGCTGAAAAGTGATTGCGTTTCCCTGAAACGATGTCTTGCTTGTAGGAAGACACAGAGCCTGGAATTTAACTCCATTTCTGAAGGGAAACACACAGCACAGTTCTCATCCATGAAACACACTCTGATTTAGAGCAAGTAGCACGCTCTTGCTTTCTAAGTGTCTCTAATACAGCAGGAAATGTGACTGTGGTCAGAACAAAATAACGGTGTTTACTACACATACGGACCAATGCTAGTTCAACTCTGGTTCTGAAACTGATACAAACCACAAGTCCTCTAACATCCAATGCTTTACAGTTAAGAGCAAGAAACGTGTGAGCTGCGTGAACGATGTAGGTTTGTTTGAGCTGAAAGGTGACTGAGTTTACGTGAAACCAAGTCTTGCTTGTAGGAAGATACAGAGCCTGTGATTTAACTCCATTTCTGAAGGGAAACACACAAAACTGTTGCACGATGAAACACACTCTGCGTATAGGAAGAAGCACGCTCTTGCTTTCTAGATTCTCTAATAGAGCAGGAAACATGAGTTTGCTCAGAACAAAAGAACGGTGTTTCCTACACATACGGACCATTGCTAGTTCACCTCTGGTTCTGAAACTGATAAAAACCACAAGTCATCTAACATCCAATGCTTTTCAGTTAAGAGCGAGAAACATGTGAGTTTCATGACCGATGTAGCTTCCTTTGAGCTGAAAAGTGACTGAGTTTACCTGAAATGATGTCTTGCTTGTAGGAAGACACAGAGCCTGGGATTTAACTCCATTTCTGAAGGGAATCACACAGCACGTTTCTCATCCATGAAACACACTCTGCATTAGAGCAAGAAGCACGCTCTTGCTTTCTAAGAGTCTCTAATACAGCAGGAAACGTGACTGTGGTCAGTACAAAATAACGGAGTTTCCTACACATACGGACCATATCTATGTCAACTCTTCTTCTGAAACTGATACAAACCACAGTTCCATTAACATGCAATGCTTTCAAGTTAAGAGCGAGAAACGTGTGAGCTTCGTGAACGATGTAGCTTCCTTTGAGCTGAAAAGTGACTGAGTTAACTGAAGAGATGTCTTGCTTGTAGGAAGATACAGAGCCTGTGATTTAACTCCATTTCTGAAGGGACTCACACAGCACAGTTCTTATCCATGAAACACACTCTATTTTATAGCAAGAAGAATGCTCTTGCTTTCCAGAGCCTCTAATAGATCCAGAAACTTGAGGGTACTCAGAAAACAAGAACGGTGGTTCCTACACATACGGACCATTGCTAGTTCAACTCTGCTTCTGAAACTGATACAAACCACAGGTCCTTTAACATACAATGCTTTACAATTAAGAGCAAGAAACGTGTGAGCTAAGTGAACGATGTAGCTTTGTTTGAGCTGAAAGGTGAATGAGTTTACGTGAAACGAAGTCTTGCTTGTAGGAAGATACAGAGCCTGTGATTTAACTCCATTTCTGAAGGGAAACACACAACACTGTTGCACGATGAAACACACTCTGTGTATAGGAAGAAGCACGCTCTTGCTTTCTAGAGTCTCTAATAGAGCAGGAAACATGAGTTTGCTCAGAACAAAAGAACGG
Organism: Onychomys leucogaster; assembly: GCA_949786385.1. NCBI lineage: Eukaryota > Metazoa > Chordata > Mammalia > Rodentia > Cricetidae > Onychomys > Onychomys leucogaster. The sequence continues at coordinate 945,871 of CATKUP010000037.1, read as the reverse complement.
TGTTTCCTACACATACGGACTATTGCTAGTTCAACTCTGGTTCTGAAACTGATACAAACCACAAGTCATCAAACATCCAATGCTTTTCAGTTAAGAGCGAGAAACGTGTGAGCTTCATAAACGATTTCTATTCATTTGATCTGAAAAGTGACTGCATTAACCTCAAATGATGTCTTGATTGTAGGAAGACACAGAACATGGAATTTAACTCCATTTCTGAAGGGAAACACACAGCACAGTTCTCATCCATGAAACAAACTCTGCTTTAGAGGAAGAAGCATGCTCTTGCTTTCTAAGTGTCTCTAATACAGCAGGAAACGTGACTGTGGTCAGAACAAAATAACGGTGTTCCCTACACATACAGACCATATCTATGTCAACTCGTCTTCTGAAACTGATACAAACCACAGTTCCTCTAACATACAATGCTTTACAGTTAAGAGCGAGAAACATGTGAGCTTTGTAAATGATTACTATTCATTTGAGCTGAAAAGTGACTTCATTAACCTGAAATGATGCCTTGCTTGTAGGAAGACACAGAGCCTGGAATTTAACTCCATTTCTGAAGGGAAACACACAGCACAGTTCTCATCCATGAAACACACTCTGCTTTAGAGAAAGAAGCACACTCTTGCTTTCTAAGTGTCCCCAATACAGCAGGAAACTTGAATGTGGTCAGAACAAAATAACGGTGTTTCCTACACATACGGACCATATCTAGGTCAACGCTACTTCTGAAATTGATACAAAGCACAGTTCCATTAACATGCAATGCCTTCAATTTAAGAGCGAGAAACGTGTGAGCTTCGTGAAAGATGTAGCTTTCTTAGAGCTGAAAAGTGACTGAGTTTACCTGAAAAGATGTCTTGCTTGTAGGAAGACACAGAGCCTGGGATTTAACTCCATTTCTGAAGGGAAACACACAGCACAGTTCTGATCCATGAAACACACTCTGCTTTATAGCAAGAAGCATGCTCTTGCTTTCCAGAATCTATAATAGAGACAGAAACTTGAGGGTACTCAGAACAAAGAACGGTGTTTCCTACACATACGGACCATTGCTACTTCAACTCTGCTTCTGAAACTGATACATATCACAGGTCCTCTAACATTCAATGCTTTACAGTTAAGAACAAGAAACGTGTGAGCTATGTGAACGATGTAGCTTTGTTTGAGCTGAAAGGTGACTGAGTTTACGTGAAACGAAGTCTTGCTTGTAGGAAGACACAGAGCCTGTGATTTAACTCCATTTCTGAAGGGAAACAAACAGCACTGTTGCATGATGAAACACACTCTGCGTATAGGAAGAAGCACACTCTTGCTTTCTAGAGTCTCTAATAGAGCAGGAAACGTGAGTTTGCTCAGAACAAAAGAACGGTGTTCCTACACTTCCGGACCATTGCTAGTTCAACTCTGCTTCTGAAACTGATACAAACAACAAGTCATCTAACATCCAATGCTTCTCAGTTAAGAGCGAGAAACGTGTGAGCTTCGTAAACGATTTCTATTCATTTGAGCTGAAAAGTGACTGCATTAACCTCAAATGATGTCTTGATTGTAGGAGGACACAGAGCCTGGAATATAACTCCATTTCTGAAGGGAAACACACAGCACAGTTCTCATCCATGAAACAAACTCTGCTTTAGAGCAAGAAGCACGCTCTTGTTTCCAAGAGTCTCTAATACAGCAGGAAACATGACTGTGGTCAGAACAAAATAACGGTGTTTCCTCCACATATGGACCATATCTAGGACAACTCTTCTTCTGAATCTGATACAAACTACTGTTCCATTAACATGCAATGTTTTCAAGTTAAGATCGAGAAACATGTGAGCTTCGTGAACGATGTAGCATCCTTTGAGCTGAAAAGTGACTGAGTTTACCTGAGAGGATGTCTTGCTTGTAGGAAGACACAGAGCCTGGGATTTAACTCCATTTCTTAAGGGAAACACACAGCACAGTTCTCATCCATGAAACACACTCTGCTTTAGAGCAAGAAGCATATTCTTGCTTTCGAGACTCTCTAATAGAGCCAGAAAGTTGAGGGTACTATGAACAAAAGAACAGTGTTTCCTACACATAAGGATCATTGCTAGTTCAACTCTGCTTCTGAAACTGACACAAACCACAGGTCCTCTAACATCCAATGCTTTACAATTAAGAGCAAGAACCGTGTGAGCTACGTGAACGATGTAGCTTTGTTTGAGTGCAAGGTGAATGAGTTTACGTGAAATGAAGTCTTGCTTGTAGGAAGACACAGAGCCTGGAATTTAACTCCATTTCTGAAGGGAAACACACAGCACAGTTCTCATCCATGAAACACACTCTGCTTTAGAGCAAGGAGCACACTCTTGCTTTCAAAGAGTCTCTAATACAGCAGGAAACGTGACTGTGGTCAGAACAAAATAACGGTGTTCCCTACACATACAGACCATATCCATGTCTTCTCGTCTTCTGAAACTGATACAAACCACAGTTCCTATAACATACAATGCTTTACAGTTAATAGCGAGAAACATGTGAGCTTCGTAAACGATTACTATCCATTTGAACTGAAAAGTGACTGCATTAACCTGAAATGATGTCTTGCTTGTAGGAAGACACAGAGCCTGGGATTTAACTCCATTTCTGAAGGAAAACACACAGCACAGTTCTCATCCATGAAACACACTCTGCTTTAGAGCAAGAAGCACGCTCTTGCTTTCTATGAGTCTCTAATACAGCAGGAAACGTGACTGTGGTCAGAACAAAAAACGGTGTTTCCTACACATACGGACCATTGCTAGTTAAACTCTGCTTCTGAAACTGATACAAACCACAAGTCATCTAACATCCAATGCTTTTCAGTTAAGAGCAAGAAACGTGTGAGCTTCATAAACGATATATATTTATTTGAGCTGAAAAGTGACTGCGTTTACCTGAAATGTTGTCTTGCTTGTAGGAAGACACAGAGCCTGGAATTTAACTCCATTGCTGAAGGGAAACACAAAACACAGTTCTCATCCATGAAACACACTCTGCTTTAGAGCAAGAAGCATGCACTTGCTTTCTAAGAGTCCCCAATACATTAGGAAACTTGACTGTGGTCAGAACAAAATAACAGTGTTTCGTACACATACGGACCATATCTAGGTCAACGCTGCTTCTGAAACTGATACAAAGCACAGTTCCATTAACATGCAATGCCTTCAATTTAAGAGCGAGAAACGTGTGAGCTTCATGAACGATGTAGCTTCCTTTGAGCTGAAAAGTGACTGAGTTTACCTGAAAAGATGTCTTGCTTGTAGGAAGACACAGAGCCTGGGATTTAACTGCATTTCTGAAGGGAAACACACAGCACAGTTCTCATCCATGAAACACACTCTGCGTTATAGCAAGAAGCATGCTCTTGCTTTCCAGAATCTATAATAGAGCCAGAAACATGAGGGTACTCACAACAAAAAACGGTGTTTCCTACACATACGGACCATTGCTACTTCAACTCTGCTTCTGACACTGATACATATCACAGGTCCTCTAACATTCAATGCTTTACAGTTAAGAACAAGAAACGTGTGAGCTACGTGAACGATGTAGCTTTGTTTGAGCTGAAAGGTGACTGAGTTTACGTGAAACGAAGTCTTGCTTGTAGGAAGACACAGAGCCTGTGATTTAACTCCATTTCTGAAGGGAAACAAACAGCACTGTTGCATGATGAAACACACTCTGCGTATAGGAAGAAGCACACTCTTGCTTTCTAGAGTCTCTAATAGAGCAGGAAACGTGAGTTTGCTCAGAACAAAAGAACGGTGTTCCTACACTTCCGGACCATTGCTAGTTCAACTCTGCTTCTGAAACTGATACAAACAACAAGTCATCTAACATCCAATGCTTCTCAGTTAAGAGCGAGAAACGTGTGAGCTTCGTAAACGATTTCTATTCATTTGAGCTGAAAAGTGACTGCATTAACCTCAAATGATGTCTTGATTGTAGGAGGACACAGAGCCTGGAATATAACTCCATTTCTGAAGGGAAACACACAGCACAGTTCTCATCCATGAAACAAACTCTGCTTTAGAGCAAGAAGCACGCTCTTGTTTCCAAGAGTCTCTAATACAGCAGGAAACATGACTGTGGTCAGAACAAAATAACGGTGTTTCCTCCACATATGGACCATATCTAGGACAACTCTTCTTCTGAATCTGATACAAACTACTGTTCCATTAACATGCAATGTTTTCAAGTTAAGATCGAGAAACATGTGAGCTTCGTGAACGATGTAGCATCCTTTGAGCTGAAAAGTGACTGAGTTTACCTGAGAGGATGTCTTGCTTGTAGGAAGACACAGAGCCTGGGATTTAACTCCATTTCTTAAGGGAAACACACAGCACAGTTCTCATCCATGAAACACACTCTGCTTTAGAGCAAGAAGCATATTCTTGCTTTCGAGACTCTCTAATAGAGCCAGAAAGTTGAGGGTACTATGAACAAAAGAACAGTGTTTCCTACACATAAGGATCATTGCTAGTTCAACTCTGCTTCTGAAACTGACACAAACCACAGGTCCTCTAACATCCAATGCTTTACAATTAAGAGCAAGAACCGTGTGAGCTACGTGAACGATGTAGCTTTGTTTGAGTGCAAGGTGAATGAGTTTACGTGAAATGAAGTCTTGCTTGTAGGAAGACACAGAGCCTGGAATTTAACTCCATTTCTGAAGGGAAACACACAGCACAGTTCTCATCCATGAAACACACTCTGCTTTAGAGCAAGGAGCACACTCTTGCTTTCAAAGAGTCTCTAATACAGCAGGAAACGTGACTGTGGTCAGAACAAAATAACGGTGTTCCCTACACATACAGACCATATCCATGTCTTCTCGTCTTCTGAAACTGATACAAACCACAGTTCCTATAACATACAATGCTTTACAGTTAATAGCGAGAAACATGTGAGCTTCGTAAACGATTACTATCCATTTGAACTGAAAAGTGACTGCATTAACCTGAAATGATGTCTTGCTTGTAGGAAGACACAGAGCCTGGGATTTAACTCCATTTCTGAAGGAAAACACACAGCACAGTTCTCATCCATGAAACACACTCTGCTTTAGAGCAAGAAGCACGCTCTTGCTTTCTATGAGTCTCTAACACAGCAGGAAACGTGACTGTGGTCAGAACAAAAAACGGTGTTTCCTACACATACGGACCATTGCTAGTTAAACTCTGCTTCTGAAACTGATACAAACCACAAGTCATCTAACATCCAATGCTTTTCAGTTAAGAGCAAGAAACGTGTGAGCTTCATAAACGATATATATTTATTTGAGCTGAAAAGTGACTGCGTTTACCTGAAATGTTGTCTTGCTTGTAGGAAGACACAGAGCCTGGAATTTAACTCCATTGCTGAAGGGAAACACAAAACACAGTTCTCATCCATGAAACACACTCTGCTTTAGAGCAAGAAGCATGCACTTGCTTTCTAAGAGTCCCCAATACATTAGGAAACTTGACTGTGGTCAGAACAAAATAACAGTGTTTCGTACACATACGGACCATATCTAGGTCAACGCTGCTTCTGAAACTGATACAAAGCACAGTTCCATTAACATGCAATGCCTTCAATTTAAGAGCGAGAAACGTGTGAGCTTCATGAACGATGTAGCTTCCTTTGAGCTGAAAAGTGACTGAGTTTACCTGAAAAGATGTCTTGCTTGTAGGAAGACACAGAGCCTGGGATTTAACTGCATTTCTGAAGGGAAACACACAGCACAGTTCTCATCCATGAAACACACTCTGCGTTATAGCAAGAAGCATGCTCTTGCTTTCCAGAATCTATAATAGAGCCAGAAACATGAGGGTACTCACAACAAAAAACGGTGTTTCCTACACATACGGACCATTGCTACTTCAACTCTGCTTCTGACACTGATACATATCACAGGTCCTCTAACATTCAATGCTTTACAGTTAAGAACAAGAAACGTGTGAGCTACGTGAACGATGTAGCTTTGTTTGAGCTGAAAGGTGACTGAGTTTACGTGAAACGAAGTCTTGCTTGTAGGAAGATACAGAGCCTGTGATTTAACTCCATTTCTGAAGGGAAACAAACAGCACTGTTACATGATGAAACACACTCTGCATATAGGAAGAAGCACGCTCTGGCTTTCTAGAGTCTCTAATAGAGCAGGAAACGTGAGTTTGCTCAGAACAAAAGAACGGTGTTTCCTACACACACGGACCATTGCTAGTTCAACTCTGCTTCTGAAACTGATACTAACCACAAGTCATCTAACATCCAATGCTTTTCAGTTAAGAGCGAGAAACGTTTGAGCTTCGTAATCGATTTCTATTCATTTGAGCTGAAAAGTGACTGCATTAACCTCAAATGATGTCTTGATTGTAGGTAGACACAGAGCCTGGAATTTAACTCCATTTCTGAAGGGAAACACACAGCACAGTTCTCATCCATGAAACAAACTCTGCTTTAGAGCAAGAAGCACGCTCTTGCTTTCTATGTGTCTCTAATACAGCAGGAAACATGACTGTGGTCAGAACAAAATAATGGTGTTTCCTCCACATATGGACCATATCTAGGTCAACTCTTCTTCTGAAACTGATACAAACTACTGTTCCATTAACATGCAATGCTTTCAAGTTAAGTGCGAGAATCGTGTGAGGTTCGTAAACGATTATTATTCCTTTGAGCTGAAAAGTGACTGAGTTTACCTGAAAAGATGTCTTGCTTGTAGGAAGACACAGAGCCTGGGATTTAACTCCATTTCTAAAGGGAAACACACAGCACAGTTCTCATCCATGAAACACACTCTGCTTTATAGCAAGAAGCATGCTCTTGCTTTCCAGAATCTCTAATAGAGCCAGAAACTTGAGGGTACTCAGAACAAAAGAACGGTGTTTCCTACACATACGGACCTTTGCTAGTTCAACTCTGCTTCTGAAACTGATACAAACCACAGGTCCTCTAACATCCAATGCTTTATAGTTAAGAGCAAGAAACGTGTGAGCTACGTGAACAATGTAGCTTTGTTTGAGCTGAGAGGTGACTGAGTTTACGTGAAACGAAGTCTTGCTTGTAGTAAGATACAGAGTCTGTGATTTAACTCCATTTCTGAAGGGAAACAAACAGCACTGTTGCACGATGAAACACACTCTGCGTATAGGAAAAAGGACGCTCATGCTTTCTAGAGTCTCTAATAGAGCATGAAACGTGAGATTGCTCAGAACAAAAGAACGGTGTTTCCTACACATATGGACCTTTGCTAGTTCAACTCTGCTTCTGAAACTGATACAAACCACAAGTCACCTAACATCCAATACTTTTCAGTTAAGAGCGAGAAACGTGTGAGCTTGGTAAATGATTTATATTCATTTGACCTGAAAAGTGACTGAGTTTACCTTAAAAGATGTCTTGCTTATAGGAAGACACAGAGCCTGGGATTTAACTCCATTTCTGAATGGAAACACACAGCACAGTTCTCATCCATGAAACACACTCTGCTTTAGAGCAAGAAGCATGCTCTTGCATTCCAGAGTCTCTAATAGAGCCAGAAACTTGAGGGTACTCAGAACACAAGTACGGTGTTTCCTACACATACGGACCATTGCTAATTCAACTCTGCTTCTGAAACTGATACAAACCACAAGTCCTCTAACATCCAATGCTTTACAGTTAAGAGCAAGAAACGTGTGAGCTACGTGAACGATGTAGCTTTGTTTGAGCTGAAAGGTGACTGAGTTTACGTGAAACGAAATCTTGCTTGTAGGAAGATACAGAGCCTGTGATTTAACTCCATTTCTGAAGGGAAACACACAACACGGTTGCACGATGAAACACACTCTGCGTATAGGAAGAAGCACGCTCTTGCTTTCTAGAGTCTCTAATAGAGCAGGAAACGTGAGTTTGCTCAGAACACAAGAACGGTGTTTCCTACACATAGGGACCATTGCTAGTTCAACTCTGCTTCTGAAACTGATACAAACCACAAGTCATCTAACATCCAATGCTTTTCAGTTAAGAGCGAGAAACGTGTGAGCTTCGTTTATGATTTAGCTTCCTTTGAGCTGAAAAGTGACTGAGTTTACCTTAAAAGATTACCTTGCTTAAAGGAAGACACAGAGCATGGGATTTAACTCCATTTCTGAAGGGAAACACAAAGCACAGTTCTCATCCATGAAACACACTCGGCTTTAGAGCAAGAAGCACGCTCTTGCTTTCTAAGAGTCTCTAATACACCAGGAAACGTGACTCTGGTCAGAACAAAATAACGGTGTTTCCTACACATACGGACCATATCTAGGTCAACTCTACTTCTGAAACTGATACAAAGCACAGTTCCATTAACATGCAATGCCTTCAATTTAAGAGCGAGAAACGTGTGAGCTTCGTGAACGATGTAGCTTCCTTTGCGCTGAAAAGTTACTGAGTTTACCTTAAAAGATGTCTTGCTTATAGGAAGACAAAGATCCTGTGATTTAACTCCATTTCTGAATGGAAACACACAGCACAGTTCTCATCCATGAAACAAACTCTGCTTTAGAGCAAGAAGCATGTTCTTGCATTTCAGAGGCTCTAATAGAGCCAGAAACTTGAGGGTACTCAGAACAAAAGAACGGTGTTTCCTACACATACGGACCATTGCTAGTTCAACTCTGCTTCTCAAACTGATACAAACCACAGGTCCTCTAACATCCAATGCTTTACATTTCAGAGCAAGAAACGTGTGAGCTAGGTGAACGATTTAGCTTTGTTTGAGCTGAAAGGTGACTGAGTTTACGTGAAACAAAGTCTTGCTTGTAGGAAGATACAGAGCCTGTGATTTAACTCCATTTCTAAGGGAAAAACACAACACTGTTGCACGATGAAACACACTCTGCGTATAGGAAGAAGCACGCTCTTGCTTTCTAGAGTCTCAAATAGTGTAGGAAACGTGAGTTTGCTCAGAACAAAAGAACGGTGTTTCCTACAAATACGGACCATTTCTAGTTCAACTCTGCTTCTGAAACTGATACAAACCACAAGTCATCTAACATCGAATGGTTTTCAGTTAAGAGAGAGAAACGTGTGAGCTTCGTTACCGATGTAGCTTCCTTTGAGCTGAAAAGTGACTGAGTTTACCTTAAAAGATGTCTTGCTTATAGGAAGACAAAGAGCCTGTGATTTAACTCCATTTCTGAATGGAATCACACAGCACAGTTCTCATCCATGAAACACACTCTGCTTTAGAGCAAGAAGCATGTTCTTGCATTTCAGAGTCTCTAATAGAGCCAGAAACATGATGGTACTCAGAACAAAAGAACGGTGTTTCCTACACATACGGACCTTTGCTAGTACAACTCTGCTTCTGAAACTGATACACACCACAGGTCCTCTAACATCCAATGCTTTACAGTTAAGAGCAAGAAACGTGTGAGCTACGTGAACAATGTAGCTTTGTTTGAGCTGAGAGGTGAATGAGTTTACATGAAACGAAGTCTTGCTTGTAGGAAGATACAGAGCCTGTGATTTAACTCCATTACTGAAGGGAAACAAACAGCACTGTTGCACGATGAAACACACTCTGCGTATAGGAAGAAGGACGCTCATGCTTTCTAGAGTCTCTAATAGAGCATGAAACGTGAGTTTGCTCAGAACAAAAGAACGGTGTTTCCTACACATATGGACCATTTCTAGTTCAACTCTGCTTCTGAAACTGATACAACCCACAAGTCTTCTAACATCCAATACTTTTCAGTTAAGAGCGAGAAACATGTGAGCTTGTTAAATGATTTATATTCATTGGACCTGAAAAGTGACTGAGTTTACCTTAAAAGATGTCTTGCTTATAGGAAGACACAGAGCCTGGGATTTAACTCCATTTCTGAATGGAAACACACAGCACAGTTCTCATCAATGAAACACACTCTGCTTTAGAGCAAGAAGCACGCTCTTGCTTTCTAAGAGTCTCTAATACAGCAGGAAACAAGAGTGTGCTGAGAAAAAAAGAACAGTGTTTCTTACACATACCGATCATATCTAGTCCAACTCTGCTTCAGAAACTGATACAAAGCTCTGGTCCTCTAACATCCAATGCTTGTCAGTTAAGATGAGAAATGTGTGAGCTTTGTGAACGATGTAGTTCGTTTGAGCTGAAAAGTGACTGCCCTTACCTGAAACGAAGTCTTGCTTGTAGGAAGATTCAGAGCCTGGGATTTAACTCCATTTCTGAAGGGAAACACACAGCACAGTTCTCATCCATGAAACACACTCTGGTTTAGAGCAAGAAGCACGCTCTTGCTTTCTAAGAGTCTCTAATACAGCAGGAAACGTGACTGAGGTCAGAACAAAATAACGGTGTTTCCTACACATATGGAAATTATCTAGGTCAACTCTTCTTCTGAAACTGATACAAACCACAGTTCCATTAACATGCAATGCTTTCCAGTTATTATCGAGAATCGTGTGAGCTTCGTGATCGATGTAGCTTCCTTTGAGCTGAAAAGTGACTGAGTTTACCTTAAAAGATGTCTTGCTTATAGGAAGACACAGAGCCTGGGATTTAACTCCATTTCTGAATGGAAACACACAGCACAGTTCTCATCCATGAAACACACTCTGCTTTAGAGCAAGAAGCATGCTCTTGCATTCCAGAGTCTCTAATAGAGCCAGAAACTTGAGGGTACTCAGAACACAAGTACGGTGTTTCCTACACATACGGACCATTGCTAATTCAACTCTGCTTCTGAAACTGATACAAACCACAAGTCCTCTAACATCCAATGCTTTACAGTTAAGAGCAAGAAACGTGTGAGCTACGTGAACGATGTAGCTTTGTTTGAGCTGAAAGGTGACTGAGTTTACGTGAAACGAAATCTTGCTTGTAGGAAGATACAGAGCCTGTGATTTAACTCCATTTCTGAAGGGAAACACACAACACTGTTGCACGATGAAACACACTCTGCGTATAGGAAGAAGCACGCTCTTGCTTTCTAGAGTCTCTAATAGAGCAGGAAACGTGAGTTTGCTCAGAACACAAGAACGGTGTTTCCTACACATAGGGACCATTGCTAGTTCAACTCTGCTTCTGAAACTGATACAAACCACAAGTCATCTAACATCCAATGCTTTTCAGTTAAGAGCGAGAAACGTGTGAGCTTCGTTTATGATTTAGCTTCCTTTGAGCTGAAAAGTGACTGAGTTTACCTTAAAAGATTACCTTGCTTAAAGGAAGACACAGAGCATGGGATTTAACTCCATTTCTGAAGGGAAACACAAAGCACAGTTCTCATCCATGAAACACACTCGGCTTTAGAGCAAGAAGCACGCTCTTGCTTTCTAAGAGTCTCTAATACACCAGGAAACGTGACTCTGGTCAGAACAAAATAACGGTGTTTCCTACACATACGGACCATATCTAGGTCAACTCTACTTCTGAAACTGATACAAAGCACAGTTCCATTAACATGCAATGCCTTCAATTTAAGAGCGAGAAACGTGTGAGCTTCGTGAACGATGTAGCTTCCTTTGCGCTGAAAAGTTACTGAGTTTACCTTAAAAGATGTCTTGCTTATAGGAAGACAAAGATCCTGTGATTTAACTCCATTTCTGAATGGAAACACACAGCACAGTTCTCATCCATGAAACAAACTCTGCTTTAGAGCAAGAAGCATGTTCTTGCATTTCAGAGGCTCTAATAGAGCCAGAAACTTGAGGGTACTCAGAACAAAAGAACGGTGTTTCCTACACATACGGACCATTGCTAGTTCAACTCTGCTTCTCAAACTGATACAAACCACAGGTCCTCTAACATCCAATGCTTTACATTTCAGAGCAAGAAACGTGTGAGCTAGGTGAACGATTTAGCTTTGTTTGAGCTGAAAGGTGACTGAGTTTACGTGAAACAAAGTCTTGCTTGTAGGAAGATACAGAGCCTGTGATTTAACTCCATTTCTAAGGGAAAAACACAACACTGTTGCACGATGAAACACACTCTGCGTATAGGAAGAAGCACGCTCTTGCTTTCTAGAGTCTCAAATAGTGCAGGAAACGTGAGTTTGCTCAGAACAAAAGAACGGTGTTTCCTACAAATACGGACCATTTCTAGTTCAACTCTGCTTCTGAAACTGATACAAACCACAAGTCATCTAACATCGAATGGTTTTCAGTTAAGAGAGAGAAACGTGTGAGCTTCGTTACCGATGTAGCTTCCTTTGAGCTGAAAAGTGACTGAGTTTACCTTAAAAGATGTCTTGCTTATAGGAAGACAAAGAGCCTGTGATTTAACTCCATTTCTGAATGGAATCACACAGCACAGTTCTCATCCATGAAACACACTCTGCTTTAGAGCAAGAAGCATGTTCTTGCATTTCAGAGTCTCTAATAGAGCCAGAAACATGATGGTACTCAGAACAAAAGAACGGTGTTTCCTACACATACGGACCTTTGCTAGTACAACTCTGCTTCTGAAACTGATACACACCACAGGTCCTCTAACATCCAATGCTTTACAGTTAAGAGCAAGAAACGTGTGAGCTACGTGAACAATGTAGCTTTGTTTGAGCTGAGAGGTGAATGAGTTTACATGAAACGAAGTCTTGCTTGTAGGAAGATACAGAGCCTGTGATTTAACTCCATTACTGAAGGGAAACAAACAGCACTGTTGCACGATGAAACACACTCTGCGTATAGGAAGAAGGACGCTCATGCTTTCTAGAGTCTCTAATAGAGCATGAAACGTGAGTTTGCTCAGAACAAAAGAACGGTGTTTCCTACACATATGGAGCATTTCTAGTTCAACTCTGCTTCTGAAACTGATACAACCCACAAGTCTTCTAACATCCAATACTTTTCAGTTAAGAGCGAGAAACATGTGAGCTTGTTAAATGATTTATATTCATTGGACCTGAAAAGTGACTGAGTTTACCTTAAAAGATGTCTTGCTTATAGGAAGACACAGAGCCTGGGATTTAACTCCATTTCTGAATGGAAACACACAGCACAGTTCTCATCAATGAAACACACTCTGCTTTAGAGCAAGAAGCACGCTCTTGCTTTCTAAGAGTCTCTAATACAGCAGGAAACAAGAGTGTGCTGAGAAAAAAAGAACAGTGTTTCTTACACATACCGATCATATCTAGTCCAACTCTGCTTCAGAAACTGATACAAAGCTCTGGTCCTCTAACATCCAATGCTTGTCAGTTAAGATGAGAAATGTGTGAGCTTTGTGAACGATGTAGTTCCTTTGAGCTGAAAAGTGACTGCCCTTACCTGAAACGAAGTCTTGCTTGTAGGAAGATTCAGAGCCTGGGATTTAACTCCATTTCTGAAGGGAAACACACAGCACAGTTCTCATCCATGAAACACACTCTGGTTTAGAGCAAGAAGCACGCTCTTGCTTTCTAAGAGTCTCTAATACAGCAGGAAACGTGACTGAGGTCAGAACAAAATAACGGTGTTTCCTACACATATGGAAATTATCTAGGTCAACTCTTCTTCTGAAACTGATACAAACCACAGTTCCATTAACATGCAATGCTTTCCAGTTATTATCGAGAATCGTGTGAGCTTCGTGATCGATGTAGCTTCCTTTGAGCTGAAAAGTGACTGAGTTTACCTTAAAAGATGTCTTGCTTATAGGAAGACAAAGAGCCTGTGATTTAACTCCATTTCTGAATGGAAACACACAGCACAGTTCTCATCCATGAAACACACTCTGCTTTAGAGCAAGAAACATGATCTTGCATTTCAGAGTCTCTAATAGAGCCAGAAACTTGAGGGTACTCAGAACAAAAGAACGGTGTTTCCTACACATACGGACCATTGCTAGTTCAACTCTGCTTCTGAAACTGATACAAACCACATGTCCTCTAACATCCAATGCTTTACAGTTAAGACAAGAAACATGTGAGCTACGTGAACGATGTAGCTTTGTTTGAGCTGAAAGGTTACTGAGTTTACGTGAAACGAAGTCTTGCTTGTAGGAAGATACAGAGCCTGGGATTTAACTCCATTTCTGAAGGGAAACACACAGCACAGTTCTCATCCATGAAACACACTCTGATTTAGAGCAAGAAGCATGCTCTTGCTTTCTAAGAGTCTCTAATACAGCAGGAAACGTGACTGTGGTCAGAACAAAATAATGGTGTTTCCTACACATACGGACCATATCTAGGTCAACTCTTCTTCTGAAATTGATACAAACCACAGTTCCATTAACATGCAATGCTTTCAAGTTAAGAGCGAGAAACGTGTGAGCTTCGTTAACGATGTAGCTTCCTTTGAGCTGAAAAGTGACTGAATTTACCTGAAGAGATGTCTTGCTTGTAGGAAGCCACAGAGCCTGGGCTTTAACTCCATTTCTGAAGGGAAACACACAGCACAGGTCTCATCCATGAAACACACTCTGCTTTATAGCAAGAAGAATGCTCTTGCTTTCCTGAGTCTCTAATAGAGCCAGAAAATTGAGGGTACTCAGAACAAAAGAACGGTGTTTCCTACACATAGGGACCATTGCTAGTTCAACTCTGCTTCTGAAACTGATACAAACCACAAGTCATCTAACATCCAATGCTTTTCAGTTAAGAGCGAGAAACGTGTGAGCTTCGTGAATGATGTAGCTTCCTTTGAGCTGAAAAGTGACTGAGTTTACCTTAAAAGATTACCTTGCTTATAGGAAGACACAGAGGATGGGATTTAACTCCATTTCTGAATGGAAACACACAGCACAGTTCTCATCCATGAAACACACTCTGCTTTAGAGCACGAAGCATGCTCTTGCTTTCTAGTGTCTCTAATACAGCCAGAAAATTGAGGGTACTCAAAACAAAAGAACGGTGTTTCCTACACATACAGACCATTTCTAGTTCAACTCTGCTTCTGAAACTGATACAAACCACAAGTCATCTAACATCCAATGCTTTTCAGTTAAGAGCAAGAAACGTGTGAGCTTCATAAACGATATATATTCATTTGAGCTGAAAAGTGACTGCGTTTACCTGAAATGAGTCTTGCTTGTAGGAAGACACAGAGCCTGGAATTTAACTCCATTTCTGAAGGGAAACACCAAACACAGTTCTCATACATGAAACACACTCTGCTTTAGAGCAAGAAGCACACTCTTGCTTTCTAAGAGTCTCCAATATAGCAGGAAACTTGACTGTGTTCAGAACAAAATAACGGTGTTTCCTACACATACGGACCATATCTAGGTCAACTCTACTTCTGAAACTGATACAAAGCACAGTTCCATTAACACAAAGCACAGTTCTCATCCATGAAACACACTCTGTTTTAGAGCAAGAATCATGCTCTTGCATTCCAGAGTCTCTAATATAGCCAGAAACTTGAAGGTACTCAGAACACAAGAACAGTGTTTCCTATACGTACGGACCATTGCTAGTTCAACTCTGCTTCTGAAACTGAAACAAACTACAAGTCCACTATCATCCAATGCTTTACAGTTATGAGCAAGAAACGTGTGAGCTACATGAACGATGTAGCTTTGTTTGAGCTGAAAGGTGACTTAGTTTACGTGAAACCAAGTCTTGCTTGTAGGAAGATACAGAGCCTGTGATTTAACTCCATTTCTGAAGGGAAACACACAACACTGTTGCACGATGAAACACACTCTGCGTATAGGAAGAAGCACGCTCTTGCTTTCTAGAGTCTCTAATAGAGCAGGAAACGTGAGTTTGCTCAGAACACAAGAACGGTGTTTCCTACACATAGGGACCATTGCTAGTTCAACTCTGCTTCTGAAACTGATACAAACCACAAGTCATCTAACATCCAATGCTTTTCAGTTAAGAGCGAGAAACGTGTGAGCTTCGTTTATGATTTAGCTTCCTTTGAGCTGAAAAGTGACTGAGTTTACCTTAAAAGATTACCTTGCTTAAAGGAAGACACAGAGCATGGGATTTAACTCCATTTCTGAAGGGAAACACAAAGCACAGTTCTCATCCATGAAACACACTCGGCTTTAGAGCAAGAAGCACGCTCTTGCTTTCTAAGAGTCTCTAATACACCAGGAAACGTGACTCTGGTCAGAACAAAATAACGGTGTTTCCTACACATACGGACCATATCTAGGTCAACTCTACTTCTGAAACTGATACAAAGCACAGTTCCATTAACATGCAATGCCTTCAATTTAAGAGCGAGAAACGTGTGAGCTTCGTGAACGATGTAGCTTCCTTTGCGCTGAAAAGTTACTGAGTTTACCTTAAAAGATGTCTTGCTTATAGGAAGACAAAGATCCTGTGATTTAACTCCATTTCTGAATGGAAACACACAGCACAGTTCTCATCCATGAAACAAACTCTGCTTTAGAGCAAGAAGCATGTTCTTGCATTTCAGAGGCTCTAATAGAGCCAGAAACTTGAGGGTACTCAGAACAAAAGAACGGTGTTTCCTACACATACGGACCATTGCTAGTTCAACTCTGCTTCTCAAACTGATACAAACCACAGGTCCTCTAACATCCAATGCTTTACATTTCAGAGCAAGAAACGTGTGAGCTAGGTGAACGATTTAGCTTTGTTTGAGCTGAAAGGTGACTGAGTTTACGTGAAACAAAGTCTTGCTTGTAGGAAGATACAGAGCCTGTGATTTAACTCCATTTCTAAGGGAAAAACACAACACTGTTGCACGATGAAACACACTCTGCGTATAGGAAGAAGCACGCTCTTGCTTTCTAGAGTCTCAAATAGTGCAGGAAACGTGAGTTTGCTCAGAACAAAAGAACGGTGTTTCCTACAAATACGGACCATTTCTAGTTCAACTCTGCTTCTGAAACTGATACAAACCACAAGTCATCTAACATCGAATGGTTTTCAGTTAAGAGAGAGAAACGTGTGAGCTTCGTTACCGATGTAGCTTCCTTTGAGCTGAAAAGTGACTGAGTTTACCTTAAAAGATGTCTTGCTTATAGGAAGACAAAGAGCCTGTGATTTAACTCCATTTCTGAATGGAATCACACAGCACAGTTCTCATCCATGAAACACACTCTGCTTTAGAGCAAGAAGCATGTTCTTGCATTTCAGAGTCTCTAATAGAGCCAGAAACATGATGGTACTCAGAACAAAAGAACGGTGTTTCCTACACATACGGACCTTTGCTAGTACAACTCTGCTTCTGAAACTGATACACACCACAGGTCCTCTAACATCCAATGCTTTACAGTTAAGAGCAAGAAACGTGTGAGCTACGTGAACAATGTAGCTTTGTTTGAGCTGAGAGGTGAATGAGTTTACATGAAACGAAGTCTTGCTTGTAGGAAGATACAGAGCCTGTGATTTAACTCCATTACTGAAGGGAAACAAACAGCACTGTTGCACGATGAAACACACTCTGCGTATAGGAAGAAGGACGCTCATGCTTTCTAGAGTCTCTAATAGAGCATGAAACGTGAGTTTGCTCAGAACAAAAGAACGGTGTTTCCTACACATATGGAGCATTTCTAGTTCAACTCTGCTTCTGAAACTGATACAACCCACAAGTCTTCTAACATCCAATACTTTTCAGTTAAGAGCGAGAAACATGTGAGCTTGTTAAATGATTTATATTCATTGGACCTGAAAAGTGACTGAGTTTACCTTAAAAGATGTCTTGCTTATAGGAAGACACAGAGCCTGGGATTTAACTCCATTTCTGAATGGAAACACACAGCACAGTTCTCATCAATGAAACACACTCTGCTTTAGAGCAAGAAGCACGCTCTTGCTTTCTAAGAGTCTCTAATACAGCAGGAAACAAGAGTGTGCTGAGAAAAAAAGAACAGTGTTTCTTACACATACCGATCATATCTAGTCCAACTCTGCTTCAGAAACTGATACAAAGCTCTGGTCCTCTAACATCCAATGCTTGTCAGTTAAGATGAGAAATGTGTGAGCTTTGTGAACGATGTAGTTCGTTTGAGCTGAAAAGTGACTGCCCTTACCTGAAACGAAGTCTTGCTTGTAGGAAGATTCAGAGCCTGGGATTTAACTCCATTTCTGAAGGGAAACACACAGCACAGTTCTCATCCATGAAACACACTCTGGTTTAGAGCAAGAAGCACGCTCTTGCTTTCTAAGAGTCTCTAATACAGCAGGAAACGTGACTGAGGTCAGAACAAAATAACGGTGTTTCCTACACATATGGAAATTATCTAGGTCAACTCTTCTTCTGAAACTGATACAAACCACAGTTCCATTAACATGCAATGCTTTCCAGTTATTATCGAGAATCGTGTGAGCTTCGTGATCGATGTAGCTTCCTTTGAGCTGAAAAGTGACTGAGTTTACCTTAAAAGATGTCTTGCTTATAGGAAGACAAAGAGCCTGTGATTTAACTCCATTTCTGAATGGAAACACACAGCACAGTTCTCATCCATGAAACACACTCTGCTTTAGAGCAAGAAACATGATCTTGCATTTCAGAGTCTCTAATAGAGCCAGAAACTTGAGGGTACTCAGAACAAAAGAACGGTGTTTCCTACACATACGGACCATTGCTAGTTCAACTCTGCTTCTGAAACTGATACAAACCACATGTCCTCTAACATCCAATGCTTTACAGTTAAGACAAGAAACATGTGAGCTACGTGAACGATGTAGCTTTGTTTGAGCTGAAAGGTGACTGAGTTTACGTGAAACGAAGTCTTGCTTGTAGGAAGATACAGAGCCTGGGATTTAACTCCATTTCTGAAGGGAAACACACAGCACAGTTCTCATCCATGAAACACACTCTGATTTAGAGCAAGAAGCATGCTCTTGCTTTCTAAGAGTCTCTAATACAGCAGGAAACGTGACTGTGGTCAGAACAAAATAATGGTGTTTCCTACACATACGGACCATATCTAGGTCAACTCTTCTTCTGAAATTGATACAAACCACAGTTCCATTAACATGCAATGCTTTCAAGTTAAGAGCGAGAAACGTGTGAGCTTCGTTAACGATGTAGCTTCCTTTGAGCTGAAAAGTGACTGAATTTACCTGAAGAGATGTCTTGCTTGTAGGAAGCCACAGAGCCTGGGCTTTAACTCCATTTCTGAAGGGAAACACACAGCACAGTTCTCATCCATGAAACACACTCTGCTTTATAGCAAGAAGAATGCTCTTGCTTTCCTGAGTCTCTAATAGAGCCAGAAAATTGAGGGTACTCAGAACAAAAGAACGGTGTTTCCTACACATAGGGACCATTGCTAGTTCAACTCTGCTTCTGAAACTGATACAAACCACAAGTCATCTAACATCCAATGCTTTTCAGTTAAGAGCGAGAAACGTGTGAGCTTCGTGAATGATGTAGCTTCCTTTGAGCTGAAAAGTGACTGAGTTTACCTTAAAAGATTACCTTGCTTATAGGAAGACACAGAGGATGGGATTTAACTCCATTTCTGAATGGAAACACACAGCACAGTTCTCATCCATGAAACACACTCTGCTTTAGAGCACGAAGCATGCTCTTGCTTTCTAGTGTCTCTAATACAGCCAGAAAATTGAGGGTACTCAAAACAAAAGAACGGTGTTTCCTACACATACAGACCATTTCTAGTTCAACTCTGCTTCTGAAACTGATACAAACCACAAGTCATCTAACATCCAATGCTTTTCAGTTAAGAGCAAGAAACGTGTGAGCTTCATAAACGATATATATTCATTTGAGCTGAAAAGTGACTGCGTTTACCTGAAATGAGTCTTGCTTGTAGGAAGACACAGAGCCTGGAATTTAACTCCATTTCTGAAGGGAAACACCAAACACAGTTCTCATACATGAAACACACTCTGCTTTAGAGCAAGAAGCACACTCTTGCTTTCTAAGAGTCTCCAATATAGCAGGAAACTTGACTGTGTTCAGAACAAAATAACGGTGTTTCCTACACATACGGACCATATCTAGGTCAACTCTACTTCTGAAACTGATACAAAGCACAGTTCCATTAACACAAAGCACAGTTCTCATCCATGAAACACACTCTGTTTTAGAGCAAGAATCATGCTCTTGCATTCCAGAGTCTCTAATATAGCCAGAAACTTGAAGGTACTCAGAACACAAGAACGGTGTTTCCTATACGTACGGACCATTGCTAGTTCAACTCTGCTTCTGAAACTGAAACAAACTACAAGTCCACTATCATCCAATGCTTTACAGTTATGAGCAAGAAACGTGTGAGCTACATGAACGATGTAGCTTTGTTTGAGCTGAAAGGTGACTTAGTTTACGTGAAACCAAGTCTTGCTTGTAGGAAGATACAGAGCCTGTGATTTAACTCCATTTCTGAAGGGAAACACACAACACTGTTGCACGATGAAACACACTCTGCGTATAGGAAGAAGCACGCTCTTGCTTTCTAGAGTCTCTAATAGAGCAGGAAACGTGAGTTTGCTCAGAACACAAGAACGGTGTTTCCTACACATACAGACCATTGCTAATTCAACTCTGCTTCTGAAACTGATACAAACCACAAGTCATCTAACATCCAATGCTTTTCAGTTAAGAACGAGAAACGTGTGAGCTTCGTGAATGATGTAGCTTCCTTTGAGCTGAAAAGTGACTGAGTTTACCTTAAAAGATTACCTTGCTTATAGGAAGACACAGAGCATGGGATTTAACTCCATTTCTGAATGGAAACACACAGCACAGTTCTCATCCATGAAACACACTCTGCTTTAGAGCACAAAGCATGCTCTTGCTTTCTAGTGTCTCTACTACAGCCAGAAAATTGAGGGTACTCAAAACAAAAGAACGGTGTTTCCTACACATACAGACCATTGCAGTTCAACTCTGCTTCTGAAACTGATACAAACCACAAGTCATCTAACATCCAATGCTTTTCAGTTAAGAGCAAGAAACGTGTGAGCTTCATAAATGATATATATTCATTTGAGCTGAAAAGTGACTGAGTTTACCTTAAAAGATTACCTTGCTTATAGGAAGACACAGAGGATGGGATTTAACTCCATTTCTGAAGGGAAACACAAAACACAGTTCTCATCCATGTAACACACTCTGCTTTAGAGCACGAAGCATGCTCTTGCTTTCTAGTGTCTCTAATACTGCCAGAAAATTGAGGGTACTCAAAACAAAAGAACGGTGTTTCCTACACATACAGACCATTGCAGTTCAACTCTGCTTCTGAAACTGATACAAACCACAAGTCATCTAACATCCAATGCTTTTCAGTTAAGAGCAAGAAACGTGTGAGCTTCATAAATGATATATATTCATTTGAGCTGAAAAGTGACTGCGTTTACCTGAAATGATGTCTTGCTTGTAGGAAGACACAGAGCCTGGAATTTAACTCCATTTCTGAAGGGAAACACAAAGCACAGTTCTCATCCATGAAACACACTCTGCTTTAGATCAAGAAGCACGCTCTTGCTTTCTAAGAGTCTCTAATACAGCAGGAAACTTGACTGTGGTCAGAACAAAATAACGGTGTTTCCTACACATACGGACAATATCTAGGTCAACTCTACTTCTGAAACTGATACAAAGCACAGTTCCATTAACATGCAATGCCTTCAATTTAAGAGCGAGAAACGTGTGAGCTTCGTGAACGATGTAGCTTTCTTTGCGCTGAAAAGTGACTCAGTTTACCTGAAAAGATGTCTTGCTTGTAGGAAGACACAGAGCCTGGGATTTAACTCCATTTCTGAAGGGAAACACACAGCAAAGTTCTCATCCATGAAACACACTCTGCTTTAGAGCAAGAAGCACGCTCTTGCTTTCTAAGAGTCTCCAATACAGCAGTAAACGTGACTGAGGTCAGAAAAAAATAACGGTGTTTCCTACATATATGGACCTTATCTAGGTCAACTCTTCTTCTGAAACTGATACAAACCACAGTTCCATTAACATGCAATGCTTTCCAGTTATTATCGAGAAACGTGTGAGCTTCGTGAACGATGTAGCTTCCTTTGAGCTGAAAAGTGACTGAGTTTACCTTAAAAGATGTCTTGCTTATAGGAAGACAAAGAGCCTGTGATTTAACTCCATTTCTGAAGGGAAACACACAGCACTGTTCTCATCCATGAAACAAACTCTGCTTTAGAGCAAGAAGCACGCTCTTGCTTTCTATTAGTCTCTAATACAGCAGGAAACGTGACTGTGGTCAGAACAAAATAACGGTGTTTCCTACAGGTATGGACCATATCTAGGTCAACTCTTCTTCTGAAACTGATACAAACCGCAGTTCCATTAACATGCAATGCTTTACAGATAAGAGCAAGAAACGTGTGAGCTACGTGAACAATGTAGCTTTGTTTGAGCTGAAAGGTGCCTGTGTTTACGTGAAACGAAGTCCTGCTTGTAGGAAGATACAGAGCCTGTGATATAACTCCATTTCTGATGGGAAACAGACAGCACTGTTCTCACGATGAAACACACTCTGCGTATAGGAAGAAGCACGCTCTTGCTTTCTAGAGTCTCTAATAGAGCAGGAAATGTGAGTGTGCTCAGAACAAAAGAACGGTGTTTCCTACACATACGGACCATATCTAGGTCAACTCTGCTTCTGAAACTGATACAAACAACAAGTCATCTAACATCCAATGCTTTTCAGTTAAGAGCGAGAAACGTGTGATCTTCGTAAACGATTTATATTCATTTGACCTGAAAAGTGACAGCGTTTACCTGAAATGATGTCTTGCTTGTAGTAAGAAACAGAGCCTGGGATTTAACTCCATTTCTGAAGCGAAACACACAGCACAGTTCTCATCCATGAAACACACTCTGCTTTCGAGCAAGAAGCACACTCTTGCTTTCTAAGATCTCTAATACAGCAGGAAATGTGACTGTGTTCAGAACAAAATAACGGTGTTTCCTACACATACGGACATATCTATGTCTACTCTTCTTCTGAAACTTATACAAACCACAGTTCCTCTAACATACAATGCTTTACAGTTAAGAGCGAGAAACATGAGAGCTTCGTAAACGATTACTATTCATTTGAGCTGAAAAGTGACTGAGTTTACCTTAAAAAGATGTCTTGCGTATAGGAAGACACTGAGCCTGGGATTTAACTCCATTTCTGAAGGGAAACACACAGCACAGTTCTCATCCATGAAACACACTCTGCTTTAGAGCAAGAAGCACGCTCTTGCTTTCTAGGAGTCTCTAATATAGCACGAAACGTGACTGTGGTCAGAACA
This sequence comes from Onychomys leucogaster, assembly GCA_949786385.1. Lineage (NCBI taxonomy): Eukaryota > Metazoa > Chordata > Mammalia > Rodentia > Cricetidae > Onychomys > Onychomys leucogaster. The sequence continues at coordinate 922,763 of CATKUP010000037.1, read as the reverse complement.
AAATAACCTTGTTTCCTACACAAACGGACCATATCTAGGTCAACTCTTCTTCTGAAACTGATACAAACCACAGTTCCATTAACATGCAATGCGTTCGAGGTAAGAGCGAGAAACGTGTGAGCTTCGTGAACGATGTAGCTTCCTTTGAGCTGAAAAGTGACTGAGTTTACGTGAAACGAAGTCTTGCTTGCAGGAAGACACAGAGCCTGTGATTTAACTCCATTTCTGAAGGGAAACAAACAGCAATGTTCCACGATGAAACACACTCTGCGTATAGGAAGAATCACGCTCTTGCTTTCTAGAGTCTCTAATAGAGCAGGAAACATGAGTTTGCTCAGAACAAAGAACGGTGTTTTCTACACATATGGACCATTGCTAGTTCAACTCTGCTTCTGAAACTGATACAAACCACAAGTAATCTAACATCCAATGCTTTTCAGTTAAGAGCGAGAAACGTGGGAGCTTCATGAACGATGTAGCTTCCTTTGAGCTGAAAAGTGACTGAGTTTACCTGAAATGATGTCTTGCTTGTAGGAAGACACAGAGCCTGGGATTTAACTCCATTTCTGAAGGGAAACACACAGCACAGTTCTCATCCATGAAACACACTCTGCTTTACAGCAAGAAGCATGTTCTTGCATTCCAGAGTCTCTAATAGAGCCAGAAACTTGAGGTTACTCAGAACAAAGAAGGGTGTTTCCTACACATATGGACCATTGCTAGTTCACCTCTGCTTCTGAAACTGATACAAATCACAGGTCCTCTAAATTCCAATGCTTTACAGTTAAGAGCAAGTAACGTGTGAGCTACGTGAAAGATGTAGCTTTGTTTGAGCTGAAAGGTGACTGAGTTTACGTGAAACAAAGTCTTGCTTTTAGGAAGACACAGAGCCTGTGATTTAACTCCATTTCTGAAGGGAAACAAACAGCACTGTTGCACAATGAAACACACTCTGAGTATAGGAAGAAGCACGCTCTTGCTTTCTAGAGTCTCTAATAGAGCAGGAAACGTGAGTTTGCTCAGAACAAAAGAACGGTGTTTCCTACACATAGGGACCATTGCTAGTTCAACTCTGCTTCTGAAACTGATACAAACCACAAGTCATCTAACATCCAATGCTTCTCAGTTAAGAGCGAGAAACGTGTGAGCTTCGTGAACGATGTAGCTTCCTTTGAGCTGAAAAGTGACTGAGTTTACCTTAAAAGATGTCTTGCGTATAGGAAGACACAGAGCCTGGGATTTAAATCCATTTCTGAAGGGAAACACACATCAGAGTTCTCATCCATGAAACACACTCTGCTTTAGAGCAAGAAGCACGCTCTTGCTTTCTAAGATTCTCTAATATGGCACGAAACGTGACTGTGGTCAGAACAAAATAACGGTGTTTCCTACACAAACGGACCATATCTAGGTCAACTCTTCTTCTGAAACTGATACAAACCACAGTTCCATTAACATGCAATGCTTTCGAGTTAAGAGCGAGAAACGTGTGAGCTTCATGAACGATGTAGCTTCCTTTGAGCTGAAAAGTGACTGACTTTACCTGAAAACATGTCTTGCTTGTAGGAACACACAGAGCTTGGGATTTAAATCCATTTCTGAAGGGAAACACACAGCACAGTTCTCATCCATTAAACACACTCTGCTTTATAGCAAGAAGCATGCTCTTGCTTTCCAGAATCTCTAATAGAGCCAGAAACTTGAGGGTACTCAGAACAAAGAACGGTGTTTCCTACACATATGGACCATTGCTCGTTCAACTCTTCTTCTGAAACTGATACAAACCACAGGTCATCTAACATCCAATGCTTTACAGTTAATAGCAAGAAACTTGTGAGCTACGTGAACGATGTAGCTTTGTTTGAGCTGAAAGGTGGCTGAATTTATGTCAAATGAAGTGTTGCTTGTAGGAAGATACAGAGGCTGTGATTTAACTCCATTTCTGAAGGGAAACACACAGCACTGTTCTCACGATGAAACACACTATGCGTATAGGAAGAAGCACGCTCTTGCTTTCTAGAATCTCTAATAGAGCAGGAAACAAGAGTTTGCTCAGAACAAAAGAACGGTGATTCCTACACATATGGACCACTGCTAGTTCAACTCTGCTTCTGAAACTGATACAAACCACAAGTCATCTAACATCCAATGCTTTTCAGTTAAGAGCGAGAAACTTGTGATCTTCGTAACTCCATTTCTGAAGGGAAACACAAAGCACAGTTCTCATCCATGAAACACACTCTGCTTTAGATCAAGAAGCACGCTCTTGCTTTCTAAGAGTCTCTAATACAGCAGGAAACTTGACTGTGGTCAGAACAAAATAACGGTGTTTCCTACACATACGGACCATATCTAGGTCAACTCTACTTCGGAAACTGATACAATGCACAGTTCCATTAACATGCAATTCTTTCAATTTAAGAGCGAGAAACGTGTGAGCTTCGTGAACGATGTAGCTTCCTTTGCGCTGAAAAGTGACTGAGTTTACCTGAAGAGATGTCTTGCATATAGGAAGACACAGAGAGTGGGATTTAACTCCATTTCTGAAGGGAAACACACAGCACAGTTCTCATCCATGAAACACACTCTGCTTTATAGCAAGAAACATGCTCTTGCTTTCCAGAGTATCTAATAGAGCCAGAAACTTGAGGGTACTCAGAACAAAAGAACGGTGTTTCCTACACATACAGACCATTGCTAGTTCAACTCTGCTTACGAAACTGATACAAACCACAGGTCATCTAACATCCAATGCTTGACAGTTAAGAGCAAGAAACTTGTGAGCTACGTGAACGATGTAGCTTTGTTTGAGCTGAAAGGTGACTGTGTTTACGTGAAACGAAGTCTTGCTTGTAGGAAGATACAGAGCCTGTGATTTAACTCCATTTCTGAAGGGAAACAAACAGCACTGTTGCACGATGAAACACACTCTGCGTATAGGAAGAAGCACGCTCTTGCTTTCTAGAGTCTCTAATAGAGCAGGAAACGTCAGTTTGCTCAGAACAAAATAATGGTGTTTCCTACACATACGGACCTTATCTACGTCAACTCTTCTTCTGAAACTGATACAAACCACAGTTCCATTAACATGCAATGCTTTCAAGTTAAGAGCGAGAAACGTGTGAGCTTCGTGAATGATGTAGCTCCCTTTGAGCTGAAAAGTGATTGAGTTTACCTTAAAAGATGTCTTGCTTATAGGAAGACAAAGAGCCTGTGATTTAACTCCATTTCTGAAGGGAAACACACAGCACTGTTCTCATCCATGAAACAAACTCTGCTTTAGAGCAAGAAGCACGCTCTTGCTTTCTATTAGTCTCTAATACAGCAGGAAACGTGACTGTGGTCAGAACAAAATAACGGTGTTTCCTACAGGTATGGACCATATCTAGGTCAACTCTTCTTCTGAAACTGATACAAACCGCAGTTCCATTAACATGCAATGCTTTACAGATAAGAGCAAGAAACGTGTGAGCTACGTGAACAATGTAGCTTTGTTTGAGCTGAAAGGTGCCTGTGTTTACGTGAAACGAAGTCCTGCTTGTAGGAAGATAGAGAGCCTGTGATATAACTCCATTTCTGATGGGAAACAGACAGCACTGTTCTCACGATGAAACACACTCTGCGTATAGGAAGAAGCACGCTCTTGCTTTCTAGAGTCTCTAATAGAGCAGGAAATGTGAGTGTGCTCAGAACAAAAGAACGGTGTTTCCTACACATACGGACCATATCTAGGTCAACTCTGCTTCTGAAACTGATACAAACAACAAGTCATCTAACATCCAATGCTTTTCAGTTAAGAGCGAGAAACGTGTGATCTTCGTAAACGATTTATATTCATTTGACCTGAAAAGTGACAGCGTTTACCTGAAATGATGTCTTGCTTGTAGTAAGAAACAGAGCCTGGGATTTAACTCCATTTCTGAAGCGAAACACACAGCACAGTTCTCATCCATGAAACACACTCTGCTTTCGAGCAAGAAGCACACTCTTGCTTTCTAAGATCTCTAATACAGCAGGAAATGTGACTGTGTTCAGAACAAAATAACGGTGTTTCCTACACATACGGACATATCTATGTCTACTCTTCTTCTGAAACTTATACAAACCACAGTTCCTCTAACATACAATGCTTTACAGTTAAGAGCGAGAAACATGAGAGCTTCGTAAACGATTACTATTCATTTGAGCTGAAAAGTGACTGAGTTTACCTTAAAAAGATGTCTTGCGTATAGGAAGACACTGAGCCTGGGATTTAACTCCATTTCTGAAGGGAAACACACAGCACAGTTCTCATCCATGAAACACACTCTGCTTTAGAGCAAGAAGCACGCTCTTGCTTTCTAGGAGTCTCTAATATAGCACGAAACGTGACTGTGGTCAGAACAAAATAACCTTGTTTCCTACACAAACGGACCATATCTAGGTCAACTCTTCTTCTGAAACTGATACAAACCACAGTTCCATTAACATGCAATGCGTTCGAGGTAAGAGCGAGAAACGTGTGAGCTTCGTGAACGATGTAGCTTCCTTTGAGCTGAAAAGTGACTGAGTTTACGTGAAACGAAGTCTTGCTTGCAGGAAGACACAGAGCCTGTGATTTAACTCCATTTCTGAAGGGAAACAAACAGCAATGTTCCACGATGAAACACACTCTGCGTATAGGAAGAATCACGCTCTTGCTTTCTAGAGTCTCTAATAGAGCAGGAAACATGAGTTTGCTCAGAACAAAGAACGGTGTTTTCTACACATATGGACCATTGCTAGTTCAACTCTGCTTCTGAAACTGATACAAACCACAAGTAATCTAACATCCAATGCTTTTCAGTTAAGAGCGAGAAACGTGGGAGCTTCATGAACGATGTAGCTTCTTTTGAGCTGAAAAGTGACTGAGTTTACCTGAAATGATGTCTTGCTTGTAGGAAGACACAGAGCCTGGGATTTAACTCCATTTCTGAAGGGAAACACACAGCACAGTTCTCATCCATGAAACACACTCTGCTTTACAGCAAGAAGCATGTTCTTGCATTCCAGAGTCTCTAATAGAGCCAGAAACTTGAGGTTACTCAGAACAAAGAAGGGTGTTTCCTACACATATGGACCATTGCTAGTTCACCTCTGCTTCTGAAACTGATACAAATCACAGGTCCTCTAAATTCCAATGCTTTACAGTTAAGAGCAAGTAACGTGTGAGCTACGTGAAAGATGTAGCTTTGTTTGAGCTGAAAGGTGACTGAGTTTACGTGAAACAAAGTCTTGCTTTTAGGAAGACACAGAGCCTGTGATTTAACTCCATTTCTGAAGGGAAACAAACAGCACTGTTGCACAATGAAACACACTCTGAGTATAGGAAGAAGCACGCTCTTGCTTTCTAGAGTCTCTAATAGAGCAGGAAACGTGAGTTTGCTCAGAACAAAAGAACGGTGTTTCCTACACATAGGGACCATTGCTAGTTCAACTCTGCTTCTGAAACTGATACAAACCACAAGTCATCTAACATCCAATGCTTCTCAGTTAAGAGCGAGAAACGTGTGAGCTTCGTGAACGATGTAGCTTCCTTTGAGCTGAAAAGTGACTGAGTTTACCTTAAAAGATGTCTTGCGTATAGGAAGACACAGAGCCTGGGATTTAACTCCATTTCTGAATGGAAACACACAGCACAGTTCTCATCCATGAAACACACTCTGCTTTAGAGCACGAAGCATGCTCTTGCTTTCTAGAGTCTCTAATACAGCCAGAAACTTGAGGGTACTCAGAACAAAAGAACAGTGTTTCCTACACATACAGATCATTGCTAGTTCAACTCTGCTTCTGAAACTGATACAAACCACAGTTCCTCTAACATACAATGCTTTACAGTTAAGAGCGAGAAACATGTGAGCTTCATAAACGATTACTATTCATTTGAGCTGAAAAGTGACTTCATTAACCTGAAATGATGTCTTGCTTGTAGGAAGACACAGAGCCTGGGATTTAACTCCATTTCTGAAGGGAAACACACATCAGAGTTCTCATCCATGAAACACACTCTGCTTTAGAGCAAGAAGCACGCTCTTGCTTTCTAAGATTCTCTAATATGGCACGAAACGTGACTGTGGTCAGAACAAAATAACGGTGTTTCCTACACAAACGGACCATATCTAGGTCAACTCTTCTTCTGAAACTGATACAAACCACAGTTCCATTAACATGCAATGCTTTCGAGTTAAGAGCGAGAAACGTGTGAGCTTCATGAACGATGTAGCTTCCTTTGAGCTGAAAAGTGACTGACTTTACCTGAAAACATGTCTTGCTTGTAGGAACACACAGAGCTTGGGATTTAAATCCATTTCTGAAGGGAAACACACAGCACAGTTCTCATCCATTAAACACACTCTGCTTTATAGCAAGAAGCATGCTCTTGCTTTCCAGAATCTCTAATAGAGCCAGAAACTTGAGGGTACTCAGAACAAAGAACGGTGTTTCCTACACATATGGACCATTGCTCGTTCAACTCTTCTTCTGAAACTGATACAAACCACAGGTCATCTAACATCCAATGCTTTACAGTTAATAGCAAGAAACTTGTGAGCTACGTGAACGATGTAGCTTTGTTTGAGCTGAAAGGTGGCTGAGTTTATGTCAAATGAAGTGTTGCTTGTAGGAAGATACAGAGGCTGTGATTTAACTCCATTTCTGAAGGGAAACACACAGCACTGTTCTCACGATGAAACACACTATGCGTATAGGAAGAAGCACGCTCTTGCTTTCTAGAATCTCTAATAGAGCAGGAAACAAGAGTTTGCTCAGAACAAAAGAACGGTGATTCCTACACATATGGACCACTGCTAGTTCAACTCTGCTTCTGAAACTGATACAAACCACAAGTCATCTAACATCCAATGCTTTTCAGTTAAGAGCGAGAAACTTGTGATCTTCGTAACTCCATTTCTGAAGGGAAACACACAGCACAGTTCTCATCCATGAAACACACTCTGCTTTAGAACAAGAAGCATGCTCTTACTTTCTAAGAGTCTCTAATAGAGCCAGAAACTTGAGGGTACTCAGAACAAAGAACGGTGTTTCCTACACAAACGGAAAATTGCTAGTTCAACTCTGCTTCTGAAACTGATACAAACCATAGGTCCTCTAACATCCAATGCTTTACAGTTAAGAGCAAGAAACTTGTGAGCTGGGTGAACAATGTAGCTTTGTTTGAGCTGAAAGGTGACTGAGTTTACGTGAAACAAAGTCTAGCTTGTAGGAAGATACAGAGCCTGTGATTTAACTCCATTTCTGAAGGGAAACAAACAGCACTGTTGCACAATGAAACACACTCTGAGTATAGGAAGAAGCACGCTCTTGCTTTCTAGAGTCTCTAATAGAGCAGGAAACGTGAGTTTGCTCTGAACAAAAGAACGGTGTTTCCTACACATATGGACCATTGCTAGTTCAACTCTGCTTCTGAAACCGATACAGACCACAAGTCATCTAACATCCAATGCTTTTCAGTTAGAGCGAGAAACGTGTGAGTTTCGTGAACAATGTAGCTTCCTTTGAGCTGAAAAGTGACTGAGTTTACCTTAAAAGATGTCTTGCATATAGGAAGACACAGAGCCTGGGATTTAACTCCATTTCTGAATGGAAACACACAGCACAGTTCTCATCCATGAAACACACTCTGCTTTAGAGCATGAAGCATGCTCTTGCTTTCTAGATGTCTCTAATACAGCCAGAAACATGAGCGTACTCAGAACAAAAGAACGGTGTTTCCTAAACATACAGACCATTGCTAGTTCAACTCTGCTTCTGAAACTGATACAAACCACAAGTCATCTAACATCCAATGCTTTTAATTAAGAGCAAGAAACGTGTGAGCTTTGTAAACAATATATATTCATTTTAGCTGAAAAGTGACTTCCTTTACCTGAAATGATTTCTTGCTTGTAGGAAGACACAGAGCCTGGAATTTAACTCCATTTCTGAAGGGAAACACACAGCACAGTTCACATCCATGAAACACACTCTGCTTTAGAGCAAGAAGCATACTCTTGCTTTCTAAGAGTCCCTAATACAGCAGGAAACTTGACTGTGGTCAGAACAAAATAACGGTGTTTCCTACACATACGGACCATATCTAGGTCAACTCTACTTCTGAAACTGATACAATGCACAGTTCCATTAACATGCAATGCTTTCAATTTAAGAGCGAGAAATGTGTGATCTTCGTGAACGATGTAGCTTCCTTTGCGCTGAAAAGCGACTGAGTTTACCAGAAAAGATGTCTGGCTAGTAGGAAGACACAGATCGTGGGATTTAACTCCATTTCTGAAGGGAAACACTCAGCACATTTCTCATCCATGAACCACACTCTGCTTTATAGCAAGAAGCATGCTCTTGCTTTCCAGAGTCTCTAATAGAGCCAGAAACTTGAGGGTACTCAGAACAAAAGAACGGTGTTTCCTACACATACGGACCATTGCTAGTTCAACTCTGCTTACGAAACTGATACAAACCACAGGTCATCTAACATCCAATGCTTTACAGTTAAGACCAAGAAACTAGTGAGCTACGTGAACGATGTAGCTTCGTTTGAGCTGAAAGGTGACTGAGTTTACGTGAAACGAAGTCTTGCTTGTAGGAAGATACAGATCTGTGATTTAACTCCATTTCTGAAGGGAAACAAAGAGCACTGTTGCACGATGAAACACACTCTGCGTATAGGAAGAAGCACGCTCTTGGTTTCTATAGTCTCTAATAAAGCAGGAAACGTGAGTTTGCTCAGAACAAAAGAACGGTGTTTCCTTCACATAGGGATCATTGCTAGTTCAACTCTGCTTCTGAAACTGATACAAACCACAAGTCATCTAACATCCAATGCTTTTCAATTAAGAGCGAGAAACGTGTGAGCTTTGTGACCGATGTAGCTTCCTTTGAGCTGAAAAGTGACTGAGTTTACCTGAAAGGATGTCTTGCTTGTAGGAAGACACAGAGCCTGGGATTTAACTCCATTTCTGAAGGGAAACACACAGCACAGTTCTCCTCCATGAAACACACTCTGCTTTAGAGCAAAAAGCATGCTCTTGCTTTCTAAGAGTCTCTAATACAGCAAGAAACGTGACTGTGGTCACAACAAAATAATGGTGTTTCCTACACATACGGACCATATCTACGTCAACTCTTCTTCTGAAACTGATACAAACCAGAGTTCCATTAACATGCAATACTTTCAAGTTAAGAGCGAGAAACGTGTGATCTTCGTGAACAATGTAGCTTCCTTTGAGCTGAAAAGTGACTGAGTTTACCTGAAGAGATGTCTTGCTTGTAGGAAGACACAGAGCCTGGAATTTAACTCCATTTCTGAAGGGAAACACACAGCACAGTTTTCATCCATGAAACACACTCTGCTTTAGAGCAAGAAGCACACACTTGCTTTCTAAGAGTCTCTAATACAGCAGGAAACATGACTGTGGTCAGAACAAAATAACGGTGTTTCCTACACATAAGGACCATATCTATGTCAACTCTTCTTCTGAAACTGATACAAACCACAGTTCCTCTAACATACAATGCTTTACAGTTAAGAGCGAGAAACATGTGAGCTTTGAAAACGATCACTATTCATTTGAGCTGAAAAGTGACTGCATTAACCTGAAATGATGTCTTGCTTGTAGGAAGACACAGAGCCTGGGATTTAACTCCATTTCTGAAGGGAAACACACAGCACAGTTCTCCTCCATGAAACACACTCTGCTTTAGAGCAAAAAGCATGCTCTTGCTTTCTAAGAGTCTCTAATACAGCAAGAAACGTGACTGTGGTCACAACAAAATAATGGTGTTTCCTACACATACGGACCATATCTACGTCAACTCTTCTTCTGAAACTGATACAAACCAGAGTTCCATTAACATGCAATGCTTTCAAGTTAAGAGCGAGAAACGTGTGATCCTCGTGAACAATGTAGCTTCCTTTGAGCTGAAAAGTGACTGAGTTTACCTGAAGAGATGTCTTGCTTGTAGGAAGACACAGAGCCTGGAATTTAACTCCATTTCTGAAGGGAAACACACAGCACAGTTTTCATCCATGAAACACACTCTGCTTTAGAGCAAGAAGCACACACTTGCTTTCTAAGAGTCTCTAATACAGCAGGAAACATGACTGTGGTCAGAACAAAATAACGGTGTTTCCTACACATAAGGACCATATCTATGTCAACTCTTCTTCTGAAACTGATACAATCCACAGTTCCTCTAACATACAATGCTTTACAGTTAAGAGCGAGAAACATGTGAGCTTTGAAAACGATCACTATTCATTTGAGCTGAAAAGTGACTGCATTAACCTGAAATGATGTCTTGCTTGTAGGAAGACACAGAGCCTGGGATTTAACTCCATTTCTGAAGGGAAACACACAGCACAGTTCTCATCCATGAAACACACTCTGCTTTATAGCAAGAAGCATGCTCTTGCTTTCCAGAGTCTCTAATAGAGCCAGAAACTTGAGGGTACTCAGAACAAAAGAACGGTGTTTCCTGCACATAAAGACCATTGCTAGTTCAACTCTGCTTACAAAACTGATACAAACCACAGGTCCTCTAACATCCATTGCTTTACAGTTAAGAGCAAGAAACTTGTGAGCTACATGAACGATGTAGCTTTGTTTGAGCTGAAAGGTGACTGAGTTTACGTGAAACGAAGTCGTGCTTGTAGGAAGATACAGAGCCTGTGATTTAACTCCATTTCTGAAGGGAAACAAACAGCACTGTTGCACGATGAAACACACTCTGCGTATAGGAAGAAGCACGCTCTTGCTTTCTAGTGTCTCTAATAGAGCAGGAAACGTGAGTTTGCTCAGAACAAAAGAACGGTGTTTCCTACACATAAGGACCACTGCTAGTTCAACTCTGCTTCTGAAACTGATACAAACCACAAGTCATCTAACATCCAATGCTTTTCATTTAAGAGCGAGGAACGTGTGAGCTTCGTGACCGATGTAGCTTCCTTTGAGCTGAAAAGTGACTGAGTTTACCTGAAATGATGTCTTGCTTGTAGGAAGACACAGAGCCTGGGATTTAACTCCATTTCTGAAGGGAAACACACAGCACAGTTCTCATCCATGAAACACACTCTGCTTTAGAACAAGAAGCATGCTCTTGCTTTCTAAGAGTCTCTAATACAGCAGGAAACGTGACTGTGGTCACAACAAAATAATGGTGTTTCCTACAAATACGGACCATATCTACGTCAACTCTTCTTCTGAAACTGATACACACCACAGTTCCATTAACATGCAATGCTATTAAGTTAAGAGCGAGAAACGTGTGATCTTCGTGAACAATGTAGCTTCCTTTGAGCTGAAAAGTGACTGAGTTTACCTGAAGAGATGTCTTGCTTGTAGGAAGACACAGAGCCTGGAATTTAACTCCATTTCTGAAGGGAAACACACAGCACAGTTCTCTTCCATGAAACACACTCTGCTTTATAGCAAGAAGAATGCTCTTGCTTTCCAGAGTCTCTAATAGAGCCAGAAACTTGAGGGTACTCAGAACAAAGAACGGTGTTTCCTACACATACGGACCATTGCTAGTTGAACTCTGCTTCCTAAACTGATACAAACCACAAGTCCTCTAACATACAATGCTTTACAGTTAAGAGCGAGAAACGTGTGATCTTTGTAAACGATTTATATTCATTTGACCTGAAATGTGACAGCGTTTACCTGAAAAGATGTCTTGCTTGTAGGAAGATACAGAGCCTGGGATTTAACTCCATTTCTGAAGGGAAACACACAGCACAGTTCTCATCCATGAAACACACTCTGCTTTAGAGCAAGAAGCACACTCTTGCTTTCTAAGAGTCTCTAATACAGCAGGAAACGTGACTGTGGTCAGAACAAAATAACGGTGTTTCCTACACATACGGACCATATCTATGTCAACTATTCTTCTGAAACTGATACAAACCACAGTTCCTCTAACATACAATGCTTTACAGTTAAGAGCGAGAAACATGTGAGCTTCGTAAACAATTACTATTCATTTGAGCTGAAAAGTGACTGCATTAACCTGAAATGATGTCTTGCTTGTAGGAAGACACAGAGCCTGGGATTTAACTCCATTTCTGAAGGGAAACACACAGCACAGTTCTCATCCATGAAACACACTCTGCTTTATAGCAAGAAGCATGCTCTTGCTTTCCAGAGTCTCTAATAGAGCCAGAAACTTGAGGGTACTCAGAACAAACGAACGGTGTTTCCTGCACATACAGACCATTGCTAGTTCAACTCTGCTTACAAAACTGATACAAACCTCAGGTCATCTAACATCCAATGCTTTACAGTTAAGAGCAAGAAACTTGTGAGCTACATGAACGATGTAGCTTTGTTTGAGCTGAAAGATGACTGAGTTTACGTGAAACGAAGTCTTGCTTGTAGGAAGATACAGAGCCTGTGATTTAACTCCATTTCTAAAGGGAAACAAACAGCACAGTTGCACGATGAAACACACTGTGTGTATTGGAAAAAGCATGCTCTTGCTTTCAAGAGTCTCTAATAGAGCAGGAAACATGAGTTTGCTCAGAACAAAAGAACGGTGTTTCCTACACATACGGACCATTGCTAGTTCAACTCTGCTTCTGAAACTGATACAAACCACAAGTCATCTAACATCCAATGCTTTTCAGTTAAGAGCGAGAAACGTGTGAGCTTCGTGACCAATGTAGCTTCCTTTGAGCTGAAAAGTGACTGAGTTTACCTGAAGAGATGTCTTACTTGTAGGAAGACACAGAGCCTGGAATTTAACTCCATTTATGAAGGGAAACACACAGCACAGTTCCCATCCATGAAACACACTCTGCTTTATAGCAAGAAGAATGCTCTTGCTTTCCAGAGTCTCTAATAGAGCCAGAAACTTGAGGGTACTCAGAACAAAAGAACGGTGTTTCCTACACATACGGACCATTGCTAGTTGAACTCTGCTTCTGAAACTGATACAAACCACAAGTCCTCTAACATACAATGCTTTACAGTTAAGAGCAAGAAATGTGTGAGCTACGTGAACAATGTAGCATTGTTTGAGCTGAAAGGTGACTGAGTTTGCATGAAACGAAGTCTAGCTAGTTGGAAGATACAGAGCCTGTGATTTAACTCCATTTCTGAAGGGAAATAAACAGCACTGTTGCACAATGAAACACACTCTGAGTATAGGAAGAAGCACGCTCTTGCTTTCTAGAGTCTCTAATAGAGCAGGAAACGTGAGTTTGCTCAGAACAAAAGAACGGTGTTTCCTACACATATGGACCATTGCTAGTTCAACTCTGCTTCTGAAACTGATACAAACCACAAGTCATCTAACATCCAATGCTTTTCAGTTAAGAGCGAGAAACGTGTGAGGTTCGTGAACAATGTAGCTTCCTTTGAGCTGAAAAGTGACTGAGTTTACCTTAAAAGATGTCTTGCGTATAGGAAGACACAGAGCCTGGGATTTAACTCCATTTCTGAAGGGAAACACACAGCAAAGTTCTCATCCATGAAACACACTCTGCTTTAGAACAAGAAGCATGCTCTTGCTTTCTAAGAGTCTCTAATACAGCAGGAAACGTGACTGTGGTCACAACAAAATAATGGTGTTTCCTACACATACGGACCATATCTACGTCAACTCTTCTTCTGAAACTGATACAAACCATAGTTCCATTAACATGCAATGCTTTCAAGTTAATAGCGAGATACGTGTGATCTTCGTGAACAATGTAGCTTCCTTTGAGCTGAAAAGTGACTGAGTTTACCTGAAGAGATGTCTTGCTTGTAGGAAGACACAGAGCCTGGAATTTAACTCCATTTCTGAAGGGAAACACACAGCACAGTTCTCATTCATGAAACACACTCTGCTTTATAGCAAGAAGAATGCTCTTGCTTTCCAGAGTCTCTAATAGAGCCAGAAACTTGAGGGTACTCAGAACAAAGCACGGTGTTTCCTACACATACGGACCATTGCTAGTTGAACTCTGCTTCTGAAACTGATACAAACCACAAGTCCTCTAACAAACAATGCTTTACAGTTAAGAGCGAGAAACGTGTGATCTTTGTAAACGATTTATATTCATTTGACCTGAAATGTGACAGCGTTTACCTGAAATGATGTCTTGCTTGTAGGAAGATACAGAGCCTGGGATTTAACTCCATTTCTGAAGGGAAACACACAGCACAGTTCTCATCCATGAAACACACTCTGCTTTAGAGCAAGGAGCACACTCTTGCTTTCTAAGAGTCTCTAATACAGCAGGAAACGTGACTGTGGTCAGAACAAAATAACGGTGTTTCCTACACATACGGACCATATCTATGTCAACTATTCTTCTGAAACTGATACAAACCACAGTTCCTCTAACATACAATGCTTTACAGTTAAGAGCGAGAAACATGTGAGCTTCGTAAACAGTTACTATTCATTTGAGCTGAAAAGTGACTGCATTAACCTGAAATGATGTCTTGCTTGTAGGAAGACACAGAGCCTGGGATTTAACTCCATTTCTGAAGGGAAACACACAGCACAGTTCTCATCCATGAAACACACTCTGCTTTATAGCAAGAAGCATGCTCTTGCTTTCCAGAGTCTCTAATAGAGCCAGAAACTTGAGGGTACTCAGAACAAAAGAACGGTGTTTCCTGCACATACAGACCATTGCTAGTTCAACTCTGCTTACAAAACTGATACAAACCACAGGTCATCTAACATCCAATGCTTTACAGTTAAGAGCAAGAAACTTGTGAGCTACGTGAACGATGTAGCTTTGTTTGAGCTGAAAGGTGACTGAGTTTACGTGAAACGAAGTCTTGCTTGTAGGAAGATACAGAGCCTGTGATTTAACTCCATTTCTGAAGGGAAACACACAGCACAGTTCTCATCCATGAAACACACTCTGCTTTAGAGCAAGAAGCACACTCTTGCTTTCTAAGAGTCTCTAATACAGCCGGAAACGTGACTGCGGTCAGAACAAAATAACGGTGTTTCCTACACATACGGACCATATCTATGTCAACTATTCTTCTGAAACTGATACAAACCACAGTTCCTCTAACATACAATGCTTTACAGTTAAGAGCGAGAAACATGTGAGCTTTGTAAACAATTACTATTCATTTGAGCTGAAAAGTGACTGCATTAACCTGAAATGATGTCTTGCTTGTAGGAAGACACAGAGCCTGGGATTTAACTCCATTTCTGAAGGGAAACACACAGCACAGTTCTCATCCATGAAACACACTCTGCTTTATGGCAAGAAGCATGCTCTTGCTTTCAAGAGTCTCTAATAGAGCAGGAAACATGAGTTTGCTCAGAACAAAAGAACGGTGTTTCCTACACATACGGACCATTTCTAGTTCAACTCTGCTTCTGAAACTGATACAAACCACAAGTCATCTAACATCCAATGCTTTTCAATTAAGTTCGAGAAACGTGTGAGCTTCGTGACCAATGTTGCTTCCTTTGAGCTGAAAAGTGACTGAGTTTACCTGAAATGATGTCTTGCTTGTAGGAAGACACAGAGCCTGGGATTTAACTCCATTTCTGAAGGGAAACACACAGCACAGTTCTCATCCATGAAACACACTCTGCCTTAGAGCAAGAAGCATGCACTTGCTTTCTAAGAGTCTCTAATACAGCAGGAAACATGACTGTGGTCAGAACAAAATAATGGTGTTTCCTACACATACAGACCATATCTACGTCAACTCTTCTTCTGAAACTGATACAAACCACAGTTCCATTAACATGCAATGCTTTCAAGTTAAGAGTGAGAAACGTGTGAGCTTTGTGAACAATGTAGCTTCCTTTGAGCTGAAAAGTGACTGAGTTTACCTGAAGAGATGTCTTGCTTGTAGGAAGACACAGAGCCTGGGATTTAACTCCATTTATGAAGGGAAACACACAGCACAGTTCCCATCCATGAAACACACTCTGCTTTAGAGCAAGAAGCATGCTCTTGCTTTCCAGAGTCTCTAATCGAGCCAGAAACTTGAGGGTACTCAGAACAAAAGAACGGTGTTTCCTGCACATACAGACCATTGCTAGTTCAACTCTACTTACAAAACTGATACAAACCACAGGTCATCTAACATCCAATGCTTTACATTTAAGAGCAAGAAACTTGTGAGCTACGTGAACGATGTAGCTTTGTTTGAGCTGAAAAGTGACTGAGTTTACCTGAAATGATGTCTTGCTTGTAGGAAGACACAGAGCCTGGGATTTAACTCCATTTCTGAAGGGAAACACACAGCACAGTTCTCATCCATGAAACACACTCTGCTTTAGAACAAGAAGCATGCTCTTGCTTTCTAAGAGTCTCTAATACAGCAGGAAACGTGACTGTGGTCAGAACAAAATAATGGTGTTTCCTACACATACAGACCATATCTACGTCAACTCTTCTTCTGAAACTGATACAAACCACAGTTCCATTAACATGCAATGCTTTCAAGTTAAGAGTGAGAAACGTGTGTGGTTCGTGAACGATGTAGTTTCCTTTGAGCTGAAAAGTGACTAAGTTTACCTTAAAAGATGATTTGCGTATAGGAAGACACAGATCCTGGGATTTAACTCCATTTCTGAAGGGAAACACACAGCACAGTTCTCATCCATGAAACACACTCTGCTTTAGAGCACGAAGCATGCTCTTTCTTTCTAGAGTCTCTAATACAGCCAGAAACTTGAGGGTACTCAAAACAAAAGAACGGTGTTTCCTATACATACAGACCATTGCTAGTTCAACTCTGTTTCTGAAACTGATACAAACCACAAGTTATCTAACATCCAATGCTTTTCAGTTAAGAGCAAGAAACGTGTGAGCTTCATAAATGATATATAATCATTTGAGCTGAAAAGTGACTTCGTTTACCTGAAATGATGTCTTGCTTGTAGGAAGACACAGAGCGTGGGATTTAACTCCATTTCTGAAGGGAAACACACAGCACAGTTCTCATCCATGAAACACACTCTGCTTTATAGCAAGAAACATGCTCTTGCTTTCCAGAGTCTCTAATAGAGCCAGAAACTTGAGGGTACTCAGAACAAAAGAACGGTGTTTCCTACACATACAGACCATTGCTAGTTCAACTCTGCTTACGAAACTGATACAAACCACAGGTTATCTCACATCCAATGCTTTACAGTTAAGAGCAAGAAACTTGTGAGCTACGTGAACGATGTAGCTTTTTTTGAGCTGAAAGGTGACTGAGTTTACTTGAAACGATGTCTTGCTTGTAGGAAGATATAGAGGCTGTGATTTAACTCCATTTCTGAAGGGAAACAAACAGCACTGTTGCACAATGAAACACACTCTGAGTATAGGAAGAAGCACGCTCTTGCTTTCTGGAGTCTCTAATAGAGCAGAAAACGTGAGTTTGCTCAGAACAAAAGAACGGTGTTTCCTACACATACAGACCATATCTAGGTCAACCTTTCTTCCGGCAACTGATACAAAGCACAGATCCATTAAGATGCAATGCTTTCTAGTTAAGAGCGAGAAACGTGTGAGCTTCGTGAACGATGTAGCTTCCTTTGAGCTAAAAAGTGACTGAGTTTACTGGAAAAGATGTCTTGCATGTAGGAAGACACAGAGCCTGGGATTTAACTCCATTTCTGAAGGGAAACACACAGCACAGTTCTCATCCATGAAACACACTCTGCTTTAGAGCAAGAAGCATGTTCTTGCTTTCCAGAGTCTCTAATAGAGCAGGAAATGTGAGTGTGCTCAGAACAAAAGAACACTGTTTCCTACACATACAGACCATTGCTAGTTCAACTCTGCTTCTGAAACTGATACAAACCACAAGTCATCTAACATCCAATGCTTTTCAGTTAAGAGCAAGAAACATGTGATCTTCGTAAACGATTTATATTCATTTGAGCTGAAGTGACTGAGTTTACCTGAAATGATGTCTTGCTTGTAGTTAGAAACAGAGCCTGGAATTTAACTCCATTTCTGAAGGGAAACACACAGCACAGTTCTCATCCATGAAACACACTCTGCTTTAGAGCAAGAAGCATTCTCTTGCTTTCCAGAGTCTCTAATAGAGCCAGAAAATTGAGGGTACTCAGAACACAATAACGGTGTTTCCTACACATACGGACCATTGCTAGTTCACCTCTGCTTCTGAAACTGATACAAACCAAAGGTCCTCTAACATCCAATGCTTGACAGTTAAGAGCAAGAATCGTGTGAGCTATGTGAACGATGTAGCTTTGTTTGAGCTGAAAGGTGACTGAGTTTACATGAAACGAAGTCTTGATTGTAGGAATATACAGAGCCTGTGATTTAACTCCATTTCTGAAAGGAAACACACAGCACAGTTCTCACGATGAAACACACTCTGCGTATAGGAACAAGCACGCTCTTTCTTTCTAGAGTCTCTAATAGAGCAGGAAACTTGAGAGTGCTCTTAACAAAAGAACGGTGTTTCCTACACATACAGACCACATTTAGTTCAACTCTGCTTCTGAAACTGATACAAACCACAAGTCATCTAACATCCAATGCTTTTCAGTTAAGAGCAAGAAACGTGTGAGCTTCGTAAACGATTTATATTCATTTGAGCTGAAAAGTGACTGCGTTTACCTGAAATGATCTCTTGCTTGTAGGAAGACACAGAGCCTGGGATTTAACTCTATTTCTGAAGGGAAACACGCAGCACAGTTCTCATCCATGAAACTTAATCTGCATTAGAGCAAGGTTCACGCTCTTGCCTCTAAGAGTCTCTAATACAGCAGGAAACATGACTGTGGTCAGAAACAAAGTAATGGTGTTTCCTACACATACGGACCATATCTAGGTCAACTTTTCTTCTGAAATTGATACAAACCACAGTTCCTCTAACATGCAATGCTTTCCTGTTAATAGCGAGAAACGTGTGAGCTTCGTGAACGATGTAGCTTGCTTTGAGCTGAAAAGTGACTGAGTTTTCCTGAAAAGATGTCTTGATGTAGGAAGACACAGGGCCTGGAATTTAACTCCATTTCTGAAGGGAAACACGCAGCATAGTACTCACGATGAAACACACGCTGCGTATAGGAAGAAACACGCTCTTGCTTTCTAGAGTGTCTAATAGAGCTGGAAACGTGAGTGTGCCAAGAACAAAAGAACAGTGTTTCCTACATATACGGACCACTTTTAGTTCAACTCTGCTTCTGAAACTGTTACAAAACACAAGTCATCTAACATCCAATGCTTTTCAGTTAAGAGAAAGAAACATGTGAGCTTCAATATCGATTTACATTCATTAGAGCTGAAAAGTGACTCCGTTTACCTGAAATGATGTCTTGCTTGTAGGAAGACACGGATCCTTGAATTTAACTCCATTTCTGAATGGAAACACACAGCACAGTTCTCATCCATGAAACTTACTCTGCATTAGAGCAAGGTTCACGCTCTTGCCTCTAAGAGTCTCTAATACAGCAGGAAACGTGACTGTGGTCAGAAACAAAGTAATTGTGTTTCCTACACATACGGACCATATCTAGGTCAACTCTTCTTCTGAAATTGATACAAACCACATTTCCTCTAACATGCAATGCTTTCCTGTTAATAGCGAGAAACGTGTGAGCTTCATGAACGATGTAGCTTCCTTTGAGCTGAAAAGTGACTGAGTTTTCCTGAAAAGATGTCTTGATGTAGGAAGACACAGAGCCTGGAATTTAACTCCATTTCTGAAGAGAAACACACAGCACAGTTCTCACAATGAAACACAGTCTGCGTATTGGAAGAAGCACGCTCTTGCTTTCTAGAGTCTCTAATAGAGCAGGAAACGTGAGTGTGCTCAGAACAATTAACGGTGTTTCCTACATATACGGACCATTGCTAGTTCCACTCTGCTTCTGAAACTGATACAAACCACAAGTCTTCTAACATCCAATGCTTTTCACTTAAGAGCGAGAAACGTGTGATCTTCGTAAATGATTTATATTCATTTGAGCTGAAGTGACTGAGTTTACCTGAAATGATGTCTTGCTTGTAGGAATACACAGAGCCTGGAATTTAACTCCATTTCTGAAGGGAAACACACAGCACAGTTCTCATCCATGAAACACACTCTGCTTTAGAGCAAGAAGCACGCTCTTGTTTTCTAAGTGTCTCTAATACAGCAGGAAAAGTGACTGTGGTCAGCACAAAATAACGTTGTTTCCTACACATATGGACCTAAACTAGGTCAACTCTTTTTGTGCAACTGATACAAAGCACAGTTCCATTAACATGCAATGCTTTCAAGTTAAGAGTGAGAAACTTGTGAGCTTCGTGAACGATGTAGCTTCCTTTGAGCTGAAAAGTGACTGAGTTTACTTGAAAAGATATCTTGCTTGTAGGAAGACACAGAGTCTGGGATTTAACTCCATTTCTGAAAGAAACACACAGCACAGTTCTCACAATGAAACACACTCTCTGTATAGGAAGAAGCACGCTCTTGCTTTCTAGAGTCTCTAATTGAGCAGGAAACTTGAGTGTGCTCATAACAAAAGAACGGTGTTTCCTACACATACGGACCACTGCTAGTTCAACTGTGCTTCTGAAGCTGAAACAAACCACTAGACATCTAACATCCAATGCTTTTAAGTTAAGAGCAAGAAAGGTGTGAGCTTCGTAAACGATTTATATTTATTTGAGCTGAAAAGTGACTGCGTTTTCCTGAAATTATTTCTTGCTTGTAGGAAGACACGGGGCCTGGAATTTAACTCCATTTCTGAAGGGATACACGCAGCACAGTTCTCATCCATGAAACACACTCTGCTTTAGAGCAAGAAGCACGCTCTTGCTTTCTAAGTGTCTCTAATACAGCAGGAAACGTGAATGTGGTCAGAACAAAATAACGGTGTTTCCTACACATACAGACCATATCTAGGTCAACCTTTCTTCCGCAACTGATACAAAGCACAGATCCATTAACATGCAATGCTTTCAAGTTAAGAGCGAGAAACGTTTGAGCTTCGTGAACGATGTAGCTTCCTTTGAGCTGAAAAGTGACTGAGTTTACTGGAAAAGATGTCTTGCATGTAGGAAGACACAGAGCCTGGGATTTACCTCCATTTCTGAAGGGAAACACACAGCACAGTTCTCATCCATGAAACACATTCTGCTTTAGAGCAAGAAGCATGTTCTTGCTTTCCAGAGTCTCTAATAGAGCAGGAAATGTGAGTGTGCTCAGAACAAAAGAACACTGTTTCCTACACGTACAGACCATTGGTAGTTCAACTCTGCTTCTGAAACTGATACAAACCACAAGTCATCTAACATCCAATGCTTTTCAGTTAAGAGCGAGAAACATGTGATCTTCGTAAACGATTTATATTCATTTGAGCTGAAGTGACTGAGTTTACCTGAAATGATGTCTTGCTTGTAGGAAGACACAGAGCCTGGAATTTAACTCCATTTCTGAAGGGAAACACACAGCACAGTTCTCATCCATGAAACACACTCTGCTTTAGAGCAAGAAGCATTCTCTTGCTTTCCAGGGTCTCTAATAGAGCCAGAAAATTGAGGGTAGTCAGAACACAATAACGGTGTTTCCTACATATACGGACCATTGCTAGTTCAACTCTGCTTCTGAAACTGATACAAACCACAGGTCCTCTAACATCCAATGCTTGACAGTTAAGAGCAAGAAACGTGTGAGCTATGTGAACAATGTAGCTTTGTTTGAGCTGAAAGGTGACTGAGTTTATATGAAACGAAGTCTTGCTTGTAGGAAGATACAGAGCCTGTGACTTAACTCCATTTCTGAAAGGAAACACACAGCACAGTTCTCACGATGAAACACACGCTGCGTATAGGAAGAAGCACGCTCTTTCTTTCTAGAGTCTCTAATAGAGCAGGAAACTTGAGAGTGCTCTTAACAAAAGAACGGTGTTTCCTACACATATGGACCACTGCCAGTTCAACTCTGCTTCTGAAACTGATACAAACCACAAGTCCTCTAACATCCTATGCTTTTCAGTTAAGAGCAAGAAACGTGTGAGCTTCGTAAACGATTTATATTCATTTGAGCTGAAATGTGACTGCGTTTACCTGAAATGATGTCTTGCTTGTAGGAAGACACAGAGCCTGGGATATAACTCTATTTCTGAAGGGAAACACGCAGCACAGTTCTCATCCATGAAACACACTCTGCTTTACAGCAAGAAGCACGCTCTTGCTTTCTAAGTGTCTCTAATACAGCAGGAAACGTGACTGTGGTCAGAACAAAATAACGGTGTTTCCTACACATATGGACCATATGTAGGTCAACCTTTCTTCTGCAACTGATACAAAGCACAGTTCCATTAACATGCAATGCTTTCAAGTTAAGAGCGAGAAACGTGTCAGCTTCGTGAACGATGTAGCTTCCTTTGAGCTGAAAAGTGACTGAGTTTACTTGAAAAAATGTCTTGCCTTTAGGAAGACACAGAGCCTGGGATTTAACTGCATTTCTGAAGGGAAACACACAGCACAGTTCTCATCCATGAAACACACTCTGCTTTAGAGCAAGAAGCACGCTCTTGCTTTCTAAAATTCTCTAATACAGCAGGAAACGTGACTGTGGTCAGAACAAAATAACGGTGTTTCCTACATATAGGCTCCATTGCTAGTTCAACTCTGCTTCTGAAACTGATACAAACCACATGTCATCTAACATCCAATGCTTTTCAGTTAAGAGCAAGAAACGTGTGAGCTACGTGAACGATGTAGCTTTGTTGGAGCTGAAAGGAGACTGAGTTTACGTGAAACGAATTCTTGCTTGTAGGAAGATACAGAGCCTGTGATTTAACTCCATTTCTGAAGGGAAACACACAGCATAGTACTCACGATGAAACACACTGTGCGTATAGGAAGAAGCACGCTCTTGCTTTCTAGAGTCTCTAATAGAGCTGGAAACGTGAGTGTGCCCAGAACAAAAGAACGGTGTTTCCTACACATACAGACCACTGTTAGTTCAACTCTGCTTCTGAAACTGATACAAATCACAAGTCATCTAACATCCAATGCTTTTCAGTTAAGAGCAAGAAATGTGTGAGCTTCATAAACGATTTACATTCATTAGAGCTGAAAAGTGACTCCTTTTACCTGAAATGATGTCTTGCTTGTAGGAAGACACGGGTCCTGGAATTTAACTCCATTTCTGCAGGGAAATTCGCAGCACAGTTCTCATCCATGAAACTTACTCTGCATTAGAGCAAGGTTCACGCTCTTGCCTCTAAGAGTCTCTAATACAGCAGGAAACGTGACTGTGGTCAGAAACAAAGTAATTGTGTTTCCTACACATACGGACCATATCTAGGTCAACTCTTCTTCTGAAATTGATACAAACCACATTTCCTCTAACATGCAATGCTTTCCTGTTAATAGCGAGAAACGTGTGAGCTTCATGAACGATGTAGCTTCCTTTGAGCTGAAAAGTGACTGAGTTTTCCTGAAAAGATGTCTTGATGTAGGAAGACACAGAGCCTGGAATTTAACTCCATTTCTGAAGAGAAACACACAGCACAGTTTTCATCCATGAAACACACTCTGCTTTAGAGCAAGAAGCATGCTCTTGATTTCCAGAGTCTCTAATAGAGCCAGAAACTTGAGGGTACTCAGAACAAAATAACAGTGTTTCCTACACATACGGACCATTGCTTGTTCAACTCTGCTTCTGAAACTGATACAAACCACAGGTCCTCTAACATCCAATCCTTGACAGTTAAGAGCAAGAAACGTGTGAGCTTCGTAAACAATTTATATTCATTTGAACTGAGAAGTGACTGTGTTTTCCTGAAATGATGTCTTGCTTGTAGGAAGACACGGGGCCTGGAATTTAACTCCATTTTTGAAGGGAAACACGCAGCATAGTACTCACGATGAAACACACTCTGCGTATAGGAAGAAGCACGCTCTTGCTTTCTAGAGTCTCTAATAGCACTGGAAACGTGAGTGTGCCCAGAACAAAAGAACAGTGTTTCCTACACATACGGACCACTTTTAGTTCAACTCTGCTTCTGAAACTGATACAAACCACAAGTCATCTAACATCCAATGCTTTTCAGTTAAGAGGAAGAAACATGTGAGCTTCAATATCGATTTACATTCATTAGAGCTGAAAAGTGACTGCGTTTACCTGAAATGATATCTTGCTTGTAGGAAGACACGGATCCTTGAATTTAACTCCATTTCTGAATGGAAACACACAGCACAGTTCTCATCCATGAAACACACTCGGTTTTAGAGCAAGAAGCACGCTCTTGCTTTCTAAGAGTCTCTAATACACCAGGAAACGTGACTCTGGTCAGAACAAAATAACGGTGTTTCCTACACATACCGACCATATCTAGGTCAACTCTTCTTCTGAAACTGATACAAAGCACAGTTCCATTAACATGCAATGCTTTCCAGTTAAGTGCGAGAAACGTGTGAGCTTCGTGAACGATGTAGCTTCCTTTGAGCTGAAAAGTGACTGAGTTTACTGGAAAAGATGTCTTGCAGGTAGGAAGACACAGAGCCTGGGATTTAACTACATTTCTGAAGGGTCCTCTAACATCCAATGCTTGACAGTTAAGAGCTTCATAAACTGCCACAGACCATCTAGAGGGAGACCATCATTGCGGGAGAACCAGGGAGAAGGTTCAAGGAGAAGTCAGGAATCGGCGAGGAGAATGACAGACAGACATATGTGTTGATGTATTGTTGTAATTTTATTTTTGTATAGGCAATGCTTATATATTTTTACAATCAAGGAACTTGGCAGGGGGTTATATCAGGCCATTATTTTTTATAATTATTCAGAGTCAGTAAGAAACAATAACAAGAGACATCCATATCTATTTTTGTGTATCATTTCCGCAGCGGGAGTTTATCGTGGCTATTGTCTGAGGGCATGATCTCAGAATTTTGTGAAATCTGTCTCGCGCCAGTGACCATATCTGTGGGGAGCCGAACTCTTGTCAGTCTGGGTTATATTTTATTATCATACGCCCATTTGTTTTTAAAGCTGTTTTTTTTTCATAACTTACCCATCTCTTTTCAATTTTATCATAACTTTTTGTATATGGGAGCGACTTTAGGTAACTTCCATCTTCGGGGGTCCATCTAGGGGCTGTCCATCAGCTCCCTCCTAAAAAGTATTGTGTATATCCCCCGGGAAGTGTGTGTTGGGGAATTTTTTTTAATTCTTTTTCTCTAGAAGGGTCTGGCATGTTATGTTTATTCCCTCGTAACATTTTTATTTTTTATTTTTATTTTTGGGCTTTCTGGCTGTTTTTGACAAGAGCTCACGCTGCTCTATTCTAAACAGGAATGACCCCAGAGATGTATTTGAGGAAGTCTTTTGAGCTTCTTTATATATTGGTTTGATAAACGGAGGTGCTCCGGGTACAGGTGACCTGGGTCAGTCATATTTGGTGCCGACCTGTACTTGTTGTGCTGTTAATTGGAGAAGACATAGATAAGACATACAGAGAAAGATCGTGATTAGTGTCAACAAGGACTGTCGTTAAGGCCATTTGGTTCTTCAGGGCTTCCTGGGATCCTCAGGCTCTATGACGATTGTTGATTGTGGGGGAACCGCCTGAGGCCATGCTTCGGGAAGCTCCAACCTCAACTTTTCAGCTGTTGGGCCCCAGCGCAGCGGCATATTTGTTTTAGCTACACAGGTGTCATAGCTGTGGGCGTAGCAGTTCCTCCTTTTTTGTTTTTAAAATGGAGCTCAAACATGTCCTGTTGTATTGTCTTTACAGAAGTATAGAGACATTTAATAAGACAAGGAAAAAGAAAAACAACAAGCATTACTAGTAAAATGAGCATTCCAATAAAAAGAAATATTGTAGCCAATCTATGGGGTTTATATCCTTAATTTATTTTTTTTATTTTTGTAGCTAGATCTTGTAATCCGCCTATTTGTAAATGAGCCTGACTCATAGCCGAAATATCTTTCTGTAAAGAGGCCAGATCATGGGTAATATCTGTATCATGCCAGATTCCCTGTAAATGAGCCTTAACCTTCTCCCAAGGCTGGGAAGCATTATAAGGCAACGGGGTAATATAGATGGATTTGAAGTTATCATGGCAGCGAGCAGACATTGTGGTTTTGAGGTTGGAAATGTCCTGTCCTAGGGCCAAAACCATTTTTTTTAAAACATTGATCTTAGACTCTAATTTTTTATCTATAGCTTTTTGTTCAAGTAAAGCCATCGTAATATTCTTATTAAGAGTATTGACATAATGAGCTGTATGAATTTCCTGAACTAATGTGGTTGTTGTAACAGCAAAGGTAGTAATAATCGAAATTAGAGCAGTAATACCTAGAATCAAAGCAGCAACAAACCGTTTTGGACGAATCAAATCTTTTAAAGTATTTAAAACTTGCAAGGCCGAATTGTCATACCAAGGTTCAGGGCCCAACTCTATAGGCAACATGACAAACGGAGGTCGCCGGACTATGAGAACTGTCCCTAGATCTTTTGGCTCCGTGGAAGTGATATAATTAGTCAATTTATAAGAATTACATATTATCTGAAAAGAATTACCATCCTGGGTAATATTAATAAAGGAAGATTGTGCTAAGAGCAGAGCATTAGGGTAAGACATGTAGGCTCTAAGGCCAAAGGCCTCTGATTGAGTATGGTTAGGTCTTTTTTTTAGCATCATGTTGGAAGCTGCAACAAGCCTAAACAAACCAGAATGTCTCCTAGTAATGTTGCCTTGTTTTGTAAACCATGTAGGTTTTATAAAGCCTGGAGAGAACCATCTCCTAAGAGGCTCTCTATGTCTTTTAAAAACATAATTATGAAATTTTTCCTTATGAGTATTTAGATAATTCTTATAAGTGTCCTCCTTATCATTAGAATTAGAGTAATCTCATATCCTGAGGGATCCTGACGACCCCTGTGGTTTATACCTTGCAGCTGCATTTGGAAAACCGCAAGTCAACCATGTTGGGAATATGGACAGTTAAGAATCCCAAAATTGATCTTTATCCCGGTATTTTTGAATACAGGGAGTGATAGGAATGAGATTGATTTGAGTAAAATTATCCTTATATAATTGATTCCCTAAAGTCTGTATCTGGAGCTCCCACATCCATCTCTTACCAGCGTTTGTCCTGTCTGGGTTGTCAGTCAGGAAGGTCCTGTAAGATGTCGGAAAGCAGCCGTAAGGCATCTTCCCCCGTAGCATCAGGCAGATTGGGAGCGAATCTGCTCTGCCCTCAAAATTTATTAGGGTGGAGGAGCTGTTTTGAGCGTCAGAATTTTGTGTTCCATCCAATCTGACTGAGTCATTGGTTAACATCCTGATAGGCTCCCGATCTAACCATCCTACAGGCTGAATAATCGGGGGATTAGGAACATACGCCCAGTAGGAAATTCCCTGAGTGACCGGCAGTGGGGTGGAAATTAAAGCAAGAAAGGCAAGGAAATAAAAAGAAGCTGTAAGGGGTTTCCCCTGTTTAATTAAAAGTTTTTTTGTGTTCTGAGTCAGAAGCCGAATCTGTGACCAAGTCATTTTTGGTTTTTTGCCATTGAGCTTCATCTTTTTTATGTCCGTCATCAGTTTTTTCTGTTGTTTTTTCCAGCAGCGCTTGCGCCTTCTCTTTTTCCTTTGTAGGTCGGATAAGGCGATCTGGGATCCAGATAGGGGAGTCGGCATCCTGTGGGAAGACATAAGCGTACCCTTGTCCCGCGGTTATAAGAACATCCGGTCCCTTCCATGTACCGGACAACAAGTCCTTCTAATATATTAGTGGCAAAGGAGTCTTATGGAATTCATGATCCCAATGAATCAGGGCTGCATTGAGTCCCTTGTCATTTGTATTCAAATTATTGAGCACAAACAGGGCATGGGATAAGACATGATGAGGAGTAAAATATCCATTAGAGGCTTGTAGCCTCTCTATTTGTAATTTTAAATTTTGATGAGTCTTTTTTATAATGGCCTGTCCTTGAGGATTGTAGGGTATCTCTGTAACATGGGCGATTCCCCATTGGCCATAAAATTGTTCAAAAGCTTTAGAAGTGTAAGCAGGCCCATTATCTGTTTTTATTTGTGAGGGAAGACCCATGATTTGAAAACATTGTATAAGGTGTTGAACCATATCTTTAACTGCTTCCCCAGTCCTAGCTGAGGCATAAGTGAAATGGGAGTATGTGTCTATTGTGACATGTACATAACCCATTCTTTTAAAAGAAGAGATGTGAGTCACATCCATTTGTCAAATGACATTAGGCTTTAAACCTCTAGGGTTTACACCCATCTTTTGTGGGTGATGTACTGGGGGGCAATGAGTGCATTCTTTTACTATATGTCTGGCCTGTTCCCTTGTTATAGAGAACATCTTTCTTAGAGTAGATGCATTTTGATGATGTATGGCATGACTTTGTTGAGCCTCATGTACAGAAAACATTTTCGAAGAATTTTGGGTCAATAAATCTGCCATAGCATTATCTTGAGCCAGTGGACCAGGCAATTTGCTATGTCCTCTAATATGTCTTATATAAAATTTTTAAGACCTTTTTTGGACTAAATTTTGTAATCTCTGTAAAAATGGTAAAATGGGGGACTTTCCTGACAAAAGGGCAGTTTCCAACGCTGGAAACAAGTTAGCTATATATTTAGAATCTGTAAAAAGGTTAAACTCTTGAGAGAACTTTTTAAAGGCCAAAATAGTTGTTCTAATTTTTGCTTGTTGTGCAGAAGTGTTTTCTTTTTCCTCTATCCATAGGCCATGTGTCTGGGTAAAAACCATAGCTCTTCCTGAGGAGGAACTGTCTGTAAAAATATTTACAGCATGATCTAAGGGGCTATGAGAGAACCAGACAGGAAATATCAATTCCTCATTTCTTGTAAATTTTATTATAGGGTGTCTAGGGTAATGAAACAATATCTGACCTGTAAAATTCTGTAATGTCAAAATTCAATCTTTATTGAATTGATATAAATGTTTTAATTGTGCTTTATTATATGTAATAATAAGCTTATGTGGTTCCTTCCCAAACAATTTTTTTGACCGATTGTGGCCTTTATATATTAATATGGAGCATAAATAAGGATAATCAGCCAACATCTTAGCCTGAGTATGTGGTAAATGTAACCATTCCATCATTCCATCTTGCCACAGGCAAGCAGTGGGTGTATAAGAAGTTGCAAAAAGTATCAAAGACCATGGCTCTGTATAATTTATTTGTTTAACCTTAGCTGTGGTTAAAGCCTGTTCTATCAATTGTAAGGCCTTAATAGCTTTTTTTGTTAACTCATGTTTGGATTTTGGATTAGAATCACCATGTAAAGTTGAATATAGAGGGCTCAACATACCAGTGGTAATTTTTAAATAAGGTCTAAGCCAGTTGATATCATATAATAATTTTTGAAAATCATTTAAAGTTTTTAATTTATCCCTTCTGATGGAGACCTTTTGAGAGGTAATATAATCTTACTTAATTATTTGTCCTAAATAATTTAGAGGCCTGTCTTTTTGTATCTTGTTAGGGGCTATCATTAATCCATACAGGGTTAGTGCCTCTATGGTCTCTTTTAATATGTGTTCCAATTGAGGTTTTTTTTTATGGGCCAGAAGTATGTCATCCATATAGTGAATGAGATATAAATTAGGATATTTTTGTCTTATTTTTTGTAAAGTTAAATCTACAAATTTTTGGCATAATGTAGGAGAATTTTTTATTCCCTGAGGCAATGTTATCCATTGATATCTTTTGAAAGGCTGTTTAAAATTTTCTGAGGGAACATTAAAGGCAAAATATTCATTGTCTGAGGGGTTAAGTTTGATGGTAAAAAAACAGTCTTGTAAGTCTATGACAATTATATGCCATCCTTGAGGCACAGCCACAGGAGAGGGCAGTCCAGGTTGCAATGGCCCCATATCCTTTATCATTGTATTGATGGCCCTAAGGTCCTGTAACAGTTTCCATTTTCCTGATTTTTTTTTGATAACAAAGACAGGGGTATTCCATGGGCTGTTAGATTCTATTATATGTCCTTTTTGTAATTGGTCCTGTACTAGTTGTTTTAGAGCCTGTATCTTTTCTGTTGTTAGGGGCCATTGACTCATTCATATAGGCTCCTGAGTAAGCCATTCTATTTTGTCTGCAACAGATGTTCTGCAGTGGATCCCATGAAAAATTTTGATAACTAATTTGATCTGATGTCATTAGTTTAATATCCATGGAATCAAGCATGTCTCTCCCCCATAAAGTGAATGGGAGAGACGGGAGCATATAAGGCTGTATCAAGCCTTCTTTATCTTTACTTTTTTATTTTAATAATGCAGTGCTCTGCATAACCCCTGAAGCAGAGCCAAGTCCCAATAAGGAGGATCCTGTTTTGTGAATGGGCCAATTACTAGGCCATTTTGAAGCAGCTATACAAGTCCTGTCTGTACCTGTGTCCATTAGACCCCGAAATTTTCATCCATTAATCAAGATACATTTAAAGGGTCTCTCTCCAAGATCTTGTATTATGAACATTCCTTCAGTGGACCCAAATTGTCCTTGTCCCCGGGCATCCTTTATGACAGGATTGGGTAATTTAACAAGAGGTAAGAGGACCAGCTGAGCCAACCTCTGTCCTTTGTGAATCTGTATGGTCTCTGCTGATGGCCTCATCATAACTTTAATAGTATTTTTTGTATCTGTATTAATTACATCTGGAAGAACTTCAAAGTTCTTTTGATAATTGGAACTTCGTCCAATGACTAGTCCCACAGTTTGTGGCAGCAGAGTGCCCCTTACATTGGTAGGAACTAAAGCTATTCCATCCCATCTGGACAGTATCATGTCCTTAGTGCTAGCAAGATCCAAGCCTGCATTTTCTGGAGTTGCTCTAGGCAAATCATGAACAGTGAATTCTGGAGCTTCAGGGTCTAGCCCTGAATGAGGTGCTTGTTGTCTCCTCTCCTCTCCCTTTGTTGTGGGGTTAGGAGAATATCCCTGATTTAGTTTTTTGTCTCTTTTTGTTCATCATCAGAGCCCCCTTTTCCTAGGGGCGTTCCATCCTTATGGAATTTTGATTTACATTCGTTTTTCCAATGTTTTTTTTTCTTGTAGCGAGGGCATAGGCCAGGAGCCCCCTTATTAGGTCTGGCTCTGCCTCTCTGTCTGTATTCTTTTTGCATATGTCCTTCCTTTCCATATTGAAAGCAAGTTGGAGATTGGGCAGTTTTCCTGCCATTCCCATATGTCTGTTTGATACAGGCGCTAAATTTCTGTCCTTTCATGGCTGTGGCGTAGGCCATTCCTTGCATTACAACCGGTGAGGCATCCTGACATGCTTTTATGTAGTCCTGGAGGGTTCCAGTTTTTCTTTTTGATCTAATCAGATCTTGACATAGAGCATTGGCATTTTCCCATGTTAACTGTTTTAATAGAATATTCGTCCCCTCTGAGGGGGGGAGCATTCTAGAGACAGCTTCCTCAAGCCTAGCTCTAAAATCCTGGTAGGATTCTTCAGTACCTTGTTTAATACTAGCCAATGTTCCTCCCTTGGTTCCCTGAGGGGGAATTTTTCGCCATGATTGTATGGCGTTAGTTGTTATATGTATCTCTTTTTCCATTTTCTTTCATTTATCTATAGTCAATGATCCCTCCTCAACGAACCAAGGGCTGGTCTTCTTTAAGAAGGCAATGAATTGTTCCATATCTGTAACTGATGTCCGAAACCCTGATTTAGTTAACATATGCTGTATCATAGTTATCAGCATTTTCTCATTCTTAGTCAATGTGTGTCCCATGGCTCCTTGATTATTTATATTTAACTGGTGATCCTTTACCGGCGGGACTGCAGCTCCCTGGTAAGAACCGTACCTGACTTCTGAAGAGGAAAAAAAAAGGGGGGAAATGATTACCTGTCCTTCAAGGCCCTGTTCGGGCGCCACCTGCCACAGACCATCCAGAGGGAGACCACCATTGCGGGAGAACCAGGGAGAAGGTTCAAGGAGAAGTCAGGAATCGGCGAGGAGAATGACAGACAGACATATGTGTTGATGTGTTGTTGTAATTTTATTTTTGTATAGGCAATGTTTATATATTTTTACAATCAGGGAACTTGGCAGGGGGTTATATCAGGCCATTATTTTTTACAATTACTCAGAGTCAGTAAGAAACAATAAGAAGAGACATCCATATCTATTTTTGTGTATCACTTCCGCAGCGGGAGTTCATCGTGGCTATTGTCTGAGGGCATGATCTCAGAATTTTGTGAAATCTGTCTCGCGCCAGTGACCATATCTGTGGGGAGCCGAACTCTTGTCAGTCTGGGTTATATTTTATTATCATATGCCCATTTGTTTTTAAAGCTGTTTTTTTTCCTCATAACTTACCCATCTGTTTCCAATTTCATCATAACTTCCTGTATATGGGAGCGACTCTAGGTAACTTCCACCTTCGGGGGTCCATCTAGGGGCTGTCCATCAGCTCCCTCCTAAAAAGTATTGTGTATACCCCCCGGGAAGTGTGTGTTGGGGAATTTTTTTCTAATTCTTTTTCTCTAGAAGGGTCTTGCATGTTATGTTTATTCCCTCGTAACATTTTTATTTTTTATTTTTATTTTTGGGCTTTCTGGCTGTTTTTGACAAGAGCTCACGCTGCTCTATTCTAAACAGGAATGACCCCAGAGATGTATTTGAGGAAGTCTTTTGAGCTTCTTTATACATTGGTTTGATAAATGGAGGTGCTCCGGGTACAGGTGACCTGGGTCAGTCATGTTTGGTGCCGACCTGTACTGGTTGTGCTGTTAATTGGAGAAGACATAGATAAGACATACAGAGAAAGATCGTGATTAGTGCCAACAAGGACTGTCGTTAAGGCCATTTGGTTCTCCAGGGCTTCCTGGGATCCTCAGGCTGTATGACGATTGTTGATTGTGGGGGAACCGCCTGAGGCCATGCTCCGGGAAGCTCCAACCTCAACCCTTCAGCTGCTGGGCCCCAGCGCAGCGGCATATTTGTTTCAGCTACACAGGTGTCACAGCTGTGGGCGTAGCAGTAAACGATTTATATTCATTTGAACTGAAAAGTGACTGCGTTTTCCTGAAATGATGTCTTGCTTGTAGGAAGACACGGGGCCTGGAATTTAACTCCATTTCTGAAGGGAAACACGCAGCATAGTACTCACGATGAAACACACTCTGCGTATAGGAAGAAGCACGCTCTTGCTTTCTAGAGTCTCTAATAGAGCTGGAAACGTGAGTGTGCCCAGACAAAAGAAGAGTGTTTCCTACGCATACGGACCATTGCTAGTTCAACTCTGCTTCTGAAACTGATTCAAACCACAGGTCCTCTAACATCCAATGCTTTACAGTTAAGAGCAAGAAACGTGTGAGCTACGTGAACGATGTAGCTTTGTTTGAGCTGAAACGTGACTGAGTTTACGTGAAATGAAGTGTTGCTTTTAGGAAGATACAGAGACTGTGATTTAACTCCCTTTCTGAAAGGAAACACACAGCACAGTTCTCACGATGAAACACACTCTGCGTATAGGAAGAAGCACGCTCTTGCTTTCTAGAATCTCTAATAGAGCAGGAAAATTGAGTATGCTCTTAACAAAAGAACGGTGTTTCCTACACATACGGACCACTGCTAGTTCAACTCTGCCTCTGAAACTGATGCAAACCACAAGTCATCTAACATCCAATGCTTTTCAGTTAAGAGCGAGAAACGTGTGATCTTCGTAAACGATTTATATTCATTTGAGCTGAAAAGTGATTGAGTTTACCTGAAATGATGTCTTGCTTGTAGGAAGACACAGAGCCTGTGATTTAACTCCATTTCTGAAGGGAAACACACAGCACAGTTCTCATCCATGAAACACACTCTGCTTTAGAGCAAGAAGCACGCTCTTGTTTTCTAGAGTCTCTAATAGACCAGGAAATGTGAGTGTGCTCAGAAAAAAGAACGTTGTTTCCTACACATATGGACCATTGCTAGTTCAACTCTGCTTCTGAAACTGATACAAACTACAAGTCATCTAACATCCAATGCTTTTCAGTTTAGACCGTGAAACCTGTGAGTTTCATAAACGATTTATATTCATTTGAGCTGAAAAGTGACTGCGTTTACCTGAAATGATGTCTTGCATGTAGGAAGACACGGACCGTTGAATTTAACTCCATTTCTGAAGGGAAACACACAGCACAGTTCTCATCCATGAAACACACTCTGCTTTAGAGCAAGAGGCACGCTCTTTCTTTCTAAGAGTCGCTAATACAGCAGGAAACGTGACTGTGGTCAGAACAATATAACGGTGTTTCCTACACATACGGACCATATCTAGGTCAACTCTTCTTCTGAAACAGATACAAACCACAGTTCCTCTAACGTGCAATGCTTTCCAGTTAAGATCGAGAATCGTGTGAGCTTTGTGAACAATGTACCTTCCTTTGAGCTAAAAAGTGACTGAGTTTACCTGAAAATATGTCTTGCTTGTAGGAAGACACAGAGCCTGGGATTTAACTCCATTTCTGAAGGGAAACACACAGCACATTTCTCATCCATGAAACACACTCTGCGTATAGGAAGAAACACGCTCTTGCTTTCTAGAGTCTCTAATAGAGCAGGAAAAGAGAGTGTGCTCAGAACAAAAGAAAGGTGTTTCCTACATATACGGACCATTGCTAGTTCAACTCTGCTTCTGAACCTTATACAAAACACTAGTCATCTAACATCCAATGCTTTTCAGTTAAGAGCAAGAATCATGTGAGCTTCGTAAACGATTTATATTTATTTGAGCTGAAAAGTGACTGTGTTTACCTGAAATGATGTCTTGCCGGTAGGAAGACACAGAGCCTGGGATTTAACTCCATTTCTGAAGGGAAACACACAGCACAGTTCTCATCCATGATAAACACTCTGCTTTAGAGCAAGTAGCATGCTCTTGCTTTCTAGACTCTCTAAAAGAGCAAGAAACTTGAGGGTACTCAGAAAAAAAGAACGGTGTTTCCTACACATACGGACCATTGCTACTTCAACTCTGCTTCTAAACTTATACAAACCACAGGTCCTCTAACATCCAATGCTTTACAGTTAAGAGCAAGAAACGTGTGAGCTATGTGAACGATGTCGCTTTGTTTGAGCTGAAAGGTGACTGGGTTTACGTGAAATGAAGTCTTGCTTGTAGGAAGATACAGAGCCTGTGATTTAACTCCATTTCTGAAAGGAAACACACAGCACAGTTCTCACGATGAAACACACGCTGCGTATAGGAAGAAGCATGCTCTTGCTTTCTAGGGTCTCTAATAGAGCAGGAAATGTGACTGTGGTCAGAACAAATTAAGGGATTTTCCTACACATACGGACCACTGCTAGTTCAACTCTGCTTCTGAAACTGATACAAAACCACAAGTCATCTAACATCCAATGCTTTTTAGTTAAGAGCAAGAAACGTGTGAGCTTCGAAAACGATTTATACTCATTTGAGCTGAAAAGTGACTGCGTTTACCTGAAATGATATCTTGCTTGTAGGAAGACACAGAGCCTGGAATTTAACTCCATTTCTATAGGGAAACACACAGCACAGTACTTATACATGAAACACACTCTGCTTTAGAGCAAGAAGCATGCTCTTGCTTTCCAGAGTCCTAATAGAGCCAGAATCTTGAGGGTACTCAGAACAAAAGAACGGTGTTTCCTACACATACGAACCATTGCTCGATAAACTCTGCTTCTGAAACTGATACAAACCACACGTCCTATAACATCCAAAGCTTTACAGTTAAGAGCAAGAAACCTGTGAGCTACGTGTACGATGTAGCTTTGTTTGAGTGCAAGGTGACTGAGTTTACATGAAATGAAGTATTGCTTGTAGGAAGATACAGAGCCTATGATTAACTCCATTTCTGAAGGGAAACACACAGCACAGTTCTCACGATGAAACACACTCTGCTTTAGTGCAAGAAGCACGCTCTTGCTTTCCAGAGTCTCTAATAGAGCCAGAAACTTGAGGGTACTCAGCACAAAAAAACGGTGTTTCCTACACATACGGACCATTGCTATTTCAACTCTGCTTCTGAAACTGATAAAAAACCTCAGGTCCTCTAACATCCAATGCTTTTCAGTTAAGAGCAAGTAACGTGTGAGCTTCGTAAAAGATTTATATTCATTTGAGCTGAAAAGTGACTGCGTTTACCTGAAATGATGTCTTGCTTGTAGGAAGACACAGAGCCTGGAATTTAACTCCAATTCTGTAGGGAAACACACAGCACAGTACTTATCCATGAAACACACTCTGGTTTAGAGCAAGAAGCATGCTCTTGCTTTCCAGAGTCTCTAATAGAGCCAGAAACTTGAGGGTACTCAGAACAAAAGAACGGTGTTTCCGACACATACGTACCGTTGCTAGATCAAGTCTGCTTCAGAAACTGATACAAACCATAGGTCCTCTAACATCAAATGCTTTACAGTTAAGAGCAAGAAACGTGTGAACTATGTGAACGATGTAGCTTTTTTTTGAGTGCAAGATGAATGAGTTTACGTGAAATGAAGTCTTGATTGTAGGAAGATTCAGAGCCTGTGATATAACTGCATTTCTAAGGGAAACACACAGCACAGTTCTCATCCATAAAACACACTCTGCATATAGGAAGAAGCACGCTCTTGCTTTCTAGAGTCTCTAATAGAGCAAGAAACGTGAATGTGCTCAGAACAAAAGAACGGTGTTTCCTACATATACGGACCACTGCTAGTTCAACTATGCTTTTAAACTGATACAAACCACAAGTCATCTAACATCCATTGCTTTTCAGTTAAGAGCAAGAAACGTGTGAGCTTCGTAAACGATTTATATTCATTTGAGCTGAAAAGTGACTGCGTTTACCTGAAATGATGTCTTGACTGTAGGAAGACACAGAGCCAGGAATTTAACTCCATTTCTGAAGGGAAACACACAGCACAGTACTCCTCCATGAAACACACTCTGCTTTAGAGCAAGAAGCATGCTCTTGCTTTCCAGAGTCTCTAATAGAACCAGAAACTTGAGGGTATTCAGAACTAAAGAACAGTGTTTCCTACAAATACAGACCATTGCTAGTTCAACTCTGCTTCTGAAACTGATACAAACCACAGGTCCTCTAACATCCAATGCTTTACAATTAAGAGCAAGAAACGTGTGAACTATGTGAACGATGTAGCTTAGTTTGAGTGCAAGGTGCCTGAGTTTACGTGAAATGAAGTCTTGCTTGTAGGAAGATACAGAGCCTGTGATTTAACTCCCTTTCTGAAGGGAAACACACAGCACAGTTCTCACGAGGAAACACACTCTGCATATAGGAAGAAGCACGCTCTTGCTTCCTAGAGTCTCTAATAGAGCAGGAAACGTGAGTGAGGTCAGAAAAAAAGAACGGTGTTTCCTACACATACGGACCATAGCTAGTTCAACTCTGCTTCTGAAACTGATACAAACCACAAATCATCTAACGTCCAATGCTTTTCAGTTAACAGCGAGAAACGTGTGATCTTTGTAAACGATTTATATTCATTTGAGCTGAAATTTGAATGAGTTTACCTGAAATGATGTCTTGCTTGTAGGAAGACACAGAGCCTGGAATTTAACTCCATTTCTGAAGTGAAACACACAGCACAGTACTCATCCATGAAACACACTCTGCTTTAGAGCAAGAAGCATGCTCTTGCTTTCCAGAGTCTCTAATAGAGCCAGAAACTTGAGGGTTCTCAGAACAAAAGAACGGTGTTTCCTACACATATGGACCATTGCTAGTTCAACTCTGCTTCTGAAACTGATACAAACCACACGTCCTCTAACATCCAATGCTTTACAGTTAAGAGCAAGAAACGTGTGAGCTACGTGAACGATGTAGCTTTGTGTGAGCTGAAAGGTGACTGAGTTTACATGAAACGAAGTCTTGCTTGTAGGAGGATACAGATCCTGTGATTTAACTACATTTCTGAAAGGAAACACACAGCACAGTTCTCACAATGAAACACACGCTGAGTATAGGAAGAATCACGCTCTTGCTTTCTAGAGTCTCTAATAGAGCAGGAAACTTGAGTGTGCTCATAACAAAAAAACGGTGTTTCCTTCAAATACGGACCATATCTAGGTCAACCTTTCTTCTGCAACTGATACAAAGCACAGTTCCATTACCATGCAATGCTTTCAAGTTAAGAGCGATGAAACGTGTGAGCTTCGTAAACGGTTTATATTAATTTGAAATGAAAAGTGACTGCATATACCTGAAATGATGTCTTGCTTGTAGGAAGACACAGAGCCTGGGATTTAACTCCATTTCTGAAGGGTAACACACAGCACAGTTCTCATCCATGAAACACACTCTGCTTTAGAGCAAGAAGCACGCTCTTGCTTTCCAAGAGTCTCTAATACAGCAGGAAACGTGACTGTGGTCAGAAAAAAATAACGGTGTTTCCTACTTGTACAGTCCATATCTAGGTCAACTCTTCTTCTGAATCTGGTACATACCACAGTTCCTCTAACATGCAATGCTTTCCAGTTAAGAGCGAGAAACGTGTGAGCTACGTGAACGATGTAGCTTTTTTTGAGCTGAAAGGTGACTGTGTTTACGTGAAACGAAGTCTTGCTTTTAGGAAGATACAGAGCCTGTGATTTAACTCCAGTTCTGAAGGGAAACACACAGCACAGTTCTCACGATGAAACACACTCTGCGTATAGGAAGAAGCACGCTCTTGCTTTCTAGAGTCTCTAATAGAGCCAGAAACATGAGGGTTCTCAGAACAAAATAACGGTGTTTCCTACGCATATGGACCATTGCTAGTTCAACTCTTCTTCTGAAACTGATACAAACCATAAGTCATCGAACATCCAATGCTTCTCAGTTAAGAGCAAGAAACGTGTGAGCTTCAATATCGATTTACATTCATTAGAGATGAAAAGTGACTGTGTTTACCTTAAATGATGTCTTGCTTGTAGGAAGACACGGATCCATGAATTTAACTCCATTTCTGAATGGAAACACACAGCACAGTACTCATCCATGAAACACACTCGACTTTAGAGCAAGAAGCACGCACTTGCTTTCCAGAGTCTCTAATACAGCAGGAAACGTGACTGTGGTCAGAACAAAATAACGGTGTTTCCTACACATACGGACCATATCTAGGTCAACTCTTCTTCTGAAACTGATACAAAGCACAGTTCCATTAACATGCAATGCTTTCCAGTTAAGAGCGAGAAACGTGTGAGCTTCGTGAACGATTTAGCTTCCTTTGAGCTGATAAGTGACTGAGTTTACTGGAAAAGATGTCTTGCATGTAGGAAGACACAGAGCCTGGGGTTTAACTCCATTACTGAAGGGAAATACACAGCACAGTTCTCATCCATGAAACACACTCTGCTTTAGAGCAAGAAGCATGTTCTTGCTTTCCAGAGTCTCTAATAGAGCCAGAAACTTGAGGGTACTCTGAACAAAAGAACAGTGTTTCCTACACATAAGGACCATTGCTAGTTCAACTCTGCTTCTGAAACTGATACAAACCACAGGTACTCTAACATCCAATGCTTTAGAATTAAGAGCAAGAAACGTGTGAGCTACGTGAACAATGTAGCTTTGTTTGAGCTGAAAGGTGACTGAGTTTACGTGAAACGAAGTCTTGCTTGTAGGAAGATACAGAGCCTGTGATTTAACTCCATTTCTGAAGGGAAACACACAGCACAGTTCTCAAAATGAAACACAGTCTGCGTATAGGAAGAAGCACGCTCTTGCTTCTAGAGTCTCTAATAGAGCAGGAAACGTGAGTGTGCTCAGAACAAATGAACGGTGTTTCCTGCATATACGGACCATTGGTAGTTCAACTCTGCTTCTGAAACTGATACAAAGCACAGTTCCATTAACATGCAATGCTTTCAATTTAAGAGTGAGAAACATGTGAGCTTCGTGAACGATGTAGCTTCTTTGAACTGAAAGGTGACTGAGTTTACGTGAAATGAAGTCTTGCTTGTAGGAAGATACAGAGCCTGTGGTTTAACTCCATTTCTGAAAGGAAACACACAGCACAGTTCTCACGATGAAACACACTCTCTGTATAGGAAGAAGCACGCTCTTGCTTTCTAGAGTCTCTAATTGAGCAGGAAACTTGAGTGTGCTCATAACAAACGAACGGTGTTTCCTACACATACGGACCCCTGCTAGTTCAACTCTGCTTCTGAAACTGATACAAACCACAAGACATCTAAGATCCAATGCTTTTCAGTTAAGAGCAAGAAAGGTGTGAGCTTCGTAAACGATTTATATTTATTTGAGCTGAAAAGTAACTGCGTTTTCCTGAAATGATTTCTTGCTTGTAGGAAGACTCGGGGCCTGGAATTTAACTCCATTTCTGAAGGGAAACACGCAGCACATTTCTCATCCATGAAACACACTCTGCTTTAGAGCACAAAGCATGCTCATGCATTCTAGAGTCTCTAATAGACCAGAAACATGAGGATGCTCTGAACAAAATAACGGTGTTTCCTACATATACGGACCATTGCTAGTTCAACTCTGATTCTGAAACTGATACAAACCACAAGTCATCTAACATCCAATGCTTTTCAGTTAAGAGGAAGAAACGTGTGAGCTTCGTGAATGTTGTAGCTTTGTTTGAGCTGAAAGGTGACTGAGTTTACGTGAAACGAAGTCTTGCTTGTAGGAAGATTCAGAGCCTGTGATATAACTGCATTTCTAAGGGAAACACACAGCACAGTTCTCATCCATAAAACACACTCTGCATATAGGAAGAAGCACGCTCTTGCTTTCTAGAGTCTCTAATAGAGCAAGAAACGTGAATGTGCTCAGAACAAAAGAACGGTGTTTCCTACATATACGGACCACTGCTAGTTCAACTATGCTTTTAAACTGATACAAACCACAAGTCATCTAACATCCATTGCTTTTCAGTTAAGAGCAAGAAACGTGTGAGCTTCGTAAACGATTTATATTCATTTGAGCTGAAAAGTGACTGCGTTTACCTGAAATGATGTCTTGACTGTAGGAAGACACAGAGCCAGGAATTTAACTCCATTTCTGAAGGGAAACACACAGCACAGTACTCCTCCATGAAACACACTCTGCTTTAGAGCAAGAAGCATGCTCTTGCTTTCCAGAGTCTCTAATAGAACCAGAAACTTGAGGGTATTCAGAACTAAAGAACAGTGTTTCCTACAAATACAGACCATTGCTAGTTCAACTCTGCTTCTGAAACTGATACAAACCACAGGTCCTCTAACATCCAATGCTTTACAATTAAGAGCAAGAAACGTGTGAACTATGTGAACGATGTAGCTTAGTTTGAGTGCAAGGTGCCTGAGTTTACGTGAAATGAAGTCTTGCTTGTAGGAAGATACAGAGCCTGTGATTTAACTCCCTTTCTGAAGGGAAACACACAGCACAGTTCTCACGAGGAAACACACTCTGCATATAGGAAGAAGCACGCTCTTGCTTCCTAGAGTCTCTAATAGAGCAGGAAACGTGAGTGAGGTCAGAAAAAAAGAACGGTGTTTCCTACACATACGGACCATAGCTAGTTCAACTCTGCTTCTGAAACTGATACAAACCACAAATCATCTAACGTCCAATGCTTTTCAGTTAACAGCGAGAAACGTGTGATCTTTGTAAACGATTTATATTCATTTGAGCTGAAATTTGAATGAGTTTACCTGAAATGATGTCTTGCTTGTAGGAAGACACAGAGCCTGGAATTTAACTCCATTTCTGAAGTGAAACACACAGCACAGTACTCATCCATGAAACACACTCTGCTTTAGAGCAAGAAGCATGCTCTTGCTTTCCAGAGTCTCTAATAGAGCCAGAAACTTGAGGGTTCTCAGAACAAAAGAACGGTGTTTCCTACACATATGGACCATTGCTAGTTCAACTCTGCTTCTGAAACTGATACAAACCACACGTCCTCTAACATCCAATGCTTTACAGTTAAGAGCAAGAAACGTGTGAGCTACGTGAACGATGTAGCTTTGTGTGAGCTGAAAGGTGACTGAGTTTACATGAAACGAAGTCTTGCTTGTAGGAGGATACAGATCCTGTGATTTAACTACATTTCTGAAAGGAAACACACAGCACAGTTCTCACAATGAAACACACGCTGAGTATAGGAAGAATCACGCTCTTGCTTTCTAGAGTCTCTAATAGAGCAGGAAACTTGAGTGTGCTCATAACAAAAAAACGGTGTTTCCTTCAAATACGGACCATATCTAGGTCAACCTTTCTTCTGCAACTGATACAAAGCACAGTTCCATTACCATGCAATGCTTTCAAGTTAAGAGCGATGAAACGTGTGAGCTTCGTAAACGGTTTATATTAATTTGAAATGAAAAGTGACTGCATATACCTGAAATGATGTCTTGCTTGTAGGAAGACACAGAGCCTGGGATTTAACTCCATTTCTGAAGGGTAACACACAGCACAGTTCTCATCCATGAAACACACTCTGCTTTAGAGCAAGAAGCACGCTCTTGCTTTCCAAGAGTCTCTAATACAGCAGGAAACGTGACTGTGGTCAGAAAAAAATAACGGTGTTTCCTACTTGTACAGTCCATATCTAGGTCAACTCTTCTTCTGAATCTGGTACATACCACAGTTCCTCTAACATGCAATGCTTTCCAGTTAAGAGCGAGAAACGTGTGAGCTACGTGAACGATGTAGCTTTTTTTGAGCTGAAAGGTGACTGTGTTTACGTGAAACGAAGTCTTGCTTTTAGGAAGATACAGAGCCTGTGATTTAACTCCAGTTCTGAAGGGAAACACACAGCACAGTTCTCACGATGAAACACACTCTGCGTATA
Source organism: Onychomys leucogaster (assembly GCA_949786385.1). Classification (NCBI taxonomy): domain Eukaryota; kingdom Metazoa; phylum Chordata; class Mammalia; order Rodentia; family Cricetidae; genus Onychomys; species Onychomys leucogaster. Next base: position 880,020 of record CATKUP010000037.1, on the reverse strand, counting down.
GGAAGAAGCACGCTCTTGCTTTCTAGAGTCTCTAATAGAGCCAGAAACATGAGGGTTCTCAGAACAAAATAACGGTGTTTCCTACGCATATGGACCATTGCTAGTTCAACTCTTCTTCTGAAACTGATACAAACCATAAGTCATCGAACATCCAATGCTTCTCAGTTAAGAGCAAGAAACGTGTGAGCTTCAATATCGATTTACATTCATTAGAGATGAAAAGTGACTGTGTTTACCTTAAATGATGTCTTGCTTGTAGGAAGACACGGATCCATGAATTTAACTCCATTTCTGAATGGAAACACACAGCACAGTACTCATCCATGAAACACACTCGACTTTAGAGCAAGAAGCACGCACTTGCTTTCCAGAGTCTCTAATACAGCAGGAAACGTGACTGTGGTCAGAACAAAATAACGGTGTTTCCTACACATACGGACCATATCTAGGTCAACTCTTCTTCTGAAACTGATACAAAGCACAGTTCCATTAACATGCAATGCTTTCCAGTTAAGAGCGAGAAACGTGTGAGCTTCGTGAACGATTTAGCTTCCTTTGAGCTGATAAGTGACTGAGTTTACTGGAAAAGATGTCTTGCATGTAGGAAGACACAGAGCCTGGGGTTTAACTCCATTACTGAAGGGAAATACACAGCACAGTTCTCATCCATGAAACACACTCTGCTTTAGAGCAAGAAGCATGTTCTTGCTTTCCAGAGTCTCTAATAGAGCCAGAAACTTGAGGGTACTCTGAACAAAAGAACAGTGTTTCCTACACATAAGGACCATTGCTAGTTCAACTCTGCTTCTGAAACTGATACAAACCACAGGTACTCTAACATCCAATGCTTTAGAATTAAGAGCAAGAAACGTGTGAGCTACGTGAACAATGTAGCTTTGTTTGAGCTGAAAGGTGACTGAGTTTACGTGAAACGAAGTCTTGCTTGTAGGAAGATACAGAGCCTGTGATTTAACTCCATTTCTGAAGGGAAACACACAGCACAGTTCTCAAAATGAAACACAGTCTGCGTATAGGAAGAAGCACGCTCTTGCTTCTAGAGTCTCTAATAGAGCAGGAAACGTGAGTGTGCTCAGAACAAATGAACGGTGTTTCCTGCATATACGGACCATTGGTAGTTCAACTCTGCTTCTGAAACTGATACAAAGCACAGTTCCATTAACATGCAATGCTTTCAATTTAAGAGTGAGAAACATGTGAGCTTCGTGAACGATGTAGCTTCTTTGAACTGAAAGGTGACTGAGTTTACGTGAAATGAAGTCTTGCTTGTAGGAAGATACAGAGCCTGTGGTTTAACTCCATTTCTGAAAGGAAACACACAGCACAGTTCTCACGATGAAACACACTCTCTGTATAGGAAGAAGCACGCTCTTGCTTTCTAGAGTCTCTAATTGAGCAGGAAACTTGAGTGTGCTCATAACAAACGAACGGTGTTTCCTACACATACGGACCCCTGCTAGTTCAACTCTGCTTCTGAAACTGATACAAACCACAAGACATCTAAGATCCAATGCTTTTCAGTTAAGAGCAAGAAAGGTGTGAGCTTCGTAAACGATTTATATTTATTTGAGCTGAAAAGTAACTGCGTTTTCCTGAAATGATTTCTTGCTTGTAGGAAGACTCGGGGCCTGGAATTTAACTCCATTTCTGAAGGGAAACACGCAGCACATTTCTCATCCATGAAACACACTCTGCTTTAGAGCACAAAGCATGCTCATGCATTCTAGAGTCTCTAATAGACCAGAAACATGAGGATGCTCTGAACAAAATAACGGTGTTTCCTACATATACGGACCATTGCTAGTTCAACTCTGATTCTGAAACTGATACAAACCACAAGTCATCTAACATCCAATGCTTTTCAGTTAAGAGGAAGAAACGTGTGAGCTTCGTGAATGTTGTAGCTTTGTTTGAGCTGAAAGGTGACTGAGTTTACGTGAAACGAAGTCTTGCTTGTAGGAAGATTCAGAGCCTGTGATATAACTGCATTTCTAAGGGAAACACACAGCACAGTTCTCATCCATAAAACACACTCTGCATATAGGAAGAAGCACGCTCTTGCTTTCTAGAGTCTCTAATAGAGCAAGAAACGTGAATGTGCTCAGAACAAAAGAACGGTGTTTCCTACATATACGGACCACTGCTAGTTCAACTATGCTTTTAAACTGATACAAACCACAAGTCATCTAACATCCATTGCTTTTCAGTTAAGAGCAAGAAACGTGTGAGCTTCGTAAACGATTTATATTCATTTGAGCTGAAAAGTGACTGCGTTTACCTGAAATGATGTCTTGACTGTAGGAAGACACAGAGCCAGGAATTTAACTCCATTTCTGAAGGGAAACACACAGCACATTACTCCTCCATGAAACACACTCTGCTTTAGAGCAAGAAGCATGCTCTTGCTTTCCAGAGTCTCTAATAGAACCAGAAACTTGAGGGTATTCAGAACTAAAGAACAGTGTTTCCTACAAATACAGACCATTGCTAGTTCAACTCTGCTTCTGAAACTGATACAAACCACAGGTCCTCTAACATCCAATGCTTTACAATTAAGAGCAAGAAACGTGTGAACTATGTGAACGATGTAGCTTAGTTTGAGTGCAAGGTGCCTGAGTTTACGTGAAATGAAGTCTTGCTTGTAGGAAGATACAGAGCCTGTGATTTAACTCCCTTTCTGAAGGGAAACACACAGCACAGTTCTCACGAGGAAACACACTCTGCATATAGGAAGAAGCACGCTCTTGCTTCCTAGAGTCTCTAATAGAGCAGGAAACGTGAGTGAGGTCAGAAAAAAAGAACGGTGTTTCCTACACATACGGACCATAGCTAGTTCAACTCTGCTTCTGAAACTGATACAAACCACAAATCATCTAACGTCCAATGCTTTTCAGTTAACAGCGAGAAACGTGTGATCTTTGTAAACGATTTATATTCATTTGAGCTGAAATTTGAATGAGTTTACCTGAAATGATGTCTTGCTTGTAGGAAGACACAGAGCCTGGAATTTAACTCCATTTCTGAAGTGAAACACACAGCACAGTACTCATCCATGAAACACACTCTGCTTTAGAGCAAGAAGCATGCTCTTGCTTTCCAGAGTCTCTAATAGAGCCAGAAACTTGAGGGTTCTCAGAACAAAAGAACGGTGTTTCCTACACATATGGACCATTGCTAGTTCAACTCTGCTTCTGAAACTGATACAAACCACACGTCCTCTAACATCCAATGCTTTACAGTTAAGAGCAAGAAACGTGTGAGCTACGTGAACGATGTAGCTTTGTGTGAGCTGAAAGGTGACTGAGTTTACATGAAACGAAGTCTTGCTTGTAGGAGGATACAGATCCTGTGATTTAACTACATTTCTGAAAGGAAACACACAGCACAGTTCTCACAATGAAACACACGCTGAGTATAGGAAGAATCACGCTCTTGCTTTCTAGAGTCTCTAATAGAGCAGGAAACTTGAGTGTGCTCATAACAAAAAAACGGTGTTTCCTTCAAATACGGACCATATCTAGGTCAACCTTTCTTCTGCAACTGATACAAAGCACAGTTCCATTACCATGCAATGCTTTCAAGTTAAGAGCGATGAAACGTGTGAGCTTCGTAAACGGTTTATATTAATTTGAAATGAAAAGTGACTGCATATACCTGAAATGATGTCTTGCTTGTAGGAAGACACAGAGCCTGGGATTTAACTCCATTTCTGAAGGGTAACACACAGCACAGTTCTCATCCATGAAACACACTCTGCTTTAGAGCAAGAAGCACGCTCTTGCTTTCCAAGAGTCTCTAATACAGCAGGAAACGTGACTGTGGTCAGAAAAAAATAACGGTGTTTCCTACTTGTACAGTCCATATCTAGGTCAACTCTTCTTCTGAATCTGGTACATACCACAGTTCCTCTAACATGCAATGCTTTCCAGTTAAGAGCGAGAAACGTGTGAGCTACGTGAACGATGTAGCTTTTTTTGAGCTGAAAGGTGACTGTGTTTACGTGAAACGAAGTCTTGCTTTTAGGAAGATACAGAGCCTGTGATTTAACTCCAGTTCTGAAGGGAAACACACAGCACAGTTCTCACGATGAAACACACTCTGCGTATAGGAAGAAGCACGCTCTTGCTTTCTAGAGTCTCTAATAGAGCCAGAAACATGAGGGTTCTCAGAACAAAATAACGGTGTTTCCTACGCATATGGACCATTGCTAGTTCAACTCTTCTTCTGAAACTGATACAAACCATAAGTCATCGAACATCCAATGCTTCTCAGTTAAGAGCAAGAAACGTGTGAGCTTCAATATCGATTTACATTCATTAGAGATGAAAAGTGACTGTGTTTACCTTAAATGATGTCTTGCTTGTAGGAAGACACGGATCCATGAATTTAACTCCATTTCTGAATGGAAACACACAGCACAGTACTCATCCATGAAACACACTCGACTTTAGAGCAAGAAGCACGCACTTGCTTTCCAGAGTCTCTAATACAGCAGGAAACGTGACTGTGGTCAGAACAAAATAACGGTGTTTCCTACACATACGGACCATATCTAGGTCAACTCTTCTTCTGAAACTGATACAAAGCACAGTTCCATTAACATGCAATGCTTTCCAGTTAAGAGCGAGAAACGTGTGAGCTTCGTGAACGATTTAGCTTCCTTTGAGCTGATAAGTGACTGAGTTTACTGGAAAAGATGTCTTGCATGTAGGAAGACACAGAGCCTGGGGTTTAACTCCATTACTGAAGGGAAATACACAGCACAGTTCTCATCCATGAAACACACTCTGCTTTAGAGCAAGAAGCATGTTCTTGCTTTCCAGAGTCTCTAATAGAGCCAGAAACTTGAGGGTACTCTGAACAAAAGAACAGTGTTTCCTACACATAAGGACCATTGCTAGTTCAACTCTGCTTCTGAAACTGATACAAACCACAGGTACTCTAACATCCAATGCTTTAGAATTAAGAGCAAGAAACGTGTGAGCTACGTGAACAATGTAGCTTTGTTTGAGCTGAAAGGTGACTGAGTTTACGTGAAACGAAGTCTTGCTTGTAGGAAGATACAGAGCCTGTGATTTAACTCCATTTCTGAAGGGAAACACACAGCACAGTTCTCAAAATGAAACACAGTCTGCGTATAGGAAGAAGCACGCTCTTGCTTCTAGAGTCTCTAATAGAGCAGGAAACGTGAGTGTGCTCAGAACAAATGAACGGTGTTTCCTGCATATACGGACCATTGGTAGTTCAACTCTGCTTCTGAAACTGATACAAAGCACAGTTCCATTAACATGCAATGCTTTCAATTTAAGAGTGAGAAACATGTGAGCTTCGTGAACGATGTAGCTTCTTTGAACTGAAAGGTGACTGAGTTTACGTGAAATGAAGTCTTGCTTGTAGGAAGATACAGAGCCTGTGGTTTAACTCCATTTCTGAAAGGAAACACACAGCACAGTTCTCACGATGAAACACACTCTCTGTATAGGAAGAAGCACGCTCTTGCTTTCTAGAGTCTCTAATTGAGCAGGAAACTTGAGTGTGCTCATAACAAACGAACGGTGTTTCCTACACATACGGACCCCTGCTAGTTCAACTCTGCTTCTGAAACTGATACAAACCACAAGACATCTAAGATCCAATGCTTTTCAGTTAAGAGCAAGAAAGGTGTGAGCTTCGTAAACGATTTATATTTATTTGAGCTGAAAAGTAACTGCGTTTTCCTGAAATGATTTCTTGCTTGTAGGAAGACTCGGGGCCTGGAATTTAACTCCATTTCTGAAGGGAAACACGCAGCACATTTCTCATCCATGAAACACACTCTGCTTTAGAGCACAAAGCATGCTCATGCATTCTAGAGTCTCTAATAGACCAGAAACATGAGGATGCTCTGAACAAAATAACGGTGTTTCCTACATATACGGACCATTGCTAGTTCAACTCTGATTCTGAAACTGATACAAACCACAAGTCATCTAACATCCAATGCTTTTCAGTTAAGAGGAAGAAACGTGTGAGCTTCGTGAATGTTGTAGCTTTGTTTGAGCTGAAAGGTGACTGAGTTTACGTGAAACGAAGTCTTGCTTGTAGGAAGATTCAGAGCCTGTGATATAACTGCATTTCTAAGGGAAACACACAGCACAGTTCTCATCCATAAAACACACTCTGCATATAGGAAGAAGCACGCTCTTGCTTTCTAGAGTCTCTAATAGAGCAAGAAACGTGAATGTGCTCAGAACAAAAGAACGGTGTTTCCTACATATACGGACCACTGCTAGTTCAACTATGCTTTTAAACTGATACAAACCACAAGTCATCTAACATCCATTGCTTTTCAGTTAAGAGCAAGAAACGTGTGAGCTTCGTAAACGATTTATATTCATTTGAGCTGAAAAGTGACTGCGTTTACCTGAAATGATGTCTTGACTGTAGGAAGACACAGAGCCAGGAATTTAACTCCATTTCTGAAGGGAAACACACAGCACAGTACTCCTCCATGAAACACACTCTGCTTTAGAGCAAGAAGCATGCTCTTGCTTTCCAGAGTCTCTAATAGAACCAGAAACTTGAGGGTATTCAGAACTAAAGAACAGTGTTTCCTACAAATACAGACCATTGCTAGTTCAACTCTGCTTCTGAAACTGATACAAACCACAGGTCCTCTAACATCCAATGCTTTACAATTAAGAGCAAGAAACGTGTGAACTATGTGAACGATGTAGCTTAGTTTGAGTGCAAGGTGCCTGAGTTTACGTGAAATGAAGTCTTGCTTGTAGGAAGATACAGAGCCTGTGATTTAACTCCCTTTCTGAAGGGAAACACACAGCACAGTTCTCACGAGGAAACACACTCTGCATATAGGAAGAAGCACGCTCTTGCTTCCTAGAGTCTCTAATAGAGCAGGAAACGTGAGTGAGGTCAGAAAAAAAGAACGGTGTTTCCTACACATACGGACCATAGCTAGTTCAACTCTGCTTCTGAAACTGATACAAACCACAAATCATCTAACGTCCAATGCTTTTCAGTTAACAGCGAGAAACGTGTGATCTTTGTAAACGATTTATATTCATTTGAGCTGAAATTTGAATGAGTTTACCTGAAATGATGTCTTGCTTGTAGGAAGACACAGAGCCTGGAATTTAACTCCATTTCTGAAGTGAAACACACAGCACAGTACTCATCCATGAAACACACTCTGCTTTAGAGCAAGAAGCATGCTCTTGCTTTCCAGAGTCTCTAATAGAGCCAGAAACTTGAGGGTTCTCAGAACAAAAGAACGGTGTTTCCTACACATATGGACCATTGCTAGTTCAACTCTGCTTCTGAAACTGATACAAACCACACGTCCTCTAACATCCAATGCTTTACAGTTAAGAGCAAGAAACGTGTGAGCTACGTGAACGATGTAGCTTTGTGTGAGCTGAAAGGTGACTGAGTTTACATGAAACGAAGTCTTGCTTGTAGGAGGATACAGATCCTGTGATTTAACTACATTTCTGAAAGGAAACACACAGCACAGTTCTCACAATGAAACACACGCTGAGTATAGGAAGAATCACGCTCTTGCTTTCTAGAGTCTCTAATAGAGCAGGAAACTTGAGTGTGCTCATAACAAAAAAACGGTGTTTCCTTCAAATACGGACCATATCTAGGTCAACCTTTCTTCTGCAACTGATACAAAGCACAGTTCCATTACCATGCAATGCTTTCAAGTTAAGAGCGATGAAACGTGTGAGCTTCGTAAACGGTTTATATTAATTTGAAATGAAAAGTGACTGCATATACCTGAAATGATGTCTTGCTTGTAGGAAGACACAGAGCCTGGGATTTAACTCCATTTCTGAAGGGTAACACACAGCACAGTTCTCATCCATGAAACACACTCTGCTTTAGAGCAAGAAGCACGCTCTTGCTTTCCAAGAGTCTCTAATACAGCAGGAAACGTGACTGTGGTCAGAAAAAAATAACGGTGTTTCCTACTTGTACAGTCCATATCTAGGTCAACTCTTCTTCTGAATCTGGTACATACCACAGTTCCTCTAACATGCAATGCTTTCCAGTTAAGAGCGAGAAACGTGTGAGCTACGTGAACGATGTAGCTTTTTTTGAGCTGAAAGGTGACTGTGTTTACGTGAAACGAAGTCTTGCTTTTAGGAAGATACAGAGCCTGTGATTTAACTCCAGTTCTGAAGGGAAACACACAGCACAGTTCTCACGATGAAACACACTCTGCGTATAGGAAGAAGCACGCTCTTGCTTTCTAGAGTCTCTAATAGAGCCAGAAACATGAGGGTTCTCAGAACAAAATAACGGTGTTTCCTACGCATATGGACCATTGCTAGTTCAACTCTTCTTCTGAAACTGATACAAACCATAAGTCATCGAACATCCAATGCTTCTCAGTTAAGAGCAAGAAACGTGTGAGCTTCAATATCGATTTACATTCATTAGAGATGAAAAGTGACTGTGTTTACCTTAAATGATGTCTTGCTTGTAGGAAGACACGGATCCATGAATTTAACTCCATTTCTGAATGGAAACACACAGCACAGTACTCATCCATGAAACACACTCGACTTTAGAGCAAGAAGCACGCACTTGCTTTCCAGAGTCTCTAATACAGCAGGAAACGTGACTGTGGTCAGAACAAAATAACGGTGTTTCCTACACATACGGACCATATCTAGGTCAACTCTTCTTCTGAAACTGATACAAAGCACAGTTCCATTAACATGCAATGCTTTCCAGTTAAGAGCGAGAAACGTGTGAGCTTCGTGAACGATTTAGCTTCCTTTGAGCTGATAAGTGACTGAGTTTACTGGAAAAGATGTCTTGCATGTAGGAAGACACAGAGCCTGGGGTTTAACTCCATTACTGAAGGGAAATACACAGCACAGTTCTCATCCATGAAACACACTCTGCTTTAGAGCAAGAAGCATGTTCTTGCTTTCCAGAGTCTCTAATAGAGCCAGAAACTTGAGGGTACTCTGAACAAAAGAACAGTGTTTCCTACACATAAGGACCATTGCTAGTTCAACTCTGCTTCTGAAACTGATACAAACCACAGGTACTCTAACATCCAATGCTTTAGAATTAAGAGCAAGAAACGTGTGAGCTACGTGAACAATGTAGCTTTGTTTGAGCTGAAAGGTGACTGAGTTTACGTGAAACGAAGTCTTGCTTGTAGGAAGATACAGAGCCTGTGATTTAACTCCATTTCTGAAGGGAAACACACAGCACAGTTCTCAAAATGAAACACAGTCTGCGTATAGGAAGAAGCACGCTCTTGCTTCTAGAGTCTCTAATAGAGCAGGAAACGTGAGTGTGCTCAGAACAAATGAACGGTGTTTCCTGCATATACGGACCATTGGTAGTTCAACTCTGCTTCTGAAACTGATACAAAGCACAGTTCCATTAACATGCAATGCTTTCAATTTAAGAGTGAGAAACATGTGAGCTTCGTGAACGATGTAGCTTCTTTGAACTGAAAGGTGACTGAGTTTACGTGAAATGAAGTCTTGCTTGTAGGAAGATACAGAGCCTGTGGTTTAACTCCATTTCTGAAAGGAAACACACAGCACAGTTCTCACGATGAAACACACTCTCTGTATAGGAAGAAGCACGCTCTTGCTTTCTAGAGTCTCTAATTGAGCAGGAAACTTGAGTGTGCTCATAACAAACGAACGGTGTTTCCTACACATACGGACCCCTGCTAGTTCAACTCTGCTTCTGAAACTGATACAAACCACAAGACATCTAAGATCCAATGCTTTTCAGTTAAGAGCAAGAAAGGTGTGAGCTTCGTAAACGATTTATATTTATTTGAGCTGAAAAGTAACTGCGTTTTCCTGAAATGATTTCTTGCTTGTAGGAAGACTCGGGGCCTGGAATTTAACTCCATTTCTGAAGGGAAACACGCAGCACATTTCTCATCCATGAAACACACTCTGCTTTAGAGCACAAAGCATGCTCATGCATTCTAGAGTCTCTAATAGACCAGAAACATGAGGATGCTCTGAACAAAATAACGGTGTTTCCTACATATACGGACCATTGCTAGTTCAACTCTGATTCTGAAACTGATACAAACCACAAGTCATCTAACATCCAATGCTTTTCAGTTAAGAGGAAGAAACGTGTGAGCTTCGTGAATGTTGTAGCTTTGTTTGAGCTGAAAGGTGACTGAGTTTACGTGAAACGAAGTCTTGCTTGTAGGAAGATACAGAGCCTGTGATTTTACTCCATTTCTGAAGGGAAACACACAGCATAGTACTCACGATGAAACACACTCTGCATATAGGAAGAAGCACGCTCTTGCTTTCTAGAGTCTCTAATAGCACTGGAAACGTGAGTGTGCCCAGAACAAAAGAACAGTGTTTCCTACACATACGGACCACTTTTAGTTCAACTCTGCTTCTGAAACTGATACAAACCACAAGTCATCTAACATCCAATGCTTTTCAGTTAAGAGCAAGAAATGTGTGAGCTTCATAAACGATTTACATTCATTAGAGCTGAAAAGTGACTGCGTTTACCTGAAATGATGTCTTGCTTGTAGGAAGAAACAGAGTCTGGGGTTTAATTCCATTACTGAAGGGAAACACACAGCGAGTTCTCATCCATGAAACACAGCCTGCTTTAGAGCAAGAAGCACGCTCTTGCCTCTAAGAGTCTCTAATACAGCAGGAATCGTGACTGTGGTCAGAACAAAATAACGGTGTTTCCTACACATACGGATCATATCTAGGTCAACTCTTCTTCTGAAACTGATACAAAGCACAGTTCCTTTAACATGCAATGCTTTCCAGGTAAGAGCGAGAAACGTGTGAGCTTTGTGAACGATGTAGCTTCCTTTGAACTGAAAAGTGACTGAGTTTACTGGAAAAGATGTCTTGCATGTAGGACACAGAGCCTGGGGTTTAACTCGATTACTGAAGGGAAACACACAGCACAGTTCTCATCCATGAAACACACTCTGCTTTAGAGGAAGAAGCATGTTCTTGCTTTGCAGAGTCTCTAATAGAGCCAAAAACTTGAGGGTACTCTGAACAAAAGAACAGTATATCCTACACATAAGGACCATTGCTAGTTCAACTCTGCTTCTGAAACTGGTACAAACCACAGGTACTCTAACATGCAATGCTTTACAGTTAAGAGCGAGAAACGTGTGAGCTACGTGAACGATGTAGCTTTTTTTGAGCTGAAAGGTGACTGTGTTTACATGAAACGATGTCTTGCTTGTAGGAAGATACAGAGCCTGTGATTAAACTCCATTTCTGAAGGGAAACACACAGCACAGTTCTCACGATGAAACACACTCTGCGTATTGGAAGAAGCACGCTCTTGCTTTCTAGAGTCTCTAATAGAGCCAGAAACATGAGGGTTCTCAGAACAAAAGAACGGTGTTTCTTACACATAGGGACCACTGCTAGCTCAACTCTCCTTCTGAAACTGATACAAACCACAAGTCACCTAACATCCAATGCTTTTCAGTTAAGAGCGATAAAGGTGTGATCTTCGTAAATGATTTATATTCCTTTGATCTGAAGTGACTGAGTTTACCTGAAATGATGTCTTGCTTGGAGGAAGACACAGAGCCTGGAATTTAACTCAATTTCTGAAGGGAAACACGCAGCACAGTTCTCATCCATGAAACACACTCTGCTTTAGAGCAAGAAGCACGCTCTTGCTTTCTAAGTGTCTCTAATACAGCAGAAAACGTGACTCTGGTCAGAACAAAATAACGGTGTTTCCTACACATACAGACCATATCTAGGTCAACCTTTCTTCTGCAACTGATACAAAGCACAGATCCATTAACATGCAATGCTTTCAAGTTAAGAGCGAGAAACGTGTGAGCTTCGCAAACGATTTATATTCATTTGAGCTGAAAGTGACTGCATTTACCTGAAATGATGTCTTGCTTGTAGGAAGACACGGGGCCTGGAATTTAACTCCATTTCTGAAGGGAAACACACAGCACAGTTCTCATCCATGAAACACACTCTGCTTTAGAGAAAGAAGCACGCTCTTGTCTTCTAAGTGTCTCTAATACAGCAGGAAACGTGACTGTGGTCAGAACAAAATAACGGGGTTTCCTACACATACGGTCCATATCTAGGTCAACTCTTCTTCTGAAACTGATACAAAGCACAGTTCCATTAACATGCAATGCTTTCAAGTTAAGAGCAAGAAATGTGTGAACTATGTGAACGAAATAGCTTTGTTTGAGTGCCAGGTGACTGAGTTTACGTGAAATGAAGTCTTGATTGTAGGAAGATACAGAGCATGTGATTTAACTGCCTTTCTGAAGGGAAACACACAGCACAGTTCTCACAAGGAAACACACTCTGCGTATAGGAAGAAGCACGCTCTTGCTTTCTAGAGTCTCTAATAGAACAGGAAACGTGAGTGAGCTGAGAACAAAAGAATGGTGTTTCCTACACATACGGACCATAGCTAGTTCAACTCTGCTTCTGAAACTGATACAAACCACCAGTCATGTAACGTCCAATACTTTTCAGTTAAGAGCGAGAAACGTGTGATCTTCGTAAACGATTTATATTTATTTGATCGGACATTGACTGAGTTTACCTGAAATGATCTTGCTTGTAGGAAGACAAAGAGCCTGGAATTTAACTCCATTTCTGAAGGGAAACACACAGCACAGTACTCATCCATGAAACACACTCTGCTTTCGAGCAAGAAGCATGCTCTTGCTTTCCAGAGTCTCTAATAGAGCCAGAAACTTGAGGGTACTCAGAACAAAAGAACGGTGTTCCAACACATAAGGACCATTGCTAGTTCAACTCTGCTTCTGAAACTGATACAAAGCACAGTTCCATTAACATGCATTGCTTTACAGTTAAGAGCGAGAAACGTGTGACCTTCGTGAACGATATAGCTTCCTTTGAGATGAAAAGTGACTGAGTTTAACTGAAATGATATCTTGCTTGTAGGAAGACACAGAGCCTGGGATTTAACTCCATTTCTGAAGGGAAACATACAACACACTTCTCATCCATGAAACACACTCTGCATTAGAGCAAGAAGCATGCTCTTGCTTTCCAGAGTCTCTAATAGAGCCAGAAACTTGAGGGTACTCAGAACAAAAGAACGGTGTTTCCTACATATACGGACCATATCTAGGTCAGCTCTTCTTCTGAAACTGATACAAACCACAGTTCCTCTAACATGCAATGCTTTCCACTTAAGAGCGTGAAACGTGTGAGCTTCGTGAACGATGTAGCTTCCTTTGAGCTGAAAAGTGACTGGGTTTACCTGAAATGATGTCTTGCTTTAGGAAGACACAGAGCCTGGGATTTAACTCCATTTCTGAAGGTAAACACACAGCACAGTTCTCATGAATGGAACATACTCTGCTTTAGAACACGAAGCATGCTCTTGCTTTCTAGAGTCTCTAATAGAGCCAGAAATTGAGGGTACTCTGAACAAAAGAATGGTGTTTCCTACACCTACGGACCATTGCTAGTTCAAGTCTGCTTCTGAAACTGATACAAACCACAGTTCCTGTAACATGCAATGCTTTCCAGTTAAGAGCAAGAATCGTATGAGCTACGTGAACGATGTAGCTTTGTTTGAGCTGAAAGGTATTGAGTTTACGTGAAACGAAGTCTTGCTTGTAGGAAGATACAGAGCCTGTGATTTAACTCCATTTCTGAAGGGAAACACACAGCACAGTTCTCACAATGAAACACACTCTGCATATAGGAAGAAGAACACTCTTGCTTTCTAGAGTCTCTAAGAAAGCAGGAAACGTGAGTGTGCTCAGACCAAAGTAACGGAGTTTCCTACACATACAGACCATATCTCGTCCAACTCTACTTCTGAAACTGATACAAACCACAGTTCCTCTAATATCCAATGCTTTTCAGTTAGAGCAAGAAACAGTGAGCTACGTAGAAGGAATAGCTTTGTTAGAGCTGAAACATGAGTGAGTTTACCTGAAACGAAGTCTTTGTTGTAGGAAGACACAGAGCCTTGGATTTAACTCCATTTCTGAAGGGAAACACACACCACAGTTGTCCTCCGCGAAACACACTCTGCTTTAGAGCAAGAAGCATGCTCTTGCTTTCTAGAGTCTCCAATAGAGCCAGAAACTTGAAAGTGTGCTCAGAACAAAAGAACGGTGTTTCCTACATATACGGACCATTGCTAGTTCAACTCTGCTTCTAAAACTGACACAAACCACCAGTCACCTAACATCCAATGCTTTTCAGTGAAGAGCGAGAAACGTGTGAGCTTCGTAAACGATTTATATTCATTTGAGCTGAAAAGTGACTGTGTTTATCTGAAAAGATTTCTTGCTTGTAGGAAGACACAGAGCGTGGAATTTAACTCCTTTTCTGAAGGGAAACACACAGCACAGTTCTCATCCATGAAGCACACTCTGCTTTAGAGCAAGAAGCACGCTCTTGCTTTCTAAGATTCTCTAATACAGCAGGAAACGTGACTGTGGTCAGAACAAAATAACGGTGTTTCCTACACATACGGACCATAGCTAGGTCAACTCTTCATCTGAAACTGATGCAATGCACAAATCCATTAACATGCAATGCTTTCCACTTAAGAGCGAGACACGTGTGAGTTTCGTGAATGATGTAGCTTCCTTTGAGCTGAAAAGTGACTGCGTTTACCTGAAATGATGTCTTGCTTGTAGGAAAACACGGGGACTGGAATTTAACTACATTTCGGAAGGGAAACTCGCAGCACAGTTCTCATCCATGAAACACACTCGGCTTTAGAGCAAGAAGCACGCTCTTGCTTTCTAAGAATCTCTAATACAGCAGGAAACGTGACTGTGGTCAGAACAAAATAACGGTGTTTCCTACACATACGGACCATATCTATGTAAACTCTTCTTCTGAATCTGATACAAAGTACAGTTCCATTAACATGCAATGCTTTCAAGTTAAGAGTGAGAAACGTGTGAGCTTCGAGAACGATGTAGCTTCCTTTGAGTGGAAAAGTGACTGAGTTTACTGGAAAAGATGTCTTACATGTAGGAAGACAGAGCCTGGGGTTTAACTCCATTACTGAAGGGAAACACACAGCACAGTTCTCATCCATGAAACACACTCTGCTTAAGAGCAAGAAGCACGCTCTTGCTTTCTAAGAGTCTCTAATACATCAGGAAACGTGACTGTGGTCAGAACAAATTAACGGTGTATCATACACGTACAGACCATATCTAGGTCAACTCTTCTTCTGAAACTGATACAAAGCACAGTTCCATTAACATGCAATGGTTTCCAGTTAAGAGCGAGAAACGTGTGAGCTTCGTGAATGATGTAGCTTCCTTTGAGCTGAAAAGTGCCTGAGTTTACTTGAAAAAATGTCTTGCTTGTAGGAAGACACTGAGCCTGGGATTTAACTGCATTTCTGAAGGGAAACACACAGCAGAGTTCTCATCCATAAAACACACTCTGCTTTAGAGCACGAAGCATGCTCTTGCTTTCCAGAGTCTCTAATAGAGCCAGAAACTTGAGGATACTCAGAACAAAATAACGGTGTTTCCTACACATACGAACCATTGCTAGTTCAACTCTGCTTCTGAAACTGATACAAACCACAGGTCCTCTAACATCCAATGCTTTTCAGTTAAGAGCAAGAAACGTGTGAGCTTCGTAAAGATTTATATTCATTTGAGTTGAAATGTGACAGCGTTTACCTGAAATGATGTCTTGCTTGTAGGAAGACACGGATCGTTGAATTTAACTCCATTTCTGAATGGAAACACACAGCACAGTTCTCATCCATGAAACACACTCTGCTTTAGAGCAAGAAGCACTCTCCTGCTTTCTAAGAGTCTCTAATACAGCAGGAAACGTGACTGTGGTCAGAACAAAATAACGGTGTTTCCTACACATACGGACCATATATAGATCAACTCTTCTCCTGAAACTGATACAAACCACAGATCCTCTAACATGCAATGCTTTCCAGTTAAGAGCGAGAAACGTGTGAGCTTTGTGAACGATGTAGCTTCCTTTGAGCTGAAAAGTGACTGAGTTTACCTGAAAAGATGTCTTGCTTGTAGGAAGACACAGAGCCTGGGATTTAACTCCTTTTCTGAAGTGAAACACACATCAGAGTTCTCACGATGAAACACACTCTGTGTATAGGAAGAATCACGCTCTTGCTTTCTAGAGTCTCTAATAGAGCTGGAAAGCTGAGTGTGCTCAGAACAAAAGAACAGTGTTTCCTACACATACGGACCATTGCTAGTTTTACTCTTCTTCTGAAACTGATACAAATCACAAGTCCTCTAACATACAATGTTAACATTTAAGAGCAAGAAACGTGTGAGCTACGTGAACGATGTTGCTTTGTTTGAGTTCAAGGGGAATGAGTTTACGTGAAATGAAGTCTTGCTTGTAGGAAGATACCGAACCTGTGATTTAACTCCATTTCTGAAGGGAAACACACAGCACAGTTCTCACGATGAAACACTCTCTGCGTATAGGAAGAAGCAAGCTCTTGCTTTCTAGAGTCTCTAATAGAGCAGGAAATGTGAGTGTGCTCAGAACAAAAGAACGGTATTTCCTACACATACTGACCATTGCTAGTTCAACTCTGCTTCTGAAACTGATACAAACCACAAGTCATCTAACATCCAATGCTTTTCAGTTTAGAGCGAGAAACGTGTGAGCTTCATAAATAATTTATATTCATTTGAGCTGAAAAGTGACTGCGTTTACCTGAAATGATGTCTTTCATGTAGGAAGACACAGAGCCTGGAATTTAACTACATTTCTGAAGGGAACAACACAGCACAGTTCTCATCCATGAAACCCACTCTGCTTTAGAGCAAGAGGCACGCTATTTCTTTCTAAGAGTCTCTAATACAGCAGGAAACGTGACTGTGGTCAGAACAAAATAACGGTGTTCCCTACACATACGGACCATATCTAGGTCAACTCTTCTTCTGAAACTGATATAAACCACAGTTCCTCTAACGTGCAATGCTTTCCACTTAAGAGCGAAAAAGTGTGAGCTTTGTGTACAATGTACCTTCATTTGAGCTAAAAAGTGACTGAGTTTACCTGAAAATTTGTCTTGCTTGTAGGAAGACACAGAGCCTGGGATTTAATTCCATTTCTGAAGGGAAACACACAGCACAGTTCTCATCCATGAAACACATTCTGCTTTAGAGCAAGATGCATGCTCTTGCTTTCTAGAGTCTCTAAAAGAGCCAGAAACTTGAGGGTACCCAGAAAAAAAGAATGGTGTTTCCTACACATACGGACCATTGCTAGTTCAACTCTGCTTCTGAAACTGATATAAACCACAGGTCGTCTAACATCCAATGCTTTACAGTTAAGAGCAAGAAAAGTGTGAACTATGTGTACGATGTAGCTTTGTTTGAGCGGAAAGGTGACTGAGTTTACGTGAAACGAATTCTTGTTTGTAGGAAGATACAGAGCCTGTGATTTAACTCCATTTCTGAAGGGAAACACACAGCACTGTTCTCATGATTAAACACACTCTGTGTATAGGAAGAAGCACGCTCTTGCTTTCTAGAGTCTCTAATAGAGCAGGAAACGCGAGTGTGCTCAGAACAAAAGAACGGTGTATCCTACACATATGGACCATTGCTAGTTCAACTCTGCTTCTGAAACTGATACAAACCACAAGTCATCTAACATCAATGCTTTTCAGTTAAGAGCGAGAAACGTGTGATCTTCGTAAACAATTTATATTCATTTGAGCTGAATAGTGACTGCGTTTTCCTGAAATGATGTCTTGCATGTAGGAAGAAACAGAGCCTGGAATTTAACTCCATTTCTGAAGGGAAACACACAGCACAGTTCTCATCCATGAAACACACTCTCCTTTACAGCAATAAGCACGATCTTGCTTTCTAAGAGTCTCTAATACAGCAGGAAACGTGACTGTGGTCAGAACAAAATAACGGTGTTTCCTACACATATGGACCATATATAGGTCAAGTCTTCTTCTGAAACTGATACAAACCACCAACATTCTAACATGCAATGCTTTCCAGTTAAGAGCGAGAAACGTGTGAGCTTTGTGAATGATGTTGCTTCCTTTGAGCTGAAAAGTGACTGAGTTTACCTGAAAAGTGTCTTGCTTGTAGGAAGAAACAGAGCCTGGAATTTAACTCCATTAATGAAGGGAAACACACAGCACATTTCTCATCCATGAAACACACTCTGCTTTAGAGCACGAAGCTTGCTCTTGTTTCTAGAGTCTCTAATAGAGCCAGAAACATGAGGGTACTCAGAACAAAAGAATAGTGTTTCCTACACATACAGACCATTGGCAGTTCAACTATGCTTCTGAAACTGTTACAAACCACAAGTCATCTAACATCATATGCTTTTCAGTTAAGAGCAAAAAACGTGTGAGCTTCGTAAACGATTTATATTCATTTGAGCTGAAAAGTGACTGTGTTTACCTGAAACGATGTCTTGCTTGTAGGAAGGCACAGAGCCTGGAATTTAACTCCATTTGTGAAGGGAAACACACAGCACAGTTCTCATCCATGAAACACACTCTGCTTTAGAGCAAGAAGCACACTCTTGCTTTCTAAGAGTCTCTAAAACAGCAGGAAACGTGACTGTTGTCAGAACAAAATAACGGTGTTTCCTACACATACGGACCATAGCTAGGTCAACTCTTCTTCTGAAACTGATACAAACAACAGTTCCATTAACATGCAATACTTTCAAGTTAAGAGCAAGAAACGTGTAGGCTTCGTGTAGGATATGGCTTCCTATGAGCTGATAAGTGACTGAGTTTACCTGAAAAGATGTCTTGCTTGTAGGAAGACACAGATCCTAGGATTTAACTCCATTTCTGAACGGAAACACACAGCACAGTTCTCATCCATGAAACACACTCTGCTTTAGAGCAAGAAGCACGCTCTTGCTTTCTAGAGTCTATAATAGTGCCTGAAACTTCAAAGTGTGCTCAGAATAAAAGAACTCGGTTTCCTATACATACGGACCATATATAGTTCAACTCTGTTCCTGAAACTGATACAAACCACAAGTCATCTAACATCCAATGCGTTTCAGTTAAGAGCGAGAAACGTGTTATCTTCGTAAACGATTTATATTCATTTGAGCTGAGTAGTGACTGCATTTACCTGAAATGATGTCTTGCATGTAGGAAGAAACAGAGTCTGGAATTTAACTCCATTTCTGAAGGGAAACACACAGCACAGTTCTCATCCATGAAACAAACACTTCTTTAGAGCAAGAAGCATGCTCTTGCTTTCTAAGGGTCTCTAATACAGCAGGAAAAGTGACTGTGATCAGAACAAAATAACGGTGTTTCCTACACATATGGACCATATCTATGTCAACTCTTCTTCTGAAACTGATACAAACCACAGTTCCTCTAAATACAATGCTTTACAGTTAAGAGCGAGAAACATGTGAGCTTCGTGAACGTTGTAGCTTCCTTTGAACTGAAAAGTGACTGAGTTTACCTGAAAACATGTCTTGCTTATAGGAAGACACAGAGCCTGGGATTTAACTCCATTTCTGAAGGGAAACACACAGCACAGTTCTCATCCATGAACCACACTCTGCTTTAGAGCACGAAGCATGCTCATGCTTTCTAGAGTCTCTAATAGAGCCAGAAATTGAGGGTGCTCAGAACAAAAGAACTGTGTTTCCTACACATACAGACCATTGCTAGTTCAACTCTGCTTCTGAAACTGATACAAACCACAAGTCATCTAACATCCAATGCGTTTCAGTTAAGAGCGAGAAACGTGTGATCTTCGTAAACGATTTATATTCATTTGATCTGAAAAATGACAGCGTTTACCTGAAATGATGTCTTGCTTGTAGGAAGACATTGATCCTGGAATTTAACTCCATTTCTGAAGGGAAACACACAGCACAGTTCTCATCCATGAAACACACTCTGCTTTAGTGCAAGAGGCACTCTCTTGCTTTCTAAGTGTCTCTAATAGAGCAGGAAACGTGACTGTGGTCAGAACAAAATAACGGTGTTTCCTACACATACGGACCATATCTAGGTCAACTCTTCTTCTGAAACTGATACAAACCACAGTTCGTCTAACATGCAATGCTTTCCAGTTAAGAGCAAGAAACGTGTGAGCTTTGTGAACGATGTAGCTTCCTTTGAGCTGAAAAGTGACTGAGGTTAACTGAAAAGATGTCTTGCTTGTAGGAAGACACAGAGCCTAGGATTTACTCAATTTCTGAAGGGAAACACACAGCACAGTTCTCATCCATGAAACACACTATGCTTTAGAGCAAGAAGCATGGTCTTGCTTTCCAGAGTCTCTAATAGAGCCAGAAACTTGAGGGTACTCAGAACAAAATAACGGAGTTTCCTACACATACGGACCATTGCTAGTGCAACTCTGCTTCTGAAAGTGATACAAACCACAGGTCCTCTAACATCCAATGCTTTACAGTTAAGAGCAAGAAACATGTGAGCTACGTGAACGATGTAGCTTTGTTTGAGCGGAAAGGTGACTGAGTTTACGTGAAACGAATTCTTGTTTGTAGGAAGATACAGAGCCTGTGATTTAACTCCATTTCTGAAGGGAAACACACAGCACTGTTCTCATGATTAAACACACTCTGTGTATAGGAAGAAGCACGCCCTTGCTTTCTAGAGTCTCTAATAGAGCAGGAAACGCCAGTGTGCTCAGAACAAAAGAACGGTGTTTCCTACACATACGGACCATTGCTAGTTCAACCCTGCTTCTGAAACTGATACAAACCACAAGTCATCTAACATGCAATGCTTTTCAGTTAAGAGCAAGAAACGTGTGAGCTTCGTAAACGATATATATTCATTTGAGCTGAAAAGTGACTGCGTTTACCTGAAATGATGTCTTGCTTGTAGTAAGACACGGGGCCTGGAATTTAACTCCATTTCTGAAGGGAAACCTGCAGCACAGTTCTCATCCACGAAACACCCTCTGCTTTAGAGCAAGAAGTACGCTCTTGCTTTCTAAGTGTATCTAATACAGCAGGAAACATGACTGTGTTCAGAACAAAATAAGGGTGTTTCCTACACATACAGACCATATATAGGTCAACCTTTGTTCTGCAACTGATACTAAGCACAGTTCCATTAACATGCAATGCTTTCAACTTAAGAGCGAGAAACGTGTGAGCTTCGTAAACGATATATATTCATTTGAGCTGAAAAGTGACTGCGTTTACCTGAAATGATGTCTTGCTTGTAGGAAGACACGGGACCTGGAATTTAACTCCATTTCTGAAGGGAAATACGCAGAACAGTTCTCATCCACGAAACACACTCTGCTTTAGAGCAAGAAGCACGCTCTTGCTTTTTAAGTGTCTCTAATACAGCAGGAAACGTGACTGTGGTCAGAACAAAATCACGGTGTTTCCTACACATACAGACCATATCTAGGTGAACCTTTCTTCTGCAACTTATACAAAGCACTGTTCCATTAACATGCAATGCTTTCAAGAGCGAGAAACGTGTGAGCTTCGTGAACGATGTAGCTTCCTTTGAGCTGAAAAGTGACTGAGTTTACCTGAAAAGATGTCTTGCTTGTAGGAAGACACGGGGCCTGGAATGTAACTCCATTTCTGAAGGCAAACAAGCAGCACAGTTCTCATGCATGAAACACACTCTGCTTTAGAGCAAGAAGCACGCTCTTGCTTTCCAGAGTCTCTAATAGAGCCAGAAACTAGAGGGTACTCAGCACAAAAGAACGGTGTTTCCTACACATACGGACCACTGCTAGTTCAACTCTGCTTCTGAAACTGATAAAAACCACAGGACCTCTAATATCCAGTGCTTTACAGTTAAGAGCAAGAAAATTGTGAACTATGTGAACGATGTAGCTTTGTTTGAGTGCAAGGTGACTGAGTGTACGTGAAATGAAGTCTTGATTGTAGGAAGATACAGAGCCTGTGATTTAACTCCGTTCTGAAGGGAAACACAGAGCACAGTTCTCACGAGGAAACACACTCTGCGTATAGGAAGAAGCACGCTCTTGCTTTCTAGAGTCTCTAATAGAGCAGGAAACGTGAGTGAGTCAGAACAAATGTACGGTGTTTCCTACACAAACGGACCACAGCTAGTTCAACTCTGCTTCTGAAACTGATACAAACCACAAGTCATCTATCCTCCAATGCTTTTCAGTTAAGAGCGAGAAACGTGTGATCTTCGTAAAAGATTTATATTAATTTGAGCTGAAAAGTGACTGATTTTACCTGAAATGATGTCTTGCTTGTAGTAAGACACGGGGCCTGGAATTTAACTCCATTTCTGAAGGGAAACCTGCAGCACAGTTCTCATCCACGAAACACCCTCTGCTTTAGAGCAAGAAGTACGCTCTTGCTTTCTAAGTGTATCTAATACAGCAGGAAACGTGACTGTGTTCAGAACAAAATAAGGGTGTTTCCTACACATACGGACCATATATAGGTCAACCTTTGTTCTGCAACTGATACAAAGCACAGTTCCATTACCATGCAATGCTTTCAAGTTAAGAGCGAGAAACGTGTGAGCTTCGTGAACGATGTAGCTTCCTTTGAGCTGAAAAGTGACCGAGTTTACTTGAAAAAATGTCTTGCTTGTAGGAATACACAGAGCCTGGGATTTAACTGCATTTCTGAAGGGAAACTCACAGCATAGTTCTCATCCATGAAACACACTCTGCTTTAGAGCAAGAAGCACGCTCTTGCTTTCTAAGACTCTCTAATACAGCAGGAAACGTGACTGTGGTCAGAACAAATTAAGGGTGTTTCCTACACGTACGGACCATATCTAGGTCAACTCTTCTTCTGAAACTGATACAAACCACAGTTCCTCTAACATGCAATGCTTTCCAGTTAAGAGCGAGAAACGTGTGAGTTATGTGAACGATGTAGCTTCCTTTTAGCTGAAAAGGGACTGAGTTTACTTGAAAAGATGTCTTGCTTGTAGGAAACTACTGAGCCTGGGATTTAACTCCTTTTCTGAAGGGAAACACACAGCACAGTTCTCATCCATAAAACACACTCTGCTTTAGAGCACGGAGCATGCTCTTGCTTTCCAGAGTCTCTAATAGAGCCAGAAACTTGAGGGTTCTCTGAACAAAAGAATGGTAATCCTACACATACGGACCATTGCTAGTTCAACTCTGCTTCTGATACTGGTACAAACCACAAATCATCTAACATCCAATGCTTTTCAGTTAAGAGCGAGAAACGTGTGAGCTTCGTAAACGATTTATATTCATTTGAGCTGAAAAGTGACTGCGTTTACCTGAAATGTTGTCTTGCTTGTAGGAAGACACGGGGCCTGGAATTTAACTCCATTTCTGAAGGGAAACACGCAGCACAGTTCTCATCCATGAAAGACACTCTGCTTTAGAGCAAGAAGCACTCTCTTGCTTTCCAGAGTCTCTAATAGAGCCAGAAACTTGAGGGTACTCAGCACAAAAGAATGGTGTTTCCTACACATATGGACCATTGCTAGTTCAACTCTGCTTCTGAAACTGATAAAAAAAACCACAGGTCCTCTAACATCCAATGCTTTACAGTTAAGAGCAAGAAAATTGTGAACTATGTGAACGATGTAGCTTTGTTTGAGTGCAAGGTGAATGAGTGTAGGTGAAATGAAGTCTTGATTGTAGGAAGATACAGAGCCTGTGTTAAACTCCGTTCTGAAGGGAAACACACAGCACAGTTCTCACGAGGAAACACACTCTGCGTATAGGAAGTAGCACGCTCTTGCTTTCTAGATTCTCTAATACAGCAGGAAACGTGACTGTGGTCAGAACAAAATAACAGTATTTCCTACACATACGGACCATATCTAGGTCAACCTTTCTTCTGCAACTGATATAAAGCACAGTTCCATTAACATGCAATGCTTTCAAGTTAAGAGCGAGAAACATGTGAGCTTCGTGAACAATGTAGCTTCCTTTGAGCTGAAAAATGAATGAAATTACTTGAAAAAATGTCTTGCTTGTAGGAAAACACAGAGCCTAGGATTTAACTGCATTTCTGAAGGGAAACACACAGCACAGTTCTCATCCATGAAACACATTCTACTTTAGAGCAAGAAGCACGCTCTTGCTTTCTAACAGTCTCTAATACAGCAGGAAACGTTACTGTGGTAAGAACAAAATAACGGTGTTTCCTACACATAGGGACCCTATCTAGGTCAACTCTTCTTCTCAAACTGGTACAAACCACAGTTCCTCTAACATGCAATGCTTTCCAGTTAAGAGCAAGAAACGTGTGAGCTACGTGAACGATGTAGCTTTGTTTGAGCTGAAAGGTGACTGTGTTTACGTGAAATGAAGTCTTGCTTGTAGGAAGATACAGAGCCTGTGATTTAACTCCATTTCTGAAGGGAAACACACAGCACAGTTCTCACGATGAAACACACTGTGTGTATAGCAACAAGCACGCTCTTGCTTTCTAGAGTCTCTAATAGAGCCAGAAACAAGAGGGTGCTCATAACAAAAGAACAGCGTTTCCTACACATACGGACCACTGCTAGTTCAACACTGCTTCTGAAACTGATACAAACCACAAGTAATCTAACATCCAATGCTTTTCAGTTAAGAGCAAGAAACGTGTGAGCTTCGTAAACGATTTATATTCATTTGAGCTGAAAAGTGACAGCGTTTACCTGAAATGATGTCTTGCTTGTAGGAAGATATTGAGCCTGGAATTTAACTCCATTTCTGAAGGGAAACACACAGCACAGTTCTCATCCATGAAACACACTCTGCTTTAGTGCAAGAGGCACTCTCTTGCTTTCTAAGAGTCTCTAATAGAGCAGGAAATGTGACTGTGGTCAGAACAAAATAACGGTGTTTCCTACACATATGGACCATATCTAGGTCAAGTCTTCTTCTGAAACTGATACAAACCACAGTTCCTCTAACATACAATGCTTTAAAATTAAGAGCAAGAAACATGTGAGCTTCTTGAATGATGTTGGTTCCTTTGACCTGAAAAGTGACTGAGTGTACCTGAAAAGATGTCTTGCTTGTAGGAAGACACGGGGCCTGGAATGTAACTCCATTTCTGAAGGCAAACAAGCAGCACAGATCTCATGCATGAAACACACTCTGCTTTAGAGCAAGAAGCACGCTCTTGCTTTCCAGAGTCTCTAATAGAGCGAGAAACTAGAGGGTACTCAGCACAAAAGAACGGTGTTTCCTACACATACGGACCACTGCTAGTTCAATTCTGCTTCTGAAACTGATAAAAAACCACAGGACCTCTAATATCCAATGCTTTACAGTTAAGAGCAAGAAAATTGTGAACTATGTGAACGATGTAGCTTTGTTTGAGTGCAAGGTGACTGAGTGTACGTGAAATGAAGTCTTGATTGTAGGAAGATACAGAGCCTGTGATTTAACTCCGTTCTGAAGGGAAACACAGAGCACAGTTCTCACGAGGAAACACACTCTGGGTATAGGAAGAAGCACGTTCTTGCTTTCTAGAGTCTCTAATAGAGCAGGAAACGTGAGTGAGTCAGAACAAATGTACGGTGTTTCCTACACAAACGGACCATAGCTAGTTCAACTCTGCTTCTGAAACTGATACAAACCACAAGTCATCTATCCTCCAATGCTTTTCAGTTAAGAGCGAGAAATGTGTGATCTTCGTAAAAGATTTATATTCATTTGAGCTGAAAAGTGACTGAGTTTACCTGAAATGATGTCTTGCTTGTAGTAAGACACGGAGCCTGGAATTTAACTCCATTTCTGAAGGGAAACCTGCAGCACAGTTCTCATCCACGAAACACCCTCTGCTTTAGAGCAAGAAGTACGCTCTTGCTTTCTAAGTGTATCTAATACAGCAGGAAACGTGACTGTGTTCAGAACAAAATAAGGGTGTTTCCTACACATACGGACCATATATAGGTCAACCTTTGTTCTGCAACTGATACAAAGCACAGTTCCATTACCATGCAATGCTTTCAAGTTAAGAGCGAGAAACGTGTGAGCTTCGTGAACGATGTAGCTTCCTTTGATCTGAAAAGTCCCGAGTTTACTTGAAAAAATGTCTTGCTTGTAGGAATACACTGAGCCTGGGATTTAACTGCATTTCTGAAGGGAAACACACAGCACAGTTCTCATCCATAAAACACACTCTGCTTTAGAGCACGGAGCATGCTCTTGCTTTCCAGAGTCTCTAATAGAGCCAGACACTTGAGGGTTCTCTGAACAAAAGAATGGTAATCCTACACATATGGACCATTGCTAGTTCAACTCTGCTTCTGATACTGGTACAAACCACAAATCATCTAACATCCAATGCTTTTCAGTTAAGAGCGAGAAACGTGTGAGCTTCGTAAACGATTTATATTCATTTGAGCTGAAAAGTGACTGCGTTTACCTGAAATGTTGTCTTGCTTGTAGGAAGACACGGGGCCTGGAATTTAACTCCATTTCTGAAGGGAAACACGCAGCACAGTTCTCATCCATGAAACACACTCTGCTTTAGAGCAAGAATCACGCTCTTGCTTTCCAGAGTCTCTAATAGAGCCAGAAACTTGAGGGTACTCAGCACAAAAGAATGGTGTTTCCTACACATATGGACCATTGCTAGTTCAACTCTGCTTCTGAAACTGATAAAAAACCACAGGTCATCTAACATCCAATGCTTTACAGTTAAGAGCAAGAAAATTGTGAACTATGTGAACGATGTAGCTTTGTTTGAGTGCAAGGTGAATGAGTGTAGGTGAAATGAAGTCTTGATTGTAGGAAGATACAGAGCCTGTGATTTAACTCCATTTCTGAAGGGAAACACACAGCACAGTTCTCACGATGAAACACACTGTGCGTATAGCAACAAGCACGCTCTTGCTTTCTAGAGTCTCTAATAGAGCCAGAAACAAGAGGGTGCTCAGAACAAAAGAACGGTGTTCCTTACACATACAGACAACTGCAAGTTCAACTATGCTTCTGAAACTGATACAAACCACAAGTCATCTAACATCCAGTGCTTTTCAATTAAGAGCAAGAAACCTGTGAGCTTTGTAAACGATTTATATTCATTTGAGGTGAATAGTGACTGCGTTTTCCTGAAATGATGTCTTGCTTGTAGGAAGACACAGAGCCTGGGATTTAACAGCATTTCTGAAGGGAAACACACAGCATAGTTCTCATCCATGAAACACACTCTGCTTTAGAGCAAGAAGCACGCTCTTGTTTTCTAAGTGTCTCTAATACAGTAGGAAACGTGACTGTGGTCAGAACAAAATAACGGTGTTTCCTACACATACGGACCATATCTAGGTCAACTCTTCTTCTGAAACTGATACAAACCACAGTTCCTCTAACATGCAATGCATTCCAGTTAAGAGCGAGAAACGTGTGACCTTCGTGAACGATGTAGCTTCCTCTGAGATGAAAAGTGACTGAGTTTACCTTAAAAGATGTCTTGCTTGTAGGAAGATACAGAATCTGGGATTAAATTCCATTTCTGAAGGGAAACACACAGCACAGTTCTCATCCATGAAACACATTCTGCTTTAGAGCACGAAGCATGCTATTGCTTTCTAGAGTCTCTAATAGAGCCAGAAACATGAGGGTGCTCTGAAAAATATAACGGTGTTTCCTACATATACGGACCATTGCTAGATCAACTCTGCTTCTGAAACAGACAAACCACAAGTCATCTAACATCATATGCTTTTCCGTTAAGAGCAAGAAACGTGTGATCTTCGTAAACGATTTATATTCATTTGAGCTGAAAAGTTACTGCGTTTACCTGAAACGATGTCTTGCTTGTAGGAAGGCACAGAGCCTGGAATTTAACTCCATTTGTGAAGGGAAACACACAGCACAGTTCTCATCCATGAAACACACTCTGCTTTAGAGCAAGAAGCACACTCTTGCTTTCTAAGATTCTCTAATACAGCAGGAAACGTGACTGTGGTCAGAACAAAATAACGGTGTTTCCTACACATACTGACCATAGCTAGGTCAACTCTACTTCTGAAACTGATACAAACCACAGTTCCATTAACATGTAATGCTTTCCAGTTAAGAGCGAGAAACGTATGAGCTTCGTGAACGATGTAGCTTCCTTTGAGCTAAAAAGTGACTGAGTTTACGTTAAAAGATGTCTTGTTGTAGGAAGACACGGAGCCTGGGATTTAACTCCATTTCTGAAGGGAAAACCATAGCACAGTTCTCATCCATGAAACACACTCGGCTTTAGTGCAAGACCACGCTCTTGCTTTCTAGAGTCTATAATAGAGCCAGAAACTTGAAAGTGTGCTCAGAATAAAAGAACTGGGTTTCCTACACACACGGACCATATCTAGTTCAACTCTGCTCCTGAAACTGATACAAACCACAGGTCCTCTAACATCCAATGTTTTTAGTTAAGAGCAAGAAACGTGTGAGCTTCATAAACGATTTTTATTCATTTGAGCTGAAAAGTGACAGCGTTTACCTGAAATGATGTCTTCCTTGTAGGAAGACACAGAGCCTGGAATATAACTCCATTTCTGAAGGGAAACACACAGCACAGTTGTCATCCATGAAACACACTCTGCTTTAGTGTAAGAGGCACTCTCTTGCTTTCTCAGAGACTCTAATAGAGCAGGAAACGTGACTGTGGTCAGAACAAAATAACGGTGTTTCCTAAACATACGGACCGTATCTAGGTCAACTCTTCTTCTGAAACTGATACAAACCACAGTTCCTCTAACATGCAATGCTTTCCAGTTAAGAGCAAGAAACGTGTGAGCTTTGTGAACGATGTAGCTTCCTTTGAGCTGAAAAGTGACTGAGGTTAACTGAAAAGATGTCTTGCTTGTAGGAAGACACAGAGCCTGGGATTTACTCAATTCCTGAAGGGAAACACACAGCACAGTTCTCATCCATGAAACACACTCTGCTTTAGAGCAAGAAGCATGGTCTTGCTTTCCAGAGTCTCTAATAGAGCCAGAAACTTGAGGGTACTCAGAACAAAATAATGGAGTTTCCTACACATACGGACCATTGCTAGTGCAACTCTGCTTCTGAAAGTGATACAGACCACAGGTCCTCTAACATCCAATGCTTTACAGTTAAGAGCAAGAAACATGTGAGCTACGTGAACGATGTAGCTTTGTTTGAGCGGAAATGTGACTGAGTTTACGTGAAACGAATTCTTGTTTGTAGGAAGATACAGAACCTGTGATTTAACTCCATTTCTGAAGGGAAACAAACAGCACAGTTCTCATCCAAGAAACACACTCTGCGTATAGGAAGAAGCACGCTCTTGTTTTCTAGAGTCTCTAATAGAGCAGGAAACGCGAGTGTGCTCAGAACAAAAGAACGGTGTTTCCTACACATACGGACCGTTGCTAGTTCAACTCTGATTCTGAAACTGATACAAACCACAAGTCATCTAACATCCAATGCTTTTCAGTTAAGAGCGAGAAACGTGTGATCTTTGTAAACGATTTATATTCATTTGAGCTGAATAGTGACTGTGTTTACCTGAAATGATGTCTTGCATGTAGGAAGAAACAGAGCCTGGAATTTAACTCCTTTTCTGAAGGGAAACACACAGCACAGTTCTCATCCATGAAACACACTCTGCTTTAGAGCAAGAAGCACGATCTTGCTTTCTAAGAGTCTCTAATACAGCAGGAAACGTGACTGTGGTCAGAACAAAATAACAGTGTTTCCTACACATATGGACCATATCTAGGTCAAGTCTTCTTCTGAAACTGATTCAAACCACAGTTCCTCTAACATACAATGCTTTAAAATTAAGAGCAAGAAACGTGTGAGCTTCTTGAATGATGTTGGTTCCTTTGAGCTGAAAAGTGACTGAGTTTACCTGAAAAGAGTCTTGCATGGGGGAAGAAACAGAGCCTGGAATTTAACTCCATTTCTGAAGGGAAACACACAGCACAGTTCTCATCCATGAAACACACTCTGCTTTAGAGCACGAAACATGCTCTTGCTTTCTAGAGTCTCTAATAGAGCCAGAAACTTGAGGGTACTCAGAACAAAATAATGGAGTTTCCTACACATACGGACCATTGCTAGTGCAACTCTGCTTCTGAAAGTGATACAAACCACAAGTCATCTAACATCCAATGCTTTTCAGTTAAGAGCAAGAAACGTGTGATCTTTGTAAACGATTTATATTCATTTGAGCTGAATAGTGACTGTGTTTACCTGAAATGATGTCTTGCATGTAGGAAGAAACAGAGCCTGGAATTTAACTCCTTTTCTGAAGGGAAACACACAGCACAGTTCTCATCCATGAAACACACTCTGCTTTAGAGCAAGAAGCACGATCTTGCTTTCTAAGAGTCTCTAATACAGCAGGAAACGTGACTGTGGTCAGAACAAAATAACAGTGTTTCCTACACATATGGACCATATCTAGGTCAAGTCTTCTTCTGAAACTGATTTAAACCACAGTTCCTCTAACATACAATGCTTTAAAATTAAGAGCAAGAAACGTGTGAGCTTCTTGAATGATGTTGGTTCCTTTGAGCTGAAAAGTGACTGAGTTTACCTGAAAAGAGTCTTGCATGGGGGAAGAAACAGAGCCTGGAATTTAACTCCATTTCTGAAGGGAAACACACAGCACAGTTCTCATCCATGAAACACACTCTGCTTTAGAGCACGAAACATGCTCTTGCTTTCTAGAGTCTCTAATAGAGCCAGAAACTTGAGGGTACTCAGAACAAAATAATGGAGTTTCCTACACATACGGACCATTGCTAGTGCAACTCTGCTTCTGAAAGTGATACAAACCACAGGTCCTCTAACATCCAATGCTTTACAGTTAAGAGCGAGAAACGTGTGATCTTTGTAAACGATTTATATTCATTTGAGCTGAATAGTGCCTGCGTTTACCTGAAATGATGTCTTGCATGTAGGAAGAAACAGAGCCTGGAATTTAACTCCATTTCTGAAGGGAAACACACAGCACAGTTCTCATCCATGAAACACACTCTCCTTTAGAGCAAGAAGCACGATCTTGCTTTCTAAGAGTCTCTAATACAGCAGGAAACGTGACTGTGGTCAGAACAAAATAACAGTGTTTCCTACACATATGGACCATATCTAGGTCAAGTCTTCTTCTGAAACTGATACAAACCACAGTTTCTCTAACATACAATGCTTTAAAATTAAGAGCAAGAAACATGTGAGCTTTTTGAATGATGTTGGTTCCTTTGAGCTGAAAAGTGACTGAGTTTACCTGAAAAGAGTCTTGCTTGTAGGAAGAAACAGAGCTTGGAATTTAACTCCATTTCTGAAGGGAAACACACAGCACAGTTCTCATCCATGAAACACACTCTGCTTTAGAGCACGAAACATGCTCTTGCTTTCTAGAGTCTCTAATAGAGTCAGAAACATGAGGGTACTCAGAACAATAGAACGGTGTTTCCTACACATACAGACCATTGCTACTTCAACTCTGCTTCTGAAACTAATACAAACCACAAGTCATCTAACATCATATGCTTTTCAGTTAAGAGCAAAAAACGTGTGTGCTTCGTAAACGATTTTTATTCATTTGAGCTGAAAAGTTACTGCGTTTACCTGAAAAGATGTCTTGCTTGTAGGAAGGCACAGAGCCTGGAATTTAACTCCATTTGTGAAGGGAAACAGACAGCACAGTTCTCATCCATGAAACACTCTCTGCTTTAGAGCAAGAAGCACACTCTTGCTTTCTAAGATTCTCTAATACAGCAGGAAACGTGACTGTGGTCAGAACAAAATAACGGTGTTTCCTACACATACGGACCATAGCTAGGTCAACTCTACTTCTGAAACTGATACAAACCACAGTTCCATTAACATGTAATGCTTTCCAGTTAAGAGCGAGAAACGTATGGGCTTCGTGAACGATGTAGCTTCCTTTGAGCTAAAAAGTGACTGAGTTTACGTTAAAAGATGTCTTGTTGTAGGAAGACACGGAGCCTGGGATTTAACTCCATTTC
Source organism: Onychomys leucogaster (assembly GCA_949786385.1). Lineage (NCBI taxonomy): Eukaryota > Metazoa > Chordata > Mammalia > Rodentia > Cricetidae > Onychomys > Onychomys leucogaster. The sequence goes on along the minus strand of CATKUP010000037.1, from coordinate 848,073 downwards.
TGAATGGAAAACCACAGCACAGTTCTCATCCATGAAACACACTCGGCTTTAGTGCAAGACCACGCTCTTGCTTTCTAGAGTCTATAATAGAGCCAGAAACTTGAAAGTGTGCTCAGAATAAAAGAACTGGGTTTCCTACACACACGGACCATATCTAGTTCAACTCTGCTCCTGAAACTGATACAAACCACAGGTCCTCTAACATCCAATGTTTTTAGTTAAGAGCGAGAAACGTGTGAGCTTCATAAACGATTTTTATTCATTTGAGCTGAAAAGTGACAGCGTTTACCTGAAATGATGTCTTGCTTGTAGGAAGACACAGAGCCTGGAATATAACTCCATTTCTGAAGGGAAACACACAGCACAGTTGTCATCCATGAAACACACTCTGCTTTAGTGCAAGAGGCACTCTCTTGCTTTCTCAGAGACTCTAATAGAGCAGGAAACGTGACTGTGGTCAGAACAAAATAACGGTGTTTCCTAAACATACGGACCGTATCTAAGTCAACTCTTCTTCTGAAACTGATACAAACCACAGTTCCTCTAACATGCAATGCTTTCCAGTTAAGAGCAAGAAACGTGTAAGCTTTGTGAACGATGTAGCTTCCTTTGAGCTGAAAAGTAACTGAGGTTAACTGAAAAGATGTCTTGCTTGTAGGAAGACACAGAGCCTGGGATTTACTCAATTCCTGAAGGGAAACACACAGCACAGTTCTCATCCATGAAACACACTCTGCTTTAGAGCAAGAAGCATGGTCTTGCTTTCCAGAGTCTCTAATAGAGCCAGAAACTTGAGGGTACTCAGAACAAAATAATGGAGTTTCCTACACATACGGACCATTGCTAGTGCAACTCTGCTTCTGAAAGTGATACAAACCACAGGTCCTCTAACATCCAATGCTTTACAGTTAAGAGCAAGAAACATGTGAGCTACGTGAACGATGTAGCTTTGTTTGAGCGGAAATGTGACTGAGTTTACGTGAAACGAATTCTTGTTTGTAGGAAGATACAGAGCCTGTGATTTAACTCCATTTCTGAAGGGAAACAAACAGCACAGTTCTCATCCAAGAAACACACTCTGCGTATAGGAAGAAGCACGCTCTTGTTTTCTAGAGTCTCTAATAGAGCAGGAAACGCGAGTGTGCTCAGAACAAAAGAACGGTGTTTCCTACACATACGGACCGTTGCTAGTTCAACTCTGATTCTGAAACTGATACAAACCACAAGTCATCTAACATCCAATGCTTTTCAGTTAAGAGCGAGAAACGTGTGATCTTTGTAAACGATTTATATTCATTTGAGCTGAATAGTGACTGTGTTTACCTGAAATGATGTCTTGCATGTAGGAAGAAACAGAGCCTGGAATTTAACTCCTTTTCTGAAGGGAAACACACAGCACAGTTCTCATCCATGAAACACACTCTGCTTTAGAGCAAGAAGCACGATCTTGCTTTCTAAGAGTCTCTAATACAGCAGGAAACGTGACTGTGGTCAGAACAAAATAACAGTGTTTCCTACACATATGGACCATATCTAGGTCAAGTCTTCTTCTGAAACTGATTTAAACCACAGTTCCTCTAACATACAATGCTTTAAAATTAAGAGCAAGAAACGTGTGAGCTTCTTGAATGATGTTGGTTCCTTTGAGCTGAAAAGTGACTGAGTTTACCTGAAAAGAGTCTTGCTTGTAGGAAGAAACAGAGCCTGGAATTTAACTCCATTTCTGAAGGGAAACACACAGCACAGTTCTCATCCATGAAACACACTCTGCTTTAGAGCACGAAACATGCTCTTGCTTTCTAGAGTCTCTAATAGAGCCAGAAACATGAGGGTACTCAGAACAAAAGAACTGTGTTTCCTACACATACAGACCATTGCTAGATCAACTCTGCTTCTGAAACAGACAAACCACAAGTCATCTAACATCATATGCTTTTCCGTTAAGAGCAAGAAACGTGTGATCTACGTAAACGATTTATATTCATTTGAGGTGAAAAGTGACAGCGTTTACCTGAAATGATGTCTTGCTTGTAGGAAGACACAGAGCCTGGAATATAACCCCATTTCTGAAGGGAAACACACAGCACAGTTGTCATCCATGAAACACACTCTGCTTTAGTGCAAGAGGCACTCTCTTGCTTTCTCAGAGACTCTAATAGAGCAGGAAACGTGACTGTGGTCAGAACAAAATAACGGTGTTTCCTAAACATACGGACCGTATCTAGGTCAACTCTTCTTCTGAAACTGATACAAACCACAGTTCCTCTAACATGCAATGCTTTCCAGTTAAGAGCAAGAAACGTGTGAGCTTTGTGAACGATGTAGCTTCCTTTGAGCTGAAAAGTGACTGAGGTTAACTGAAAAGATGTCTTGCTTGTAGGAAGACACAGAGCCTGGGATTTACTCAATTTCTGAAGGGAAACACACAGCACAGTTCTCATCCATGAAACACACTCTGCTTTAGAGCAAGAAGCATGGTCTTGCTTTCCAGAGTCTCTAATAGAGCCAGAAAATTGAGGGTACTCAGAACAAAATAATGGAGTTTCCTACACATACGGACCATTGCTAGTGCAACTCTCCTTCTGAAAGTGATACAAACCACAGGTCCTCTAACACCCAATGCTTTACAGTTAAGAGCAAGAAACATGTGAGCTACGTGAATGATGTAGCTTTGTTTGAGCGGAAATGTGACTGAGTTTACGTGAAACGAATTCTTGTTTGTAGGAAGATACAGAGCCTGTGATTTAACTCCATTTCTGAAGGGAAACAAACAGCACAGTTCTCATCCAAGAAACACACTCTGCGTATAGGAAGAAGCACCCTCTTGTTTTCTAGAGTCTCTAATAGAGCAGGAAACGCGAGTGTGCTCAGAACAAAAGAACGGTGTTTCCTACACATACGGACCGTTGCTAGTTCAACTCTGATTCTGAAACTGATACAAACCACAAGTCATCTAACATCCAATGCTTTTCAGTTAAGAGCGAGAAACGTGTGATCTTTGTAAACGATTTATATTCATTTGAGCTGAATAGTGACTGTGTTTACCTGAAATGATGTCTTGCATGTAGGAAGAAACAGAGCCTGGAATTTAACTCCTTTTCTGAAGGGAAACACACAGCACAGTTCTCATCCATGAAACACACTCTGCTTTAGAGCAAGAAGCACGATCTTGCTTTCTAAGAGTCTCTAATACAGCAGGAAACGTGACTGTGGTCAGAACAAAATAACAGTGTTTCCTACACATATGGACCATATCTAGGTCAAGTCTTCTTCTGAAACTGATTCAAACCACAGTTCCTCTAACATACAATGCTTTAAAATTAAGAGCAAGAAACGTGTGAGCTTCTTGAATGATGTTGGTTCCTTTGAGCTGAAAAGTGACTGAGTTTACCTGAAAAGAGTCTTGCTTGTAGGAAGAAACAGAGCCTGGAATTTAACTCCATTTCTGAAGGGAAACACACAGCACAGTTCTCATCCATGAAACACACTCTGCTTTAGAGCACGAAACATGCTCTTGCTTTCTAGAGTCTCTAATAGATCCAGAAACTTGAGGGTACTCAGAACAAAATAATGGAGTTTCCTACACATATGGACCATTGCTAGTGCAACTCTGCTTCTGAAAGTGATACAATCCACAGGTCCTCTAACATCCAATGCTTTACAGTTAAGAGCGAGAAACGTGTGATCTTTGTAAACGATTTATATTCATTTGAGCTGAATAGTGCCTGCGTTTACCTGAAATGATGTCTTGCATGTAGGAAGAAACAGAGCCTGGAATTTAACTCCATTTCTGAAGGGAAACACACAGCACAGTTCTCATCCATGAAACACACTCTCCTTTAGAGCAAGAAGCACGATCTTGCTTTCTAAGAGTCTCTAATACAGCAGGAAACGTGACTGTGGTCAGAACAAAATAACAGTGTTTCCTACACATATGGACCATATCTAGGTCAAGTCTTCTTCTGAAACTGATACAAACCACAGTTTCTCTAACATACAATGCTTTAAAATTAAGAGCAAGAAACATGTGAGCTTTTTGAATGATGTTGGTTCCTTTGAGCTGAAAAGTGACTGAGTTTACCTGAAAAGAGTCTTGCTTGTAGGAAGAAACAGAGCTTGGAATTTAACTCCATTTCTGAAGGGAAACACACAGCACAGTTCTCATCCATGAAACACACTCTGCTTTAGAGCACGAAACATGCTCTTGCTTTCTAGAGTCTCTAATAGAGTCAGAAACATGAGGGTACTCAGAACAATAGAACAGTGTTTCCTACACATACAGACCATTGCTAGTTCAACTCTGCTTCTGAAACTAATACAAACCACAAGTCATCTAACATCATATGCTTTTCAGTTAAGAGCAAAAAACGTGTGTGCTTCGTAAACGATTTTTATTCATTTGAGCTGAAAAGTTACTGCGTTTACCTGAAACGATGTCTTGCTTGTAGGAAGGCACAGAGCCTGGAATTTAACTCCATTTGTGAAGGGAAACACACAGCACAGTTCTCATCCATGAAACACACTCTGCTTTAGAGCAAGAAGCACACTCTTGCTTTCTAAGATTCTCTAATACAGCAGGAAACGTGACTGTGGTCAGAACAAAATAACGGTGTTTCCTACACATACGGACCATAGCTAGGTCAACTCTACTTCTGAAACTGATACAAACCACAGTTCCATTAACATGTAATGCTTTCCAGTTAAAAGCAAGAAACGTATGAGCTTCGTGAACGATGTAGCTTCCTTTGAGCTAAAAAGTGACTGAGTTTACGTTAAAAGATGTCTTGTTGTAGGAAGACACGGAGCCTGGGATTTAACTCCATTTCTGAATGGAAAACCACAGCACAGTTCTCATCCATGAAACACTCGGCTTTAGTGCAAGACCACGCTCTTGCTTTCTAGAGTCTATAATAGAGCCAGAAACTTGAAAGTGTGCTCAGAATAAAAGAACTGGGTTTCCTACACACACGGACCATATCTAGTTCAACTCTGCTCCTGAAACTGATACAAACCACAGGTCCTCTAACATCCAATGTTTTTAGTTAAGAGCGAGAAACGTGTGAGCTTCATAAACGATTTTTATTCATTTGAGCTGAAAAGTGACAGCGTTTACCTGAAATGATGTCTTGCTTGTAGGAAGACACAGAGCCTGGAATATAACTCCATTTCTGAAGGGAAACACACAGCACAGTTGTCATCCATGAAACACACTCTGCTTTAGTGCAAGAGGCACTCTCTTGCTTTCTCAGAGACTCTAATAGAGCAGGAAACGTGACTGTGGTCAGAACAAAATAATGGTGTTTCCTAAACATACGGACCGTATCTAAGTCAACTCTTCTTCTGAAACTGATACAAACCACAGTTCCTCTAACATGCAATGCTTTCCAGTTAAGAGCAAGAAACGTGTGAGCTTTGTGAACGATGTAGCTTCCTTTGAGCTGAAAAGTAACTGAGGTTAACTGAAAAGATGTCTTGCTTGTAGGAAGACACAGAGCCTGGGATTTACTCAATTCCTGAAGGGAAACACACAGCACAGTTCTCATCCATGAAACACACTCTGCTTTAGAGCAAGAAGCATGGTCTTGCTTTCCAGAGTCTCTAATAGAGCCAGAAACTTGAGGGTACTCAGAACAAAATAATGGAGTTTCCTACACATACGGACCATTGCTAGTGCAACTCTGCTTCTGAAAGTGATACAGACCACAGGTCCTCTAACATCCAATGCTTTACAGTTAAGAGCAAGAAACATGTGAGCTACGTGAACGATGTAGCTTTGTTTGAGCGGAAATGTGACTGAGTTTACGTGAAACGAATTCTTGTTTGTAGGAAGATACAGAACCTGTGATTTAACTCCATTTCTGAAGGGAAACAAACAGCACAGTTCTCATCCAAGAAACACACTCTGCGTATAGGAAGAAGCACGCTCTTGTTTTCTAGAGTCTCTAATAGAGCAGGAAACGCGAGTGTGCTCAGAACAAAAGAACGGTGTTTCCTACACATACGGACCGTTGCTAGTTCAACTCTGATTCTGAAACTGATACAAACCACAAGTCATCTAACATCCAATGCTTTTCAGTTAAGAGCGAGAAACGTGTGATCTTTGTAAACGATTTATATTCATTTGAGCTGAATAGTGACTGTGTTTACCTGAAATGATGTCTTGCATGTAGGAAGAAACAGAGCCTGGAATTTAACTCCTTTTCTGAAGGGAAACACACAGCACAGTTCTCATCCATGAAACACACTCTGCTTTAGAGCAAGAAGCACGATCTTGCTTTCTAAGAGTCTCTAATACAGCAGGAAACGTGACTGTGGTCAGAACAAAATAACAGTGTTTCCTACACATATGGACCATATCTAGGTCAAGTCTTCTTCTGAAACTGATTCAAACCACAGTTCCTCTAACATACAATGCTTTAAAATTAAGAGCAAGAAACGTGTGAGCTTCTTGAATGATGTTGGTTCCTTTGAGCTGAAAAGTGACTGAGTTTACCTGAAAAGAGTCTTGCTTGTAGGAAGAAACAGAGCCTGGAATTTAACTCCATTTCTGAAGGGAAACACACAGCACAGTTCTCATCCATGAAACACACTCTGCTTTAGAGCACGAAACATGCTCTTGCTTTCTAGAGTCTCTAATAGAGCCAGAAACTTGAGGGTACTCAGAACAAAATAATGGAGTTTCCTACACATACGGACCATTGCTAGTGCAACTCTGCTTCTGAAAGTGATACAAACCACAAGTCATCTAACATCCAATGCTTTTCAGTTAAGAGCAAGAAACGTGTGATCTTTGTAAACGATTTATATTCATTTGAGCTGAATAGTGACTGTGTTTACCTGAAATGATGTCTTGCATGTAGGAAGAAACAGAGCCTGGAATTTAACTCCTTTTCTGAAGGGAAACACACAGCACAGTTCTCATCCATGAAACACACTCTGCTTTAGAGCAAGAAGCACGATCTTGCTTTCTAAGAGTCTCTAATACAGCAGGAAACGTGACTGTGGTCAGAACAAAATAACAGTGTTTCCTACACATATGGACCATATCTAGGTCAAGTCTTCTTCTGAAACTGATTTAAACCACAGTTCCTCTAACATACAATGCTTTAAAATTAAGAGCAAGAAACGTGTGAGCTTCTTGAATGATGTTGGTTCCTTTGAGCTGAAAAGTGACTGAGTTTACCTGAAAAGAGTCTTGCTTGTAGGAAGAAACAGAGCCTGGAATTTAACTCCATTTCTGAAGGGAAACACACAGCACAGTTCTCATCCATGAAACACACTCTGCTTTAGAGCACGAAACATGCTCTTGCTTTCTAGAGTCTCTAATAGAGCCAGAAACTTGAGGGTACTCAGAACAAAATAATGGAGTTTCCTACACATACGGACCATTGCTAGTGCAACTCTGCTTCTGAAAGTGATACAAACCACAGGTCCTCTAACATCCAATGCTTTACAGTTAAGAGCGAGAAACGTGTGATCTTTGTAAACGATTTATATTCATTTGAGCTGAATAGTGCCTGCGTTTACCTGAAATGATGTCTTGCATGTAGGAAGAAACAGAGCCTGGAATTTAACTCCATTTCTGAAGGGAAACACACAGCACAGTTCTCATCCATGAAACACACTCTGCTTTAGAGCAAGAAGCACGATCTTGCTTTCTAAGAGTCTGTAATACAGCAGGAAACGTGACTGTGGTCAGAACAAAATAACAGTGTTTCCTACACATATGGACCATATCTAGGTCAAGTCTTCTTCTGAAACTGATACAAACCACAGTTTCTCTAACATACAATGCTTTAAAATTAAGAGCAAGAAACATGTGAGCTTTTTGAATGATGTTGGTTCCTTTGAGCTGAAAAGTGACTGAGTTTACCTGAAAAGAGTCTTGCTTGTAGGAAGAAACAGAGCTTGGAATTTAACTCCATTTCTGAAGGGAAACACACAGCACAGTTCTCATCCATGAAACACACTCTGCTTTAGAGCACGAAACATGCTCTTGCTTTCTAGAGTCTCTAATAGAGTCAGAAACATGAGGGTACTCAGAACAATAGAACGGTGTTTCCTACACATACAGACCATTGCTAGTTCAACTCTGCTTCTGAAACTGATACAAACCACAGGTCCTCTAACATCCAATGTTTTTAGTTAAGAGCGAGAAACGTGTGAGCTTCATAAACGATTTTTATTCATTTGAGCTGAAAAGTGACAGCGTTTACCTGAAATGATGTCTTGCTTGTAGGAAGACACAGAGCCTGGAATATAACTCCATTTCTGAAGGGAAACACACAGCACAGTTGTCATCCATGAAACACACTCTGCTTTAGTGCAAGAGGCACTCTCTTGCTTCCTCAGAGACTCTAATAGAGCAGGAAACGTGACTGTGGTCAGAACAAAATAACGGTGTTTCCTAAACATACGGACCGTATCTAAGTCAACTCTTCTTCTGAAACTGATACAAACCACAGTTCCTCTAACATGCAATGCTTTCCAGTTAAGAGCAAGAAACGTGTAAGCTTTGTGAACGATGTAGCTTCCTTTGAGCTGAAAAGTAACTGAGGTTAACTGAAAAGATGTCATGCTTGTAGGAAGACACAGAGCCTGGGATTTACTCAATTCCTGAAGGGAAACACACAGCACAGTTCTCATCCATGAAACACACTCTGCTTTAGAGCAAGAAGCATGGTCTTGCTTTCCAGAGTCTCTAATAGAGCCAGAAACTTGAGGGTACTCAGAACAAAATAATGGAGTTTCCTACACATACGGACCATTGCTAGTGCAACTCTGCTTCTGAAAGTGATACAAACCACAGGTCCTCTAACATCCAATGCTTTACAGTTAAGAGCAAGAAACATGTGAGCTACGTGAACGATGTAGCTTTGTTTGAGCGGAAATGTGACTGAGTTTACGTGAAACGAATTCTTGTTTGTAGGAAGATACAGAGCCTGTGATTTAACTCCATTTCTGAAGGGAAACAAACAGCACAGTTCTCATCCAAGAAACACACTCTGCGTATAGGAAGAAGCACGCTCTTGTTTTCTAGAGTCTCTAATAGAGCAGGAAACGCGAGTGTGCTCAGAACAAAAGAACGGTGTTTCCTACACATACGGACCGTTGCTAGTTCAACTCTGATTCTGAAACTGATACAAACCACAAGTCATCTAACATCCAATGCTTTTCAGTTAAGAGCGAGAAACGTGTGATCTTTGTAAACGATTTATATTCATTTGAGCTGAATAGTGACTGTGTTTACCTGAAATGATGTCTTGCATGTAGGAAGAAACAGAGCCTGGAATTTAACTCCTTTTCTGAAGGGAAACACACAGCACAGTTCTCATCCATGAAACACACTCTGCTTTAGAGCAAGAAGCACGATCTTGCTTTCTAAGAGTCTCTAATACAGCAGGAAACGTGACTGTGGTCAGAACAAAATAACAGTGTTTCCTACACATATGGACCATATCTAGGTCAAGTCTTCTTCTGAAACTGATTTAAACCACAGTTCCTCTAACATACAATGCTTTAAAATTAAGAGCAAGAAACGTGTGAGCTTCTTGAATGATGTTGGTTCCTTTGAGCTGAAAAGTGACTGAGTTTACCTGAAAAGAGTCTTGCTTGTAGGAAGAAACAGAGCCTGGAATTTAACTCCATTTCTGAAGGGAAACACACAGCACAGTTCTCATCCATGAAACACACTCTGCTTTAGAGCACGAAACATGCTCTTGCTTTCTAGAGTCTCTAATAGAGCCAGAAACATGAGGGTACTCAGAACAAAAGAACTGTGTTTCCTACACATACAGACCATTGCTAGATCAACTCTGCTTCTGAAACAGACAAACCACAAGTCATCTAACATCATATGCTTTTCCGTTAAGAGCAAGAAACGTGTGATCTACGTAAACGATTTATATTCATTTGAGGTGAAAAGTGACAGCGTTTACCTGAAATGATGTCTTGCTTGTAGGAAGACACAGAGCCTGGAATATAACTCCATTTCTGAAGGGAAACACACAGCACAGTTGTCATCCATGAAACACACTCTGCTTTAGTGCAAGAGGCACTCTCTTGCTTTCTCAGAGACTCTAATAGAGCAGGAAACGTGACTGTGGTCAGAACAAAATAACGCTGTTTCCTAAACATACGGACCGTATCTAGGTCAACTCTTCTTCTGAAACTGATACAAACCACAGTTCCTCTAACATGCAATGCTTTCCAGTTAAGAGCAAGAAACGTGTGAGCTTTGTGAACGATGTAGCTTCCTTTGAGCTGAAAAGTGACTGAGGTTAACTGAAAAGATGTCTTGCTTGTAGGAAGACACAGAGCGTGGGATTTACTCAATTTCTGAAGGGAAACACACAGCACAGTTCTCATCCATGAAACACACTCTGCTTTAGAGCAAGAAGCATGGTCTTGCTTTCCAGAGTCTCTAATAGAGCCAGAAACTTGAGGGTACTCAGAACAAAATAATGGAGTTTCCTACACATACGTACCATTGCTAGTGCAACTCTCCTTCTGAAAGTGATACAAACCACAGGTCCTCTAACACCCAATGCTTTACCGTTAAGAGCAAGAAACATGTGAGCTACGTGAATGATGTAGCTTTGTTTGAGCGGAAATGTGACTGAGTTTACATGAAACGAATTCTTGTTTGTAGGAAGATACAGAGCCTGTGATTTAACTCCATTTCTGAAGGGAAACAAACAGCACAGTTCTCATCCAAGAAACACACTCTGCGTATAGGAAGAAGCACGCTCTTGTTTTCTAGAGTCTCTAATAGAGCAGGAAACGCGAGTGTGCTCAGAACAAAAGAACGGTGTTTCCTACACATACGGACCGTTGCTAGTTCAACTCTGATTCTGAAACTGATACAAACCACAAGTCATCTAACATCCAATGCTTTTCAGTTAAGAGCGAGAAACGTGTGATCTTTGTAAACGATTTATATTCATTTGAGCTGAATAGTGACTGTGTTTACCTGAAATGATGTCTTGCATGTAGGAAGAAACAGAGCCTGGAATTTAACTCCTTTTCTGAAGGGAAACACACAGCACAGTTCTCATCCATGAAACACACTCTGCTTTAGAGCAAGAAGCACGATCTTGCTTTCTAAGAGTCTCTAATACAGCAGGAAACGTGACTGTGGTCAGAACAAAATAACAGTGTTTCCTACACATATGGACCATATCTAGGTCAAGTCTTCTTCTGAAACTGATTCAAACCACAGTTCCTCTAACATACAATGCTTTAAAATTAAGAGCAAGAAACGTGTGAGCTTCTTGAATGATGTTGGTTCCTTTGAGCTGAAAAGTGACTGAGTTTACCTGAAAAGAGTCTTGCTTGTAGGAAGAAACAGAGCCTGGAATTTAACTCCATTTCTGAAGGGAAACACACAGCACAGTTCTCATCCATGAAACACACTCTGCTTTAGAGCACGAAACATGCTCTTGCTTTCTAGAGTCTCTAATAGAGCCAGAAACTTGAGGGTACTCAGAACAAAATAATGGAGTTTCCTACACATACGGACCATTGCTAGTGCAACTCTGCTTCTGAAAGTGATACAAACCACAAGTCATCTAACATCCAATGCTTTTCAGTTAAGAGCAAGAAACGTGTGATCTTTGTAAACGATTTATATTCATTTGAGCTGAATAGTGACTGTGTTTACCTGAAATGATGTCTTGCATTTAGGAAGAAACAGAGCCTGGAATTTAACTCCTTTTCTGAAGGGAAACACACAGCACAGTTGTCATCCATGAAACACACTCTGCTTTAGTGCAAGAGGCACTCTCTTGCTTTCTCAGAGACTCTAATAGAGCAGGAAACGTGACTGTGGTCAGAACAAAATAATGGTGTTTCCTAAACATACGGACCGTATCTAAGTCAACTCTTCTTCTGAAACTGATACAAACCACAGTTCCTCTAACATGCAATGCTTTCCAGTTAAGAGCAAGAAACGTGTGAGCTTTGTGAACGATGTAGCTTCCTTTGAGCTGAAAAGTAACTGAGGTTAACTGAAAAGATGTCTTGCTTGTAGGAAGACACAGAGCCTGGGATTTACTCAATTCCTGAAGGGAAACACACAGCACAGTTCTCATCCATGAAACACACTCTGCTTTAGAGCAAGAAGCATGGTCTTGCTTTCCAGAGTCTCTAATAGAGCCAGAAACTTGAGGGTACTCAGAACAAAATAATGGAGTTTCCTACACATACGGACCATTGCTAGTGCAACTCTGCTTCTGAAAGTGATACAAACCACAGGTCCTCTAACATCCAATGCTTTACAGTTAAGAGCAAGAAACATGTGAGCTACGTGAACGATGTAGCTTTGTTTGAGCGGAAATGTGACTGAGTTTACGTGAAACGAATTCTTGTTTGTAGGAAGATACAGAACCTGTGATTTAACTCCATTTCTGAAGGGAAACAAACAGCACAGTTCTCATCCAAGAAACACACTCTGCGTATAGGAAGAAGCACGCTCTTGCTTTCCAGACTCTCTAATAGAGCCAGAAAGTTGAGGGTACTATGAACAAAAGAACAGTGTTTCCTACACATAAGGATCATTGCTAGTTCAACTCTGCTTCTGAAACTGACACAAACCACAGGTCCTCTAACATCCAATGCTTTACAATTAAGAGCAAGGAGCGTGTGAGCTACGTGAATGATGTAGGATTGTTTGAGTGCAAGGTGAATGAGTTTATGTGAAATGAAGTCTTGCTTGTAGGAAGACACAGAGCCTGGGATTTAACTCCATTTCTGAAGGGAAATCCACAGCACAGTTCTCATCCTTGAAACACAGACTGCTTTAGAGCACGAAGCATGCTCTTGCTTTCAGGAGTCTTAATATAGCCAGAAAATTGAGGGTACTCAGAACAAAAGAATGGTGTTTCCTACACATAGAGACCAATGCTGGTTCAACTCTGCTTCTGAAACTGATACAAACCACAAGTCATCTAACATCCAGTGCTTTTCACTTAAGAGCGAGAAACGTGTGAGCTTCGTAAACGATTTATATTCATTTGAACTGAAAAGTGACTGCATATGCCTGAAATGATGTCTTGCTTGTAGGAAGACACATAGCCTGGAATTTAACTCCATTTCTGAAGGGAAATACACCGCACAGTTCTCATCCATGAAACACACTCTGCTTTAGAGCAAGAAGCATGTTCTTGCTTTCCAGACTCTCTAATAGAGCCAGAAAGTTGAGGGTACTATGAACAAAAGAACAGTGTTTCCTACACATAAGGATCATTGCTAGTTCAACTCTGCTCCTGAAACTGATACAAACCACAGTTCCATTAACATGCAATGCTTTCCAGTTAAGAGCGAGAAATGTGTGAGCTTCGTGAACGATGTAGATTCCTTTGAGCTGAAAAGAGACTGAGTGAACCTGAAAAGAAGTCTTTCTTGTAGGAAGACACAGAGCCTGGGTTTTAACTCCATTTCTGAAGGGAAACACACAGCACAGATCTCATCCATGAAACACACTCTGCTTTAGAGCACGAAGCATGCTCTTGCTTTCTAGAGTCTCTAATAGAGCCAGAAACTTGAGGGTACTCTGAACAAAAGAACGGTGTTTCCTACACATACGGACCATTGCTAGTTCAACTCTGCTTCTCAAACTGATACAAACCACAAGTCATCTAACATCCAGTGCTTTTCAGTTAACAGCGAGAAACGTGTGATCTTCGTAAACGATTTATATTCATTTGACCTGAAAACTGACTGCGTTTGCCTGAAATGATATCTTGCTTGTAGGAAGACTTGGGGCCTGGAATTTCACTCCATTTCTGAAGGGAAACACACAGCACAGTTCTCATCCATGAAACACACTCTGCTTTAGAGCAAGAAGCACACTCTTGCTTTCTAAGAGTCTCTAATACAGCAGGAAACGTGACTGTGGTCAGAACAAAAGAACGGTGTTTCTTACACATAAGGATCATTGCTAGTTCAACTCTGCTTCTGAAACTGACACAAACCACAGGTCCTCTAACATCCAATGCTTTACAATTAAGAGCAAGAAAAGTGTGAGCTACGTGAACGATGTAGCTTTGTTTGAGTGCAAGGTGAATGAGTTTACGTGAAATGAAGTCTTGCTTGTAGGAAGACACAGCGTCTGGGATTTAACTCCATTTCAGAGGGGAAACACACCGCACAGTTCTCATCCATGAAACACACTCTGCTATAGAGCACGAAGCATGCTCTTGCTTTCTAGAGTCTTAATATAGCCAGAAAATTGAGGTTACTCAGAACAAAGAACGGTGTTTCCTACACATAGAGACCACTGCTAGTTCCACTCTGCTTCTGAAACTGATACAAACCACAAGTCATCTAACATCCAGTGCTTTTCACTTAAGAGCGTGAAACGTGTGAGCTTCATAAACGATTTATATTCATTTGAACTGAAAAGTGACTGCATATACCTGAAATGATGTCTTGCTTGTAGGAAGACACTGAGCCTGGAATTTAACTCCATTTCTGAAGGGAAACACACAGCACAGTTCTCATCCATGAAACACACTCTGCTTTAGAGCAAGAAGCATGTTCTTGCTTTCCAGACTCTCTAATAGAGCCAGAAAGTTGAGGGTACTATGAACAAAAGAACAGTGGTTCCTACACATAAGGATCATTGCTAGTTCAACTCTGCTACTGAAACTGACACAAACCACAGGTCCTCTAACATCCAATGCTTTACAATTAAGAGCAAGAAGAGTGTGAGCTACGTGAACGATGTAGCTTTGTTTGAGTGCAAGGTGAATGAGTTTACGTGAAATGAAGTCTTGCTTGTAGGAAGACACAGAGCCTGGGATTTAACTCCATTTCTGAAGGGAAACCCACAGCACAGTTCTCATCCATGAAACACAATCTGCTTTAGAGCACGAAGCATGCTCTTGCTTTCTAGAGTCTTAATATAGCCAGAAACTTGAGGGTACTCTGAACAAGAGAACGGTGTTTCCTACACATACGGACCATTGCTAGTTCAACTCTGCTTCTCAAACTGATACAAACCACAAGTCATCTAACATCCAATGCTTTTCAGTTAACAGCGAGAAACGTGTGATCTTCGTAAACGATTTATATTCATTTGACCTGAAAACTGACTGCGTTTACCTGAAATGATGTCTTGTTTGTAGGAAGACATGGGGCCTGGATTTTAACTCCATTTCTGAAGGGAAACACACAGCACAGTTCTCATCCATGAAACACACTCTCCTTTACAGCAAGAAGAATGCTCTTGCTTTCTGGAGTTTCTAATAGAGCCAGAAACTTGAAAGTGTGCTCATAATAAATGAACTGTGTTTCCTACACACACGGACAATATCTAGTTCAACTCTTCTCCTGAAACTGATACAAACCACAGTTGCATTAACATGCAATGCTTTCCAGTTAAGAGCGAGAAATGTGTGAGCTTCGTGAACGATGTAGATTCCTTTGAGCTGAAAAGTGACTGAGTGAACCTGAAAAGAAGTCTTTCTTGTAGGAAGACACAGAGCCTGGGTTTTAACTCCATTTCTGAAGGGAAACACACAGCACAGATCTCATCCATGAAACACACTCTGCTTTAGAGCACGAAGCATGCTCTTGCTTTCTAGAGTCTCTAATAGAGCCAGAAACTTGAGGGTACTCTGAACAAAAGAACGGTGTTTCCTACACATACGGACCATTGCTAGTTCAACTCTGCTTCTGAAATTGATACAAACCACAAGTCATCTAACATCCAGTGCTTTTCAGTTAACAGCGAGAAACGTGTGATCTTCGTAAACGATTTATATTCATTTGACCTGAAAACTGACTGCGTTTACCTGAAATGATGTCTTGCTTGTAGGAAGACATGGGGCATGAAATTTAACTCCATTTCTGAAGGGAAACACACAGCACAGCACAGTTCTCATCCATGAAACACACTCTGCTTTAGATCAAGAAGCACGCTCTTGCTTTCAAAGAGTCTCTAATACAGCAGGAAACTGACTGTGGTCAGAACAAAATAACGGTGTTTCCTACACATACGGACCATATCTATGTAAACTCTTCTTGTGAAACTGATACAAACCACAGTTCTATTAAAATGCAATGCTTTCCAGTTAAGAGCGAGAAATGTGTGAGCTTCGTGAACGATGTAGATTCCTTTGAGCTGAAAAGTGACTGAGTTTACCTGAAAAGATGTCTTGCTTGTAGGAAGACACAGAGTCTGGGATTTAACTCCATTTCTGAAGGGAAACACACAGCCCAGTTCTCATCCATGAAACACACTCTGCTTTAGAGCAAGAAGCATGTTCTTGCTTTCCAGACTCTCTAATAGAGCCAGAAAGTTGAGGGTACTATGAACAAAAGAACAGTGTTTCCTACACATAAGGATCATTGCTAGTTCAACTCTGCTTCTGAAACTGACACAAACCACAGGTCCTCTAACATCCAATGCTTTACAATTAAGAGCAAGTAGGGTGTGAGCTACGTGAACAATGTAGCTTTGTTTGAGTGCAAGGTGAATGAGTTTATGTGAAATGAAGTCTTGCTTGTAGGAAGACACAGAGCCTGGGATTTAACTCCATTTCTGAAGGGAAACCCACAGCACAGTTCTCATCCTTGAAACACACTCTGCTTTAGAGCACGAAGCATGCTCTTGCTTTCAGGAGTCTTAATATAGCCAGAAAATTGAGGGTACTCAGAACAAAAGAATGGTGTTTCCTACACATAGAGACCAATGCTGGTTCAACTCTGCTTCTGAAACTGATACAAACCACAAGTCATCTAACATCCAGTGCTTTTCACTTAAGAGCGAGAAACGTGTGAGCTTCGTAAACGATTTATATTCATTTGAACTGAAAAGTGACTGCATATGCCTGAAATGATGTCTTGCTTGTAGGAAGACACAGAGCCTGGAATTTAACTCCATTTCTGAAGGGAAACACACAGCACAGTTCTCATCCATGAAACACACTCTGCTTTAGAGCAAGAAGCATGTTCTTGCTTTCCAGACTCTCTAATAGAGCCAGAAAGTTGAGGGTACTATGAACAAAAGAACAGTGTTTCCTACACATAAGGATCATTGCTAGTTCAACTCTGCTTCTGAAACTGACACAAACCACAGGTCCTCTAACATCCAATGCTTTACAATTAAGAGCAAGAAGCATGTGAGCTACGTGAACGATGTAGCTTTGTTTGAGTGCAAGGTGAATGAGTTTACGTGAAATGAAGTCTTGCTTGTAGGAAGACACAGAGCCTGGGATTTAACTCCATTTCTGAAGGGAAACCCACAGCACAGTTCTCATCCATGAAACACAATCTGCTTTAGAGCACGAAGCATGCTCTTGCTTTCTAGAGTCTTAATATAGCCAGAAACTTGAGGGTACTCTGAACAAGAGAACGGTGTTTCCTACACATACGGACCATTGCTAGTTCAACTCTGCTTCTCAAACTGATACAAACCACAAGTCATCTAACATCCAATGCTTTTCAGTTAACAGCGAGAAACGTGTGATCTTCGTAAACGATTTATATTCATTTGACCTGAAAACTGACTGCGTTTACCTGAAATGATGTCTTGTTTGTAGGAAGACATGGGGCCTGGATTTTAACTCCATTTCTGAAGGGAAACACACAGCACAGTTCTCATCCATGAAACACACTCTCCTTTACAGCAAGAAGAATGCTCTTGCTTTCTGGAGTTTCTAATAGAGCCAGAAACTTGAAAGTGTGCTCATAATAAATGAACTGTGTTTCCTACACACACGGACAATATCTAGTTCAACTCTTCTCCTGAAACTGATACAAACCACAGTTGCATTAACATGCAATGCTTTCCAGTTAAGAGCGAGAAATGTGTGAGCTTCGTGAACGATGTAGATTCCTTTGAGCTGAAAAGTGACTGAGTGAACCTGAAAAGAAGTCTTTCTTGTAGGAAGACACAGAGCCTGGGTTTTAACTCCATTTCTGAAGGGAAACACACAGCACAGATCTCATCCATGAAACACACTCTGCTTTAGAGCACGAAGCATGCTCTTGCTTTCTAGAGTCTCTAATAGAGCCAGAAACTTGAGGGTACTCTGAACAAAAGAACGGTGTTTCCTACACATACGGACCATTGCTAGTTCAACTCTGCTTCTGAAATTGATACAAACCACAAGTCATCTAACATCCAGTGCTTTTCAGTTAACAGCGAGAAACGTGTGATCTTCGTAAACGATTTATATTCATTTGACCTGAAAACTGACTGCGTTTACCTGAAATGATGTCTTGCTTGTAGGAAGACATGGGGCATGAAATTTAACTCCATTTCTGAAGGGAAACACACAGCACAGCACAGTTCTCATCCATGAAACACACTCTGCTTTAGATCAAGAAGCACGCTCTTGCTTTCAAAGAGTCTCTAATACAGCAGGAAACTGACTGTGGTCAGAACAAAATAACGGTGTTTCCTACACATACGGACCATATCTATGTAAACTCTTCTTGTGAAACTGATACAAACCACAGTTCTATTAAAATGCAATGCTTTCCAGTTAAGAGCGAGAAATGTGTGAGCTTCGTGAACGATGTAGATTCCTTTGAGCTGAAAAGTGACTGAGTTTACCTGAAAAGATGTCTTGCTTGTAGGAAGACACAGAGTTTGGGATTTAACTCCATTTCTGAAGGGAAACACACAGCCCAGTTCTCATCCATGAAACACACTCTGCTTTAGAGCAAGAAGCATGTTCTTGCTTTCCAGACTCTCTAATAGAGCCAGAAAGTTGAGGGTACTATGAACAAAAGAACAGTGTTTCCTACACATAAGGATCATTGCTAGTTCAACTCTGCTTCTGAAACTGACACAAACCACAGGTCCTCTAACATCCAATGCTTTACAATTAAGAGCAAGTAGGGTGTGAGCTACGTGAACAATGTAGCTTTGTTTGAGTGCAAGGTGAATGAGTTTATGTGAAATGAAGTCTTGCTTGTAGGAAGACACAGAGCCTGGGATTTAACTCCATTTCTGAAGGGAAACCCACAGCACAGTTCTCATCCTTGAAACACACTCTGCTTTAGAGCACGAAGCATGCTCTTGCTTTCAGGAGTCTTAATATAGCCAGAAAATTGAGGGTACTCAGAACAAAAGAATGGTGTTTCCTACACATAGAGACCAATGCTGGTTCAACTCTGCTTCTGAAACTGATACAAACCACAAGTCATCTAACATCCAGTGCTTTTCACTTAAGAGCGAGAAACGTGTGAGCTTCGTAAACGATTTATATTCATTTGAACTGAAAAGTGACTGCATATACCTGAAATGATGTCTTGCTTGTAGGAAGACACAGAGCCTGGAATTTAACTCCATTTCTGAAGGGAAACACACAGCACAGTTCTCATCCATGAAACACACTCTGCTTTAGAGCAAGAAGCATGTTCTTGCTTTCCAGACTCTCTAATAGAGCCAGAAAGTTGAGGGTACTATGAACAAAAGAACAGTGTTTCCTACACATAAGGATCATTGCTAGTTCAACTCTGCTTCTGAAACTGACACAAACCACAGGTCCTCTAACATCCAATGCTTTACAATTAAGAGCAAGAAGCATGTGAGCTACGTGAACGATGTAGCTTTGTTTGAGTGCAAGGTGAATGAGTTTACGTGAAATGAAGTCTTGCTTGTAGGAAGACACAGAGCCTGGGATTTAACTCCATTTCTGAAGGGAAACCCACAGCACAGTTCTCATCCATGAAACACGCTCTGCTTTAGAGCACGAAGCATGCTCTTGCTTTCTAGAGTCCCTAATAGAGCCAGAAAATTGAGGGTACTCTGAACAAGAGAACGGTGTTTCCTACACATACGGACCATTGCTAGTTCAAATCTGCTTCTCAAACTGATACAAACCACAAGTCATCTAACATCCAATGCTTTTCAGTTAACAGCGAGAAACGTGTGATCTTCGTAAACGATTTATATTCATTTGACCTGAAAACTGACTGCGTTTACCTGAAATGATGTCTTGTTTGTAGGAAGACATGGGGCCTGGATTTTAACTCCATTTCTGAAGGGAAACACACAGCACAGTTCTCATCCATGAAACACACTCTCCTTTACAGCAAGAAGAATGCTCTTGCTTTCTGGAGTTTCGAATAGAGCCAGAAACTTGAAAGTGTGCTCATAATAAATGAACTGTGTTTCCTACACACACGGACAATATCTAGTTCAACTCTTCTCCTGAAACTGATACAAACCACAGTTGCATTAACATGCAATGCTTTCCAGTTAAGAGCGAGAAATGTGTGAGCTTCGTGAACGATGTAGATTCCTTTGAGCTGAAAAGTGACTGAGTGAACCTGAAAAGAAGTCTTTCTTGTAGGAAGACACAGAGCCTGGGTTTTAACTCCATTTCTGAAGGGAAACACACAGCACAGATCTCATCCATGAAACACACTCTGCTTTAGAGCACGAAGCATGCTCTTGCTTTCTAGAGTCTCTAATAGAGCCAGAAACTTGAGGGTACTCTGAACAAAAGAACGGTGTTTCCTACACATACGGACCATTGCTAGTTCAACTCTGCTTCTGAAACTGATACAAACCACAAGTCATCTAACATCCAGTGCTTTTCAGTTAACAGCGAGAAACGTGTGATCTTCGTAAACGATTTATATTCATTTGACCTGAAAACTGACTGCGTTTACCTGAAATGATGTCTTGCTTGTAGGAAGACATGGGGCATGAAATTTAACTCCATTTCTGAAGGGAAACACACAGCACAGCACAGTTCTCATCCATGAAACACACTCTGCTTTAGATCAAGAAGCACGCTCTTGCTTTCAAAGAGTCTCTAATACAGCAGGAAACTGACTGTGGTCAGAACAAAATAACGGTGTTTCCTACACATACGGACCATATCTATGTAAACTCTTCTTGTGAAACTGATACAAACCACAGTTCTATTAAAATGCAATGCTTTCCAGTTAAGAGCGAGAAATGTGTGAGCTTCGTGAACGATGTAGATTCCTTTGAGCTGAAAAGTGACTGAGTTTACCTGAAAAGATGTCTTGCTTGTAGGAAGACACAGAGTCTGGGATTTAACTCCATTTCTGAAGGGAAACACACAGCCCAGTTCTCATCCATGAAACACACTCTGCTTTAGAGCAAGAAGCATGTTCTTGCTGTCCAGACTCTCTAATAGAGCCAGAAAGTTGAGGGTACTATGAACAAAAGAACAGTGTTTCCTACACATAAGGATCATTGCTAGTTCAACTCTGCTTCTGAAACTGACACAAACCACAGGTCCTCTAACATCCAATGCTTTACAATTAAGAGCAAGTAGGGTGTGAGCTACGTGAACAATGTAGCTTTGTTTGAGTGCAAGGTGAATGAGTTTATGTGAAATGAAGTCTTGCTTGTAGGAAGACACAGAGCCTGGGATTTAACTCCATTTCTGAAGGGAAATCCACAGCACAGTTCTCATCCTTGAAACACACTCTGCTTTAGAGCACGAAGCATGCTCTTGCTTTCAGGAGTCTTAATATAGCCAGAAAATTGAGGGTACTCAGAACAAAAGAATGGTGTTTCCTACACATAGAGACCAATGCTGGTTCATCTCTGCTTCTGAAATTGATACAAACCACAAGTCATCTAACATCCAGTGCTTTTCACTTAAGAGCGAGAAACGTGTGAGCTTCGTAAACGATTTATATTCATTTGAACTGAAAAGTGACTGCATATGCCTGAAATGATGTCTTGCTTGTAGGAAGACACAGAGCCTGGAATTTAACTCCATTTCTGAAGGGAAACACACAGCACAGTTCTCATCCATGAAACACACTCTGCTTTAGAGCAAGAAGCATGTTCTTGCTTTCCAGACTCTCTAATAGAGCCAGAAAGTTGAGGGTACTATGAACAAAAGAACAGTGTTTCCTACACATAAGGATCATTGCTAGTTCAACTCTGCTTCTGAAACTGACACAAACCACAGGTCCTCTAACATCCAATGCTTTACAATTAAGAGCAAGAAGCGTGTGAGCTACGTGAACGATGTAGCTTTGTTTGAGTGCAAGGTGAATGAGTTTACGTGAAATGAAGTCTTGCTTGTAGGAAGAAACAGAGCTTGGAATTTAACTCCTTTTCTGAAGGGAAACACACAGCACAGTTCTCATCCATGAAACACACTCTGCTTTAGAGCACGAAACATGCTCTTGCTTTCTAGAGTCTCTAATAGATCCAGAAACTTGAGGGTACTCAGAACAAAATAATGGAGTTTCCTACACATACGGACCATTGCTAGTGCAACTCTGCTTCTGAAAGTGATACAAACCACAGGTCCTCTAACATCCAATGCTTTACAGTTAAGAGCGAGAAACGTGTGATCTTTGTAAACGATTTATATTCATTTGAGCTGAATAGTGCCTGCGTTTACCTGAAATGATGTCTTGCATGTAGGAAGAAACAGAGCCTGGAATTTAACTCCATTTCTGAAGGGAAACACACAGCACAGTTCTCATCCATGAAACACACTCTGCATTAGAGCAAGAAGCACGATCTTGCTTTCTAAGAGTCTCTAATACAGCAGGAAACGTGACTGTGGTCAGAACAAAATAACAGTGTTTCCTACACATATGGACCATATCTAGGTCAAGTCTTCTTCTGAAACTGATACAAACCACAGTTTCTCTAACATACAATGCTTTAAAATTAAGAGCAAGAAACATGTGAGCTTTTTGAATGATGTTGGTTCCTTTGAGCTGAAAAGTGACTGAGTTTACCTGAAAAGAGTCTTGCTTGTAGGAAGAAACAGAGCTTGGAATTCAACTCCATTTCTGAAGGGAAACACACAGCACAGTTCTCATCCATGAAACACACTCTGCTTTAGAGCACGAAACATGCTCTTGCTTTCTAGAGTCTCTAATAGAGTCAGAAACATGAGGGTACTCAGAACAATAGAACGGTGTTTCCTACACATACAGACCATTGCTAGTTCAACTCTGCTTCTGAAACTAATACAAACCACAAGTCATCTAACATCATATGCTTTTCAGTTAAGAGCAAAAAACGTGTGTGCTTCGTAAACGATTTTTATTCATTTGAGCTGAAAAGTTACTGCGTTTACCTGAAACGATGTCTTGCTTGTAGGAAGGCACAGAGCCTGGAATTTAACTCCATTTGTGAAGGGAAACAGACAGCACAGTTCTCATCCATGAAACACACTCTGCTTTAGAGCAAGAAGCACACTCTTGCTTTCTAAGATTCTCTAATACAGCAGGAAACGTGACTGTGGTCAGAACAAAATAACGGTGTTTCCTACACATACGGACCATAGCTAGGTCAACTCTACTTCTGAAACTGATACAAACCACAGTTCCATTAACATGTAATGCTTTCCAGTTAAGAGCGAGAAACGTATGGGCTTCGTGAACGATGTAGCTTCCTTTGAGCTAAAAAGTGACTGAGTTTACGTTAAAAGATGTCTTGTTGTAGGAAGACACGGAGCCTGGGATTTAACTCCATTTCTGAATGGAAAACCACAGCACAGTTCTCATCCATGAAACACACTCGGCTTTAGTGCAAGACCACGCTCTTGCTTTCTAGAGTCTATAATAGAGCCAGAAACTTGAAAGTGTGCTCAGAATAAAAGAACTGGGTTTCCTACACACACGGACCATATCTAGTTCAACTCTGCTCCTGAAACTGATACAAACCACAGGTCCTCTAACATCCAATGTTTTTAGTTAAGAGCGAGAAACGTGTGAGCTTCATAAACGATTTTTATTCATTTGAGCTGAAAAGTGACAGCGTTTACCTGAAATGATGTCTTGCTTGTAGGAAGACACAGAGCCTGGAATATAACTCCATTTCTGAAGGGAAACACACAGCACAGTTGTCATCCATGAAACACACTCTGCTTTAGTGCAAGAGGCACTCTCTTGCTTTCTCAGAGACTCTAATAGAGCAGGAAACGTGACTGTGGTCAGAACAAAATAACGGTGTTTCCTAAACATACGGACCGTATCTAAGTCAACTCTTCTTCTGAAACTGATACAAACCACAGTTCCTCTAACATGCAATGCTTTCCAGTTAAGAGCAAGAAACGTGTAAGCTTTGTGAACGATGTAGCTTCCTTTGAGCTGAAAAGTAACTGAGGTTAACTGAAAAGATGTCTTGCTTGTAGGAAGACACAGAGCCTGGGATTTACTCAATTCCTGAAGGGAAACACACAGCACAGTTCTCATCCATGAAACACACTCTGCTTTAGAGCAAGAAGCATGGTCTTGCTTTCCAGAGTCTCTAATAGAGCCAGAAACTTGAGGGTACTCAGAACAAAATAATGGAGTTTCCTACACATACGGACCATTGCTATTGCAACTCTGCTTCTGAAAGTGATACAAACCACAGGTCCTCTAACATCCAATGCTTTACAGTTAAGAGCAAGAAACATGTGAGCTACGTGAACGATGTAGCTTTGTTTGAGCGGAAATGTGACTGAGTTTACGTGAAACGAATTCTTGTTTGTAGGAAGATACAGAGCCTGTGATTTAACTCCATTTCTGAAGGGAAACACACAGCACAGTTCTCATCCAAGAAACACACTCTGCGTATAGGAAGAAGCACGCTCTTGTTTTCTAGAGTCTCTAATAGAGCAGGAAACGCGAGTGTGCTCAGAACAAAAGAACGGTGTTTCCTACACATACGGACCGTTGCTAGTTCAACTCTGATTCTGAAACTGATACAAACCACAAGTCATCTAACATCCAATGCTTTTCAGTTAAGAGCGAGAAACGTGTGATCTTTGTAAACGATTTATATTCATTTGAGCTGAATAGTGACTGTGTTTACCTGAAATGATGTCTTGCATGTAGGAAGAAACAGAGCCTGGAATTTAACTCCTTTTCTGAAGGGAAACACACAGCACAGTTCTCATCCATGAAACACACTCTGCTTTAGAGCAAGAAGCACGATCTTGCTTTCTAAGAGTCTCTAATACAGCAGGAAACGTGACTGTGGTCAGAACAAAATAACAGTGTTTCCTACACATATGGACCATATCTAGGTCAAGTCTTCTTCTGAAACTGATTTAAACCACAGTTCCTCTAACATACAATGCTTTAAAATTAAGAGCAAGAAACGTGTGAGCTTCTTGAATGATGTTGGTTCCTTTGAGCTGAAAAGTGACTGAGTTTACCTGAAAAGAGTCTTGCTTGTAGGAAGAAACAGAGCCTGGAATTTAACTCCATTTCTGAAGGGAAACACACAGCACAGTTCTCATCCATGAAACACACTCTGCTTTAGAGCACGAAACATGCTCTTGCTTTCTAGAGTCTCTAATAGAGCCAGAAACATGAGGGTACTCAGAACAAAAGAACTGTGTTTCCTACACATACAGACCATTGCTAGATCAACTCTGCTTCTGAAACAGACAAACCACAAGTCATCTAACATCATATGCTTTTCCGTTAAGAGAAAGAAACGTGTGATCTACGTAAACGATTTATATTCATTTGAGGTGAAAAGTGACAGCGTTTACCTGAAATGATGTCTTGCTTGTAGGAAGACACAGAGCCTGGAATATAACTCCATTTCTGAAGGGAAACACACAGCATTGTTGTCATCCATGAAACACACTCTGCTTTAGTGCAAGAGGCACTCTCTTGCTTTCTCAGAGACTCTAATAGAGCAGGAAACGTGACTGTGGTCAGAACAAAATAACGCTGTTTCCTAAACATACGGACCGTATCTAGGTCAACTCTTCTTCTGAAACTGATACAAACCACAGTTCCTCTAACATGCAATGCTTTCCAGTTAAGAGCAAGAAACGTGTGAGCTTTGTGAACGATGTAGCTTCCTTTGAGCTGAAAAGTGACTGAGGTTAACTGAAAAGATGTCTTGCTTGTAGGAAGACACAGAGCCTGGGATTTACTCAATTTCTGAAGGGAAACACACAGCACAGTTCTCATCCATGAAACACACTCTGCTTTAGAGCAAGAAGCATGGTCTTGCTTTCCAGAGTCTCTAATAGAGCCAGAAAATTGAGGGTACTCAGAACAAAATAATGGAGTTTCCTACACATACGGACCATTGCTAGTGCAACTCTCCTTCTGAAAGTGATACAAACCACAGGTCCTCTAACACCCAATGCTTTACAGTTAAGAGCAAGAAACATGTGAGCTACGTGAATGATGTAGCTTTGTTTGAGCGGAAATGTGACTGAGTTTACATGAAACGAATTCTTGTTTGTAGGAAGATACAGAGCCTGTGATTTAACTCCATTTCTGAAGGGAAACAAACAGCACAGTTCTCATCCAAGAAACACACTCTGCGTATAGGAAGAAGCACGCTCTTGTTTTCTAGAGTCTCTAATAGAGCAGGAAACGCGAGTGTGCTCAGAACAAAAGAACGGTGTTTCCTACACATACGGACCGTTGCTAGTTCAACTCTGATTCTGAAACTGATACAAACCACAAGTCATCTAACATCCAATGCTTTTCAGTTAAGAGCGAGAAACGTGTGATCTTTGTAAACGATTTATATTCATTTGAGCTGAATAGTGACTGTGTTTACCTGAAATGATGTCTTGCATGTAGGAAGAAACAGAGCCTGGAATTTAACTCCTTTTCTGAAGGGAAACACACAGCACAGTTCTCATCCATGAAACACACTCTGCTTTAGAGCAAGAAGCACGATCTTGCTTTCTAAGAGTCTCTAATACAGCAGGAAACGTGACTGTGGTCAGAACAAAATAACAGTGTTTCCTACACATATGGACCATATCTAGGTCAAGTCTTCTTCTGAAACTGATTCAAACCACAGTTCCTCTAACATACAATGCTTTAAAATTAAGAGCAAGAAACGTGTGAGCTTCTTGAATGATGTTGGTTCCTTTGAGCTGAAAAGTGACTGAGTTTACCTGAAAAGAGTCTTGCTTGTTGAAGAAACAGAGCCTGGAATTTAACTCCATTTCTGAAGGGAAACACACAGCACAGTTCTCATCCATGAAACACACTCTGCTTTAGAGCACGAAACATGCTCTTGCTTTCTAGAGTCTCTAATAGAGCCAGAAACTTGAGGGTACTCAGAACAAAATAATGGAGTTTCCTACACATACGGACCATTGCTAGTGCAACTCTGCTTCTGAAAGTGATACAAACCACAAGTCCTCTAACATCCAATGCTTTTCAGTTAAGAGCAAGAAACGTGTGATCTTTGTAAACGATTTATATTCATTTGAGCTGAATAGTGACTGTGTTTACCTGAAATGATGTCTTGCATGTAGGAAGAAACAGAGCCTGGAATTTAACTCCTTTTCTGAAGGGAAAAACACAGCACAGTTGTCATCCATAAAACACACTCTGCTTTATTGCAAGAGGCACTCTCTTGCTTTCTCAGAGACTCTAATAGAGCAAGAAACGTGACTGTGGTCAGAACAAAATAATGGTGTTTCCTAAACATACGGACCGTATCTAAGTCAACTCTTCTTCTGAAACTGATACAAACCACAGTTCCTCTAACATGCAATGCTTTCCAGTTAAGAGCAAGAAACGTGTGAGCTTTGTGAACGATGTAGCTTCCTTTGAGCTGAAAAGTAACTGAGGTTAACTGAAAAGATGTCTTGCTTGTAGGAAGACACAGAGCCTGGGATTTACTCAATTCCTGAAGGGAAACACACAGCACAGTTCTCATCCATGAAACACACTCTGCTTTAGAGCAAGAAGCATGGTCTTGCTTTCCAGAGTCTCTAATAGAGCCAGAAACTTGAGGGTACTCAGAACAAATTAATGGAGTTTCCTACACATACGGACCATTGCTAGTGCAACTCTGCTTCTGAAAGTGATACAAACCACAGGTCCTCTAACATCCAATGCTTTACAGTTAAGAGCAAGAAACATGTGAGCTACGTGAACGATGTAGCTTTGTTTGAGCGGAAATGTGACTGAGTTTACGTGAAACGAATTCTTGTTTGTAGGAAGATACAGAACCTGTGATTTAACTCCATTTCTGAAGGGAAACAAACAGCACAGTTCTCATCCAAGAAACACACTCTGCGTATAGGAAGAAGCACGCTCTTGCTTTCCAGACTCTCTAATAGAGCCAGAAAGTTGAGGGTACTATGAACAAAAGAACAGTGTTTCCTACACATAAGGATCATTGCTAGTTCAACTCTGCTTCTGAAACTGACACAAACCACAGGTCCTCTAACATCCAATGCTTTACACTTAAGAGCAAGGAGCGTGTGAGCTACGTGAATGATGTAGGATTGTTTGAGTGCAAGGTGAATGAGTTTATGTGAAATGAAGTCTTGCTTGTAGGAAGACACAGAGCCTGGGATTTAACTCCATTTCTGAAGGGAAATCCACAGCACAGTTCTCATCCTTGAAACACAGACTGCTTTAGAGCACGAAGCATGCTCTTGCTTTCAGGAGTCTTAATATAGCCAGAAAATTGAGGGTACTCAGAACAAAAGAATGGTGTTTCCTACACATAGAGACCAATGCTGGTTCAACTCTGCTTCTGAAACTGATACAAACCACAAGTCATCTAACATCCAGTGCTTTTCACTTAAGAGCGAGAAACGTGTGAGCTTCGTAAACGATTTATATTCATTTGAACTGAAAAGTGACTGCATATGCCTGAAATGATGTCTTGCTTGTAGGAAGACACATAGCCTGGGATTTAACTCCATTTCTGAAGGGAAATCCACAGCACAGTTCTCATCCATGAAACACACTCTGCTTTAGAGCAAGAAGCATGTTCTTGCTTTCCAGACTCTCTAATAGAGCCAGAAAGTTGAGGGTACTATGAACAAAAGAACAGTGTTTCCTACACATAAGGATCATTGCTAGTTCAACTCTGCTCCTGAAACTGATACAAACCACAGTTCCATTAACATGCAATGCTTTCCAGTTAAGAGCGAGAAATGTGTGAGCTTCGTGAACGATGTAGATTCCTTTGAGCTGAAAAGTGACTGAGTGAACCTGAAAAGAAGTCTTTCTTGTAGGAAGACACAGAGCCTGGGTTTTAACTCCATTTCTGAAGGGAAACACACAGCACAGATCTCATCCATGAAACACACTCTGCTTTAGAGCACGAAGCATGCTCTTGCTTTCTAGAGTCTCTAATAGAGCCAGAAACTTGAGGGTACTCTGAACAAAAGAACGGTGTTTCCTACACATACGGACCATTGCTAGTTCAACTCTGCTTCTCAAACTGATACAAACCACAAGTCATCTAACATCCAGTGCTTTTCAGTTAACAGCGAGAAACGTGTGATCTTCGTAAACGATTTATATTCATTTGACCTGAAAACTGACTGCGTTTGCCTGAAATGATATCTTGCTTGTAGGAAGACTTGGGGCCTGGAATTTCACTCCATTTCTGAAGGGAAACACACAGCACAGTTCTCATCCATGAAACACACTCTGCTTTAGAGCAAGAAGCACACTCTTGCTTTCTAAGAGTCTCTAATACAGCAGGAAACGTGACTGTGGTCAGAACAAAAGAACGGTGTTTCTTACACATAAGGATCATTGCTAGTTCAACTCTGCTTCTGAAACTGACACAAACCACAGGTCCTCTAACATCCAATGCTTTACAATTAAGAGCAAGAAGCGTGTGAGCTACGTGAACGATGTAGCATTGTTTGAGTGCAAGGTGAATGAGTTTATGTGAAATGAAGCCTTGCTTGTAGGAAGACACAGAGCCTGGGATTTAACTCCATTTCTGAAGGGAAACCCACAGCACAGTTCTCATCCATGAAACACACTCTGCTTTAGAGCACGAAGCATGCTCTTGCTTTCTAGAGTCTCTAATAGAGCCAGAAACTTGAGGGTACTCTGAACAAAAGAACGGTGTTTCCTACACATACGGACCATTGCTAGTTCAACTCTGCTTCTGAAACTGATACAAACCACAAGTCATCTAACATCCAGTGCTTTTCAGTTAACAGCGAGAAACGTGTGATCTTCGTAAACGATTTATATTCATTTGACCTGAAAACTGACTGCGTTTACCTGAAATGATGTCTTGCTTGTAGGAAGACATGGGGCCTGGAATTTCACTCCATTTCTGAAGGGAAACACACAGCACAGTTCTCATCCATGAAACACACTCTGCTTTAGAGCAAGAAGCACACTCTTGCTTTCTAAGAGTCTCTAATACAGCAGGAAACGTGACTGTGGTCAGAACAAAAGAACGGTGTTTCTTACACATACGTACCATATCTAGGTCAACTCTTCTTCTGAAACTGATACAAACCACAGTTCCATTAACATGCAATGCTTTCCAGTTAAGAGCGAGAAACGTGTGAGCTTCGTGAACGATTTAGCTTCCTTTGAGCTGAAAACTGACTGAGTTTACCTGAAAAGATGTCTTGCTTGTAGGAAGACACAGAGTCTGGGATTTAACTCCATTTCTGAGGGGAAACACACCTGACAGTTCTCATCCATGAAACACACTCTGCTTTAGAGCAAGAAGCATGTTCTTGCTTTCCAGACTCTCTAATAGAGCCAGAAAGTTGAGGGTACTATGAACAAAAGAACAGTGTTTCCTACACATAAGGATCATTGCTAGTTCAACTCTGCTTCTGAAACTGACACAAACCACAGGTCCTCTAACATCCAATGCTTTACAATTAAGAGCAAGGAGCGTGTGAGCTACGTGAACGATGTAGCATTGTTTGAGTGCAAGGTGAATGAGTTTATGTGAAATGAAGTCTTGCTTGTAGGAAGACACAGAGCCTGGGATTTAACTCCATTTCTGAAGGGAAATCCACAGCACAGTTCTCATCCTTGAAACAAACTCTGCTTTAGAGCAGGAAGCATGCTCTTGCTTTCAGGAGTCTTAATAAAGCCAGAAAATTGAGGGTACTCAGAACAAAAGAATGGTGTTTCCTACACATAGAGACCAATGCTGGTTCAACTCTGCTTCTGAAACTGATACAAACCACAAGTCATCTAACATCCAGTGCTTTTCACTTAAGAGCGAGAAACGTGTGAGCTTCGTAAACGATTTATATTCATTTGAACTGAAAAGTGACTGCATATGCCTGAAATGATGTCTTGCTTGTAGGAAGACACAGAGCCTGGAATTTAACTCCATTTTTGAAGGGAAACACACCGCACAGTTCTCATCCATGAAACACACTCTGCTTTAGAGCAAGAAGCATGTTCTTGCTTTCCAGACTCTCTAATAGAGCCAGAAAGTTGAGGGTACTATGAACAAAAGAACAGTGTTTCCTACACATAAGGATCATTGCTAGATCAACTCTGCTCCTGAAACTGATACAAACCACAGTTCCATTAACATGCAATGCTTTCCAGTTAAGAGCGAGAAATGTGTGAGCTTCCTGAACGATGTAGATTCCTTTGAGCTGAAAAGTGACTGAGTGAACCTGAAAAGAAGTCTTTCTTGTAGGAAGACACAGAGCCTGGGTTTTAACTCCATTTCTGAAGGGAAACACACAGCAGAGATCTCATCCATGAAACACACTCTGCTTTAGAGCACGAAGCATGCTCTTGCTTTCTAGAGTCTCTAATAGAGCCAGAAACTTGAGGGTACTCTGAACAAAAGAACGGTGTTTCCTACACATACGGACCATTGCTAGTTCAACTCTGCTTCTCAAACTGATACAAACCACAAGTCATCTAACATCCAGTGCTTTTCAGTTAACAGCGAGAAACGTGTGATCTTCGTAAACGATTTATATTCATTTGACCTGAAAACTGACTGCGTTTACCTGAAATGATGTCTTGCTTGTAGGAAGACATGGGGCCTGGAATTTCACTCCATTTCTGAAGGGAAACACACAGCACAGTTCTCATCCATGAAACACACTCTGCTTTAGAGCAAGAAGCACACTCTTGCTTTCTAAGAGTCTCTAATACAGCAGGAAACGTGACTGTGGTCAGAACAAAGAACGGTGTTTCTTACACATATGTACCATATCTAGGTCAACTCTTCTTCTGAAACTGATACAAAGCACAGTTCCATTAACATGCAATGCTTTCCAGTTAAGAGCGAGAAACGTGTGAGCTTCGTGAACGATTTAGCTTCCTTTGAGCTGAAAAGTGACTGAGTTTACCTGAAAAGATGTCTTGCTTGTAGGAAGACACAGCGTCTGGGATTTAACTCCATTTCAGAGGGGAAACACACCGCACAGTTCTCATCCATGAAACACACTCTGCTTTAGAGCAAGAAGCATGTTCTTGCTTTCCAGACTCTCTAATAGAGCCAGAAAGTTGAGGGTACTATGAACAAAAGAACAGTGTTTCCTACACATAAGGATCATTGCTAGTTCAACTCTGCTTCTGAAACTGACACAAACCACAGGTCCTCTAACATCCAATGCTTTACAATTAAGAGCAAGAAGCGTGTGAGCTACGTGAACGATGTTGCTTTGTTTGAGTGTAAGGTGAATGAGTTTACGTGAAATGAAGTCTTGCTTGTAGGAAGACACAGAGCCTGGGATTTAACTCCATTTCTGAAGGGAAACCCACAGCACAGTTCTCATCCTTGAAACACACTCTGCTTTAGAGCACGAAGCATGCTCTTGCTTTCAGGAGTCTTAATATAGCCAGAAAATTGAGGGTACTCAGAACAAAAGAATGGTGTTTCCTACACATAGAGACCAATGCTGGTTCAACTCTGCTTCTGAAACTGATACAAACCACAAGTCATCTAACATCCAGTGCTTTTCACTTAAGAGCGAGAAACATGTGAGCTTCGTAAATGATTTATATTCATTTGAACTAAAAAGTGACTGCATATACCTGAAATGGTGTCTTGCTTGTAGGAAGACACAGAGCCTGGAATTTAACTCCATTTCTGAAGGGAAACACACAGCACAGTTCTCATCCATGAAACACACTCGGCTTTAGAGCAAGAAGCACGCTCTTGCTTTCTAAGAGTCTCTAATACAGCAGGAAACGTGACTGTGGTCAGAACAAAATAACGGTGTTTCCTACACATATGGACCATATCTGGGTCAACTCTTCTTCTGAAACTGATACAAACCACAGTTCAATTAACATGCAATGCTTTCCATTTAAGAGCGAGAAATGTGTGAGCTTCATGAACAATGTAGCTTTCTTTGAGCTGAAAAGTGACTGAGTTTACCTGAAAAGATGTCTTGCTGGTAGTAAGACACAGAGTCTGGGATTTAACTCCATTTCTGAAGGGAAACACACAGCACAGATCTCATCCATGAAACACACTCTGCTTTAGAGCACGAAGCATGCTCTTGCTTTCTAGAGTCTCTAATAGAGCCAGAAACTTGAGGGTACTCTGAACAAAAGAACGGTGTTTCCTACACATACGGACCATTGCTAGTTCAACTCTGCTTCTCAAACTGATACAAACCACAAGTCATCTAACATCCAGTGCTTTTCAGTTAACAGCGAGAAACGCGTGATCTTCGTAAACGATTTATATTCATTTGACCTGAAAACTGACTGCGTTTACCTGAAATGATGTCTTGCTTGTAGGAAGACATGGCGCCTGGAATTTAACTCCATTTCTGAAGGGAAACACACAGCACAGTTCTCATCCATGAAACACACTCTGCTTTAGAGCAAGAAGCACGCTCTTGCTTTCCAAGAGTCTCTAATACAGCAGGAAAAGTGACTGTTGTCAGAACAAAATAACGGTGTTTCCTACACATATGGACCATATCTGAGTCATCTCTTCTTCTGAAACTGATACAAACCACAGTTCCATTAACATGCAATGCTTTCCAGTTAAGAGCGAGAAACGTATGAGCTTCGTGAATGATGTAGCTTCCATTGAGCTGAAAAGTGACTGTGTTTATCTGAAAAGATGTCTTGCTTGTAGGAAAACACAGAGCCGGGGATTTAACTCCATTTCTGAAGGGAAAAACACAGCACTGTTCTCATCCATGAAACACACTCTGCTTACAGCAAGAAGAATGCTCTTGCTTTCCGGAGTCTCTAATAGAGCCAGAAACTTGAAAGTGTGCTCATAATAAATGAACTGTGTTTCCTACACACACGGACAATATCTAGTTCAACTCTGCTCCTGAAACTGATACAAATCACAGGTCCTCTAACATCCAATGCATTTCACTTAAGAGCGAGAAACGTGTGAGCTTCGTGAACGATGTAGCTTCCTTTTAGCTGAAAAGTGACTGAGTTTACCTGAAAAGATGTCTTGCTTGTAGGAAGACACAGAGTGTGGGATTTAACCCCATTTCTGAAGGGAAACACACAGCACAGTTCTCATCCATGAAACACTTTCTGCTTTAGAGCAAGAAGCATGTTCTTGCTTTCCAGACTCTCTAATAGAGCCAGAAAGTTGAGGGTACTATGAACAAAAGAACAGTGTTTCCTACACATAAGGATCATTGCTAGTTCAACTCTGCTTCTGAAACTGACACAAACCACAGGTCCTCTAACATCCAATGCTTTACAATTAAGAGCAAGAAAAGTGTGAGCTACGTGAACGATGTAGCTTTGTTTGAGTGCAAGGTGAATGAGTTTACGTGAAATGAAGTCTTGCTTGTAGGAAGACACATAGCCTGGGATTTAACTCCATTTCTGAAGGGAAACCCACAGCACAGTTCTCATCCATGAAACACACTCTGCTTTAGAGCACGAAGCATGCTCTTGCTTTCTAGAGTCTTAATATAGCCAGAAAATTGAGGTTACTCAGAACAAAGAACGGTGTTTCCTACACATAGAGACCACTGCTAGTTCCACTCTGCTTCTGAAACTGATACAAACCACAAGTCATCTAACATCCAGTGCTTTTCACTTAAGAGCATGAAACGTGTGAGCTTCATAAACGATTTATATTCATTTGAACTGAAAAGTGACTGCATATACCTGAAATGATGTCTTGCTTGTAGGAAGACACAGAGCCTGGAATTTAACTCCATTTCTGAAGGGAAACACACAGCACATTTCTCATCCATGAAACACACTCTGCTTTAGAGCAAGAAGCATGTTCTTGCTTTCCAGACTCTCTAATAGAGCCAGAAAGTTGAGGGTACTATGAACAAAAGAACAGTGGTTCCTACACATAAGGATCATTGCTAGTTCAACTCTGCTACTGAAAGTGACACAAACCACAGGTCCTCTAACATCCAATGCTTTACAATTAAGAGCAAGAAGAGTGTGAGCTACGTGAACGATGTAGCTTTGTTTGAGTGCAAGGTGAATGAGTTTACGTGAAATGAAGTCTTGCTTGTAGGAAGACACAGAGCCTGGGATTTAACTCCATTTCTGAAGGGAAACCCACAGCACAGTTCTCATCCATGAAACACAATCTGCTTTAGAGCACGAAGCATGCTCTTTCTTTCTAGAGTCTTAATATAGCCAGAAACTTGAGGGTACTCTGAACAAGAGAACGGTGTTTCCTACACATACGGACCATTGCTAGTTCAACTCTGCTTCTCAAACTGATACAAACCACAAGTCATCTAACATCCAATGCTTTTCAGTTAACAGCGAGAAACGTGTGATCTTCGTAAACGATTTATATTCATTTGACCTGAAAACTGACTGCGTTTACCTGAAATGATGTCTTGTTTGTAGGAAGACATGGGGCCTGGATTTTAACTCCATTTCTGAAGGGAAACACACAGCACAGTTCTCATCCATGAAACACACTCTCCTTTACAGCAAGAAGAATGCTCTTGCTTTCTGGAGTTTCTAATAGAGCCAGAAACTTGAAAGTGTGCTCATAATAAATGAACTGTGTTTCCTACACACACGGACAATATCTAGTTCAACTCTTCTCCTGAAACTGATACAAACCACAGTTGCATTAACATGCAATGCTTTCCAGTTAAGAGCGAGAAATGTGTGAGCTTCGTGAACGATGTAGATTCCTTTGAGCTGAAAAGTGACTGAGTGAACCTGAAAAGAAGTCTTTCTTGTAGGAAGACACAGAGCCTGGGTTTTAACTCCATTTCTGAAGGGAAACACACAGCACAGATCTCATCCATGAAACACACTCTGCTTTAGAGCACGAAGCATGCTCTTGCTTTCTAGAGTCTCTAATAGAGCCAGAAACTTGAGGGTACTCTGAACAAAAGAACGGTGTTTCCTACACATACGGACCATTGCTAGTTCAACTCTGCTTCTGAAACTGATACAAACCACAAGTCATCTAACATCCAGTGCTTTTCAGTTAACAGCGAGAAACGTGTGATCTTCGTAAACGATTTATATTCATTTGACCTGAAAACTGACTGCGTTTACCTGAAATGATGTCTTGCTTGTAGGAAGACATGGGGCATGAAATTTAACTCCATTTCTGAAGGGAAACACACAGCACAGCACAGTTCTCATCCATGAAACACACTCTGCTTTAGATCAAGAAGCACGCTCTTGCTTTCAAAGAGTCTCTAATACAGCAGGAAACTGACTGTGGTCAGAACAAAATAACGGTGTTTCCTACACATACGGACCATATCTATGTAAACTCTTCTTGTGAAACTGATACAAACCACAGTTCTATTAAAATGCAATGCTTTCCAGTTAAGAGCGAGAAATGTGTGAGCTTCGTGAACGATGTAGATTCCTTTGAGCTGAAAAGTGACTGAGTTTACCTGAAAAGATGTCTTGCTTGTAGGAAGACACAGAGTCTGGGATTTAACTCCATTTCTGAAGGGAAACACACAGCCCAGTTCTCATCCATGAAACACACTCTGCTTTAGAGCAAGAAGCATGTTCTTGCTTTCCAGACTCTCTAATAGAGCCAGAAAGTTGAGGGTACTATGAACAAAAGAACAGTGTTTCCTACACATAAGGATCATTGCTAGTTCAACTCTGCTTCTGAAACTGACACAAACCACAGGTCCTCTAACATCCAATGCTTTACAATTAAGAGCAAGTAGGGTATGAGCTACGTGAACAATGTAGCTTTGTTTGAGTGCAAGGTGAATGAGTTTATGTGAAATGAAGTCTTGCTTGTAGGAAGACACAGAGCCTGGGATTTAACTCCATTTCTGAAGGGAAACCCACAGCACAGTTCTCATCCTTGAAACACACTCTGCTTTAGAGCACGAAGCATGCTCTTGCTTTCAGGAGTCTTAATATAGCCAGAAAATTGAGGGTACTCAGAACAAAAGAATGGTGTTTCCTACACATAGAGACCAATGCTGGTTCAACTCTGCTTCTGAAACTGATACAAACCACAAGTCATCTAACATCCAGTGCTTTTCACTTAAGAGCGAGAAACGTGTGAGCTTCGTAAACGATTTATATTCATTTGAACTGAAAAGTGACTGCATATGCCTGAAATGATGTCTTGCTTGTAGGAAGACACAGAGCCTGGAATTTAACTCCATTTCTGAAGGGAAACACACAGCACAGTTCTCATCCATGAAACACACTCTGCTTTAGAGCAAGAAGCATGTTCTTGCTTTCCAGACTCTCTAATAGAGCCAGAAAGTTGAGGGTACTATGAACAAAAGAACAGTGGTTCCTACACATAAGGATCATTGCTAGTTCAACTCTGCTTCTGAAACTGACACAAACCACAGGTCCTCTAACATCCAATGCTTTACAATTAAGAGCAAGAAGCATGTGAGCTACGTGAACGATGTAGCTTTGTTTGAGTGCAAGGTGAATGAGTTTATGTGAAATGAAGTCTTGCTTGTAGGAAGACACAGAGCCTGGGATTTAACTCCATTTCTGAAGGGAAACCCACAGCACAGTTCTCATCCATGAAACACGCTCTGCTTTAGAGCACGAAGCATGCTCTTGCTTTCTAGAGTCTCTAATAGAGCCAGAAACTTGAGGGTACTCTGAACAAGAGAACGGTGTTTCCTACACATACGGACCATTGCTAGTTCAAATCTGCTTCTCAAACTGATACAAACCACAAGTCATCTAACATCCAATGCTTTTCAGTTAACAGCGAGAAACGTGTGATCTTCGTAAACGATTTATATTCATTTGACCTGAAAACTGACTGCGTTTACCTGAAATGATGTCTTGTTTGTAGGAAGACATGGGGCCTGGATTTTAACTCCATTTCTGAAGGGAAACACACAGCACAGTTCTCATCCATGAAACACACTCTCCTTTACAGCAAGAAGAATGCTCTTGCTTTCTGGAGTTTCTAATAGAGCCAGAAACTTGAAAGTGTGCTCATAATAAATGAACTGTGTTTCCTACACACACGGACAATATCTAGTTCAACTCTTCTCCTGAAACTGATACAAACCACAGTTGCATTAACATGCAATGCTTTCCAGTTAAGAGCGAGAAATGTGTGAGCTTCGTGAACGATGTAGATTCCTTTGAGCTGAAAAGTGACTGAGTGAACCTGAAAAGAAGTCTTTCTTGTAGGAAGACACAGAGCCTGGGTTTTAACTCCATTTCTGAAGGGAAACACACAGCACAGATCTCATCCATGAAACACACTCTGCTTTAGAGCACGAAGCATGCTCTTGCTTTCTAGAGTCTCTAATAGAGCCAGAAACTTGAGGGTACTCTGAACAAAAGAACGGTGTTTCCTACACATACGGACCATTGCTAGTTCAACTCTGCTTCTGAAACTGATACAAACCACAAGTCATCTAACATCCAGTGCTTTTCAGTTAACAGCGAGAAACGTGTGATCTTCGTAAACGATTTATATTCATTTGACCTGAAAACTGACTGCGTTTACCTGAAATGATGTCTTGCTTGTAGGAAGACATGGGGCATGAAATTTAACTCCATTTCTGAAGGGAAACACACAGCACAGCACAGTTCTCATCCATGAAACACACTCTGCTTTAGATCAAGAAGCACGCTCTTGCTTTCAAAGAGTCTCTAATACAGCAGGAAACTGACTGTGGTCAGAACAAAATAACGGTGTTTCCTACACATATGGACCATATCTATGTAAACTGTTCTTGTGAAACTGATACAAACCACAGTTCTATTAAAATGCAATGCTTTCCAGTTAAGAGCGAGAAATGTGTGAGCTTCGTGAACGATGTAGATTCCTTTGAGCTGAAAAGTGACTGAGTTTACCTGAAAAGATGTCTTGCTTGTAGGAAGACACAGAGTCTGGGATTTAACTCCATTTCTGAAGGGAAACACACAGCCCAGTTCTCATCCATGAAACACACTCTGCTTTAGAGCAAGAAGCATGTTCTTGCTGTCCAGACTCTCTAATAGAGCCAGAAAGTTGAGGGTACTATGAACAAAAGAACAGTGTTTCCTACACATAAGGATCATTGCTAGTTCAACTCTGCTTCTGAAACTGACACAAACCACAGGTCCTCTAACATCCAATGCTTTACAATTAAGAGCAAGTAGGGTGTGAGCTACATGAACAATATAGCTTTGTTTGAGTGCAAGGTGAATGAGTTTATGTGAAATGAAGTCTTGCTTGTAGGAAGACACAGAGCCTGGGATTTAACTCCATTTCTGAAGGGAAACCCACAGCACAGTTCTCATCCTTGAAACACACTCTGCTTTAGAGCACGAAGCATGCTCTTGCTTTCAGGAGTCTTAATATAGCCAGAAAATTGAGGGTACTCAGAACAAAAGAATGGTGTTTCCTACACATAGAGACCAATGCTGGTTCATCTCTGCTTCTGAAATTGATACAAACCACAAGTCATCTAACATCCAGTGCTTTTCACTTAAGAGCGAGAAACGTGTGAGCTTCGTAAACGATTTATATTCATTTGAACTGAAAAGTGACTGCATATGCCTGAAATGATGTCTTGCTTGTAGGAAGACACAGAGCCTGGAATTTAACTCCATTTCTGAAGGGAAACACACAGCACAGTTCTCATCCATGAAACACACTCTGCTTTAGAGCAAGAAGCATGTTCTTGCTTTCCAGACTCTCTAATAGAGCCAGAAAGTTGAGGGTACTATGAACAAAAGAACAGTGTTTCCTACACATAAGGATCATTGCTAGTTCAACTCTGCTTCTGAAACTGACACAAACCACAGGTCCTCTAACATCCAATGCTTTACAATTAAGAGCAAGAAGCGTGTGAGCTACGTGAACGATGTAGCTTTGTTTGAGTGCAAGGTGAATGAGTTTACGTGAAATGAAGTCTTGCTTGTAGGAAGACACAGAGCCTGGGATTTAACTCCATTTCTGAAGGGAAACCCACAGCACAGTTCTCATCCATGAAACACGCTCTGCTTTAGAGCACGAAGCATGCTCTTGCTTTCTAGAGTCTCTAATAGAGCCAGAAACTTGAGGGTACTCTGAACAAGAGAACGGTGTTTCCTACACATACGGACCATTGCTAGTTCAACTCTGCTTCTCAAACTGATACAAACCACAAGTCATCTAACATCCAATGCTTTTCAGTTAACAGCGAGAAACGTGTGATCTTCGTAAACGATTTATATTCATTTGACCTGAAAACTGACTGCGTTTACCTGAAATGATGTCTTGTTTGTAGGAAGACATGGGGCCTGGATTTTAACTCCATTTCTGAAGGGAAACACACAGCACAGTTCTCATCCATGAAACACACTCTCCTTTACAGCAAGAAGAATGCTCTTGCTTTCTGGAGTTTCTAATAGAGCCAGAAACTTGAAAGTGTGCTCATAATAAATGAACTGTGTTTCCTACACACACGGACAATATCTAGTTCAACTCTTCTCCTGAAACTGATACAAACCACAGTTGCATTAACATGCAATGCTTTCCAGTTAAGAGCGAGAAATGTGTGAGCTTCGTGAACGATGTAGATTCCTTTGAGCTGAAAAGTGACTGAGTGAACCTGAAAAGAAGTCTTTCTTGTAGGAAGACACAGAGCCTGGGTTTTAACTCCATTTCTGAAGGGAAACACACAGCACAGATCTCATCCATGAAACACACTCTGCTTTAGAGCACGAAGCATGCTCTTGCTTTCTAGAGTCTCTAATAGAGCCAGAAACTTGAGGGTACTCTGAACAAAAGAACGGTGTTTCCTACACATACGGACCATTGCTAGTTCAACTCTGCTTCTGAAACTGATACAAACCACAAGTCATCTAACATCCAGTGCTTTTCAGTTAACAGCGAGAAACGTGTGATCTTCGTAAACGATTTATATTCATTTGACCTGAAAACTGACTGCGTTTACCTGAAATGATGTCTTGCTTGTAGGAAGACATGGGGCATGAAATTTAACTCCATTTCTGAAGGGAAACACACAGCACAGCACAGTTCTCATCCATGAAACACACTCTGCTTTAGATCAAGAAGCACGCTCTTGCTTTCAAAGAGTCTCTAATACAGCAGGAAACTGACTGTGGTCAGAACAAAATAACGGTGTTTCCTACACATACGGACCATATCTATGTAAACTCTTCTTGTGAAACTGATACAAACCACAGTTCTATTAAAATGCAATGCTTTCCAGTTAAGAGCGAGAAATGTGTGAGCTTCGTGAACGATGTAGATTCCTTTGAGCTGAAAAGTGACTGAGTTTACCTGAAAAGATGTCTTGCTTGTAGGAAGACACAGAGTCTGGGATTTAACTCCATTTCTGAAGGGAAACACACAGCCCAGTTCTCATCCATAAAACACACTCTGCTTTAGAGCAAGAAGCATGTTCTTGCTGTCCAGACTCTCTAATAGAGCCAGAAAGTTGAGGGTACTATGAACAAAAGAACAGTGTTTCCTACACATAAGGATCATTGCTAGTTCAACTCTGCTTCTGAAACTGACACAAACCACAGGTCCTCTAACATCCAATGCTTTACAATTAAGAGCAAGTAGGGTGTGAGCTACATGAACAATGTAGCTTTGTTTGAGTGCAAGGTGAATGAGTTTATGTGAAATGAAGTCTTGCTTGTAGGAAGACACAGAGCCTGGGATTTAACTCCATTTCTGAAGGGAAACCCACAGCACAGTTCTCATCCTTGAAACACACTCTGCTTTAGAGCACGAAGCATGCTCTTGCTTTCAGGAGTCTTAATATAGCCAGAAAATTGAGGGTACTCAGAACAAAGAACGGTGTTTCCTACACATAGAGACCACTGCTAGTTCCACTCTGCTTCTGAAACTGATACAAACCACAAGTCATCTAACATCCAGTGCTTTTCACTTAAGAGCGTGAAACGTGTGAGCTTCATAAACGATTTATATTCATTTGAACTGAAAAGTGACTGCATATACCTGAAATGATGTCTTGCTTGTAGGAAGACACAGAGCCTGGAATTTAACTCCATTTCTGAAGGGAAACACACAGCACAGTTCTCATCCATGAAACACACTCTGCTTTAGAGCAAGAAGCATGTTCTTGCTTTCCAGACTCTCTAATAGAGCCAGAAAGTTGAGGGTACTATGAACAAAAGAACAGTGTTTCCTACACATAAGGATCATTGCTAGTTCAACTCTGCTACTGAAACTGACACAAACCACAGGTCCTCTAACATCCAATGCTTTACAATTAAGAGCAAGAAGAGTGTGAGCTACGTGAACGATGTAGCTTTGTTTGAGTGCAAGGTGAATGAGTTTACGTGAAATGAAGTCTTGCTTGTAGGAAGACACAGAGCCTGGGATTTAACTCCATTTCTGAAGGGAAACCCACAGCACAGTTCTCATCCATGAAACACAATCTGCTTTAGAGCACGAAGCATGCTCTTGCTTTCTAGAGTCTTAATATAGCCAGAAACTTGAGGGTACTCTGAACAAGAGAACGGTGTTTCCTACACATACGGACCATTGCTAGTTCAACTCTGCTTCTCAAACTGATACAAACCACAAGTCATCTAACATCCAATGCTTTTCAGTTAACAGCGAGAAACGTGTGATCTTCGTAAACGATTTATATTCATTTGACCTGAAAACTGACTGCGTTTACCTGAAATGATGTCTTGTTTGTAGGAAGACATGGGGCCTGGATTTTAACTCCATTTCTGAAGGGAAACACACAGCACAGTTCTCATCCATGAAACACACTCTCCTTTACAGCAAGAAGAATGCTCTTGCTTTCTGGAGTTTCTAATAGAGCCAGAAACTTGAAAGTGTGCTCATAATAAATGAACTGTGTTTCCTACACACACGGACAATATCTAGTTCAACTCTTCTCCTGAAACTGATACAAACCACAGTTGCATTAACATGCAATGCTTTCCAGTTAAGAGCGAGAAATGTGTGAGCTTCGTGAACGATGTAGATTCCTTTGAGCTGAAAAGTGACTGAGTGAACCTGAAAAGAAGTCTTTCTTGTAGGAAGACACAGAGCCTGGGTTTTAACTCCATTTCTGAAGGGAAACACACAGCACAGATCTCATCCATGAAACACACTCTGCTTTAGAGCACGAAGCATGCTCTTGCTTTCTAGAGTCTCTAATAGAGCCAGAAACTTGAGGGTACTCTGAACAAAAGAACGGTGTTTCCTACACATACGGACCATTGCTAGTTCAACTCTGCTTCTGAAACTGATACAAACCACAAGTCATCTAACATCCAGTGCTTTTCAGTTAACAGCGAGAAACGTGTGATCTTCGTAAACGATTTATATTCATTTGACCTGAAAACTGACTGCGTTTACCTGAAATGATGTCTTGCTTGTAGGAAGACATGGGGCATGAAATTTAACTCCATTTCTGAAGGGAAACACACAGCACAGCACAGTTCTCATCCATGAAACACACTCTGCTTTAGATCAAGAAGCACGCTCTTGCTTTCAAAGAGTCTCTAATACAGCAGGAAACTGACTGTGGTCAGAACAAAATAACGGTGTTTCCTACACATACGGACCATATCTATGTAAACTCTTCTTGTGAAACTGATACAAACCACAGTTCTATTAAAATGCAATGCTTTCCAGTTAAGAGCGAGAAATGTGTGAGCTTCGTGAACGATGTAGATTCCTTTGAGCTGAAAAGTGACTGAGTTTACCTGAAAAGATGTCTTGCTTGTAGGAAGACACAGAGTCTGGGATTTAACTCCATTTCTGAAGGGAAACACACAGCCCAGTTCTCATCCATAAAACACACTCTGCTTTAGAGCAAGAAGCATGTTCTTGCTGTCCAGACTCTCTAATAGAGCCAGAAAGTTGAGGGTACTATGAACAAAAGAACAGTGTTTCCTACACATAAGGATCATTGCTAGTTCAACTCTGCTTCTGAAACTGACACAAACCACAGGTCCTCTAACATCCAATGCTTTACAATTAAGAGCAAGTAGGGTGTGAGCTACGTGAACAATGTAGCTTTGTTTGAGTGCAAGGTGAATGAGTTTATGTGAAATGAAGTCTTGCTTGTAGGAAGACACAGAGCCTGGGATTTAACTCCATTTCTGAAGGGAAACCCACAGCACAGTTCTCATCCTTGAAACACACTCTGCTTTAGAGCACGAAGCATGCTCTTGCTTTCAGGAGTCTTAATATAGCCAGAAAATTGAGGTTACTCAGAACAAAGAACGGTGTTTCCTACACATAGAGACCACTGCTAGTTCCACTCTGCTTCTGAAACTGATACAAACCACAAGTCATCTAACATCCAGTGCTTTTCACTTAAGAGCGTGAAACGTGTGAGCTTCATAAACGATTTATATTCATTTGAACTGAAAAGTGACTGCATATACCTGAAATGATGTCTTGCTTGTAGGAAGACACAGAGCCTGGAATTTAACTCCATTTCTGAAGGGAAACACACAGCACAGTTCTCATCCATGAAACACACTCTGCTTTAGAGCAAGAAGCATGTTCTTGCTTTCCAGACTCTCTAATAGAGCCAGAAAGTTGAGGGTACTATGAACAAAAGAACAGTGTTTCCTACACATAAGGATCATTGCTAGTTCAACTCTGCTACTGAAACTGACACAAACCACAGGTCCTCT
This sequence comes from Onychomys leucogaster, assembly GCA_949786385.1. Classification (NCBI taxonomy): domain Eukaryota; kingdom Metazoa; phylum Chordata; class Mammalia; order Rodentia; family Cricetidae; genus Onychomys; species Onychomys leucogaster. The sequence goes on along the minus strand of CATKUP010000037.1, from coordinate 803,376 downwards.
AACATCCAATGCTTTACAATTAAGAGCAAGAAGAGTGTGAGCTACGTGAACGATGTAGCTTTGTTTGAGTGCAAGGTGAATGAGTTTACGTGAAATGAAGTCTTGCTTGTAGGAAGACACAGAGCCTGGGATTTAACTCCATTTCTGAAGGGAAACCCACAGCACAGTTCTCATCCATGAAACACAATCTGCTTTAGAGCACGAAGCATGCTCTTGCTTTCTAGAGTCTTAATATAGCCAGAAACTTGAGGGTACTCTGAACAAGAGAACGGTGTTTCCTACACATACGGACCATTGCTAGTTCAACTCTGCTTCTCAAACTGATACAAACCACAAGTCATCTAACATCCAATGCTTTTCAGTTAACAGCGAGAAACGTGTGATCTTCGTAAACGATTTATATTCATTTGACCTGAAAACTGACTGCGTTTACCTGAAATGATGTCTTGTTTGTAGGAAGACATGGGGCCTGGATTTTAACTCCATTTCTGAAGGGAAACACACAGCACAGTTCTCATCCATGAAACACACTCTCCTTTACAGCAAGAAGAATGCTCTTGCTTTCTGGAGTTTCTAATAGAGCCAGAAACTTGAAAGTGTGCTCATAATAAATGAACTGTGTTTCCTACACACACGGACAATATCTAGTTCAACTCTTCTCCTGAAACTGATACAAACCACAGTTGCATTAACATGCAATGCTTTCCAGTTAAGAGCGAGAAATGTGTGAGCTTCGTGAACGATGTAGATTCCTTTGAGCTGAAAAGTGACTGAGTGAACCTGAAAAGAAGTCTTTCTTGTAGGAAGACACAGAGCCTGGGTTTTAACTCCATTTCTGAAGGGAAACACACAGCACAGATCTCATCCATGAAACACACTCTGCTTTAGAGCACGAAGCATGCTCTTGCTTTCTAGAGTCTCTAATAGAGCCAGAAACTTGAGGGTACTCTGAACAAAAGAACGGTGTTTCCTACACATACGGACCATTGCTAGTTCAACTCTGCTTCTGAAACTGATACAAACCACAAGTCATCTAACATCCAGTGCTTTTCAGTTAACAGCGAGAAACGTGTGATCTTCGTAAACGATTTATATTCATTTGACCTGAAAACTGACTGCGTTTACCTGAAATGATGTCTTGCTTGTAGGAAGACATGGGGCATGAAATTTAACTCCATTTCTGAAGGGAAACACACAGCACAGCACAGTTCTCATCCATGAAACACACTCTGCTTTAGATCAAGAAGCACGCTCTTGCTTTCAAAGAGTCTCTAATACAGCAGGAAACTGACTGTGGTCAGAACAAAATAACGGTGTTTCCTACACATATGGACCATATCTATGTAAACTGTTCTTGTGAAACTGATACAAACCACAGTTCTATTAAAATGCAATGCTTTCCAGTTAAGAGCGAGAAATGTGTGAGCTTCGTGAACGATGTAGATTCCTTTGAGCTGAAAAGTGACTGAGTTTACCTGAAAAGATGTCTTGCTTGTAGGAAGACACAGAGTCTGGGATTTAACTCCATTTCTGAAGGGAAACACACAGCCCAGTTCTCATCCATGAAACACACTCTGCTTTAGAGCAAGAAGCATGTTCTTGCTGTCCAGACTCTCTAATAGAGCCAGAAAGTTGAGGGTACTATGAACAAAAGAACAGTGTTTCCTACACATAAGGATCATTGCTAGTTCAACTCTGCTTCTGAAACTGACACAAACCACAGGTCCTCTAACATCCAATGCTTTACAATTAAGAGCAAGTAGGGTGTGAGCTACATGAACAATGTAGCTTTGTTTGAGTGCAAGGTGAATGAGTTTATGTGAAATGAAGTCTTGCTTGTAGGAAGACACAGAGCCTGGGATTTAACTCCATTTCTGAAGGGAAACCCACAGCACAGTTCTCATCCTTGAAACACACTCTGCTTTAGAGCACGAAGCATGCTCTTGCTTTCAGGAGTCTTAATATAGCCAGAAAATTGAGGGTACTCAGAACAAAAGAATGGTGTTTCCTACACATAGAGACCAATGCTGGTTCATCTCTGCTTCTGAAATTGATACAAACCACAAGTCATCTAACATCCAGTGCTTTTCACTTAAGAGCGAGAAACGTGTGAGCTTCGTAAACGATTTATATTCATTTGAACTGAAAAGTGACTGCATATGCCTGAAATGATGTCTTGCTTGTAGGAAGACACAGAGCCTGGAATTTAACTCCATTTCTGAAGGGAAACACACAGCACAGTTCTCATCCATGAAACACACTCTGCTTTAGAGCAAGAAGCATGTTCTTGCTTTCCAGACTCTCTAATAGAGCCAGAAAGTTGAGGGTACTATGAACAAAAGAACAGTGTTTCCTACACATAAGGATCATTGCTAGTTCAACTCTGCTTCTGAAACTGACACAAACCACAGGTCCTCTAACATCCAATGCTTTACAATTAAGAGCAAGAAGCGTGTGAGCTACGTGAACGATGTAGCTTTGTTTGAGTGCAAGGTGAATGAGTTTACGTGAAATGAAGTCTTGCTTGTAGGAAGACACAGAGCCTGGGATTTAACTCCATTTCTGAAGGGAAACCCACAGCACAGTTCTCATCCATGAAACACGCTCTGCTTTAGAGCACGAAGCATGCTCTTGCTTTCTAGAGTCTCTAATAGAGCCAGAAACTTGAGGGTACTCTGAACAAGAGAACGGTGTTTCCTACACATACGGACCATTGCTAGTTCAACTCTGCTTCTCAAACTGATACAAACCACAAGTCATCTAACATCCAATGCTTTTCAGTTAACAGCGAGAAACGTGTGATCTTCGTAAACGATTTATATTCATTTGACCTGAAAACTGACTGCGTTTACCTGAAATGATGTCTTGTTTGTAGGAAGACATGGGGCCTGGATTTTAACTCCATTTCTGAAGGGAAACACACAGCACAGTTCTCATCCATGAAACACACTCTCCTTTACAGCAAGAAGAATGCTCTTGCTTTCTGGAGTTTCTAATAGAGCCAGAAACTTGAAAGTGTGCTCATAATAAATGAACTGTGTTTCCTACACACACGGACAATATCTAGTTCAACTCTTCTCCTGAAACTGATACAAACCACAGTTGCATTAACATGCAATGCTTTCCAGTTAAGAGCGAGAAATGTGTGAGCTTCGTGAACGATGTAGATTCCTTTGAGCTGAAAAGTGACTGAGTGAACCTGAAAAGAAGTCTTTCTTGTAGGAAGACACAGAGCCTGGGTTTTAACTCCATTTCTGAAGGGAAACACACAGCACAGATCTCATCCATGAAACACACTCTGCTTTAGAGCACGAAGCATGCTCTTGCTTTCTAGAGTCTCTAATAGAGCCAGAAACTTGAGGGTACTCTGAACAAAAGAACGGTGTTTCCTACACATACGGACCATTGCTAGTTCAACTCTGCTTCTGAAACTGATACAAACCACAAGTCATCTAACATCCAGTGCTTTTCAGTTAACAGCGAGAAACGTGTGATCTTCGTAAACGATTTATATTCATTTGACCTGAAAACTGACTGCGTTTACCTGAAATGATGTCTTGCTTGTAGGAAGACATGGGGCATGAAATTTAACTCCATTTCTGAAGGGAAACACACAGCACAGCACAGTTCTCATCCATGAAACACACTCTGCTTTAGATCAAGAAGCACGCTCTTGCTTTCAAAGAGTCTCTAATACAGCAGGAAACTGACTGTGGTCAGAACAAAATAACGGTGTTTCCTACACATACGGACCATATCTATGTAAACTCTTCTTGTGAAACTGATACAAACCACAGTTCTATTAAAATGCAATGCTTTCCAGTTAAGAGCGAGAAATGTGTGAGCTTCGTGAACGATGTAGATTCCTTTGAGCTGAAAAGTGACTGAGTTTACCTGAAAAGATGTCTTGCTTGTAGGAAGACACAGAGTCTGGGATTTAACTCCATTTCTGAAGGGAAACACACAGCCCAGTTCTCATCCATGAAACACACTCTGCTTTAGAGCAAGAAGCATGTTCTTGCTGTCCAGACTCTCTAATAGAGCCAGAAAGTTGAGGGTACTATGAACAAAAGAACAGTGTTTCCTACACATAAGGATCATTGCTAGTTCAACTCTGCTTCTGAAACTGACACAAACCACAGGTCCTCTAACATCCAATGCTTTACAATTAAGAGCAAGTAGGGTGTGAGCTACGTGAACAATGTAGCTTTGTTTGAGTGCAAGGTGAATGAGTTTATGTGAAATGAAGTCTTGCTTGTAGGAAGACACAGAGCCTGGGATTTAACTCCATTTCTGAAGGGAAACCCACAGCACAGTTCTCATCCTTGAAACACACTCTGCTTTAGAGCACGAAGCATGCTCTTGCTTTCAGGAGTCTTAATATAGCCAGAAAATTGAGGGTACTCAGAACAAAAGAATGGTGTTTCCTACACATAGAGACCAATGCTGGTTCAACTCTGCTTCTGAAACTGATACAAACCACAAGTCATCTAACATCCAGTGCTTTTCACTTAAGAGCGAGAAACGTGTGAGCTTCGTAAACGATTTATATTCATTTGAACTGAAAAGTGACTGCATATGCCTGAAATGATGTCTTGCTTGTAGGAAGACACAGAGCCTGGAATTTAACTCCATTTCTGAAGGGAAACACACAGCACAGTTCTCATCCATGAAACACACTCTGCTTTAGAGCAAGAAGCATGTTCTTGCTTTCCAGACTCTCTAATAGAGCCAGAAAGTTGAGGGTACTATGAACAAAAGAACAGTGTTTCCTACACATAAGGATCATTGCTAGTTCAACTCTGCTTCTGAAACTGACACAAACCACAGGTCCTCTAACATCCAATGCTTTACAATTAAGAGCAAGAAGCATGTGAGCTACGTGAACGATGTAGCTTTGTTTGAGTGCAAGGTGAATGAGTTTACGTGAAATGAAGTCTTGCTTGTAGGAAGACACAGAGCCTGGGATTTAACTCCATTTCTGAAGGGAAACCCACAGCACAGTTCTCATCCATGAAACACGCTCTGCTTTAGAGCACGAAGCATGCTCTTGCTTTCTAGAGTCTCTAATAGAGCCAGAAACTTGAGGGTACTCTGAACAAGAGAACGGTGTTTCCTACACATACGGACCATTGCTAGTTCAAATCTGCTTCTCAAACTGATACAAACCACAAGTCATCTAACATCCAATGCTTTTCAGTTAACAGCGAGAAACGTGTGATCTTCGTAAACGATTTATATTCATTTGACCTGAAAACTGACTGCGTTTACCTGAAATGATGTCTTGTTTGTAGGAAGACATGGGGCCTGGATTTTAACTCCATTTCTGAAGGGAAACACACAGCACAGTTCTCATCCATGAAACACACTCTCCTTTACAGCAAGAAGAATGCTCTTGCTTTCTGGAGTTTCTAATAGAGCCAGAAACTTGAAAGTGTGCTCATAATAAATGAACTGTGTTTCCTACACACACGGACAATATCTAGTTCAACTCTTCTCCTGAAACTGATACAAACCACAGTTGCATTAACATGCAATGCTTTCCAGTTAAGAGCGAGAAATGTGTGAGCTTCGTGAACGATGTAGATTCCTTTGAGCTGAAAAGTGACTGAGTGAACCTGAAAAGAAGTCTTTCTTGTAGGAAGACACAGAGCCTGGGTTTTAACTCCATTTCTGAAGGGAAACACACAGCACAGATCTCATCCATGAAACACACTCTGCTTTAGAGCACGAAGCATGCTCTTGCTTTCTAGAGTCTCTAATAGAGCCAGAAACTTGAGGGTACTCTGAACAAAAGAACGGTGTTTCCTACACATACGGACCATTGCTAGTTCAACTCTGCTTCTGAAACTGATACAAACCACAAGTCATCTAACATCCAGTGCTTTTCAGTTAACAGCGAGAAACGTGTGATCTTCGTAAACGATTTATATTCATTTGACCTGAAAACTGACTGCGTTTACCTGAAATGATGTCTTGCTTGTAGGAAGACATGGGGCATGAAATTTAACTCCATTTCTGAAGGGAAACACACAGCACAGCACAGTTCTCATCCATGAAACACACTCTGCTTTAGATCAAGAAGCACGCTCTTGCTTTCAAAGAGTCTCTAATACAGCAGGAAACTGACTGTGGTCAGAACAAAATAACGGTGTTTCCTACACATACGGACCATATCTATGTAAACTGTTCTTGTGAAACTGATACAAACCACAGTTCTATTAAAATGCAATGCTTTCCAGTTAAGAGCGAGAAATGTGTGAGCTTCGTGAACGATGTAGATTCCTTTGAGCTGAAAAGTGACTGAGTTTACCTGAAAAGATGTCTTGCTTGTAGGAAGACACAGAGTCTGGGATTTAACTCCATTTCTGAAGGGAAACACACAGCCCAGTTCTCATCCATGAAACACACTCTGCTTTAGAGCAAGAAGCATGTTCTTGCTGTCCAGACTCTCTAATAGAGCCAGAAAGTTGAGGGTACTATGAACAAAAGAACAGTGTTTCCTACACATAAGGATCATTGCTAGTTCAACTCTGCTTCTGAAACTGACACAAACCACAGGTCCTCTAACATCCAATGCTTTACAATTAAGAGCAAGTAGGGTGTGAGCTACGTGAACAATGTAGCTTTGTTTGAGTGCAAGGTGAATGAGTTTATGTGAAATGAAGTCTTGCTTGTAGGAAGACACAGAGCCTGGGATTTAACTCCATTTCTGAAGGGAAACCCACAGCACAGTTCTCATCCTTGAAACACACTCTGCTTTAGAGCACGAAGCATGCTCTTGCTTTCAGGAGTCTTAATATAGCCAGAAAATTGAGGGTACTCAGAACAAAAGAATGGTGTTTCCTACACATAGAGACCAATGCTGGTTCATCTCTGCTTCTGAAATTGATACAAACCACAAGTCATCTAACATCCAGTGCTTTTCACTTAAGAGCGAGAAACGTGTGAGCTTCGTAAACGATTTATATTCATTTGAACTGAAAAGTGACTGCATATGCCTGAAATGATGTCTTGCTTGTAGGAAGACACAGAGCCTGGAATTTAACTCCATTTCTGAAGGGAAACACACAGCACAGTTCTCATCCATGAAACACACTCTGCTTTAGAGCAAGAAGCATGTTCTTGCTTTCCAGACTCTCTAATAGAGCCAGAAAGTTGAGGGTACTATGAACAAAAGAACAGTGTTTCCTACACATAAGGATCATTGCTAGTTCAACTCTGCTTCTGAAACTGACACAAACCACAGGTCCTCTAACATCCAATGCTTTACAATTAAGAGCAAGAAGCGTGTGAGCTACGTGAACGATGTAGCTTTGTTTGAGTGCAAGGTGAATGAGTTTACGTGAAATGAAGTCTTGCTTGTAGGAAGACACAGAGCCTGGGATTTAACTCCATTTCTGAAGGGAAACCCACAGCACAGTTCTCATCCATGAAACACGCTCTGCTTTAGAGCACGAAGCATGCTCTTGCTTTCTAGAGTCTCTAATAGAGCCAGAAACTTGAGGGTACTCTGAACAAGAGAACGGTGTTTCCTACACACGGACCATTGCTAGTTCAACTCTGCTTCTCAAACTGATACAAACCACAAGTCATCTAACATCCAATGCTTTTCAGTTAACAGCGAGAAACGTGTGATCTTCGTAAACGATTTATATTCATTTGACCTGAAAACTGACTGCGTTTACCTGAAATGATGTCTTGTTTGTAGGAAGACATGGGGCCTGGATTTTAACTCCATTTCTGAAGGGAAACACACAGCACAGTTCTCATCCATGAAACACACTCTCCTTTACAGCAAGAAGAATGCTCTTGCTTTCTGGAGTTTCTAATAGAGCCAGAAACTTGAAAGTGTGCTCATAATAAATGAACTGTGTTTCCTACACACACGGACAATATCTAGTTCAACTCTTCTCCTGAAACTGATACAAACCACAGTTGCATTAACATGCAATGCTTTCCAGTTAAGAGCGAGAAATGTGTGAGCTTCGTGAACGATGTAGATTCCTTTGAGCTGAAAAGTGACTGAGTGAACCTGAAAAGAAGTCTTTCTTGTAGGAAGACACAGAGCCTGGGTTTTAACTCCATTTCTGAAGGGAAACACACAGCACAGATCTCATCCATGAAACACACTCTGCTTTAGAGCACGAAGCATGCTCTTGCTTTCTAGAGTCTCTAATAGAGCCAGAAACTTGAGGGTACTCTGAACAAAAGAACGGTGTTTCCTACACATACGGACCATTGCTAGTTCAACTCTGCTTCTGAAACTGATACAAACCACAAGTCATCTAACATCCAGTGCTTTTCAGTTAACAGCGAGAAACGTGTGATCTTCGTAAACGATTTATATTCATTTGACCTGAAAACTGACTGCGTTTACCTGAAATGATGTCTTGCTTGTAGGAAGACATGGGGCATGAAATTTAACTCCATTTCTGAAGGGAAACACACAGCACAGCACAGTTCTCATCCATGAAACACACTCTGCTTTAGATCAAGAAGCACGCTCTTGCTTTCAAAGAGTCTCTAATACAGCAGGAAACTGACTGTGGTCAGAACAAAAGAACGGTGTTTCTTAAACATACGTACCATATCTAGGTCAACTCTTCTTCTGAAATTGATACAAAGCACAGTTCCATTAACATGCAATGCTTTCCAGTTAAGAGCGAGAAACGTGTGAGCTTCGTGAACGATTTAGCTTCCTTTGAGCTGAAAAGTGACTGAGTTTACCTGAAAAGATGTCTTGCTTGTAGGAAGACACAGAGTCTGGGATTTAACTCCATTTCTGAGGGGAAACACACCGCACAGTTCTCATCCATGAAACACACTCTGCTTTAGAGCAAGAAGCATGTTCTTGCTTTCCAGACTCTCTAATAGAGCCAAAAAGTTGAGGGTACTATGAACAAAAGAACAGTGTTTCCTACACATAAGGATCATTGCTAGTTCAACTCTGCTTCTGAAACTGACACAAACCACAGGTCCTCTAACATCCAATGCTTTACAATTAAGAGCAAGTAGGGTGTGAGCTACGTGAACAATGTAGCTTTGTTTGAGTGCAAGGTGAATGAGTTTATGTGAAATGAAGTCTTGCTTGTAGGAAGACACAGAGCCTGGGATTTAACTCCATTTCTGAAGGGAAACCCACAGCACAGTTCTCATCCTTGAAACACACTCTGCTTTAGAGCACGAAGCATGCTCTTGCTTTCAGGAGTCTTAATATAGCCAGAAAATTGAGGGTACTCAGAATAAAAGAATGGTGTTTCCTACACATAGAGACCAATGCTGGTTCAACTCTGCTTCTGAAACTGATACAAACCACAAGTCATCTAACATCCAGTGCTTTTCACTTAAGAGCGAGAAACGTGTGAGCTTCGTAAACGATTTATATTCATTTGAACTGAAAAGTGACTGCATATGCCTGAAATGATGTCTTGCTTGTAGGAAGACACAGAGCCTGGAATTTAACTCCATTTCTGAAGGGAAACACACAGCACAGTTCTCATCCATGAAACACACTCTGCTTTAGAGCAAGAAGCACGCTCTTGCTTTCCAGACTCTCTCATAGAGCCAGAAAGTTGAGGGTACTATGAACAAAAGAACAGTGTTTCCTACACATAAGGATCATTGCTAGTTCAACTCTGCTTCTGAAACTGACACAAACCTCAGGTCCTCTAACATCCAATGCTTTACAATTAAGAGCAAGCAGCGTGTGAGCTACGTGAATGATGTAGCTTTGTTTGAGTGCAAGGTGAATGAGTTTACGTGAAATGAAGTCTTGCTTGTAGGAAGACACAGAGCCTGGGATTTAACTCCATTTCTGAAGGGAAACACACAGCACAGTTCTCATCCATGAAACACATTCTTCTTTAGAGCAAGAAGCATGCTCTTGCTTTCTAGAGTCTTAATATAGCCAGAATATTGAGGGTACTCAGAAAAAAAGAACGGTGTTTCCTACACATAGAGACCAATGCTAGTTCAACTCTGCTTCTGAAACTGATACAAACCACAAGTCATCTAACATCCAGTGCTTTTCACTTAACAGCGAGAAACGTGTGATCTTCGTAAACGATTTATATTCATTTGACCTGAAAACTGTCTGCGTTTACCTGAAATGATGTCTTGCTTGTAGGAAGACATGGGGCCTGGAATTTCACTCCATTTCTGAAGGGAAACACACAGCACAGTTCTCATCCATGAAACACACTCTGCTTTAGAGCAAGAAGCACACTCTTGCTTTCTAAGAGTCTCTAATACAGCAGGAAACGTGACTGTGGTCAGAACAAAAGAACGGTGTTTCTTACACATACGTACCATATCTAGGTCAACTCTTCTTCTGAAATTGATACAAAGCACAGTTCCATTAACATGCAATGCTTTCCAGTTAAGAGCGAGAAACGTGTGAGCTTCGTGAACGATGTAGATACCTTTGAGCTGAAAAGTGACTGAGTGAACCTGAAAAGAAGTCTTTCCTGTAGGAAGACACAGAGCCTGGGTTTTAACTCCATTTCTGAAGGGAAACACACAGCACAGATCTCATCCATGAAACACACTCTGCTTTAGAGCACGAAGCATGCACTTGCTTTCTAGAGTCTCTAATATAGCCAGAAACTTGAGGGTACTCTGAACAAAAGAACGGTGTTTCCTACACATACGGACCATTGCTAGTTCAACTCTGCTTCTGAAAATGATACAAACCACAAGTCATCTAACATCCAGTGCTTTTCAGTTAACAGCGAGAAACGTGTGATCTTCGTAAACGATTTATATTCATTTGACCTGAAAACTGTCTGCGTTTACCTGAAATGATGTCTTGCTTGTAGGAAGACATGGGGCCTGGAATTTAACTCCATTTCTGAAGGGAAACACACAGCACAGTTCTCATCCATGAAACACACTCTGCTTTAGAGCAAGAAGCACACTCTTGCTTTCTAAGAGTCTCTAATACAGCAGGAAACGTGACTGTGGTCAGAACAAAAGAACGGTGTTTCTTACACATACGTACCATATCTAGGTCAACTCTTCTTCTGAAACTGATACAAAGCACAGTTCCATTAACATGCAATGCTTTCCAGTTAAGAGCGAGAAACGTGTGAGCTTTGTGAACGATTTAGCTTCCTTTGAGATGAAAAGTGACTGAGTTTACCTGAAAAGATGTCTTGCTTGTAGGAAGACACAGAGTCTGGGATTTAACTCCATTTCTGAGGGGAAACACACCGCACAGTTTTCATCCATGAAACACACTCTGCTTTAGAGCAAGAAGCATGTTCTTGCTTTCCAGACTCTCTAATAGAGCCAAAAATTTGAGGGTACTATGAACAAAAGAACAGTGTTTCCTACACATAAGGATCATTGCTAGTTCAACTCTGCTTCTGAAACTGACACAAACCACAGGTCCTCTAACATCCAATGCTTTACAATTAAGAGCAAGAAGCGTGTGAGCTACGTGAACGATGTTGCTTTGTTTGAGTGTAAGGTGAATGAGTTTACGTGAAATGAAGTCTTGCTTGTAGGAAGACACAGAGCCTGGGATTTAACTCCATTTCTGATGGGAAACCCACCACACAGTTCTCATCCATGAAACACACTCTGCTTTAGAGCACGAAGTATGCTCTTGCTTTCTAGAGTCTTAATATAGCCAGAAAATTGAGGGTTCTCAGAAAAAAAGAACGGTGTTTCCTACACATAGAGACCAATGCTAGTTCAACTCTGCTTCTGAAACTGATACAAACCACAAGTCATCTAACATCCAGTGCTTTTCACTTAAGAGCGAGAAACGTGTGTTCTTCGTAAACGATTTATATTCATTTGACCTGAAAACTGTCTGCGTTTACCTGAAATGATGTCTTGCTTGTAGGAAGACATGGGGCCTGGAATTTCACTCCATTTCTGAAGGGAAACACACAGCACAGTTCTCATCCATGAAACACACTCTGCTTTAGAGCAAGAAGCACACTCTTGCTTTCTAAGAGTCTCTAATACAGCAGGAAACGTGACTGTGGTCAGAACAAAAGAACGGTGTTTCTTACACATACGTACCATATCTAGGTCAACTCTTCTTCTGAAATTGATACAAAGCACAGTTCCATTAACATGCAATGCTTTCCAGTTAAGAGCGAGAAACGTGTGAGCTTCGTGAACGATGTAGATACCTTTGAGCTGAAAAGTGACTGAGTGAACCTGAAAAGAAGTCTTTCCTGTAGGAAGACACAGAGCCTGGGTTTTAACTCCATTTCTGAAGGGAAACACACAGCACAGATCTCATCCATGAAACACACTCTGCTTTAGAGCACGAAGCATGCACTTGCTTTCTAGAGTCTCTAATATAGCCAGAAACTTGAGGGTACTCTGAACAAAAGAACGGTGTTTCCTACACATACGGACCATTGCTAGTTCAACTCTGCTTCTGAAAATGATACAAACCACAAGTCATCTAACATCCAGTGCTATTCAGTTAACAGCGAGAAACGTGTGATCTTCGTAAACGATTTATATTCATTTGACCTGAAAACTGTCTGCGTTTACCTGAAATGATGTCTTGCTTGTAGGAAGACATGGGGCCTGGAATTTAACTCCATTTCTGAAGGGAAACACACAGCACAGTTCTCATCCATGAAACACACTCTGCTTTAGAGCAAGAAGCACACTCTTGCTTTCTAAGAGTCTCTAATACAGCAGGAAACGTGACTGTGGTCAGAACAAAAGAACGGTGTTTCTTACACATACGTACCATATCTAGGTCAACTCTTCTTCTGAAACTGATACAAAGCACAGTTCCATTAACATGCAATGCTTTCCAGTTAAGAGCGAGAAACGTGTGAGCTTTGTGAACGATTTAGCTTCCTTTGAGATGAAAAGTGACTGAGTTTACCTGAAAAGATGTCTTGCTTGTAGGAAGACACAGAGTCTGGGATTTAACTCCATTTCTGAGGGGAAACACACCGCACAGTTTTCATCCATGAAACACACTCTGCTTTAGAGCAAGAAGCATGTTCTTGCTTTCCAGACTCTCTAATAGAGCCAAAAATTTGAGGGTACTATGAACAAAAGAACAGTGTTTCCTACACATAAGGATCATTGCTAGTTCAACTCTGCTTCTGAAACTGACACAAACCACAGGTCCTCTAACATCCAATGCTTTACAATTAAGAGCAAGAAGCATGTGAGCTACGTGAACGATGTTGCTTTGTTTGAGTGTAAGGTGAATGAGTTTACGTGAAATGAAGTCTTGCTTGTAGGAAGACACAGAGCCTGGGATTTAACTCCATTTCTGATGGGAAACCCACCACACAGTTCTCATCCATGAAACACACTCTGCTTTAGAGCACGAAGTATGCTCTTGCTTTCTAGAGTCTTAATATAGCCAGAAAATTGAGGGTTCTCAGAAAAAAAGAACGGTGTTTCCTACACATAGAGACCAATGCTAGTTCAACTCTGCTTCTGAAACTGATACAAACCACAAGTCATCTAACATCCAGTGCTTTTCACTTAAGAGCGAGAAACATGTGAGCTTCGTAAATGATTTATATTCATTTGAACTGAAAAGTGACTGCATATACCTGAAATGATGTGTTGCTTGTAGGAAGACACAGAGCCTGGAATTTAACTCCATTTCTGAAGGGAAACACACAGCACAGTTCTCATCCATGAAACACACTCTGCTTTAGAGCAAGAAGCACACTCTTGCTTTCTAAGAGTCTCTAATACAGCAGGAAACGTGACTGTGGTCAGAACAAAATAACGGTGTTTCCTACACATATGGACCATATCTGGGTCAACTCTTCTTCTGAAACTGATACAAACCACAGTTCGATTAACATGCAATGCTTTCCATTTAAGAGCGAGAAATGTGTGAGCTTCATGAACGATGTAGCTTCCTTTGAGCTGAAAAGTGACTGAGTTTACCTGAAAAGATGTCTTGCTTGTAGGAAGACACAGAGTCCGGGATTTAACTCCATTTCTGAAGGGAAACACACAGCACAGTTCTCATCCATGAAACACATTCTTCTTTAGAGCAAGAAGCATGCTCTTGCTTTCTAGAGTCTTAATATAGCCAGAAAATTGAGGGTACTCAGAAAAAAAGAACGGTGTTTCCTACACATAGAGACCAATGCTAGTTCAACTCTGCTTCTGAAACTGATACAAACCACAAGTCATCTAACATCCAGTGCTTTTCACTTAAGAGCGAGAAACGTGTGATCTTCGTAAACGATTTATATTCATTTGACCTGAAAACTGTCTGCGTTTACCTGAAATGATGTCTTGCTTGTAGGAAGACATGGGGCCTGGAATTTAACTCCATTTCTGAAGGGAAACACACAGCACAGTTCTCATCCATGAAACACACTCTGCTTTAGAGCAAGAAGCACACTCTTGCTTTCTAAGAGTCTCTAATACAGCAGGAAACGTGACTGTGGTCAGAACAAAAGAACGGTGTTTCTTACATATACGTACCATATCTAGGTCAACTCTTCTTCTGAAACTGATACAAAGCACAGTTCCATTAACATGCAATGCTTTCCAGTTAAGAGCGAGAAACGTGTGAGCTTAGTGAACGATTTAGCTTCCTTTGAGATGAAAAGTGACTGAGTTTACCTGAAAAGATGTCTTGCTTGTAGGAAGACACAGAGTCTGGGATTTAACTCCATTTCTGAGGGGAAACACACAGCACAGTTCTCATCCATGAAACACACTCTGCTTTAGAGCAAGAAGCATGTTCTTGCTTTCCAGACTCTCTAATAGAGCCAGAAAGTTGAGGGTACTATGAACAAAAGAACAGTGTTTCCTACACATAAGGATCATTGCTAGTTCAACTCTGCTTCTGAAACTGACACAAACCACAGGTCCTCTAACATCCAATGCTTTACAATTAAGAGCAAGAAGCGTGTGAGCTACGTGAACGATGTTGCTTTGTTTGAGTGTAAGGTGAATGAGTTTACGTGAAATGAAGTCTTGCTTGTAGGAAGACACAGAGCCTGGGATTTAACTCCATTTCTGATGGGAAACCCACCACACAGTTCTCATCCATGAAACACACTCTGCTTTAGAGCACGAAGTATGCTCTTGCTTTCTAGAGTCTTAATATAGCCAGAAAATTGAGGGTTCTCAGAAAAAAAGAACGGTGTTTCCTACACATAGAGACCAATGCTAGTTCAACTCTGCTTCTGAAACTGATACAAACCACAAGTCATCTAACATCCAGTGCTTTTCACTTAAGAGCGAGAAACATGTGAGCTTCGTAAATGATTTATATTCATTTGAACTGAAAAGTGACTGCATATAACTGAAATGATGTCTTGCTTGTAGGAAGACACAGAGCCTGGAATTTAACTCCATTTCTGAAGGGAAACACTCAGCACAGTTCTCATCCATGAAACACACTATGCTTTAGAGCAAGAAGCACGCTCTTGCTTTCCAAGAGTCTCTAATACAGCAGGAAACGTGACTGTGGTCAGAACAAAATAACGGTGTTTCCTACACATATGGACCATATCTGGGTCAACTCTTCTTCTGAAACTGATACAAACCACAGTTCGATTAACATGCAATGCTTTCCATTTAAGAGCGAGAAATGTGTGAGCTTCATGAACGATGTAGCTTCCTTTGAGCTGAAAAGTGACTGAGTTTACCTGAAAAGATGTCTTGCTTGTAGGAAGACACAGAGTCCGGGATTTAACTCCATTTCTGAAGGGAAACACACAGCACAGTTCTCATCCATGAAACACATTCTTCTTTAGAGCAAGAAGCATGCTCTTGCTTTCTAGAGTCTTAATATAGCCAGAAAATTGAGGGTACTCAGAAAAAAAGAACGGTGTTTCCTACACATAGAGACCAATGCTAGTTCAACTCTGCTTCTGAAACTGATACAAACCACAAGTCATCTAACATCCAGTGCTTTTCACTTAAGAGCGAGAAACGTGTGATCTTCGTAAACGATTTATATTCATTTGACCTGAAAACTGTCTGCGTTTACCTGAAATGATGTCTTGCTTGTAGGAAGACATGGGGCCTGGAATTTAACTCCATTTCTGAAGGGAAACACACAGCACAGTTCTCATCCATGAAACACACTCTGCTTTAGAGCAAAAAGCACACTCTTGCTTTCTAAGAGTCTCTACTACAGCAGGAAACGTGACTGTGGTCAGAACAAAAGAACGGTGTTTCCTACACATATGGACCATATCTCGGTCAACTCTTCTTCTGAAACTGATACAAAGCACAGTTCCATTAACATGCAATGCTTTCCAGTTAAGAGCGAGAAACGTGTGAGCTTAGTGAACGATTTAGCTTCCTTTGAGATGAAAAGTGACTGAGTTTACCTGAAAAGATGTCTTGCTTGTAGGAAGACACAGAGTCTGGGATTTAACTCCATTTCTGAGGGGAAACACACAGCACAGTTCTCATCCATGAAACACACTCTGCTCTAGAGCAAGAAGCATGTTCTTGCTTTCCAGACTCTCTAATAGAGCCAGAAAGTTGAGGGTACTATGAACAAAAGAACAGTGTTTCCTACACATAAGGATCATTGCTAGTTCAACTCTGCTTCTGAAACTGACAGAAACCACAGGTCCTCTAACATCCAATGCTTTACAATTAAGAGCAAGTAGGGTGTGAGCTACGTGAACGATGTTGCTTTGTTTGAGTGCAAGGTGAATGAGTTTTCGTGAAATGAAGTCTTGCTTGTAGGAAGACACAGAGCCTGGGATTTAACTCCATTTCTGAAGGGAAACACACAGCACAGTTCTCATCCATGAAACACACTCTCCTTTAGAGTTCGAAGCATGCTCTTACTTTCTAGAGTCTCTAATACAGCCAGAAACATGAGGGTGCTCAAACAAAATAACGGTGTTTCCTTCATTACGGACCATTGCTATTTCAACTCTGCTTCTGAAACTGATACAAACCACAAGTCATCTAACATCCAATGCTTTTCAGCTAAGAGCAAGAAACGTGTGAGCTTCGTAAACGATTTATATTCATTTGAGATGAAAAGTGACTGCGTTTACCTGAAATGATGTCCTGCTTGTAGGAAGACACGGGGCCTGGAATTTAACTCCATTTCTGAAGGGAAACACACAGCACAGGTCTCATCGTTGAAACACACTCTGCTTCAGAGCAAGAAGTACGCTCTTGCTTTCAAAGTGTCTCTAATACAGCAGGAAACGTGACTGTTGTCAGAACAAAATAACGGTGTTTCCTACACATATGGACCATATCTCGGTCAACTCTTCTTCTGAAACTGATACAAACCACAGTTCCATTAACATGCAATGCTTTCAAGTTAAGAGCGAGAAACGTGTGAGCTTCATGAACAATGTAGCTTCCTTTGAGCTGAAAAGTGACTGAGTTTACATGAAAAGATGTCTTGCTTGTAGGAAGACACAGAGCCTGGGATTTAACTCCATTTCTGAAGGGAAACACACAGCAGAGTTCTCATCCATGAAAAACACTCTGCTTTAGAGCAAGAAGCAGGCTCTTGCTTTCTGAGAGTCTCTAATACAGCGGGAAACCTGACTGTGGTCAGAACAAAATAACCGTGTTACCTACTGTATGGACCATATCTAGGTCAACTCTTCCTCTGAAACTGATACAAACCACAGTTCCTCTAACATGCAATGCTTTCCAGTTAAGAGTGAGAAACTTGTGAGCTTCGTGAACGATGTAGCTTCCTTAGAGCAGAAAAGTGACTTAGTTTACCTGAAAAGATTTCTTGCTTCTAGGAAGATACAGAGCCTGGGATTTAAATCCATTTTGAAGGGAAACACACAGCACAGTTCTCATCCATGAAACACACTCTGCTTTAGAGCACGAAGCATGCTCTTGCTTTCTAGAGTCTCTAATAGAGCCAGAAACATGAGGGTGCTCTGAACAAAAAAAGGTGTTTCCTACATAAACGGACCATTGCTAGTTCAACTCTGCTTCTGAAACTTATAGAGACCACAAGTCATCTAACATCCAATGCTTTTCAGTTAAGAGCAAGTACCATG
The DNA here is from genome assembly GCA_949786385.1 of Onychomys leucogaster. Lineage (NCBI taxonomy): Eukaryota > Metazoa > Chordata > Mammalia > Rodentia > Cricetidae > Onychomys > Onychomys leucogaster. Next base: position 785,392 of record CATKUP010000037.1, on the reverse strand, counting down.
TGAGCTTCGTAAACGATTTATATTCATTTGAGCTGAAAATTGACTGCGTTTACCTGAAATGATGTCTTGCTTGTAGGAAGACACAGAGCCGGCGATTTAACTCCATTTCTGAAGGGAAACCCACAGCACAGGTCTCATCCATGAAACACACTATGCTTTAGAGCAAGAAGCATGCTCTTGTTTTCCAGAGTCTCTAATAGAGCTTAAACTTGAGGGTACTCAGAACAAAAGAACGGTGTTTCCTACACATACGGACCATTGCTAGTTCAACTCTGCTTCTGAAACTGATGCAAACCACAGGACCACTAACATCCAAGGCTTTACAGTTAAGAGCAAGACACGTGTGAGCTTCGTGAATGATTTAGCTTTCTTTGAGCTGAAAGGTGACTAAGTTTACGTGAAACGAAGTTTTGCTTGTAGGAAGATACAAAGCCTGTGATTTTACTCCATTTCTGAAGGGAAACACTCAACAAAGTTCTCACGATGAAACACACTCTGCGTTCAGGAAGAAGCACACTCTTGCTTTCTAGAGTCTAAATAGAGCAGGAAACTTGAGTGTGCTCAGAGCAAAAGAACGGTGTTTCCTACACATACGGACCACTGCTAGTTCAAGTCTGCTTCTGAAACTGATACAAACCACAAGTCATCTAACAACCAATGCTTTCCACTTAAGGGCGAGAAACGTGTGAGCATCATGAACGATGTAGCTTCCTTTGAGCTGAAAATTGACAGAGTTTACCTGAAAAGATGTCTTGCTTATAGGAAGATACAGAGCCTGGAATTTAACTCCATTTCTGAAGGGAAACACACAGCACAGTTCTCATCCATGAAACACACTCTGCTTTAGAGCACGCAGCATGCTCTTACTTTCTAGAGTCTCTAATAGAGCCAGAAAAATTAGGGTGCTCAAACAAAATAACGGTGTTTCCTTCATTTACGGACCATTGCTAGTTCAACTCTGCTTCTGAAACTGATACAAACCACAAGTCATCCAACATCCAATGACTTTGTGCTAAGAGCAAGAAACGTGTGAGCTTCGTAATCGATTTATATTCATTTAAGCTGAAAAGTGACTGCGTTTACCTGAAATGATGTCTTGCTTGTAGGAAGACACGGAGCCTGGGATTTAACTCCATTTCTGATGGGAAACACACAGCACAGTTCTCATCCATGAAACACATTCTTCTTTAGAGCAAGAAGCATGCTCTTGCTTTCTAGAGTCTTAATATAGCCAGAAAATTGAGGGTACTCAGAAAAAAAGAACGGTGTTTCCTACACATAGAGACCAATGCTAGTTCAACTCTGCTTCTGAAACTGATACAAACCACAAGTCATCTAACATCCAGTGCTTTTCACTTAACAGCGAGAAACATGTGATCTTCGTAAACGATTTATATTCATTTGACCTGAAAACTGTCTGCGTTTACCTGAAATGATGTCTTGCTTGTAGGAAGACATGGGGCCTGGAATTTAACTCCATTTCTGAAGGGAAACACACAGCACAGTTCTCATCCATGAAACACACTCTGCTTTAGAGCAAGAAGCACGCTCTTGCTTTCCAAGAGTCTCTAATACAGCAGGAAACGTGACTGTGGTCAGAACAAAATAACGGTGTTTCCTACACATATGGACCATATCTGGGTCAACTCTTCTTCTGAAACTGATACAAACCACAGTTCGATTAACATGCAATGCTTTCCATTTAAGAGCGAGAAATGTGTGAGCTTCATGAACGATTTAGCTTCCTTTGAGCTGAAAAGTGACTGAGTTTACCTGAAAAGATGTCTTGCTTGTAGGAAGACACAGAGTCCGGGATTTAACTCCATTTCTGAAGGGAAACACACAGCACAGTTCTCATCCATGAAACACATTCTTCTTTAGAGCAAGAAGCATGCTCTTGCTTTCTAGAGTCTTAATATAGCCAGAAAATTGAGGGTACTCAGAAAAAAAGAACGGTGTTTCCTACACATAGAGACCAATGCTAGTTCAACTCTGCTTCTGAAACTGATACAAACCACAAGTCATCTAACATCCAGTGCTTTTCACTTAACAGCGAGAAACGTGTGATCTTCGTAAACGATTTATATTCATTTGACCTGAAAACTGTCTGCGTTTACCTGAAATGATGTCTTGCTTGTAGGAAGACATGGGGCCTGGAATTTAACTCCATTTCTGAAGGGAAACACACAGCACAGTTCTCATCCATGAAACACACTCTGCTTTAGAGCAAGAAGCACACTCTTGCTTTCTAAGAGTCTCTAATACAGCAGGAAACGTGACTGTGGTCAGAACAAAAGAACGGTGTTTCTTACATATACGTACCATATCTAGGTCAACTCTTCTTCTGAAACTGATACAAAGCACAGTTCCATTAACATGCAATGCTTTCCAGTTAAGTGCGAGAAAGGTGTGAGCTTAGTGAACGATTTAGCTTCCTTTGAGATGAAAAGTGACTGAGTTTACCTGAAAAGATGTCTTGCTTGTAGGAAGACACAGAGTCTGGGATTTAACTCCATTTCTGAGGGGAAACACACAGCACTGTTCTCATCCATGAAACACACTCTGCTTTAGAGCAAGAAGCATGTTCTTGCTTTCCAGACTCTCTAATAGAGCCAGAAAGTTGAGGGTACTATGAACAAAAGAACAGTGTTTCCTACACATAAGGATCATTGCTAGTTCAACTCTGCTTCTGAAACTGACAGAAACCACAGGTCCGCTAACATCCAATGCTTTACAATTAAGAGCAAGTAGGGTGTGAGCTACGTGAACGATTTTGCTTTGTTTGAGTGCAAGGTGAATGAGTTTACGTGAAATGAAGTCTTGCTTGTAGGAAGACACAGAGCCTGGGATTTAACTCCATTTCTGAATGGAAACACACAGCACAGTTCTCATCCATGAAACACACTCTCCTTTAGAGCACGAAGCATGCTCTTACGTTCTACAGTCTCTAATAGAGCCAGAAACATGAGGGTGCTCAAACAAAATAACGGTTTTTCCTTCATTACGGACCATTGCTAGTTCAACTCTGCTTCTCAAACTGATACAAACCACAAGTCATCTAACATCCAATGCTTTTCAGCTAAGAGCAAGAAACGTGTGAGCTTCGTAAACGATTTATATTCATTTGAGATGAAAACTGACTGCGTTTACCTGAAATGATGTCCTGCTTGTAGGAAGACATGGGGCCTGGAATTTAACTCCATTTCTGAAGGGAAACACACAGCACAGGTCTCATCGTTGAAACACACTCTGCTTCAGAGCAAGAAGTACGCTCTTGCTTTCAAAGTGTCTCTAATACAGCAGGAAACGTGACTGTTGTCAGAACAAAATAACGGTGTTTCCTACATATATGGACCATATCTCGGTCAACTTTTCTTCTGAAACTGATACAAACCACAGTTCCATTAACATGCAATGCTTTCAAGTTAAGAGCGAGAAACGTGTGAGTCATGAACAATGTAGCTTCCTTTGAGCTGAAAAGTGACTGAGTTTACATGAAAAGATGTCTTGCTTGTAGGAAGACACAGAGCCTGGGATTTAACTCCATTTCTGAAGGGAAACACACAGCAGAGTTCTCATCCATGAAAAACACTCTGCTTTAGAGCAAGAAGCAGGCTCTTGCTTTCTGAGAGTCTCTAATACAGCGGGAAACCTGACTGTTGTCAGAACAAAATAACGGTGTTACCTACTGTACGGACCATATCTAGGTCAACTCTTCCTCTGAAACTGATGCAAACCACAGTTCCTCTAACATGCAATGCTTTCCATTTAAGAGTGAGAAACTTGTGAGCTTCGTGAACGATGTAGCTTCCTTAGAGCAGAAAAGTGACTTAGTTTACCTGAAAATATTTCTTGTTTCTAGGAAGATACAGAGCCTGGGATTTAAATCCATTTCTGAAGGGAAACACACAGCACAGTTCTCATCCATGAAACACACTCTGCTTTAGAGCACGAAGCATGCTCTTGCTTTCTAGAGTCTCTAATAGAGCCAGAAATATGAGGGTGCTCTGAACAAAAAAAAGTGTTTCCTACATAAACGGACCATTGCTAGTTCAACTCTGCTTCTGAAACTGATAGAGACCACAAGTCATCTAACATCCAATGCTTTTCAGTTAAGAGCAAGTAACATGTGAGCTTCGTAAACGATTTATATTCATTTGAGCTGAAAATTGACTGCGTTTACCTGAAATGATGTCTTGCTTGTAGGAAGACACAGAGCCGGGGATTTAACTGCATTTCTGAAGGGAAACCCACAGCACAGGTCTCATCCATGAAACACACTATGCTTTAGAGCAAGAAGCATGCTCTTGTTTTCCAGAGTCTCTAATAGAGCTTAAACTTGATGGTACTCAGAACAAAATAACGGTGTTTCCTACACATACGGACCATTGCTAGTTCAACTCTGCTTCTGAAACTGATGCAAACCACAGGTCCACTAACATCCAAGGCTTTACAGTTAAGAGCAAGAAACGTGTGAGCTTCGTGAATGATTTAGCTTTGTTTGAGCTGAAAGGTGACTAAGTTTACGTGAAACGAAGTTTTGCTTATAGGAAGATACAAAGCCTGTGATTTTACTCCATTTCTGAAGGGAAACACTCAACAAAGTTCTCACGATGAAACACACTCTGCGTTCAGGAAGAAGCACACTCTTGCTTTCTAGAGTCTAAATAGAACAGGAAACTTGAGTGTGCTCAGAACAAAAGAACGGTGTTTCCTACACATACGGACCACTGCTAGTTCAAGTCTGCTTCTGAAACTGATACAAACGACAAGTCATCTAACAACCAATGCTTTTCAGTTAAGAGTGAGAAACTTGTGAGCTTTGTGAACGATATAGCTTTGTTTGAGCTGAAAAGTGACTGAGTTTACCCGAGAAGATGTCTTGCTTGTAGGAAGATACAGAGCCTGGAATTTAACTCCATTTCTGAAGGGAAACACACAGCACAGTACTCATCCATTTAACACACACTGCTTTAGAGCAAGAAGCACGCTCTTGCTTTCTAAGAGTCTCTAATAGAGCAGGAAACGTGAGTGTTGTCAGAACAAAATAACGGAGTTTCCTAAACATACGGACCATATCTAGGTCAACTCTTCTTCTGAAACTGATACAAACCACAGTTCCTCTAACATGCAATGCTTTCCAGTTAAGGGCGAGAAACGTGTGAGCTTCATGAACGATGTAGCTTCCTTTGAGCTGAAAACTGACAGAGTTTACCTGAAAAGATGTCTTGCTTGTAGGAAGATACAGAGCCTGGGATTTAACTCCATTTCTGAAGGGAAACACACAGCACAGTTCTCATCCATGAAACACACTCTGCTTTAGAGCACGCAGCATGCTCTTACTTTCTAGAGTCTCTAATAGAGCCAGAAACATGAGGGTGCTCAAACAAAATAACGGTGTTTCCTTCATTTACGGACCATTGCTAGTTCAACTCTGCTTCTGAAACTGATACAAACCACAAGTCATCCAACATCCAATGATTTTCTGCTAAGAGCAAGAAACGTGTGAGCTTCGTAAACGATTTATATTCATTTAAGCTGAAAAGTGACTGCGTTTACCTGAAATGATGTCTTGCTTGTAGGAAGACACGGAGCCAGGAATTTAAGTCCATTTCTGAAGGGAAACACAAAACACAGTTCTCTTCCATGAAACACACTCTGCTTTAGAGCAAGAAGCATGCCCTTGCTTTCTATGTGTCTCTAATACAGCAAGAAACGTGACTGTGGTCAGAACAAAATAAAGGTGTTTCCTACACATACAGACCATATCTAGGTCTATTCTTCTTCTGAATGTGATACAAACCACAGTTCCTCTAACATGCAAGGCTTTCCAGTTAAGAGCGAGAAACGTTTGAGCTTTTTGAACGATGTAGCTTCGTTTGAGGTGAATAGTGACTGAGTTTACCTGAAAAGATGTCTTCCTTGTAGGAAGACACAGAGCCTGGGATTTAACTCCATTTCTGAAGGGAAACACAAAGAACAGTTCTCATCCTTGAAACACACTCTGCTTTAGAGCAAGAAGCACGCTCTTGCTTTCTAAGTGTCTCTAATAGAGCAGGAAACGTAACTGTGGTCAGATCAAAATAACGGAGTTTGCTAAATATACGGACCATATGTAGGTCAACTCTTCTTCTGATACTGATACAAACCACAGTTCCTCTAACATGCAATGCTTTCCAGTTAAGAGTGAGAAACTTGTGTGCTTCGTGAACGATGTAGCTTCCTAAGAGATGAGAAGTGACTTAGTTTACCTGAAAACATGTCTTGATTGTAGGAAGACACAGAGCCTGGGATTTAACTCCATTTATGAAGGGAAACACACAGCACAGTTCTCATCCATGAAACACACTCTGCTTTAGAGCAAGAAGCGCGCTCTTGCTTTCTGAGAGTCTCTAATACAGCAGGAAATTTGACTGTGGTCAGACCAAAATAACGGTGTTTCCTACTGTATGGACCATATCTAGGTCAACTGTTCTTCTGAAACTGATACAAACCACAGTTCCTCCAACATGCAATGCTTTCCAGTTAAGAGCGATAAATGTGTGAGCTTCGTGAACGATGTAGCTTCCTTTGAGCTGAAAAGTGACTGAGTTTACCTGAAAAGATGTCTTGCTAGTAGGAAGATACAGAGACTGGTATTTAACTCCATTTCTGAAGTGAAACACACAGCACAGTTCTCATCCAAGAAACACACTCTGCTTTAGAGCCCGAAGCATGCTCTTGCTTTCTAGAGTCTCTAATAGAGCCAGAAACATGAGGGTGCTCAAACAAAATAACGGTGTTTCCTTCATATATGGACCATTGCTAGTTCAACTCTGCTTCTCAAACTGATACAAACCACAAGTCATCTAACATCCAATGATTTTCTGCTAAGAGCAAGAAACCTGTGAGCCTCGTAAATGATTTATATTCATTTAAGCTGAAAAGTGACTGCGTTTACCTGAAATGACGTATTGCTTGTAGGAAGACACAGAGCCGGCGATTTAACTCCATTTCTGAAGGGAAACCCACAGCACAGGTCTCATCCATGAAACACACTATGCTTTAGAGCAAGAAGCATGCTCTTGTTTTCCAGAGTCTCTAATAGAGCTTAAACTTGAGGGTACTCAGAACAAAAGAACGGTGTTTCCTACACATACGGACCATTGCTAGTTCAACTCTGCTTCTGAAACTGATGCAAACCACAGGACCACTAACATCCAAGGCTTTACAGTTAAGAGCAAGACACGTGTGAGCTTCGTGAATGATTTAGCTTTCTTTGAGCTGAAAGGTGACTAAGTTTACGTGAAACGAAGTTTTGCTTGTAGGAAGATACAAAGCCTGTGATTTTACTCCATTTCTGAAGGGAAACACTCAACAAAGTTCTCACGATGAAACACACTCTGCGTTCAGGAAGAAGCACACTCTTGCTTTCTAGAGTCTAAATAGAGCAGGAAACTTGAGTGTGCTCAGAGCAAAAGAACGGTGTTTCCTACACATACGGACCACTGCTAGTTCAAGTCTGCTTCTGAAACTGATACAAACCACAAGTCATCTAACAACCAATGCTTTCCACTTAAGGGCGAGAAACGTGTGAGCATCATGAACGATGTAGCTTCCTTTGAGCTGAAAATTGACAGAGTTTACCTGAAAAGATGTCTTGCTTATAGGAAGATACAGAGCCTGGAATTTAACTCCATTTCTGAAGGGAAACACACAGCACAGTTCTCATCCATGAAACACACTCTGCTTTAGAGCACGCAGCATGCTCTTACTTTCTAGAGTCTCTAATAGAGCCAGAAAAATTAGGGTGCTCAAACAAAATAACGGTGTTTCCTTCATTTACGGACCATTGCTAGTTCAACTCTGCTTCTGAAACTGATACAAACCACAAGTCATCCAACATCCAATGACTTTGTGCTAAGAGCAAGAAACGTGTGAGCTTCGTAAACGATTTATATTCATTTAAGCTGAAAAGTGACTGCGTTTACCTGAAATGATGTCTTGCTTGTAGGAAGACACGGAGCCTGGGATTTAACTCCATTTCTGAAGGGAAACACACAGCACAGTTCTCATCCATGAAACACATTCTTCTTTAGAGCAAGAAGCATGCTCTTGCTTTCTAGAGTCTTAATATAGCCAGAAAATTGAGGGTACTCAGAAAAAAAGAACGGTGTTTCCTACACATAGAGACCAATGCTAGTTCAACTCTGCTTCTGAAACTGATACAAACCACAAGTCATCTAACATCCAGTGCTTTTCACTTAACAGCGAGAAACGTGTGATCTTCGTAAACGATTTATATTCATTTGACCTGAAAACTGTCTGCGTTTACCTGAAATGATGTCTTGCTTGTAGGAAGACATGGGGCCTGGAATTTAACTCCATTTCTGAAGGGAAACACACAGCACAGTTCTCATCCATGAAACACACTCTGCTTTAGAGCAAGAAGCACGCTCTTGCTTTCCAAGAGTCTCTAATACAGCAGGAAACGTGACTGTGGTCAGAACAAAATAACGGTGTTTCCTACACATATGGACCATATCTGGGTCAACTCTTCTTCTGAAACTGATACAAACCACAGTTCGATTAACATGCAATGCTTTCCATTTAAGAGCGAGAAATGTGTGAGCTTCATGAACGATTTAGCTTCCTTTGAGCTGAAAAGTGACTGAGTTTACCTGAAAAGATGTCTTGCTTGTAGGAAGACACAGAGTCCGGGATTTAACTCCATTTCTGAAGGGAAACACACAGCACAGTTCTCATCCATGAAACACATTCTTCTTTAGAGCAAGAAGCATGCTCTTGCTTTCTAGAGTCTTAATATAGCCAGAAAATTGAGGGTACTCAGAAAAAAAGAACGGTGTTTCCTACACATAGAGACCAATGCTAGTTCAACTCTGCTTCTGAAACTGATACAAACCACAAGTCATCTAACATCCAGTGCTTTTCACTTAACAGCGAGAAACGTGTGATCTTCGTAAACGATTTATATTCATTTGACCTGAAAACTGTCTGCGTTTACCTGAAATGATGTCTTGCTTGTAGGAAGACATGGGGCCTGGAATTTAACTCCATTTCTGAAGGGAAACACACAGCCCAGTTCTCATCCATGAAACACACTCTGCTTTAGAGCAAGAAGCACACTCTTGCTTTCTAAGAGTCTCTAATACAGCAGGAAACGTGACTGTGGTCAGAACAAAAGAACGGTGTTTCTTACATATACGTACCATATCTAGGTCAACTCTTCTTCTGAAACTGATACAAAGCACAGTTCCATTAACATGCAATGCTTTCCAGTTAAGTGTGAGAAAGGTGTGAGCTTAGTGAACGATTTAGCTTCCTTTGAGATGAAAAGTGACTGAGTTTACCTGAAAAGATGTCTTGCTTGTAGGAAGACACAGAGTCTGGGATTTAACTCCATTTCTGAGGGGAAACACACAGCACTGTTCTCATCCATGAAACACACTCTGCTTTAGAGCAAGAAGCATGTTCTTGCTTTCCAGACTCTCTAATAGAGCCAGAAAGTTGAGGGTACTATGAACAAAAGAACAGTGTTTCCTACACATAAGGATCATTGCTAGTTCAACTCTGCTTCTGAAACTGACAGAAACCACAGGTCCGCTAACATCCAATGCTTTACAATTAAGAGCAAGTAGGGTGTGAGCTACGTGAACGATTTTGCTTTGTTTGAGTGCAAGGTGAATGAGTTTACGTGAAATGAAGTCTTGCTTGTAGGAAGACACAGAGCCTGGGATTTAACTCCATTTCTGAAGGGAAACACACAGCACAGTTCTCATCCATGAAACACACTCTCCTTTAGAGCACGAAGCATGCTCTTACGTTCTACAGTCTCTAATAGAGCCAGAAACATGAGGGTGCTCAAACAAAATAACGGTTTTTCCTTCATTACGGACCATTGCTAGTTCAACTCTGCTTCTCAAACTGATACAAACCACAAGTCATCTAACATCCAATGCTTTTCAGCTAAGAGCAAGAAACGTGTGAGCTTCGTAAACGATTTATATTCATTTGAGATGAAAACTGACTGCGTTTACCTGAAATGATGTCCTGCTTGTAGGAAGACATGGGGCCTGGAATTTAACTCCATTTCTGAAGGGAAACACACAGCACAGGTCTCATCGTTGAAACACACTCTGCTTCAGAGCAAGAAGTACGCTCTTGCTTTCAAAGTGTCTCTAATACAGCAGGAAACGTGACTGTTGTCAGAACAAAATAACGGTGTTTCCTACATATATGGACCATATCTCGGTCAACTTTTCTTCTGAAACTGATACAAACCACAGTTCCATTAACATGCAATGCTTTCAAGTTAAGAGCGAGAAACGTGTGAGTCATGAACAATGTAGCTTCCTTTGAGCTGAAAAGTGACTGAGTTTACATGAAAAGATGTCTTGCTTGTAGGAAGACACAGAGCCTGGGATTTAACTCCATTTCTGAAGGGAAACACACAGCAGAGTTCTCATCCATGAAAAACACTCTGCTTTAGAGCAAGAAGCAGGCTCTTGCTTTCTGAGAGTCTCTAATACAGCGGGAAACCTGACTGTTGTCAGAACAAAATAACGGTGTTACCTACTGTACGGACCATATCTAGGTCAACTCTTCCTCTGAAACTGATGCAAACCACAGTTCCTCTAACATGCAATGCTTTCCATTTAAGAGTGAGAAACTTGTGAGCTTCGTGAACGATGTAGCTTCCTTAGAGCAGAAAAGTGACTTAGTTTACCTGAAAATATTTCTTGTTTCTAGGAAGATACAGAGCCTGGGATTTAAATCCATTTCTGAAGGGAAACACACAGCACAGTTCTCATCCATGAAACACACTCTGCTTTAGAGCACGAAGCATGCTCTTGCTTTCTAGAGTCTCTAATAGAGCCAGAAATATGAGGGTGCTCTGAACAAAAAAAAGTGTTTCCTACATAAACGGACCAAGGCTAGTTCAACTCTGCTTCTGAAACTGATAGAGACCACAAGTCATCTAACATCCAATGCTTTTCAGTTAAGAGCAAGTAACATGTGAGCTTCGTAAACGATTTATATTCATTTGAGCTGAAAATTGACTGCGTTTACCTGAAATGATGTCTTGCTTGTAGGAAGACACAGAGCCGGGGATTTAACTGCATTTCTGAAGGGAAACCCACAGCACAGGTCTCATCCATGAAACACACTATGCTTTAGAGCAAGAAGCATGCTCTTGTTTTCCAGAGTCTCTAATAGAGCTTAAACTTGAGGGTACTCAGAACAAAATAACGGTGTTTCCTACACATACGGACCATTGCTAGTTCAACTCTGCTTCTCAAACTGATGCAAACCACAGGTCCACTAACATCCAAGGCTTTACAGTTAAGAGCAAGAAACGTGTGAGCTTCGTGAATGATTTAGCTTTGTTTGAGCTGAAAGGTGACTAAGTTTACGTGAAACGAAGTTTTGCTTATAGGAAGATACAAAGCCTGTGATTTTACTCCATTTCTGAAGGGAAACACTCAACGAAGTTCTCACGATGAAACACACTCTGCGTTCAGGAAGAAGCACACTCTTGCTTTCTAGAGTCTAAATAGAACAGGAAACTTGAGTGTGCTCAGAACAAAAGAACGGTGTTTCCTACACATACGGACCACTGCTAGTTCAAGTCTGCTTCTGAAACTGATACAAACGACAAGTCATCTAACAACCAATGCTTTTCAGTTAAGAGTGAGAAACTTGTGAGCTTTGTGAACGATATAGCTTTGTTTGAGCTGAAAAGTGACTGAGTTTACCCGAGAAGATGTCTTGCTTGTAGGAAGATACAGAGCCTGGAATTTAACTCCATTTCTGAAGGGAAACACACAGCACAGTACTCATCCATTTAACACACACTGCTTTAGAGCAAGAAGCACGCTCTTGCTTTCTAAGAGTCTCTAATAGAGCAGGAAACGTGAGTGTTGTCAGAACAAAATAACGGAGTTTCCTAAACATACGGACCATATCTAGGTCAACTCTTCTTCTGAAACTGATACAAACCACAGTTCCTCTAACATGCAATGCTTTCCAGTTAAGGGCGAGAAACGTGTGAGCTTCATGAACGATGTAGCTTCCTTTGAGCTGAAAACTGACAGAGTTTACCTGAAAAGATGTCTTGCTTGTAGGAAGATACAGAGCCTGGGATTTAACTCCATTTCTGAAGGGAAACACACAGCACAGTTCTCATCCATGAAACACACTCTGCTTTAGAGCACGCAGCATGCTCTTACTTTCTAGAGTCTCTAATAGAGCCAGAAACATGAGGGTGCTCAAACAAAATAACGGTGTTTCCTTCATTTACGGACCATTGCTAGTTCAACTCTGCTTCTGAAACTGATACAAACCACAAGTCATCCAACATCCAATGATTTTCTGCTAAGAGCAAGAAACGTGTGAGCTTCGTAAACGATTTATATTCATTTAAGCTGAAAAGTGACTGCGTTTACCTGAAATGATGTCTTGCTTGTAGGAAGACACGGAGCCAGGAATTTAAGTCCATTTCTGAAGGGAAACACAAAACACAGTTCTCTTCCATGAAACACACTCTGCTTTAGAGCAAGAAGCATGCCCTTGCTTTCTATGTGTCTCTAATACAGCAAGAAACGTGACTGTGGTCAGAACAAAATAAAGGTGTTTCCTACACATACAGACCATATCTAGGTCTATTCTTCTTCTGAATGTGATACAAACCACAGTTCCTCTAACATGCAAGGCTTTCCAGTTAAGAGCGAGAAACGTTTGAGCTTTGTGAACGATGTAGCTTCGTTTGAGGTGAATAGTGACTGAGTTTACCTGAAAAGATGTCTTCCTTGTAGGAAGACACAGAGCCTGGGATTTAACTCCATTTCTGAAGGGAAACACAAAGAACAGTTCTCATCCTTGAAACACACTCTGCTTTAGAGCAAGAAGCACGCTCTTGCTTTCTAAGTGTCTCTAATAGAGCAGGAAACGTAACTGTGGTCAGATCAAAATAACGGAGTTTGCTAAATATACGGACCATATGTAGGTCAACTCTTCTTCTGATACTGATACAAACCACAGTTCCTCTAACATGCAATGCTTTCCAGTTAAGAGTGAGAAACTTGTGTGCTTCGTGAACGATGTAGCTTCCTTAGAGATGAGAAGTGACTTAGTTTACCTGAAAACATGTCTTGATTGTAGGAAGACACAGAGCCTGGGATTTAACTCCATTTATGAAGGGAAACACACAGCACAGTTCTCATCCATGAAACACACTCTGCTTTAGAGCAAGAAGCGCGCTCTTGCTTTCTGAGAGTCTCTAATACAGCAGGAAATTTGACTGTGGTCAGACCAAAATAACGGTGTTTCCTACTGTATGGACCATATCTAGGTCAACTGTTCTTCTGAAACTGATACAAACCACAGTTCCTCCAACATGCAATGCTTTCCAGTTAAAAGCGATAAATGTGTGAGCTTCGTGAACGATGTAGCTTCCTTTGAGCTGAAAAGTGACTGAGTTTACCTGAAAAGATGTCTTGCTAGTAGGAAGATACAGAGACTGGTATTTAACTCCATTTCTGAAGTGAAACACACAGCACAGTTCTCATCCAAGAAACACACTCTGCTTTAGAGCACGAAGCATGCTCTTGCTTTCTAGAGTCTCTAATAGAGCCAGAAACATGAGGGTGCTCAAACAAAATAACGGTGTTTCCTTCATTTATGGACCATTGCTAGTTCAACTCTGCTTCTCAAACTGATACAAACCACAAGTCATCTAACATCCAATGATTTTCTGCTAAGAGCAAGAAACCTGTGAGCCTCGTAAATGATTTATATTCATTTAAGCTGAAAAGTGACTGCGCTTACCTGAAATGACGTATTGCTTGTAGGAAGACACGGAGCCAGGAATTTAACTCCATTTCTGTAGGGAAACACACAGCAGTGTTCTCATCCATGTAACACACACTGCTTTAGAACAAGAAGCACGCTCTTTCTTTCTAAGAGTTTCTAATACAGCAGGAAACGTGACGGTGTTCAGAACAAAATAACGGTGTTTCCTATATGTACGGACCATATCTAGGTCAACTCTTCTTCTGAAACTGATACAAACCACAGCTCCTCTAACATGCAAATCTTTCCAGTTAAGAGCGAGAAACGTGTGAGCTTGGTGAACGATATAGCTTCCTTTGAGCTGAAAAGTGACTGAGTTTACCCGAAAAGATGTCTTGCTTGTAGGAAGATACAGAGCCTGGAATTTAACTCCATTTCTGAAGGGAAACACACAGCACAGTACTCATCCATTTAACACACACTGCTTTAGAGCAAGAAGCACACTCTTGCTTTCTAAGAGTTTCTAATAGAGCAGGAAACGGGACTGTGGTCAGAACAAAATAACGGAGTTTCCTAAACATACGTACCATATCTAGGTCAACTCTTCTTCTGAAACTGATACAAACCACAGTTCCTCTAACATGCAATGCTTTCCAGTTAAGAGTGAGAAACTTGTGAGCTTCGTGAACGATGTAGCTTCCTTAGAGCTGAGAAGTGACTTAGATTACCTGAAAACATATCTTGCTTGTAGGAAGATACAGAGCCTGGGATTTAACTCCATTTCTGAAGGGATACACACAGTACAGTTCTCATCCATGAAACACACTCTGCTTTAGAGCACGCAGCATGCTCTTACTTTCTAGAGTCTCTAATAGAGCCAGAAACATGAGGGTGTCAAACAAAATAACGGTGTTTACTTCATTTACGGACCATTGCTAGTTCAACTCTGCTTCTGAAACTGATACAAACCACAAGTCATATAACATACAATGCTTTTCAGCTAAGAGCAAGAAACGTGTGAGCTTTGTAAACGATTTATATTCATTTGAGCTGAAAAGTGACTGCGTTTACCTGAAATGATGTCTTGCTTATAGGAAGACACAGAGCCTTGAATTTAACTCCATTTCTGATGGGAAACACACAGCATAGTACTCATCCATGAAACACACTCTGCTTTAGAGCAAGAAGCATGCTCTTGCTTTACAGAATCTCTAATAGAGCCAGAAACTTGAGGGTACTCAGAACAAAAGAACGGCGTTTCCTACACATACGGACCATTACTAGTTCAACTCTGCTTCTGAAAATGATACAAACCACAGGTCCACTAACATCCAAGGCTTTACAGTTAAGAGCAAGAAACGTGTGAGCTTCGTGAACGATGTAGCTTTGTTTGAGCTGAAACGTGACTAAGTTTACGTGAAACGAAGTCTTGCTTGTAGGAAGACATAGAGCCTGTGATTTAACTCCATTTCTGAAGGGAAACACACAGCACATTTCTCACGATGAAACACACTCTGCGTTTAAGAAGAAGCACACTCTTGCTTTCTAGAGTCTCTAATAGAGCAGGAAAATTGAGTGTGCTCGGAACACAAGAACGGTGTTTCCTACACATTCGGACCACTGCTAGTTCAACTCTGCTTCTGAAACTTATACAAACCACAAGTCATCTCACATCCAATGCTTTTCAGTTAAGAGTTAGAAACATGCGATCTTCGTAAACGATTTATATTCATTTAAGCTGAAAAGTGACTGCGTGTACCTGAAATGATGTCTTGCTTGTAGGAAGACACAGAGCCTGGAATTTAACTCCATTTCTGAAGGGAAACACACAGCACAGTTCTCATCCATGAAACACACACTGCTTTAGAGCAAGAAGCACGCTCTTGCTTTCTAAGAGTCTCTAATAGAGCAGGAAACGCGACTGTGGTCAGAACAAAATAAAGGTGTTTCCTACACAAACGGACCATATCTAGGTCTACTCTTCTTCTGAATGTGATACAAACCACAGTTCCTCTAACATGCAATGCTTTCCAGTTAAGAGCGAGAAACGTGTGAGCTTCGTGAACGATGTAGCTTCCTTTGCGGTGAATAGTGATTGAGTTTACCTGAAAAGATGTCTTCCTTGTAGGAAGACACAGAGCCTGGGATTTAACTCCATTTCTGAAGGGAAACACAAAGCACAGTTCTCATCCATGAAAAAAATTTGCTTTAGAGCACGAAGCATGCTCTTACTTTCTAGAGTCTCTAATAGAGCCAGAAACATGAGGGTGCTCAAACAATATAACAGAGTTTCCTTCATTACGGACAATTGCTAGTTCAACTGTGCTTCTGAAACTGATACAAACCACAAGTCATCTAACATCCAATGCTTTTCAGCTAAGAGCAAGAAACGTGTGAGCTTCGTAAACGATTTATAACCATTTGAGCTGAAAAGTGACTGTGTTTACCTGAAATGATGTCTTGCTTATAGGAAGACACATTGCCTTGAATTTAACTCCATTTCTGATGGGAAACACACAGCACAGTACTCATCCATGAAACACACTCTGCTTTAGAGCACGAAGCATGCTCTTGCTTTACAGAGTCTCTAATACAGCCAGAAAATTGAGGGTACTCAGAACAAAAGAACGGCGTTTCCTACACATACGGACCATTACTAGTTCAACTCTGCTTCTGAAACTGATACAAACCACAGGTCCACTAACATCCAAGGCTTTACAGTTAAGAGCAAGAAACGTGTGAGCTTCATGAACGATTTATATTCATTTGAGCTGAAAAGTGACTGTATTTACCTGAAATGATGTCTTGCTTGTAGGAAGACACAGACCTGGAATTTAACTCCATTTCTGAAGGGAAACAAACAGCACAATTCTCATCCATGAAACACAATCTGCTTTAGAGCAAGAAGCATGCTCTTGCTTTCTATGTGTCTCTAATAGAGCAGGAAACATGACTGTGGTCAGAACAAAATAAAGGTGTTTCCTACACATACGGACCATATCTAGGTATATTCTTCTTCTGAATGTGATACAAACCACAGTTCCTCTAACATGCAATGCTTTCTAGTTAAGAGCGAGAAACGTTTGAGTGTCGTGAACGATGTAGCTTCCTTTGAGGTGCATAGTGACTGAGTTTTCCTGAAAAGATGTCTTCCTTGTAGGAAGACATAGAGCCTGGGATTTAACTCCATTTCTGAAGGGAAACACACAGCACAGTTCTCATCCATGAAACACATTCTGCTTTAGAGCAAGAAGCGCGCTCTTGCTTTCTGAGAGTCTCTAATACAGCAGGAAACATGACTGTGGTCAGAACAAAATAACGGTGTTTCCTACTGTACGGACCATATCTAGGTCAACTCTTCTTCTGAAACTGATACGAACCACAGTTCATCTAACATGCAAAGCTTTCCAGTTAAGAGCGAGAAACGTGTGAGCTTCATGAACAATGTAGCTTCCTTTGAGCTGAAAAGTGACTGAGTTTACCTGAAAAGATGTCTTGCTTGTAGGAAGATACAGAGCCTGGGATTTAACTCCATTTCTGAAGGGAAACAAACACCACAGTACTCATCCATGAAACACACTCTGCTTTAGAGCACGCAGCATGCTCTTACTTTCTAGAGTCTCTAATAGAGCCAGAAACATCAGGGTGTCAAACAAAATAACGGTGTTTACTTCATTTACGGACCATTGCTAGTTCAACTCTGCTTCTGAAACTGATACAAACCACAAGTCATCTAACATCCAATGCTTTTCAGCTAAGAGCAAGAAACGTGTGATCTTCGTAAATGATTTATATCCATTTGAGCTGAAAAGTGACTGTGTTTACCTGAAATGATGTCTTGCTTATATGAAGACACAGAGCCTTGAATTTAACTCCACCTCTGATGGGAAACACACAGCACAGTACTCATCCATGAAACACACTCTGCTTTAGAGCACGAAGCATGCTCTTGCTTTACAGAGTCTCTAATAGAGCCAGAAAATTGAGGGTACTCAGAACAAAAGAACGGCGTTTCCTACACATACGGTCCATTGCTAGTTCAACACTGCTTCTGAAACTGATACAAACCACAGGTCCACTAACATCCAAGGCTTTACAGTTAAGAGCAAGAAACGTGTGAGCTTCGTGAACGATTTATATTCATTTGAGCTGAAAAGTGACTGCATTTACCTGAAATGATGTCTTGCTTGTAGGAAGACACAGAGCCTGGGATTTAACTCCATTTCTGAAGGGAAACACACAGCACAGTTCTCATCCATGAAACACATTCTGCTTTAGAGCAAGAAGCGCGCTCTTGCTTTCTGAGAGTCTCTAATACAGCAGGAAACTTGACTGTGGTCAGAACAAAATAACGGTGTTTCCTACTGTACGGACCATATCTAGGTCAACTCTTCTTCTGAAACTGATACGAACCACAGTTCCTCTAACATGCAATGCTTTCCAGTTAAGAGCGAGAAACGTGTGAGCTTCATGAACGATGTAGCTTCCTTTGAGCTGAAAAGTGACTGAGTTTACCTGAAAAGATGTCTTGCTTGTAGGAAGATACAGAGCCTGGGATTTAACTCCATTTCTGAAGGGAAACACACACCACAGTACTCATCCATGAAACACACTCTGCTTTAGAGCACGCAGCATGCTCTTACTTACTAGAGTCTCTAATAGAGCCAGAAACATCAGGGTGTCAAACAAAATAACGGTGTTTACTTCATTTACGGACCATTGCTAGTTCAACTCTGCTTCTGAAACTGATACAAACCACAAGTCATCTAACATCCAATGTTTTTCAGCTAAGAGCAAGAAACGTGTGAGGTTCGTAAACGATTTATATCCATTTGAGCTGAAAAGTGACTGTGTTTACCTGAAATGATGTCTTGCTTATAGGAAGACACAGAGCCTTGAATTTAACTCCACTTCTGATGGGAAACACACAGCACAGTACTCATCCATGAAACACACTCTGCTTTAGAGCACGAAGCATGCTCTTGCTTTACAGAGTCTCTAATAGAGCCAGAAAATTGAGGGTACTCAGAACAAAAGAACGGCGTTTCCTACACATACGGTCCATTGCTAGTTCAACTCTGCTTCTGAAACTGATACAAACCACAGGTCCACTAACATCCAAGGCTTTACAGTTAAGAGCAAGAAACGTGTGAGCTTCGTGAACGATTTATATTCATTTGAGCTGAAAAGTGACTGCATTTACCTGAAATGATGTCTTGCTTGTAGGAAGACACAGAACTGGAATTTAACTCCATATCTGAAGAGAAACAAACAGCACAATTCTCATCCATGAAACACAATCTGCTTTAGAGCAAGAAGCATGCTCTTGCTTTCTAAGAGTCTCTAATAGAGCAGGAATCGTGACTGTGGTCAGCACAAAATAAAGGTGTTTCCTACACATACGGACCATATCTAGGTCTATTCTTCTTCTGAATGTGATACAAACCACAGTTCCTCTAACATGCAATGCTTTCTAGTTAAGAGCGAGAAACGTTTGAGTGTCGTGAACGATGTAGCTTCCTTTGAGGTGAATAGTGACTGAGTTTACCTGAAAAGATGTCTTCCTTGTAGGAAGACACAGAGCCTGGGATTTAACTCCATTTCTGAAGGGAAACACACAGCACAGTACTCATCCATTTAACACACACTGCTTTAGAGCAAGAAGCACGCTCTTGCTTTCTAAGAGTCTCTAATAGAGCAGGAAACGTGACTGTGGTCAGAACAAAATAAAGGTGTTTCCTACACAAACGGACCATATCTAGGTCTACTCTTCTTCTGAATGTGATACAAACCACAGTTCCTCTAACATGCAATGCTTTCCAGTTAAGAGCGAGAAACGTGTGAGCTTCGTGAACGATGTAGCTTCCTTTGCAGTGAATAGTGATTGAGTTTACCTGAAAAGATGTCTTCCTTGTAGGAAGACACAGAGCCTGGGATTTAACTCCATTTCTGAAGGGAAACACAAAGCACAGTTCTCATCCATGAAAAAAATTTGCTTTAGAGCACGAAGCATGCTCTTACTTTCTAGAGTCTCTAATAGAGCCAGAAACATGAGGGTGCTCAAACAATATAACAGAGTTTCCTTCATTACGGACAATTGCTAGTTCAACTGTGCTTCTGAAACTGATACAAACCACAAGTCATTTAACATCCAATGCTTTTCAGCTAAGAGCAAGAAACGTGTGAGCTTCGTAAACAATTTATAACCATTTGAGCTGAAAAGTGACTGTGTTTACCTGAAATGATGTCTTGCTTATAGGAAGACACATTGCCTTGAATTTAACTCCATTTCTGATGGGAAACACACAGCACAGTACTCATCCATGAAACACACTCTGCTTTAGAGCACGAAGCATGCTCTTGCTTTACAGAGTCTCTAATACAGCCAGAAAATTGAGGGTACTCAGAACAAAAGAACGGCGTTTCCTACACATACGGACCATTACTAGTTCAACTCTGCTTCTGAAACTGATACAAACCACAGGTCCACTAACATCCAAGGCTTTACAGTTAAGAGCAAGAAACGTGTGAGCTTCATGAACGATTTATATTCATTTGAGCTGAAAAGTGACTGTATTTACCTGAAATGATGTCTTGCTTGTAGGAAGACACAGACCTGGAATTTAACTCCATTTCTGAAGGGAAACAAACAGCACAATTCTCATCCATGAAACACAATCTGCTTTAGAGCAAGAAGCATGCTCTTGCTTTCTATGTGTCTCTAATAGAGCAGGAAACATGACTGTGGTCATTACAAAATAAAGGTGTTTCCTACACATACGGACCATATCTAGGTATATTCTTCTTCTGAATGTGATACAAACCACAGTTCCTCTAACATGCAATGCTTTCTAGTTAAGAGCGAGAAACGTTTGAGTGTCGTGAACGATGTAGCTTCCTTTGAGGTGCATAGTGACTGAGTTTTCCTGAAAAGATGTCTTCCTTGTAGGAAGACATAGAGCCTGGGATTTAACTCCATTTCTGAAGGGAAACACACAGCACAGTTCTCATCCATGAAACACATTCTGCTTTAGAGCAAGAAGCGCGCTCTTGCTTTCTGAGAGTCTCTAATACAGCAGGAAACATGACTGTGGTCAGAACAAAATAACGGTGTTTCCTACTGTACGGACCATATCTAGGTCAACTCTTCTTCTGAAACTGATACGAACCACAGTTCATCTAACATGCAAAGCTTTCCAGTTAAGAGCGAGAAACGTGTGAGCTTCATGAACAATGTAGCTTCCTTTGAGCTGAAAAGTGACTGAGTTTACCTGAAAAGATGTCTTGCTTGTAGGAAGATACAGAGCCTGGGATTTAACTCCATTTCTGAAGGGAAACAAACACCACAGTACTCATCCATGAAACACACTCTGCTTTAGAGCACGCAGCATGCTCTTACTTTCTAGAGTCTCTAATAGAGCCAGAAACATCAGGGTGTCAAACAAAATAACGGTGTTTACTTCATTTACGGACCATTGCTAGTTCAACTCTGCTTCTGAAACTGATACAAACCACAAGTCATCTAACATCCAATGCTTTTCAGCTAAGAGCAAGAAACGTGTGATCTTCGTAAATGATTTATATCCATTTGAGCTGAAAAGTGACTGTGTTTACCTGAAATGATGTCTTGCTTATATGAAGACACAGAGCCTTGAATTTAACTCCACCTCTGATGGGAAACACACAGCACAGTACTCATCCATGAAACACACTCTGCTTTAGAGCACGAAGCATGCTCTTGCTTTACAGAGTCTCTAATAGAGCCAGAAAATTGAGGGTACTCAGAACAAAAGAACGGCGTTTCCTACACATACGGTCCATTGCTAGTTCAACACTGCTTCTGAAACTGATACAAACCACAGGTCCACTAACATCCAAGGCTTTACAGTTAAGAGCAAGAAACGTGTGAGCTTCGTGAACGATTTATATTCATTTGAGCTGAAAAGTGACTGCATTTACCTGAAATGATGTCTTGCTTGTAGGAAGACACAGAGCCTGGGATTTAACTCCATTTCTGAAGGGAAACACACAGCACAGTTCTCATCCATGAAACACATTCTGCTTTAGAGCAAGAAGCGCGCTCTTGCTTTCTGAGAGTCTCTAATACAGCAGGAAACTTGACTGTGGTCAGAACAAAATAACGGTGTTTCCTACTGTACGGACCATATCTAGGTCAACTCTTCTTCTGAAACTGATACGAACCACAGTTCCTCTAACATGCAATGCTTTCCAGTTAAGAGCGAGAAACGTGTGAGCTTCATGAACGATGTAGCTTCCTTTGAGCTGAAAAGTGACTGAGTTTACCTGAAAAGATGTCTTGCTTGTAGGAAGATACAGAGCCTGGGATTTAACTCCATTTCTGAAGGGAAACACACACCACAGTACTCATCCATGAAACACACTCTGCTTTAGAGCACGCAGCATGCTCTTACTTACTAGAGTCTCTAATAGAGCCAGAAACATCAGGGTGTCAAACAAAATAACGGTGTTTACTTCATTTACGGACCATTGCTAGTTCAACTCTGCTTCTGAAACTGATACAAACCACAAGTCATCTAACATCCAATGTTTTTCAGCTAAGAGCAAGAAACGTGTGAGGTTCGTAAACGATTTATATCCATTTGAGCTGAAAAGTGACTGTGTTTACCTGAAATGATGTCTTGCTTATAGGAAGACACAGAGCCTTGAATTTAACTCCACTTCTGATGGGAAACACACAGCACAGTACTCATCCATGAAACACACTCTGCTTTAGAGCACGAAGCATGCTCTTGCTTTACAGAGTCTCTAATAGAGCCAGAAAATTGAGGGTACTCAGAACAAAAGAACGGCGTTTCCTACACATACGGTCCATTGCTAGTTCAACTCTGCTTCTGAAACTGATACAAACCACAGGTCCACTAACATCCAAGGCTTTACAGTTAAGAGCAAGAAACGTGTGAGCTTCGTGAACGATTTATATTCATTTGAGCTGAAAAGTGACTGCATTTACCTGAAATGATGTCTTGCTTGTAGGAAGACACAGAACTGGAATTTAACTCCATATCTGAAGAGAAACAAACAGCACAATTCTCATCCATGAAACACAATCTGCTTTAGAGCAAGAAGCATGCTCTTGCTTTCTAAGAGTCTCTAATAGAGCAGGAATCGTGACTGTGGTCAGCACAAAATAAAGGTGTTTCCTACACATACGGACCATATCTAGGTCTATTCTTCTTCTGAATGTGATACAAACCACAGTTCCTCTAACATGCAATGCTTTCTAGTTAAGAGCGAGAAACGTTTGAGTGTCGTGAACGATGTAGCTTCCTTTGAGGTGAATAGTGACTGAGTTTACCTGAAAAGATGTCTTCCTTGTAGGAAGACACAGAGCCTGGGATTTAACTCCATTTCTGAAGGGAAACACACAGCACAGTACTCATCCATTTAACACACACTGCTTTAGAGCAAGAAGCACACTCTTGCTTTCTAAGAGTTTCTAATAGAGCAGGAAACGTGACTGTGGTCAGAACAAAATAACGGAGTTTCCTAAACATACGTACCATATCTAGGTCAACTCTTCTTCTGAAACTGATACAAACCACAGTTCCTCTAACATGCAATGCTTTCCAGTTAAGAGTGAGAAACTTGTGAGCTTCGTGAACAATGTAGCTTCCTTAGAGCTGAGAAGTGACTTAGTTTACCTGAAAACATGTCTTGATTGTAGGAAGACCCAGAAGGTGGGATTTAACTCCATTTCTGAAGGGAAACACACAGCCCAGTTCTCATCCATGAAACATACTCTACTTTAGAGCACGCAGCATGCTCTTACTTTATAGAGTCTCTAATAGAGCCAGAAACATGAGGGTGTCAAACAAAATAACGGTGTTTACTTCATTTACGGACCATTGCTAGTTCAACTCTGCTTCTGAAACTGATACAAACCACAAGTCATATAACATCCAATGCTTTTCAGCTAAGAGCAAGAAACGTGTGAGCTTTGTAAACGATTTATATTCATTTGAGCTGAAAAGTGACTGCGTTTACCTGAAATGATGTCTTGCTTATAGGAAGACACAGAGCCTTGAATTTAACTCCATTTCTGATGGGAAACACACAGCACAGTACTCATCCATGAAACACACTCTGCTTTAGAGCAAGAAGCATGCTCTTGCTTTACAGAATCTCTAATAGAGCCAGAAACTTGAGGGTACTCAGAACAAAAGAACGGCGTTTCCTACACATACGGACCATTACTAGTTCAACTCTGCTTCTGAAACTGATACAAACCACAGGTCCACTAACATCCAAGGCTTTACAGTTAAGAGCAAGAAACATGTGAGCTTCGTGAACGATGTAGCTTTGTTTGAGCTGAAACGTGACTAAGTTTACGTGAAACGAAGTCTTGCTTGTAGGAAGACACAGAGCTTGTGATTTAACTCCATTTCTGAAGGGAAACACACAGAACATTTCTCACGATGAAACACACTCTGCGTTTAAGAAGAAGCACACACTTGCTTTCTAGAGTCTCTAATAGAGCAGGAAACTTGAGTGTGCTCAGAACACAAGAACGGTGTTCCCTACACATTCGGACCACTGCTAGTTCAACTCTGCTTCTGAAACTTATACAAACCACAAGTCATCTCACATCCAATGCTTTTCATTTAAGAGTTAGAAACATGTGATCTTCGTAAACGATTTATATTCATTTAAGCTGAAAAGTGACTGCGTTTACCTGAAATGATGTCTTGCTCGTAGGAAGACACAGAGCCTGGAATTTAACTCCATTTCTGAAGGGAAACACACAGCACAGTTCTCATACATGAAACACACACTGCTTTAGAGCAAGAAGCACGCTCTTGCTTTCTAAGAGTCTCTAATAGAGCAGGAAACGTGACTGTGGTCAGAACAAAATAAAGGTGTTTCCTACACAAACGGACCATATCTAGGTCTACTCTTCTTCTGAATGTGATACAAACCACAGTTCCTCTAACATGCAATGCTTTCCAGTTAAGAGCGAGAAACGTGTGAGCTTCGTGAACGATGTAGCTTCCTTTGAGGTGAATAGTGATTGAGTTTACCAGAAAAGATGTCTTCCTTGTAGGAAGACACAGAGCCTGGGATTTAACTCCATTTCTGAAGGGAAACACAAAGCACAGTTCTCATCCATGAAAAAAATTTGCTTTATTGCACGAAGCATGCTCTTACTTTCTAGAGTCTCTAATAGAGCCAGAAACATGAGGGTGCTCAAACAAAATAACGGAGTTTCCTTCATTACGGACAATTGCTAGTTCAACTCTGCTTCTGAAACTGATACAAACCACAAGTCATCTAACATCCAATGCTTTTCAGCTAAGAGCAAGAAACGTGTGAGCTTCGTAAACGATTTATATCCATTTGAGCTGAAAAGTGACTGTGTTTACCTGAAATGATGTCTTGCTTATAGGAAGACACAGAGCCTTGAATTTAACTCCATTTCTGATGGGAAACACACAGCACAGTACTCATCCATGAAACTCACTCTACTTTAGAGCACGAAGCATGCTCTTGCTTTACAGAGTCTCTAATACAGACAGAAAATTGAGGGTACTCAGAACAAAAGAACGGCGTTTCCTACACATACGGTCCATTGCTAGTTCAACACTGCTTCTGAAACTGATACAAACCACAGGTCCACTAACATCCAAGGCTTTACAGTTAAGAGCAAGAAACGTGTGAGCTTCGTGAACGATTTATATTCACTTGAGCTGAAAAGTGACTGCATTTACCTGTAATGATGTCTTGCTTGTAGGAAGACACAGACATGGAATTTAACTCCATTTCTGAAGGGAAACAAACAGCAAAATTCTCATCCATGAAACACAATATGCTTTAGAGCAAGAAGCATGCTCTTGCTTTCTAAGAGTCTCTAATAGAGCAGGAAACATGACTGTGGTCAGAACAATATAACGGAGTTTCCTAAACATAAGGACCATATCTAGGTCAACTCTTCTTCTGAAACTGATACAAACCACAGTTCCTCTAACATGCAATGCTTTCCAGTTAAGAGTGAGAAACTTGTGAGCTTCGTGAACGATGTAGCTTCCTTAGAGCTAAGAAGTGACTTAGTTTACCTGAAAATATGTCTTGATTGTAGGAAGACACAGAGCCTGGGATTTAACTCCATTTCTGAAGGGAAACACACAGCACAGTTCTCATCCATGAAACAAACTCTGCTTTAGAGCAAGAAGCGCGCTCTTGCTTTCTGAGAGTCTCTAATACAGCAGGAAACTTGACTGTGGTCAGAACAAAATAACGGTGTTTCCTACTGTACAGACCATATCTAGGTCAACTCTTCTTCTGAAACTGATACGAACCACAGTTCCTCTAACATGCAATGCTTTCCAGTTAAGAGCGAGAAACGTGTGAGCTTCATGAACGATGTAGCTTCCTTTGAGCTGAAAAGTGACTGAGTTTACCTGAAAAGATGTCTTGCTTGTAAGAAGATACAGAGCCTGGGATTTAATTCCATTTCTGAAGGGAAACACACAGCACAGTTCTCATCCATGAAACACACTCTGCTTTAGAGCACGCAGCATGCTCTTACTTTCTAGAGTCTCTAATAGAGCCAGAAACATGAGGGTGTCAAACAAAATAACGGTGTTTACTTCATTTACGGACCATTGCTAGTTCAACCCTGCTTCTGAAACTGATACAAACCACAAGTCATCTAACATCCAATGCTTTTCAGCTAAGAGCAAGAAACGTGTGAGCTTCATAAACGATTTATATTCATTTGAGCTGAAAAGTGACTGCGTTTACCTGAAATGATGTCTTGCTTATAGGAAGACACAGAGCCTTGAATTTAACTCCATTTCTGATGGGAAACACCCAGCACAGTAATCATCCATGAAACACACTCTGCTTTAGAGCAAGAAGCATGCTCTTGCTTTCCAGATTATCTAATAGAGCCAGAAACTTGAGGGTACGCAGAACAATAGAACGGTGTTTCCTACACATACGGACCATTGCTAGTTCAACTCTGCTTCTGAAATTGATACAAACCACAGGTCCACTAACATCCAGGGCTTAAAGGTTAAGAGCAAGAAACGTGTGAGCTTCGTGAACGATGTAGCTTTGTTTGAGCTGAAAGGTGACTAAGTTTAAGTGAAACGAAGTTTTGCTTGTAGGAAGATACAGAGCCTGTGATTTTACTCCATTTCTGAAGGGAAACACTCAACACAGTTCTCACGATGAAACACACTCTGCGTTCAGGAAGAAGCACACTCTTGCTTTCTAGAGTTTAAATAGAGCAGGAACCTTGAGTGTGCTCAGAACAAAAGAACGGTGTTTCCTACACATACGGACCACTGCTAGTTCAACTCTGCTTCTGAAACTGATACAAACCACAAGTCATCTAACATCCAATGCTTTTCAGTTAAGAGTGAGAAACTTGTGATCTTCGCAAATGATTTATATTCATTTAAGCTGAAAAGTGACTGCGTTTACCTGAAATGATGTCCTGCTTGTAGGAAGACACAGAGCCTGGAATTTAACTCAATATCTGAAGGGAAACCCCCAGCACAGTTCTCATCCATGAAACACACTCTGCTTTAGAGCACGAAGCATGCTCTTGCTTTCTAGAGTCTCAAAAAGAGCCAGAAACTTGAGTGTGCTCAAACAAAATAACGGTGTTTACTTCATTTACGGACCATTGCTAGTTACACTCTGCTTCTGAAACTGATACAAACCACAAGTCATCTAACATCCAATGCTTATCAGCTAAGAGCAAGAAACGTGTGAGCTTTGTAAACAATTTATATTCATTTGAGCTGAAAAGTGACTGCGTTTACCTGAAATGATGTCTTGCTTATAGGAAGACACAGACCTGGAATTTAACTCCATTTCGGAAGGGAAACAAACAGCACAATTCTCATCCATGAAACACAATCTGCTTTAGAGCAAGAAGCATGCTATTGCTTTCTATGTGTCTCTAATACAGTAGGAAAAGTGACTGTGGTCAGAACAAAATAAAGGTTTTCTTACACATACGGACCAATCTAGGTCTATTCTTCTTCTGAATGTGATACAAACCACAGTTCCTCTAACATGCAATGCTTTCCAGTTAAGAGGGAGAAACGTATGAGCTTCGGGACAAATGTAGCTTCGTTTGAGCTGAAAAGTGACTGAGTTTACCCGAAAAGATGTCTTGCTTGTAGGAAGACACAGAGCCTGGAATTTAACTCCATTTCTGAAGGGAAACACACAGCACAGTTCTCATCCATGAAACACACTCTCCTTTAGAGCACGAAGCATGCTCTTACTTTCTAGAGTCTCTAATAGAGCCAGAAACATGAGGGTGCTCAAACAAAATAACGGTGTTTCCTTCATTACGGACCATTGCTGGTTCAACTCTGCTTCTGAAACTCATACAAACCAAAAGTCATCTAACATCCAATGATTTTCAGCTAAGAGCAAGAAACGTGTGAGCTTCATAAACGATTTATATTCATTTGAGCAGAAAAGTGACTGCGTTTACCTGAAATGATATCCTGCTTGTAGGAAGACACGGGGCCTGGAATTTAACTCCATTTCTGAAGGGAAACACACAGCACAGGTCTCATCGATGAAACACACTCTGCTTCAGAGCAAGAAGCACGCTCTTGCTTTCAAAGTGCCTCTAATACAGCAGGAAACGTGACTGTTGTCAGAACAAAATAACGGTGTTTCCTACACATACGGACCATATCTTGGTCAACTCTTCTTCTGAAACTGATACAAAGCACAGTTCCATTAACATGCAATGCTTTCAAGTTAAGAGCGAGAAACGTGTGAGCTTCATGAACGATGTAGCTTCCTTTGAGCTGAAAAGTGACTGAGTTTACATGAAAAGATGTCTTGCTTGTAGGAAGACACAGAGCCTGGGATTTAACTCCATTTCTGAAGGGAAACACACAGCAGTGTTCTCATCCATGAAAAACACTCTGCTTTAGAGCAAGAAGCACGCTCTTGCTTTCTGAGAGTCTCTAATACAGCAGGAAACCTGACTGTGGTCAGAACAAAATACCGGTGTTACCTACACATACGGACCATTGCTAGTTTAACTTTGCTTCTGAAACTGATACATACCACAAGTCATTTATCATCCAATGCTTTCCAGTTAAGAGTGAGAAACTTGTGAGCTTCGTGAATGATGTAGCTTCCTTAGAGCTGAAAAGTGACTTAGTTTACCTGAAAACATGTCTTGCTTGTAGGAAGACACAGAGCCTGGTATTTAACTCCATTTCTGAAGGGAAACACACAGCACAGTTCTCATCCATGAAACACACTCTGCTTTAGAGCTCGAAAAATGCTCTTGCTTTCTAGATTCTCTAATAAAGCCAGAAACATGAGGGTGCTCTGAACAAAATAACGGTGTTTCCTACATATACGGATCATTGCTAGTTCAACTCTGCTTCTGAAACTGACCCCAACCACAAGTCATCTAACATCCAATGCTTTTCAGTTGAGAGCGAGAAACGTGTGATCTTCCTAAACGATTTACATTCATTTGAGCTGAAAAGTGACTGTGTTTTTCCTGAAATGATGTCTTGCTTGTAGGAAGACACAGAGCCTGGAATTTAACTCCATTTCTGAAGGGAAACACACAGCACAGTTCTCATCCATGAAACACACTCTGCTTTAGAGCAAGAAGCACGCTCTTGCTTTCTGAGAGTCTCTAATACAGCAGGAAACCTGACTGTGCTCAGAACAAAATAACGGTGTTACCTACTGTACGGACCATATCTAGGTCAAATCTTCTTCTGAAACTGATACAAACCACAGTACCTCTATCATGCAATGCTTTCCCGTTAAGAGTGAGAAACTTGTGAGCTTCGTGAACGATGTAGCTTCCTTAGAGCTGAGAAGTGACTTAGTTTACGTGAAAACATGTCTTGATTGTAGGAAGACACAGAGCCTGGGATTTAACTCCATTTCTGAAGGGAAAAACACAGCACAGTTCTCATCCATGAAACACACTCTGCTTTAGAGCAAGAAGCACGCTCTTGCTTGCTGAGAGTCTCTAATATAGCAGGAAACTTGACTGTGGTCAGAACAAAGAATGGTATTTCCTACACATACGGACCATAGCTAGTTCAACTCTGCTTCTGAAACTGATACAAACCACAAGTCATCTAACATCCAATGCTTTTCAGTTAAGAGCGAGAAACGTGTACGTTTCGTAAACGATTTTTATTCATTTGAGCTGAAAAGAGACTGCGATTACCTGAAATGATTTCTTGCTTGTAGGAAGACACGGGGCCTGGAATTTAACTCCATTTCTGAAGGGAAACGCACAGCACAGGTCGCATCCATGAAACACACACTACTTTAGAGCAAGAAGCACCCTCTTGCTTTCAAAGTGTCTCTAATACAGCAGGAAACGTGAGTGACCTCGGAACAAAATAACGGTGTTTCCTACACATACGGACCATTACTAGGTCAACTCTTCTTCTGAAACTGATACAAACCACAGTTCCATTAACATGCAATGCTTTCAAGTTAAGAGCGAGAAACGTGTGAGCTTCATGAACGATGTAGCTTCCTTTGAGCTGAAAAGTGACTGAGTTTACTTGAAAAGATGTCTTGCTTGTAGGAAGTTAGAGCGCCTGGGATTTAACTCCATTTCTGAAGGGAAACACACAGCACAGTTCTCATCCATGAAACACACACTCCTTTAGAGCACGAAGCATGCTCTTACTTTCTAGAGTCTCTAATAGAGCCAAAAACATTAGGGTGCTCAAACAAAATAACAGTGTTTCCTTCATTACGGACCATTGCTACTTCAACTGTGCTTCTGGAACTGATACAAACCACAAGTCATCTAACATCCAATGCTTTTCAGCTAAGAGCAAGAAACGTGAGAGCTTCATAAACAATTTATATTCATTTGAGCTGAAAAGTGACTGCGTTTACCTGAAATGATGTCTTGCTTATAGGAAGACACAGAGCCTTGAATTTAACTTCATTTCTGATGGGAAACACACAGCACAGTAATCATCCATGAAACACACTATGCTTTAGAGCAAGAAGCATGCTCTTGCTTTCCAGAGTCTCTAATAGAGCTTAAACTTGAGGGTACTCAGAACAAAAGAACGGTGTTTCCTACACATACGGACCATTTCTAGTTCAACTCTGCTTCTGAAACTGATGCAAACCACAGGTCCACTAACATCCAAGGCTTTACAGTTAAGAGCAAGAAACGTGTGAGCTTCGTGAATGATTTAGCTTTGTTTGAGCTGAAAGGTGACTAAGTTTACGTGAAACGAAGTTTTGCTTGTAGGAAGGTACAAAGCCTGTGATTTTACTCCATTTCTGAAGGGAAACACTCAACAAAGTTCTCACGATGAAACACACTCTGTGTTCAGGAAGAAGCACACTCTTGCTTTCTAGAGTCTAAATAGAGCAGGAAACTTGAGTGTGCTCAGAACAAAAGAACGGTGTTTCCTACACATACGGACCACTGCTAGTTCAACTCTGCTTCTGAAACTGATACAAACCACAAGTCATCTAACATCCAATGCTTTTCAGTTAAGAGTGAGAAACTTGTGATCTTCGTAAACGATTTATATTCATTTAAGCTGATAAGTAACTGCGTTTACCTGAAATGATGTCTTGCTTGTAGGAAGACACAGAGCCTGGAATTTAAATCCATTTCTGAAGGGAAACCCACAGCACATTTCTCATCCATGAAACACACTCTGCTTTAGAGCACAAAGCATGCTCTTGCTTTCTAGAGTCTCTAATAGAGCAGGAAACGTGAGTGAGCTCAGAACAAAAGAACGGTATTTCCTACACATACGGACCATTGCTAGTTTAACTTTGCTTCTGAAACTGATACAAACCACAAGTCATTTATCATCCAATGCTTTCCAGTTAAGAGTGAGAAACTTGTGAGCTTGGTGAATGATGTAGCTTCCTTAGAGCTGAAAAGTGACTTAGTTTACCTGAAAACATGTCTTGCTTGTAGGAAGACACAGAGCCTGGGATTGAACTCCATTTCTGAAGGGAAACACACAGCACAGTTCTCATCCATGAAACACACTCTGCTTTAGAGCTCGAAAAATGCTCTTGCTTTCTAGAGTCTCTAATAGAGCCAGAAACATGAGGGTGCTCTGAATAAAATAACGGTGTTTCCTACATATACGGATCATTGCTAGTTCAACTCTGCTTCTGAAACTGACCCCAACCACAAGTCATCTAACATCCAATGCTTTTCAGTTAAGAGCGAGAAACGTGTGATCTTCCTAAACTATTTACATTCATTTGAGCTGAAAAGTGACTGTGTTTATCCTGAAATGATGTCTTGCTTGTAGGAAGACACAGAGCCTGGAATTTAACTCAATTTCTGAAGGGAAACACACAGCACAGTTCTCATCCATGAAACACACTCTGATTTAGAGCAAGAAGCACACTCTTGCTTTCTGAGAGTCTCTAATACAGCAGGAAACCTGACTGTGGTCAGAACAAAATAACGGTGTTACCTACTGTACGGACCATATCTAGGTCAACTCTTCTTCTGAAACTGATACAAACCACAGTACCCCTATCATGCAATGCTTTGCAGTTAAGAGTGAGAAACTTGTGAGCTTCGTGAACGATGTAGGTATCTTAGAGCTGAAAAGTGACTTAGTTTACCTGAAAACATTTCTTGATTGTAGGAAGACACAGAGCCTGGGATTTAACTCCATTTCTGAAGGGAAACACACAGCACAGTTCTCATCCATGAAACACACTCTGCTTTAGAGCAAGAAGCATGCTCTTGCTTTCTGAGAGTCTCTAATATAGCAGGAAACTTGACTGTGGTCTGAACAAAGAACGGTATTTCCTACACATACGGACCATAGCTAGTTCAACTCTGCTTCTGAAACTGATACAAACCACAAGTCATCTAACATCCAATGCTTTTCAGTTAAGAGCGAGAAACGTGTACGCTTCGTAAACGATTTGTATTCATTTGAGCTGAAAAGTGACTGCGATTACCTGAAATGATTTCTTGCTTGTAGGAAGACACGGGGCCTGGAATTTTTACTCCATTTCTGAAGGGAAACGCACAGCACAGGTCTCATCCATGAAACACACTCTACTTTAGAGCAAGAAGCACGCTCTTGCTTTCAAAGTGTCTCTAATACAGCAGGAAACGTGAGTGAGCTCAGAACAAAATAACGGTGTTTCCTACACATACGGACCATTTCTAGGTCAACTCTTCTTCTGAAACTGATACAAACCACAGTTCCATTAACATGCAATGCTTTCAAGTTAAGAGCGAGAAACGTTTGAGCTTCATGAACGATGTAGCTTCCTTTGAGCTGAAAAGTGACTGAGTTTACTTGAAAAGATGTCTTGCTTGTAGGAAGTTAGAGCGCCTTGGATTTAACTCCATTTCTGAAGGGAAACACACAGCACAGTTCTCATCCATGAAACACACACTCCTTTAGAGCACGAAGCATGCTCTTACTTTCTAGAGTCTCTAATAGAGCCAGAAACATTAGGGTGCTCAAACAAAATAACAGTGTTTCCTTCATTACGGACCATTGCTAATTCAACTCTGCTTCTGAAACTGATACAAACCACAAGTCATCTAACATCCAATGCTTTTCAGCTAAGAGCAAGAAACGTGAGAGCTTCATAAACAATTTATATTCATTTGAGCTGAAAAGTGACTGCGTTTACCTGAAATGATGTCTTGCTTATAGGAAGACACAGAGCCTTGAATTTAACTTCATTTCTGATGGGAAACACACAGCACAGTAATCATCCATGAAACACACTATGCTTTAGAGCAAGAAGCATGCTCTTGTTTTCCAGAGTCTCTAATAGAGCTTAAACTTGAGGGTACTCAGAACAAAAGAACGGTGTTTCCTACACATACGGACCATTTCTAGTTCAACTCTGCTTCTGAAACTGATGCAAACCACAGGTCCACTAACATCCAAGGCTTTACAGTTAAGAGCAAGAAACGTGTGAGCTCCATGAATGATTTAGCTTTGTTTGAGCTGAAAGGTGACTAAGTTTACGTGAAACGAAGTTTTGCTTGTAGGAAGATACAAAGCCTGTGATTTTACTCCACTTCTGAAGGGAAACACTCAACAAAGTTCTCACAATGAAACACACTCTGCGTTCAGGAAGAAGCACACTCTTGCTTTCTAGAGTCTAAATAGAGCAGGAAACTTGAGTGTGCTCAGAACAAAAGAACGGTGTTTCCTACACATACGGACCACTGCTAGTTCAACTCTGCTTCTGAAACTGATACAAACCACAAGTCATCTAACATGCAATGCTTTTCAGTTAAGAGTGAGAAACTTGTGATCTTTGTAAACGATTTATATTCATTTAAGCTGATAAGTAACTGCGTTTACCTGAAATGATGTCTTGCTTGTAGGAAGACACAGAGCCTGGAATTTAAATCCATTTCTGAAGGGAAACCCACAGCACATTTCTCATCCATGAAACACACTCTGCTTTAGAGCACGAAGCATGCTCTTGCTTTCTAGAGTCTCTAATAGAGCAGGAAACGTGAGTGAGCTCAGAAGAAAAGAATGGTATTTCCTACACATACGGACCATTGCTAGTTTAACTTTGCTTCTGAAACTGATACAAACCACAAGTCATTTAACATCCAATGCTATCCAGTTAAGAGTGAGAAACTTGTTAGCTTCGTGAATGATGTAGCTTCCTTAGAGCTGAAAAGTGACTTAGTTTACCTGAAAACATGTCTTGCTTGTAGGAAGACACAGAGCCTGGTATTTAACTCCATTTCTGAAGGGAAACACACAGCACTGTTCTCTCCCATGAAAGACACTCTGCTTTAGAGCAAGAAGCACGCTCTTGCTTTCTTAGAGTCTCTAATACAGCAGGAAATGTGACTGTCGTCAGAACAAAATAACGGTGTTTCCTACATGTACGGACCATATCTAGGTCAACTCTGCTTCTGAAACTGAT
The DNA here is from genome assembly GCA_949786385.1 of Onychomys leucogaster. Lineage (NCBI taxonomy): Eukaryota > Metazoa > Chordata > Mammalia > Rodentia > Cricetidae > Onychomys > Onychomys leucogaster. The sequence goes on along the minus strand of CATKUP010000037.1, from coordinate 750,661 downwards.
ACAAACCACAAGTCATCTAACATCCAATGCTTTTCAGTTAAGAGCAAGAAACGTGTGAGCTTCGTAAACGATTTATATTCATTTGAGATGAAAAGTGACTGCGTATACCAGAAATGATGTCTTGCTTATAGGTAGACAGAGAGCCTCGAATTTAATTCCATTTCTGAACAGAAACACACAGCACAGTACTCTTCCAAGAAACACACTCTGCATTAGGGAAAGAAGAATGCTCTTGCTTTCCAGAGTCTCTAATAGAGCCAGAAACATGAGGGTACTCTGAACAAAAGAACGGTGTTTCCTACACATACGGACCATTGCTAGTTCAACTCTGCTTCTGAAACTGATACACACCACAGGTCCTCTAACATCCAACGCTTTACAGTTAGGAGCAAGAAACGTGTGAGCTACGTGAATGCTGTAGCTTCGTTTGAGCTGAAAGTTGACTGAGTTTACGTGAAACAAAGTCTTGCTTGTAGGAAGATACAGAGCCTGTGATTTAACTCCATTTCTGAAGGGAAACACACAGCACAGTTCTCACAAGAAACACACTCTGCGTTCAGGAAGAAGCACGCATTTGCTTTCTAGAGTCTCTAATAGAGCAGGAAACTTGAGTGTGCTCAGAACAAAAGAACGGTGTTTCCTACACATACGGACCACTGCTAGTTCAACTCTGCTTCTGAAACTGATACAAACCACAATTCATCTAACATCCAATGCTTTTCAGTTAAGAGTGAGAAACGTTTGATATTCGTAAACGATGTAGTTTCCTTAGAGCTGAAAAGTGACTTAGTTTACCTGAAAACATGTCTTGCTTGTAGGAATATACAGAGCCTGGGATTTAACTCCATTTCTGAAGGGAAACACACAGCACAGTTCTCATCCATGAAACACACTCTGCTTTAGAGCATGAAGCATGCTCTTGCTTTCTAGAGTCTCTAATAGAGCCAGAAACATGAGGGTGCTCTGAACAAAATAACGGTGTTTCCTACATATACGGACCACTGCTAGTTCAACTCTGCTTCTGAAACTGACCCCAACCACAAGTCATCTAACATCCAATGCGTTTCAGTTAAGATTGAGAAACGTGTGAGTTTCGTGAACGATGTAGCTTCCTTTGCGCTGAAAAGTGACTGAGTTTACCTGAAAAGATTTCTTGCTTGTAGGAAGATACAGAGCCTGGGATTTAAATCCATTTCTGAGGGGAAACACACAGCACAGTTCTCATCCATGAAACACCCTCTGCTTTAGAGCACGAAGCATGCTCTTGCTTTCTAGAGTCTCTAATAGAGCCAGAAACATGAGGGTGCTCTGAACAAAAAAAGGTGTTTCCTACATATACGGACCATTGCTAGTTCAACTCTGCTTCTGCAACTGATAGAGAACACAAGTCATCTAACATCCAATGCTTTTCAGTTAAGAGCAAGTACCGTGTGAGCTTCTTAAACGATTTATATTCATTTGAGCTGAAAATTGACTGCGTTTACCTGAAATGATGTCTTGCTTGTAGGAAGACACAGAGCCGAGGATTTAACTCCATTTCTGAAGGGAAACACACAGCACAGTTTTCACGAGGAAACACACTCTGCATATAGGAAGAAGCACGCTCTTGCTTTCTAGAGTCTCTAATAGAGCAAGAAACTTGAGTGTGCTCAGAACAAAAGACCGGAGTTTCCTACACATACGGACCACTGCTAGATCAACTCTGATTCTGAAACTAATACAAACCACAAGTCATCTAACATCCAATGCTTTTCAGTTAAGAGTGAGAAGCGTGTGATCTTCATAAACGATGTAGATTCCTTTGAGCTGAAAATTGACTTAGTTTACCTGAAAAGTTGTCTTGCTTGTAGGAAGACACAGAGCCTGGGATTTAACTCCATTTCTGAAGGGAAACACACAGCACAGTTCTCATCCATGAAACACACTCTGCTTTAGAACACGAAGTATGCTCTAGCTTTCTAGAGTCTCTAATAGAGCAGGAAATGTGAGTGAGCTCAGAAGAAAAGAACGGTGTTTCCTACACATACGGACCATAGCTAGTTCAACTCTGCTTCTGAAACTAATACAAACCACAAGTCATCTAACATCCAATGCTTTTCATTTAAGAGTGAGAAACGTGTGATCTTCGTAAACTATGTAGCTTCCTTTGAGCTGAAAAGTGACTTGGTTTACCTGAAAAGATGTCTTGCTTGTAGGAAGATAGAGAGCCTGGGATTTAACTCCATTTCTGAAGGGAAATACACAACACAGCTCTCATCCATGAAACACACTCTGCGTTAGAGCAAGAAGCACACTCTTCCTTTCTAAGAGGCTCTAATAGAGCAGGAAACGTGACTGTGGTCAGAAGAAAATAACGGAGTTTCCTACACATACGGACCATATCTAGGTCAACTCTACTTCTGAAACTGATACAAACCACAGTTCCTCTAACATGCAATGCTTTCCAGTTAATAGTGAGAAACTTGTGAGCTTCGTGAACAATGTAGCTTCCTTTGAGCTGAAAATTGACTGAGTTTACCTGAAAAGATGTCTTGCTTGTAGGAAGATACAGTTCCTGGGAATTAGATCCATTTCTGAAGGGAAACACTCAGCAAGTTCTCATCCATGAAACACTCTCTGCTTTAGAGCACGAAGCATGCTCTTGCTTTCTAGAGTCTCTAATACAGCAGGAAACGTGAGTGAGCTCAGAACAAAAGAACGGTGTTTCCTACACATACAGACCATAGCTAGTTCAACTCTGCTTCTGAAACTGATACAAACCACAAGTCATCTAACATCCAATGCTTTCCAGTTAAGAGTGAGAAACGTGTGATCTTCGTAAACGATTTATATTCATTTGAGCTGAAAAGTGACTGCGTTTTCCTGATATGCTGTCTTGCTTGTAGGAAGACACAGAGCCTGTGATTTAACTCCATTTCTGAAGGGAAACACACAGCACAGTTCTCATCCATGAAACACACTCTGCTTTAGAGCAAGAAGCACGCTCTTGCTTTCACAGTGTCTCTAATAGAGCAGGAAACGTGACTGTGGTCAGAACAAAATAACGGTGTTTCCTTACATATGGACCATATCTAGGTCAACTCTTCTTCTGAAACTGATACAAACCACAGTTCCTCTAACATGCAATGCTTTCCAGTTAAGAGTGAGAAACTTGTGAGCTTCGTGAACGATGTAGGTTCCTTAGAGCTGAAAAGTGACTTAGTTTACCTGAAAATATGTCTAGCTTGTACGAAGACACAGAGCTTGGGATTTAACTCCATTTCTGAAGCGAAACACACAGCATACTTCTCATGCATGAAACACACTCTGCTTTAGAGCACGAAGCACGCTCTTGCTTTCTAAGAGTCTCTAAAAGAGCAGGAAACCTGACTGTGGTCAGAACAAAATAACGGTGTTTCCTACACATACGGACCATATCTAGGTCAACTCTTCTTCTGAAACTGATACAAACCACAGTTCCTCTTACATGCAATGCTTTCCAGGTAAGAGTGAGAAACTTGTGAGCTTCGTGAACGATGTAGCTTCGTTAAGCTGAATAGCGACTGAGTTTACTTGAAAAGATGTCTTGGTTGTAGGAAGACACAGATCCTGGGATTTAACTGCATTTCTGAAGGGAAACACACAGCTCAGTTCTCATCCATGAAACACACTCTGATTTAGAGCAAGAAGCATGCTCTTGCTTTCTAAGAGTCTCTAATACAGCAGGAAACGTGACTGTGGTAGAACAAAATAATGGTGTTTCTTACACATACGTATCATATCTAGGTCAACTCTTCTTCTGAAACTGATACAAAGCACAGTTCCATTAACATGCAATGCTTTCAAGTTAAGAGCGAGAAACATGTGAGCTTCGTGAACGATGTAGCTTCCTTTGAGATAAAAAGTGCCTGAGTTTACCTGAAAAGATTTCTTGCTTGTAGGAAGATACAGAGCCTGGGATTTAACTCCATTTCTGAAGGGAAACACACAGAACTGTTCTCAGGATGAAACTCCCTCTGTGTATAGGAAGAAGCACGCTCTTGCTTTCTAGAGTCTCTAATAGAGCAGGAAACGTGAGAGTGCTCAGAACAAAAGAACTGTGTTTCCTACACATACGGACCATATCTAGCTCAACTCTTCTACTGAAACTGATACAAACCACATTTCCATTAACATGCAATGCCTTCCAGTTAAGGGTGAGAAACTTGTGAGCTTCGTGAACGATGTAGCTTCCTTTGAGCTGAAAAGTGACTTAGTTTACCTGAAAACATGTCTTGCTTGTAGGAAGACACAGAGCCTGGGATTTAATTCCATTTCTGAAGGGAAACACACAGCACAGTTCTCATCCAAGAAACACACTCTGCTTTCGAGCAAGAAGCACGCTCTTGCTTACTAAGAGTCTCTAATAGAGCAGGAAACGTGACTGTGGTCAGAAAAAAATAACGGTGTTTCCTACACATAGCGACCATTGCTTGTTCAAATCTTCTTCTGAAATTGATAAAATCCACACTTCCTCTAACATGCAATTCTTTCCAGTTAAGAGTGAGAAACGTGTGAGCTTCCTGAACGATGTAGCATCCTTTGAGCTGAATAGCGACTGAGTTTACTTGAAAAGATGTCTTGCTTGCAGGAAGACACAGATCCTGGGATTTAACTGCATTTCTGAAGGGAAACACACAGCACAGTTCTTATCCATGAAACACACTCTGTTTTAGAGCAAGAAGCATGCTCTTTCTTTGCAGAGTCTCTAATAGAGCCAGAAACTTGTGGGTACTCAGAACAAAAGCACGGTGTTTCCTACACATACGGACCATTGATAGTTCAACTCTTCTTTGGAAACTGATACAAATCACAGGTCCTCTAACATCCAATGCTTTACAGTTAAGAGCAAGAAACGTGTGAGCTACGTGAAAGATGTAGCTTTGTTTGAGCTGAAAGTTGACTGAGTTTACGTGAAAAGAAGTCTTGCTTGTAGGAAGATACAGAGCCTGGGATTTAACTTCATTTCTGAAGGGAAACACGCAGCACTGTTCTCAGGATGAAACACACTCTGTGTATAGGAAGAAGCACGCTCTTGCTTTCTAGAGTCTCTATTAGAGCAGGAAACGTGAGAGTGCTCAGAACAAACGAACTGTGTTTCCTACACATACAGACCATATCTAGGTCAACTCTTCTTCTGAAACTGATACAAACCACATTTCCATTAACATGCAATGCTTTCCAGTTAATAGTGAGAAACTTGTGAGCTTCGTGAATGATGTAGCTTCCTTTCAGCTGAAAAGTGACTTAGTTTACCTGAAAACATGTCTTGCTTGTAGGAAGACACAGAGCCTGGGATTTAATTCCATTTCTGAAGGGAAACACACAGCACAGTTCTCATCCAAGAAACACACTCTGCTTTCGAGCAAGAAGCACGCTCTTGCTTACTAAGAGTCTCTAATAGAGCAGGAAACGTGACTGTGGTCAGAACAAAATAACGGTGTTTCCTACACATACGGACCATATCTAGGTCAACTCTTCTTCTGAAACTGATACAAACCACACTTCCTCTAACATGCCATTCTTTCCAGTTAAGAGCGAGAAACGTGTGAGCTTCGTGAACGATGTAGCTTCCTTTGAGCTGAAAAGTGACTGAGTTTACCTGAAAAGATTTCTTGCTTGTAGGAAGATACAGAGCCTGGGATTTAAATCCATTTCTGAAGGGAAACACACAGCACAGTTCTCATCCATGAAACACACTCTGCTTTAGAGCACGAAGCATGCTTTTGCTTTCTATAGTCTCTAATAGAGCCAGAAACATGAGGGTGCTCTGAACAAAAAACAGTGTTTCCTACTTATACAGACCATTGCTAGTTCAACTCTGCTTCTGAAACTGATAGAGACCACAAGTCATCTAACACCCAATGCTTTTCAGTTAAGAGCAAGTACCGTGTGAGCTCCGTAAACGATTTATATTCATTTGAGCTGAAAATTGACTGCGTTTACCTGAAATGATGTCTTGCTTGTAGGAAGACACAGAGCCGGGGATTTAACTCCATTTCTGAAGGGAAACACACAGCACAGTTTTCACGAGGAAACACACTCTGCGTATAGGAAGAAGCACGCTCTTGCTTTCTAGAGTCTCTAATAGAGCAAGAAACTTGAGTGTGCTCAGAACAAAAGAACAGAGTTTCCTACACATACGGACCACTGCTAGATCAACTCTGATTCTGAAACTGATAAAAACCACAAGTCATCTAACATCCTATGCTTTTCAGTTAAGAGTGAGAAACGTGTGTTCTTCATAAACGATATAGCTTCCTTTGAGCTGAAAATTGACTTAGTTTACCTGAAAAGATATCTTGCTTGTAGGAAGACACAGAGCCTGGGATTTAACTCCATTTCTGAAGGGAAACACACAGCACAGTTCTCATCCATGAAACACACTCTGCTTTAGAACACGAAGCATGCTCTTGCTTTCTAGAGTCTCTAATAGAGCAGGAAACGTGAGTGAGCTCAGAACAAAAGAACGGTGTTTCCTACACATAGGGACCATAGCTAGTTCAACTCTGCTTCTGAAACTGATACAAACCACAAGTCATCTAACATCCAATGCTTTTCAGTTAAGAGTGAGAAACGTGTGATCTTCGTCAACGATTTATATTCATTTGAGCTGAAAAGTGACTGCGTTTTCCTGAAATGATGTGTTGCTTGTAGGAAGACACAGAGCCTGGAATTTAACTCCATTTCTGAATGGAAACACACAGCAGAGTTCTCATCGATGAAACACACTCTGCTTTAGAGCAAGAAGCACACTCTTCCTTTCTAAGAATCACTAATAGAGCAGGGAACGTGACTGTGGTCAGAACAAAATAACGGAGTTTCCTACACATACGGACCATATCTTTCTCAACTCTTCTTCTGAAAATGATACAAACCACAGTTCCTCTAACATGCATTGCTTTCCAGTTAAGAGTAAGAAACTTGTGAGCGTCGTGAACAATGTAGCATAATTTGAGCTGAATAGCGACTGAGTTTACCTGAAAAGATGTCTTGCATGTAGGAAGATACAGAGCATGGGATTTAAATCCATTTCTGAAGGGAAACACACAGCACTGTTCTCATCCATGAAACACACTCTGCTTTAGAGCAAGAAGCATGCTCTTTCTTTGCAGAGTCTCTGATAGAGCCAGAAACTTGTGGGTACTCAGAACAAAAGCACGGTGTTTCCTACACATATGGACCATTGCTAGTTCAACTCTTCTTTTGAAACTGATCCAAATCACAAGACCTCTAACATCCAATGCTTTACAGTTAAGAGCAAGAAACGTGTGAGCTACGTGAAAGATGTAGATTTGTTTGAGGTGAAAGGTGACTGAGTTTACGTGAAAAGAAGTCTTGCTTGTAGGAAGATACAGAGCCTGGGATTTAACTCCATTTCTGAAGGGAAACACACAGAACTGTTCTCAGGATGAAACTCACTCTGTGTATAGGAAGAAGCACGCTCTTGCTTTCTAGAGTCTCTAATAGAGCAGGAAACGTGAGAGTGCTCAGAACAAAAGAACTGTGTTTCCTACACATACGGACCATATCTAGCTCAACTCTTCTTCTGAAACTGATACAAACCACAATTCCATTAACATGCAATGCTTTCCAGTTAAGGGTGAGAAACTTGTGAGCTTTGTGAACGATGTAGCTTCCTTTTAGCTGAAAAGTGACTTAGTTTACCTGAAAACATGTCTTGCTTGTAGGAAGACACAGAGCCTGGGATTTAATTCCATTTCTGAAGGGAAACACACAGCACAGTTCTCATCCAAGAAACACACTCTGCTTTCGAGCAAGAAGCACGCTCTTGCTTACTAAGAGTCTCTAATAGAGCAGGAAACGTGACTGTGGTCAGAAAAAAATAACGGTGTTTCCTACACATAGCGACCATTGCTTGTTCAAATCTTCTTCTGAAATTGATAAAATCCACACTTCCTCTAACATGCAATTCTTTCCAGTTAAGAGTGAGAAACGTGTGAGCTTCCTGAACGATGTAGCATCCTTTGAGCTGAATAGCGACTGAGTTTACTTGAAAAGATGTCTTGCTTGTAGGAAGACACAGATCCTGGGATTTAACTGCATTTCTGAAGGGAAACACACAGCACAGTTCTTATCCATGAAACACACTCTGCTTTAGAGCAAGAAGCATGCTCTTTCTTTGCAGAGTCTCTAATAGAGCCAGAAACTTGTGGGTACTCAGAACAAAAGCACGGTGTTTCCTACACATACGGACCATTGCTAGTTCAACTCTTCTTTGGAAACTGATACAAATCACAGGTCCTCTAACATCCAATGCTTTACAGTTAAGAGCAAGAAACGTGTGAGCTACGTGAAAGATGTAGATTTGTTTGAGCTGAAAGTTGACTGAGTTTACGTGAAAAGAAGTCTTGCTTGTAGGAAGATACAGAGCCTGGGATTTAACTTCATTTCTGAAGGGAAACACGCAGCACTGTTCTCAGGATGAAACACACTCTGTGTATAGGAAGAAGCACGCTCTTGCTTTCTAGAGTCTCTATTAGAGCAGGAAACGTGAGAGTGCTCAGAACAAACGAACTGTGTTTCCTACACATACGGACCATATCTAGGTCAACTCTTCTTCTAAACTGATACAAACCACATTCCATTAACATGCAATGCTTTCCAGTTAAGAGTGAGAAACTTGTGAGCTTCGTGAACGATGTAGCTTCCTTTCAGCTGAAAAGTGACTTAGTTTACCTGAAAACATGTCTTGCTTGTAGGAAGACACAGAGCCTGGGATTTAATTCCATTTCTGAAGGGAAACACACAGCACAGTTCTCATCCAAGAAACACACTCTGCTTTCGAGCAAGAAGCACGCTTTTGCTTACTAAGAGTCTCTAATAGAGCAGGAAATGTGACTGTGGTCAGAACAAAATAACGGTGTTTCCTACACATACGGACCATATCTAGGTCAACTCTTCTTCTGAAACTGATACAAACCACACTTCCTCTAACATGCCATTCTTTCCAGTTAAGAGCGAGAAACGTGTGAGCTTCGTGAACGATGTAGCTTCCTTTGAGCTGAAAAGTGACTGAGTTTACCTGAAAAGATTTCTTGCTTGTAGGAAGATACAGAGCCTGGGATTTAAATCCATTTCTGAAGGGAAACACACAGCACAGTTCTCATCCATGAAACACACTCTGCTTTAGAGCACGAAGCATGCTCTTGCTTACTATAGTCTCTAATAGAGCCAGAAACATGAGGGTGCTCTGAACAAAAAACAGTGTTTCCTACTTATACAGACCATTGCTAGTTCAACTCTGCTTCTGAAACTGATAGAGACCACAAGGCATCTAACACCCAATGCTTTTCAGTTAAGAGCAAGTACCGTGTGAGCTTCGTAAACGATTTATATTCATTTCAGCTGAAAATTGACTGCGTTTACCTGAAATGATGTCTTGCTTGTAGGAAGACACAGAGCCGGGGATTTAACTCCATTTCTGAAGGGAAACACACAGCACAGTTCTCACGAGGAAACACACTCTGCGTATAGGAAGAAGCACGCTCTTGTTTTCTAGAGTCTCTAATAGAGCAAGAAACTTGAGTGTGCTCAGAACAAAAGAACGGAGTTTCCTACACATACGGACCACTGCTAGATCAACTCTGATTCTGAAACTGATACAAACCACAAGTCATCTAACATCCAATGCTTTTCAGTTAAGAGTGAGAAACTTGTGTTCTTCATAAACGTTATAGCTTCCTTTGAGCTGAAAATTGACTTAGTTTACCTGAAAAGATGTCTTGCTTGTAGGAAGACACAGAGCCTGGGATTTAACTCCATTTCTGAAGGGAAACACACAGCACAGTTCTCATCCATTAAACACACTCTGCTTTAGAGCAAGAAGCACGCTGTTGCTTTCTAAGAGTGTCTAAAAGAGCAGGAAACGTGACTGTGGTCAGAACAAAATAACGGTGTTTCCTTACATACTGACCATATGTAGGTCAACTCTTCTTCTGAAACTGATACAAACCACAGTTCCAATAACATGCAATGCTTTCCAGTTAAGAGTGATAAACTTGTGAGCTTCGTGAATGATGTAGGTTCCTTAGAGGTGAAATCTGACTTAGTTTACCTGAAAACATGTCTTGCTTGTAGGAAGACACAGAGCTTGGGATTTAACTCCATTTCTGAAGGGAAACACACAGCACAGTTCTCATCCATGAAACACACTCTGCTTTAGAGCAAGAAGCACGCTCTTGCTTTCCATGTTTCTCTAATACAGCGGGAAACGTGACTGTGGTCAGAACAAAATAACGGTGTTTCCTTACATGCGGACCATATCTAGATCAACTCTTCTTCGGAAACTGATTCAAACCACACTTCCTCTAACATGCAATGCTTTTCAGTTAAGAGCGAGAAACGTGTGAGCTTCGTGAGCAATGTAGCTTCCTTTGAGCTGAAAAGTGACTGAGTTTACCTGAAAACATGTCTTGCTTGTAGGAAGAGACAGAGCCTGGGATTTAATTCCATTTCTGAAGGGAAACACACAGCACAGTTCTCATCCAAGAAACACACTCTGCTTTCGAGCAAGTGCACGCTCTTGCTTACTAAGAATCACTAATAGAGCAGGAAACGTGACTGTGGTCAGAACAAAATAACGGTGTTTCCTACACATACTGACTATTGCTTGTTCAACTCTTCTTCTGAAACTGATACAATCCACACTTCCTCCAACATGCAATTCTTTCCAATTAAGAGCGAGAAACCTGTGAGCTTCCTGAACGATGTAGCATCCTTTGAGCTGAATAGCGACTGAGTTACTTGAAAAGATGTCTTGCTTGTAGGAAGACACAGATCCTGGGATTTAACTGCATTTCTGAAGGGAAACACACAGCAGAGTTCTCATCCATGAAACACACTCTGCTTTAGAGCAAGAAGCATGCTCTTGCTTTCTAAGAGTCTCTAATACAGCAGGAAACGTGACTGTGGTCAGAACAAAATACTGGTGTTTCCTACACATACGTACCATATCTAGGTCAACTCTTCTTCTGAAACTGATACAAATCACAGTTCCATTAACATGCAATGCCTTCAAGTTAAGAGCGAGAAACATGTGAGCTTCGTGAACGATGTAGCTTCCTTTGAGCTGAAACGTGACTGAGTTTACCTGAAAAGATGTCTTACTTGTACAAAGAATCAGAGCCTTGGATTTAACTCCATTTCAGAAGGGAAACATACAGCACAGTTCTCATCCATGAAACACACTCTGCTTTAGAAGAAGAAGCATGCTCTTTCGTGGCAGAGTCTCTAATAGAGCCAGAAACTTGAGGGTACTCAGAACAAAAGAACGGTGTTTCCTACACATACGGACCATTGCTAGTTCAACTCTGCTTTTGAAACTGATACAAATCACAGGTCCTCTAACATCCAATGCTTTACAGTTAAGAGCAAGAAACGTGTGAGCTACGTGAAAGATATAGCTTTGCTTGAGCTGAAAGCTGACTGAGTTTACGTGAAAGAAGTCTTGCTTGTAGGAAGATACAGAGCCTGGGATTTAACTCCATTTCTGAAGGGAAACACACAGCACAGTTCTCATCCATGAAACACACTCTGTTTTAGAGCAAGAAGCACACTCTTCCTTTCTAAGAGGCTCTAATATAGCAGGAAACGTGACTGTGGTCAGAACAAAAAAATGGAGTTTCCTACACATACGGACCATATCTAGGTCAACTCTTCTTCTGAAACTGATACAAACCACAGTTCCTCTAACATGCAATGCTTTCCAGTTAAGAGTGAGAAACTTGTGAGCTTCGTGAACGATGTAGCTTCCTTAGAGCTGAAAAGTGTCTTAGTTTACCTGAAAACATATCATGCTTGTAGGAAGACACAGAGCTTGGGATTTAACTCCATTTCTGAAGGGAAACACACAGCACAGTTCTCATCCATGAAACACACTCTGCTTTAGAGCAAGAAGCACACTCTTGCTTTCCAAGTTTCTCTAATACAGCAGGAAACGTGACTGTGGTCAGAACAAAATAACGGTGTTTCCTACACATATGGACCATATCTAGGTCAACTCTTCTGAAACAGTTACAAACCACAGTTCCTCTAACATGCAATTCTTTCCAGTTAAGAGCGAGAAACGTGTGAGCTTCGTGAACCATGTAGCTTCCTTTGAGCTGAAAAGTGACTGAGTTTACGTGAAAAGATGTCTTGCTTGTAGAAAGATACAGAGCCTGGGATTTAACTCCATTTGTGAAGGGAAAAACACAGCACAGTTCTCATCGATGAAACACACTCTGCTTTAGAGTAAGAAGCACACTCTTGCTTTCTAAGAATCACTAATACAGCAAGAAACGTGACTGTGGTCAGAATAAAATAATGGTGTTTCCTACACATACCGACTATTGCTTGTTCAACTCTTCTTCTGAAACTGATACAAAGCACAGTTCCTGTAACATGCAATTCTTTCCAGTTAAGAGTGAGAAACTTGTTAGATTCGTGAACGATGTTGGTTCCTTAGAGCTGAAAAGTGACTGAGTTTACCTGAAAACATGTCTTTCTTGTAGGAAGACACAGAGCCTGGGATTTAACTCCATTTCTGAAGGGAAACACATAGCACAGTTCTCATCCATGAAAAACACTCTGCTTTAGAGCAAGAAGCACGCTCTAGCTTTCTAGAGACTCTAATAGAGCCAGAAATATGAGGGTGCTCATAACAAAATAACGGTGTTTCCTACATATATGGACCATTGCTAGTTCAACTCTGCTTCTGAAACTGATCCAAACCACAAGTCATCTAACATCCAATGCTTTTCAGGTAAGAGCAAGTAACGTGTGACCTTCGTAAATGATTTATATTCATTTGAGCTGAAAAGTGACTGCATTTACCTGAAATGATGTCTTGCTTGTAGGAAGACACAGATCCTGGAATATAACTCCATTTCTGAAGGGAAACACAAAGCACAGTTCTCATCCATGAAACACACTCTGCTTTAGAGCAAGAAGAACACTCTTGCTTTCTAAGAGTCTCTAAAAGATCAGGAAACGTGACTGTGGACAGAACAAAATAACGGTGTTTCCTACACATATGGACCATATCTAGGTCAACTCTTCTTCTGAACCTGATACAAACCACAGTTCCTCTAACATGCAATGCTTTCCAGTTAATAGTGAGAAACTTGTGAGCTTTGTGAATGATGTAGCTTCCTTAGAGCTGAAAGTGACTTAGTTTACCTGAAAACATGTCTTGCTTGTAGGAAGACACAGATCCAGGGATTTAACTCCATTTCTGAAGGAAAACACATAGCACAGTTCTCATCCATGAAACACACTCTGCTTTAGAGCAAGAAGCACGCTCTTGCTTTCTAAGTGTCTCTAATACAATAGGAAACGTGACTGTGGTCAGAACAAAATAACTGTGTTTCCTACACATACGGACCATATCTAGGTCAACTCTTCTTCTGAAACTGATACAAACCAGACTTCCTCTAACATGCAATTCTTTCCAGTTAAGAGCGAGAAATGTGTGAGCTTCGTGAACGATATACATTCCTTTGAGATTAAAAGTGACTGAGTTTACCTGAAAAGATTTCTTGCTTGTAGGAAGATACAGAGCCTGGGATTTAAATCCATTTCTGAAGGGAAACACACAGCACAGTTCTCATCCATGAAACACACTCTGCTTTAGAGCACGAAGCATGCTCTTCGTTTCTAGAGTCTCTAATAGTGCCAGAAACATGAGGGTGCTCTGAACAAAATAACGGTGTTTCCTACATATACGGACTATTGCTAGTTCAACCCTGCTTCTGAAACTGATCCAGACCACAAGTCATCTAACATCCAATGCTTTTCAGTTAAGAGCAAGTACCGTGTGAGCTTTGTAAACGTTTTATATTCATTGGAGCTGAAAATTGACTGCGTTTACCTGAAATGATGTCTTGCTTGTAGGAAGACACAAAGCCTGGGATTTAACTCAATTTCTGAAGGGAAACACACAGCACAGTTCTCACGAGGAAACACACTCTGAGTATAGGAAGAAGCATGCTCTTGCTTTCTAGAGTCTCTAATAGAGCAGGAAACTTGTGTTTGCTCAGAACAAAAGAACGGAGTGTCCTACACATACGGACCACTGCTAGATCAACTCTGATTCTGAAACTGATACAAAGCAAAAGTCATCTAACATCCAATGCTTTTCAGTTAAGAGTGAGAAACGTGTGATCTTTGTAAACGATGTAGCTTCCTTTGAGCTGAAAATTGACTTAGTTTACCTGAAAAGACGTCTTGCTTGTAGGAAGACACAGAGCCTGGGATTTAACTCCATTTCTGAAGGGAAACACACAGAATAGTTCTCATCCATGAAACACACTCTGCTTTAGAGCACGAAGCATGCTCTTGCTTTCTAGAGTCTCTAATACAGCAGGAAACGTGACTGTGGTCAGAACAAAATAACGGTGTTTCCTACACATACAGACCATATCTAGGTCAACTCTTCTTCTGAAACTGATACAAACCACACTTCCTCTAACATGCAATTCTTTCCAGTTAAGAGCGAGAAACGTGTGAGCTTTGTGGACAATGTAGCGTCCTTTGCTGAAAAGTGACTGAGTTAACCTGAAAAGATGTCTTACTTGTAGGAAGATACAGAGCCTGGGATTTAACTCCATTTCTGAAGGGAAACACACTGCACAGTTCTCACGAGGAAACACACTCTGCATATAGGAAGAAGCACGCTCTTGCTTTCTAGAGCCTCTAATAGAGCAGGTAACGTGAGTGTGCTCAGAACAAAAGAACGGTGTTTCCTACATATACGGACCACTGCGAGTTGAACTCTGATTCTGAAACTGATACAACCCACAAGTCATCTAACATCCAATGCTTTTCAGTTAAGAGTGAGAAACGTGTGATCTTCGTAAACGATGTAGCTTCCTTTGAGCTGAAAAGTGACTGAGTTTACCTGAAAACATGTCTTGCTTGTAGGAAGACACAGAGCCTGGGATTTAACTGCATTTCTGAAGGGAAACACACAGGACAGTTCTCATCCATGAAATACACTCTGCTTTAGAGCAAGAAGCACGCTCTTGCTTTCTAGATTCTCTAATAGAGCCAGAAACATGAGGGTGCTCTGAACAAAATAACGGTGTTTCCTACATATATGGACCATTGCTAGTTCAACTCTGCTTCTGAAACTGATCCAAACCACAAGTCATCTAACATCCAATGCTTTTCAGTTAAGAGCAAGTAACGTGTGACCTTCGTAAACGATTTATATTCATTTGAGCTGTAAAGTGACTGCATTTACCTGAAATGATGTCTTCCTTGTAGGAAGACACAGATCCTGGAATTTAACTCCATTTCTGAAGGGAAACACAAAGCACAGTTCTCATCCATGAAACACACTCTGCTTTAGAGCAAGAAGCACATCTTGCTTTCTAAGAGTCTCTAATAGATCAGGAAACGTGACTGTGGACAGAAAAAAATAACGGTGTTTCCTACACATACGGACCATATCTAGGTCAACTCTTCTTCTGAAACTGATACAAACCACAGTTCCTCTAACATGCAATGCTTTCCAGTTAATAGTGAGAAACTTGTGAGCTTTGTGAATGATGTAGCTTCCTTAGGGCTGAAAGTGACTTAGTTTTCCTGAAAACATGTCTTGCTTGTAGGAAGACACAGATCCTGGGATTTAACTCCATTTACGAAGGAAAACACATAGCACAGTTCTCATCCATGAAACACACACTGCTTTAGAGCAAGAAGCACGCTCTTGCTTTCTAAGTGTCTCTAATACAGCAGGAAACGTGACTGTGGTCAGAACAAAATAACGGTGTTTCCTACACATACGGACCATATCTAGGTCAACTCTTCTTCTGAAACTGATACAAACCACACTTCCTCTAACATGCAATTCTTTCCAGTTAAGAGCGAGAAACCTGTGAGCTTCGTGAACCATGTACATTCCTTTGAGATTAAAAGTGACTGAGTTTACCTGAAAAGATTTCTTACTTGTAGAAAGATACAGAGCCTGGGATTTAAATCCATTTCTGAAGGGAAACACACAGCACAGTTCTCATCCATGAAACACACTCTGCTTTAGAGCACGAAGCATGCTCTTGCTTTCTAGAGTCTCTAATAGAGCCAGAAACATGAGGGTGCTCTGAACAAAATAATGGTGTTTCCTACATATACGGACTATTGCTAGTTCAACCCTGCTTCTGAAACTGATCCAGACCACAAGTCATCTAACATCCAATGCTTTTCAGTTAAGAGCAAGTACCGTGTGAGCTTTGTAAACGATTTATATTCATTGGAGCTGAAAATTGTCTGCGTTTACCTGAAATGATATCTTGCTTGTAGGAAGATACAGAGCCTGGGATTTAAATCCATTTCTGAAGGGAAACACACAGCACAGTTCTCATCCATGAAACACACTCTGCTTTAGAGCACGAAGCATGCTCTTCGTTTCTAGAGTCTCTAATAGAGCCAGAAACATGAGGGTGCTCTGAACAAAATAACAGTGTTTCCTACATATACGGACTATTGCTAGTTCAACCCTGCTTCTGAAACTGATCCAGACCACAGGTCATCTAACATCCAATGCTTTTCAGTTAAGAGCAAGTACCGTGTGAGCTTTGTAAACGTTTTATATACATTGGAGCTGAAAATTGACTGCGTTTACCTGAAATGATGTCTTGCTTGTAGGAAGACACAAAGCCTGGGATTTAACTCAATTTCTGAAGGGAAACACACAGCACAGTTCTCACGAGGAAACACACTCTGAGTATAGGAAGAAGCATGCTCTTGCTTTCTAGACTCTCTAATAGAGCAGGAAACTTGTGTTTGCTCAGAACAAAAGAACGGAGTTTCCTACACATACGGACCACTGCTAGATCAACTCTGATTCTGAAACTGATACAAAGCAAAAGTCATCTAACATCCAATGCTTTTCAGTTAAGAGTGAGAAACGTGTGATCTTTGTAAACGATGTAGCTTCCTTTGAGCTGAAAATTGACTTACTTTACCTGAAAAGATGTCTTGCTTGTAGGAAGACACAGAGCCTGGGATTTAACTCCATTTCTGAAGGGAAACACACAGAATAGTTCTCATGCATGAAACACACTCTGCTTTAGAGCACGAAGCATGCTCTTGCTTTCTAGAGTCTCTAATACAGCAGGAAACGTGACTGTGGTCAGAACAAAATAACGGTGTTTCCTACACATACAGACCATATCTAGGTCAACTCTTCTTCTGAAACTGATACAAACCACACTTCCTCTAACATGCAATTCTTTCCAGTTAAGAGCGAGAAACGTGTGAGCTTTGTGGACAATGTAGCGTCCTTTGCTGAAAAGTGACTGAGTTAACCTGAAAAGATGTCTTACTTGTAGGAAGATACAGAGCCTGGGATTTAACTCCATTTCTGAAGGGAAACACACTGCACAGTTCTCACGAGGAAACACACTCTGCATATAGGAAGAAGCACGCTCTTGCTTTCTAGAGCCTCTAATAGAGCAGGTAACGTGAGTGTGCTCAGAACAAAAGAACGGTGTTTCCTACATATACGGACCACTGCGAGTTGAACTCTGATTCTGAAACTGATACAACCCACAAGTCATCTAACATCCAATGCTTTTCAGTTAAGAGTGAGAAACGTGTGATCTTCGTAAACGATGTAGCTTCCTTTGAGCTGAAAAGTGACTGAGTTTACCTGAAAACATGTCTTGCTTGTAGGAAGACACAGAGCCTGGGATTTAACTGCATTTCTGAAGGGAAACACACAGGACAGTTCTCATCCATGAAATACACTCTGCTTTAGAGCAAGAAGCACGCTCTTGCTTTCTAGATTCTCTAATAGAGCCAGAAACATGAGGGTGCTCTGAACAAAATAACGGTGTTTCCTACATATATGGACCATTGCTAGTTCAACTCTGCTTCTGAAACTGATCCAAACCACAAGTCATCTAACATCCAATGCTTTTCAGTTAAGAGCAAGTAACGTGTGACCTTCGTAAACGATTTATATTCATTTGAGCTGTAAAGTGACTGCATTTACCTGAAATGATGTCTTCCTTGTAGGAAGACACAGATCCTGGAATTTAACTCCATTTCTGAAGGGAAACACAAAGCACAGTTCTCATCCATGAAACACACTCTGCTTTAGAGCAAGAAGCACATCTTGCTTTCTAAGAGTCTCTAATAGATCAGGAAACGTGACTGTGGACAGAAAAAAATAACGGTGTTTCCTACACATACGGACCATATCTAGGTCAACTCTTCTTCTGAAACTGATACAAACCACAGTTCCTCTAACATGCAATGCTTTCCAGTTAATAGTGAGAAACTTGTGAGCTTTGTGAATGATGTAGCTTCCTTAGGGCTGAAAGTGACTTAGTTTTCCTGAAAACATGTCTTGCTTGTAGGAAGACACAGATCCTGGGATTTAACTCCATTTACGAAGGAAAACACATAGCACAGTTCTCATCCATGAAACACACACTGCTTTAGAGCAAGAAGCACGCTCTTGCTTTCTAAGTGTCTCTAATACAGCAGGAAACGTGACTGTGGTCAGAACAAAATAACGGTGTTTCCTACACATACGGACCATATCTAGGTCAACTCTTCTTCTGAAACTGATACAAACCACACTTCCTCTAACATGCAATTCTTTCCAGTTAAGAGCGAGAAACCTGTGAGCTTCGTGAACCATGTACATTCCTTTGAGATTAAAAGTGACTGAGTTTACCTGAAAAGATTTCTTACTTGTAGAAAGATACAGAGCCTGGGATTTAAATCCATTTCTGAAGGGAAACACACAGCACAGTTCTCATCCATGAAACACACTCTGCTTTAGAGCACGAAGCATGCTCTTGCTTTCTAGAGTCTCTAATAGAGCCAGAAACATGAGGGTGCTCTGAACAAAATAATGGTGTTTCCTACATATACGGACTATTGCTAGTTCAACCCTGCTTCTGAAACTGATCCAGACCACAAGTCATCTAACATCCAATGCTTTTCAGTTAAGAGCAAGTACCGTGTGAGCTTTGTAAACGATTTATATTCATTGGAGCTGAAAATTGTCTGCGTTTACCTGAAATGATATCTTGCTTGTAGGAAGATACAGAGCCTGGGATTTAAATCCATTTCTGAAGGGAAACACACAGCACAGTTCTCATCCATGAAACACACTCTGCTTTAGAGCACGAAGCATGCTTTCGTTTCTAGAGTCTCTAATAGAGCCAGAAACATGAGGGTGCTCTGAACAAAATAACGGTGTTTCCTACATATACGGACTATTGCTAGTTCAACCCTGCTTCTGAAACTGATCCAGACCACAGGTCATCTAACATCCAATGCTTTTCAGTTAAGAGCAAGTACCGTGTGAGCTTTGTAAACGTTTTATATTCATTGGAGCTGAAAATTGACTGCGTTTACCTGAAATGATGTCTTGCTTGTAGGAAGACACAAAGCCTGGGATTTAACTCAATTTCTGAAGGGAAATACACAGCACAGTTCTCACGAGGAAACACACTCTGAGTATAGGAAGAAGCATGCTCTTGCTTTCTAGAGTCTCTAATAGAGCAGGAAACTTGTGTTTGCTCAGAACAAAAGAACGGAGTTTCCTACACATACGGACCACTGCTAGATCAACTCTGATTCTGAAACTGATAAAAAGCAAAAGTCATCTAACATCCAATGCTTTTCAGTTAAGAGTGAGAAACGTGTGATCTTCGTAAACGATGTAGCTTCCTTTGAGCTGAAAAGTGACTGAGTTTACCTGAAAACATGTCTTGCTTGTAGGGAGACACAGAGCCTGGGATTTAACTCCATTTCTGAAGCGAAATACACAGCACAGTTCTCATCCATGAAACACACTCTGCTTTAGAGCAAGAAGCACACTCTTGCTTTCTAGAGTCTCGAATAGAGCCAGAAACATGAGGATGCTCTGAACAAAATAACGATGTTTCCTACATATATGGACCATTGCTAGTTCAACTCTGCTTCTGAAACTGATCCAAACCACAAGTCATCTAACATCCAATGCCTTTCAGTTAAGAGCAAGTAACGTGTGACCTTCGTAAACGATTTATATTCATTTGAGCTGAAAAGTGACTGCATTTACCTGAAATGATGTCTTGCTTGTAGGAAGACACAGATCCTGGAATTTAACTCCATTTCTGAAGGGAAACACAAAGCACAGTTCTCATCCATGAAACACACTCTGCTTTAGAGCAAGAAGCACACTCTTGCTTTCTAAGAGTCTCTAATAGATCAGGAAACGTGACTGTGGACAGAACAAAATAATGGTGTTTCCTACACATACGGACCATATCTAGGTCAACTCTTCTTCTGAAACTGATACAAACCACAGTTCCTCTAACATGCAATGCTTTCCAGTTAATAGTGAGAAACTTGTGAGCTTTGTGAATGATGTAGCTTCCTTAGAGCTGAAAAGTGACTTAGTTTACCTGAAAACATGTCTTGCTTGTAGGAAGACACAGATCCTGGGATTTAACTCCATTTATGAAGGAAAACACATAGCACAGTTCTCATCCATGAAACACACTCTGCTTTAGAGCAAGAAGCACGCTCTTGCTTTCTAAGTGTCTCTAATACAGCAGGAAACGTGCCTGAGGTCAGAACAAAATAACGGAGTTTCCTACACATACGGACCATATCTAGGTCAACTCTTCTTCTGAAACTAATACAAACCACACTTCCTCTAACATGCAATTCTTTCCAGTTAAGAGCTAGAAACGTGTGAGCTTCGTGAACGATATACATTCCTTTGAGATTAAAAGTGACTGAGTTTACCTGAAAAGATTTCTTGCTTGTAGGATGATACAGAGCCTGGGATTTAAATCCATTTCTGAAGGGAAACACACAGCACAGTTCTCATCCATGAAACACACTCTGCTTTAGAGCAAGAAGCACACTCTTGCTTTCTAAGAGTCTCTAATAGATCAGGAAACGTGACTGTGGACAGAACAAAATAATGGTGTTTCCTACACATACGGACCATATCTAGGTCAACTCTTCTTCTGAAACTGATACAAACCACAGTTCC
This sequence comes from Onychomys leucogaster, assembly GCA_949786385.1. Taxonomy (NCBI): domain Eukaryota; kingdom Metazoa; phylum Chordata; class Mammalia; order Rodentia; family Cricetidae; genus Onychomys; species Onychomys leucogaster. Next base: position 729,630 of record CATKUP010000037.1, on the reverse strand, counting down.
TCTAACATGCAATGCTTTCCAGTTAATAGTGAGAAACTTGTGAGCTTTGTGAATGATGTAGCTTCCTTAGAGCTGAAAAGTGACTTAGTTTACCTGAAAACATGTCTTGCTTGTAGGAAGACACAGATCCTGGGATTTAACTCCATTTATGAAGGAAAACACATAGCACAGTTCTCATCCATGAAACACACTCTGCTTTAGAGCAAGAAGCACGCTCTTGCTTTCTAAGTGTCTCTAATACAGCAGGAAACGTGCCTGAGGTCAGAACAAAATAACGGAGTTTCCTACACATACGGACCTTATCTAGGTCAACTCTTCTTCTGAAACTGATACAAACCACACTTCCTCTAACATGCAATTCTTTCCAGTTAAGAGCTAGAAACGTGTGAGCTTCGTGAACGATGTACATTCCTTTGAGATTAAAAGTGACTGAGTTTACCTGAAAAGATTTCTTGCTTGTAGGATGATACAGAGCCTGGGATTTAAATCCATTTCTGAAGGGAAACACACAGCACAGTTCTCATCCATGAAACACACTCTGCTTTAGAGCACGAAGCATGCTCTTGCTTTCTAGAGTCTCTAATAGAGCCAGAAACATGAGGGTGCTCTGAACAAAATAACGGTGTTTCCTACATATACGGACTATTGCTAGTTCAACCCTGCTTCTGAAACTGATCCAGACCACAAGTCATCTAACATCCAATGCTTTTCAGTTAAGAGCAAGTACCGTGTGAGCTTTGTAAACGATTTATATTCATTGGAGCTGAAAATTGTCTGTGTTTACCTGAAATGATGTCTTGCTTGTAGGAAGACACAGAGCCTGGGATTTAACTCAATTTCTGAAGGGAAACACACAGCACAGTTCTCACGAGGAAACACACTCTGAGTATAGGAAGAAGCATGCTCTTGCTTTCTAGAGTCTCTAATAGAGCAGGAAACTTGTGTTTGCTCAGAACAAAAGAACGGAGTTTCCTACACATACGGACCATATCTAGGTCAACTCTTCTTCTGAAACTGATACAAACCACACTTCCTCTAACATGCAATTCTTTCCAGTTAAGAGCTAGAAACGTGTGAGCTTCGTGAACGATGTAAATTCCTTTGAGATTAAAAGTGACTGAGTTTACCTGAAAAGATTTCTTGCTTGTAGGATGATACAGAGCCTGGGATTTAAATCCATTTCTGAAGGGAAACACACAGCACTGTTCTCATCCATGAAACACACTCTGCTTTAGAGCAAGAAGCACACTCTTGCTTTCTAAGAGTCTCTAATAGATCAGGAAACGTGACTGTGGACAGAACAAAATAATGGTGTTTCCTACACATACGGACCATATCTAGGTCAACTCTTCTTCTGAAACTGATACAAACCACAGTTCCTCTAACATGCAATGCTTTCCAGTTAATAGTGAGAAACTTGTGAGCTTTGTGAATGATGTAGCTTCATTAGAGCTGAAAAGTGACTTAGTTTACCTGAAAACATGTCTTGCTTGTAGGAAGACACAGATCCTGGGATTTAACTCCATTTATGAAGGAAAACACATAGCACAGTTCTCATCCATGAAACACACTCTGCTTTAGAGCAAGAAGCACGCTCTTGCTTTCTAAGTGTCTCTAATACAGCAGGAAACGTGCCTGAGGTCAGAACAAAATAACGGAGTTTCCTACACATACGGACCATATCTAGGTCAACTCTTCTTCTGAAACTGATACAAACCACACTTCCTCTAACATGCAATTCTTTCCAGTTAAGAGCTAGAAACGTGTGAGCTTCGTGAACGATGTACATTCCTTTGAGATTAAAAGTGACTGAGTTTACCTGAAAAGATTTCTTGCTTGTAGGATGATACAGAGCCTGGGATTTAAATCCATTTCTGAAGGGAAACACACAGCACAGTTCTCATCCATGAAACACACTCTGCTTTAGAGCACGAAGCATGCTCTTGCTTTCTAGAGTCTCTAATAGAGCCAGAAACATGAGGGTGCTCTGAACAAAATAACGGTGTTTCCTACATATACGGACTATTGCTAGTTCAACCCTGCTTCTGAAACTGATCCAGACCACAAGTCATCTAACATCCAATGCTTTTCAGTTAAGAGCAAGTACCGTGTGAGCTTTGTAAACGATTTATATTCATTGGAGCTGAAAATTGTCTGTGTTTACCTGAAATGATGTCTTGCTTGTAGGAAGACACAGAGCCTGGGATTTAACTCAATTTCTGAAGGGAAACACACAGCACAGTTCTCACGAGGAAACACACTCTGAGTATAGGAAGAAGCATGCTCTTGCTTTCTAGAGTCTCTAATAGAGCAGGAAACTTGTGTTTGCTCAGAACAAAAGAACGGAGTTTCCTACACATACGGACCACTGCTAGATCAACTCTGATTCTGAAACTGATACATAGCAAAAGTCATCTAACATCCTATGCTTTTCAGTTAAGAGTGAGAAACGTGTGATCTTTGTAAACGATGTAGCTTCCTTTGAGCTGAAAATTGACTTAGTTTACCTGAAAAGATGTCTTGCTTGTAGGAAGACACAGAGCCTGGGATTTAACTCCATTTCTGAAGGGAAACACACAGAACAGTTCTCATCCATGAAACACACTCTGCTTTAGAGCACGAAGCATGCTCTTGCTTTCTAGAGTCTCTAATACAGCAGGAAACGTTACTGTGGTCAGAACAAAATAACGGTGTTTCCTACACATACAGACCATATCTAGGTCAACACTTCTTCTGAAACTGATACAAACCACACTGCCACTAACATGCAATTCTTTTCAGTTAAGAGCGAGAAACGTGTGAGCTTTAAGGACGATGTAGCGTCCTTTGAGCTGAAAAGTGACTGAGTTTACCTGAAAAGAGGTCTTGCTTGTAGGAAGATACAGAGCCTGGGATTTAACTCCATTTCTGAAGGGAAACACACTGCACAGTTCTCACGAGGAAACACACTCTGCGTATAGGAACAAGCACGCTCTTGCTTTCTAGAGTCTATAATAGAGCAGGGAAATTGAGTGTGCTCAGAACAAAAGATTGGTGTTTCCTACATATACGGACCACTGAGAGTTGAACTCTGATTCTGAAACTGATACAAACCACAAGTCATCTAACATCCATTGCTTTTCAGTTATGAGTGAGAAACATGTGATCTTCGTAAACGATGTAGCTTCCTTTGAGCTGAAAATTGACTTAGTTTACCTGAAAAGATGTCTTGCTTGTAGGAAGACACAGAGCCTGGGATTTAACTCCATTTCTGAAGGGAAATACACAGCACAGTTCTCATCCATGAAACACACTCTGCTTTAGAGCAAGAAGCACACTCTTGCTTTCTAGAGTCTCGAATAGAGCCAGAAACATGAGGATGCTCTGAACAAAATAACGATGTTTCCTACATATATGGACCATTGCTAGTTCAACTCTGCTTCTGAAACTGATCCAAACCACACGTCATCTAACATCCAATGCCTTTCAGTTAAGAGCAAGTAACGTGTGACCTTCGTAAACGATTTATATTCATTTGAGCTGAAAAGTGACTGCATTTACCTGAAATGATGTCTTGCTTGTAGGAAGACACAGATCCTGGAATTTAACTCCATTTCTGAAGGGAAACACAAAGCACAGTTCTCATGAATGAAACACACTCTGCTTTAGAGCAAGAAGCACACTCTTGCTTTCTAAGAGTCTCTAATAGATCAGGAAACGTGACTGTGGACAGAACAAAATAATGGTGTTTCCTACACATACGGACCATATCTAGGTCAACTCTTCTTCTGAAACTGATACAAACCACAGTTCCTCTAACATGCAATGCTTTCCAGTTAATAGTGAGAAACTTGTGAGCTTTGTGAATGATGTAGCTTCATTAGAGCTGAAAAGTGACTTAGTTTACCTGAAAACATGTCTTGCTTGTAGGAAGACACAGATCCTGGGATTTAACTCCATTTATGAAGGAAAACACATAGCACAGTTCTCATCCATGAAACACACTCTGCTTTAGAGCAAGAAGCATGCTCTTGCTTTCTAAGTGTCTCTAATACAGCAGGAAACGTGCCTGAGGTCAGAACAAAATAACGGAGTTTCCTACACATACGGACCATATCTAGGTCAACTCTTCTTCTGAAACTGATACAAACCACACTTCCTCTAACATGCAATTCTTTCCAGTTAAGAGTGAGAAACGTGTGAGCTTTAAGGACGATGTAGCGTCCTTTGAGCTGAAAAGTGACTGAGTTTACCTGAAAAGAGGTCTTGCTTGTAGGAAGATACAGAGCCTGGGATTTAACTCCATTTCTGAAGGGAAACACACTGCACAGTTCTCACGAGGAAACACACTCTGTGTATAGGAACAAGCACGCTCTGGCTTTCTAGAATCTATAATAGAGCAGGAAACTTGAGTGTGCTCAGAACAAAAGAACGGTGTTTCCTACATATACGGACTACTGAGAGTTGAACTCTGATTCTGAAACTGATACAAACCACAAGTCATCTAACATCCATTGCTTTTCAGTTAAGAGTGAGATACGTGTGATCTTCGTAAACGAAGTAGCTTCCTTTGAGCTGAAAAGTGACTGAGTTTACCTGAAAACATGTCTTGCTTGTAGGAAGACACAGAGCCTGGAATTTAACTGCATTTCTGAAGGGAAACACACAGGACAGTTCTCATCCATGAAATACACTCTGCTTTAGAGCAAGAAGCACGCTCTTGCTTTCTAGATTCTCTAATAGAGCCAGAAACATGAGGGTGCTCTGAACAAAATAACGGTGTTTCCTACATATATCGACCATTGCTAGTTCAACTCTGCTTCTGAAACTGATCCAAACCACAAGTCATCTAACATCCAATGCTTTTCAGTTTAGAGCAAGTAACGTGTGACCTTCGTAAACGATTTATATTCATTTGAGCTGTAAAGTGACTGCATTTACCTGAAATGATGTTTTGCTTGTAGGAAGACACAGAGCCTGGGATTTAACTCAATTTCTGAAGGGAAACACACAGCACAGTTCTCACGAGGAAACACACTCTGAGTATAGGAAGAAGCATGCTCTTGCTTTCTAGAGTCTCTAATAGAGCAGGAAACTTGTGTTTGCTCAGAGCAAAAGAACAGAGTTTCCTACACATACGGACCACTGCTAGATCAACTCTGATTCTGAAACTGATACAAAGCAAAAGTCATCTAACATCCATTGCTTTTCAGTTATGAGTGAGAAACGTGTGATCTTCGTAAACGATGTCGCTTCCTTTGAGCTGAAAATTGACTTAGTTTACCTGAAAAGATGTCTTGCGTGTAGGAAGACACAGAGCCTGGAATTTAACTGCATTTCTGAAGGGAAACACACAGCACAGTTCTCATCCATGAAACACACTCTGCTTTAGAGCACGAAGCACACTCTTGCTTTCTAGAGTCTCGAATAGAGCCAGAAACATGAGGATGCTCTGAACAAAATAACGATGTTTCCTACATATATGGACCATTGCTAGTTCAACTCTGCTTCTGAAACTGATCCAAACCACAAGTCATCTAATATCCAATGCCTTTCAGTTAAGAGCAAGTAACGTGTGACCTTCGTAAACGATTTATATTCATTTGAGCTGAAAAGTGACTGCATTTACCTGAAATGATGTCTTGCTTATAGGAAGACACAGATCCTGGCATTTAACTCCATTTCTGAAGGGAAACACAAAGCACAGTTCTCATCCATGAAACACACTCTGCTTTAGAGCAAGAAGCACACTCTTGCTTTCTAAGAGTCTCTAATAGATCAGGAAACGTGACTGTGGACAGAACAAAATGATGGTGTTTCCTACACATACGGACCATATCTAGGTCAACTCTTCTTCTGAAACTGATACAAACCACAGTTCCTCTAACATGCAATGCTTTCCAGTTAATAGTGAGAAACTTGTGAGCTTTGTGAATGATGTAGCTTCCTTAGAGCTGAAAAGTGACTTAGTTTACCTGAAAACATGTCTTGTTTGTAGGAAGACACAGATCCTGGGATTTAACTCCATTTATGAAGGAAAACACAAAGCACAGTTCTCATCCATGAAACACACTCTGCTTTAGAGCAAGAAGCACGCTCTTGCTTTCTAAGTGTCTCTAATACAGCAGGAAACGTGACTGTGGTCAGAACAAAATAACGGTGATTCCTACACATACGGACAATATCTAGGTCAACTCTTCTTCTGAAACTGATACAAACCACACTTCCTCTAACATGCAATTCTTTCCAGTTAAGAGCGAGAAACGTGTGAGCTTCGTGAACGATGTACATTCCTTTGAGATTAAAAGTGACTGAGTTTACCTGAAAAGATTTCTTGCTTGTAGGATGATACAGAGCCTGGGATTTAAATCCATTTCTGAAGGGAAACACACAGCACAGTTCTCATCCATGAAACACACTCTGCTTTAGAGCACGAAGCATGCTCTTGCTTTCTAGAGTCTCTAATAGAGCCAGAAACATGAGGGTGCTCTGAACAAAATAACGGTGTTTCCTACATATACGGACTATTGCTAGTTCAACCCTACTTCTGAAACTGATCCAGACCACAAGTCATCTAACATCCAATGCTTTACAGTTAAGAGCAAGTACCGTGTGAGCTTTGTAAACGATTTATATTCATTGGAGCTGAAAATTGTCTGTGTTTACCTGAAACGATGTCTTGCTTGTAGGAAGACACAGAGCCTGGGATTTAACTCAATTTCTGAAGGGAAACACACAGCACAGTTCTCATGAGGAAACACACTCTGAGTATAGGAAGAAGCATGCTCTTGCTTTCTAGAGTCTCTAATAGAGCAGGAAACATGTGTTTGCTCAGAACAAAAGAACGGAGTTTCCTACACATACGGACCACTGCTAGATCAACTCTGATTCTGAAACTGATACAAAGCAAAAGTCATCTAACATCTGATGCTTTTCAGTTAAGAGTGAGTAACGTGTGATCTTTGAAAACGATGTAGCTTCCTTTGAGCTGAAAATTGACTTAGTTTACCTGAAAAGATGTCTTGCTTGTAGGAAGACACAGTGCCTGGGATTTAACTACATTTCTGAAGGGAAACACACAGAACAGTTCTCATCCATGAAACACACTCTGCTTTAGAGCAAGAAGCATGCTCTTGCTTTCTAGAGTCTCTAATACAGCAGGAAACGTGACTGTGGTCAGAACAAAATAACGGTGTTTCCTACACATACAGACCATATCTAGGTCAACACTTCTTCTGAAACTGATACAAACCACACTGCCACTAACATGCAATTCTTTCCAGTTAAGAGCGAGAAACGTGTGAGCTTTAATGACGATGTAGCGTCCTTTGAGCTGAAAAGTGACTGAGTTTACCTGAAAAGATGTCTTACTTGTAGGAAGATACAGAGCATGGGATTTAACTCCATTTCTGAAGGGAAACACACTGCACAGGTCTCACGAGGAAACACACTCTGCATATAGGAAGAAGCACGCTGTTGCTTTCTAGAGCCTCTAATAGAGCAGGTAACTTGAGTGTGCTCAGAACAAAAGAACGGTGTTTCCTACATATACGGAACACTGCGAGTTGAACTCTGATTCTGAAACTGATACAACCCACAAGTCATCTAACATCCAATGCTTTTCAGTTAAGAGTGAGAAACGTGTGATCTTCGTAAACGATGTAGCTTCCTTTGAGCTGAAAAGTGACTGAGTTTACCTGAAAACATGTCTTGCATGTAGGAAGACACAGAGCCTGGGATTTAACTCCATTTCTGAAGGGAAATACACTGCACAGTTCTCATCCATGAAACACACTCTGCTTTAGAGCAAGAAGCACACTCTTGCTTTCTAGAGTCTCGAATAGAGCCAGAAACATGAGGATGCTCTGAACAAAATAACGATGTTTCCTACATATATGGACCATTGCTAGTTCAACTCTGCTTCTGAAACTGATCCAAACCACAAGTCATCTAATATCCAATGCCTTTCAGTTAAGAGCAAGTAACGTGTGACCTTCGTAAACGATTTATATTCATTTGAGCTGAAAAGTGACTGCATTTACCTGAAATGATGTCTTGCTTGTAGGAAGACACAGATCCTGGCATTTAACTCCATTTCTGAAGGGAAACACAAAGCACAGTTCTCATCCATGAAACACACTCTGCTTTAGAGCAAGAAGCACACTCTTGCTTTCTAAGAGTCTCTAATAGATCAGGAAACGTGACTGTGGACAGAACAAAATAATGGTGTTTCCTACACATACGGACCATATCTAGGTCAACTCTTCTTCTGAAACTGATACAAACCACACTGCCACTAACATGCAATTCTTTCCAGTTAAGAGCGAGAAACATGTGAGCTTTAAGGACGATGTAGAATCCTTTGAGCTGAAAAGTGACTGAGTTTACCTGAAAAGAGGTCTAGCTTGTAGGAAGATACAGAGCCTGGGATTTAACTCCATTTCTGAAGGGAAACACACTGCACAGTTCTCACGAGGAAACACACTCTGCGTATAGGAACAAGCACGCTCTTGCTTTCTAGAGTCTATAATAGAGCAGGAAACTTGAGTGTGCTCAGAACAAAAGAACGGTGTTTCCTACATATACGGACCACTGCGAGTTGAACTCTGATTCTGAAACTGATACAAACCACAAGTCATCTAACATCCATTGCTTTTCAGTTATGAGTGAGAAACGTGTGATCTTCGTAAACGATGTAGCTTCCTTTGAGCTGAAAATTGACTTAGTTTACCTGAAAAGATGTCTTGCTTGTAGGAAGACACAGAGCCTGGAATTTAACTGCATTTCTGAAGGGAAACACACAGTACAGTTCTCATCCATGAAATACACTCTGCTTTAGAGCAAGAAGCACGCTCTTGCATTCTAGATTCTCGAATAGAGCCAGAAACATGAGGATGCTCTGAACAAAATAACGATGTTTCCTACATATATGGATCATTGCTAGCTCAACTCTGCTTCTGAAACTGATCCAAACCACAAGTCATCTAATATCCAATGCCTTTCAGTTAAGAGCAAGTAACGTGTGACCTTCGTAAACGATTTATATTCATTTGAGCTGAAAAGTGACTGCATTTACCTGAAATGATGTCTTGCTTGTAGGAAGACACAGATCCTGGAATTTAACTCCATTTCTGAAGGGAAACACAAAGCACAGTTCTCATCCATGAAACACACTCTGCTTTAGAGCAAGAAGCACACTCTTGCTTTCTAAGAGTCTCTAATAGATCAGGAAACGTGACTGTGGACAGAACAAAATAATGGTGTTTCCTACACATACGGACCATATCTAGGTCAACTCTTCTTCTGAAACCGATACAAACCACAGTTCCTCTAACATGCAATGCTTTCCAGTTAATAGTGAGAAACTTGTGAGCTTTGTGAATGATATAGCTTCCTTAGAGCTGAAAGTGGCTTAGTTTACCTGAAAACATGTCTTGCTTGTAGGAAGACACAGATCCTGGGATTTAACTCCATTTATGAAGGAAAACACATAGCACAGTTCTCATCCATGAAACACACACTGCTTTAGAGCAAGAAGCACGCTCTTGCTTTCTAAGTGTCTCTAATACAGCAGGAAACGTGACTGTGGTCAGAACAAAATAACGGTGTTTCCTACACATACGGACCATATCTAGGTCAACTCTTCTTCTGAAACTGATACAAACCACACTTCCTCTAACATGCAATTCTTTCCAGTTAAGAGCGAGAAACGTGTGAGCTTCGTGAACGATGTACATTCCTTTGAGATTAAAAGTGACTGAGTTTACCTGAAAAGATTTCTTGCTTGTAGGAAGATACAGAGCCTGGGATTTAAATCCATTTCTGAAAGGAAACACACAGCACAGTTCTCATCCATGAAACACACTCTGCTTTAGAGCACGAAGCATGCTCTTGCTTTCTAGAGTCTCTAATAGAGCCAGAAACATGAGGGTGCTCTGAACAAAATAACGGTGTTTCCTACATATACGGACTATTGCTAGTTCAACCCTGCTTCTGAAACTGATCCAGACCACAAGTCATCTAACATCCAATGCTTTTCAGTTAAGAGCAAGTACAGTGTGAGCTTTGTAAACGATTTATATTCATTGGAGCTGAAAATTGACTGCGTTTACCTGAAATGATGTCTTGCTTGTAGGAAGACACAGAGCCTGGGATTTAACTCAATTTCTGAAGGGAAACACACAGCACAGTTCTCACGAGGAAACACACTCTGAGTATAGGAAGAAGCATGCTCTTGCTTTCTAGAGTCTCTAATAGAGCAGGAAACTTGTGTTTGCTCAGAACAAAAGATCGGAGTTTCCTACACATACGGACCACTGCTAGATCAACTCTGATTCTGAAACTGATACAAAGCAAAAGTCATCTAACATCCAATGCTTTTCAGTTGAGAGTGAGAAACGTGTGATCTTTGTAAACGATGTAGCTTCCTTTGAGCTGAAAATTGACTTAGTTTACCTGAAAAGATGTCTTGCTTGTAGGAAGACAGAGCCTGGGATTTAACTCCATTTCTGAAGGGAAACACACAGAACAGTTCTCATCCATGAAACACACTCTGCTTTAGAGCACGAAGCATGCTCTTGCTTTCTAGAGTCTCTAATACAGCAGGAAACGTGACTATGGTCAGAACAAAATAACGGTGTTTCCTACACATACAGACCATATCTAGGTCAACACTTCTTCTGAAACTGATACAAACCACACTGCCACTAACATGCAATTCTTTCCAGTTAAGAGAGAGAAACGTGTGAGCTTTAAGGACGATGTAGCTTTGTTTGAGCTGAAAAGTGACTGAGTTTACCTGAAAAGAGGTCTTGCTTGTAGGAAGATACAGAGCCTGGGATTTAACTCCATTTCTGAAGGGAAACACACTGCACAGTTCTCACGAGGAAACACACTCTGCGTATAGGAACAAGCACGCTCTTGCTTTCTAGAGTCTATAATAGAGCAGGAAACTTGAGTGTGCTCAGAACAAAAGAACGGTGTTTCCTACATATACGGACCACTGCGAGTTGAACTCTGATTCTGAAACTGATACAAACCACAAGTCATCTAACATCCATTGCTTTTCAATTATGAGTGAGAAACGTGTGATCTTCGTAAACGATGTAGCTTCCTTTGAGCTGAAAATTGACTTAGTTTACCTGAAAAGATGTCTTGCTTGTAGGAAGACACAGAGCCTGGGATTTAACTCCATTTCTGAAGGGAAAAACACAGAATAGTTCTCATCCATGAAACACACTCTGCTTTAGAGCACGAAGCATGCTCTTGCTTTCTAATAGTCTCTAATACAGCAGGAAACGTGACTGTGGTCAGAACAAAATAACGGTGTTTCCTACACATACGGACCATATCTAGGTCAACTCTTCTTCTGAAACTGATACAAACCACACTTCCTCTAACATGCAATTCTTTCCAGTTAAGAGCGAGAAACGTGTGAGCTTCGTGAACGATGTACATTCCTTTGAGATTAAAAGTGACTGAGTTTACCTGAAAAGATTTCTTGCTTGTAGGAAGATACAGAGCCTGGGATTTAAATCCATTTCTGAAGGGAAACACACAGCACAGTTCTCATCCATGAAACACACTCTGCTTTAGAGCACGAAGCATGCTCTTGCTTTCTAGAGTCTCTAATAGAGCCAGAAACATGAGGGTGCTCTGAACAAAATAACGGTGTTTCCTAAATATACAGACCATTGCTAGTTCAACCCTGCTTCTGAAACTGATCCAGACCACAAGTCATCTAACATCCAATGCTTTTCAGTTAAGAGCAAGTACCGTGTGAGCTTTGTAAACGATTTATATTCATTGGAGCTGAAAATTGACTGCGTTTACCTGAAATGATGTCTTGCTTGTAGGAAGACACAGAGCCTGGGATTTAACTCAATTTCTGAAGGGAAACACACAGCACAGTTCTCACGAGGAAACACACTCTGAGTATAGGAAGAAGCATGCTCTTGCTTTCTAGAGTCTCTAATAGAGCAGGAAACTTGTGTTTGCTCAGAACAAAAGAACGGAGTTTCCTACACATACGGACCACTGCTAGATCAACTCTGATTCTGAAACTGATACAAAGCAAAAGTCATCTAACATCCAATGCTTTTCAGTTAAGAGTGAGAAACGTGTGATCTTTGTAAACGATGTAGCTTCCTTTGAGCTGAAAATTGACTTAGTTTACCTGAAAAGGAGTCTTGCTTGTAGGAAGACACAGAGCCTGGGATTTAACTCCATTTCTGAAGGGAAACACACAGAACAGTTCTCATCCATGAAACACACTCTGCTTTAGAGCACGAAGCATGCTCTTGCTTTCTAGAGTCTCTAATACAGCAGGAAACATGACTGTTGTCAGAACAAAATAACGGTGTTTCCTACACATACAGACCATATCTAGGTCAACTCTTCTTCTGAAACTGATACAAACCACAGGTCCTCTAACATGCAATGCTTTCCAGTTAAGAGTGAGAAACTTGTGAGCTTTGTGAATGATGTAGCTTCCTTAGAGCTGAAAAGTGACTTAGTTTACCTGAAAATATGTCTTGCTTGTAGGAAGACACAGATCCTGGGATTTAACTCCATTTATGAAGGAAAACACATAGCACAGTTCTCATCCATGAAACACACTCTGCTTTAGAGCAAGAAGGACGCTCTTGCTTTCTAAGTGTCTCTAATACAGCAGGAAACGTGACTGTGGTCGGAACAAAATAACGGTGTTTCCTACACATACGGACCATATCTAGGTCAACTCTTCTTCTGAAACTGATACAAACCACACTTCCTCTAACATGCAATTCTTTCCAGTTAAGAGCGAGAAACCTGTGAGCTTCGTGAACGATGTACATTCCTTTGAGATTAAAAGTGACTGAGTTTACCTGAAAAGATCTTGCTTGTAGGAAGATACAGAGCCTGGGATTTAAATCCATTTCTGAAGGGAAACACACAGCACAGTTCTCATCCATGAAACACACTCTGCTTTAGAGCACGAAGCATGCTCTTGCTTTCTAGAGTCTCTAATAGAGCCAGAAACATGAGGGTGCTCTGAACAAAATAACGGTGTTTCCTAAATATACAGACCATTGCTAGTTCAACCCTGCTTCTGAAACTGATCCAGACCACAAGTCATCTAACATCCAATGCTTTTCAGTTAAGAGCAAGTACCGTGTGAGCTTTGTAAACGATTTATATTCATTGGAGCTGAAAATTGACTGCGTTTACCTGAAATGATGTCTTGCTTGTAGGAAGACACAGAGCCTGGGATTTAACTCAATTTCTGAAGGGAAACACACAGCACAGTTCTCACGAGGAAACACACTCTGAGTATAGGAAGAAGCATGCTCTTGCTTTCTAGAGTCTCTAATAGAGCAGGAAACTTGTGTTTGCTCAGAACAAAAGAACGGAGTTTCCTACACATACGGACCACTGCTAGATCAACTCTGATTCTGAAACTGATACAAAGCAAAAGTCATCTAACATCCAATGCTTTTCAGTTAAGAGTGAGAAACGTGTGATCTTTGTAAACGATGTAGCTTCCTTTGAGCTGAAAATTGACTTAGTTTACCTGAAAAGGAGTCTTGCTTGTAGGAAGACACAGAGCCTGGGATTTAACTCCATTTCTGAAGGGAAACACACAGAACAGTTCTCATCCATGAAACACACTCTGCTTTAGAGCACGAAGCATGCTCTTGCTTTCTAGAGTCTCTAATACAGCAGGAAACATGACTGTTGTCAGAACAAAATAACGGTGTTTCCTACACATACAGACCATATCTAGGTCAACTCTTCTTCTGAAACTGATACAAACCACAGTTCCTCTAACATGCAATGCTTTCCAGTTAAGAGTGAGAAACTTGTGAGCTTTGTGAATGATGTAGCTTCCTTAGAGCTGAAAAGTGACTTAGTTTACCTGAAAATATGTCTTGCTTGTAGGAAGACACAGATCCTGGGATTTAACTCCATTTATGAAGGAAAACACATAGCACAGTTCTCATCCATGAAACACACTCTGCTTTAGAGCAAGAAGGACGCTCTTGCTTTCTAAGTGTCTCTAATACAGCAGGAAACGTGACTGTGGTCGGAACAAAATAACGGTGTTTCCTACACATACGGACCATATCTAGGTCAACTCTTCTTCTGAAACTGATACAAACCACACTTCCTCTAACATGCAATTCTTTCCAGTTAAGAGCGAGAAACGTGTGAGCTTCGTGAACGATGTACATTCCTTTGAGATTAAAAGTGACTGAGTTTACCTGAAAAGATCTTGCTTGTAGGAAGATACAGAGCCTGGGATTTAAATCCATTTCTGAAGGGAAACACACAGCACAGTTCTCATCCATGAAACACACTCTGCTTTAGAGCTCGAAGCATGCTCTTGCTTTCTAGAGTCTCTAATAGAGCCAGAAACATGAGGGTGCTCTGAACAAAATAACGGTGTTTCCTACATATACGGACCATTGCTAGTTCAACCCTGCTTCTGAAACTGATCCAGACCACAAGTCATCTAACATCCAATGCTTTTCAGTTAAGAGCAAGTACCGTGTGAGCTTTGTAAACGATTTATATTCATTGGAGCTGAAAATTGACTGCGTTTACCTGAAATGATGTCTTGCTTGTATGAAGACACAGAGCCTGGGATTTAACTCAATTTCTGAAGGGAAACACACAGCACAGTTCTCACGAGGAAACACACTCTGAGTATAGGAAGAAGCATGCTCTTGCTTTCTAGAGTCTCTAATAGAGCAGGAAACTTGTGTTTGCTCAGAACAAAAGATCGGAGTTTCCTACACATACGGACCACTGCTAGATCAACTCTGATTCTGAAACTGATACAAAGCAAAAGTCATCTAACATCCAATGCTTTTCAGTTAAGAGTGAGAAACGTGTGATCTTTGTAAACGATGTAGCTTCCTTTGAGCTGAAAATTGACTTAGTTTACCTGAAAAGATGTCTTGCTTGTAGGAAGACACAGAGCCTGGGATTTAACTCCATTTCTGAAGGGAAACACACAGAACAGTTCTCATCCATGAAACACACTCTGCTTTAGAGCAAGAAGCATGCTCTTGCTTTCTAGATTCTCTAATACAGCAGGCAACGTGACTGTGGTCAGAACAAAATAACGGTGTTTCCTACACATACAGACCATATCTAGGTCAACACTTCTTCTGAAACTGATACAAACCACACTGCCACTAACATGCAATTCTTTCCAGTTAAGAGCGAGAAATGTGTGAGCTTTAAGGACGATGTAGCGTCCTTTGAGCTGAAAAGTGACTGAGTTTGCCTGAAAAGATGTCTTACTTGTAGGAAGATACAGAGCCTGGGATTTAACTCCATTTCTGAAGGGAAACACACTGCACAGTTCTCACGAGGAAACACACTCTGCATATAGGAAGAAGCACGCTCTTGCTTTCTAGAGCCTCTAATAGAGCAGGAAACTTGAGTGTGCTCAGAACAAAAGAACGGTGTTTCCTACATATACGGACCACTGCGAGTTGAACTCTGATTCTGAAACTGATACAACACACAAGTCATCTAACATCCAATGCTTTTCAGTTAAGAGTGAGAAACGTGTGATCTTCGTAAACGATGTAGCTTCCTTTGAGCTGAAAAGTGACTGAGTTTACCTGAAAACATGTCTTGCTTGTAGGAAGACACAGAGCCTGGGATTTAACTCCATTTCTGAAGGGAAACACACAGAACAGTTCTCATCCATGAAACACACTCTGCTTTAGAGCACGAAGCATGCTCTTGCTTTCTAGAGTCTCTAATACAGCAGGAAACGTGACTGTGGTCAGAACAAAATAACGGTGTTTCCTACACATACAGACCATATCTAGGTCAACTCTTCTTCTGAAACTGATACAAACCACAGTTCCTCTAACATGCAATGCTTTCCAGTTAAGAGTGAGAAACTTGTGAGCTTTGTGAATGATGTAGCTTCCTTAGAGCTGAAAAGTGACTTAGTTTACCTGAAAATATGTCTTGCTTGTAGGAAGACACAGATCCTGGGATTTAACTCCATTTATGAAGGAAAACACATAGCACAGTTCTCATCCATGAAACACAGTCTGCTTTAGAGCAAGAAGGACGCTCTTGCTTTCTAAGTGTCTCTAATACAGCAGGAAACGTGACTGTGGTCGGAACAAAATAACGGTGTTTCCTACACATACGGACCATATCTAGGTCAACTCTTCTTCTGAAACTGATACAAACCACACTTCCTCTAACATGCAATTCTTTCCAGTTAAGAGCGAGAAACGTGTGAGCTTCGTGAACGATGTACATTCCTTTGAGATTAAAAGTGACTGAGTTTACCTGAAAAGATTTCTTGCTTGTAGGAAGATACAGAGCCTGGGATTTAAATCCATTTCTGAAGGGAAACACACAGCACAGTTCTCATCCATGAAACACACTCTGCTTTAGAGCTCGAAGCATGCTCTTGCTTTCTAGAGTCTCTAATAGAGCCAGAAACATGAGGGTGCTCTGAACAAAATAACGGTGTTTCCTACATATACGGACCATTGCTAGTTCAACCCTGCTTCTGAAACTGATCCAGACCACAAGTCATCTAACATCCAATGCTTTTCAGTTAAGAGCAAGTACCGTGTGAGCTTTGTAAACGATTTATATTCATTGGAGCTGAAATTGTCTGTGTTTACCTGAAATGATGTCTTGCTTGTAGGAAGACACAGAGCCTGGGATTTAACTCAATTTCTGAAGGGAAACACACAGCACAGTTCTCACGAGGAAACACACTCTGAGTATAGGAAGAAGCATGCTCTTGCTTTCTAGAGTCTCTAATAGAGCAGGGAACTTGTGTTTGCTCAGAACAAAAGATCGGAGTTTCCTACACATACGGACCACTGCTAGATCAACTCTGATTCTGAAACTGATACAAAGCAAAAGTCATCTAACATCCAATGCTTTTCAGTTAAGAGTGAGAAACGTGTGATCTTCGTAAACGATGTAGCTTCCTTTGAGCTGAAAATTGACTTAGTTTACCTGAAAAGATGTCTTGCTTGTAGGAAGACACAGAGCCTGGGATTTAACTCCATTTCTGAAGGGAAACACACAGAACAGTTCTCATCCATGAAACACACTCTGCTTTAGAGCAAGAAGCATGCTCTTGCTTTCTAGAGTCTCTAATACAGCAGGAAACGTGACTGTGGTCAGAACAATATAACGGTGTTTCCTACACATACAGACCATATCTAGGTCAACACTTCTTCTGAAACTGATACAAACCACACTGCCACTAACATGCAATTCTTTCCAGTTAAGAGCGAGAAACGTGTAAGCTTTAAGGATGATGTAGCGTCCTTTGAGCTGAAAAGTGACTGAGTTTACCTGAAAAGATTTCTTGCTTGTAGGAAGATACAGAGCCTGGGATTTAAATCCATTTCTGAAGGGAAACACACAGCACAGTTCTCATCCATGAAACACACTCTGCTTTGGAGCACGAAGCATGCTCTTCGTTTCTAGAGTCTCTAATAGAGCCAGAAACATGAGGGTGCTCTGAACAAAATAACGGTTTCCTATATATACGGACTATTGCTAGTTCAACCCTGCTTCTGAAACTGATCCAGACCACAAGTCATCTAACATCCAATGCTTTTCAGTTAAGAGCCAGTACCGTGTGAGCTTTGTAAACGATTTATATTCATTGGAGCTGAAAATTGACTGCGTTTACCTGAAATGATGTCTTGCTGGTAGGAAGACACAAAGCCTGGAATTTAACTCAATTTCTGAAGGGAAACACACAGCACAGTTCTCACGAGGAAACACACTCTGAGTATAGGAAGAAGCATGCTCTTGCTTTCTAGAGTCTCTAATAGAGCAGGAAACTTGTGTTTGCTCAGAACAAAAGAACGGAGTTTCCTACACATACGGACCACAGCTAGATCAACTCTGATTCTGAAACTGATACAAAGCAAAAGTCATCTAACATCCAATGCTTTTCAGTTAAGAGTGAGAAACGTGTGATCTTTGTAAACGATGTAGCTTCCTTTGAGCTGAAAATTGACTTAGTTTACCTGAAAAGATGTCTTGCTTGTAGGAAGACACAGAGCCTGGGATTTAACTCCATTTCTGAAGGGAAACACACAGAACAGTTCTCATCCATGAAACACACTCTGCTTTAGAGCAAGAAGCATGCTCTTGCTTTCTAGATTCTCTAATACAGCAGGCAACGTGACTGTGGTCAGAACAAAATAACGGTGTTTCCTACACATACAGACCATATCTAGGTCAACACTTCTTCTGAAACTGATACAAACCACACTGCCACTAACATGCAATTCTTTCCAGTTAAGAGCGAGAAATGTGTGAGCTTTAAGGACGATGTAGCGTCCTTTGAGCTGAAAAGTGACTGAGTTTGCCTGAAAAGATGTCTTACTTGTAGGAAGATACAGAGCCTGGGATTTAACTCCATTTCTGAAGGGAAACACACTGCACAGTTCTCACGAGGAAACACACTCTGCATATAGGAAGAAGCACGCTCTTGCTTTCTAGAGCCTCTAATAGAGCAGGAAACTTGAGTGTGCTCAGAACAAAAGAACGGTGTTTCCTACATATACGGACCACTGCGAGTTGAACTCTGATTCTGAAACTGATACAACACACAAGTCATCTAACATCCAATGCTTTTCAGTTAAGAGTGAGAAACGTGTGATCTTCGTAAACGATGTAGCTTCCTTTGAGCTGAAAAGTGACTGAGTTTACCTGAAAACATGTCTTGCTTGTAGGAAGACACAGAGCCTGGGATTTAACTCCATTTCTGAAGGGAAACACACAGAACAGTTCTCATCCATGAAACACACTCTGCTTTAGAGCACGAAGCATGCTCTTGCTTTCTAGAGTCTCTAATACAGCAGGAAACGTGACTGTGGTCAGAACAAAATAACGGTGTTTCCTACACATACAGACCATATCTAGGTCAACTCTTCTTCTGAAACTGATACAAACCACAGTTCCTCTAACATGCAATGCTTTCCAGTTAAGAGTGAGAAACTTGTGAGCTTTGTGAATGATGTAGCTTCCTTAGAGCTGAAAAGTGACTTAGTTTACCTGAAAATATGTCTTGCTTGTAGGAAGACACAGATCCTGGGATTTAACTCCATTTATGAAGGAAAACACATAGCACAGTTCTCATCCATGAAACACACTCTGCTTTAGAGCAAGAAGGACGCTCTTGCTTTCTAAGTGTCTCTAATACAGCAGGAAACGTGACTGTGGTCGGAACAAAATAACGGTGTTTCCTACACATACGGACCATATCTAGGTCAACTCTTCTTCTGAAACTGATACAAACCACACTTCCTCTAACATGCAATTCTTTCCAGTTAAGAGCGAGAAACGTGTGAGCTTCGTGAACGATGTACATTCCTTTGAGATTAAAAGTGACTGAGTTTACCTGAAAAGATTTCTTGCTTGTAGGAAGATACAGAGCCTGGGATTTAAATCCATTTCTGAAGGGAAACACACAGCACAGTTCTCATCCATGAAACACACTCTGCTTTAGAGCTCGAAGCATGCTCTTGCTTTCTAGAGTCTCTAATAGAGCCAGAAACATGAGGGTGCTCTGAACAAAATAACGGTGTTTCCTACATATACGGACCATTGCTAGTTCAACCCTGCTTCTGAAACTGATCCAGACCACAAGTCATCTAACATCCAATGCTTTTCAGTTAAGAGCAAGTACCGTGTGAGCTTTGTAAACGATTTATATTCATTGGAGCTGAAATTGTCTGTGTTTACCTGAAATGATGTCTTGCTTGTAGGAAGACACAGAGCCTGGGATTTAACTCAATTTCTGAAGGGAAACACACAGCACAGTTCTCACGAGGAAACACACTCTGAGTATAGGAAGAAGCATGCTCTTGCTTTCTAGAGTCTCTAATAGAGCAGGGAACTTGTGTTTGCTCAGAACAAAAGATCGGAGTTTCCTACACATACGGACCACTGCTAGATCAACTCTGATTCTGAAACTGATACAAAGCAAAAGTCATCTAACATCCAATGCTTTTCAGTTAAGAGTGAGAAACGTGTGATCTTCGTAAACGATGTAGCTTCCTTTGAGCTGAAAATTGACTTAGTTTACCTGAAAAGATGTCTTGCTTGTAGGAAGACACAGAGCCTGGGATTTAACTCCATTTCTGAAGGGAAACACACAGAACAGTTCTCATCCATGAAACACACTCTGCTTTAGAGCAAGAAGCATGCTCTTGCTTTCTAGAGTCTCTAATACAGCAGGAAACGTGACTGTGGTCAGAACAATATAACGGTGTTTCCTACACATACAGACCATATCTAGGTCAACACTTCTTCTGAAACTGATACAAACCACACTGCCACTAACATGCAATTCTTTCCAGTTAAGAGCGAGAAACGTGTAAGCTTTAAGGATGATGTAGCGTCCTTTGAGCTGAAAAGTGACTGAGTTTACCTGAAAAGATTTCTTGCTTGTAGGAAGATACAGAGCCTGGGATTTAAATCCATTTCTGAAGGGAAACACACAGCACAGTTCTCATCCATGAAACACACTCTGCTTTGGAGCACGAAGCATGCTCTTCGTTTCTAGAGTCTCTAATAGAGCCAGAAACATGAGGGTGCTCTGAACAAAATAACGGTTTCCTATATATACGGACTATTGCTAGTTCAACCCTGCTTCTGAAACTGATCCAGACCACAAGTCATCTAACATCCAATGCTTTTCAGTTAAGAGCCAGTACCGTGTGAGCTTTGTAAACGATTTATATTCATTGGAGCTGAAAATTGACTGCGTTTACCTGAAATGATGTCTTGCTGGTAGGAAGACACAAAGCCTGGAATTTAACTCAATTTCTGAAGGGAAACACACAGCACAGTTCTCACGAGGAAACACACTCTGAGTATAGGAAGAAGCATGCTCTTGCTTTCTAGAGTCTCTAATAGAGCAGGAAACTTGTGTTTGCTCAGAACAAAAGAACGGAGTTTCCTACACATACGGACCACAGCTAGATCAACTCTGATTCTGAAACTGATACAAAGCAAAAGTCATCTAACATCCAATGCTTTTCAGTTAAGAGTGAGAAACGTGTGATCTTTGTAAACGATGTAGCTTCCTTTGAGCTGAAAATTGACTTAGTTTACCTGAAAAGATGTATTGCTTGTAGGAAGACACAGAGCCTGGGATTTAACTCCATTTCTGAAGGGAAACACACAGAATAGTTCTCATCCATGAAACACACTCTGCTTTAGGCACGAAGCAGGCTCTTGCTTTCTAGAGTCTCTAATACAGCAGGAAACGTGACTGTGGTCAGAACAAAATAACGGTGTTTCCTACACATACAGACCATATCTAGGTCAACTCTTCTTCTGAAACTGATACAAACCACAGTTCCTCTAACATGCAATTCTTTCCAGTTAAGAGGGAGAAACGTGTGAGCTTTGTGGACAATGTAGCGTCCTTTGCTGAAAAGTGACTGAGTTTACCTGAAAAGATGTCTTACTTGTAGGAAGATACAGAGCCTGGGATTTAACTCCATTTCTGAAGGGAAACACACTGCACAGTTCTCACGAGGAAACACACTCTGCATATAGGAAGAAGCACGCTGTTGCTTTCTAGAGCCTCTAATAGAGCAGGTAACTTGAGTGTGCTCAGAACAAAAGAACGGAGTTTCCTACATATAAGGACCACTGCGAGTTGAACTCTGATTCTGAAACTGATCCAAACCACAAGTCTTCTAACAGCCAATGCTTTTCAGTTAAGGCAAGTAACGTGTGACCTTCGTAAACGATTTATATTCATTTGAGCTGAAAAGTGACTGCATTTACCTGAAATGATGTCTTGCTTGTAGGAAGACACAGATCCTGGAATTTAACTCCATTTCTGAAGGGAAACACAAAGCACAGTTCTCATCCATGAAACACACTCTGCTTTAGAGCAAGAAGCACACTCTTGCTTTCTAAGAGTCTCTAATAGATCAGGAAACGTGACTGTGGACAGAACAAAATAATGGTGTTTCCTACACATACGGACCATATCTAGGTCAACTCTTCTTCTGAAACTGATACAAACCACAGTTCCTCTAACATGCAATGCTTTCCAGTTAATAGTGAGAAACTTGTGAGCTTTGTGAATGATGTAGCCTCCTTAGAGCTGAAAAGTGACTTAGTTTACCTGAAAACATGTCTTGCTTGTAGGAAGACACAGATCCTGGGATTTAACTCCATTTATGAAGGAAAACACATAGCACAGTTCTCATCCATGAAACACACTCTGCTTTAGAGCAAGAAGCACGCTCTTGTTTTCTAAGTGTCTCTAATACAATAGGAAACGTGACTGTGGTCAGAACAAAATAACGGTGTTTCCTACACATACGGACCATATCTAGGTCAACACTTCTTCTGAAACTGATACAAACCACACTTCCTCTAACATGCAATTCTTTCCAGTTAAGAGCGAGAAATGTGTGAGCTTCGTGAACGATGTACATTCCTTTGAGATTAAAAGTGACTGAGTTTACCTGAAAAGATTTCTTGCTTGTAGGAAGATACAGAGCCTGGGATTTAAATCCATTTCTGAAGGGAAACACACAGCACAGTTCTCATCCATGAAACACACTCTGCTTTGGAGCACGAAGCATGCTCTTCGTTTCTAGAGTCTCTAATAGAGCCAGAAACATGAGGGTGCTCTGAACAAAATAACGGTTTCCTATATATACGGACTATTGCTAGTTCAACCCTGCTTCTGAAACTGATCCAGACCACAAGTCATCTAACATCCAATGCTTTTCAGTTAAGAGCCAGTACCGTGTGAGCTTTGTAAACGATTTATATTCATTGGAGCTGAAAATTGACTGCGTTTACCTGAAATGATGTCTTGCTGGTAGGAAGACACAGAGCCTGGGATTTAACCCAATTTCTGAAGGGAAACACACAGCACAGTTCTCACGAGGAAACACACTCTGAGTATAGGAAGAAGCATGCTCTTGCTTTCTAGAGTCTCTAATAGAGCAGGAAACTTGTGTTTGCTCAGAACAAAAGAACGGAGTTTCCTACACATACGGACCACTGCTAGATCAACTCTGATTCTGAAACTGATACAAAGCAAAAGTCATCTAACATCCAATGCTTTTCAGTTAAGAGTGAGAAACGTGTGATCTTTGTAAACGATGTAGCTTCCTTTGAGCTGAAAATTGACTTAGTTTACCTGAAAAGGAGTCTTGCTTGTAGGAAGACACAGAGCCTGGGATTTAACTCCATTTCTGAAGGGAAACACACAGAACAGTTCTCATCCATGAAACACACTCTGCTTTAGAGCACGAAGCATGCTCTTGCTTTCTAGAGTCTCTAATACAGCAGGAAACGTGACTGTGGTCAGAACAAAATAACGGTGTTTCCTACACATACAGACCATATCTAGGTCAACTCTTCTTCTGAAACTGATACAAACCACAGTTCCTCTAACATGCAATGCTTTCCAGTTAAGAGTGAGAAACTTGTGAGCTTTGTGAATGATGTAGCTTCCTTAGAGCTGAAAAGTGACTTAGTTTACCTGAAAATATGTCTTGCTTGTAGGAAGACACAGATCCTGGGATTTAACTCCATTTATGAAGGAAAACACATAGCACAGTTCTCATCCATGAAACACACTCTGCTTTAGAGCAAGAAGGACGCTCTTGCTTTCTAAGTGTGTCTAATACAGCAGGAAACGTGACTGTGGTCGGAACAAAATAACGGTGTTTCCTACACATACGGACCATATCTAGGTCAACTTTTCTTCTGAAACTGATACAAACCACACTTCCTCTATCATGCAATTCTTTCCAGTTTAGAGCGAGAAACGTGTGAGCTTTGAGGACGATGTAGCGTCCTTTGAGCTGAAAAGTGACTGAGTTTACCTGAAAAGAGGTCTTGCTTGTAGGAAGATACAGAACCTGGGATTTAACTCCATTTCTGAAGGGAAACACACTGCACAGTTCTCACGAGGAAACACACTCTGCGTATAGGAAGAAGCACGCTCTTGCTTTCTAGAGTCTATAATAGAGCAGGAAACTTGAGTGTGCTCAGAACAAAAGAACGGTGTTTCCTACATATACGGACCACTGCGAGTTGAACTCTGATTCTGAAACTGATACAAAGCACAAGTCATCTAACATCCATTGCTTTTCAGTTAAGAGTGAGAAACGTGTGATCTTCGTACATGATGTAGCTTCCTTTGAGCTGAAAATTGACTTAGTTTACCTGAAAAGATGTCTTGCTTGTAGGAAGACACAGAGCCTGGAATTTAACTGCATTTCTGAACGGAAACACACAGGACAGTTCTCATCCATGAAATACACTCTGCTTTAGAGCAAGAAGCACGCTCTTGCTTTCTAGATTCTCTAATAGAGCCAGAAATATGAGGGTGCTCTGAACAAAATAACGGTGTTTCCTACATATATGGACCATTGCTAGTTCAACTCTGCTTCTGAAACTGATACAAACCACAAGTCATCTAACATCCAATGCTTTTCAGTTAAGAGCAAGTACCGTGTGACCTTCGTAAACGATTTATATTCATTTGAGCTGAAAAGTGACTGCATTTACCTGAAATGATGTCTTGCTTGTAGGAAGACACAGATCCTGGAATTTAACTCCATTTCTGAAGGGAAACACAAAGCACAGTTCTCATCCATGAAACACACTCTGCTTTAGAGCAAGAAGCACACTCTTGCTTTCTAAGAATCTCTAATAGAGCAGGAAACGTGACTGTGGTCAGAACAAAATAACGGTGTTTCCTACACATACGGACCATTGCTTGTTCAACTCTTCTTCTGAACCTGATACAAACCACACTTGCTCTAACATGCAATTCGTTCCAGTTAAGAGCGAGAAACGTGTGAGCTTCGTGAACGATGTAGCTTCCTTTAAGCTGAAAAGTGACTGAGTTTACCTGAAAAGATGTCTTGCTTGTAGGAAGATACAGAGCCTGGGATTTAACTCCATTTCTGAAGGGAAACACACAGCACAGTTCTCACGAGGAAACACACTCTGCGTATAGGAAGAAGCACGCTCTTGCTTTCTAGAGTCTCTAATAGAGCAGGAAACGTGACTGTGGACAGAACAAAATAATGGAGTTTCCTAACGATACGGACCATATTTAGGTTAACTCTTCCTCTGAAACTGATACAATGCACAAGTCATCTAACATCCAATGCTTTTCAGTTAAGAGCAAGTACCGTGTGAGCTTTGTAAAAGATTTATATTCATTGGAGCTGAAAATTGACTGCGTTTACCTGAAATGATGTCTTGCTTGTAGGAAGACACAGAGCCTGGGATTTAACTCAATTTCTGAAGGGAAACACACAGCACAGTTCTCACGAGGAAACACACTCTGAGTATAGGAAGAAGCACGCTCTTGCTTTCTAAGTGTCTAATAGAGCAGGAAACGTGAGTGTGCTCAGAACAAAAGAACGGTGTTTCCTACACATACGGACCATTGCTACTTCAACTCTGCTTCTGAAACTGATACAAACCACAAGTCATCTAATATCCAATGCTTTTCAGTTAAGAGCAAGTACCGTGTGAGCTTTGTAAAAGATTTATATTCATTGGAGCTGAAAATTGACTGCGTTTACCTGAAATGATGTCATGCTTGTAGGAAGACACAGAGCCTGGGATTTAACTCAATTTCTGAAGGGAAACACACAGCACAGTTCTCACGAGGAAACACACTCTGAGTATAGGAAGAAGCATGCTCTTGCTTTCTAGAGACTCTAATAGAGCAGGAAACTTGGGTTTGCTCCGAACAAAAGAACGGAGTTTCCTACACATACGGACCACTGCTAGATCAACTCTGATTCTGAAACTGATACAAAGCAAAAGTCATCTAACATCCAATGCTTTTCAGTTAAGAGTGAGAAACGTGTGATCTTTGTAAACGATGTAGCTTCCTTTGAGCTGAAAATTGACTTAGTTTACCTGAAAAGGAGTCTTGCTTGTAGGAAGACACAGAGCCTGGGATTTAACTCCATTTCTGAAGGGAAACACACAGAACAGTTCTCATCCATGAAACACACTCTGCGTATAGGAAGAAGCACGCTCTTGCTTTCTAGAGTCTCTAATAGAGCCCGAAACATGAGGGTGCTCTGAACAGAATAACGGTGTTTCCTACATATACGGACCATTGCTAGTTCAACCCTGCTTCTGAAACTGATCCAGACCACAAGTCATCTAACATCCAATGCTTTTCAGTTAAGAGCAAGTACCGTGTGAGCTTTGTAAACGATTTATATTCATTGGAGCTGAAAATTGACTGCGTTTACCTGAAATGATGTCTTGCTTGTAGGAAGACACAGAGCCTGGGATTTAACTCAATTTCTGAAGGGAAACACACAGCACAGTTCTAACGAGGAAATACACTCTGTGTATAGGAAGAAGCATGCTCTTGCTTTCTAGAGTCTCTAATAGAGCAGGAAACTTGTGTTTGCTCAGAACAAAAGAACGGAGTTTCCTACACATACAGACCACTGCTAGATCAACTCTGATTCTGAAACTGATACAAAGCAAAAGTCATCTAACATCCAATGCTTTTCAGTTAAGAGTGAGAAACGTGTGATCTTTGTAAACGATGTAGCTTCCTTTGAGCTGAAAATTGACTTAGTTTACCTGAAAAGGCGTCTTGCTTGTAGGAAGACACAGAGCCTGGGATTTAACTCCATTTCTGAAGGGAAACACACAGAACAGTTCTCATCCATGAAACACACTCTGCTTTAGAGCACGAAGCATGCTCTTGCTTTCTAGAGTCTCTAATACAGCAGGAAACGTGACTGTGGTCAGAACAAAATAATGGTGTTTCCTACACATACAGACCATATCTAGGTCAACTCTTCTTCTGAAACTGATACAAACCACAGTTCCTCTAACATGCAATGCTTTCCAGTTAAGAGTGAGAAACTTGTGAGCTTTGTGAATGATGTAGCTTCCTTAGAGCTGAAAAGTGACTTAGTTTACCTGAAAATATGTCTTGCTTGTAGGAAGACACAGATCCTGGGATTTAACTCCATTTATGAAGGAAAACACATAGCACAGTTCTCATCCATGAAACACACTCTGCTTTAGAGCAAGAAGGACGCTCTCGCTTTCTAAGTGTCTCTAATACAGCAGGAAACGTGACTGTGGTCGGAACAAAATAACGGTGTTTCCTACACATACGGACCATATCTAGGTCAACTCTTCTTCTGAAACTGATACAAACCACACTTCCTCTAACATGCAATTCTTTCCAGTTAAGAGCGAGATACGTGTGAGCTTCGTGAACGATGTACATTCCTTTGAGATTAAAAGTGACTGAGTTTACCTGAAAAGATTTCTTGCTTGTAGGATGATACAGAGCCTGGGATTTAAATCCATTTCTGAAGGGAAACACACAGCACAGTTCTCATCCATGAAACACACTCTGCTTTAGAGCACGAAGCATGCTCTTGCTTTCTAGAGTCTCTAATAGAGCCAGAAACATGAGGGTGCTCTGAACAAAATAACGGTGTTTCCTACATATACGGACTATTGCTAGTTCAACCCTGCTTCTGAAACTGATCCAGACCACAAGTCATCTAACATCCAATGCTTTTCAGTTAAGAGCAAGTACCGTGTGAGCTTTGTAAAAGATTTATATTCATTGGAGCTGAAAATTGTCTGCGTTTACCTGAAATGATGTCTTGCTTGTAGGAAGACACAGAGCCTGGGATTTAACTCAATTTCTGAAGGGAAACACACAGCACAGTTCTCACGAGGAAACACACTCTGAGTATAGGAAGAAGCATGCTCTTGCTTTCTAGAGTCTCTAATAGAGCAGGAAACTTGTGTTTGCTCAGAACAAAAGAACGGAGTTTCCTACACATACAGACCACTGCTAGATCAACTCTGATTCTGAAACTGATACAAAGCAAAAGTCATCTAACATCCAATGCTTTTCAGTTAAGAGTGAGAAACGTGTGATCTTTGTAAACGATGTAGCTTCCTTTGAGCTGAAAATTGACTTAGTTTACCTGAAAAGGAGTCTTGCTTGTAGGAAGACATAGAGCCTGGGATTTAACTCCATTTCTGAAGGGAAACACACAGCACAGTTCTCATCCATGAAACACACTCTGCTTTAGAGCAAGAAGGACGCTCTTGCTTTCTAAGTGTCTCTAATACAGCAGGAAACGTGACTGTGGTCAGAACAAAATAACGGTGTTTCCTACACATACGGACCATATCTAGGTCAACACTTGTTCTGAAACTGATACAAACCACACTGCCTCTAACATGCAATTCTTTCCAGTTAAGAGCGAGAAACGTGTGAGCTTTGAGGACGATGTAGCGTCCTTTGAGCTGAAAAGTGACTGAGTTTACCTGAAAAGAGGTCTTGCTTGTAGGAAGATACAGAACCTGGGATTTAACTCCATTTCTGAAGGGAAACACACTGCACAGTTCTCACAAGGAAACACACTCTGCGTATAGGAAGAAGCACGCTCTTGCTTTCTAGAGTCTATAATAGAGCAGGAAACTTGAGTGTGCTCAGAACAAAAGAACGGTGTTTCCTACATATACGGACCACTGCGAGTTGAACTCTGATTCTGAAACTGATACAAACCACAAGTCATCTAACATCCATTGCTTTTCAGTTAAGAGTGAGAAACGTGTGATCTTCGTACACGATGTAGCTTCCTTTGATCTGAAAATTGACTTAGTTTACCTGAAAAGATGTCTTGCTTGTAGGAAGACACAGAGCCTGGAATTTAACTGCATTTCTGAACGGAAAAACACAGGACAGTTCTCATCCATGAAATACACTCTGCTTTTGAGCAAGAAGCACGCTCTTGCTTTCTAGATTCTCTAATAGAGCCAGAAATATGAGGGTGCTCTGAACAAAATAACGGTGTTTCCTACATATAGGGACCATTGCTAGTTCAACTCTGCTTCTGAAACTGATACAAACCACAAGTCATCTAACATCCAATACTTTTCATTTAAGAGTGAGAAATGTGTGATCTTCCTAAACTATTTATATTCATTTGAGCTGGAAAGTGACTGGGTTTTCCTGAAATGATGTCTTGCTTGTAGGAAGACACAGAGCCTGGGATTTAACTCAATTTCTGAAGGGAAACACACAGCACTGTTCCCACGATGAAACACACTCTGTGTATAAGAAGAAGCACGCTCTTGCTTTCTAGAGTCTCTAATAGAGCAGGAAACGTGAGAGTGCTCAGACCAAAGAACTGTGTTTCCTACACATACGGACCATATCTAGGTCAACTCTTCTTCTGAAACTGATACAAACCACATTTCCATTAACATGCAATGCTTTCCAGTTAAGAGCGAGAAACGTGTGAGCTTCGTGAACGCTGTAGCTTCCTTTGAGCTGAAAAGTGACTGAGTTTACCTGAAAAGTTGTCTTGCTTGTAGGAAGACACAGAGCCTGGGATTTAATACCATTTCGGAAGGGAAACACACAGCACAGTTCTCATCCATGAAACACACTCTGCTTTAGAGCACGGAGCATGCTCTTGCTTTCTAGAGTCTATTATAGAGCCAGAAACATGAGGGTGCTCTGAACAAAATAACGGTGTTTCCTACATATACGGACCATTTCTAGTTCAACTCTGCTCCTGAAACTGATACAAACCACAGGTCCTCTAACATCCAATGCTTTTCAGTTAAGAGCGAGAAACATGTGAGCTTCATAAATGATTTATAATCATTTGAGCTCAAAATTGACTGCATTTAAATGAAATGATGTCTTGCTTGTAGGAAGACATTAAGCCTGGTATTTAACTCCATTTCTGAAGGGAAACACACAGCACATTTCTCATCCATGTAACACACTCTGCTTTAGAGCAAGAAGCACGCTCTTGCTTTCTAAGAGTCTCTAATAGAGCAGAAAACGTGACTGTTTTCAGAACAAAATAACGGTGTTTCCTACACATACGGACCAGATGTAGGACAACTCTTCCACTGGAAGTGATACTACCACAGTTCCATTAACATGCAATGCTTTCCAGGTAAGAGCGAGAAATGTATGAGCTTCGTGAACGATGTAGCTTCCTTTGAGCTGAAAAGTGACTGAGTATACCTGAAAATATGTCTTGCTTGTAGGAAGGCACAGAACCGGGGATTTAACTCCATTTCTGAAGGGAAACCCACAGCACAGTTCTCATCCATGAAAAACACTCTGCTTTAGAGCAAGAAGCACGCTCTTGCTTTCTAAGAGTCTCTAATAGAGCAGAAAAGGTGACTGTTTTCAGAACAAAATAACGGTGTTTCCTACACATACGGACCAGATGTAGGAAAACTCTTCCACTGGAAGTGATACTACCACAGTTCCATTAACATGCAATGCTTTCCAGGTAAGAGCGAGAAATGTATGAACTTCGTGAACGATGTAGCTTCCTTTGAGCTGAAAAGTGACTGAGTTTACCGGAAAAGATGTCTTGCTTGTAGGAAGACACAGAGCCTGGGATTTAACTCCATTTCTGAAGGGAAACCCACAGCACAGTTCTCATCCATGAAACACACTCTGCTTTAGAGCAAGAAGCACGCTCTTGCTTTCTAGAGTCTATAAGAGAGGCAGAAACTTGAAAGTGTGCTCAGAATAAAAGAACTGGGTTTCCTACAGACACGGACCATATCTAGTTCAACTCTGCTCCTGAAACTGATACAAACCACAGGTCCACTAACATCCAATGCTTTTCTGTTAAGAGTGAGAAACGTGTGATCTTTAAACGATTTATGTTCATTTGAGCTGAAAAGTGACTGCGTTACCTGCAATGATGTCTTGCTTGTAGGAAGACTTTGAGCCTGGAATTTAACTCCATTTCTGAAGGGAAACACACAGCACAGTTCTCATCCATGAAACACACTCTGCTTTAGAGCAAGAAGCACGCTCTTGCTTTCTAAGAGTCTCTAATAGAGCAGGAAACGTGACTGTGGACAGAACAAAATAACGGGGTTTCCTATACATACGGACCATGTTTAGGTTAACTGTTCTTCTGAAACTGATACAAACCACACTTCCTCTAAAATGCAATTCTTTCCAGTTAAGAACGAGAAACGTGTGAGCTTTCTGAACGATGTAGCATCCTTTGAGCTGAATAGTGACTGAGTTTACCTGAAAAGATGTCTTGCTTGTAAGAAGACACAGAGCCTGGGATTTAACTCCATTTCGGAAGGGAAACACACAGCACAGTTCTCATCCATGAAACACACTCTGCTTTAGAGCAAGAAGCATGCTCTTGCTTTCTATTATTCTCTAATACAGCAGGATATGTGACTGTGGTCAGAACAAAATAACGGTGTTTCCTACACATACGGACCATATCTACGTCAACTTTTCTTCTGAAAATGA
Source organism: Onychomys leucogaster (assembly GCA_949786385.1). Taxonomy (NCBI): domain Eukaryota; kingdom Metazoa; phylum Chordata; class Mammalia; order Rodentia; family Cricetidae; genus Onychomys; species Onychomys leucogaster. The sequence goes on along the minus strand of CATKUP010000037.1, from coordinate 698,309 downwards.
TACAAAGCACAGTTCCATTAACATGCAATGCTTTCAAGATAAGAGCAAGAAACATGTGAGCTTCGTTTACGATGTAGCTTCCTTTGAGCTGAAAAGTGACTGAGTTTACCTGAAAAGATGTCTTACTTGTACGAAGATGCAGAGCCTGGGATTTAACTCCATTTCTGAAGGGAAACACACAGCACAGTTCTCATCCATGAAACACACTCTTCCTTAGAACAAGAAGCATGCTCTTTCTTTGCAGAGACTCTAATAGAGCCAGAAACTTGAGGGTACTCAGAACAAAAGAACGGTGTTTCTTACACATACAGACCATTGCTAGTTCAACTCTGCTCCTGAAACTGATACAAACAATTGGGCCTCTAACATCCAATGATTTTCAGTTAAGAGTGAGAAACGTGTGAGCTTCTCAAACGATTTATATTCATTTCAGCTGAAAAGTGACAGGGTTTTCGTGAAATGATGTCTTGCATGTAGGAAGACACAGAGCCTGGGATTTAGCTCCATTTCTGAAGGGAAACACACAGCACAGTTCTCATCCATGAAACACACTCTCCTATAGAGCAAGAAGCACGCTCTTGCTTTCTAAGTGTCTCAAATAGTGTAGGAAACGTGACTGTGGTCAGAACAAAATAACGGTGTTTACTACACATACGGACCATATCTATGTCAACTCTGCTTCTGAAACTGATACAAACCACAAGTCATTAAACATCCAATGCTATTCAGTTAAGAGCGAGAAAAGTGTGATCTTCATAAATGATTTATAATCATTTGAGCTGAAAAGTGACTGCATTTACCTTAAAAGATGTCTTGCTTGTAGGAAGACACAGAGCCTGGGATTTAACTCCATTTCTGAAGGGAATCATATAGTACAGTTCTCATCCATGAAACACACTCTGCTTTAGAGCACGAAGCATGCTCTTGCTTTCTAGAGTCTCTAATAGAGCCAGAAAATGGAGGGTACTCAGAAGAAAAGAACGGTGTTTCCTACACATACAGACCATTGCTAGTTCAACTCTGCTTCTGAAACTGATACAAACCACAAGTCATCTAACATCTCATGCTTTTCAGTTAAGAGCAAGAAACGTGTGAGCTTCATAAACGATTTATATTCATTTGAGCTGAAAAGTGACTGCGATTAACTGAAATGATGTCTTGCTTGTAGGAAGACACAGACCCTGGAATATAACTCCATGTCTGAAGGGAAACACACAGCACAGTTCTCATCCATGAAACACACTCTGCTTTAGAGCAAGAAGCACGCTCTTGCTTTCTAAGAGTGTCTAATACAGCAGGAAACGTGACTGTGGTCAGAATAAAATTAAGGTGTTTCCTACACATACGGACCATATCTAGGTCAACTCTTCTTCTGAAACTGATACAAACCACAGTTCCATTAACATACAAAGCTTTCCAGTTAAGAGCAAGAAACGTGTGAGCTACGTGGACGACGTAGCTTCCTTTAAGCTGAAAAGTGACTGAGTTTACCTGAAAAGATGTCCTGCTTGTAGGAAGACACAGAGCCTGGGATTTAACTCCATTTCTGAAGGGAAACACACAGCACAGTTCTCATACAAGACAAACTCTGCTTTAGAGCAAGAAGCACGATCTTGCTTTCTAATAGTCTCTAATAGAGCAGAAAACGTGACTGTTTTCAGAACAAAATAATGGTGTTGCCTACACATACGGACCAGATGTAGGACAACTCTTCCAGTGGAAGTGATACTACCACATTTCCATTAACATGCAATGCTTTCCAGTTAAGAGCGAGAGACGTGTTAGCTTCGTGAATGATGTAGCTTCCTTTGAGCTGAAAAGTGACTGAGTTTACCTGAAAAGATGTCTTGCATGTAGGAAGACACAGAGCCTTGGATTTAACTCCATTTCTGAAGGGAAACACAAAGCACAGTTCTCATCCAGGAAACACACTCTGCTTTAGGCACGAAGCAGGCTCTTGCTTTCTAGAGTCTCTAATAGAGCCAGAAACTTGAGGGTACTCTGAACAAAAGAACGGTGTTTCCTACACATACGGACCATTGCTAGTTCAACTCTGCTTCTGAAACTGATAGAAACCACAAGTCATATAACATCCAATGCTATTAAGTTAAGAGCAAAAAACGTGTGAGCGTCATAAATGATTTATATTCATTTGAGCTGAAAAGTGACTGCGTTACCTGAAATGATGTCTTGCTTGTAGGAAGATATTGAGCATGGTATTTAACTCCATTTCTGAAGGGAAACACACAGTACAGTTCTCATCCATGTAACACACTCTGCTTTAGAGCAAGAAGCACGCTCTTGCTTTCTAAGAGTCTCTAATAGAGCAGAAAACGTGACTGTTTTCAGAACAAAATAACGGTGTTTCCTACACATACGGACCAGATGTAGGACAACTCTTCCACTGGAAGTGATACTACCACAGTTCCATTAACATGCAATTCTTTCCAGGTAAGAACGAGAAATGTATGAGCTTCGTGAACGATGTAGGTTCCTTTGAGCTGAAAAGTGACTGAGTTTACCTGAAAAGATGTCTTGCTTGTAGGAAGACACAGAGCCTGGGATTTAACTCCATTTCTGAAGGGAAACCCACAGCACAGTTCTCATGCATGAAACACACTCGGCTTTAGGCACGAAGCAGGCTCTTGCTTTCTAGAGTCTCTAATAGAGCCAGAAACTTGAGGGTACTCTGAACAAAAGAACGGTGTTTCCTACACATACGGACCATTGCTAGTTCAACTCTGCTTCTGAAACTGATAGAAACCACAAGTCATATAACATCCAATGCTATTAACTTAAGAGCAAAAAACGTGTGAGCTTCATAAATGATTTATATTCATTTGAGCCTAAAAGTGACTGCGTTTACCTGAAAAGATGTCTTGCTTGTAGGAAGACACAGAGCCTGCACCTTAACTCCATTTCTGAAGGGAAACACACAGCACAGTTCTCATCCATGAAACACACTCTGCTTTAGAGCACGGAGAATGTTCTTGCTTTCTAGAGTCTCTAATAGAGCCAGAAATTGGAGGGTACTCTGAACAAAAGAACGTTGTGTCCTACACATACGGACCATAGCTAGTTCAACTCTGCTTCTGAAACTGATACAAACCACAAGTCACCTAACATCCAATGCTATTCAGTTAAGAGCAAGAAACGTGTGATCTTTGTAAATGATTTATATTCATTTGAGCTGAAAAGTGACTGCGATACCTGAAATGATGTCTTGCTTGTAGGAAGACACAGATCCTGGAATTTAACTCCATTATTGAAGGGAAACACATAGCACAGTTCTCATCCATGAAACACACTCTGCTTTAGAGCAAGAAGCACAATCTTGCTTTCGAAGTGTCTCTAATACAGCAGGAAACGTGACTGTGGTCAGAACAAAATAACAGTGTTGCCTACACATACGGACCATATCTAGGTCAACTCTTCTTCTAAAACTGATAGAAACCACAGTTCCTCTAACATGCAATGCTTTCCAGTTAAGAGCGAGAAACGTGTGAGCTTCTTGAACAATGTAGCTTTGTTTGAGCTGAAAGGTGACTGAGTTTACATGAAACGAAGTCTTGCTTGTAGGAAGATACAGAGCCTGTGATTTAATACCATTTCGGAAGGGAAACACACAGCACAGTTCTCATCCATGAAACACACTCTGCTTTAGAGCACGGAGCATGCTCTTGCTTTCTAGAGTCTATAATAGAGGCAGAAACTTGAAAGTGTGCTCTGAACAAAATAACGGTGTTTCCTACATATACAGACCATTTCTAGTTCAACTCTGCTCCTGAAACTGATACAAACCACAGGTCCTCTAACATCCAATGCTTTTCATTTAAGAGCGAGAAACGTGTGAGCTTCATAAATGATTTATAATCATTTGAGCTCAAAATTGACTGCATTTAAATGAAATGATGTCTTGCTTGTAGGAAGACATTGAGCCTGGTTTTTAACTGCATTTCTGAAGGGAAACACACAGCACAGTTCTCATCCATGTAACACACTCTGCTTTAGAGCAAGAAGCACGCTCTTGCTTTCTAAGAGTCTCTAATAGAGCAGGAAACGTGACTGTGGACAGAACAAAATAACGGGGTTTCCTACACATACGGACCATGTTTAGGTTAACTGTTCTTCTGAAACTGATACAAACCACACTTCCTCTAAAATGCAATTCTTTCCAGTTAAGAACGAGAAACGTGTGAGCTTTCTGAACGATGTAGCATCCTTTGAGCTGAATAGTGACTGAGTTTACCTGAAAAGATGTCTTGCTTGTAAGAAGACACAGAGCCTGGGATTTAACTCCATTTCGGAAGGTAAACACACAGCACAGTTCTCATCCATGAAACACACTCTGCTTTAGAGCAAGAAGCATGCTCTTGCTTTCTATTATTCTCTAATACAGCAGGATATGTGACTGTGGTCAGAACAAAATAACGGTGTTTCCTACACATACGGACCATATCTACGTCAACTTTTCTTCTGAAAATGATACAAAGCACAGTTCCATTAACATGCAATGCTTTCAAGTTAAGAGCAAGAAACATGTGAGCTTCGTTTACGATGTAGCTTCCTTTGAGCTGAAAAGTGACTGAGTTTACCTGAAAAGATGTCTTACTTGTACGAAGATGCAGAGCCTGGGATTTAACTCCATTTCTGAAGGGAAACACACAGCACAGTTCTCATCCATGAAACACACTCTTCCTTAGAACAAGAAGCATGCTCTTTCTTTGCAGAGACTCTAATAGAGCCAGAAACTTGAGGGTACTCAGAACAAAAGAACGGTGTTTCTTACACATACAGACCATTGCTAGTTCAACTCTGCTCCTGAAACTGATACAAACAATTGGGCCTCTAACATCCAATGATTTTCAGTTAAGAGTGAGAAACGTGTGAGCTTCTTAAACGATTTATATTCATTTCAGCTGAAAAGTGACAGGGTTTTCGTGAAATGATGTCTTGCTTGTAGGAAGACACAGAGCCTGGGATTTAGCTCCATTTCTGAAGGGAAACACACAGCACAGTTCTCATCCATGAAACACACTCTCCTATAGAGCAAGAAGCACGCTCTTGCTTTCTAAGAGTCTCAAATAGTGTAGGAAACGTGACTGTGGTCAGAACAAAATAACGGTGTTTACTACACATACGGACCATATCTAGGTCAACACTGCTTCTGAAACTGATACAAACCACAAGTCATTAAACATCCAATGCTATTCAGTTAAGAGCGAGAAACGTGTGATCTTCATAAATGATTTATAATCATTTGAGCTGAAAAGTGACTGCATTTACCTTAAAAGATGTCTTGCTTGTAGGAAGACACAGAGCCTGGGATTTAACTCCATTTCTGAAGGGAATCATATAGTACAGTTCTCATCCATGAAACACACTCTGCTTTAGAGCACGAAGCATGCTCTTGCTTTCTAGAGTCTCTAATAGAGCCAGAAAATGGAGGGTACTCAGAAGAAAAGAACGGTGTTTCCTACACATACAGACCATTGCTAGTTCAACTCTGCTTCTGAAACTGATACAAACCACAAGTCATCTAACATCTCATGCTTTTCAGTTAAGAGCAAGAAACGTGTGAGCTTCATAAACGATTTATATTCATTTGAGCTGAAAAGTGACTGCGTTTAACTGAAATGATGTCTTGCTTGTAGGAAGACACAGAGCCTGGAATATAACTCCATGTCTGAAGGGAAACACACAGCACAGTTCTCATCCATGAAACACACTCTGCTTTAGAGCAAGAAGCACGCTCTTGCTTTCTAAGAGTCTCTAATACAGCAGGAAACGTGACTGTGGTCAGAATAAAATTACGGTGTTTCCTACACATACGGACCATATCTAGGTCAACTCTTCTTCTGAAACTGATACAAACCACAGTTCCATTAACATGCAAAGCTTTCCAGTTAAGAGCAAGAAACGTGTGAGCTACGTGAACGATGTAACTTCCTTTGAGCTGAAAAGTGACTGAGTTTACCTGAAAAGATGTCCTGCTTGTAGGAAGACACAGAGCCTGGGATTTAACTCCATTTCTGAAGGGAAACACACAGCACAGTTCTCATACAAGACAAACTCTGCTTTAGAGCAAGAAGCACGATCTTGCTTTCTAATAGTCTCTAATAGAGCAGAAAACGTGACTGTTTTCAGAACAAAATAATGGTGTTGCCAACACATACGGACCAGATGTAGGACAACTCTTCCAGTGGAAGTGATACTACCACATTTCCATTAACATGCAATGCTTTCCAGTTAAGAGCGAGAGACGTGTTAGCTTCGTGAATGATGTAGCTTCCTTTGAGCTGAAAAGTGACTGAGTTTACCTGAAAAGATGTCTTGCATGTAGGAAGACACAGAGCCTTGGATTTAACTCCATTTCTGAAGGGAAACACAAAGCACAGTTCTCATCCAGGAAACACACTCTGCTTTAGGCACGAAGCAGGCTCTTGCTTTCTAGAGTCTCTAATAGAGCCAGAAACTTGAGGGTACTCTGAACAAAAGAAAGGTGTTTCCTACACATACGGACCATTGCTAGTTCAACTCTGCTTCTGAAACTGATAGAAACCACAAGTCATATAACATCCAATGCTATTAAGTTAAGAGCAAAAAACGTGTGAGCGTCATAAATGATTTATATTCATTTGAGCTGAAAAGTGACTGCGTTACCTGAAATGATGTCTTGCTTGTAGGAAGATATTGAGCATGGTATTTAACTCCATTTCTGAAGGGAAACACACAGTACAGTTCTCATCCATGAAACACACTCTGCTTTAGAGCAAGAAGCACAATCTTGCTTTCTAAGTGTCTCTAATACAGCAGGAAACGTGACTGTGGTCAGAACAAAATAACAGTGTTGCCTACACATACGGACCATATCTAGGTCAACTCTTCTTCTAAAACTGATAGAAACCACAGTTCCTCTAACATGCAATGCTTTCCAGTTAAGAGCGAGAAACGTGTGAGCTTCTTGAACAATGTAGCTTTGTTTGAGCTGAAAGGTGACTGAGTTTACATGAAACGAAGTCTTGCTTGTAGGAAGATACAGAGCCTGTGATTTAATACCATTTCGGAAGGGAAACACACAGCACAGTTCTCATCCATGAAACACACTCTGCTTTAGAGCACGGAGCATGCTCTTGCTTTCTAGAGTCTACTATAGAGCCAGAAACATGAGGGTGCTCTGAACAAAATAACGGTGTTTCCTACATATACAGACCATTTCTAGTTCAACTCTGCTCCTGAAACTGATACAAACCACAGGTCGTCTAACATCCAATGCTTTTCATTTAAGAGCGAGAAACGTGTGAGCTTCATAAATGATTTATAATCATTTGAGCTCAAAATTGACTGCATTTAAATGAAATGATGTCTTGCTTGTAGGAAGACATTGAGCCTGGTTTTTAACTCCATTTCTGAAGGGAAACACACAGCACATTTCTCATCCATGTAACACACTCTGCTTTAGAGCAAGAAGCACGCTCTTGCTTTCTAAGAGTCTCTAATAGAGCAGAAAACGTGACTGTTTTCAGAACAAAATAACGGTGTTTCCTACACATACGGACCAGATGTAGGACAACTCTTCCACTGGAAGTGATACTACCACAGTTCCATTAACATGCATTGCTTTCCAGGTAAGAGCGAGAAATGTATGAGCTTCGTGAACGATGTAGCTTCCTTTGAGCTGAAAAGTGACTGAGTTTACCTGAAAAGATGTCTTGCTTGTAGGAAGACACAGAGCCTGGGACTTAACTCCATTTCTGAAGGGAAACCCACAGCACAGTTCTCATCCATGAAACACACTCTGCTTTAGAGCAAGAAGCACGCTCTTGCTTTCTAGAGTCTCTAATAGAGCAGAAAAGGTGACTGTTTTCAGAACAAAATAGCGGTGTTTCCTACACATACGGACCAGATGTAGGAAAACTCTTCCACTGGAAGTGATACTACCACAGTTCCATTAACATGCAATGCTTTCCAGGTAAGAGCGAGAAATGTATGAACTTCGTGAACGATGTAGCTTCCTTTGAGCTGAAAAGTGACTGAGTTTACCGGAAAAGATGTCTTGCTTGTAGGAAGACACAGAGCCTGGGATTTAACTCCATTTCTGAAGGGAAACCCACAGCACAGTTCTCATCCATGAAACACACTCTGCTTTAGAGCAAGAAGCACGCTCTTGCTTTCTAGAGTCTATAATAGAGGCAGAAACTTGAAAGTGTGCTCAGAATAAAAGAACTGGGTTTCCTACAGACACGGACCATATCTAGTTCAACTCTGCTCCTGAAACTGATACAAACCACAGGTCCACTAACATCCAATGCTTTTCTGTTAAGAGTGAGAAACGTGTGATCTTTAAACGATTTATGTTCATTTGAGCTGAAAAGTGACTGCGTTACCTGCAATGATGTCTTGCTTGTAGGAAGACTTTGAGCCTGGAATTTAACTCCATTTCTGAAGGGAAACACACAGCACAGTTCTCATCCATGAAACACACTCTGCTTTAGAGCAAGAAGCACGCTCTTGCTTTCTAAGAGTCTCTAATAGAGCAGGAAACGTGACTGTGGACAGAACAAAATAACGGGGTTTCCTATACATACGGACCATGTTTAGGTTAACTGTTCTTCTGAAACTGATACAAACCACACTTCCTCTAAAATGCAATTCTTTCCAGTTAAGAACGAGAAACGTGTGAGCTTTCTGAACGATGTAGCATCCTTTGAGCTGAATAGTGACTGAGTTTACCTGAAAAGATGTCTTGCTTGTAAGAAGACACAGAGCCTGGGATTTAACTCCATTTCGGAAGGGAAACACACAGCACAGTTCTCATCCATGAAACACACTCTGCTTTAGAGCAAGAAGCATGCTCTTGCTTTCTATTATTCTCTAATACAGCAGGATATGTGACTGTGGTCAGAACAAAATAACGGTGTTTCCTACACATACGGACCATATCTACGTCAACTTTTCTTCTGAAAATGATACAAAGCACAGTTCCATTAACATGCAATGCTTTCAAGATAAGAGCAAGAAACATGTGAGCTTCGTTTACGATGTAGCTTCCTTTGAGCTGAAAAGTGACTGAGTTTACCTGAAAAGATGTCTTACTTGTACGAAGATGCAGAGCCTGGGATTTAACTCCATTTCTGAAGGGAAACACACAGCACAGTTCTCATCCATGAAACACACTCTTCCTTAGAACAAGAAGCATGCTCTTTCTTTGCAGAGACTCTAATAGAGCCAGAAACTTGAGGGTACTCAGAACAAAAGAACGGTGTTTCTTACACATACAGACCATTGCTAGTTCAACTCTGCTCCTGAAACTGATACAAACAATTGGGCCTCTAACATCCAATGATTTTCAGTTAAGAGTGAGAAACGTGTGAGCTTCTCAAACGATTTATATTCATTTCAGCTGAAAAGTGACAGGGTTTTCGTGAAATGATGTCTTGCTTGTAGGAAGACACAGAGCCTGGGATTTAGCTCCATTTCTGAAGGGAAACACACAGCACAGTTCTCATCCATGAAACACACTCTCCTATAGAGCAAGAAGCACGCTCTTGCTTTCTAAGAGTCTCAAATAGTGTAGGAAACGTGACTGTGGTCAGAACAAAATAACGGTGTTTACTACACATACGGACCATATCTATGTCAACTCTGCTTCTGAAACTGATACAAACCACAAGTCATTAAACATCCAATGCTATTCAGTTAAGAGCGAGAAAAGTGTGATCTTCATAAATGATTTATAATCATTTGAGCTGAAAAGTGACTGCATTTACCTTAAAAGATGTCTTGCTTGTAGGAAGACACAGAGCCTGGGATTTAACTCCATTTCTGAAGGGAATCATATAGTACAGTTCTCATCCATGAAACACACTCTGCTTTAGAGCACGAAGCATGCTCTTGCTTTCTAGAGTCTCTAATAGAGCCAGAAAATGGAGGGTACTCAGAAGAAAAGAACGGTGTTTCCTACACATACAGACCATTGCTAGTTCAACTCTGCTTCTGAATCTGATACAAACCACAAGTCATCTAACATCTCATGCTTTTCAGTTAAGAGCAAGAAACGTGTGAGCTTCATAAACGATTTATATTCATTTGAGCTGAAAAGTGACTGCGATTAACTGAAATGATGTCTTGCTTGTAGGAAGACACAGAGCCTGGAATATAACTCCATGTCTGAAGGGAAACACACAGCACAGTTCTCATCCATGAAACACACTCTGCTTTAGAGCAAGAAGCACGCTCTTGCTTTCTAAGAGTCTCTAATACAGCAGGAAACGTGACTGTGGTCAGAATAAAATTAAGGTATTTCCTACACATACGGACCATATCTAGGTCAACTCTTCTTCTGAAACTGATACAAACCACAGTTCCATTAACATACAAAGCTTTCCAGTTAAGAGCAAGAAACGTGTGAGCTACGTGAACGACGTAGCTTCCTTTAAGCTGAAAAGTGACTGAGTTTACCTGAAAAGATGTCCTGCTTGTAGGAAGACACAGAGCCTGGGATTTAACTCCATTTCTGAAGGGAAACACACAGCACAGTTCTCATACAAGACAAACTCTGCTTTAGAGCAAGAAGCACGATCTTGCTTTCTAATAGTCTCTAATAGAGCAGAAAACGTCACTGTTTTCAGAACAAAATAATGGTGTTGCCTACACATACGGACCAGATGTAGGACAACTCTTCCAGTGGAAGTGATACTACCACATTTCCATTAACATGCAATGCTTTCCAGTTAAGAGCGAGAGACGTGTTAGCTTCGTGAATGATGTAGCTTCCTTTGAGCTGAAAAGTGACTGAGTTTACCTGAAAAGATGTCTTGCATGTAGGAAGACACAGAGCCTTGGATTTAACTCCATTTCTGAAGGGAGACACAAAGCACAGTTCTCATCCAGGAAACACACTCTGCTTTAGGCACGAAGCAGGCTCTTGCTTTCTAGAGTCTCTAATAGAGCCAGAAACTTGAGGGTACTCTGAACAAAAGAACGGTGTTTCCTACACATACGGACCATTGCTAGTTCAACTCTGCTTCTGAAACTGATAGAAACCACAAGTCATATAACATCCAATGCTATTAAGTTAAGAGCAAAAAACGTGTGAGCGTCATAAATGATTTATATTCATTTGAGCTGAAAAGTGACTGCGTTACCTGAAATGATGTCTTGCTTGTAGGAAGATATTGAGCATGGTATTTAACTCCATTTCTGAAGGGAAACACACAGTACAGTTCTCATCCATGAAACACACTCTGCTTTAGAGCAAGAAGCACAATCTTGCTTTCTAAGTGTCTCTAATACAGCAGGAAACGTGACTGTGGTCAGAACAAAATAACAGTGTTGCCTACACATACGGACCATATCTAGGTCAACTCTTCTTCTAAAACTGATAGAAACCACAGTTCCTCTAACATGCAATACTTTCCAGTTAAGAGCGAGAAACGTGTGAGCTTCTTGAACAATGTAGCTTTGTTTGAGCTGAAAGGTGACTGAGTTTACATGAAACGAAGTCTTGCTTGTAGGAAGATACAGAGCCTGTGATTTAATACCATTTCGGAAGGGAAACACACAGCACAGTTCTCATCCATGAAACACACTCTGCTTTAGAGCACGGAGAATGCTCTTGCTTTCTAGAGTCTATTATAGAGCCAGAAACATGAGGGTGCTCTGAACAAAATAACGGTGTTTCCTACATATACAGACCATTTCTAGTTCAACTCTGCTCCTGAAACTGATACAAACCACAGGTCCTCTAACATCCAATGCTTTTCATTTAAGAGCGAGAAACGTGTGAGCTTCATAAATGATTTATAATCATTTGAGCTCAAAATTGACTGCATTTAAATGAAATGATGTCTTGCTTGTAGGAAGACATTGAGCCTGGTTTTTAACTCCATTTCTGAAGGGAAACACACAGCACATTTCTCATCCATGTAACACACTCTGCTTTAGAGCAAGAAGCACGCTCTTGCTTTCTAAGAGTCTCTAATAGAGCAGAAAACGTGACTGTTTTCAGAACAAAATAACGGTGTTTCCTACACATACGGACCAGATGTAGGACAACTCTTCCACTGGAAGTGATACTACCACAGTTCCATTAACATGCAATGCTTTCCAGGTAAGAGCGAGAAATGTATGAGCTTCGTGAACGATGTAGCTTCCTTTGAGCTGAAAAGTGACTGAGTTTACCTGAAAAGATGTCTTGCTTGTAGGAAGACACAGAGCCTGGGATTTAACTCCATTTCTGAAGGGAAACCCACAGCACAGTTCTCATCCATGAAACACACTCTGCTTTAGAGCAAGAAGCACGCTCTTGCTTTCTAGAGTCTATAATAGAGGCAGAAACTTGAAAGTGTGCTCAGAATAAAAGAACTGGGTTTCCTACAGACACGGACCATATCTAGTTCAACTCTGCTCCTGAAAGTGATACAAACCACAGGTCCACTAACATCCAATGCTTTTCTGTTAAGAGTGAGAAACGTGTGATCTTTAAACGATTTATGTTCATTTGAGCTGAAAAGTGACTGCGTTACCTGCAATGATGTCTTGCTTGTAGGAAGACTTTGAGCCTGGAATTTAACTCCATTTCTGAAGGGAAACACACAGCACAGTTCTCATCCATGAAACACACTCTGCTTTAGAGCAAGAAGCACGCTCTTGCTTTCTAAGAGTCTCTAATAGAGCAGGAAACGTGACTGTGGACAGAACAAAATAACGGTGTTTCCTACACATACGGACTATGTTTAGGTTAACTGTTCTTCTGAAACTGATACAAACCACACTTCCTCTAAAATGCAATTCTTTCCAGTTAAGAACGAGAAACGTGTGAGCTTTCTGAACAATGTAGCATCCTTTGAGCTGAATAGTGCCTGAGTTTACCTGAAAAGATGTCTTGCTTGTAAGAAGACACAGAGCCTGGGATTTAACTCCATTTCGGAAGGGAAACACACAGCACAGTTCTCATCCATGAAACACACTCTGCTTTAGAGCAAGAAGCATGCTCTTGCTTTCTATTATTCTCTAATACAGCAGGATATGTGACTGTGGTCAGAACAAAATAACGGTGTTTCCTACACATACGGACCATATCTACGTCAACTTTTCTTCTGAAAATGATACAAAGCACAGTTCCATTAACATGCATTGCTTTCAAGTTAAGAGCAAGAAACATGTGAGCTTCGTTTACGATGTAGCTTCCTTTGAGCTGAAAAGTGACTGAGTTTACCTGAAAAGATGTCTTACTTGTACGAAGATGCAGAGCCTGGGATTTAACTCCATTTCTGAAGGGAAACACACAGCACAGTTCTCATCCATGAAACACACTCTTCCTTAGAACAAGAAGCATGCTCTTTCTTTGCAGAGACTCTAATAGAGCCAGAAACTTGAGGGTACTCAGAACAAAAGAACGGTGTTTCTTACACATACAGACCATTGCTAGTTCAACTCTGCTCCTGAAACTGATACAAACAATTGGGCCTCTAACATCCAATGATTTTCAGTTAACAGTGAGAAACGTGTGAGCTTCTTAAACGATTTATATTCATTTGAGCTGAAAAGTGACAGGGTTTTCGTGAAATGATGTCTTGCTTGTAGGAAGACACAGAGCCTGGGATTTAGCTCCATTTCTGAAGGGAAACACACAGCACAGTTCTCATCCATGAAACACACTCTCCTATAGAGCAAGAAGCACGCTCTTGCTTTCTAAGAGTCTCAAATAGTGTAGGAAACGTGACTGTGGTCAGAACAAAATAACGGTGTTTACTACACATACGGACCATATCTAGGTCAACTCTGCTTCTGAAACTGATACAAACCACAAGTCATCTAACATCCAATGCTATTCAGTTAAGAGCGAGAAACGTGTGATCTTCATAAATGATTTATAATCATTTGAGCTGAAAAGTGACTGCATTTACCTTAAAAGATGTCTTGCTTGTAGGAAGACACAGAGCCTGGGATTTAACTCCATTTCTGAAGGGAATCATACAGTACAGTTCTCATCCATGAAACACACTCTGCTTTAGAGCACGAAGCATGCTCTTGCTTTCTAGAGTCTCTAATAGAGCCAGAAAATGGAGGGTACTCAGAACAAAAGAACGGTGTTTCCTACACATACAGACCATTGCTAGTTCAACTCTGCTTCTGAAACTGATACAAACCACAAGTCATCTAACATCTCATGCTTTTCAGTTAAGAGCAAGAAACGTGTGAGCTTCATAAACGATTTATATTCATTTGAGCTGAAAAGTGACGGCGTTTAACTGAAATGATGTCTTGCTTGTAGGAAGACACAGAGCCTGGAATATAACTCCATGTCTGAAGGGAAACACACAGCACAGTTCTCATCCATGAAACACACTCTGCTTTAGAGCAAGAAGCACGCTCTTGCTTTCTAAGAGTCTCTAATAAAACAGGAAACGTGACTGTGGTCAGAATAAAATTACGGTGTTTCCTACACATACGGACCATATCTAGGTCAACTCTTCTTCTGAAACTGATACAAACCACAGTTCCATTAACATGCAAAGCTTTCCAGTTAAGAGCAAGAAACGTGTGAGCTACGTGAACGATGTAGCTTCCTTTGAGCTGAAAAGTGACTGAGTTTACCTGAAAAGATGTCCTGCTTGTAGGAAGACACAGAGCCTGGGATTTAACTCCATTTCTGAAGGGAAACACACAGCACAGTTCTCATACAAGACAAACTCTGCTTTAGAGCAAGAAGCACGATCTTGCTTTCTAATAGTCTCTAATAGAGCAGAAAACGTGACTGTTTTCAGAACAAAATAATGGTGTTGCCTACAAATACGGACCAGATGTAGGACAACTCTTCCAGTGGAAGTGATACTACCACAGTTTCATTAACATGCAATGCTTTCCAGGTAAGAGCGAGAAATGTATGAGCTTCGTGAACGATGTAGCTTCCTTTGAGCTGAAAAGTGACTGAGTTTACCTGAAAAGATGTCTTGCTTGTAGGAAGACACAGAGCCTGGGATTTAACTCCATTTCTGAAGGGAAACCCACAGCACAGTTCTCATCCATGAAACACACTCTGCTTTAGAGCAAGAAGCACGCTCTTGCTTTCTAGAGTCTATAATAGAGGCAGAAACTTGAAAGTGTGCTCAGAATAAAAGAACTGGGTTTCCTACAGACACGGACCATATCTAGTTCAACTCTGCTCCTGAAAGTGATACAAACCACAGGTCCACTAACATCCAATGCTTTTCTGTTAAGAGTGAGAAACGTGTGATCTTTAAACGATTTATGTTCATTTGAGCTGAAAAGTGACTGCGTTACCTGCAATGATGTCTTGCTTGTAGGAAGACTTTGAGCCTGGAATTTAACTCCATTTCTGAAGGGAAACACACAGCACAGTTCTCATCCATGAAACACACTCTGCTTTAGAGCAAGAAGCACGCTCTTGCTTTCTAAGAGTCTCTAATAGAGCAGGAAACGTGACTGTGGACAGAACAAAATAACGGTGTTTCCTACACATACGGACTATGTTTAGGTTAACTGTTCTTCTGAAACTGATACAAACCACACTTCCTCTAAAATGCAATTCTTTCCAGTTAAGAACGAGAAACGTGTGAGCTTTCTGAACAATGTAGCATCCTTTGAGCTGAATAGTGCCTGAGTTTACCTGAAAAGATGTCTTGCTTGTAAGAAGACACAGAGCCTGGGATTTAACTCCATTTCGGAAGGGAAACACACAGCACAGTTCTCATCCATGAAACACACTCTGCTTTAGAGCAAGAAGCATGCTCTTGCTTTCTATTATTCTCTAATACAGCAGGATATGTGACTGTGGTCAGAACAAAATAACGGTGTTTCCTACACATACGGACCATATCTACGTCAACTTTTCTTCTGAAAATGATACAAAGCACAGTTCCATTAACATGCAATGCTTTCAAGTTAAGAGCAAGAAACATGTGAGCTTCATTTACGATGTAGCTTCCTTTGAGCTGAAAAGTGACTGAGTTTACCTGAAAAGATGTCTTACTTGTACGAAGATGCAGAGCCTGGGATTTAACTCCATTTCTGAAGGGAAACACACAGCACAGTTCTCATCCATGAAACACACTCTTCCTTAGAACAAGAAGCATGCTCTTTCTTTGCAGAGACTCTAATAGAGCCAGAAACTTGAGGGTACTCAGAACAAAAGAACGGTGTTTCTTACACATACAGACCATTGCTAGTTCAACTCTGCTCCTGAAACTGATACAAACAATTGGGCCTCTAACATCCAATGATTTTCAGTTAACAGTGAGAAACGTGTGAGCTTCTTAAACGATTTATATTCATTTGAGCTGAAAAGTGACAGGGTTTTCGTGAAATGATGTCTTGCTTGTAGGAAGACACAGAGCCTGGGATTTAGCTCCATTTCTGAAGGGAAACACACAGCACAGTTCTCATCCATGAAACACACTCTCCTATAGAGCAAGAAGCACGCTCTTGCTTTCTAAGAGTCTCAAATAGTGTAGGAAACGTGACTGTGGTCAGAACAAAATAACGGTGTTTACTACACATACGGACCATATCTAGGTCAACTCTGCTTCTGAAACTGATACAAACCACAAGTCATCTAACATCCAATGCTATTCAGTTAAGAGCGAGAAAAGTGTGATCTTCATAAATGATTTATAATCATTTGAGCTGAAAAGTGACTGCATTTACCTTAAAAGATGTCTTGCTTGTAGGAAGACACAGAGCCTGGGATTTAACTCCATTTCTGAAGGGAATCATACAGTACAGTTCTCATCCATGAAACACACTCTGCTTTAGAGCACGAAGCATGCTCTTGCTTTCTAGAGTCTCTAATAGAGCCAGAAAATGGAGGGTACTCAGAACAAAAGAACGGTGTTTCCTACACATACAGACCATTGCTAGTTCAACTCTGCTTCTGAAACTGATACAAACCACAAGTCATCTAACATCTCATGCTTTTCAGTTAAGAGCAAGAAACGTGTGAGCTTCATAAACGATTTATATTCATTTGAGCTGAAAAGTGACGGCGTTTAACTGAAATGATGTCTTGCTTGTAGGAAGACACAGAGCCTGGAATATAACTCCATGTCTGAAGGGAAACACACAGCACAGTTCTCATCCATGAAACACACTCTGCTTTAGAGCAAGAAGCACGCTCTTGCTTTCTAAGAGTCTCTAATAAAACAGGAAACGTGACTGTGGTCAGAATAAAATTACGGTGTTTCCTACACATACGGACCATATCTAGGTCAACTCTTCTTCTGAAACTGATACAAACCACAGTTCCATTAACATGCAAAGCTTTCCAGTTAAGAGCAAGAAACGTGTGAGCTACGTGAATGATGTAGCTTCCTTTGAGCTGAAAAGTGACTGAGTTTACCTGAAAAGATGTCCTGCTTGTAGGAAGACACAGAGCCTGGGATTTAACTCCATTTCTGAAGGGAAACACACAGCACAGTTCTCATACAAGACAAACTCTGCTTTAGAGCAAGAAGCACAATCTTGCTTTCTAATAGTCTCTAATAGAGCAGAAAACGTGACTGTTTTCAGAACAAAATAATGGTGTTGCCTACACATACGGACCAGATGTAGGACAACTCTTCCAGTGGAAATGATACTACCACAGTTTCATTAACTTGCAATGCTTTCCAGGTAAGAGCGAGAAATGTATGAGCTTCGTGAACGATGTAGCTTCCTTTGAGCTGAAAAGTGACTGAGTTTACCTGAAAAGATGTCTTGCTTGTAGGAAGACACAGAGCCTGGGATTTAACTCCATTTCTGAAGGGAAACCCACAGCACAGTTCTCATCCATGAAACACACTCTGCTTTAGAGCAAGAAGCACGCTCTTGCTTTCTAGAGTCTATAATAGAGGCAGAAACTTGAAAGTGTGCTCAGAATAAAAGAACTGGGTTTCCTACAGACACGGACCATATCTAGTTCAACTCTGCTCCTGAAAGTGATACAAACCACAGGTCCACTAACATCCAATGCTTTTCTGTTAAGAGTGAGAAACGTGTGATCTTTAAACGATTTATGTTCATTTGAGCTGAAAAGTGACTGCGTTACCTGCAATGATGTCTTGCTTGTAGGAAGACTTTGAGCCTGGAATTTAACTCCATTTCTGAAGGGAAACACACAGCACAGTTCTCATCCATGAAACACACTCTGCTTTAGAGCAAGAAGCACGCTCTTGCTTTCTAAGAGTCTCTAATAGAGCAGGAAACGTGACTGTGGACAGAACAAAATAACGGTGTTTCCTACACATACGGACTATGTTTAGGTTAACTGTTCTTCTGAAACTGTTACAAACCACACTTCCTCTAAAATGCAATTCTTTCCAGTTAAGAACGAGAAACGTGTGAGCTTTCTGAACAATGTAGCATCCTTTGAGCTGAATAGTGCCTGAGTTTACCTGAAAAGATGTCTTGCTTGTAAGAAGACACAGAGCCTGGGATTTAACTCCATTTCGGAAGGGAAACACACAGCACAGTTCTCATCCATGAAACACACTCTGCTTTAGAGCAAGAAGCATGCTCTTGCTTTCTATTATTCTCTAATACAGCAGGATATGTGACTGTGGTCAGAACAAAATAACGGTGTTTCCTACACATACGGACCATATCTACGTCAACTTTTCTTCTGAAAATGATACAAAGCACAGTTCCATTAACATGCAATGCTTTCAAGTTAAGAGCAAGAAACATGTGAGCTTCGTTTACGATGTAGCTTCCTTTGAGCTGAAAAGTGACTGAGTTTACCTGAAAAGATGTCTTACTTGTACGAAGATGCAGAGCCTGGGATTTAACTCCATTTCTGAAGGGAAACACACAGCACAGTTCTCATCCATGAAACACACTCTTCCTTAGAACAAGAAGCATGCTCTTTCTTTGCAGAGACTCTAATAGAGCCAGAAACTTGAGGGTACTCAGAACAAAAGAACGGTGTTTCTTACACATACAGACCATTGCTAGTTCAACTCTGCTCCTGAAACTGATACAAACAATTGGGCCTCTAACATCCAATGATTTTCAGTTAACAGTGAGAAACGTGTGAGCTTCTTAAACGATTTATATTCATTTGAGCTGAAAAGTGACAGGGTTTTCGTGAAATGATGTCTTGCTTGTAGGAAGACACAGAGCCTGGGATTTAGCTCCATTTCTGAAGGGAAACACACAGCACAGTTCTCATCCATGAAACACACTCTCCTATAGAGCAAGAAGCACGCTCTTGCTTTCTAAGAGTCTCAAATAGTGTAGGAAACGTGACTGTGGTCAGAACAAAATAACGGTGTTTACTACACATACGGACCATATCTAGGTCAACTCTGCTTCTGAAACTGATACAAACCACAAGTCATCTAACATCCAATGCTATTCAGTTAAGAGCGAGAAACGTGTGATCTTCATAAATGATTTATAATCATTTGAGCTGAAAAGTGACTGCATTTACCTTAAAAGATGTCTTGCTTGTAGGAAGACACAGAGCCTGGGATTTAACTCCATTTCTGAAGGGAATCATACAGTACAGTTCTCATCCATGAAACACACTCTGCTTTAGAGCACGAAGCATGCTCTTGCTTTCTAGAGTCTCTAATAGAGCCAGAAAATGGAGGGTACTCAGAACAAAAGAACGGTGTTTCCTACACATACAGACCATTGCTAGTTCAACTCTGCTTCTGAAACTGATACAAACCACAAGTCATCTAACATCTCATGCTTTTCAGTTAAGAGCAAGAAACGTGTGAGCTTCATAAACGATTTATATTCATTTGAGCTGAAAAGTGACGGCGTTTAACTGAAATGATGTCTTGCTTGTAGGAAGACACAGAGCCTGGAATATAACTCCATGTCTGAAGGGAAACACACAGCACAGTTCTCATCCATGAAACACACTCTGCTTTAGAGCAAGAAGCACGCTCTTGCTTTCTAAGAGTCTCCAATAAAACAGGAAACGTGACTGTGGTCAGAATAAAATTACGGTGTTTCCTACACATACGGACCATATCTAGGTCAACTCTTCTTCTGAAACTGATACAAACCACAGTTCCATTAATATGCAAAGCTTTCCAGTTAAGAGCAAGAAACGTGTGAGCTACGTGAACGATGTAGCTTCCTTTGAGCTGAAAAGTGACTGAGTTTACCTGAAAAGATGTCCTGCTTGTAGGAAGACACAGAGCCTGGGATTTAACTCCATTTCTGAAGGGAAACACACAGCACAGTTCTCATACAAGACAAACTCTGCTTTAGAGCAAGAAGCACGATCTTGCTTTCTAATAGTCTCTAATAGAGCAGAAAACGTGACTGTTTTCAGAACAAAATAATGGTGTTGCCTACACATACGGACCAGATGTAGGACAACTCTTCCAGTGGAAGTGATACTACCACAGTTTCATTAACATGCAATGCTTTCCAGGTAAGATCGAGAAATGTATGAGCTTTGTGAACGATGTAGCCTCTTTGAGCTGAAAAGTGACTGAGTTTACCTGAAAAGATGTCTTGCTTGTAGGAAGACACAGAGCCTGGGATTTAACTCCATTTCTGAAGGGAAACCCACAGCACAGTTCTCATCCATGAAACACACTCTGCTTTAGAGCAAGAAGCACGCTCTTGCTTTCTAGAGTCTATAATAGAGGCAGAAACTTGAAAGTGTGCTCAGAATAAAAGAACTGGGTTTCCTACAGACACGGACCATATCTAGTTCAACTCTGCTCCTGAAAGTGATACAAACCACAGGTCCACTAACATCCAATGCTTTTCTGTTAAGAGTGAGAAACGTGTGATCTTTAAACGATTTATGTTCATTTGAGCTGAAAAGTGACTGCGTTACCTGCAATGATGTCTTGCTTGTAGGAAGACTTTGAGCCTGGAATTTAACTCCATTTCTGAAGGGAAACACACAGCACAGTTCTCATCCATGAAACACACTCTGCTTTAGAGCAAGAAGCACGCTCTTGCTTTCTAAGAGTCTCTAATAGAGCAGGAAACGTGACTGTGGACAGAACAAAATAACGGTGTTTCCTACACATACGGACTATGTTTAGGTTAACTGTTCTTCTGAAACTGATACAAACCACACTTCCTCTAAAATGCAATTCTTTCCAGTTAAGAACGAGAAACGTGTGAGCTTTCTGAACAATGTAGCATCCTTTGAGCTGAATAGTGCCTGAGTTTACCTGAAAAGATGTCTTGCTTGTAAGAAGACACAGAGCCTGGGATTTAACTCCATTTCGGAAGGGAAACACACAGCACAGTTCTCATCCATGAAACACACTCTGCTTTAGAGCAAGAAGCATGCTCTTGCTTTCTATTATTCTCTAATACAGCAGGATATGTGACTGTGGTCAGAACAAAATAACGGTGTTTCCTACACATACGGACCATATCTACGTCAACTTTTCTTCTGAAAATGATACAAAGCACAGTTCCATTAACATGCATTGCTTTCAAGTTAAGAGCAAGAAACATGTGAGCTTCGTTTACGATGTAGCTTCCTTTGAGCTGAAAAGTGACTGAGTTTACCTGAAAAGATGTCTTACTTGTACGAAGATGCAGAGCCTGGGATTTAACTCCATTTCTGAAGGGAAACACACAGCACAGTTCTCATCCATGAAACACACTCTTCCTTAGAACAAGAAGCATGCTCTTTCTTTGCAGAGACTCTAATAGAGCCAGAAACTTGAGGGTACTCAGAACAAAAGAACGGTGTTTCTTACACATACAGACCATTGCTAGTTCAACTCTGCTCCTGAAACTGATACAAACAATTGGGCCTCTAACATCCAATGATTTTCAGTTAACAGTGAGAAACGTGTGAGCTTCTTAAACGATTTATATTCATTTGAGCTGAAAAGTGACAGGGTTTTCGTGAAATGATGTCTTGCTTGTAGGAAGACACAGAGCCTGGGATTTAGCTCCATTTCTGAAGGGAAACACACAGCACAGTTCTCATCCATGAAACACACTCTCCTATAGAGCAAGAAGCACGCTCTTGCTTTCTAAGAGTCTCAAATAGTGTAGGAAACGTGACTGTGGTCAGAACAAAATAACGGTGTTTACTACACATACGGACCATATCTAGGTCAACTCTGCTTCTGAAACTGATACAAACCACAAGTCATCTAACATCCAATGCTATTCAGTTAAGAGCGAGAAACGTGTGATCTTCATAAATGATTTATAATCATTTGAGCTGAAAAGTGACTGCATTTACCTTAAAAGATGTCTTGCTTGTAGGAAGACACAGAGCCTGGGATTTAACTCCATTTCTGAAGGGAATCATACAGTACAGTTCTCATCCATGAAACACACTCTGCTTTAGAGCACGAAGCATGCTCTTGCTTTCTAGAGTCTCTAATAGAGCCAGAAAATGGAGGGTACTCAGAACAAAAGAACGGTGTTTCCTACACATACAGACCATTGCTAGTTCAACTCTGCTTCTGAAACTGATACAAACCACAAGTCATCTAACATCTCATGCTTTTCAGTTAAGAGCAAGAAACGTGTGAGCTTCATAAACGATTTATATTCATTTGAGCTGAAAAGTGACGGCGTTTAACTGAAATGATGTCTTGCTTGTAGGAAGACACAGAGCCTGGAATATAACTCCATGTCTGAAGGGAAACACACAGCACAGTTCTCATCCATGAAACACACTCTGCTTTAGAGCAAGAAGCACGCTCTTGCTTTCTAAGAGTCTCCAATAAAACAGGAAACGTGACTGTGGTCAGAATAAAATTACGGTGTTTCCTACACATACGGACCATATCTAGGTCAACTCTTCTTCTGAAACTGATACAAACCACAGTTCCATTAATATGCAAAGCTTTCCAGTTAAGAGCAAGAAACGTGTGAGCTACGTGAACGATGTAGCTTCCTTTGAGCTGAAAAGTGACTGAGTTTACCTGAAAAGATGTCTTGCATGTAGGAAGACACAGAGCCTTGGATTTAACTCCATTTCTGAAGTGAAACACAAAGCACAGTTCTCATCCAGGAAACACACTCTGCTTTAGGCACGAAGCAGGCTCTTGCTTTCTAGAGTCTCTAATAGAGCCAGAAACTTGAGGGTACTCTGAACAAAAGAACGGTGTTTCCTACACATACGGACCATTGCTAGTTCAACTCTGCTTCTGAAACTGTTAGAAACCACAAGTCATATAACATCCAATGCTATTAAGTTAAGAGCAAAAAACGTGTGAGCTTCATAAATGATTTATATTCATTTGACCCTAAAAGTGACTGCGTTTACCTGAAAAGATGTCTTGCTTGTAGGAAGACACAGAGCCTGGACTTTAACTCCATTTCTGAAGGGAAACACACAGCACAGTTCTCATCCATGAAACACACTCTGCTTTAGAGCACGGAGAATGCTCTTGCTTTCTAGAATCTCTAATAGAGCCAGAAACATGAGTGTGCTCTGAACAAAATAACGGTGTTTCCTACATATACGGACCATTTCTAGTTCAACTCTGCTCCTGAAACTGATACAAACCACAGGTCCTCTAACATCCAATGCTTTTCAGTTAAGAGCGAGAAACGTGTGAGCTTCATAAACGATTTATAATCATTTGAGCTCAAAATTGACTGCGTTTAAATGAAATGATGTCTTGCTTGTAGGAAGACATTGAGCCTGGTATTTAACTCCATTTCTGAAGGGAAACACACAGCACATTTCTCATCCATGTAACACACTCTGCTTTAGAGCAAGAAGCACGCTCTTGCTTTCTAAGAGTCTCTAATAGAGCAGAAAACGTGACTGCTTTCAGAACAAAATAACCGTGTTTCCTACACATACGGACCAGATGTAGGACAACTCTTCCACTGGAAGTGATACTACCACAGTTCCATTAACATGCAATGCTTTCCAGGTAAGAGCGAGAAATGTATGAGCTTCGTGAACTATGTAGCTTCCTTTGAGCTGAAAAGTGACTGAGATTACCGGTAAAGATGTCTTGCTTGTAGGAAGACACAGAGCCTGGGATTTAACTCCATTTCTGAAGGGAAACCCACAGCACAGTTCTCATCCATGAAACACACTCTGCTTTAGAGCAAGAAGCACGCTCTTGCTTTCTAGAGGCTATAATAGAGGCAGAAACTTGAAAGTGTGCTCAGAATAAAAGAATTGGGTTTCCTACAGACACGGACCATATCTAGTTTAACTCTGCTCCTGAAACTGATACAAACCACAGGTCCACTAACATCCAATGCTTTTCTGTTAAGAGTGAGAAACGTGTGATCTTTAAACGATTTATGTTCATTTGAGCTGAAAAGTGACTGCGTTACCTGCAATGATGTCTTGCTTGTAGGAAGACTTTGAGCCTGGAATTTAAATCCATTTCTGAAGGGTAACACACAGCACAGTTCTCATCCATGAAACACACTCTGCTTTAGAGCAAGAAGCACGCTCTTGCTTTCTAAGAGTCTCTAATAGAGCAGGAAACGTGACTGTGGACAGAACAAAATAACGGTGTTTCCTACATATACGGACCATGTTTAGGTTAACTGTTCTTCTGAAACTGATACAAACCACACTTCCTCTAAAATGCAATTCTTTCCAGTTAAGAACGAGAAACGTGTGAGCTTTCTGAACGATGTAGCTTCCTTTGAGCTGAAAAGTGACTGAGTTTACCTGGAAAGATGTCTTGCTTGTATGAAGACACAGAGCCTGGGATTTAACTCCATTTCTGAAGGGAAACACAAAGCACAGTTCTCATCCATGAAACACACTCTTCCTTAGAACAAGAAGCATGCTCTTTCTTTGCAGAGACTCTAATAGAGCCAGAAACTTGAGGGTACTCAGAACAAAAGAACGGTGTTTCCTACACATACGGACCATTGCTAGTTCAACTCTGCTTATGAAACTGATACAAATCACAAGTCCTCTAACATCCTATGCTTTACAGTTAAGAGTAAGAAACGTGTGAGCTACGTGAAAGATGTAGCTTTGTTTGAGCTGAAAGGTGACTGAGTTTACGTGAAAAGAAGTCTTGCTTGTAGGAAGATACAGAGCCTGTGATTTAACTCCATTTCTAAAGGGAAACACACAGCACTGTTATCACGATGAAACACACTCTGCATAAAGGAAGAAGCACGCTCTTGCTTTCTAGAGTCTCTAATAGAGCAGGAAACTTGAGTGTGCTCAGAACAAAAGAACGGTGTTTCTTACACATACAGACCATTGCTAGTTCAACTCTGCTCCTGAAACTGATACAAACAATTGGGCCTCTAACATCCAATGATTTTCAGTTAAGAGTGAGAAACATGTGAGCTTCTTAAACGATTTATAATCATTTGAGCTGAAAAGTGACAGGGTTTTCGTGAAATGATGTCTTGCTTTTAGGAAGACACAGAGCCTGGGATTTAGCTCCATTTCTGAAGGGAAACACACAGCACAGTTCTCATCCATGAAACACACTCTCCTATAGAGCAAGAAGCACGCTCTTGCTTTCTAAGGTTCTCAAATAGTGTAGGAAACGTGACTGTGGTCAGAACAAAATAACAGTGTTTACTACACATACGGACCATATCTAGGTCAACTCTGCTTCTGAAACTGATACAAACCACAAGTCATCTAACATCCAATGCTATTCAGTTAAGAGCGAGAAACGTGTGATCTTCATAAATGATTTATAATCATTTGAGCTGAAAAGTGACTGCATTTACCTTAAAAGATGTCTTGCTTGTAGGAAGACACAGAGCCTGGGATTTAACTCCATTTCTGAAGTGAATCATACAGTACAGTTCTCATCCATGAAACACACTCTGTTTTAGAGCAAGAAGCATGCTCTTGCTTTCTAGAGTCTCTAATAGAGCCAGAAAACGGAGGGTACTCAGAACAAAAGAACGGTGTTTCCTACACATACAGACCATTGCTAGTTCAACTCTGCTTCTGAAACTGATACAAACCACAAGTCATCTAACATCTCATGATTTTCAGTTAAGAGCAAGAAACGTGTGAGCTTCATAAACGATTTATATTCATTTGAGCTGAAAATTGACTGCGTTTAACTGAAATGATATCTTGCTTGTAGGAAGACACAGAGCCTGGAATATAACTCCATGTCTGAAGGGAAACACACAGCACAGTTCTCATCCATGAAACACACTCTGCTTTAGAGCAAGAAGCACGCTCTTGCTTTCTAAGAGTCTCTAATACAGCAGGAAACGTGACTGTGGTCAGAATAAAATAACGGTGTTTCCTACACATACGGACTATATCTAGGTCAACTCTTCTTCTTAAACTGATACAAACCACAGTTCCATTAACATGCAAAGCTTTCCAGTTAAGAGCAAGAAACGTGTGAGCTACGTGAACGTTCTAGCTTCCTTGAGCTGAAAAGTGACTGAGTTTACCTGAAAAGATGTCCTGCTTGTAGGAAGACACAGAGCCTGGGATTTAACTCCATTTCTGAAGGGAAACACACAGCACAGTTCTCATCCAAGACACACTCTGCTTTAGAGCAAGAAGCACGCTCTTGCTTTCTAATAGTCTCTAATAGAGCAGAAAACGTGACTGTTTTCAGAACAAAATAACGGTGTTTCCTACACATACGGACCAGATGTAGGACAACTCTTCCAGTGGAAGTGATACTACCACAATTCCATTAACATGCAATGCTTTCCAGTTAAGAGCGAGAAACGTATGACCTTCGTGAATGATGTAGCTTCCTTTGAGCTGAAAAGTGACTGAGTTTACCGGAAAAGATGTCTTGCTTGTAGGAAGACACAGAGCCTGGGATTTAACTCCATTTCTGAAGGGAAACACACAGCACAGTTGTCGTCCATGAAACACACTCTGCTTTAGAGCAAGAAGCACACTCTTGCTTTCTAAGAGTCTCTAATACACCAGGAAACGTGACTGTGGTCAGAACAAAATAACGGTGTTTCATATACATACGGACCATATCTATGTCAACTTTTCTTCTGAAACTGATACAAAGCACAGTTCCATTAAGATGCAATGCTTTCCAGTTAAGAGCGAGAGACGTGTGAGCTTCGTGAATGATGTAGCTTCCTTTGAGCTGAAAAGTGACTGAGTTTACCTGAAAAGATGTCTTGCATGTAGGAAGACACAGAGCCTTGGATTTAACTCCATTTCTGAAGTGAAACACAAAGCACAGTTCTCATCCAGGAAACACACTCTGCTTTAGGCACGAAGCAGGCTCTTGCTTTCTAGAGTCTCTAATAGAGCCAGAAACTTGAGGGTACTCTGAACAAAAGAACGGTGTTTCCTACACATACGGACCATTGCTAGTTCAACTCTGCTTCTGAAACTGATAGAAACCACAAGTCATATAACATCCAATGCTATTCAGTTAAGAGCAAAAAACGTGTGAGCGTCATAAATGATTTATATTCATTTGAGCTGAAAAGTGACTGCGTTACCTGAAATGATGTCTTGCTTGTAGGAAGATACAGAGCCTGTGATTTAATACCTTTTCTGAAGGGAAACACACAGCACAGTTCTCATCCATGAAACACACTCTGCTTTAGAGCACGAAGCATGCTCTTGCTTTGTAGAGTCTATAATAGAGCCAGAAACATGAGGGTGCTCTGAACAAAATAACGGTGTTTCCTACATATACGGACCATTTCAAGTTCAACTCTGCTCCTGAAACTGATACAAACCACAGGTCCACTAACATCCAATGCTTTTCAGTTAAGAGCGAGAAACGTGTGAGCTTCATAAACGATTTATAATCATTTGAGCTCAAAATTGACTGCGTTTAAATGAAATGATGTCTTGCTTGTAGGAAGACATTGAGCCTGGTATTTAACTCCATTTCTGAAGGGAAACACACAGCACAATTCTCATCCATGTAACACACTCTTCTTTAGAGCAAGAAGCACGCTCTTGCTTTCTAAGAGTCTCTAATAGAGCAGAAAACGTGACTGCTTTCAGAACAAAATAACCGTGTTTCCTACACATACGGACCAGATGTAGGACAACTCTTCCACTGGAAGTGATACTACCACAGTTCCATTAACATGCAATGCTTTCCAGGTAAGAGCGAGAAATGTATGAGCTTCGTGAACGATGTAGCTTCCTTTGAGCTGAAAAGTGACTGAGTTTACCGGTAAAGATATCTTGCTTGTAGGAAGACACAGAGCCTGGGATTTAACTCCATTTCTGAAGGGAAATCCACAGCACAGTTCTCATCCATGAAACACACTCTGCTTTAGAGCAAGAAGCACGCTCTTGCTTTCTAGAGTCTATAATAGAGGCAGAAACTTGAAAGTGTGCTCAGAATAAAAGAACTGGGTTTCCTACAGACACGGACCATATCTAGTTCAACTCTGCTCCTGAAACTGATACAAACCACAGGTCCACTAACATCCAATGCTTTTCTGTTAAGAGTGAGAAACGTGTGATCTTTAAACGATTTATGTTCATTTGAGCTGAAAAGTGACTGCGTTACCTGCAATGATGTCTTGCTTGTAGGAAGATTTTGAGCCTGGAATTTAACTCCATTTCTGAAGGGAAACCCACAGCACAGTTCCCATCCATGAAACACACTCTGCTTTAGAGCAAGAAGCACGCTCTTGCTTTCTAGAGTCTATAATAGAGGCAGAAACTTGAAAGTGTGCTCAGAATAAAAGAACTGGGTTTCCTACAGACACGGACCATATCTAGTTCAACTCTGCTCCTGAAACTGATACAAACCACAGGTCCACTAACATCCAATGCTTTTCTGTTAAGAGTGAGAAACGTGTGATCTTTAAACAATTTATTTTCATTTGAGCTGAAAAGTGACTGCGTTACCTGCAATGATGTCTTGCTTGTAGGAAGACTTTGAGCCTGGAATTTAACTCCATTTCTGAAGGGAAACACACAGCACAGTTCTCATCCATGAAACACACTCTGCTTTAGAGCAAGAAGCACGCTCTTGCTTTCTAAGAGTCTCTAATAGAGCAGGAAACGTGACTGTGGACAGAACAAAATAACGGTGTTTCCTACATATACGGACCATGTTTAGGTTAACTGTTCTTCTGAAACTGATACAAACCACACTTCCTCTAAAATGCAATTCTTTCCAGTTAAGAACGAGAAACGTGTGAGCTTTCTGAACGATGTAGCTTCCTTTGAGCTGAAAAGTGACTGAGTTTACCTGGAAAGATGTCTTGCTTGTAGGAAGACACAGAGCCTGGGATTTAACTCCATTTCTGAAGGGAAACACAAAGCACAGTTCTCATCCATGAAACACACTCTTCCTTAGAACAAGAAGCATGCTCTTTCTTTGCAGAGACTCTAATAGAGCCAAAAACTTTGGGGTACTCAGAACAAAAGAACGGTGTTTCCTACACATACGGACCATTGCTAGTTCAACTCTGCTTATGAAACTGATACAAATCACAAGTCCTCTAACATCCTATGCTTTACAGTTAAGAGTAAGAAACGTGTGAGCTACGTGAAAGATGTAGCTTTGTTTGAGCTGAAAGGTGACTGAGTTTACGTGAAAAGAAGTCTTGCTTGTAGGAAGATACAGAGCCTGTGATTTAACTCCATTTCTAAAGGGAAACACACAGCACTGTTATCACGATGAAACACACTCTGCATAAAGGAAGAAGCACGCTCTTGCTTTCTAGAATCTCTAATAGAGCAGGAAACTTGAGTGTGCTCAGAACAAAAGAACGGTGTTTCTTACACATACAGACCATTGCTAGTTCAACTCTGCTCCTGAAACTGATACAAACAATTGGGCCTCTAACATCCAATGATTTTCAGTTAAGAGTGAGAAACGTGTGAGCTTCTTAAACGATTTATATTCATTTGAGCTGAAAAGTGACAGGGTTTTCGTGAAATGATGTCTTGCTTTTAGGAAGACACAGAGCCTGGGATTTAGCTCCATTTCTGAAGGGAAACACACAGCACAGTTCTCATCCATGAAACACACTGTGCTTTAGAGCAAGAAGCACACTCTTGCTTTCTAAGAGTCTCTAATACACCAGGAAACGTGACTGTGGTCAGAACAAAATAACGGTGTTTCATATACATACGGACCATATCTATGTCAACTTTTCTTCTGAAACTGATACAAAGCACAGTTCCATTAAGATGCAATGCTTTCCAGTTAAGAGCGAGAGACGTGTGAGCTTCGTGAATGATGTAGCTTCCTTTGAGCTGAAAAGTGACTGAGTTTACCTGAAAAGATGTCTTGCATGTAGGAAGACACAGAGCCTTGGATTTAACTCCATTTCTGAAGTGAAACACAAAGCACAGTTCTCATCCAGGAAACACACTCTGCTTTAGGCACAAAGCAGGCTCTTGCTTTCTAGAGTCTCTAATAGAGCCAGAAACTTGAGGGTACTCTGAACAAAAGAACGGTGTTTCCTACACATACGGACCATTGCTAGTTCAACTCTGCTTCTGAAACTGATAGAAACCACAAGTCATATAACATCCAATGCTATTCAGTTAAGAGCAAAAAACGTGTGAGCGTCATAAATGATTTATATTCATTTGAGCTGAAAAGTGACTGCGTTACCTGAAATGATGTCTTGCTTGTAGGAAGATACAGAGCCTGTGATTTAATACCATTTCTGAAGGGAAACACACAGCACAGTTCTCATCCATGAAACACACTCTGCTTTAGAGCACGAAGCATGCTCTTGCTTTGTAGAGTCTATAATAGAGCCAGAAACATGAGGGTTCTCTGAACAAAATAACGGTGTTTCCTACATATACGGACCATTTCAAGTTCAACTCTGCTCCTGAAACTGATACAAACCACAGGTCCACTAACATCCAATGCTTTTCAGTTAAGAGCGAGAAACGTGTGAGCTTCATAAACGATTTATAATCATTTGAGCTCAAAATTGACTGCGTTTAAATGAAATGATGTCTTGCTTGTAGGAAGACATTGAGCCTGGTATTTAACTCCATTTCTGAAGGGAAAAACACAGCACATTTCTCATCCATGTAACACACTCTGCTTTAGAGCAAGAAGCACGCTCTTGCTTTCTAAGAGTCTCTAATAGAGCAGAAAACGTGACTGCTTTCAGAACAAAATAACCGTGTTTCCTACACATACGGACCAGATGTAGGACAACTCTTCCACTGGAAGTGATACTACCACAGTTCCATTAACGTGCAATGCTTTCCAGGTAAGAGCGAGAAATGTATGAGCTTCGTGAACGATGTAGCTTCCTTTGAGCTGAAAAGTGACTGATTTTACCGGTAAAGATGTCTTGCTTGTAGGAAGACACAGAGCCTGGGATTTAACTCCATTTCTGAAGGGAAACCCACAGCACAGTTCTCATCCATGAAACACACTCTGCTTTAGTGCAAGAAGCACGCTCTTGCTTTCTAGAGTCTATAATAGAGGCAGAAACTTGAAAGTGTGCTCAGAATAAAAGAACTGGGTTTCCTACAGACACGGACCATATCTAGTTCAACTCTGCTCCTGAAACTGATACAAACCCCAGGTCCACTAACATCCAATGCTTTTCTGTTAAGAGTGAGAAACGTGTGATCTTTAAACGATTTATGTTCATTTGAGCTGAAAAGTGACTGCGTTACCTGCAATGATGTCTTGCTTGTAGGAAGATTTTGAGCCTGGAATTTAACTCCATTTCTGAAGGGAAACCCACAGCACAGTTCCCATCCATGAAACACACTCTGCTTTAGAGCAAGAAGCACGCTCTTGCTTTCTAGAGTCTATAATAGAGGCAGAAACTTGAAAGTGTGCTCAGAATAAAAGAACTGGGTTTCCTACAGACACGGACCATATCTAGTTCAACTCTGCTCCTGAAATTGATACAAACCACAGGTCCACTAACATCCAATGCTTTTCTGTTAAGAGTGAGAAACGTGTGATCTTTAAGCAATTTATTTTCATTTGAGCTGAAAAGTGACTGCGTTACCTGCAATGATGTCTTGCTTGTAGGAAGACTTTGAGCCTGGAATTTAACTCCATTTCTGAAGGGAAACACACAGCACAGTTCTCATCCATGAAACACACTCTGCTTTAGAGCAAGAAGCACGCTCTTGCTTTCTAAGAGTCTCTAATAGAGCAGGAAACGTGACTGTGGACAGAACAAAATAACGGTGTTTCCTACATATATGGACCATGTTTAGGTTAACTGTTCTTCTGAAACTGATACAAACCACACTTCCTCTAAAATGCAATTCTTTCCAGTTAAGAACGAGAAACGTGTGAGCTTTCTGAACGATGTAGCTTCCTTTGAGCTGAAAAGTGACTGAGTTTACCTGGAAAGATGTCTTGCTTGTAGGAAGACACAGAGCCTGGGATTTAACTCCATTTCTGAAGGGAAACACAAAGCACAGTTCTCATCCATGAAACACACTCTTCCTTAGAACAAGAAGCATGCTCTTTCTTTGCAGAGACTCTAATAGAGCCAGAAACTTGAGGGTACTCAGAACAAAAGAACGGTGTTTCCTACACATACGGACCATTGCTAGTTCAACTCTGCTTATGAAACTGATACAAATCACAAGTCCTCTAACATCCTATGCTTTACAGTTAAGAGTAAGAAACGTGTGAGCTACGTGAAAGATGTAGCTTTGTTTGAGCTGAAAGTTGACTGAGTTTACGTGAAAAGAAGTCTTGCTTGTAGGAAGATACAGAGCCTGTGATTTAACTCCATTTCTAAAGGGAAACACACAGCACTGTTATCACGATGAAACACACTCTGCATAAAGGAAGAAGCACGCTCTTGCTTTCTAGAGTCTCTAATAGAGCAGGAAACTTGAGTGTGCTCAGAACAAAAGAACGGTGTTTCTTACACATACAGACCATTGCTAGTTCAACTCTGCTGCTGAAACTGATACAAACAATTGGGCCTCTAACATCCAATGATTTTCAGTTAAGAGTGAGAAACATGTGAGCTTCTTAAACGATTTATATTCATTTGAGCTGAAAAGTGACAGGGTTTTCGTGAAATGATGTCTTGCTTTTAGGAAGACACAGAGCCTGGGATTTAGCTCCATTTCTGAAGGGAAACACACAGCACAGTTCTCATCCATGAAACACACTCTGCTTTAGAGCACGAAGCATGCTCTTGCTTTGTAGAGTCTATAATAGAGCCAGAAACATGAGGGTGCTCTGAACAAAATAACGGTGTTTCCTACATATACGGACCATTTCAAGTTCAACTCTGCTTCTGAAACTGATACAAACCACAGGTCCACT
Source organism: Onychomys leucogaster (assembly GCA_949786385.1). NCBI lineage: Eukaryota > Metazoa > Chordata > Mammalia > Rodentia > Cricetidae > Onychomys > Onychomys leucogaster. The sequence continues at coordinate 665,178 of CATKUP010000037.1, read as the reverse complement.
AACATCCAATGCTTTTCAGTTAAGAGCGAGAAATGTGTGAGCTTCATAAACGATTTATAATCATTTGAGCTCAAAATTGACTGCGTTTAAATGAAATGATGTCTTGCTTGTAGGAAGACATTGAGCCTGGTATTTAACTCCATTTCTGAAGGGAAAAACACAGCACATTTCTCATCCATGTAACACACTCTGCTTTAGAGCAAGAAGCACGCTCTTGCTTTCTAAGAGTCTCTAATAGAGCAGAAAACGTGACTGCTTTCAGAACAAAATAACCGTGTTTCCTACACATACGGACCAGATGTAGGACAACTCTTCCACTGGAAGTGATACTACCACAGTTCCATTAACGTGCAATGCTTTCCAGGTAAGAGCGAGAAATGTATGAGCTTCGTGAACGATGTAGCTTCCTTTGAGCTGAAAAGTGACTGAGTTTACCGGTAAAGATGTCTTGCTTGTAGGAAGACACAGAGCCTGGGATTTAACTCCATTTCTGAAGGGAAACCCACAGCACAGTTCTCATCCATGAAACACACTCTCCTATAGAGCAGGAAGCACGCTCTTGCTTTCTAAGGGTCTCAAATAGTGTAGGAAACGTGACTGTGGTCAGAACAAAATAACGGTGTTTACTACACATACGGACCATATCTAGGTCAACTCTGCTTCTGAAACTGATACAAACCACAAGTCATCTAACATCCAATGCTATTCAGTTAAGAGCGAGAAACGTGTGATCTTCATAAATGATTTATAATCATTTGAGCTGAAAAGTGACTGCATTTACCTTAAAAGATGTCTTGCTTGTAGGAAGACACAGAGCCTGGGATTTAACTCCATTTCTGAAGTGAATCATACAGTACAGTTCTCTTCCATGAAACACACTCTGCTTTAGAGCAAGAAGCATGCTCTTGCTTTCTAGAGTCTCTAATAGAGCCAGAAAACGGAGGGTACTCAGAACAAAAGAACGTTGTTTCCTACACATACAGACCATTGCTAGTTCAACTCTGCTTCTGAAACTGATACAAACCACAAGTCATCTAACATCTCATGATTTTCAGTTAAGAGCAAGAAACGTGTGAGCTTCATAAACGATTTATATTCATTTGAGCTGAAAATTGACTGCGTTTAACTGAAATGTTATCTTGCTTGTAGGAAGACACAGAGCCTGGAATATAACTCCATGTCTGAAGGGAAACACACAGCACAGTTCTCATCCATGAAACACACTCTGCTTTAGAGCAAGAAGCACGCTCTTGCTTTCTAAGAGTCTCTAATACAGCAGGAAACGTGACTGTGGTCAGAATAAAATAACGGTGTTTCCTACACATACGGACTATATCTAGGTCAACTCTTCTTCTTAAACTGATACAAACCACAGTTCCATTAACATGCAAAGCTTTCAAGTTAAGAGCAAGAAACGTGTGAGCTACGTGAACGTTCTAGCTTCCTTGAGCTGAAAAGTGACTGAGTTTACCTGAAATGATGTCTTGCTTGTAGGAAGATACAGAGCCTGTGATTTAATACCATTTCTGAAGGGAAACACACAGCACAGTTCTCATCCATGAAACACACTCTGCTTTAGAGCACGAAGCATGCTCTTGCTTTGTAGAGTCTATAATAGAGCCAGAAACATGAGGGTGCTCTGAACAAAATAACGGTGTTTCCTACATATACGGACCATTTCAAGTTCAACTCTGCTCCTGAAACTGATACAAACCACAGGTCCACTAACATCCAATGCTTTTCAGTTAAGAGCGAGAAACGTGTGAGCTTCATAAACGATTTATAATCATTTGAGCTCAAAATTGACTGCGTTTAAATGAAATGATGTCTTGCTTGTAGGAAGACATTGAGCCTGGTATTTAACTCCATTTCTGAAGGGAAACACACAGCACATTTCTCATCCATGTAACACACTCTTCTTTAGAGCAAGAAGCACGCTCTTGCTTTCTAAGAGTCTCTAAAAGAGCAGAAAACGTGACTGCTTTCAGAACAAAATAACCGTGTTTCCTACACATACGGACCAGATGTAGGACAACTCTTCCACTGGAAGTGATACTACCACAGTTCCATTAACATGCAATGCTTTCCAGGTAAGAGCGAGAAATGTATGAGCTTCGTGAACGATGTAGCTTCCTTTGAGCTGAAAAGTGACTGAGTTTACCGGTAAAGATGTCTTGCTTGTAGGAAGACACAGAGCCTGGGATTTAACTCCATTTCTGAAGGGAAACCCACAGCACAGTTCTCATCCATGAAACACACTCTGCTTTAGAGCAAGAAGCACGCTCTTGCTTTCTAGAGTCTATAATAGAGGCAGAAACTTGAAAGTGTGCTCAGAATAAAAGAACTGGGTTTCCTACAGACACGGACCATATCTAGTTCAACTCTGCTCCTGAAACTGATACAAACCACAGGTCCACTAACATCCAATGCTTTTCTGTTAAGAGTGAGAAACGTGTGATCTTTAAACGATTTATGTTCATTTGAGCTGAAAAGTGACTGCGTTACCTGCAATGATGTCTTGCTTGTAGGAAGATTTTGAGCCTGGAATTTAACTCCATTTCTGAAGGGAAACCCACAGCACAGTTCCCATCCATGAAACACACTCTGCTTTAGAGCAAGAAGCACGCTCTTGCTTTCTAGAGTCTATAATAGAGGCAGAAACTTGAAAGTGTGCTCAGAATAAAAGAACTGGGTTTCCTACAGACACGGACCATATCTAGTTCAACTCTGCTTCTGAAACTGATACAAACCACAGGTCCACCAACATCCAATGCTTTTCTGTTAAGAGTGAGAAACGTGTGATCTTTAAACAATTTATTTTCATTTGAGCTGAAAAGTGACTGCGTTACCTGCAATGATGTCTTGCTTGTAGGAAGACTTTGAGCCTGGAATTTAACTCTATTTCTGAAGGGAAACACACAGCACAGTTCTCATCCATGAAACACACTCTGCTTTAGAGCAAGAAGCACGCTCTTGCTTTCTAAGAGTCTCTAATAGAGCAGGAAACGTGACTGTGGACAGAACAAAATAACGGTGTTTCCTACATATACGGACCATGTTTAGGTTAACTGTTCTTCTGAAACTGATACAAACCACACTTCCTCTAAAATGCAATTCTTTCCAGTTAAGAACGAGAAACATGTGAGCTTTCTGAACGATGTAGCTTCCTTTGAGCTGAAAAGTGACTGAGTTTACCTGGAAAGATGTCTTGCTTGTAGGAAGACACAGAGCCTGGGATTTAACTCCATTTCTGAAGGGAAACACAAAGCACAGTTCTCATCCATGAAACACACTCTTCCTTAGAACAAGAAGCATGCTCTTTCTTTGCAGAGACTCTAATAGAGCCAGAAACTTGAGGGTACTCAGAACAAAAGAACGGTGTTTCCTACACATACGGACCATTGCTAGTTCAACTCTGCTTATGAAACTGATACAAATCACAAGTCCTCTAACATCCTATGCTTTACAGTTAAGAGTAAGAAACGTGTGAGCTACGTGAAAGATGTAGCTTTGTTTGAGCTGAAAGGTGACTGAGTTTACGTGAAAAGAAGTCTTGCTTGTAGGAAGATACAGAGCCTGTGATTTAACTCCATTTCTAAAGGGAAACACACAGCACTGTTATCACGATGAAACACACTCTGCATAAAGGAAGAAGCACGCTCTTGCATTCTAGAGTCTCTAATAGAGCAGGAAACTTGAGTGTGCTCAGAACAAAAGAACGGTGTTTCTTACACATACAGACCATTGCTAGTTCAACTCTGCTCCTGAAACTGATACAAACAATTGGGCCTCTAACATCCAATGATTTTCAGTTAAGAGTGAGAAACGTGTGAGCTTCTTAAACGATTTATATTCATTTGAGCTGAAAAGTGACAGGGTTTTCGTGAAATGATGTCTTGCTTTTAGGAAGACACAGAGCCGGGGATTTAGCTCCATTTCTGAAGGGAAACAAACAGCACAGTTCTCATCCATGAAACACACTCTGCTTTAGAGCAAGAAGCACACTCTTGCTTTCTAAGTGTCTCTAATACACCAGGAAACGTGACTGTGGTCCGAACAAAATAACGGTGTTTCATATACATACGGACCATATCTATGTCAACTTTTCTTCTGAAACTGATACAAAGCACAGTTCCATTAAGATGCAATGCTTTCCAGTTAAGAGCGAGAGACGTGTGAGCTTCGTGAATGATGTAGCTTCCTTTGAGCTGAAAAGTGACTGAGTTTACCTGAAAAGATGTCTTGCATGTAGGAAGACACAGAGCCTTGGATTTAACTCCATTTCTGAAGTGAAACACAAAGCACAGTTCTCATCCAGGAAACACACTCTGCTTTAGGCACGAAGCAGGCTCTTGCTTTCTAGAGTCTCTAATAGAGCTAGAAACTTGAGGGTACTCTGAACAAAAGAACGGTGTTTCCTACACATACGGACCATTGCTAGTTCAACTCTGCTTCTGAAACTGATAGAAACCACAAGTCATATAACATCCAATGCTATTCAGTTAAGAGCAAAAAACGTGTGAGCGTCATAAATGATTTATATTCATTTGAGCTGAAAAGTGACTGCGTTACCTGAAATGATGTCTTGCTTGTAGGAAGATACAGAGCCTGTGATTTAATACCATTTCTGAAGGGAAACACACAGCACAGTTCTCATCCATGAAACACACTCTGCTTTAGAGCACGAAGCATGCTCTTGCTTTGTAGAGTCTATAATAGAGCCAGAAACATGAGGGTGCTCTGAACAAAATAACGGTGTTTCCTACATATACGGACCATTTCAAGTTCAACTCTGCTCCTGAAACTGATACAAACCACAGGTCCACTAACATCCAATGCTTTTCAGTTAAGAGCGAGAAACGTGTGAGCTTCATAAACGATTTATAATCATTTGAGCTCAAAATTGACTGCGTTTAAATGAAATGATGTCTTGCTTGTAGGAAGACATTGAGCCTGGTATTTAACTCCATTTCTGAAGGGAAACACACAGCACATTTCTCATCCATGTAACACACTCTTCTTTAGAGCAAGAAGCACGCTCTTGCTTTCTAAGAGTCTCTAATAGAGCAGAAACCGTGACTGCTTTCAGAACAAAATAACCGTGTTTCCTACACATACGGACCAGATGTAGGACAACTCTTCCACTGGAAGTGATACTACCACAGTTCCATTAACATGCAATGCTTTCCAGGTAAGAGCGAGAAATGTATGAGCTTCGTGAACGATGTAGCTTCCTTTGAGCTGAAAAGTGACTGAGTTTACCGGTAAAGATGTCTTGCTTGTAGGAAGACACAGAGCCTGGGATTTAACTCCATTTCTGAAGGGAAACCAACAGCAAAGTTCTCATCCATGAAAAACACTCTGCTTTAGAGCAAGAAGCACGCTCTTGCTTTCTAGAGTCTATAATAGAGGCAGAAACTTGAAAGTGTGCTCAGAATAAAAGAACTGGGTTTCCTACAGACACGGACCATATCTAGTTCAACTCTGCTCCTGAAACTGATACAAACCACAGGTCCACTAACATCCAATGCTTTTCTGTTAAGAGTGAGAAACGTGTGATCTTTAAACGATTTATGTTCATTTGAGCTGAAAAGTGACTGCGTTACCTGCAATGATGTCTTGCTTGTAGGAAGATTTTGAGCCTGGAATTTAACTCCATTTGTGAAGGGAAACCCACAGCACAGTTCCCATCCATGAAACACACTCTGCTTTAGAGCAAGAAGCACGCTCTTGCTTTCTAGAGTCTATAATAGAGGCAGGAACTTGAAAGTGTGCTCAGAATAAAAGAACTGGGTTTCCTACAGACACGGACCATATCTAGTTCAACTCTGCTCCTGAAACTGATACAAACCACAGGTCCACTAACATCCAATGCTTTTCTGTTAAGAGTGAGAAACGTGTGATCTTTAAACAATTTATTTTCATTTGAGCTGAAAAGTGACTGCCTTACCTGCAATGATGTCTTGCTTGTAGGAAGACTTTGAGCCTGGAATTTAACTCCATTTCTGAAGGGAAACCCACAGCACAGTTCCCATCCATGAAACACACTCTGCTTTAGAGCAAGAAGCACGCTCTTGCTTTCTAGAGTCTATAATAGAGGCAGGAACTTGAAAGTGTGCTCAGAATAAAAGAACTGGGTTTCCTACAGACACGGACCATATCTAGTTCAACTCTGCTCCTGAAACTGATACAAACCACAGGTCCACTAACATCCAATGCTTTTCTGTTAAGAGTGAGAAACGTGTGATCTTTAAACAATTTATTTTCATTTGAGCTGAAAAGTGACTGCGTTACCTGCAATGATGTCTTGCTTGTAGGAAGACTTTGAGCCTGGAATTTAACTCCATTTCTGAAGGGAAACACACAGCACAGTTCTCATCCATGAAACACACTCTGCTTTAGAGCAAGAAGCACGCTCTTGCTTTCTAAGAGTCTCTAATAGAGCAGGAAACGTGACTGTGGACAGAACAAAATAACGGTGTTTCCTACATATACGGACCATGTTTAGGTTAACTGTTCTTCTGAAACTGATACAAACCACACTTCCTCTAAAATGCAATTCTTTCCAGTTAAGAACGAGAAACGTGTGAGCTTTCTGAACGATGTAGCTTCCTTTGAGCTGAAAAGTGACTGAGTTTACCTGGAAAGATGTCTTGCTTGTAGGAAGACACAGAGCCTGGGATTTAACTCCACTTCTGAAGGGAAACACAAAGCACAGTTCTCATCCATGAAACACACTCTTCCTTAGAACAAGAAGCATGCTCTTTCTTTGCAGAGACTCTAATAGAGCCAGAAACTTGAGGGTACTCAGAACAAAAGAACGGTGTTTCCTACACATACGGACCATTGCTAGTTCAACTCTGCTTATGAAACTGATACAAATCACAAGTCCTCTAACATCCTATGCTTTACAGTTAAGAGTAAGAAACGTGTGAGCTACGTGAAAGATGTAGCTTTGTTTGAGCTGAAAGGTGACTGAGTTTACGTGAAAAGAAGTCTTGCTTGTAGGAAGATACAGAGCCTGTGATTTAACTCCATTTCTAAAGGGAAACACACAGCACTGTTATCACAATTAAACACACTCTGCATAAAGGAAGAAGCACGCTCTTGCTTTCTAGAGTCTCTAATAGAGCAGGAAACTTGAGTGTGCTCAGAACAAAAGAACGGTGTTTCTTACACATACAGACCATTGCTAGTTCAACTCTGCTCCTGAAACTGATACAAACGATTGGGCCTCTAACATCCAATGATTTTCAGTTAAGAGTGAGAAACGTGTGAGCTTCTTAAATGATTTATATTCATTTGAGCTGAAAAGTGACAGGGTTTTCGTGAAATGATGTCTTGCTTTTAGGAAGACACAGAGCCTGGGATTTAGCTCCATTTCTGAAGGGAAACACACAGCACAGTTCTCATCCATGAAACACACTCTCCTATAGAGCAGGAAGCACGCTCTTGCTTTCTAAGGGTCTCAAATAGTGTAGGAAACGTGACTGTGGTCAGAACAAAATAACGGTGTTTATTACACATACGGACCATATCTAGGTCAACTCTGCTTCTGAAACTGATACAAACCATAAGTCATCTAACATCCAATGCTATTCAGTTAAGAGCGAGAAACGTGTGATCTTCATAAATGATTTATAATCATTTGAGCTGAAAAGTGACTGCATTTACCTTAAAAGATGTCTTGCTTGTAGGAAGACACAGAGCCTGGGATTTAACTCCATTTCTGAAGGGAATCATACAGTACAGTTCTCATCCATGAAACACACTCTGCTTTAGAGCATGAAGCATGCTCTTGCTTTCTAGAGTCTCTAATAGAGCCAGAAATTGGAGGGTACTCAGAACAAAAGAACGGTGTTTCCTACACATACACACCATTGCTAGTTCAACTCTGCTTCTGAAACTGATACAAACCACAAGTCATCTAACATCTCATGCTTTTCAGTTAAGAGCAAGAAACGTGTGAGCTTCATAAACGATTTATATTCATTTGAGCTGAAAAGTGACTGCGTTTAACTGAAATGATGTCTTGCTTGTAGGAAGACACAGAGCCTCGAATATAACTCCATGTCTGAAGGGAAACACACAGCTCAGTTCTCATCCATGAAACACACTCTGCTTTAGAGCAAGAAGCACGCTCTTGCTTTCTAAGAGTCTCTAATACAGCAGGAAACGTGACTGTGGTCAGAATAAAATAACGGTGTTTCCTACACATACGGACCATATCTAGGTCAACTCTTCTTCTGAAACTGATACAAACCACAGTTCCATTAACATGCAAAGCTTTCCAGTTAAGAGCAAGAAACGTGTGAGCTACGTGAACGATGTAGCTTCCTTTGAGCTGAAAAGTGACTGAGTTTACCTGAAAAGATGTCCTGCTTGTAGGAAGACACAGAGCCTGGGATTTAACTCCATTTCTGAAGGGAAACACACAGCACAGTTCTCATCCAAGACACACTCTGCTTTAGAGCAAGAAGCACGCTCTTGCTTTCTAATAGTCTCTAATAGAGCAGAAAACGTGACTGTTTTCAGAACAAAATAACGGTGTTTCCTACACATACGGACCAGATGTAGGACAACTCTTCCAGTGGAAGTGATACTACCACATTTCCATTAACATGCAATGCTTTCCAGTTAAGAGCGAGAAACGTATGAGCTTCGTGAATGATGTAGCTTCCATTGAGCTGAAAAGTGACTGAGTTTACCGGAAAAGATGTCTTGCTTGTAGGAAGACACAGCGCCTGGGATTTAACTCCATTTCTGAAGGGAAACACACAGCACAGTTCTCATCCATGAAACACACTCTGCTTTAGAGCAAGAAGCACACTCTTGCTTTCTAAGTGTCTCTAATACACCAGGAAACGTGACTGTGGTCAGAACAAAATAACGGTGTTTCATATACATACGGACCATATCTATGTCAACTTTTCTTCTGAAACTGATACAAAGCACAGTTCCATTAAGATGCAATGCTTTCCAGTTAAGAGCGAGAGACGTGTGAGCTTCGTGAATGATGTAGCTTCCTTTGAGCTGAAAAGTGACTGAGTTTACCTGAAAAGATGTCTTGCATGTAGGAAGACACAGAGCCTTGGATTTAACTCCATTTCTGAAGTGAAACACAAAGCACAGTTCTCATCCAGGAAACACACTCTGCTTTAGGCACGAAGCAGGCTCTTGCTTTCTAGAGTCTCTAATAGAGCCAGAAACTTGAGGGTACTCTGAACAAAAGAACGGTGTTTCCTACACATACGGACCATTGCTAGTTCAACTCTGCTTCTGAAACTGATAGAAACCACAAGTCATATAACATCCAATGCTATTCAGTTAAGAGCAAAAAACGTGTGAGCGTCATAAATGATTTATATTCATTTGAGCTGAAAAGTGACTGCGTTACCTGAAATGATGTCTTGCTTGTAGGAAGATACAGAGCCTGTGATTTAATACCATTTCTGAAGGGAAACACACAGCACAGTTCTCATCCATGAAACACACTCTGCTTTAGAGCACGAAGCATGCTCTTGCTTTGTAGAGTCTATAATAGAGCCAGAAACATGAGGGTGCTCTGAACAAAATAACGGTGTTTCCTACATATACGGACCATTTCTAGTTCAACTCTGCTCCTGAAACTGATACAAACCACAGGTCCACTAACATCCAATGCTTTTCAGTTAAGAGCGAGAAACGTGTGAGCTTCATAAACGATTTATAATCATTTGAGCTCAAAATTGACTGCGTTTAAATGAAATGATGTCTTGCTTGTAGGAAGACATTGAGCCTGGTATTTAACTCCATTTCTGAAGGGAAACACACAGCACATTTCTCATCCATGTAACACACTCTTCTTTAGAGCAAGAAGCACGCTCTTGCTTTCTAAGAGTCTCTAATAGAGCAGAAAACGTGACTGCTTTCAGAACAAAATAACCGTGTTTCCTACACATACGGACCAGATGTAGGACAACTCTTCCACTGGAAGTGATACTACCACAGTTCCATTAACATGCAATGCTTTCCAGGTAAGAGCGAGAAATGTATGAGCTTCGTGAACGATGTAGCTTCCTTTGAGCTGAAAAGTGACCGAGTTTACCGGTAAAGATGTCTTGCTTGTAGGAAGACACAGAGCCTGGGATTTAACTCCATTTCTGAAGGGAAACCCACAGCACAGTTCTCATCCATGAAACACACTCTGCTTTAGAGCAAGAAGCACGCTCTTGCTTTCTAGAGTCTATAATAGAGGCAGAAACTTGAAAGTGTGCTCAGAATAAAAGAACTGGGTTTCCTACAGACACGGACCATATCTAGTTCAACTCTGCTCCTGAAACTGATACAAACCACAGGTCCACTAACATCCAATGCTTTTCTGTTAAGAGTGAGAAACGTGTGATCTTTAAACGATTTATGTTCATTTGAGCTGAAAAGTGACTGCGTTACCTGCAATGATGTCTTGCTTGTAGGAAGATTTTGAGCCTGGAATTTAACTCCATTTCTGAAGGGAAACCCACAGCACAGTTCCCATCCATGAAACACACTCTGCTTTAGAGCAAGAAGCACGCTCTTGCTTTCTAGAGTCTATAATAGAGGCAGGAACTTGAAAGTGTGCTCAGAATAAAAGAACTGGGTTTCCTACAGACACGGACCATATCTAGTTCAACTCTGCTCCTGAAACTGATACAAACCACAGGTCCACTAACATCCAATGCTTTTCTGTTAAGAGTGAGAAACGTGTGATCTTTAAACAATTTATTTTCATTTGAGCTGAAAAGTGACTGCGTTACCTGCAATGATGTCTTGCTTGTAGGAAGACTTTGAGCCTGGAATTTAACTCCATTTCTGAAGGGAAACACACAGCACAGTTCTCATCCATGAAACACACTCTGCTTTAGAGCAAGAAGCACGCTCTTGCTTTCTAAGAGTCTCTAATAGAGCAGGAAACGTGACTGTGGACAGAACAAAATAACGGTGTTTCCTACATATACGGACCATGTTTAGGTTAACTGTTCTTCTGAAACTGATACAAACCACACTTCCTCTAAAATGCAATTCTGTCCAGTTAAGAACGAGAAACGTGTGAGCTTTCTGAACGATGTAGCTTCCTTTGAGCTGAAAAGTGACTGAGTTTACCTGGAAAGATGTCTTGCTTGTAGGAAGACACAGAGCCTGGGATTTAACTCCATTTCTGAAGGGAAACACAAAGCACAGTTCTCATCCATGAAACACACTCTTCCTTAGAACAAGAAGCATGCTCTTTCTTTGCAGAGACTCTAATAGAGCCAGAAACTTGAGGGTACTCAGAACAAAAGAACGGTGTTTCCTACACATACGGACCATTGCTAGTTCAACTCTGCTTATGAAACTGATACAAATCACAAGTCCTCTAACATCCTATGCTTTACAGTTAAGAGTAAGAAACGTGTGAGCTACGTGAAAGATGTAGCTTTGTTTGAGCTGAAAGGTGACTGAGTTTACGTGAAAAGAAGTCTTGCTTGTAGGAAGATACAGAGCCTGTGATTTAACTCCATTTCTAAAGGGAAACACACAGCACTGTTATCACGATGAAACACACTCTGCATAAAGGAAGAAGCACGCTCTTGCTTTCTAGAGTCTCTAATAGAGCAGGAAACTTGAGTGTGCTCAGAACTAAAGAACGGTGTATCTTACACATACAGACCATTGCTAGTTCAACTCTGCTCCTGAAACTGATACAAACAATTGGGCCTCTAACATCCAATGATTTTCAGTTAAGAGTGAGAAACGTGTGAGCTTCAAACGATTTATATTCATTTGAGCTGAAAAGTGACAGGGTTTCGTGAAATGATGTCTTGCTTTTAGGAAGACACAGAGCCTGGGATTTAGCTCCATTTCTGAAGGGAAACACACAGCACAGTTCTCATCCATGAAACACACTCTCCTATAGAGCAAGAAGCACGCTCTTGCTTTCTAAGGGTCTCAAATAGTGTAGGAAACGTGACTGTGGTCAGAACAAAATAACGGTGTTTACTACACATACGGACCATATCTAGGTCAACTCTTCTTCTGAAACTGATACAAACCACAGTTCCATTAACATGCAAAGCTTTCCAGTTAAGAGCAAGAAACGTGTGAGCTACGTGAACGATGTAGCTTCCTTTGAGCTGAAAAGTGACTGAGTTTACCTGAAAAGATGTCCTGCTTGTAGGAAGACACAGAGCCTGGGATTTAACTCCATTTCTGAAGGGAAACATTAGCACAGTTCTCATCCAAGACACACTCTGCTTTAGAGCAAGAAGCACGCTCTTGCTTTCTAATAGTCTCTAATAGAGCAGAAAACGTGACTGTTTTCAGAACAAAATAATGGTGTTTCCTACACATACGGACCAGATGTAGGACAACTCTTCCAGTGGAAGTGATTCTACCACATTTCCATTAACATGCAATGCTTTCAAGTTAAGAGCGAGAAACGTATGAGCTTCGTGAATGATGTAGCTTCCATTGAGCTGAAAAGTGACTGAGTTTACCGGAAAAGATGTCTTGCTTGTAGGAAGACACAGAGCCTGGGATTTAACTCCATTTCTGAAGGGAAACACACAGCACAGTTCTCATCCATGAAACACACTCTGCTTTAGAGCAAGAAGCACACTCTTGCGTTCTAAGAGTCTCTAATACACCAGGAAACGTGACTGTGTTCAGAACAAAATAACGGTGTTTCATATACATACAGACCATATCTATGTCAACTTTTCTTCTGAAACTGATACAAAGCACAGTTCCATTAAGATGCAATGCTTTCCAGTTAAGAGCGAGAGACGTGTGAGCTTCGTGAACGATGTAGCTTCCTTTGAGCTGAAAAGTGACTGAGTTTACCTGAAAAGATGTCTTGCATGTAGGAAGACACAGAGCCTTGGATTTAACTCCATTTCTGAAGTGAAACACAAAGCACAGTTCTCATCCAGGAAACTCACTCTGCTTTAGGCACGAAGCAGGCTCTTGCCTTCTAGAGTCTCTAATAGAGCCAGAAACTTGAGGGTACTGTGAACAAAAGAACCGTGTTTCCTACACATACGGACCATTGCAAGTTCAATTCTGCTTCTGAAACTGATAGAAACCACAAGTCATATAACATCAAATGCTCTTAAGTTAAGAGCAAAAAACGTGTGAGCGTCATAAATGATTTATATTCATTTGAGCTGAAAAGTGACTGCGTTACCTGAAATGATGTCTTGCTTGTAGGAAGATATTGAGCATGGTTTTTAACACCATTTCTGAAGGGAAACACACAGCACAGTTCTCATCCATGAAACACACTCTGCTGTAGAGCAAGAAGCACGCTCTTGCTTTTTAAGAGTCTCTAATAGAGCAGAAAACGTGACTGTTTTCAGAAAAAAATAACCGTGTTGCCTACACATACGGAACATATCTAGGTCAACTCTTCTTCTAAAACTGATAGAAACCACAGTTCCTCTAACATGCAATGCTTTCCAGTTAAGAGGGAGAAACGTGTGAGCTTCTTGAACGATGTAGCTTTGTTTGAGCTGAAAGGTGACTGAGTTTACGTGAAACGAAGTCTTGCTTGTAGGAAGATACAGAGCCTGTGATTTAATACCATTTCTGAAGGGAAACACACAGCACAGTTCTCATCCATGAAACACACTCTGCTTTAGAGCACGAAGCATGCTCTTGCTTTCTAGAGTCTATAATAGAGCCAGAAACATGAGGATGCTCTGAACAAAATAACGGTGTTTCCTACATATACGGACCATTTCTAGTTCAACTCTGCTCCTGAAACTGATACAAACCACAGGTCCTCTAACATCCAATGCTTTTCAGTTAAGAGCGAGAAACGTGTGAGCTTCATAAACGATTTATAATCATTTGAGTTCAAAATTGACTGCGTTTAAATGAAATGATGTCTTGCTTGTAGGAAGACATTGAGCCTGGTATTTAACACCATTTCTGAAGGGAAAAACACAGCACATTTCTCATCCATGTAACACACTCTGCTTTAGAGCAAGAAGCACGCTCTTGCTTTCTAAGAGTCTCTAATAGAGCAGAAAACATGACTGTTTTCAGAACAAAATAACCGTGTTTCCTACACATACGGACGAGATGTAGGACAACTCTTCCACTGGAAGTGATACTACCACAGTTCCATTAACATGCAATGCTTTCCAGGTAAGAGTGAGAAACGTATGAGCTTCGTGAACGATGTAGCTTCCTTTGAGCTGAAAAGTGACTGAGTTTACCGGAAAAGATGTCTTGCTTGTAGGAAGACACAGAGCCTGGGATTTAACTCCATTTCTGAAGGGAAACACAAAGCACAGTTCTCATCCATGAAACACACTCTTCCTTAGAACAAGAAGCATGCTCTTTCTTTGCAGAGACTCTAATAGAGCCAGAAACTTGAGGGTACTCAGAACAAAAGAACGGTGTTTCCTACACATACGGACCATTGCTAGTTCAACTCTGCTTATGAAACTGATACAAATCACAAGTCCTCTAACATCCTATGCTTTACAGTTAAGAGTAAGAAACGTGTGAGCTACGTGAAAGATGTAGCTTTGTTTGAGCTGAAAGGTGACTGAGTTTACGTGAAAAGAAGTCTTGCTTGTAGGAAGATACAGAGCCTGTGATTTAACTCCATTTCTAAAGGGAAACACACAGCACTGTTATCACGATGAAACACACTCTGCATATAGGAAGAAGCACGCTCTTGCTTTCTAGAGTCTCTAATAGAGCAGGAAACTTGAGTGTGCTCAGAACAAAAGAACGGCGTTTCTTACACATACAGACCATTGCTAGTTCAACTCTGCTCCTGAAACTGATACAAACAATTGGGCCTCTAACATCCAATGATTTTCAGTTAACAGTGAGAAACGTGTGAGCTTCTTAAACGATTTTTATTCATTTGAGCTGAAAAGTGACAGGGTTTTCGTGAAATGATGTCTTGCATGTAGGAAGACACAGAGCCTTGGATTTAGCTCCATTTCTGAAGGGAAACACACAGCACAGTTCTCATCCATGAAACACACTCTCCTATAGAGCAAGAAGCACGCTCTTGCTTTCTAAGGTTC
The DNA here is from genome assembly GCA_949786385.1 of Onychomys leucogaster. NCBI lineage: Eukaryota > Metazoa > Chordata > Mammalia > Rodentia > Cricetidae > Onychomys > Onychomys leucogaster. The sequence goes on along the minus strand of CATKUP010000037.1, from coordinate 650,131 downwards.
TCAAATAGTGTAGGAAACGTGACTGTGGTCAGAACAAAAAAATGGTGTTTACAACACATACGGACCATATCTAGGTCAACTCTGCTTCTGAAACTGATACAAACCACAAGTCATCTAACATCCAATGCTATTCAGTTAAGAGCGAGAAACGTGTGATCTTCATAAATGATTTATAATCATTTGAGCTGAAAAGTGACTGCATTTACCTTAAAAGATGTCTTGCTTGTAGGAAGACACAGAGCCTGGGATTTAACTCCATTTCAGAAGGGAATCATACAGTACAGTTCTCATCCATGAAACACACTCTGCTTTAGAGCACGAAGCATGCTCTTGCTTTCTAGAGTCTCTAATAGAGCCAGAAAATGGAGGGTATTCAGAACAAAAGAACGGTGTTTCCTACACATACAGACCATTGCTAGTTCAACTCTGCTTCTGAAACTGATACAAACCACAAGTCATCTAACATGTCATGCTTTTCAGTTAAGAGCAAGAAACGTGTGAGCTTCATAAACGATTTATATTCATTTGAGCTGAAAAGTGACTGCGTTTAACTGAAATGATGTCTTGCATGTAGGAAGACACAGAGCCTGGGATTTAGCTCCATTTCTGAAGGGAAACACACAGCACAGTTCTCATCCATGAAACACACTCTGCTTTAGAGCAAGAAGCACGCTCTTGCTTTCTAAGAGTCTCTAATACAGCAGGAAACGTGACTGTGGTCAGAATAAAATAACGGTGTTTCCTACACATACGGACCATATCTAGGTCAACTCTTCTTCTGAAACTGATACAAACCACAGTTCCATTAACATGCAAAGCTTTCCAGTTAAGAGCAAGAAACGTGTGAGCTACGTGAACGATGTAGCTTCCTTTGAGCTGAAAAGTGACTGAGTTTACCTGAAAAGATGTCCTGCTTGTAGGAAGACACAGAGCCTGGGATTTAACTCCATTTCTGAAGGGAAACACACAGCACAGTTCTCATCCATGTAACACACTCTGCTTTAGAGCAAGAAGCACGCTCTTGCTTTCTAATAGTCTCTAATAGAGCAGAAAACGTGACTGTTTTCAGAACAAAATAACGGTGTTTCCTACACATATGGACCAGATGTAGGACAACTCTTCCAGTGGAAGTGATACTACCACATTTCCATTAACATGCAATGTTTCCAGTTAAGAGCGAGAAACGTATGTGCTTCGTGAATGATGTAGCTTCCTTTGAGCTGAAAAGTGACTGAGTTTACCGGAAAAGATGTCTTGCTTGTAGGAAGACACAGAGCCTGGGATTTAATTCCATTTCTGAAGGGAAACACACAGCACAGTTCTCATCCATGAAACACACTCTGCTTTAGAGCAAGAAGCACACTCTTGCTTTCTAAGAGTCTCTAATACACCAGGAAACGTGACTGTGGTCAGAACAAAATAACGGTGTTTCATATACATACGGACCATATCTATGTCAACTTTTCTTCTGAAACTGATACAAAGCACAGTTCCATTAAGATGCAATGCTTTCCAGTTAAGAGCGAGAGACGTGTGAGCTTCGTGAATGATGTAGCTTCCTTTGAGCTGAAAAGTGACTGAGTTTACCTGAAAAGATGTCTTGCATGTAGGAAGACACAGAGCCTTGGATTTAACTCCATTTCTGAAGTGAAACACAAAGCACAGTTCTCATCCAGGAAACACACTCTGCTTTAGGCACGAAGCAGGCTCTTGCTTTCTAGAGTCTATAATAGAGCCAGAAACTTGAGGGTACTCTGAACAAAAGAACGGTGTTTCCTACACATACGGACCATTGCTAGTTCAAGTCTGCTTCTGAAACTGATAGAAACCACAAGTCATATAACATCCAATGCTATTCAGTTAAGAGCAAAAAACGTGTGAGCGTCATAAATGATTTATATTCATTTGAGCTGAAAAGTGACTGCGTTACCTGAAATGATGTCTTGCTTGTAGGAAGATATTGATCCTGGTATTTAACTCCATTTCTGAAGGGAAACACACAGCACAGTTCTCATCCATGAAACACACTCTGCTTTAGAGCAAGAAGCACGCTCTTGCTTTTTAAGTATCTCTAATAGAGCAGAAAACGTGACTGTTTTCAGAAAAAAATAACAGTGTTGCCTACACATACGGACCATATCTAGGTCAACTCTTCTTCTAAAACTGATAGAAACCACAGTTCCTCTAACATGCAATGCTTTCCAGTTAAGAGCGAGAAACGTGTGAGCTTCTTGAACGATGTAGCTTTGTTTGAGCAGAAAGGTGACTGAGTTTACGTGAAACGAAGTCTTGCTTGTAGGAAGATACAGAGCCTGTGATTTAATACCATTTCTGAAGGGAAACACACAGCACAGTTCTCATCCATGAAACACACTCTGCTTTAGAGCACGAAGCATGCTCTTGCTTTGTAGAGTCTATAATAGAGCCAGAAACATGAGGATGCTCTGAAAAAAATAACGGTGTTTCCTACATATACGGACCATTTCTAGTTCAACTCTGCTCCTGAAACTGATACAAACCACAGGTCCTCTAACATCCAATGCTTTTCAGTTAAGAGCGAGAAACGTGTGAGCTTCATAAACGATTTATAATCATTTGAGTTCAAAATTGACTGCGTTTAAATGAAATGATGTCTTGCTTGTAGGAAGACATTGAGCCTGGTATTTAACTCCATTTCTGAAGGGAAACACACAGCACATTTCTCATCCATGTAACACACTCTGCTTTAGAGCAAGAAGCACGCTCTTGCTTTCTAAGAGTCTCTAATAGAGCAGAAAACGTGACTGTTTTCAGAACAAAATAACCGTGTTTCCTACACATACGGACCAGATGTAGGACAACTCTTCCACTGGAAGTGATACTACCACAGTTCCATTAACATGCAATGCTTTCCAGATAAGAGCGAGAAATGTATGAGCTTCGTGAACGATGTAGCTTCCATTGAGCTGAATAGTGACTGAGTTTACCGGTAAAGATGTCTTGCTTGTAGGAAGACACAGAGCCTGGGATTTAACTCCATTTCTGAAGGGAAACCCACAGCACAGTTCTCATCCATGAAACACACTCTGCTTTAGAGCAAGAAGCACGCTCTTGCTTTCTAGAGTCTATAATAGAGGCAGAAACTTGAAAGTGTGCTCAGAATAAAAGAACTGGGTTTCCTACAGACACGGACCATATCTAGTTCAACTCTGCTCCTGAAACTGATACAAACCACAGGTCCACTAATATCCAATGCTTTTCTGTTAAGAGTGAGAAACGTGTGATCTTTAAACGATTTATGTTCATTTGAGCTGAAAAGTGACTGCGTTACCTGCAATGATGTCTTGCTTGTAGGAAGATATTGAGCATGGTATTTAACTCCATTTCTGAAGGGAAACACACAGCACAGTTCTCATCCATGAAACACACTCTGCTGTAGAGCAAGAAGCACGCTCTTGCTTTTTAAGAGTCTCTAATAGAGCAGAAAACGTGACTGTTTTCAGAACAAAATAACAGTGTTGCCTACACATACGGAACATATCTAGGTCAACTCTTCTTCTAAAACTGATAGAAACCACAGTTCCTCTAACATGCAATGCTTTCCAGTTAAGAGCGAGAGACGTGTGAGCTTCGTGAACGATGTAGCTTCCTTTGAGCTGAAAAGTGACTGAGTTTACCTGAAAAGATGTCTTGCATGTAGGAAGACACAGAGCCTTGGATTTAACTCCATTTCTGAAGTGAAACACAAAGCACAGTTCTCATCCAGGAAACTCACTCTGCTTTAGGCACGAAGCAGGCTCTTGCCTTCTAGAGTCTCTAATAGAGCCAGAAACTTGAGGGTACTGTGAACAAAAGAACCGTGTTTCCTACACATACGGACCATTGCAAGTTCAATTCTGCTTCTGAAACTGATAGAAACCACAAGTCATATAACATCAAATGCTCTTAAGTTAAGAGCAAAAAACGTGTGAGCGTCATAAATGATTTATATTCATTTGAGCTGAAAAGTGACTGCGTTACCTGAAATGATGTCTTGCTTGTAGGAAGATATTGAGCATGGTTTTTAACACCATTTCTGAAGGGAAACACACAGCACAGTTCTCATCCATGAAACACACTCTGCTGTAGAGCAAGAAGCACGCTCTTGCTTTTTAAGAGTCTCTAATAGAGCAGAAAACGTGACTGTTTTCAGAAAAAAATAACCGTGTTGCCTACACATACGGAACATATCTAGGTCAACTCTTCTTCTAAAACTGATAGAAACCACAGTTCCTCTAACATGCAATGCTTTCCAGTTAAGAGGGAGAAACGTGTGAGCTTCTTGAACGATGTAGCTTTGTTTGAGCTGAAAGGTGACTGAGTTTACGTGAAACGAAGTCTTGCTTGTAGGAAGATACAGAGCCTGTGATTTAATACCATTTCTGAAGGGAAACACACAGCACAGTTCTCATCCATGAAACACACTCTGCTTTAGAGCACGAAGCATGCTCTTGCTTTCTAGAGTCTATAATAGAGCCAGAAACATGAGGATGCTCTGAACAAAATAACGGTGTTTCCTACATATACGGACCATTTCTAGTTCAACTCTGCTCCTGAAACTGATACAAACCACAGGTCCTCTAACATCCAATGCTTTTCAGTTAAGAGCGAGAAACGTGTGAGCTTCATAAACGATTTATAATCATTTGAGTTCAAAATTGACTGCGTTTAAATGAAATGATGTCTTGCTTGTAGGAAGACATTGAGCCTGGTATTTAACACCATTTCTGAAGGGAAAAACACAGCACATTTCTCATCCATGTAACACACTCTGCTTTAGAGCAAGAAGCACGCTCTTGCTTTCTAAGAGTCTCTAATAGAGCAGAAAACATGACTGTTTTCAGAACAAAATAACCGTGTTTCCTACACATACGGACGAGATGTAGGACAACTCTTCCACTGGAAGTGATACTACCACAGTTCCATTAACATGCAATGCTTTCCAGGTAAGAGTGAGAAACGTATGAGCTTCGTGAACGATGTAGCTTCCTTTGAGCTGAAAAGTGACTGAGTTTACCGGAAAAGATGTCTTGCTTGTAGGAAGACACAGAGCCTGGGATTTAACTCCATTTCTGAAGGGAAACACAAAGCACAGTTCTCATCCATGAAACACACTCTTCCTTAGAACAAGAAGCATGCTCTTTCTTTGCAGAGACTCTAATAGAGCCAGAAACTTGAGGGTACTCAGAACAAAAGAACGGTGTTTCCTACACATACGGACCATTGCTAGTTCAACTCTGCTTATGAAACTGATACAAATCACAAGTCCTCTAACATCCTATGCTTTACAGTTAAGAGTAAGAAACGTGTGAGCTACGTGAAAGATGTAGCTTTGTTTGAGCTGAAAGGTGACTGAGTTTACGTGAAAAGAAGTCTTGCTTGTAGGAAGATACAGAGCCTGTGATTTAACTCCATTTCTAAAGGGAAACACACAGCACTGTTATCACGATGAAACACACTCTGCATATAGGAAGAAGCACGCTCTTGCTTTCTAGAGTCTCTAATAGAGCAGGAAACTTGAGTGTGCTCAGAACAAAAGAACGGCGTTTCTTACACATACAGACCATTGCTAGTTCAACTCTGCTCCTGAAACTGATACAAACAATTGGGCCTCTAACATCCAATGATTTTCAGTTAACAGTGAGAAACGTGTGAGCTTCTTAAACGATTTTTATTCATTTGAGCTGAAAAGTGACAGGGTTTTCGTGAAATGATGTCTTGCATGTAGGAAGACACAGAGCCTTGGATTTAGCTCCATTTCTGAAGGGAAACACACAGCACAGTTCTCATCCATGAAACACACTCTCCTATAGAGCAAGAAGCACGCTCTTGCTTTCTAAGGTTCTCAAATAGTGTAGGAAACGTGACTGTGGTCAGAACAAAAAAATGGTGTTTACAACACATACGGACCATATCTAGGTCAACTCTGCTTCTGAAACTGATACAAACCACAAGTCATCTAACATCCAATGCTATTCAGTTAAGAGCGAGAAACGTGTGATCTTCATAAATGATTTATAATCATTTGAGCTGAAAAGTGACTGCATTTACCTTAAAAGATGTCTTGCTTGTAGGAAGACACAGAGCCTGGGATTTAACTCCATTTCAGAAGGGAATCATACAGTACAGTTCTCATCCATGAAACACACTCTGCTTTAGAGCACGAAGCATGCTCTTGCTTTCTAGAGTCTCTAATAGAGCCAGAAAATGGAGGGTATTCAGAACAAAAGAACGGTGTTTCCTACACATACAGACCATTGCTAGTTCAACTCTGCTTCTGAAACTGATACAAACCACAAGTCATCTAACATGTCATGCTTTTCAGTTAAGAGCAAGAAACGTGTGAGCTTCATAAACGATTTATATTCATTTGAGCTGAAAAGTGACTGCGTTTAACTGAAATGATGTCTTGCATGTAGGAAGACACAGAGCCTGGGATTTAGCTCCATTTCTGAAGGGAAACACACAGCACAGTTCTCATCCATGAAACACACTCTGCTTTAGAGCAAGAAGCACGCTCTTGCTTTCTAAGAGTCTCTAATACAGCAGGAAACGTGACTGTGGTCAGAATAAAATAACGGTGTTTCCTACACATACGGACCATATCTAGGTCAACTCTTCTTCTGAAACTGATACAAACCACAGTTCCATTAACATGCAAAGCTTTCCAGTTAAGAGCAAGAAACGTGTGAGCTACGTGAACGATGTAGCTTCCTTTGAGCTGAAAAGTGACTGAGTTTACCTGAAAAGATGTCCTGCTTGTAGGAAGACACAGAGCCTGGGATTTAACTCCATTTCTGAAGGGAAACACACAGCACAGTTCTCATCCAAGACACACTCTGCTTTAGAGCAAGAAGCACGCTCTTGCTTTCTAATAGTCTCTAATAGAGCAGAAAACGTGACTGTTTTCAGAACAAAATAACGGTGTTTCCTACACATATGGACCAGATGTAGGACAACTCTTCCAGTGGAAGTGATACTACCACATTTCCATTAACATGCAATGCTTTCCAGTTAAGAGCGAGAAACGTATGTGCTTCGTGAATGATGTAGCTTCCTTTGAGCTGAAAATGACTGAGTTTACCGGAAAAGATGTCTTGCTTGTAGGAAGACACAGAGCCTGGGATTTAACTCCATTTCTGAAGGGAAACACACAGCACAGTTCTCATCCATGAAACACACTCTGCTTTAGAGCAAGAAGCACACTCTTGCTTTCTAAGAGTCTCTAATACACCAGGAAACGTGACTGTGGTCAGAACAAAATAACGGTGTTTCATATACATACGGACCATATCTATGTCAACTTTTCTTCTGAAACTGATACAAAGCACAGTTCCATTAAGATGCAATGCTTTCCAGTTAAGAGCGAGAGACGTGTGAGCTTCGTGAATGATGTAGCTTCCTTTGAGCTGAAAAGTGACTGAGTTTACCTGAAAAGATGTCTTGCATGTAGGAAGACACAGAGCCTTGGATTTAACTCCATTTCTGAAGTGAAACACAAAGCACAGTTCTCATCCAGGAAACACACTCTGCTTTAGGCACGAAGCAGGCTCTTGCTTTCTAGAGTCTATAATAGAGCCAGAAACTTGAGGGTACTCTGAACAAAAGAACGGTGTTTCCTACACATACGGACCATTGCTAGTTCAAGTCTGCTTCTGAAACTGATAGAAACCACAAGTCATATAACATCCAATGCTATTCAGTTAAGAGCAAAAAACGTGTGAGCGTCATAAATGATTTATATTCATTTGAGCTGAAAAGTGACTGCGTTACCTGAAATGATGTCTTGCTTGTAGGAAGATATTGATCGTGGTATTTAACTCCATTTCTGAAGGGAAACACACAGCACAGTTCTCATCCATGAAACACACTCTGCTTTAGAGCAAGAAGCACGCTCTTGCTTTTTAAGTATCTCTAATAGAGCAGAAAACGTGACTGTTTTCAGAAAAAAATAACAGTGTTGCCTACACATACGGACCATATCTAGGTCAACTCTTCTTCTAAAACTGATAGAAACCACAGTTCCTCTAACATGCAATGCTTTCCAGTTAAGAGCGAGAAACGTGTGAGCTTCTTGAACGATGTAGCTTTGTTTGAGCAGAAAGGTGACTGAGTTTACGTGAAACGAAGTCTTGCTTGTAGGAAGATACAGAGCCTGTGATTTAATACCATTTCTGAAGGGAAACACTCAGCACAGTTCTCATCCATGAAACACACTCTGCTTTAGAGCACGAAGCATGCTCTTGCTTTGTAGAGTCTATAATAGAGCCAGAAACATGAGGATGCTCTGAAAAAAATAACGGTGTTTCCTACATATACGGACCATTTCTAGTTCAACTCTGCTCCTGAAACTGATACAAACCACAGGTCCTCTAACATCCAATGCTTTTCAGTTAAGAGCGAGAAACGTGTGAGCTTCATAAACGATTTATAATCATTTGAGTTCAAAATTGACTGCGTTTAAATGAAATGATGTCTTGCTTGTAGGAAGACATTGAGCCTGGTATTTAACTCCATTTCTGAAGGGAAACACACAGCACATTTCTCATCCATGTAACACACTCTGCTTTAGAGCAAGAAGCACGCTCTTGCTTTCTAAGAGTCTCTAATAGAGCAGAAAACGTGACTGTTTTCAGAACAAAATAACCTTGTTTCCTACACATACGGACCAGATGTAGGACAACTCTTCCACTGGAAGTGATACTACCACAGTTCCATTAACATGCAATGCTTTCCAGATAAGAGCGAGAAATGTATGAGCTTCGTGAACGATGTAGCTTCCATTGAGCTGAATAGTGACTGAGTTTACCGGTAAAGATGTCTTGCTTGTAGGAAGACACAGAGCCTGGGATTTAACTCCATTTCTGAAGGGAAACCCACAGCACAGTTCTCATCCATGAAACACACTCTGCTTTAGAGCAAGAAGCACGCTCTTGCTTTCTAGAGTCTATAATAGAGGCAGAAACTTGAAAGTGTGCTCAGAATAAAAGAACTGGGTTTCCTACAGACACGGACCATATCTAGTTCAACTCTGCTCCTGAAACTGATACAAACCACAGGTCCACTAACATCCAATGCTTTTCTGTTAAGAGTGAGAAACGTGTGATCTTTAAACGATTTATGTTCATTTGAGCTGAAAAGTGACTGCGTTACCTGCAATGATGTCTTGCTTGTAGGAAGATATTGAGCATGGTATTTAACTCCATTTCTGAAGGGAAACACACAGCACAGTTCTCATCCATGAAACACACTCTGCTGTAGAGCAAGAAGCACGCTCTTGCTTTTTAAGAGTCTCTAATAGAGCAGAAAACGTGACTGTTTTCAGAACAAAATAACAGTGTTGCCTACACATACGGAACATATCTAGGTCAACTCTTCTTCTAAAACTGATAGAAACCACAGTTCCTCTAACATGCAATGCTTTCCAGTTAAGAGCGAGAGACGTGTGAGCTTCGTGAACGATGTAGCTTCCTTTGAGCTGAAAAGTGACTGAGTTTACCTGAAAAGATGTCTTGCATGTAGGAAGACACAGAGCCTTGGATTTAACTCCATTTCTGAAGTGAAACACAAAGCACAGTTCTCATCCAGGAAACTCACTCTGCTTTAGGCACGAAGCAGGCTCTTGCCTTCTAGAGTCTCTAATAGAGCCAGAAACTTGAGGGTACTGTGAACAAAAGAACCGTGTTTCCTACACATACGGACCATTGCAAGTTCAATTCTGCTTCTGAAACTGATAGAAACCACAAGTCATATAACATCAAATGCTCTTAAGTTAAGAGCAAAAAACGTGTGAGCGTCATAAATGATTTATATTCATTTGAGCTGAAAAGTGACTGCGTTACCTGAAATGATGTCTTGCTTGTAGGAAGATATTGAGCATGGTTTTTAACACCATTTCTGAAGGGAAACACACAGCACAGTTCTCATCCATGAAACACACTCTGCTGTAGAGCAAGAAGCACGCTCTTGCTTTTTAAGAGTCTCTAATAGAGCAGAAAACGTGACTGTTTTCAGAAAAAAATAACCGTGTTGCCTACACATACGGAACATATCTAGGTCAACTCTTCTTCTAAAACTGATAGAAACCACAGTTCCTCTAACATGCAATGCTTTCCAGTTAAGAGGGAGAAACGTGTGAGCTTCTTGAACGATGTAGCTTTGTTTGAGCTGAAAGGTGACTGAGTTTACGTGAAACGAAGTCTTGCTTGTAGGAAGATACAGAGCCTGTGATTTAATACCATTTCTGAAGGGAAACACACAGCACAGTTCTCATCCATGAAACACACTCTGCTTTAGAGCACGAAGCATGCTCTTGCTTTGTAGAGTCTATAATAGAGCCAGAAACATGAGGATGCTCTGAACAAAATAACGGTGTTTCCTACATATACGGACCATTTCTAGTTCAACTCTGCTCCTGAAACTGATACAAACCACAGGTCCTCTAACATCCAATGCTTTTCAGTTAAGAGCAAGAAACGTGTGAGCTTCATAAACGATTTATAATCATTTGAGTTCAAAATTGACTGCGTTTAAATGAAATGATGTCTTGCTTGTAGGAAGACATTGAGCCTGGTATTTAACACCATTTCTGAAGGGAAAAACACAGCACATTTCTCATCCATGTAACACACTCTGCTTTAGAGCAAGAAGCACGCTCTTGCTTTCTAAGAGTCTCTAATAGAGCAGAAAACATGACTGTTTTCAGAACAAAATAACCGTGTTTCCTACACATACGGACGAGATGTAGGACAACTCTTCCACTGGAAGTGATACTACCACAGTTCCATTAACATGCAATGCTTTCCAGGTAAGAGTGAGAAACGTATGAGCTTCGTGAACGATGTAGCTTCCTTTGAGCTGAAAAGTGACTGAGTTTACCGGAAAAGATGTCTTGCTTGTAGGAAGACACAGAGCCTGGGATTTAACTCCATTTCTGAAGGGAAACACAAAGCACAGTTCTCATCCATGAAACACACTCTTCCTTAGAACAAGAAGCATGCTCTTTCTTTGCAGAGACTCTAATAGAGCCAGAAACTTGAGGGTACTCAGAACAAAAGAACGGTGTTTCCTACACATACGGACCTTTGCTAGTTCAACTCTGCTTATGAAACTGATACAAATCACAAGTCCTCTAACATCCTATGCTTTACAGTTAAGAGTAAGAAACGTGTGAGCTACGTGAAAGATGTAGCTTTGTTTGAGCTGAAAGGTGACTGAGTTTACGTGAAAAGAAGTCTTGCTTGTAGGAAGATACAGAGCCTGTGATTTAACTCCATTTCTAAAGGGAAACACACAGCACTGTTATCACGATGAAACACACTCTGCATATAGGAAGAAGCACGCTCTTGCTTTCTAGAGTCTCTAATAGAGCAGGAAACTTGAGTGTGCTCAGAACAAAAGAACGGCGTTTCTTACACATACAGACCATTGCTAGTTCAACTCTGCTCCTGAAACTGATACAAACAATTGGGCCTCTAACATCCAATGATTTTCAGTTAACAGTGAGAAACGTGTGAGCTTCTTAAACGATTTTTATTCATTTGAGCTGAAAAGTGACAGGGTTTTCGTGAAATGATGTCTTGCATGTAGGAAGACACAGAGCCTGGGATTTAGCTCCATTTCTGAAGGGAAACACACAGCACAGTTCTCATCCATGAAACACACTCTCCTATAGAGCAAGAAGCACGCTCTTGCTTTCTAAGGTTCTCAAATAGTGTAGGAAACGTGACTGTGGTCAGAACAAAAAAATGGTGTTTACAACACATACGGACCATATCTAGGTCAACTCTGCTTCTGAAACTGATACAAACCACAAGTCATCTAACATCCAATGCTATTCAGTTAAGAGCGAGAAACGTGTGATCTTCATAAATGATTTATAATCATTTGAGCTGAAAAGTGACTGCATTTACCTTAAAAGATGTCTTGCTTGTAGGAAGACACAGAGCCTGGGATTTAACTCCATTTCAGAAGGGAATCATACAGTACAGTTCTCATCCATGAAACACACTCTGCTTTAGAGCACGAAGCATGCTCTTGCTTTCTAGAGTCTCTAATAGAGCCAGAAAATGGAGGGTATTCAGAACAAAAGAACGGTGTTTCCTACACATACAGACCATTGCTAGTTCAACTCTGCTTCTGAAACTGATACAAACCACAAGTCATCTAACATGTCATGCTTTTCAGTTAAGAGCAAGAAACGTGTGAGCTTCATAAACGATTTATATTCATTTGAGCTGAAAAGTGACTGCGTTTAACTGAAATGATGTCTTGCATGTAGGAAGACACAGAGCCTGGGATTTAGCTCCATTTCTGAAGGGAAACACACAGCACAGTTCTCATCCATGAAACACACTCTGCTTTAGAGCAAGAAGCACGCTCTTGCTTTCTAAGAGTCTCTAATACAGCAGGAAACGTGACTGTGGTCAGAATAAAATAACGGTGTTTCCTACACATACGGACCATATCTAGGTCAACTCTTCTTCTGAAACTGATACAAACCACAGTTCCATTAACATGCAAAGCTTTCCAGTTAAGAGCAAGAAACGTGTGAGCTACGTGAACGATGTAGCTTCCTTTGAGCTGAAAAGTGACTGAGTTTACCTGAAAAGATGTCCTGCTTGTAGGAAGACACAGAGCCTGGGATTTAACTCCATTTCTGAAGGGAAACACACAGCACAGTTCTCATCCAAGACACACTCTGCTTTAGAGCAAGAAGCACGCTCTTGCTTTCTAATAGTCTCTAATAGAGCAGAAAACGTGACTGTTTTCAGAACAAAATAACGGTGTTTCCTACACATATGGACCAGATGTAGGACAACTCTTCCAGTGGAAGTGATACTACCACATTTCCATTAACATGCAATGCTTTCCAGTTAAGAGCGAGAAACGTATGTGCTTCGTGAATGATGTAGCTTCCCTTGAGCTGAAAAGTGACTGAGTTTACCGGAAAAGATGTCTTGCTTGTAGGAAGACACAGAGCCTGGGATTTAACTCCATTTTTGAAGGGAAACACACAGCACAGTTCTCATCCATGAAACACACTCTGCTTTAGAGCAAGAAGCACACTCTTGCTTTCTAAGAGTCTCTAATACACCAGGAAACGTGACTGTGGTCAGAACAAAATAACGGTGTTTCATATACATACGGACCATATCTATGTCAACTTTTCTTCTGAAACTGATACAAAGCACAGTTCCATTAAGATGCAATGCTTTCCAGTTAAGAGCGAGAGACGTGTGAGCTTCGTGAATGATGTAGCTTCCTTTGAGCTGAAAAGTGACTGAGTTTACCTGAAAAGATGTCTTGCATGTAGGAAGACACAGAGCCTTGGATTTAACTCCATTTCTGAAGTGAAACACAAAGCACAGTTCTCATCCAGGAAACACACTCTGCTTTAGGCACGAAGCAGGCTCTTGCTTTCTAGAGTCTATAATAGAGCCAGAAACTTGAGGGTACTCTGAACAAAAGAACGGTGTTTCCTACACATACGGACCATTGCTAGTTCAAGTCTGCTTCTGAAACTGATAGAAACCACAAGTCATATAACATCCAATGCTATTCAGTTAAGAGCAAAAAACGTGTGAGCGTCATAAATGATTTATATTCATTTGAGCTGAAAAGTGACTGCGTTACCTGAAATGATGTCTTGCTTGTAGGAAGATATTGATCGTGGTATTTAACTCCATTTCTGAAGGGAAACACACAGCACAGTTCTCATCCATGAAACACACTCTGCTTTAGAGCAAGAAGCACGCTCTTGCTTTTTAAGTATCTCTAATAGAGCAGAAAACGTGACTGTTTTCAGAAAAAAATAACAGTGTTGCCTACACATACGGACCATATCTAGGTCAACTCTTCTTCTAAAACTGATAGAAACCACAGTTCCTCTAACATGCAATGCTTTCCAGTTAAGAGCGAGAAACGTGTGAGCTTCTTGAACGATGTAGCTTTGTTTGAGCAGAAAGGTGACTGAGTTTACGTGAAACGAAGTCTTGCTTGTAGGAAGATACAGAGCCTGTGATTTAATACCATTTCTGAAGGGAAACACACAGCACAGTTCTCATCCATGAAACACACTCTGCTTTAGAGCACGAAGCATGCTCTTGCTTTGTAGAGTCTATAATAGAGCCAGAAACATGAGGATGCTCTGAAAAAAATAACGGTGTTTCCTACATATACGGACCATTTCTAGTTCAACTCTGCTCCTGAAACTGATACAAACCACAGGTCCTCTAACATCCAATGCTTTTCAGTTAAGAGCGAGAAACGTGTGAGCTTCATAAACGATTTATAATCATTTGAGTTCAAAATTGACTGCGTTTAAATGAAATGATGTCTTGCTTGTAGGAAGACATTGAGCCTGGTATTTAACTCCATTTCTGAAGGGAAACACACAGCACATTTCTCATCCATGTAACACACTCTGCTTTAGAGCAAGAAGCACGCTCTTGCTTTCTAAGAGTCTCTAATAGAGCAGAAAACGTGACTGTTTTCAGAACAAAATAACCGTGTTTCCTACACATACGGACCAGATGTAGGACAACTCTTCCACTGGAAGTGATACTACCACAGTTCCATTAACATGCAATGCTTTCCAGATAAGAGCGAGAAATGTATGAGCTTCGTGAACGATGTAGCTTCCATTGAGCTGAATAGTGACTGAGTTTACCGGTAAAGATGTCTTGCTTGTAGGAAGACACAGAGCCTGGGATTTAACTCCATTTCTGAAGGGAAACCCACAGCACAGTTCTCATCCATGAAACACACTCTGCTTTAGAGCAAGAAGCACGCTCTTGCTTTCTAGAGTCTATAATAGAGGCAGAAACTTGAAAGTGTGCTCAGAATAAAAGAACTGGGTTTCCTACAGACACGGACCATATCTAGTTCAACTCTGCTCCTGAAACTGATACAAACCACAGGTCCACTAACATCCAATGCTTTTCTGTTAAGAGTGAGAAACGTGTGATCTTTAAACGATTTATGTTCATTTGAGCTGAAAAGTGACTGCGTTACCTGCAATGATGTCTTGCTTGTAGGAAGATATTGAGCATGGTATTTAACTCCATTTCTGAAGGGAAACACACAGCACAGTTCTCATCCATGAAACACACTCTGCTGTAGAGCAAGAAGCACGCTCTTGCTTTTTAAGAGTCTCTAATAGAGCAGAAAACGTGACTGTTTTCAGAACAAAATAACAGTGTTGCCTACACATACGGAACATATCTAGGTCAACTCTTCTTCTAAAACTGATAGAAACCACAGTTCCTCTAACATGCAATGCTTTCCAGTTAAGAGCGAGAGACGTGTGAGCTTCGTGAACGATGTAGCTTCCTTTGAGCTGAAAAGTGACTGAGTTTACCTGAAAAGATGTCTTGCATGTAGGAAGACACAGAGCCTTGGATTTAACTCCATTTCTGAAGTGAAACACAAAGCACAGTTCTCATCCAGGAAACTCACTCTGCTTTAGGCACGAAGCAGGCTCTTGCCTTCTAGAGTCTCTAATAGAGCCAGAAACTTGAGGGTACTGTGAACAAAAGAACCGTGTTTCCTACACATACGGACCATTGCAAGTTCAATTCTGCTTCTGAAACTGATAGAAACCACAAGTCATATAACATCAAATGCTCTTAAGTTAAGAGCAAAAAACGTGTGAGCGTCATAAATGATTTATATTCATTTGAGCTGAAAAGTGACTGCGTTACCTGAAATGATGTCTTGCTTGTAGGAAGATATTGAGCATGGTTTTTAACACCATTTCTGAAGGGAAACACACAGCACAGTTCTCATCCATGAAACACACTCTGCTGTAGAGCAAGAAGCACGCTCTTGCTTTTTAAGAGTCTCTAATAGAGCAGAAAACGTGACTGTTTTCAGAAAAAAATAACCGTGTTGCCTACACATACGGAACATATCTAGGTCAACTCTTCTTCTAAAACTGATAGAAACCACAGTTCCTCTAACATGCAATGCTTTCCAGTTAAGAGGGAGAAACGTGTGAGCTTCTTGAACGATGTAGCTTTGTTTGAGCTGAAAGGTGACTGAGTTTACGTGAAACGAAGTCTTGCTTGTAGGAAGATACAGAGCCTGTGATTTAATACCATTTCTGAAGGGAAACACACAGCACAGTTCTCATCCATGAAACACACTCTGCTTTAGAGCACGAAGCATGCTCTTGCTTTCTAGAGTCTATAATAGAGCCAGAAACATGAGGATGCTCTGAACAAAATAACGGTGTTTCCTACATATACGGACCATTTCTAGTTCAACTCTGCTCCTGAAACTGATACAAACCACAGGTCCTCTAACATCCAATGCTTTTCAGTTAAGAGCGAGAAACGTGTGAGCTTCATAAACGATTTATAATCATTTGAGTTCAAAATTGACTGCGTTTAAATGAAATGATGTCTTGCTTGTAGGAAGACATTGAGCCTGGTATTTAACACCATTTCTGAAGGGAAAAAAACAGCACATTTCTCATCCATGTAACACACTCTGCTTTAGAGCAAGAAGCACGCTCTTGCTTTCTAAGAGTCTCTAATAGAGCAGAAAACATGACTGTTTTCAGAACAAAATAACCGTGTTTCCTACACATACGGACGAGATGTAGGACAACTCTTCCACTGGAAGTGATACTACCACAGTTCCATTAACATGCAATGCTTTCCAGGTAAGAGTGAGAAACGTATGAGCTTCGTGAACGATGTAGCTTCCTTTGAGCTGAAAAGTGACTGAGTTTACCGGAAAAGATGTCTTGCTTGTAGGAAGACACAGAGCCTGGGATTTAACTCCATTTCTGAAGGGAAACACAAAGCACAGTTCTCATCCATGAAACACACTCTTCCTTAGAACAAGAAGCATGCTCTTTCTTTGCAGAGACTCTAATAGAGCCAGAAACTTGAGGGTACTCAGAACAAAAGAACGGTGTTTCCTACACATACGGACCATTGCTAGTTCAACTCTGCTTATGAAACTGATACAAATCACAGGTCCTCTAACATCCTATGCTTTACAGTTAAGAGTAAGAAACGTGTGAGCTACGTGAAAGATGTAGCTTTGTTTGAGCTGAAAGGTGACTGAGTTTACGTGAAAAGAAGTCTTGCTTGTAGGAAGATACAGAGCCTGTGATTTAACTCCATTTCTAAAGGGAAACACACAGCACTGTTATCACGATGAAACACACTCTGCATATAGGAAGAAGCACGCTCTTGCTTTCTAGAGTCTCTAATAGAGCAGGAAACTTGAGTGTGCTCAGAACAAAAGAACGGCGTTTCTTACACATACAGACCATTGCTAGTTCAACTCTGCTCCTGAAACTGATACAAACAATTGGGCCTCTAACATCCAATGATTTTCAGTTAACAGTGAGAAACGTGTGAGCTTCTTAAACGATTTTTATTCATTTGAGCTGAAAAGTGACAGGGTTTTCGTGAAATGATGTCTTGCATGTAGGAAGACACAGAGCCTTGGATTTAGCTCCATTTCTGAAGGGAAACACACAGCACAGTTCTCATCCATGAAACACACTCTCCTATAGAGCAAGAAGCACGCTCTTGCTTTCTAAGGTTCTCAAATAGTGTAGGAAACGTGACTGTGGTCAGAACAAAAAAATGGTGTTTACAACACATACGGACCATATCTAGGTCAACTCTGCTTCTGAAACTGATACAAACCACAAGTCATCTAACATCCAATGCTATTCAGTTAAGAGCGAGAAACGTGTGATCTTCATAAATGATTTATAATCATTTGAGCTGAAAAGTGACTGCATTTACCTTAAAAGATGTCTTGCTTGTAGGAAGACACAGAGCCTGGGATTTAACTCCATTTCAGAAGGGAATCATACAGTACAGTTCTCATCCATGAAACACACTCTGCTTTAGAGCACGAAGCATGCTCTTGCTTTCTAGAGTCTCTAATAGAGCCAGAAAATGGAGGGTATTCAGAACAAAAGAACGGTGTTTCCTACACATACAGACCATTGCTAGTTCAACTCTGCTTCTGAAACTGATACAAACCACAAGTCATCTAACATGTCATGCTTTTCAGTTAAGAGCAAGAAACGTGTGAGCTTCATAAACGATTTATATTCATTTGAGCTGAAAAGTGACTGCGTTTAACTGAAATGATGTCTTGCATGTAGGAAGACACAGAGCCTGGGATTTAGCTCCATTTCTGAAGGGAAACACACAGCACAGTTCTCATCCATGAAACACACTCTGCTTTAGAGCAAGAAGCACGCTCTTGCTTTCTAAGGGTCTCTAATACAGCAGGAAACGTGACTGTGGTCAGAATAAAATAACGGTGTTTCCTACACATACGGACCATATCTAGGTCAACTCTTCTTCTGAAACTGATACAAACCACAGTTCCATTAACATGCAAAGCTTTCCAGTTAAGAGCAAGAAACGTGTGAGCTACGTGAACGATGTAGCTTCCTTTGAGCTGAAAAGTGACTGAGTTTACCTGAAAAGATGTCCTGCTTGTAGGAAGACACAGAGCCTGGGATTTAACTCCATTTCTGAAGGGAAACACACAGCACAGTTCTCATCCAAGACACACTCTGCTTTAGAGCATGAAGCACGCTCTTGCTTTCTAATAGTCTCTAATAGAGCAGAAAACGTGACTGTTTTCAGAACAAAATAACGGTGTTTCCTACACATATGGACCAGATGTAGGACAACTCTTCCAGTGGAAGTGATACTACCACATTTCCATTAACATGCAATGCTTTCCAGTTAAGAGCGAGAAACGTATGTGCTTCGTGAATGATGTAGCTTCCTTTGAGCTGAAAAGTGACTGAGTTTACCGGAAAAGATGTCTTGCTTGTAGGAAGACACAGAGCCTGGGATTTAACTCCATTTCTGAAGGGAAACACACAGCACAGTTCTCATCCATGAAACACACTCTGCTTTAGAGCAAGAAGCACACTCTTGCTTTCTAAGAGTCTCTAATACACCAGGAAACGTGACTGTGGTCAGAACAAAATAACGGTGTTTCATATACATACGGACCATATCTATGTCAACTTTTCTTCTGAAACTGATACAAAGCACAGTTCCATTAAGATGCAATGCTTTCCAGTTAAGAGCGAGAGACGTGTGAGCTTCGTGAATGATGTAGCTTCCTTTGAGCTGAAAAGTGACTGAGTTTACCTGAAAAGATGTCTTGCATGTAGGAAGACACAGAGCCTTGGATTTAACTCCATTTCTGAAGTGAAACACAAAGCACAGTTCTCATCCAGGAAACACACTCTGCTTTAGGCACGAAGCAGGCTCTTGCTTTCTAGAGTCTATAATAGAGCCAGAAACTTGAGGGTACTCTGAACAAAAGAACGGTGTTTCCTACACATACGGACCATTGCTAGTTCAAGTCTGCTTCTGAAACTGATAGAAACCACAAGTCATATAACATCCAATGCTATTCAGTTAAGAGCAAAAAACGTGTGAGCGTCATAAATGATTTATATTCATTTGAGCTGAAAAGTGACTGCGTTACCTGAAATGATGTCTTGCTTGTAGGAAGATATTGATCCTGGTATTTAACTCCATTTCTGAAGGGAAACACACAGCACAGTTCTCATCCATGAAACACACTCTGCTTTAGAGCAAGAAGCACGCTCTTGCTTTTTAAGTATCTCTAATAGAGCAGAAAACGTGACTGTTTTCAGAAAAAAATAACAGTGTTGCCTACACATACGGACCATATCTAGGTCAACTCTTCTTCTAAAACTGATAGAAACCACAGTTCCTCTAACATGCAATGCTTTCCAGTTAAGAGCGAGAAACGTGTGAGCTTCTTGAACGATGTAGCTTTGTTTGAGCAGAAAGGTGACTGAGTTTACGTGAAACGAAGTCTTGCTTGTAGGAAGATACAGAGCCTGTGATTTAATACCATTTCTGAAGGGAAACACACAGCACAGTTCTCATCCATGAAACACACTCTGCTTTAGAGCACGAAGCATGCTCTTGCTTTGTAGAGTCTATAATAGAGCCAGAAACATGAGGATGCTCTGAAAAAAATAACGGTGTTTCCTACATATACGGACCATTTCTAGTTCAACTCTGCTCCTGAAACTGATACAAACCACAGGTCCTCTAACATCCAATGCTTTTCAGTTAAGAGCGAGAAACGTGTGAGCTTCATAAACGATTTATAATCATTTGAGTTCAAAATTGACTGCGTTTAAATGAAATGATGTCTTGCTTGTAGGAAGACATTGAGCCTGGTATTTAACTCCATTTCTGAAGGGAAACACACAGCACATTTCTCATCCATGTAACACACTCTGCTTTAGAGCAAGAAGCACGCTCTTGCTTTCTAAGAGTCTCTAATAGAGCAGAAAACGTGACTGTTTTCAGAACAAAATAACCGTGTTTCCTACACATACGGACCAGATGTAGGACAACTCTTCCACTGGAAGTGATACTACCACAGTTCCATTAACATGCAATGCTTTCCAGATAAGAGCGAGAAATGTATGAGCTTCGTGAACGATGTAGCTTCCATTGAGCTGAATAGTGACTGAGTTTACCGGTAAAGATGTCTTGCTTGTAGGAAGACACAGAGCCTGGGATTTAACTCCATTTCTGAAGGGAAACCCACAGCACAGTTCTCATCCATGAAACACACTCTGCTTTAGAGCAAGAAGCATGCTCTTGCTTTCTAGAGTCTATAATAGAGGCAGAAACTTGAAAGTGTGCTCAGAATAAAAGAACTGGGTTTCCTACAGACACGGACCATATCTAGTTCAACTCTGCTCCTGAAACTGATACAAACCACAGGTCCACTAACATCCAATGCTTTTCTGTTAAGAGTGAGAAACGTGTGATCTTTAAACGATTTATGTTCATTTGAGCTGAAAAGTGACTGCGTTACCTGCAATGATGTCTTGCTTGTAGGAAGATATTGAGCATGGTATTTAACTCCATTTCTGAAGGGAAACACACAGCACAGTTCTCATCCATGAAACACACTCTGCTGTAGAGCAAGAAGCACGCTCTTGCTTTTTAAGAGTCTCTAATAGAGCAGAAAACGTGACTGTTTTCAGAACAAAATAACAGTGTTGCCTACACATACGGAACATATCTAGGTCAACTCTTCTTCTAAAACTGATAGAAACCACAGTTCCTCTAACATGCAATGCTTTCCAGTTAAGAGCGAGAGACGTGTGAGCTTCGTGAACGATGTAGCTTCCTTTGAGCTGAAAAGTGACTGAGTTTACCTGAAAAGATGTCTTGCATGTAGGAAGACACAGAGCCTTGGATTTAACTCCATTTCTGAAGTGAAACACAAAGCACAGTTCTCATCCAGGAAACTCACTCTGCTTTAGGCACGAAGCAGGCTCTTGCCTTCTAGAGTCTCTAATAGAGCCAGAAACTTGAGGGTACTGTGAACAAAAGAACCGTGTTTCCTACACATACGGACCATTGCAAGTTCAATTCTGCTTCTGAAACTGATAGAAACCACAAGTCATATAACATCAAATGCTCTTAAGTTAAGAGCAAAAAACGTGTGAGCGTCATAAGTGATTTATATTCATTTGAGCTGAAAAGTGACTGCGTTACCTGAAATGATGTCTTGCTTGTAGGAAGATATTGAGCATGGTTTTTAACACCATTTCTGAAGGGAAACACACAGCACAGTTCTCATCCATGAAACACACTCTGCTGTAGAGCAAGAAGCACGCTCTTGCTTTTTAAGAGTCTCTAATAGAGCAGAAAACGTGACTGTTTTCAGAAAAAAATAACCGTGTTGCCTACACATACGGAACATATCTAGGTCAACTCTTCTTCTAAAACTGATAGAAACCACAGTTCCTCTAACATGCAATGCTTTCCAGTTAAGAGGGAGAAACCTGTGAGCTTCTTGAACGATGTAGCTTTGTTTGAGCTGAAAGGTGACTGAGTTTACGTGAAACGAAGTCTTGCTTGTAGGAAGATACAGAGCCTGTGATTTAATACCATTTCTGAAGGGAAACACACAGCACAGTTCTCATCCATGAAACACACTCTGCTTTAGAGCACGAAGCATGCTCTTGCTTTCTAGAGTCTATAATAGAGCCAGAAACATGAGGATGCTCTGAACAAAATAACGGTCTTTCCTACATATACGGACCATTTCTAGTTCAACTCTGCTCCTGAAACTGATACAAACCACAGGTCCTCTAACATCCAATGCTTTTCAGTTAAGAGCGAGAAACGTGTGAGCTTCATAAACGATTTATAATCATTTGAGTTCAAAATTGACTGCGTTTAAATGAAATGATGTCTTGCTTGTAGGAAGACATTGAGCCTGGTATTTAACACCATTTCTGAAGGGAAAAACACAGCACATTTCTCATCCATGTAACACACTCTGCTTTAGAGCAAGAAGCACGCTCTTGCTTTCTAAGAGTCTCTAATAGAGCAGAAAACATGACTGTTTTCAGAACAAAATAACCGTGTTTCCTACACATACGGACGAGATGTAGGACAACTCTTCCACTGGAAGTGATACTACCACAGTTCCATTAACATGCAATGCTTTCCAGGTAAGAGTGAGAAACGTATGAGCTTCGTGAACGATGTAGCTTCCTTTGAGCTGAAAAGTGACTGAGTTTACCGGAAAAGATGTCTTGCTTGTAGGAAGACACAGAGCCTGGGATTTAACTCCATTTCTGAAGGGAAACACAAAGCACAGTTCTCATCCATGAAACACACTCTTCCTTAGAACAAGAAGCATGCTCTTTCTTTGCAGAGACTCTAATAGAGCCAGAAACTTGAGGGTACTCAGAACAAAAGAACGGTGTTTCCTACACATACGGACCATTGCTAGTTCAACTCTGCTTATGAAACTGATACAAATCACAAGTCCTCTAACATCCTATGCTTTACAGTTAAGAGTAAGAAACGTGTGAGCTACGTGAAAGATGTAGCTTTGTTTGAGCTGAAAGGTGACTGAGTTTACGTGAAAAGAAGTCTTGCTTGTAGGAAGATACAGAGCCTGTGATTTAACTCCATTTCTAAAGGGAAACACACAGCACTGTTATCACGATGAAACACACTCTGCATATAGGAAGAAGCACGCTCTTGCTTTCTAGAGTCTCTAATAGAGCAGGAAACTTGAGTGTGCTCAGAACAAAAGAACGGCGTTTCTTACACATACAGACCATTGCTAGTTCAACTCTGCTCCTGAAACTGATACAAACAATTGGGCCTCTAACATCCAATGATTTTCAGTTAACAGTGAGAAACGTGTGAGCTTCTTAAACGATTTATATTCATTTGAGCTGAAAAGTGACAGGGTTTTCGTGAAATGATGTCTTGCATGTAGGAAGACACAGAGCCTTGGATTTAGCTCCATTTCTGAAGGGAAACACACAGCACAGTTCTCATCCATGAAACACACTCTCCTATAGAGCAAGAAGCACGCTCTTGCTTTCTAAGGTTCTCAAATAGTGTAGGAAACGTGACTGTGGTCAGAACAAAAAAATGGTGTTTACAACACATACGGACCATATCTAGGTCAACTCTGCTTCTGAAACTGATACAAACCACAAGTCATCTAACATCCAATGCTATTCAGTTAAGAGCGAGAAACGTGTGATCTTCATAAATGATTTATAATCATTTGAGCTGAAAAGTGACTGCATTTACCTTAAAAGATGTCTTGCTTGTAGGAAGACACAGAGCCTGGGATTTAACTCCATTTCAGAAGGGAATCATACAGTACAGTTCTCATCCATGAAACACACTCTGCTTTAGAGCACGAAGCATGCTCTTGCTTTCTAGAGTCTCTAATAGAGCCAGAAAATGGAGGGTATTCAGAACAAAAGAACGGTGTTTCCTACACATACAGACCATTGCTAGTTCAACTCTGCTTCTGAAACTGATACAAACCACAAGTCATCTAACATGTCATGCTTTTCAGTTAAGAGCAAGAAACGTGTGAGCTTCATAAACGATTTATATTCATTTGAGCTGAAAAGTGACTGCGTTTAACTGAAATGATGTCTTGCATGTAGGAAGACACAGAGCCTGGGATTTAGCTCCATTTCTGAAGGGAAACACACAGCACAGTTCTCATCCATGAAACACACTCTGCTTTAGAGCAAGAAGCACGCTCTTGCTTTCTAAGAGTCTCTAATACAGCAGGAAACGTGACTGTGGTCAGAATAAAATAACGGTGTTTCCTACACATACGGACCATATCTAGGTCAACTCTTCTTCTGAAACTGATACAAACCACAGTTCCATTAACATGCAAAGCTTTCCAGTTAAGAGCAAGAAACGTGTGAGCTACGTGAACGATGTAGCTTCCTTTGAGCTGAAAAGTGACTGAGTTTACCTGAAAAGATGTCCTGCTTGTAGGAAGACACAGAGCCTGGGATTTAACTCCATTTCTGAAGGGAAACACACAGCACAGTTCTCATCCAAGACACACTCTGCTTTAGAGCAAGAAGCACGCTCTTGCTTTCTAATAGTCTCTAATAGACCAGAAAACGTGACTGTTTTCAGAACAAAATAACGGTGTTTCCTACACATATGGACCAGATGTAGGACAACTCTTCCAGTGGAAGTGATACTACCACATTTCCATTAACATGCAATGCTTTCCAGTTAAGAGCGAGAAACGTATGTGCTTCGTGAATGATGTAGCTTCCTTTGAGCTTAAAAGTGACTGAGTTTACCGGAAAAGTTGTCTTGCTTGTAGGAAGACACAGAGCCTGGGATTTAACTCCATTTCTGAAGGGAAACACACAGCACAGTTCTCATCCATGAAACACACTCTGCTTTAGAGCAAGAAGCACACTCTTGCTTTCTAAGAGTCTCTAATACACCAGGAAACGTGACTGTGGTCAGAACAAAATAACGGTGTTTCATATACATACGGACCATATCTATGTCAACTTTTCTTCTGAAACTGATACAAAGCACAGTTCCATTAAGATGCAATGCTTTCCAGTTAAGAGCGAGAGACGTGTGAGCTTCGTGAATGATGTAGCTTCCTTTGAGCTGAAAAGTGACTGAGTTTACCTGAAAAGATGTCTTGCATGTAGGAAGACACAGAGCCTTGGATTTAACTCCATTTCTGAAGTGAAAAACAAAGCACAGTTCTCATCCAGGAAACACACTCTGCTTTAGGCACGAAGCAGGCTCTTGCTTTCTAGAGTCTATAATAGAGCCAGAAACTTGAGGGTACTCTGAACAAAAGAACGGTGTTTCCTACATATACGGACCATTGCTAGTTCAAGTCTGCTTCTGAAACTGATAGAAACCACAAGTCATATAACATCCAATGCTATTCAGTTAAGAGCAAAAAACGTGTGAGCGTCATAAATGATTTATATTCATTTGAGCTCAAAAGTGACTGCGTTACCTGAAATGATGTCTTGCTTGTAGGAAGATATTGATCCTGGTATTTAACTCCATTTCTGAAGGGAAACACACAGCACAGTTCTCATCCATGAAACACACTCTGCTTTAGAGCAAGAAGCACGCTCTTGCTTTTTAAGTATCTCTAATAGAGCAGAAAACGTGACTGTTTTCAGAAAAAAATAACAGTGTTGCCTACACATACGGACCATATCTAGGTCAACTCTTCTTCTAAAACTGATAGAAACCACAGTTCCTCTAACATGCAATGCTTTCCAGTTAAGAGCGAGAAACGTGTGAGCTTCTTGAACGATGTAGCTTTGTTTGAGCAGAAAGGTGACTGAGTTTACGTGAAACGAAGTCTTGCTTGTAGGAAGATACAGAGCCTGTGATTTAATACCATTTCTGAAGGGAAACACACAGCACAGTTCTCATCCATGAAACACACTCTGCTTTAGAGCACGAAGCATGCTCTTGCTTTGTAGAGTCTATAATAGAGCCAGAAACATGAGGGTGCTCTGAACAAAATAACGGTGTTTCCTACATATACGGACCATTTCTAGTTCAACTCTGCTCCTGAAACTGATACAAACCACAGGTCCTCTAACATCCAATGCTTTTCAGTTAAGAGCGAGAAACGTGTGAGCTTCATAAATGATTTATAATCATTTGAGTTCAAAATTGACTGCGTTTAAATGAAATGATGTCTTGCTTGTAGGAAGACATTGAGCCTGGTATTTAACACCATTTCTGAAGGGAAAAACACAGCACATTTCTCATCCATGTAACACACTCTGCTTTAGAGCAAGAAGCACGCTCTTGCTTTCTAAGAGTCTCTAATAGAGCAGAAAACATGACTGTTTTCAGAACAAAATAACCGTGTTTCCTACACATACGGACCAGATGTAGGACAACTCTTCCACTGAAAGTGATACTACCACAGTTCCATTAACATGCAATGCTTTCCAGGTAAGAGTGAGAAACGTATGAGCTTCGTGAACGATGTAGCTTCCTTTGAGCTGAAAAGTGACTGAGTTTACCGGAAAAGATGTCTTGCTTGTAGGAAGACACAGAGCCTGGGATTTAACTCCTTTTCTGAATGGAAACACACAGCACAGTTCTCATCCATGAAACACACTCTTCCTTAGAACAAGAAACACGCTCTTTCTTTGCAGAGACTCTAATAGAGCCAGAAACTTGAGGGTACTCAGAACAAAAGAACGGTGTTTTCTACACATACGGACCATTGCTAGTTCAACTCTGCTTATGAAACTGATACAAATCACAAGTCCTCTAACATCCTATGCTTTACAGTTAAGAGTAAGAAACGTGTGAGCTACGTGAAAGATGTAGCTTTGTTTGAGCTGAAAAGTGACTGAGTTTACCTGAAAAGAAGTCTTGCTTGTAGGAAGACACAGAGCCTGGGATTTAACTCCATTTCTGAAGGGAAACCCACAGCACAGTTCTCATCCATGAAACACACTCTGCTTTAGAGCAAGAAGCACGCTCTTGCTTTCTAGAGTCTATAATAGAGGCAGAAACTTGAAAGTGTGCTCAGAATAAAAGAACTGGGTTTCCTACAGACACGGACCATATCTAGTTCAACTCTGCTCCTGAAACTGATACAAACCACAGGTCCACTAACATCCAATGCTTTTCTGTTAAGAGTGAGAAACGTGTGATCTTTAAACGATTTATGTTCATTTGAGCTGAAAAGTGACTGCGTTACCTGCAATGATGTCTTGCTTGTAGGAAGATATTGAGCATGGTATTTAACTCCATTTCTGAAGGGAAACACACAGCACAGTTCTCATCCATGAAACACACTCTGCTGTAGAGCAAGAAGCACGCTCTTGCTTTTTAAGAGTCTCTAATAGAGCAGAAAACGTGACTGTTTTCAGAACAAAATAACAGTGTTGCCTACACATACGGAACATATCTAGGTCAACTCTTCTTCTAAAACTGATAGAAACCACAGTTCCTCTAACATGCAATGCTTTCCAGTTAAGAGGGAGAAACGTGTGAGCTTCTTGAACGATGTAGCTTTGTTTGAGCTGAAAGGTGACTGAGTTTACGTGAAACGAAGTCTTGCTTGTAGGAAGATACAGAGCCTGTGATTTAATACCATTTCTGAAGGGAAACACACAGCATAGTTCTCATCCATGAAACACACTCTGCTTTAGAGCACGAAGCATGCTCTTGCTTTCTAGAGTCTATAATAGAGCCAGAAACATGAGGATGCTCTGAACAAAATAACGGTGTTTCCTACATATACGGACCATTTCTAGTTCAACTCTGCTCCTGAAACTGATACAAACCACAGGTCCTCTAACATCCAATGCTTTTCAGTTAAGAGCGAGAAACGTGTGAGCTTCATAAACGATTTATAATCATTTGAGTTCAAAATTGACTGCGTTTAAATGAAATGATGTCTTGCTTGTAGGAAGACATTGAGCCTGGTATTTAACACCATTTCTGAAGGGAAAAAAACAGCACATTTCTCATCCATGTAACACACTCTGCTTTAGAGCAAGAAGCACGCTCTTGCTTTCTAAGAGTCTCTAATAGAGCAGAAAACATGACTGTTTTCAGAACAAAATAACCGTGTTTCCTACACATATGGACCAGATGTAGGACAACTCTTCCACTGGAAGTGATACTACCACAGTTCCATTAACATGCAATTCTTTCCACGTAAGAGTGAGAAACGTATGAGCTTCGTGAACGATGTAGCTTCCTTTGAGCTGAAAAGTGACTGAGTTTACCGGAAAAGATGTCTTGCTTGTAGGAAGACACAGAGCCTGGGATTTAACTCCATTTCTGAAGGGAAACACAAAGCACAGTTCTCATCCATGAAACACACTCTTCCTTAGAACAAGAAGCATGCTCTTTCTTTGCAGAGACTCTAATAGAGCCAGAAACTTGAGGGTACTCAGAACAAAAGAACGGTGTTTCCTACACATACGGACCATTGCTAGTTCAACTCTGCTTATGAAACTGATACAAATCACAAGTCCTCTAACATCCTATGCTTTACAGTTAAGAGTAAGAAACGTGTGAGCTACGTGAAAGATGTAGCTTTGTTTGAGCTGAAAGGTGACTGAGTTTACGTGAAAAGAAGTCTTGCTTGTAGGAAGATACAGAGCCTGTGATTTAACTCCATTTCTAAAGGGAAACACACAGCACTGTTATCACGATGAAACACACTCTGCATATAGGAAGAAGCACGCTCTTGCTTTCTAGAGTCTCTAATAGAGCAGGAAACTTGAGTGTGCTCAGAACAAAAGAACGGCGTTTCTTACACATACAGACCATTGCTAGTTCAACTCTGCTCCTGAAACTGATACAAACAATTGGGCCTCTAACATCCAATGATTTTCAGTTAACAGTGAGAAACGTGTGAGCTTCTTAAACGATTTATATTCATTTGAGCTGAAAAGTGACAGGGTTTTCGTGAAATGATGTCTTGCATGTAGGAAGACACAGAGCCTGGGATTTAGCTCCATTTCTGAAGGGAAACACACAGCACAGTTCTCATCCATGAAACACACTCTCCTATAGAGCAAGAAGCACGCTCTTGCTTTCTAAGGTTCTCAAATAGTGTAGGAAACGTGACTGTGGTCAGAACAAAAAAATGGTGTTTACAACACATACGGACCATATCTAGGTCAACTCTGCTTCTGAAACTGATACAAACCACAAGTCATCTAACATCCAATGCTATTCAGTTAAGAGCGAGAAACGTGTGATCTTCATAAATGATTTATAATCATTTGAGCTGAAAAGTGACTGAGTTTACCTGAAAAGATGTCCTGCTTGTAGGAAGACACAGAGCCTGGGATTTAACTCCATTTCTGAAGGGAAACACACAGCACAGTTCTCATCCAAGACACACTCTGCTTTAGAGCAAGAAGCACGCTCTTGCTTTCTAATAGTCTCTAATAGAGCAGAAAACGTGACTGTTTTCAGAACAAAATAACGGTGTTTCCTACACATATGGACCAGATGTAGGACAACTCTTCCAGTGGAAGTGATACTACCACATTTCCATTAACATGCAATGCTTTCCAGTTAAGAGCGAGAAACGTATGAGCTTCGTGAATGATGTAGCTTCCTTTGAGCTGAAAAGTGACTGAGTTTACCGGAAGAGATGTCTTGCTTGTAGGAAGACACAGAGCCTGGGATTTAACTCCATTTCTGAAGGGAAACACACAGCACAGTTCTCATCCATGAAACACACTCTGCTTTAGAGCAAGAAGCACACTCTTGCTTTCTAAGAGTCTCTAATACACCAGGAAACGTGACTGTGGTCAGAACAAAATAACGGTGTTTCATATACATACGGACCATATCTATGTCAACTTTTCTTCTGAAACTGATACAAAGCACAGTTCCATTAAGATGCAATGCTTTCCAGTTAAGAGCGAGAGACGTGTGAGCTTCGTGAATGATGTAGCTTCCTTTGAGCTGAAAAGTGACTGAGTTTACCTGAAAAGATGTCTTGCATGTAGGAAGACACAGAGCCTTGGATTTAACTCCATTTCTGAAGTGAAACACAAAGCACAGTTCTCATCCAGGAAACACACTCTGCTTTAGGCACGAAGCAGGCTCTTGCTTTCTAGAGTCTCTAATAGAGCCAGAAACTTGAGGGTACTCTGAACAAAAGAACGGTGTTTCCTACACATACGGACCATTGCTAGTTCAACTCTGCTTCGGAAACTGATAGAAACCACAAGTCATATAACATCCAATGCTATTCAGTTAAGAGCAAAAAACGTGTGAGCGTCATAAATGATTTATATTCATTTGAGCTGAAAAGTGACTGCGTTTAACTGAAATGATGTCTTGCATGTAGGAAGACACAGAGCCTGGGATTTAGCTCCATTTCTGAAGGGAAACACACAGCACAGTTCTCATCCATGAAACACACTCTGCTTTAGAGCAAGAAGCACGCTCTTGCTTTCTAAGAGTCTCTAATACAGCAGGAAACGTGACTGTGGTCAGAATAAAATAACGGTGTTTCCTACACATACGGACCATATCTAGGTCAACTCTTCTTCTGAAACTGATACAAACCACAGTTCCATTAACATGCAAAGCTTTCCAGTTAAGAGCAAGAAACGTGTGAGCTACGTGAACGATGTAGCTTCCTTTGAGCTGAAAAGTGACTGAGTTTACCTGAAAAGATGTCCTGCTTGTAGGAAGACACAGAGCCTGGGATTTAACTCCATTTCTGAAGGGAAACACACAGCACAGTTCTCATCCAAGACACACTCTGCTTTAGAGCAAGAAGCACGCTCTTGCTTTCTAATAGTCTCTAATAGACCAGAAAACGTGACTGTTTTCAGAACAAAATAACGGTGTTTCCTACACATATGGACCAGATGTAGGACAACTCTTCCAGTGGAAGTGATACTACCACATTTCCATTAACATGCAATGCTTTCCAGTTAAGAGCGAGAAACGTATGTGCTTCGTGAATGATGTAGCTTCCTTTGAGCTTAAAAGTGACTGAGTTTACCGGAAAAGTTGTCTTGCTTGTAGGAAGACACAGAGCCTGGGATTTAACTCCATTTCTGAAGGGAAACACACAGCACAGTTCTCATCCATGAAACACACTCTGCTTTAGAGCAAGAAGCACACTCTTGCTTTCTAAGAGTCTCTAATACACCAGGAAACGTGACTGTGGTCAGAACAAAATAACGGTGTTTCATATACATACGGACCATATCTATGTCAACTTTTCTTCTGAAACTGATACAAAGCACAGTTCCATTAAGATGCAATGCTTTCCAGTTAAGAGCGAGAGACGTGTGAGCTTCGTGAATGATGTAGCTTCCTTTGAGCTGAAAAGTGACTGAGTTTACCTGAAAAGATGTCTTGCATGTAGGAAGACACAGAGCCTTGGATTTAACTCCATTTCTGAAGTGAAAAACAAAGCACAGTTCTCATCCAGGAAACACACTCTGCTTTAGGCACGAAGCAGGCTCTTGCTTTCTAGAGTCTATAATAGAGCCAGAAACTTGAGGGTACTCTGAACAAAAGAACGGTGTTTCCTACATATACGGACCATTGCTAGTTCAAGTCTGCTTCTGAAACTGATAGAAACCACAAGTCATATAACATCCAATGCTATTCAGTTAAGAGCAAAAAACGTGTGAGCGTCATAAATGATTTATATTCATTTGAGCTCAAAAGTGACTGCGTTACCTGAAATGATGTCTTGCTTGTAGGAAGATATTGATCCTGGTATTTAACTCCATTTCTGAAGGGAAACACACAGCACAGTTCTCATCCATGAAACACACTCTGCTTTAGAGCAAGAAGCACGCTCTTGCTTTTTAAGTATCTCTAATAGAGCAGAAAACGTGACTGTTTTCAGAAAAAAATAACAGTGTTGCCTACACATACGGACCATATCTAGGTCAACTCTTCTTCTAAAACTGATAGAAACCACAGTTCCTCTAACATGCAATGCTTTCCAGTTAAGAGCGAGAAACGTGTGAGCTTCTTGAACGATGTAGCTTTGTTTGAGCAGAAAGGTGACTGAGTTTACGTGAAACGAAGTCTTGCTTGTAGGAAGATACAGAGCCTGTGATTTAATACCATTTCTGAAGGGAAACACACAGCACAGTTCTCATCCATGAAACACACTCTGCTTTAGAGCACGAAGCATGCTCTTGCTTTGTAGAGTCTATAATAGAGCCAGAAACATGAGGGTGCTCTGAACAAAATAACGGTGTTTCCTACATATACGGACCATTTCTAGTTCAACTCTGCTCCTGAAACTGATACAAACCACAGGTCCTCTAACATCCAATGCTTTTCAGTTAAGAGCGAGAAACGTGTGAGCTTCATAAATGATTTATAATCATTTGAGTTCAAAATTGACTGCGTTTAAATGAAATGATGTCTTGCTTGTAGGAAGACATTGAGCCTGGTATTTAACACCATTTCTGAAGGGAAAAACACAGCACATTTCTCATCCATGTAACACACTCTGCTTTAGAGCAAGAAGCACGCTCTTGCTTTCTAAGAGTCTCTAATAGAGCAGAAAACATGACTGTTTTCAGAACAAAATAACCGTGTTTCCTACACATACGGACCATATGTAGGACAACTCTTCCACTGAAAGTGATACTACCACAGTTCCATTAACATGCAATGCTTTCCAGGTAAGAGTGAGAAACGTATGAGCTTCGTGAACGATGTAGCTTCCTTTGAGCTGAAAAGTGACTGAGTTTACCGGAAAAGATGTCTTGCTTGTAGGAAGACACAGAGCCTGGGATTTAACTCCTTTTCTGAATGGAAACACACAGCACAGTTCTCATCCATGAAACACACTCTTCCTTAGAACAAGAAACACGCTCTTTCTTTGCAGAGACTCTAATAGAGCCAGAAACTTGAGGGTACTCAGAACAAAAGAACGGTGTTTTCTACACATACGGACCATTGCTAGTTCAACTCTGCTTATGAAACTGATACAAATCACAAGTCCTCTAACATCCTATGCTTTACAGTTAAGAGTAAGAAACGTGTGAGCTACGTGAAAGATGTAGCTTTGTTTGAGCTGAAAAGTGACTGAGTTTACCTGAAAAGAAGTCTTGCTTGTAGGAAGACACAGAGCCTGGGATTTAACTCCATTTCTGAAGGGAAACCCACAGCACAGTTCTCATCCATGAAACACACTCTGCTTTAGAGCAAGAAGCACGCTCTTGCTTTCTAGAGTCTATAATAGAGGCAGAAACTTGAAAGTGTGCTCAGAATAAAAGAACTGGGTTTCCTACAGACACGGACCATATCTAGTTCAACTCTGCTCCTGAAACTGATACAAACCACAGGTCCACTAACATCCAATGCTTTTCTGTTAAGAGTGAGAAACGTGTGATCTTTAAACGATTTATGTTCATTTGAGCTGAAAAGTGACTGCGTTACCTGCAATGATGTCTTGCTTGTAGGAAGATATTGAGCATGGTATTTAACTCCATTTCTGAAGGGAAACACACAGCACAGTTCTCATCCATGAAACACACTCTGCTGTAGAGCAAGAAGCACGCTCTTGCTTTTTAAGAGTCTCTAATAGAGCAGAAAACGTGACTGTTTTCAGAACAAAATAACAGTGTTGCCTACACATACGGAACATATCTAGGTCAACTCTTCTTCTAAAACTGATAGAAACCACAGTTCCTCTAACATGCAATGCTTTCCAGTTAAGAGGGAGAAACGTGTGAGCTTCTTGAACGATGTAGCTTTGTTTGAGCTGAAAGGTGACTGAGTTTACGTGAAACGAAGTCTTGCTTGTAGGAAGATACAGAGCCTGTGATTTAATACCATTTCTGAAGGGAAACACACAGCATAGTTCTCATCCATGAAACACACTCTGCTTTAGAGCACGAAGCATGCTCTTGCTTTCTAGAGTCTATAATAGAGCCAGAAACATGAGGATGCTCTGAACAAAATAACGGTGTTTCCTACATATACGGACCATTTCTAGTTCAACTCTGCTCCTGAAACTGATACAAACCACAGGTCCTCTAACATCCAATGCTTTTCAGTTAAGAGCGAGAAACGTGTGAGCTTCATAAACGATTTATAATCATTTGAGTTCAAAATTGACTGCGTTTAAATGAAATGATGTCTTGCTTGTAGGAAGACATTGAGCCTGGTATTTAACACCATTTCTGAAGGGAAAAAAACAGCACATTTCTCATCCATGTAACACACTCTGCTTTAGAGCAAGAAGCACGCTCTTGCTTTCTAAGAGTCTCTAATAGAGCAGAAAACATGACTGTTTTCAGAACAAAATAACCGTGTTTCCTACACATATGGACCAGATGTAGGACAACTCTTCCACTGGAAGTGATACTACCACAGTTCCATTAACATGCAATTCTTTCCACGTAAGAGTGAGAAACGTATGAGCTTCGTGAACGATGTAGCTTCCTTTGAGCTGAAAAGTGACTGAGTTTACCGGAAAAGATGTCTTGCTTGTAGGAAGACACAGAGCCTGGGATTTAACTCCATTTCTGAAGGGAAACACAAAGCACAGTTCTCATCCATGAAACACACTCTTCCTTAGAACAAGAAGCATGCTCTTTCTTTGCAGAGACTCTAATAGAGCCAGAAACTTGAGGGTACTCAGAACAAAAGAACGGTGTTTCCTACACATACGGACCATTGCTAGTTCAACTCTGCTTATGAAACTGATACAAATCACAAGTCCTCTAACATCCTATGCTTTACAGTTAAGAGTAAGAAACGTGTGAGCTACGTGAAAGATGTAGCTTTGTTTGAGCTGAAAGGTGACTGAGTTTACGTGAAAAGAAGTCTTGCTTGTAGGAAGATACAGAGCCTGTGATTTAACTCCATTTCTAAAGGGAAACACACAGCACTGTTATCACGATGAAACACACTCTGCATATAGGAAGAAGCACGCTCTTGCTTTCTAGAGTCTCTAATAGAGCAGGAAACTTGAGTGTGCTCAGAACAAAAGAACGGCGTTTCTTACACATACAGACCATTGCTAGTTCAACTCTGCTCCTGAAACTGATACAAACAATTGGGCCTCTAACATCCAATGATTTTCAGTTAACAGTGAGAAACGTGTGAGCTTCTTAAACGATTTATATTCATTTGAGCTGAAAAGTGACAGGGTTTTCGTGAAATGATGTCTTGCATGTAGGAAGACACAGAGCCTGGGATTTAGCTCCATTTCTGAAGGGAAACACACAGCACAGTTCTCATCCATGAAACACACTCTCCTATAGAGCAAGAAGCACGCTCTTGCTTTCTAAGGTTCTCAAATAGTGTAGGAAACGTGACTGTGGTCAGAACAAAAAAATGGTGTTTACAACACATACGGACCATATCTAGGTCAACTCTGCTTCTGAAACTGATACAAACCACAAGTCATCTAACATCCAATGCTATTCAGTTAAGAGCGAGAAACGTGTGATCTTCATAAATGATTTATAATCATTTGAGCTGAAAAGTGACTGAGTTTACCTGAAAAGATGTCCTGCTTGTAGGAAGACACAGAGCCTGGGATTTAACTCCATTTCTGAAGGGAAACACACAGCACAGTTCTCATCCAAGACACACTCTGCTTTAGAGCAAGAAGCACGCTCTTGCTTTCTAATAGTCTCTAATAGAGCAGAAAACGTGACTGTTTTCAGAACAAAATAACGGTGTTTCCTACACATATGGACCAGATGTAGGACAACTCTTCCAGTGGAAGTGATACTACCACATTTCCATTAACATGCAATGCTTTCCAGTTAAGAGCGAGAAACGTATGAGCTTCGTGAATGATGTAGCTTCCTTTGAGCTGAAAAGTGACTGAGTTTACCGGAAGAGATGTCTTGCTTGTAGGAAGACACAGAGCCTGGGATTTAACTCCATTTCTGAAGGGAAACACACAGCACAGTTCTCATCCATGAAACACACTCTGCTTTAGAGCAAGAAGCACACTCTTGCTTTCTAAGAGTCTCTAATACACCAGGAAACGTGACTGTGGTCAGAACAAAATAACGGTGTTTCATATACATACGGACCATATCTATGTCAACTTTTCTTCTGAAACTGATACAAAGCACAGTTCCATTAAGATGCAATGCTTTCCAGTTAAGAGCGAGAGACGTGTGAGCTTCGTGAATGATGTAGCTTCCTTTGAGCTGAAAAGTGACTGAGTTTACCTGAAAAGATGTCTTGCATGTAGGAAGACACAGAGCCTTGGATTTAACTCCATTTCTGAAGTGAAACACAAAGCACAGTTCTCATCCAGGAAACACACTCTGCTTTAGGCACGAAGCAGGCTCTTGCTTTCTAGAGTCTCTAATAGAGCCAGAAACTTGAGGGTACTCTGAACAAAAGAACGGTGTTTCCTACACATACGGACCATTGCTAGTTCAACTCTGCTTCGGAAACTGATAGAAACCACAAGTCATATAACATCCAATGCTATTCAGTTAAGAGCAAAAAACGTGTGAGCGTCATAAATGATTTATATTCATTTGAGCTGAAAAGTGACTGCGTTACCTGAAATGATGTCTTGCTTGTAGGAAGATATTGATCCTGGTATTTAACTCCATTTCTGAAGGGAAACACACAGCACAGTTCTCATCCATGAAACACACTCTGCTTTAGAGCAAGAAGCACGCTCTTGCTTTTTAAGAATCTCTAATAGAGCAGAAAACGTGACTGTTTTCAGAAAAAAATAACAGTGTTGCCTACACATACGGACCATATCTAGGTCAACTCTTCTTCTAAAACTGATAGAAACCACAGTTCCTCTAACATGCAATGCTTTCCAGTTAAGAGCGAGAAACGTGTGAGCTTCTTGAACGATGTAGCTTTGTTTGAGCAGAAAGGTGACTGAGTTTACGTGAAACGAAGTCTTGCTTGTAGGAAGATACAGAGCCTGTGATTTAATACCATTTCTGAAGGGAAACACACAGCACAGTTCTCATCCATGAAACACACTCTGCTTTAGAGCACGAAGCATGCTCTTGCTTTGTAGAGTCTATAATAGAGCCAGAAACATGAGGATGCTCTGAAAAAAATAACGGTGTTTCCTACATATACGGACCATTTCTAGTTCAACTCTGCTCCTGAAACTGATACAAACCACAGGTCCTCTAACATCCAATGCTTTTCAGTTAAGAGCGAGAAACGTGTGAGCTTCATAAACGATTTATAATCATTTGAGTTCAAAATTGACTGCGTTTAAATGAAATGATGTCTTGCTTGTAGGAAGACATAGAGCCTGGTATTTAACACCATTTCTGAAGGGAAAAACACAGCACATTTCTCATCCATGTAACACACTCTGCTTTAGAGCAAGAAGCACGCTCTTGCTTTCTAAGAGTCTCTAATAGAGCAGAAAACGTGACTGTTTTCAGAACAAAATAACCGTGTTTCCTACACATACGGACCAGATGTAGGA
The DNA here is from genome assembly GCA_949786385.1 of Onychomys leucogaster. Lineage (NCBI taxonomy): Eukaryota > Metazoa > Chordata > Mammalia > Rodentia > Cricetidae > Onychomys > Onychomys leucogaster. The sequence goes on along the minus strand of CATKUP010000037.1, from coordinate 612,814 downwards.
CAACTCTTCCACTGGAAGTGATACTACCACAGTTCCATTAACATGCAATGCTTTCCAGGTAAGAGTGAGAAACGTATGAGCTTTGTGAACGATGTAGCTTCCTTTGAGCTGAAAAGTGACTGAGTTTACCGGAAAAGATGTCTTGCTTGTAGGAAGACACAGAGCCTGGGATTTAACTCCATTTCTGAAGGGAAACACAAAGCACAGTTCTCATCCATGAAACACACTCTTCCTTAGAACAAGAAGCATGCTCTTTCTTTGCAGAGACTCTAATAGAGCCAGAAACTTGAGGGTACTCAGAACAAAAGAACGGTGTTTCCTACACATACGGACCATTGCTAGTTCAACTCTGCTTATGAAACTGATACAAATCACAAGTCCTCTAACATCCTATGCTTTACAGTTAAGAGTAAGAAACATGTGAGCTACGTGAAAGATGTAGCTTTGTTTGAGCTGAAAGGTGACTGAGTTTACGTGAAAAGAAGTCTTGCTTGTAGGAAGATACAGAGCCTGTGATTTAACTCCATTTCTAAAGGGAAACACACAGCACTGTTATCACGATGAAACACACTCTGCATATAGGAAGAAGCACGCTCTTGCTTTCTAGAGTCTCTAATAGAGCAGGAAACTTGAGTGTGCTCAGAACAAAAGAACGGCGTTTCTTACACATACAGACCATTGCTAGTTCAACTCTGCTCCTGAAACTGATACAAACAATTGGGCCTCTAACATCCAATGATTTTCAGTTAACAGTGAGAATCGTGTGAGCTTCTTAAACGATTTATATTCATTTGAGCTGAAAAGTGACAGGGTTTTCGTGAAATGATGTCTTGCATGTAGGAAGACACAGAGCCTGGGATTTAGCTCCATTTCTGAAGGGAAACACACAGCACAGTTCTCATCCATGAAACACACTCTCCTATAGAGCAAGAAGCACGCTCTTGCTTTCTAAGGTTCTCAAATAGTGTAGGAAACGTGACTGTGGTCAGAACAAAAAAATGGTGTTTACAACACATACGGACCATATCTAGGTCAACTCTGCTTCTGAAACTGATACAAACCACAAGTCATCTAACATCCAATGCTATTCAGTTAAGAGCGAGAAACGTGTGATCTTCATAAATGATTTATAATCATTTGAGCTGAAAAGTGACTGAGTTTACCTGAAAAGATGTCCTGCTTGTAGGAAGACACAGAGCCTGGGATTTAACTCCATTTCTGAAGGGAAACACACAGCACAGTTCTCATCCAAGACACACTCTGCTTTAGAGCAAGAAGCACGCTCTTGCTTTCTAATAGTCTCTAATAGAGCAGAAAACGTGACTGTTTTCAGAACAAAATAACGGTGTTTCCTACACATATGGACCAGATGTAGGACAACTCTTCCAGTGGAAGTGATACTACCACATTTCCATTAACATGCAATGCTTTCCAGTTAAGAGCGAGAAACGTATGAGCTTCGTGAATGATGTAGCTTCCTTTGAGCTGAAAAGTGACTGAGTTTACCGGAAGAGATGTCTTGCTTGTAGGAAGACACAGAGCCTGGGATTTAACTCCATTTCTGAAGGGAAACACACAGCACAGTTCTCATCCATGAAACACACTCTGCTTTAGAGCAAGAAGCACACTCTTGCTTTCTAAGAGTCTCTAATACACCAGGAAACGTGACTGTGGTCAGAACAAAATAACGGTGTTTCATATACATACGGACCATATCTATGTCAACTTTTCTTCTGAAACTGATACAAAGCACAGTTCCATTAAGATGCAATGCTTTCCAGTTAAGAGCGAGAGACGTGTGAGCTTCGTGAATGATGTAGCTTCCTTTGAGCTGAAAAGTGACTGAGTTTACCTGAAAAGATGTCTTGCATGTAGGAAGACACAGAGCCTTGGATTTAACTCCATTTCTGAAGTGAAACACAAAGCACAGTTCTCATCCAGGAAACACACTCTGCTTTAGGCACGAAGCAGGCTCTTGCTTTCTAGAGTCTCTAATAGAGCCAGAAACTTGAGGGTACTCTGAACAAAAGAACGGTGTTTCCTACACATACGGACCATTGCTAGTTCAACTCTGCTTCGGAAACTGATAGAAACCACAAGTCATATAACATCCAATGCTATTCAGTTAAGAGCAAAAAACGTGTGAGCGTCATAAATGATTTATATTCATTTGAGCTGAAAAGTGACTGCGTTACCTGAAATGATGTCTTGCTTGTAGGAAGATATTTATCCTGGTATTTAACTCCATTTCTGAAGGGAAACACACAGCACAGTTCTCATCCATGAAACACACTCTGCTTTAGAGCAAGAAGCACGCTCTTGCTTTTTAAGAATCTCTAATAGAGCAGAAAACGTGACTGTTTTCAGAAAAAAATAACAGTGTTGCCTACACATACGGACCATATCTAGGTCAACTCTTCTTCTAAAACTGATAGAAACCACAGTTCCTCTAACATGCAATGCTTTCCAGTTAAGAGCGAGAAACGTGTGAGCTTCTTGAACGATGTAGCTTTGTTTGAGCAGAAAGGTGACTGAGTTTACGTGAAACGAAGTCTTGCTTGTAGGAAGATACAGAGCCTGTGATTTAATACCATTTCTGAAGGGAAACACACAGCACAGTTCTCATCCATGAAACACACTCTGCTTTAGAGCACGAAGCATGCTCTTGCTTTGTAGAGTCTATAATAGAGCCAGAAACATGAGGATGCTCTGAAAAAAATAACGGTGTTTCCTACATATACGGACCATTTCTAGTTCAACTCTGCTCCTGAAACTGATACAAACCACAGGTCCTCTAACATCCAATGCTTTTCAGTTAAGAGCGAGAAACGTGTGAGCTTCATAAACGATTTATAATCATTTGAGTTCAAAATTGACTGCGTTTAAATGAAATGATGTCTTGCTTGTAGGAAGACATAGAGCCTGGTATTTAACACCATTTCTGAAGGGAAAAACACAGCACATTTCTCATCCATGTAACACACTCTGCTTTAGAGCAAGAAGCACGCTCTTGCTTTCTAAGAGTCTCTAATAGAGCAGAAAACGTGACTGTTTTCAGAACAAAATAACCGTGTTTCCTACACATACGGACCAGATGTAGGACAACTCTTCCACTGGAAGTGATACTACCACAGTTCCATTAACATGCAATGCTTTCCAGGTAAGAGTGAGAAACGTATGAGCTTCGTGAACGATGTAGCTTCCTTTGAGCTGAAAAGTGACTGAGTTTACCGGAAAAGATGTCTTGCTTGTAGGAAGACACAGAGCCTGGGATTTAACTCCATTTCTGAAGGGAAACACAAAGCACAGTTCTCATCCATGAAACACACTCTTCCTTAGAACAAGAAGCATGCTCTTTCTTTGCAGAGACTCTAATAGAGCCAGAAACTTGAGGGTACTCAGAACAAAAGAACGGTGTTTCCTACACATACGGACCATTGCTAGTTCAACTCTGCTTATGAAACTGATACAAATCACAAGTCCTCTAACATCCTATGCTTTACAGTTAAGAGTAAGAAACATGTGAGCTACGTGAAAGATGTAGCTTTGTTTGAGCTGAAAGGTGACTGAGTTTACGTGAAAAGAAGTCTTGCTTGTAGGAAGATACAGAGCCTGTGATTTAACTCCATTTCTAAAGGGAAACACACAGCACTGTTATCACGATGAAACACACTCTGCATATAGGAAGAAGCACGCTCTTGCTTTCTAGAGTCTCTAATAGAGCAGGAAACTTGAGTGTGCTCAGAACAAAAGAACGGCGTTTCTTACACATACAGACCATTGCTAGTTCAACTCTGCTCCTGAAACTGATACAAACAATTGGGCCTCTAACATCCAATGATTTTCAGTTAACAGTGAGAATCGTGTGAGCTTCTTAAACGATTTATATTCATTTGAGCTGAAAAGTGACAGGGTTTTCGTGAAATGATGTCTTGCATGTAGGAAGACACAGAGCCTGGGATTTAGCTCCATTTCTGAAGGGAAACACACAGCACAGTTCTCATCCATGAAACACACTCTCCTATAGAACAAGAAGCACGCTCTTGCTTTCTAAGGTTCTCAAATAGTGTAGGAAACGTGACTGTGGTCAGAACAAAAAAATGGTGTTTACAACACATACGGACCATATCTAGGTCAACTCTGCTTCTGAAACTGATACAAACCACAAGTCATCTAACATCCAATGCTATTCAGTTAAGAGCGAGAAACGTGTGATCTTCATAAATGATTTATAATCATTTGAGCTGAAAAGTGACTGCATTTACCTTACTAGATGTCTTGCTTGTAGGAAGACACAGAGCCTGGGATTTAACTCCACTTCAGAAGGGAATCATACAGTACAGTTCTCATCCATGAAACACACTCTGCTTTAGAGCACGAAGCATGCTCTTGCTTTCTAGAGTCTCTAATAGAGCCAGAAAATGGAGGGTATTCAGAACAAAAGAACGGTGTTTCCTACACATACAGACCATTGCTAGTTCAACTCTGCTTCTGAAACTGATACAAACCACAAGTCATCTAACATGTCATGCTTTTCAGTTAAGAGCAAGAAACGTGTGAGCTTCATAAACGATTTATATTCATTTGAGCTGAAAAGTGACTGCGTTTAACTGAAATGATGTCTTGCATGTAGGAAGACACAGAGCCTGGGATTTAGCTCCATTTCTGAAGGGAAACACACAGCACAGTTCTCATCCATGAAACACACTCTGCTTTAGAGCAAGAAGCACGCTCTTGCTTTCTAAGAGTCTCTAATAAAGCAGGAAACGTGACTGTGGTCAGAATAAAATAACGGTGTTTCCTACACATACGGACCATATCTAGGTCAACTCTTCTTCTGAAACTGATACAAACCACAGTTCCATTAACATGCAAAGCTTTCCAGTTAAGAGCAAGAAACGTGTGAGCTACGTGAACGATGTAGCTTCCTTTGAGCTGAAAAGTGACTGAGTTTACCTGAAAAGATGTCCTGCTTGTAGAAAGACACAGAGCCTGGGATTTAACTCCATTTCTGAAGGGAAACACACAGCACAGTTCTCATCCAAGACACACTCTGCTTTAGAGCAAGAAGCACGCTCTTGCTTTCTAATAGTCTCTAATAGAGCAGAAAACGTGACTGTTTTCAGAACAAAATAACGGTGTTTCCTACACATATGGACCAGATGTAGGACAACTCTTCCAGTGGAAGTGATACTACCACATTTCCATTAACATGCAATGCTTTCCAGTTAAGAGCGAGAAACGTATGAGCTTCGTGAATGATGTAGCTTCCTTTGAGCTGAAAAGTGACTGAGTTTACCGGAAGAGATGTCTTGCTTGTAGGAAGACACAGAGCCTGGGATTTAACTCCATTTCTGAAGGGAAACACACAGCACAGTTCTCATCCATGAAACACACTCTGCTTTAGAGCAAGAAGCACACTCTTGCTTTCTAAGAGTCTCTAATACACCAGGAAACGTGACTGTGGTCAGAACAAAATAACGGTGTTTCATATACATACGGACCATATCTATGTCAACTTTTCTTCTGAAACTGATACAAAGCACAGTTCCATTAAGATGCAATGCTTTCCAGTTAAGAGCGAGAGACGTGTGAGCTTCGTGAATGATGTAGCTTCCTTTGAGCTGAAAAGTGACTGAGTTTACCTGAAAAGATGTCTTGCATGTAGGAAGACACAGAGCCTTGGATTTAACTCCATTTCTGAAGTGAAACACAAAGCACAGTTCTCATCCAGGAAACACACTCTGCTTTAGGCACGAAGCAGGCTCTTGCTTTCTAGAGTCTCTAATAGAGCCAGAAACTTGAGGGTACTCTGAACAAAAGAACGGTGTTTCCTACACATACGGACCATTGCTAGTTCAACTCTGCTTCGGAAACTGATAGAAACCACAAGTCATATAACATCCAATGCTATTCAGTTAAGAGCAAAAAACGTGTGAGCGTCATAAATGATTTATATTTATTTGAGCTGAAAAGTGACTGCGTTACCTGAAATGATGTCTTGCTTGTAGGAAGATATTGATCCTGGTATTTAACTCCATTTCTGAAGGGAAACACACAGCACAGTTCTCATCCATGAAACACACTCTGCTTTAGAGCAAGAAGCACGCTCTTGCTTTTTAAGAATCTCTAATAGAGCAGAAAACGTGACTGTTTTCAGAAAAAAATAACAGTGTTGCCTACACATACGGACCATATCTAGGTCAACTCTTCTTCTAAAACTGATAGAAACCACAGTTCCTCTAACATGCAATGCTTTCCAGTTAAGAGCGAGAAACGTGTGAGCTTCTTGAACGATGTAGCTTTGTTTGAGCAGAAAGGTGACTGAGTTTACGTGAAACGAAGTCTTGCTTGTAGGAAGATACAGAGCCTGTGATTTAATACCATTTCTGAAGGGAAACACACAGCACAGTTCTCATCCATGAAACACACTCTGCTTTAGAGCACGAAGCATGCTCTTGCTTTGTAGAGTCTATAATAGAGCCAGAAACATGAGGATGCTCTGAAAAAAATAACGGTGTTTCCTACATATACGGACCATTTCTAGTTCAACTCTGCTCCTGAAACTGATACAAACCACAGGTCCTCTAACATCCAATGCTTTTCAGTTAAGAGCGAGAAACGTGTGAGCTTCATAAACGATTTATAATCATTTGAGTTCAAAATTGACTGCGTTTAAATGAAATGATGTCTTGCTTGTAGGAAGACATTGAGCCTGGTATTTAACTCCATTTCTGAAGGGAAACACACAGCACATTTCTCATCCATGTAACACACTCTGCTTTAGAGCAAGAAGCACGCTCTTGCTTTCTAAGAGTCTCTAATAGAGCAGAAAACGTTACTGTTTTCAGAACAAAATAACCGTGTTTCCTACACATACGGACCAGATGTAGGACAACTCTTCCACTGGAAGTGATACTACCACAGTTCCATTAACATGCAATGCTTTCCAGATAAGAGCGAGAAATGTATGAGCTTCGTGAACGATGTAGCTTCCATTGAGCTGAATAGTGACTGAGTTTACCGGTAAAGATGTCTTGCTTGTAGGAAGACACAGAGCCTGGGATTTAACTCCATTTCTGAAGGGAAACCCACAGCACAGTTCTCATCCATGAAACACACTCTGCTTTAGAGCAAGAAGCACGCTCTTGCTTTCTAGAGTCTATAATAGAGGCAGAAACTTGAAAGTGTGCTCAGAATAAAAGAACTGGGTTTCCTACAGACACGGACCATATCTAGTTCAACTCTGCTCCTGAAACTGATACAAACCACAGGTCCACTAACATCCAATGCTTTTCTGTTAAGAGTGAGAAACGTGTGATCTTTAAACGATTTATGTTCATTTGAGCTGAAAAGTGACTGCGTTACCTGCAATGATGTCTTGCTTGTAGGAAGATATTGAGCATGGTATTTAACTCCATTTCTGAAGGGAAACACACAGCACAGTTCTCATCCATGAAACACACTCTGCTGTAGAGCAAGAAGCACGCTCTTGCTTTTTAAGAGTCTCTAATAGAGCAGAAAACGTGACTGTTTTCAGAACAAAATAACAGTGTTGCCTACACATACGGAACATATCTAGGTCAACTCTTCTTCTAAAACTGATAGAAACCACAGTTCCTCTAACATGCAATGCTTTCCAGTTAAGAGCGAGAAACGTGTGAGCTTCTTGAACGATGTAGCTTTGTTTGAGCTGAATGGTGACTGAGTTTACGTGAAACGAAGTCTTGCTTGTAGGAAGATACAGAGCCTGTGATTTAATACCATTTCTGAAGGGAAACACACAGCACAGTTCTCATCCATGAAACACACTCTGCTTAGAGCACGAAGCATGCTCTTGCTTTGTAGTGTCTATAATAGAGCCAGAAACATGAGGATGCTCTGAAAAAAATAACGGTGTTTCCTACATATACGGACCATTTCTAGTTCAACTCTGCTCCTGAAACTGATACAAACCACAGGTCCTCTAACATCCAATGCTTTTCAGTTAAGAGCGAGAAACGTGTGAGCTTCATAAACGATTTATAATCATTTGAGTTCAAAATTGACTGCGTTTAAATGAAATGATGTCTTGCTTGTAGGAAGACATTGAGCCTGGTATTTAACTCCATTTCTGAAGGGAAACACACAGCACATTTCTCATCCATGTAACACACTCTGCTTTAGAGCAAGAAGCACGCTCTTGCTTTCTAAGAGTCTCTAATAGAGCAGAAAACGTGACTGTTTTCAGAACAAAATAACCGTGTTTCCTACACATAAGGACCAGATGTAGGACAACTCTTCCACTGGAAGTGATACTACCACAGTTCCATTAACATGCAATGCTTTCCAGATAAGAGCGAGAAATGTATGAGCTTCGTGAACGATGTAGCTTCCATTGAGCTGAATAGTGACTGAGTTTACCGGTAAAGATGTCTTGCTTGTAGGAAGACACAGAGCCTGGGATTTAACTCCATTTCTGAAGGGAAACCCACAGCACAGTTCTCATCCATGAAACACACTCTGCTTTAGAGCAAGAAGCACGCTCTTGCTTTCTAGAGTCTATAATAGAGGCAGAAACTTGAAAGTGTGCTCAGAATAAAAGAACTGGGTTTCCTACAGACACGGACCATATCTAGTTCAACTCTGCTCCTGAAACTGATACAAACCACAGGTCCACTAACATCCAATGCTTTTCTGTTAAGAGTGAGAAACGTGTGATCTTTAAACGATTTATGTTCATTTGAGCTGAAAAGTGACTGCATTACCTGCAATGATGTCTTGCTTGTAGGAAGATATTGAGCATGGTATTTAACTCCATTTCTGAAGGGAAACACACAGCACAGTTCTCATCCATGAAACACACTCTGCTGTAGAGCAAGAAGCACGCTCTTGCTTTTTAAGAGTCTCTAATAGAGCAGAAAACGTGACTGTTTTCAGAACAAAATAACAGTGTTGCCTACACATACAGAACATATCTAGGTCAACTCTTCTTCTAAAACTGATAGAAACCACAGTTCCTCTAACATGCAATGCTTTCCAGTTAAGAGCGAGAAACGTGTGAGCTTCTTGAACGATGTAGCTTTGTTTGAGCTGAATGGTGACTGAGTTTACGTGAAACGAAGTCTTGCTTGTAGGAAGATACAGAGCCTGTGATTTAATACCATTTCTGAAGGGAAACACACAGCACAGTTCTCATCCATGAAACACACTCTGCTTTAGAGCACGAAGCATGCTCTTGCTTTGTAGAGTCTATAATAGAGCCAGAAACATGAGGATGCTCTGAAAAAAATAACGGTGTTTTCTACATATACGGACCATTTCTAGTTCAACTCTGCTCCTGAAACTGATACAAACCACAGGTCCTCTAACATCCAATGCTTTTCAGTTAAGAGCGAGAAACGTGTGAGCTTCATAAACGATTTATAATCATTTGAGTTCAAAATTGACTGCGTTTAAATGAAATGATGTCTTGCTTGTAGGAAGACATTGAGCCTGGTATTTAACTCCATTTCTGAAGGGAAACACACAGCACATTTCTCATCCATGTAACACACTCTGCTTTAGAGCAAGAAGCACGCTCTTGCTTTCTAAGAGTCTCTAATAGAGCAGAAAACGTGACTGTTTTCAGAACAAAATAACCGTGTTTCCTACACATACGGACCAGCTGTAGGACAACTCTTCCACTGGAAGTGATACTACCACAGTTCCATTAACATGCAATGCTTTCCAGATAAGAGCGAGAAATGTATGAGCTTCGTGAACGATGTAGCTTCCATTGAGCTGAATAGTGACTGAGTTTACCGGTAAAGATGTCTTGCTTGTAGGAAGACACAGAGCCTGGGATTTAACTCCATTTCTGAAGGGAAACCCACAGCACAGTTCTCATCCATGAAACACACTCTGCTTTAGAGCAAGAAGCACGCTCTTGCTTTCTAGAGTCTATAATAGAGGCAGAAACTTGAAAGTGTGCTCAGAATAAAAGAACTGGGTTTCCTACAGACACGGACCATATCTAGTTCAACTCTGCTCCTGAAACTGATACAAACCACAGGTCCACTAACATCCAATGCTTTTCTGTTAAGAGTGAGAAACGTGTGATCTTTAAACGATTTATGTTCATTTGAGCTGAAAAGTGACTGCGTTACCTGCAATGATGTCTTGCTTGTAGGAAGATATTGAGCATGGTATTTAACTCCATTTCTGAAGGGAAACACACAGCACAGTTCTCATCCATGAAACATACTCTGCTGTAGAGCAAGAAGCACGCTCTTGCTTTTTAAGAGTCTCTAATAGAGCAGAAAACGTGACTGTTTTCAGAACAAAATAACAGTGTTGCCTACACATACGGAACATATCTAGGTCAACTCTTCTTCTAAAACTGATAGAAACCACAGTTCCTCTAACATGCAATGCTTTCCAGTTAAGAGCGAGAAACATGTGAGCTTCTTGAACGATGTAGCTTTGTTTGAGCTGAATGGTGACTGAGTTTACGTGAAACGAAGTCTTGCTTGTAGGAAGATACAGAGCCTGTGATTTAATACCATTTCTGAAGGGAAACACACAGCACAGTTCTCATCCATGAAACACACTCTGCTTTAGAGCACGAAGCATGCTCTTGCTTTGTAGAGTCTATAATAGAGCCAGAAACATGAGGATGCTCTGAAAAAAATAACGGTGTTTCCTACATATACGGACCATTTCTAGTTCAACTCTGCTCCTGAAACTGATACAAACCACAGGTCCTCTAACATCCAATGCTTTTCAGTTAAGAGCGAGAAACGTGTGAGCTTCATAAACGATTTATAATCATTTGAGTTCAAAATTGACTGCGTTTAAATGAAATGATGTCTTGCTTGTAGGAAGACATTGAGCCTGGTATTTAACACCATTTGTGAAGGGAAAAACACAGCACATTTCTCATCCATGTAACACACTCTGCTTTAGAGCAAGAAGCACGCTCTTGCTTTCTAAGAGTCTCTAATAGAGCAGAAAACGTGACTGTTTTCAGAACAAAATAACCGTGTTTCCTACACATACGGACCAGATGTAGGACAACTCTTCCACTGGAAGTGATACTACCACAGTTCCATTAACATGCAATGCTTTCCAGATAAGAGCGAGAAATGTATGAGCTTCGTGAACGATGTAGCTTCCATTGAGCTGAATAGTGACTGAGTTTACCGGTAAAGATGTCTTGCTTGTAGGAAGACACAGAGCCTGGGATTTAACTCCATTTCTGAAGGGAAACCTACAGCACAGTTCTCATCCATGAAACACACTCTGCTTTAGAGCAAGAAGCACGCTCTTGCTTTCTAGAGTCTATAATAGAGGCAGAAACTTGAAAGTGTGCTCAGAATAAAAGAACTGGGTTTCCTACAGACACGGACCATATCTAGTTCAACTCTGCTCCGAAACTGATACAAACCACAGGTCCACTAACATCCAATGCTTTTCTGTTAAGAGTGAGAAACGTGTGATCTTTAAACGATTTATGTTCATTTGAGCTGAAAAGTGACTGCATTACCTGCAATGATGTCTTGCTTGTAGGAAGATATTGAGCATGGTATTTAACTCCATTTCTGAAGGGAAACACACAGCACAGTTCTCATCCATGAAACACACTCTGCTGTAGAGCAAGAAGCACGCTCTTGCTTTTTAAGAGTCTCTAATAGAGCAGAAAACGTGACTGTTTTCAGAACAAAATAACAGTGTTGCCTACACATACAGAACATATCTAGGTCAACTCTTCTTCTAAAACTGATAGAAACCACAGTTCCTCTAACATGCAATGCTTTCCAGTTAAGAGCGAGAAACGTGTGAGCTTCTTGAACGATGTAGCTTTGTTTGAGCTGAATGGTGACTGAGTTTACGTGAAACGAAGTCTTGCTTGTAGGAAGATACAGAGCCTGTGATTTAATACCATTTCTGAAGGGAAACACACAGCACAGTTCTCATCCATGAAACACACTCTGCTTTAGAGCACGAAGCATGCTCTTGCTTTGTAGAGTCTATAATAGAGCCAGAAACATGAGGATGCTCTGAAAAAAATAACGGTGTTTCCTACATATACGGACCATTTCTAGTTCAACTCTGCTCCTGAAACTGATACAAACCACAGGTCCTCTAACATCCAATGCTTTTCAGTTAAGAGCGAGAAACGTGTGAGCTTCATAAACGATTTATAATCATTTGAGTTCAAAATTGACTGCGTTTAAATGAAATGATGTCTTGCTTGTAGGAAGACATTGAGCCTGGTATTTAACTCCATTCCTGAAGGGAAACACACAGCACATTTCTCATCCATGTAACACACTCTGCTTTAGAGCAAGAAGCACGCTCTTGCTTTCTAAGAGTCTCTAATAGAGCAGAAAACGTGACTGTTTTCAGAACAAAATAACCGTGTTTCCTACACATACGGACCAGATGTAGGACAACTCTTCCACTGGAAGTGATACTACCACAGTTCCATTAACATGCAATGCTTTCCAGATAAGAGCGAGAAATGTATGAGCTTCGTGAACGATGTAGCTTCCATTGAGCTGAATAGTGACTGAGTTTACCGGTAAAGATGTCTTGCTTGTAGGAAGACACAGAGCCTGGGATTTAACTCCATTTCTGAAGGGAAACCCACAGCACAGTTCTCATCCATGAAACACACTCTGCTTTAGAGCAAGAAGCACGCTCTTGCTTTCTAGAGTCTATAATAGAGGCAGAAACTTGAAAGTGTGCTCAGAATAAAAGAACTGGGTTTCCTACAGACACGGACCATATCTAGTTCAACTCTGCTCCTGAAACTGATACAAACCACAGGTCCACTAACATCCAATGCTTTTCTGTTAAGAGTGAGAAACGTGTGATCTTTAAACGATTTATGTTCATTTGAGCTGAAAAGTGACTGCGTTACCTGCAATGATGTCTTGCTTGTAGGAAGATATTGAGCATGGTATTTAACTCCATTTCTGAAGGGAAACACACAGCACAGTTCTCATCCATGAAACATACTCTGCTGTAGAGCAAGAAGCACGCTCTTGCTTTTTAAGAGTCTCTAATAGAGCAGAAAACGTGACTGTTTTCAGAACAAAATAACAGTGTTGCCTACACATACGGAACATATCTAGGTCAACTCTTCTTCTAAAACTGATAGAAACCACAGTTCCTCTAACATGCAATGCTTTCCAGTTAAGAGCGAGAAACATGTGAGCTTCTTGAACGATGTAGCTTTGTTTGAGCTGAATGGTGACTGAGTTTACGTGAAACGAAGTCTTGCTTGTAGGAAGATACAGAGCCTGTGATTTAATACCATTTCTGAAGGGAAACACACAGCACAGTTCTCATCCATGAAACACACTCTGCTTTAGAGCACGAAGCATGCTCTTGCTTTGTAGAGTCTATAATAGAGCCAGAAACATGAGGATGCTCTGAAAAAAATAACGGTGTTTCCTACATATACGGACCATTTCTAGTTCAACTCTGCTCCTGAAACTGATACAAACCACAGGTCCTCTAACATCCAATGCTTTTCAGTTAAGAGCGAGAAACGTGTGAGCTTCATAAACGATTTATAATCATTTGAGTTCAAAATTGACTGCGTTTAAATGAAATGATGTCTTGCTTGTAGGAAGACATTGAGCCTGGTATTTAACACCATTTGTGAAGGGAAAAACACAGCACATTTCTCATCCATGTAACACACTCTGCTTTAGAGCAAGAAGCACGCTCTTGCTTTCTAAGAGTCTCTAATAGAGCAGAAAACGTGACTGTTTTCAGAACAAAATAACCGTGTTTCCTACACATACGGACCAGATGTAGGACAACTCTTCCACTGGAAGTGATACTACCACAGTTCCATTAACATGCAATGCTTTCCAGGTAAGAGTGTGAAACGTATGACCTTCGTGAACGATGTAGCTTCCTTTGAGCTGAAAAGTGACTGAGTTTACCGGAAAAGATGTCTTGCTTGTAGGAAGACACAGAGCCTGGGATTTAACTCCATTTCTGAAGGGAAACACAAAGCACAGTTCTCATCCATGAAACACACTCTTCCTTAGAACAAGAAGCATGCTCTTTCTTTGCAGAGACTCTAATAGAGCCAGAAACTTGAGGGTACTCAGAACAAAAGAACGGTGTTTCCTACACATACGGACCATTGCTAGTTCAACTCTGCTTATGAAACTGATACAAATCACAAGTCCTCTAACATCCTATGCTTTACAGTTAAGAGTAAGAAACGTGTGAGCTACGTGAAAGATGTAGCTTTGTTTGAGCTGAAAGGTGACTGAGTTTACGTGAAAAGAAGTCTTGCTTGTAGGAAGATACAGAGCCTGTGATTTAACTCCATTTCTAAAGGGAAACACACAGCACTGTTATCACGATGAAACACACTCTGCATATAGGAAGAAGCACGCTCTTGCTTTCTAATAGTCTCTAATAGAGCAGAAAACGTGACTGTTTTCAGAACAAAATAACGGTGTTTCCTACACATACGGACCAGATGTAGGACAACTCTTCCAGTGGAAGTGATACTACCACATTTCCATTAACATGCAATGCTTTCCAGTTAAGAGCGAGAAACGTATGAGCTTCGTGAATGATGTAGCTTCCTTTGAGCTGAAAAGTGACTGAGTTTACCGGAAAAGATGTCTTGCTTGTAGGAAGACACAGAGCCTGGGATTTAACTCCATTTCTGAAGGGAAACCCACAGCACAGTTCTCATCCATGAAACACACTCTGCTTTAGAGCAAGAAGCACACTCTTGCTTTCTAAGAGTCTCTAATACACCAGGAAACGTGACTGTGTTCAGAACAAAATAACGGTGTTTCATATACATACGGACCATATCTATGTCAACTTTTCTTCTGAAACTGATACAAAGCACAGTTCCATTAAGATGCAATGCTTTCCAGTTAAGAGCGAGAGACGTGTGAGCTTCGTGAATGATGTAGCTTCCTTTGAGCTGAAAAGTGACTGAGTTTACCTGAAAAGATGTCTTGCATGTAGGAAGACACAGAGCCTTGGATTTAACTCCATTTCTGAAGTGAAACACAAAGCACAGTTCTCATCCAGGAAACACACTCTGCTTCAGGCACGAAGCAGGCTCTTGCTTTCTAGAGTCTCTAATAGAGCCAGAAACTTGAGGGTACTCTGAACAAAAGAACGGTGTTTCCTACACATACGGACCATTGCTAGTTCAAGTCTGCTTCTGAAACTGATAGAAACCACAAGTCATATAACATCCAATGCTATTCAGTTAAGAGCAAAAAACGTGTGAGCGTCATAAATGATTTATATTCATTTGAGCTGAAAAGTGACTGCGTTACCTGAAATGATGTCTTGCTTGTAGGAAGATATTGATCCTGGTATTTAACTCCATTTCTGAAGGGAAACACACAGCACAGTTCTCATCCATGAAACACACTCTGCTTTAGAGCAAGAAGCACGCTCTTGCTTTTTAAGAATCTCTAATAGAGCAGAAAACGTGACTGTTTTCAGAAAAAAATAACAGTGTTGCCTACACATACGGACCATATCTAGGTCAACTCTTCTTCTAAAACTGATAGAAACCACAGTTCCTCTAACATGCAATGCTTTCCAGTTAAGAGCGAGAAACGTGTGAGCTTCTTGAACGATGTAGCTTTGTTTGAGCAGAAAGGTGACTGAGTTTACGTGAAACGAAGTCTTGCTTGTAGGAAGATACAGAGCCTGTGATTTAATACCATTTCTGAAGGGAAACACACAGCACAGTTCTCATCCATGAAACACACTCTGCTTTAGAGCACGAAGCATGCTCTTGCTTTGTAGAGTCTATAATAGAGCCAGAAACATGAGGATGCTCTGAAAAAAATGACGGTGTTTCCTACATATACGGACCATTTCTAGTTCAACTCTGCTCCTGAAACTGATACAAACCACAGGTCCTCTAACATCCAATGCTTTTCAGTTAAGAGCGAGAAACGTGTGAGCTTCATAAACGATTTATAATCATTTGAGTTCAAAATTGACTGCGTTTAAATGAAATGATGTCTTGCTTGTAGGAAGATATTGAGCATGGTATTTAACTCCATTTCTGAAGGGAAACACACAGCACAGTTCTCATCCATGAAACACACTCTGCTGTAGAGCAAGAAGCACGCTCTTGCTTTTTAAGAGTCTCTAATAGAGCAGAAAACGTGACTGTTTTCAGAACAAAATAACAGTGTTGCCTACACATACGGAACATATCTAGGTCAACTCTTCTTCTAAAACTGATAGAAACCACAGTTCCTCTAACATGCAATGCTTTCCAGTTAAGAGCGAGAAACGTGTGAGCTTCTTGAACGATGTAGCTTTGTTTGAGCTGAATGGTGACTGAGTTTCTGAAGGGAAACACACAGCACAGTTCTCATCCATGAAACACACTCTTCCTTAGAACAAGAAGCATGCTCTTTCTTTGCAGAGACTCTAATAGAGCCAGAGACTTGTGGGTACTCAGAACAAAAGAACGGTGTTTCCTACACATACGGACCATTGCTAGTTCCACTCTGCTTATGAAACTGATACAAATCACAAGTCCTCTAACATCCTATGCTTTACAGTTAAGAGTAAGAAACGTGTGAGCTACGTGAAAGATGTAGCTTTGTTTGAGCTGAAAGGTGACTGAGTTTACGTGAAAAGAAGTCTTGCTTGTAGGAAGATACAGAGCCTGTGATTTAACTCCATTTCTAAAGGGAAACACACAGCACTGTTATCACGATGAAACACACTCTGCATATAGGAAGAAGCACGCTATTGCTTTCTAGAGTCTCTAATAGAGCAGGAAAATTGAGGGTGCTCAGAACAAAAGAACGGTGTTTCTTACACATACAGACCATTGCTAGTTCAACTCTGCTCCTGAAACTGATACAAACAATTGGGCCTCTAACATCCAATGATTTTCAGTTAACAGTGAGAAACGTGTGAGCTTCTTAAACGATTTATATTCATTTGAGCTGAAAAGTGACAGGGTTTTCGTGAAATGATGTCTTGCTTGTAGGAAGACACAGAGCCTGGGATTTAGCTCCATTTCTGAAGGGAAACACACAGCACAGTTCTCATCCATGAAACACACTCTCCTATAGAGCAAGAAGCACGCTCTTGCTTTCTAAGGTTCTCAAATAGTGTAGGAAAAGTGACTGTGGTCAGAACAAAAAAACGGTGTTTACTACACATACGGACCATATCTAGGTCAACTCTGCTTCTGAAACTGATACAAACCACAAGTCATCTAACATCCAATGCTATTCAGTTAAGAGCGAGAAACGTGTGATCTTCATAAATGATTTATAATCATTTGAGCTGAAAAGTGACTGCATTTACCTTAAAAGATGTCTTGCTTGTAGGAAGACACAGAGCCTGGGATTTAACTCCATTTCTGAAGGGAATCATACAGTACAGTTCTCATCCATGAAACACACTCTGCTTTAGAGCACGAAGCATGCTCTTGCTTTCTAGAGTCTCTAATAGAGCCAGAAAATGGAGGGTACTCAGAACAAAAGAACGGTGTTTCCTACACATACAGACCATTGCTAGTTCAACTCTGCTTCTGAAACTGATACAAACCACAAGTCATCTAACATCTCATGCTTTTCAGTTAAGAGCAAGAAACGTGTGAGCTTCATAAACGATTTATATTCATTTGAGCTGAAAAGTGACTGCGTTTAACTGAAATGATGTCTTGCTTGTAGGAAGACACAGAGCCTGGAATATAACTCCATGTCTGAAGGGAAACACACAGCACAGTTCTCATCCATGAAACACACTCTGCTTTAGAGCAAGAAGCACGCTCTTGCTTTCTAAGAGTCTCTAATACAGCAGGAAACGTGACTGTGGTCAGAATAAAATAACGGTGTTTCCTACACATACGGACCATATCTAGGTCAACTCTTCTTCTGAAACTGATACAAACCACAGTTCCAATAACATGCAAAGCTTTCCAGTTAAGAGCGAGAGACGTGTGAGCTACGTGAACGATGTAGCTTCCTTTGAGCTGAAAAGTGACTGAGTTTACCTGAAAAGATGTCCTGCTTGTAGGAAGACACAGAGCCTGGGATTTAACTCCATTTCTGAAGGGAAACACACAGCACAGTTCTCATCCAAGACACACTCTGCTTTAGAGCAAGAAGCACGCTCTTGCTTTCTAATAGTCTCTAATAGAGCAGAAAACGTGACTGTTTTCAGAACAAAATAACCGTGTTTCCTACACATACGGACCAGATGTAGGACAACTCTTCCAGTGGAAGTGATACTACCACATTTCCATTAACATGCAATGTTTCCAGTTAAGAGCGAGAAACGTATGAGCTTCGTGAATGATGTAGCTTCCTTTGAGCTGAAAAGTGAGTGAGTTTACCGGAAAAGATGTCTTGCTTGTAGGAAGACACAGAGCCTGGGATTTAACTCCATTTCTGAAGGGAAACACACAGCACAGTTCTCATCCATGAAACACACTCTGCTTTAGAGCAAGAAGCACACTCTTGCTTTCTAAGAGTCTCTAATACACCAGGAAACGTGACTGTGGTCAGAACAAAATAACGGTGTTTCATATACATACGGACCATATCTATGTCAACTTTTCTTCTGAAACTGATACAAAACACAGTTCCATTAAGATGCAATGCTTTCCAGTTAAGAGCGAGAGACGTGTGAGCTTCGTGAATGATGTAGCTTCCTTTGAGCTGAAAAGTGACTGAGTTTACCTGAAAAGATGTCTTGCATGTAGGAAGACACAGAGCCTTGGATTTAACTCCATTTCTGAAGTGAAACACAAAGCACAGTTCTCATCCAGGAAACACACTCTGCTTTAGGCACGAAGCAGGCTCTTGCTTTCTAGAGTCTCTAATAGTGCCAGAAACTTGAGGGTACTCTGAACAAAAGAACGGTGTTTCCTACACATACGGACCATTGCTAGTTCAACTCTGCTTCTGAAACTGATAGAAACCACAAGTCATATAACATCCAATGCTATTCAGTTAAGAGCAAAAAACGTGTGAGCGTCATAAATGATTTATATTCATTTGAGCTGAAAAGTGACTGCGTTACCTGAAATGATGTCTTGCTTGTAGGAAGATATTGATCCTGGTATTTAACTCCATTTCTGAAGGGAAACACACAGCACAGTTCTCATCCATGAAACACACTCTGCTTTAGAGCAAGAAGCACGCTCTTGCTTTTTAAGAGTCTCTAATAGAGCAGAAAACGTGACTGTTTTCAGAAAAAAATAACAGTGTTGCCTACACATACGGACCATATCTAGGTCAACTCTTCTTCTAAAACTGATAGAAACCACAGTTCCTCTAACATGCAATGCTTTCCAGTTAAGAGCGAGAAACGTGTGAGCTTCTTGAACGATGTAGCTTTGTTTGAGCAGAAAGGTGACTGAGTTTACGTGAAACGAAGTCTTGCTTGTAGGAAGATACAGAGCCTGTGATTTAATACCATTTCTGAAGGGAAACACACAGCACAGTTCTCATCCATGAAACACACTCTGCTTTAGAGCACGAAGCATGCTCTTGCTTTGTAGAGTCTATAATAGAGCCAGAAACATGAGGGTGCTCTGAACAAAATAACGGTGTTTCCTACATATACGGACCATTTCTAGTTCAACTCTGCTCCTGAAACTGATACAAACCACAGGTCCACTAACATCCAATGCTTTTCAGTTAAGAGCGAGAAACGTGTGAGCTTCATAAACGATTTATAATCATTTGAGCTCAAAATTGACTGCGTTTAAATGAAATGATGTCTTGCTTGTAGGAAGACATTGAGCCTGGTATTTAACTCCATTTCTGAAGGGAAACACACAGCACATTTCTCATCCATGTAACACACTCTGCTTTAGAGCAAGAAGCACGCTCTTGCTTTCTAAGAGTCTCTAATAGAGCAGAAAACGTGACTGTTTTCAGAACAAAATAACCGTGTTTCCTACACATACGGACCAGATGTAGGACAACTCTTCCACTGGAAGTGATACTACCACAGTTCCATTAACATACAATGCTTTCCAGATAAGAGCGAGAAATGTATGAGCTTCGTGAACGATGTAGCTTCCTTTGAGCTGAAAAGTGACTGAGTTTACCGGTAAAGATGTCTTGCTTGTAGGAAGACACAGAGCCTGGGATTTAACTCCATTTCTGAAGGGAAACCCACAGCACAGTTCTCATCCATGAAACACACTCTGCTTTAGAGCAAGAAGCACGCTCTTGCTTTCTAGAGTCTATAATAGAGGCAGAAACTTGAAAGTGTGCTCAGAATAAAAGAACTGGGTTTCCTACAGACACGGACCATATCTAGTTCAACTCTGCTCCTGAAACTGATACAAACCACAGGTCCACTAACATCCAATGCTTTTCTGTTAAGAGTGAGAAACGTGTGATCTTTAAACGATTTATGTTCATTTGAGCTGAAAAGTGACTGCGTTACCTGCAATGATGTCTTGCTTGTAGGAAGATATTGAGCATGGTATTTAACTCCATTTCTGAAGGGAAACACACAGCACAGTTCTCATCCATGAAACACACTCTGCTGTAGAGCAAGAAGCACGCTCTTGCTTTTTAAGAGTCTCTAATAGAGCAGAAAACGTGACTGTTTTCAGAACAAAATAACAGTGTTGCCTACACATACGGAACATATCTAGGTCAACTCTTCTTCTAAAACTGATAGAAACCACAGTTCCTCTAACATGCAATGCTTTCCAGTTAAGAGCGAGAAACGTGTGAGCTTCTTGAACGATGTAGCTTTGTTTGAGCTGAATGGTGACTGAGTTTACGTGAAACGAAGTCTTGCTTGTAGGAAGATACAGAGCCTGTGATTTAATACCATTTCTGAAGGGAAACACACAGCACAGTTCTCATCCATGAAACACACTCTGCATTAGAGCACGAAGCATGCTCTTGCTTTGTAGAGTCTATAATAGAGCCAGAAACATGAGGATGCTCTGAAAAAAATAACGGTGTTTCCTACATATACGGACCATTTCTAGTTCAACTCTGCTCCTGAAACTGATACAAACCACAGGTCCTCTAACATCCAATGCTTTTCAGTTAAGAGCGAGAAACGTGTGAGCTTCATAAAAGATTTATAATCATTTGAGTTCAAAATTGACTGCGTTTAAATGAAATGATGTCTTGCTTGTAGGAAGACATTGAGTGTGGTATTTAACACCATTTCTGAAGGGAAAAACACAGCACATTTCTCATCCATGTAACACACTCTGCTTTAGAGCAAGAAGCACGCTCTTGCTTTCTAAGAGTCTCTAATAGAGCAGAAAACATGACTGTTTTCAGAACAAAATAACCGTGTTTCCTACACTTACGGACCAGATGTAGGACAACTCTTCCACTGGAAGTGATACTACCACAGTTCCATTAACATGCAATGCTTTCCAGGTAAGAGTGAGAAACGTATGAGCTTCGTGAACGATGTAGCTTCCTTTGAGCTGAAAAGTGACTGAGTTTACCGGAAAAGATGTCTTGCTTGTAGGAAGACACAGAGCCTGGGATTTAACTCCATTTCTGAAGGGAAACACACAGCACAGTTCTCATCCATGAAACACACTCTTCCTTAGAACAAGAAGCATGCTCTTTCTTTGCAGAGACTCTAATAGAGCCAGAAACTTGAGGGTACTCAGAACAAAAGAACGGTGTTTCCTACACATACGGACCATTGCTAGTTCCACTCTGCTTATGAAACTGATACAAATCACAAGTCCTCTAACATCCTATGCTTTACAGTTAAGAGTAAGAAACGTGTGAGCTACGTGAAAGATGTAGCTTTGTTTGAGCTGAAAGGTGACTGAGTTTACGTGAAAAGAAGTCTTGCTTGTAGGAAGATACAGAGCCTGTGATTTAACTCCATTTCTAAAGGGAAACACACAGCACTGTTATCACGATGAAACACACTCTGCATATAGGAAGAAGCACGCTCTTGCTTTCTAGAGTCTCTAATAGAGCAGGAAAATTGAGTGTGCTCAGAACAAAAGAACGGCGTTTCTTACACATACAGACCATTGCTAGTTCAACTCTGCTCCTGAAACTGATACAAACAATTGGGCCTCTAACATCCAATGATTTTCAGTTAACAGTGAGAAACGTGTGAGCTTCTTAAACGATTTATATTCATTTGAGCTGAAAAGTGACAGGGTTTTCGTGAAATGATGTCTTGCTTGTAGGAAGACACAGAGCCTGGGATTTAGGTCCATTTCTGAAGGGAAACACACAGCACAGTTCTCATCCATGAAACACACTCTCCTATAGAGCAAGAAGCACGCTCTTGCTTTCTAAGGTTCTCAAATAGTGTAGGAAACGTGACTGTGGTCAGAACAAAAAAACGGTGTTTACTACACATACGGACCATATCTAGGTCAACTCTGCTTCTGAAACTGATACAAACCACAAGTCATCTAACATCCAATGCTATTCAGTTAAGAGCGAGAAACGTGTGATCTTCATAAATGATTTATAATCATTTGAGCTGAAAAGTGACTGCATTTACCTTAAAAGATGTCTTGCTTGTAGGAAGACACAGAGCCTGGGATTTAACTCCATTTCTGAAGGGAATCATACAGTACAGTTCTCATCCATGAAACACACTCCGCTTTAGAGCACGAAGCATGCTCTTGCTTTCTAGAGTCTCTAATAGAGCCAGAAAATGGAGGGTACTCAGAACAAAAGAACGGTGTTTCCTACACATACAGACCATTGCTAGTTCAACTCTGCTTCTGAAACTGATACAAACCACAAGTCATCTAACATCTCATGCTTTTCAGTTAAGAGCAAGAAACGTGTGAGCTTCATAAACGATTTATATTCATTTGAGCTGAAAAGTGACTGCGTTTAACTGAAATGATGTCTTGCTTGTAGGAAGACACAGAGCCTGGAATATTACTCCATGTCTGAAGGGAAACACACAGCACAGTTCTCATCCATGAAACACACTCTGCTTTAGAGCAAGAAGCACGCTCTTGCTTTCTAAGAGTCTCTAATACAGCAGGAAACGTGACTGTGGTCAGAATAAAATAACGGTGTTTCCTACACATACGGACCATATCTAGGTCAACTCTTCTTCTGAAACTGATACAAACCACAGTTCCATTAACATGCAAAGCTTTCCAGTTAAGAGCAAGAAACGTGTGAGCTACGTGAACGATGTAGCTTCCTTTGAGCTGAAAAGTGACTGAGTTTACCTGAAAAGATGTCCTGCTTGTAGGAAGACACAGAGCCTGGGATTTAACTCCATTTCTGAAGGGAAACACACAGCACAGTTCTCATCCAAGACACACTCTGCTTTAGAGCAAGAAGCACGCTCTTGCTTTCTAATAGTCTCTAATAGAGCAGAAAACGTGACTGTTTTCAGAACAAAATAACGGTGTTTCCTACACATACGGACCAGATGTAGGACAACTCTTCCAGTGGAAGTGATACTACCACATTTCCATTAACATGCAAGGTTTCCAGTTAAGAGCGAGAAACGTATGAGCTTCGTGAATGATGTAGCTTCCTTTGAGCTGAAAAGTGACTGAGTTTACCGGAATAGATGTCTTGCTTGTAGGAAGACACAGAGCCTGGGATTTAACTCCATTTCTGAAGGGAAACACACAGCACAGTTCTCATCCATGAAACACACTCTGCTTTAGAACAAGAAGCACACTCTTGCTTTCTAAGAGTCTCTAATACACCAGGAAACGTGACTGTGGTCAGAACAAAATAACCGTGTTTCATATACATACGGACCATATCTATGTCAACTTTTCTTCTGAAACTGATACAAAGCACAGTTCCATTAAGATGCAATGCTTTCCAGTTAAGAGCGAGAGACGTGTGAGCTTCGTGAATGATGTAGCTTCCTTTGAGCTGAAAAGTGACTGAGTTTACCTGAAAAGATGTCTTGCATGTAGGAAGACACAGAGCCTTGGATTTAACTCCATTTCTGAAGTGAAACACAAAGCACAGTTCTCATCCAGGAAACACACTCTGCTTTAGGCACGAAGCAGGCTCTTGCTTTCTAGAGTCTCTAATAGAGCCAGAAACTTGAGGGTACTCTGAACAAAAGAACGGTGTTTCCTACACATACGGACCATTGCTAGTTCAACTCTGCTTCTGAAACTGATAGAAACCACAAGTCATATAACATCCAATGCTATTCAGTTAAGAGCAAAAAACGTGTGAGCGTCATAAATGATTTATATTCATTTGAGCTGAAAAGTGACTGCGTTACCTGCAATGATGTCTTGCTTGTAGGAAGATATTGATCCTGGTATTTAACTCCATTTCTGAAGGGAAACACACAGCACAGTTCTCATCCATGAAACACACTCTGCTTTAGAGGAAGAAGCACGCTCTTGCCTTTTAAGAGTCTCTAATAGAGCAGAAAACGTGACTGTTTTCAGAAAAAAATAACAGTGTTGCCTACACATACGGACCATATCTAGGTCAACTCTTCTTCTAAAACTGATAGAAACCACAGTTCCTCTAACATGCAATGCTTTCCAGGTAAGAGCGAGAAGCGTGTGAGCTTCTTGAACGATGTAGCTTTGTTTGAGCAGAAAGGTGACTGAGTTTACGTGAAACGAAGTCTTGCTTGTAGGAAGATACAGAGCCTGTGATTTAATACCATTTCTGAAGGGAAACACACAGCACAGTTCTCATCCATGAAACACACTCTGCTTTAGAGCACGAAGCATGCTCTTGCTTTCTAGAGTCTATAATAGAGGCAGAAACTTGAAAGTGTGCTCAGAATAAAAGAACTGGGTTTCCTACAGACACGGACCATATCTAGTTCAACTCTGCTCCTGAAAGTGATACAACCCACAGGTCCACTAACATCCAATGCTTTTCAGTTAAGAGCGAGAAACGTGTGAGCTTCATAAACGATTTATAATCATTTGAGCTCAAAATTGACTGCGTTTAAATGAAATGATGTCTTGCTTGTAGGAAGACATTGAGCCTGGTATTTAACTCCATTTCTGAAGGGAAACACACAGCACATTTCTCATCCATGTAACACACTCTGCTTTAGAGCAAGAAGCACGCTCTTGCTTTCTAAGAGTCTCTAATAGAGCAGAAAACGTGACTGTTTTCAGAACAAAATAACCGTGTTTCCTACACATACGGACCAGATGTAGGACAACTCTTCCACTGGAAGTGATACTACCACAGTTCCATTAACATGCAATGCTTTCCAGATAAGAGCGAGAAATGTATGAGCTTCGTGAACGATGTAGCTTCCTTTGAGCTGAAAAGTGACTGAGTTTACCGGTAAAGATGTCTTGCTTGTAGGAAGACACAGAGCCTGGGATTTAACTCCATTTCTGAAGGGAAACCCACAGCACAGTTCTCATCCATGAAACACACTCTGCTTTAGAGCAAGAAGCACGCTCTTGCTTTCTAGTGTCTATAATAGAGGCAGAAACTTGAAAGTGTGCTCAGAATAAAAGAACTGGGTTTCCTACAGACACGGACCATATCTAGTTCAACTCTGCTCCTGAAACTGATACAAACCACAGGTCCACTAACATCCAATGCTTTTCTGTTAAGAGTGAGAAACGTGTGATCTTTAAACGATTTATGTTCATTTGAGCTGAAAAGTGACTGCGTTACCTGCAATGATGTCTTGCTTGTAGGAAGATATTGAGCATGGTATTTAACTCCATATCTGAAGGGAAACACACAGCACAGTTCTCATCCATGAAACACACTCTGCTGTAGAGCAAGAAGCACGCTCTTGCTTTTTAAGAGTCTCTAATAGAGCAGAAAACGTGACTGTTTTCAGAAAAAAATAACAGTGTTGCCTACACATACGGACCATATCTAGGTCAACTCTTCTTCTAAAACTGATAGAAACCACAGTTCCTCTAACATGCAATGCTTTCCAGTTAAGAGCGAGAAGCGTGTGAGCTTCTTGAACGATGTAGCTTTGTTTGAGCAGAAAGGTGACTGAGTTTACGTGAAACGAAGTCTTGCTTGTAGGAAGATACAGAGCCTGTGATTTAATACCATTTCTGAAGGGAAACACACAGCACAGTTCTCATCCATGAAACACACTCTGCTTTAGAGCACAAAGCATGCTCTTCCTTTCTAGAGTCTATAATAGAGCCAGAAACATGAGGATGCTCTGAACAAAATAACGGTGTTTCCTACATATACGGACCATTTCTAGTTCAACTCTGCTCCTGAAACTGATACAAACCACAGGTCCTCTAACATCCAATGCTTTTCAGTTAAGAGCGAGAAACGTGTGAGCTTCATAAACGATTTATAATCATTTGAGTTCAAAATTGACTGCGTTTAAATGAAATGATGTCTTGCTTGTAGGAAGACATTGAGCCTGGTATTTAACACCATTTCTGAAGGGAAACACACAGCACAGTTCTCATACAAGACACACTCTGCTTTAGAGCAAGAAGCACGCTCTTGCTTTCTAATAGTCTCTAATAGAGCAGAAAACGTGACTGTTTTCAGAACAAAATAACGGTGTTTCCTACACATACGGACCAGATATAGGACAACTCTTCCAGTGGAAGTGATACTACCACAGTTCCATTAACATGCAATGCTTTCCAGGTAAGAGTGAGAAACGTATGAGCTTTGTGAACGATGTAGATTCCTTTGAGCTGAAAAGTGACTGAGTTTACCGGAAAAGATGTCTTGCTTGTAGGAAGACACAGAGCCTGGGATTTAACTCCATTTCTGAAGGGAAACACACAGCACAGTTCTCATCCATGAAACACACTCTTCCTTAGAACAAGAAGCATGCTCTTTCTTTGCAGAGACTCTAATAGAGCCAGAAACTTGAGGGTACTCAGAACAAAAGAACGGTGTTTCCTACACATACGGACCATTGCTAGTTCAACTCTGCTTATGAAACTTATACAAATCCCAAGTCCTCTAACATCCTATGCTTTACAGTTAAGAGTAAGAAACGTGTGAGGTACGTGAAAGATGTAGCTTTGTTTGAGCTGAAAGTTGACTGAGTTTACGTGAAAAGAAGTCTTGCTTGTAGGAAGATACAGAGCCTGTGATTTAACTCCATTTCTAAAGGGAAACACACAGCACTGTTATCATGATGAAACACACTCTGCATATAGGAAGAAGCACGCTCTTGCTTTCTAGAGTCTCTAATAGAGCAGGAAACTTGAGTGTGCTCAGAACAAAAGAACGGTGTTTCTTACACATACAGACCATTGCTAGTTCAACTCTGCTCCTGAAACTGATACAAACAATTGGGCCTCTAACATCCAATGATTTTCAGTTAACAGTGAGAAACGTGTGAGCTTCTTAAATGATTTATATTCATTTGAGCTGAAAAGTGACAGGGTTTTCGTGAAATGATGTCTTGCTTGTAGGAAGACACAGAGCCTGGGATTTAGCTCCATTTCTGAAGGGAAACACACAGCACAGTTCTCATCCATGAAACACACTCTCCTATAGAGCAAGAAGCACGCTCTTGCTTTCTAAGGTTCTCAAATAGTGTAGGAAACGTGACTGTGGTCAGAACAAAAAAACGGTGTTTACTACACATACGGACCATATCTAGGTCAACTCTGCTTCTGAAACTGATACAAACCACAAGTCATCTAACATCCAATGCTATTCAGTTAAGAGCGAGAAACGTGTGATCTTCATAAATGATTTATAATCATTTGAGCTGAAAAGTGACTGCATTTACCTTAAAAGATGTCTTGCTTGTAGGAAGACACAGAGCCTGGGATTTAACTCCATTTCTGAAGGGAATCATACAGTACAGTTCTCATCCATGAAACACACTCTGCTTTAGAGCACGAAGCATGCTCTTGCTTTCTAGAGTCTCTAATAGAGCCAGAAAATGGAGGGTACTCAGAACAAAAGAACGGTGTTTCCTACACATACAGACCATTGCTAGTTCAACTCTGCTTCTGAAACTGATACAAACCACAAGTCATCTAACATCTCATGCTTTTCAGTTAAGAGCAAGAAACGTGTGAGCTTCATAAACGATATATATTCAATTGAGCTGAAAATTGACTGCGTTTAACTGAAATGATGTCTTGCTTGTAGGAAGACACAGAGCCTGGAATATAACTCCATGTCTGAAGGGAAACACACAGCACAGTTCTCATCCATGAAACACACTCTGCTTTAGAGCAAGAAGCACGCTCTTGCTTTCTAAGAGTCTCTAATACAGCAGGAAACGTGACTGTGGTCAGAATAAAATAACGGTGTTTCCTACACATACGCACCATATCTAGGTCAACTCTTCTTCTGAAACTGATACAAACCACAGTTCCATTAACATGCAAAGCTTTCCAGTTAAGAGCAAGAAAGGTGTGAGCTACGTGAACGATGTAGCTTCCTTTGAGCTGAAAAGTGACTGAGTTTACCTGAAAAGATGTCCTGCTTGTAGGAAGACACAGAGCCTGGGATTTAACTCCATTTCTGAAGGGAAACACACAGCACAGTTCTCATCCAAGACACACTCTGCTTTAGAGCAAGAAGCACGCTCTTGCTTTCTAATAGTCTCTAATAGAGCAGAAAACGTGACTGTTTTCAGAACAAAATAACTGTGTTTCCTACACATACGGACCAGATGTAGGACAACTCTTCCAGTGTAAGTGATACTACCACATTTCCATTAACATGCAATGCTTTCCAGTTAAGAGCGAGAAACGTATGAGCTTCGTGAATGATGTAGCTTCCTTTGAGCTGAAAAGTGACTGAGTTTACCGGAAAAGATGTCTTGCTTGTAGGAAGACACAGAGCCTGGGATTTAACTCCATTTCTGAAGGGAAACACACAGCACAGTTCTCATCCATGAAACACACTCTGCTTTAGAGCAAGAAGCACACTCTTGCTTTCTAAGAGTCTCTAATACACCAGGAAACGTGACTGTGGTCAGAACAATATAATGGTGTTTCATATACATACGGACCATATCTATGTCAACTTTTCTTCTGAAACTGATACAAAGCACAGTTCCATTAAGATGCAATGCTTTCCAGTTAAGAGCGAGAGACGTGTGAGCTTCTTGAATGATGTAGCTTCCTTTCAGCTGAAAAGTGACTGAGTTTACCGGAAAAGATGTCTTGGTTGTAGGAAGACACAGAGCCTGGGATTTAAGTCCATTTCTGAAGGGAAACACACAGCACAGTTCTCATCCATGAAACACACTCTGCTTTAGGCACGAAGCAGGCTCTTGCTTTCTAGAGTCTCTAATAGAGCCAGAAAATTGAGGGTACTCTGAACAAAAGAATGGTGTTTCCTACACATACGGACCATTGCTAGTTCAACTCTGCTTCTGAAACTGATAGAAACCACAAATTATATAACATCCAATGCTATTAAGTTAAGAGCAAAAAACGTGTGAGCTTCATAAATGATTTATATTCATTTGAGCCTAAAAGTGACTGCGTTTACCTGAAAAGATGTCTTGCTTGTAGGAAGACACAGAGCCTGGACTTTAACTCCATTTCTGAAGGGAAACACACAGCACAGTTCTCACCCATGAAACACACTCTGCTTTACAGCACGGAGCACGCTCTTGCTTTTTAAGAGTCTGTAATAGAGCAGAAAACATGACTGTTTTCAGAACAAAATAACAGTGTTGGCTACACATACGGACCATATCTAGGTCAACTCTTCTTCTAAAACTGATAGAAACCACAGTTCCTCTAACATGCAAAGCTTTCCAGTTAAGAGCGAGAAACGTGTGAGCTTCTTGAACGATGTAGCTTTGTTTGAGCTGAAAGGTGACTGAGTTTACGTGAAACGAAGTCTTGCTTGTAGGAAGATACAGAGCCTGTGATTTAATACCATTTCTGAAGGGAAACACACAGCACAGTTCTCATCCATGAAACACACTCTGCTTTAGAGCACGAAGCATGCTCTTGCTTTCTAGAGTCTATAATAGAGCCAGAAACATGAGGATGCTCTGAAAAAAATAACGGTGTTTCCTACATATACGGACCATTTCTAGTTCAACTCTGCTCCTGAAACTGATACAAACCACAGGTCCTCTAACATCCAATGCTTTTCAGTTAAGAGCGAGAAACGTGTGAGCTTCATAAACGATTTATAATCATTTGAGCTCAAATTGACTGCGTTTAAATGAAATGATGTCTTGCTTGTAGGAAGACATTGAGCCAGGTATTTAACTCCATTTCTGAAGGGAAAAACACAGCACATTTCTTATCCATGTAACACACTCTGCTTTAGAGCAAGAAGCACGCTCTTGCTTTTTAAGAGTCTCTAATAGAGCAGAAAACATGACTGTTTTCAGAACAAAATAACGGTGTTTCCTACACATACGGACCAGATGTAGGACAACTCTTCCACTGGAAGTGATACTACCACAGTTCCATTAACATGCAATGCTTTCCAGGTAAGAGCGAGAAATGTATGAGCTTCGTGAATGATGTAGCTTCCTTTGAGCTGAAAAGTGACTGCATTTACCTTAAAAGATTTCTTGCTTGTAGGAAGACACAGAGCCTGGGATTTAACTCCATTTCTGAAGGGAAACCTACAGCACAGTCCTCATCCATGAAACACACTCTGCTTTAGGCACGAAGCAGGCTCTTGCTTTCTAGAATCTCTAATAGAGCCAGAAACTTGAGGGTACTCTGAACAAAAGAACGGTGTTTCCTACACATACGGACCATTGCTAGTTCAACACTGCTTCTGAAACTGATAGAAACCACAAATCATATAACATTCAATGCTATTAAGTTAAGAGCAAAAAACGTGTGAGCTTCATAAATGATTTATATTCATTTGAGCCTAAAAGTGACTGCGTTTACCTGAAAAGATGTCTTGCTTGTAGGAAGACACAGAGCCTGGACTTTAACTCCATTTCTGAAGGGAAACACACAGCACAGTTCTCATCCATGAAACACACTCTGCTTTAGAGCACGGAGCATGCTGTTGCTTTCTAGAGTCTCTAATAGAGCCAGAAAATGGAGGGTACTCTGAACAAAAGAACGGTGTTTCCTACACATACGGACCATAGCTAGTTCAACTCTGCTTCTGAAACTGATACAAACCACAAGTCATCTAACATCCAATGCTATTCAGTTAAGAGTGAGAAACGTGTGATCTTTGTAAATGATTTATATTCATTGGAGCTGAAAAGTGACTGCGTTACCTGAAATGATGTCTTGCTTGTAGGAAGATATTGAGCCTTGTATTTAACTCCATTTCTGAAGGGAAACACACAGCACAGTTCTCATCCATGAAACACACTCTGCTTTAGAGCACGAAGCATGCTCTTGCTTTCTAGAGTGTATAATAGAGCCAGAAACATGAGGGTGCTCTGAACAAAATAACGGTGTTTCCTACATATACGGACCATTTCTAGTTCAACTCTGCTCCTGAATCTGATACAAACCACAGGTCCTCTAACATCCAATGCTTTTCAGTTAAGAGCGAGAAACGTGTGAGCTTCATAAATGATTTATAATCATTTGAGCTGAAAAGTGACTGCGTTGCCTGCAATGATGTCTTGCTTGTAGGAAGACACAGAGCCTGGGATTTAACTCCATTTCTGAAGGGAAACACACAGCACAGTTCTCATCCAAGACACACTCTGCTTTAGAGCAAGAAGCACGCTCTTGCTTTCTAAGAGTCTCTAATAGAGCAGGAAACGTGACTGTGGGCAGAACAAAATAACGGTGTTTTCTACACATACGGACCATATTTATCTTAACTGTTCTTCTGAAACTGATACAATCCACACTTCCTCTAACATGCAATTCTTTCCAGTTAAGAATGAGAAACGTGTGAGCTTTCTGAACGATGTATCATCCTTTGAGCTGAATAGTGACTGAGTTTACCTGAAAAGATGTCTTGCTTGTAAGAAGACACAGAGCCTGGGATTTAACTCCATTTCTGAAGGGAAACACACAGCACAGTTCTCATCCATGAAACACTCTCTGCTTTAGAACACGGAGCATGCTCTTGCTTTCTAGAGTCTCTAATAGAGCCAGAAAATGGAGGGTACTCTGAACAAAAGAACGGTGTTTCCTACACATACGGACCATAGCTAGTTCAACTCTGCTTCTGAAACTGATACAAACCACAAGTCATCTAACATCCAATGCTATTCAGTTAAGAGCGAGAAACGTGTGATCTTTGTAAATGATTTATATTCATTGGAGCTGAAAAGTGACTGCGTTACCTGAAATGATGTCTTGCTTGTAGGAAGATATTGAGCCTTGTATTTAACTCCATTTCTGAAGGGAAACACACAGCACAGTTCTCATCCATGAAACACACTCTTCTTTAGAGCAAGAAGCACGCTCTTGCTTTTTAAGAGTCTCTAATAGAGCGGAAAACGTGACTGTTTTCAGAACAAAATAACAGTGTTGCCTACACATACGGACCATATCTAGGTCAACTCTTCTTCTAAAACTGATAGAAACCACAGTTCCTCTAACATGCAATGCTTTCGAGTTAAGAGCGAGAAACGTGTGAGCTTCTTGAACGATGTATCTTTGTTTGAGCTGAAAGGTGACTGAGTTTACGTGAAACGAAGTCTTGCTTGTAGGAAGATACAGAGCCTGTGATTTAATACCATTTCTGAAGGGAAACACACAGCACAGTTCTCATCCATGAAACACACTCTGCTTTAGAGCACGAAGCATGCTCTTGCTTTCTAGAGTCTATAATAGAGCCAGAAACATGAGGGTGCTCTGAACAAAATAACGGTGTTTCCTACATATACGGACCATTTCTAGTTCAACTCTGCTCCTGAAACTGATACAAACCACAGGTCCTCTAACATCCAATGCTTTTCAGTTAAGAGCGAGAAACGTGTGAGCTTCATAAACGATTTATAATCATTTGAGCTGAAAAGTGACTGCGTTAACTGCAATGATGTCTTGCTTGTAGGAAGACTTTGAGCCTGGAATTTAACTCCATTTCTGAAGGGAAACACACAGCACAGTTCTCATCCATGAAACACACTCTGCTTTTGAGCAAGAAGCACGCTCTTGCTTTCTAAGAGTCTCTAATAGAGCAGGAAACGTGACTGTGGGCAGAACAAAATAACGGTGTTTTCTACACATACGGACCATATTTAGCTTAACTGTTCTTCTGAAACTGATACAATCCACACTTCCTCTAACATGCAATTCTTTCCAGTTAAGAACGAGAAACGTGTGAGCTTTCTGAACGATGTAGCATCCTTTGAGCTGAATAGTGACTGAGTTTACCTGAAAAGATGTCTTGCTTGTAAGAAGACACAGAGCCTGGGATTTAACTCCATTTCTGAAGGGAAACACACAGCACAGTTCTCTTCCATGAAACACACTCTGCTTTAGAGCAAGAAGCATGCTCTTGCTTTCTATTATTCTCTAATACAGCAGGATACGTGACTGTGGTCAGAACAAAATAACGGTGTTTCCTACACATACGGACCATATCTAGGTCAACTTTTCTTCTGAAACTGATACAAAGCACAGTTCCATTAACATGCAATGCTTTCAAGTTAAGAGCAAGAAACATGTGAGCTTCGTGAACGATGTAGCTTCCTTTGAGCTGAAAAGTGACTGGGTTTACCTGAAAATATGTCTTCCTTGTACGAAGAATCAGAGCCTGGGATTTAACTCCATTTCTGAAGGGAAACACACAGCACAGTTCTCATCCATGAAACACACTCTGCTTTAGAGCAAGAAGCACGCTCTTGCTTTTTAAGAGTCTCTAATAGAGCCAGAAACTTGAGGGTACTCAGAACAAAAGAACGGTGTTTCCTACACATACGGACCATTGCTAGTTCAACTCTGCTTATGAAACTGATACAAATTACAGGTCCTCTAACATCCTATGCTTTACAGTTAAGAGTAAGAAACGTGTGAGCTACGTGAAAGATGTAGCTTTGTTTGAGCTGAAAGGTGACTGAGTTTAGGTGAAAAGAAGTCTTGCTTGTAGGAAGATACAGAGCCTGTGATTTAACTCCATTTCTAAAGGGAAACACACAGCACTGTTATCACGATGAAACACACTCTGCGTATAGGAAGAAGCACGCTCTTGCTTTCTAGAGTCTCTAATAGAGCAGGAAACTTGAGTGTGCTCAGAACAAAGAACGGTGTTTCTTACACATACAGACCATTGCTAGTTCAACTCTGCTCCTGAAACTGATACAAACCACAGGTCCTCTAACATCCAATGCTTTTCAGTTAAGAGTGAGAAACGTGTGAGCTTCTTAAACGATTTATATTCATTTGAGCTGAAAACTGACAGGGTTTTCGTGAAATGATGTCTTGCTTGTAGAAAGACACAGAGCCTGGGATTTAGGTCCATTTCTGAAGGGAAACACACAGCACAGTTCTCATCCATGAAACACACTCTCCTATAGAGCAAGAAGCACGCTCTTGCTTTCCAAGATTCTCAAATAGAGTAGGAAACGTGACTGTGGTCAGAACAAAATAACGGTGTTTACTACACATACTGACCATATCTAGGTCAACTCTGCTTCTGAAACTGATACAAACCACAAGTCATCTAACATCCAATGCTATTCAGTTAAGAGCGAGAAACGTGTGATCTTCATAAACGATTTATAATCATTTGAGCTGAAAAGTGACTGCATTTAACTTAAAAGATGTCTTGCTTGTAGGAAGACACAGAGCCTGGGATTTAACTCCATTTCTGAAGGGAAACCCACAGCACAGTTCTCTTCCATGAAACACACTCTGCTTTAGGCACGAAGCAGGCTCTTGCTTTCTAGAATCTCTAATAGAGCCAGAAACTTGAGGGTACTCTGAACAAAAGAACGGTGTTTCCTACACATACGGACCATTGCTAGTTCAACTCTGCTTCTGAAACTGATAGAACCACAAATCATATAACATCCAATGCTATTAAGTAAAAGCAAAAAACGTGTGAGCTTCATAAATGATTTATATTCATTTGAGCCTAAAAGTGACTGCGTTTACCTGAAAAGATGTCTTGCTTGTAGGAAGATACAGAGCCTGGACTTTAACTCCATTTCTGAAGGGAAACACACAGCACAGTTCTCATCCATGAAACACACTCTGCTTTAGAGCACGGAGCATGCTCTTGCTTTCTAGAGTCTCTAATAGAGACAGAAAATGGAGGGTACTCTGAACAAAAGAACGGTGTTTCCTACACATATGGACCATAGCTAGTTCAACTCTGCTTCTGAAACTGATACAAACCACAAGTCATCTAACATCCAATGCTATTCAGTTAAGAGCGAGAAACGTGTGATCTTTGGAAATGATTTATATTCATTGGAGCTGAAAAGTGACTGCGTTACCTGAAATGATGTCTTGCTTGTAGGAAGATATTGAGCCTTGTATTTAACTCCATTTCTGAAGGGAAACACACAGCACAGTTCTCATCCATGAAACACACTCTGCTTTAGAGCAAGAAGCACGCTCTTGCTTTTTAAGAGTCTCTAATAGAGCAGAAAACGTGACTGTTTTCAGAACAAAATAACAGTGTTGCCTACACATACGGACCATATCTAGGTCAACTCTTCTTCTAAAACTGATAGAAACCACAGTTCCTCTAACAGGCAATGCTTTCGATTTAAGAGCAAGAAACGTGTGAGCTTCTTGAGTGATGTAGCTTTGTTTGAGCTGAAAGGTGACTGAGTTTACGTGAAACGAAGTCTTGCTTGTAGGAAGATACAGAGCCTGTGATTTAATACCATTTCTGAAGGGAAACACACAGCACAGTTCTCATCCATGAAACACACTCTGCTTTAGAGCACAAAGCATGCTCTTCCTTTCTAGAGTCTATAATAGAGCCAGAAACATGAGGGTGCTCTGAACAAAATAACGGTGTTTCCTACATATACGGACCATTTCTAGTTCAACTCTGCTCCTGAAACTGATACAAACCACAGGTCCTCTAACATCCAATGCTTTTCAGTTAAGAGCGAGAGACGTGTGAGCTTCATAAACGATTTATAATCATTTGAGCTGAAAAGTGACTGCGTTACCTGCAATGATGTCTTGCTTGTAGGAAAACTTTGAGCCTGGAATTTAACTCCATTTCTGAAGGGAAACACACAGCACAGTTCTCATCCATGAAACACACTCTGCTTTAGAGCAAGAAGCACGCTCTTGCTTTCTAAGAGTCTCTTAAAGAGCAGGAAACGTGACTGTGGGCAGAACAAAATAACGATGTTTTCTACACATACGGACCATATTTAGCTTAACTGTTCTTTTGAAACTGATACAATCCACACTTCCTCTAACATGCAATTCTTTCCAGTTAAGAACGAGAAACGTGTGAGCTTTCTGAACGATGTAGCATCCTTTGAGCTGAATAGTGACTGAGTTTACCTGAAAAGATGTCTTGCTTGTAAGAAGACACAGAGCCTGGGATTTAACTCCATTTCTGAAGGGAAACACACAGCACAGTTCTCTTCCATGAAACACACTCTGCTTTAGAGCAAGAAGCATGCTCTTGCTTTCTATTATTCTCTAATACAGCAGGATACGTGACTGTGGTCAGAACAAAATAACGGTGTTTCCTACACATACGGACCATATCTAGGTCAACTTTTCTTCTGAAACTGATACAAAGCACAGTTCCATTAACATGCAATGCTTTCAAGTTAAGAGCAAGAAACATGTGAGCTTCGTGAACGATGTAGCTTCCTTTGAGCTGAAAAGTGACTGGGTTTACCTGAAAATATGTCTTACTTGTACGAAGAATCAGAGCCTGGGATTTAACTCCATTTCTGAAGGGAAACACACAGCACAGTTCTCATCCATGAAACACACTCTGCTTTAGAGCAAGAAGCATGCTCTTTCTTTGCAGAGACTCTAATAGAGCCAGAAACTTGAGGGTACTCAGAACAAAAGAACGGTGTTTCCTACACATACGGACCATTGCTAGTTCAACTCTGCTTATGAAACTGATACAAATCACAGGTCCTCTAACATCCTATGCTTTACAGTTAAGAGTAAGAAACGTGTGAGCTACGTGAAAGATGTAGCTTTGTTTGAGCTGAAAGGTGACTGAGTTTAGGTGAAAAGAAGTCTTGCTTGTAGGAAGATACAGAGCCTGTGATTTAACTCCATTTCTAAAGGGAAACACACAGCACTGTTATCAGGATGAAACACACTCTGCGTATAGGAAGAAGCACGCTCTTGCTTTCTAGAGTCTCTAATAGAGCAGGAAATTTGAGTGTGCTCAGAACAAAGAATGGTGTTACTTACACATACAGACCATTGCTAGTTCAACTCTGCTCCTGAAACTGATACAAACCACAGGTCCTCTAACATCCAATGCTTTTCAGTTAAGAGTGAGACACGTGTGAGCTTCTTAAACGATTTATATTCATTTGAGCTGAAAACTGACAGGGTTTTTGTGAAATGATGTCTTGCTTGTAGAAAGACACAGAGCCTGGAATATAACTTCATTTCTGAAGGGAAACACACAGCACAGTTCTCATCCATGAAACACACTCTGCTTTAGAGCAAGAAGCACGCTCTTGCTTTCTAAGAGTCTCTAATACAGCAGGAAACGTGACTGTGGTCAGAACAAAATAACGGTGTTTCCTACACATAAGGGCCAGATGTAGGACAACTCTTCCACTGGAAGTGATACTACCACAGTTCCATTAACATGCAATGCTTTCGAGTTAAGAGCGAGAAACATATGAGCTTCCTGAATGATGGAGCTTCCTTTGAGCTGAAAAGTGACTGAGTTTACCGGAAAAGATGTCTTGCTTGTAGGAAGACACAGAGCCTGGGATTTAACTCCATTTCTGAAGGGAAACCCACAGCACAGTTCTCATCCATGAAACACACTCTGCTTTAGAGCAAGAAGCACGCTCTTGCTTTCTAGAGTCTATAATAGAGGCAGAAACTTGAAAGTGTGCTCAGAATAAAATAACTGGGTTTCCTACACACACGGACCATATCTAGTTCAACTCTGCTCCTGAAACTGATACAAACCACAGGTCCTCTAACATCCAATGCTTTTCTGTTAAGAGCGAGAAACGTGTGATCGTTAAATGATTTATATTCATTTGAGCTGAAAAGTGACTGCGTTACCTGCAATGATGTCTTGCTTGTAGGAAGACTTTGAGCCTGGAAGTTAACTCCATTTCTGAAGGGAAACACACACCACAGTTCTAATCCATGAGACACACTCTGCTTTAGAGCAAGAACCATGCTCTAGTTTTCTAAGAGTCTCTAATACAGCAGGAAACGTGACTGTGGTCAGAATAAAATAACGGTGTTTCCTAAACATACGGACCATATCTATGTCAACTCTTCTTCTGAAACTGACACAAACCACAGTTCCTCTAACATGCAATGCTTTCCAGTTAATATCGAGAAACTTGTGAGCTTTGTGAACGATGTAGCTTCCTTTAAGCTGAAAGGTGACTGAGTTTACATGAAACGAAGTCTTGCTTATAGGAAGATACAGAGGATGTGATTTAACTCCATTTCTGAAGGGAAACACACAGCACAGTTCTCATCCATGAAACAAACTCTGCTTTAGAGCAAGAAGCATGCTCTTGCTTTCTAGAGTCTATAATAGAGCCAGAAACTTGAAAGTTTGCTCATAGTAAAAGAACTGTGTTTCCTACTCACACGGATCATATCTAGTTCAACTCTGCTCCTGAAACTGATACAAACCACAGTTGCATTAACATGAAATGCTTTCCAGTTAAGAGCGAGAAACGTATGAGCTTCGTGAACGATGTAGCTTCCTTTGAGCTGAAAAGTGACTGAGTTTACCAGAAAAGATGTCTTGCTTGTAGGAAGACAAGAGCCTGGGATTTAACTCCATTTCTGAAGGGAAACACACAGCACAGTTCTCATCCATGAAATACACTCTGCTTTAGAGCACGAAGCATGCTCTTGCTTTCTAGAGTCTCTAATAGAGCCAGAAACATGAGGGTCCTCTGAACAAAATAACGGTGTTTCCTATATATACGGACCATTGCTACTTCAACACAGCTTCTGAAACTGATACTAACCACAAGTCATCTAAAATCCAATGCTTTTCAGTTAGGAGCAAGAAACGTGTGAGCTTCGTAAATGATTTATATTCATTTGAGCTGAAAAGTGACTGCGTTTACCTGAAATGATGTCTTGCTTGTAGGAAGATACAGAACTTGGAATATAACTCCATTTCTGAAGGGAAACACACAGCACAGTTCTCATCCATGAAACACACTCTGCTTTAGAGCAAGAAGCACGCTCTTGCTTTCTACGAGTCCTTAATACAGGAGGAAACGTGACTGTGGTCAGAACAAAATAACGGTGTTTCCAACACATACGGACCATATCTAGGTCAACTCTTCTTCTGAAACTGATACAAACCACAGTTGCATTAACATGAAATGCTTTCCAGTTAAGAGCAAGAAACGTATGAGCTTCGTGAACGATGTAGCTTCCTTTGAGCTGAAAAGTGACTGAGTTTACCAGAAAAGATGTCTTGCTTGTAGGAAGACAAAGAGCCTGGGATTTAACTCCATTTCTGAAGGGAAACACAGCACTGTTAGCATCCATGAAACATTCTCTGCTTTAGAGCAAGAAGCATGCTCTTGCTTTATAGAGTCTATAATATAGCCAGAAACTTGAAAGTGTGCTCAGAAAAAAAGAACTGGGTTTCCTACACACACGGACCATATCTAGTTCAACTCTGCTCCTGAAACTGATACAAACAACAGGTCCTCTAACATTCAATGCTTTTCAGTTAATAGCGAGAAACCTGTGAGCTTTGTAAACAATTTATATTCATTTGAGCTGAAAAGTTACAGCATTTACCTGAAATGATGACTTGCTTGTAGGAAGACACAGAGCCTGGGATTTAACTCCATTTCTGAAGGGAAACACAGCACAGTTCTCATGCATGAAAAACACTCTGCTTTAGAGCATGGAGCATGCTCTTGCTTTCTAGAATCTCTAAAATAGACAGAAACATGAGGGTACTCTGAACAAAAGAACAGTGTTTCCTACACATACCGACCACAGCTAGTTCAACTCTGCTTCTGAAACTGATACAAACCACAATTCATCTAACATCTCATGCTTTTCAGTTAAGAGCAAAAAACGTGTGAGCTTCGTAAACGATTTATATTCATTTGAGCTGAAAAGTGACTGCATTTACCTGAAAAGTTGTCTTGCTTGTAGGAAGACACAGAGCCTGGAATTTAACTCCATTTCTGAAGGGAAACACACAGCACAGTTCTCATCCATGAAACACACTCTGCTTTAGAGCAAGAACCACACTCTTGCTTTCTAAGAGTATCTAATACAGTAGGAAATGTGACTGTAGTCAGAACAAAATAACGGTGTTTCCTACACATACGGACCATATCTAGGTCAACTCTTCTTCTGAAAATGATACAAAGCCCAGTACGATTAACATGCAATGCTTTTCACTTAAGAGCGAGAAACATGTGAGCTTCGTAGATGATTTTTATTCATTTGAACTGAAAAGTGACAGCGTTTACCTGAAATGATGTCTTGCTTGTAGGAAGACACAGCACCTGGGATTTACCTCCATTTCTGAAGTGAAACACAAAGCACAGTTGTCATCCATGAAACACACTCTGCTTTAGAGCACAAAGCAGGCTCTGCTTTCTAGAGTCTATAATAGAGCCAGAAACTTGAAAGTTTGCTCAGAAAAAAAGAACTGGGTTTCCTACACACACGGACCATATCTAGTTCAACACTGCTCCTGAAACTGATACAAACAACAGGTCCTCTAACATCCAATGCTTTTCAGTTAATAGCGAGAAACCTGTGAGCTTCGTAAACAATTTATATTCATTTGAGCTGAAAAGTTACAGCGTTTACCTGAAATGATGACTTGCTTGTAGGAAGACACAGAGCCTGGGATTTAACTCCATTTCTGAAGGGAAAAACACAGCACAGTTCTCATCCATGAAACACACTCTGGTTTAGAGCAAGAAGCACACTCTTCCTTTCTAAAT
The DNA here is from genome assembly GCA_949786385.1 of Onychomys leucogaster. Classification (NCBI taxonomy): domain Eukaryota; kingdom Metazoa; phylum Chordata; class Mammalia; order Rodentia; family Cricetidae; genus Onychomys; species Onychomys leucogaster. Next base: position 571,918 of record CATKUP010000037.1, on the reverse strand, counting down.
GTCTCTAATAATGCAGGAAACGTGACTGTGGTCAGAACAAAATAACGGTGTTTCATACACATAGGCACCATATCTAGGTCAACTCTTCTTCTGAAACTGATACAACGCACAGGTCTTCTAACATCCAATGCTTTTCACTTAAGAGCGAGAAACGTGTGAGCTTCATCAACGATTTATAATCATTTGAGCTGAAAATTGACTGAGTTTAAATGAAATGATGTCTTGCTTGTAGGAAGACATTAAGCCTGGTATTTAACTCCATTTCTGAAGGGAAACACACAGCACAGTTCTCATCCATGTAACACACTCTGCTTTAGAACAAGTAGCACGCTCTTGCTTTCTAAGAGTCTCTAATAGAGCAGAAAACGTGACTGTTTTCAGAACAAAATAACGGTGTTTCCTACACATACGGACCAGATGTAGGACAACTCTTCCACTGGAAGTGATACTACCACAGTTCCATTAACATGCAATGCTTTCGAGTTAAGAGCGAGAAACGTGTGAGCTTCTTGAACGATGTAGCTTTGTTTGAGCTGAAAGGTGACTGAGTTTACGAGAAACGAAGTCTTGCTTGTAGGAAGATACAGAGCCTGTGATTTAATACCATTTCTGAAGGGAAACACACAGCACAGTTCTCATCCATGAAACACACTCTGCTTTAGAGCACGAAGCATGCTCTTGCTTTCTAGAGTCTATAATAGAGCCAGAAACATGAGGGTGCTCTGAAAAAAATAACGGTGTTTCCTACATATATGGACCATTTCTAGTTCAACTCTGCTCCTGAAACTGATACAAACCACAGGTCCTCTAACATCCAATGCTTTTCAGTTAAGAGCGAGAAACGTGTGAGCTTCATAAACGATTTATATTCATTTGAGCTGAAAAGTGACTGCGTTACCTTCAATGATGTCTTGCTTGTAGGAAGACTTTGAGCCTGGAATTTAACTCCATTTCTGAAGGGAAACACACGGCACAGTTCTCATCCATGAAACACACTCTGCTTTAGAGCAAGAAGCACGCTCTTGCTTTCTAAGTGTCTCTAATAGAGCAGGAAACGTGACTGTGGACAGAACAAAATAACGGTGTTTTCTACACATACGGACCATATTTAGGTTAACTGTTCTTCTGAAACTGATACAATCCACACTTCCTCTAACATGCAATTCTTTCCAGTTAAGAACGAGAAACGTGTGAGCTTTCTGAACGATGTAGCGTCCTTTGAGCTGAATAGTGACTGAGTTTACCTGAAAAGATGTCTTGCTTGTAAGAAGACACAGAGCCTGGGATTTAACTCCATTTCTGAAGGGAAACACACAGCACAGTTATCTTCCATGAAACACACTCTGCTTTAGAGCAAGAAGCATGCTCTTGCTTTCTATTATTCTCTAATACAGCAGGATACTTGACTGTGGTCAGAACAAAATAACGGTGTTTCCTACACATACGGACCATATCTAGGTCAACTTTTCTTCTGAAACTGATACAAAGCACAGTTCCATTAACATGCAATGCTTTCAAGTTAAGAGCAAGAAACATGTGAGCTTCGTGAACGATGTAGCTTCTTTGAGCTGAAAAGTGACTGGGTTTACCTGATAATATGTCTTACTTGTACGAAGAATCATTTCCTGGGATTTAACTCCATTTCTGAAGGGAAACACACAGCACAGTTCTCATCCATGAAACACACTCTGCTTTAGAGCAAGAAGCATGCTCTTTCTTTGCAGAGACTCTAATAGAGCCAGAAACTTGAGGGTACTCAGAACAAAAGAACGGTGTTTCCTACACATACGGACCATTGCTAGTTCAACTCTGCTTATGAAACTGATACAAATCACAGGTCCTCTAACATCCTATGCTTTACAGTTAAGAGTAAGAAACGTGTGAGCTACGTGAAAGATGTAGCTTTGTTTGAGCTGAAAGGTGACTGAGTTTAGGTGAAAAGAAGTCTTGCTTGTAGGAAGATACAGAGCCTGTGATTTAACTCCATTTCTAAAGGGAAACACACAGCACTGTTATCAGGATGAAACACACTCTGCGTATAGGAAGAAGCACGCTCTTGCTTTCTAGAGTCTCTAATACAGCAGGAAACTTGAGTGTGCTCAGAACAAAGAACGGTGTTTCTTACACATACAGACCATTGCTAGTTCAACTCTGCTCCTGAAACTGATACAAACCACAGGTCCTCTAACATCCAATGCTTTTCAGTTAAGAGCGAGAAACGTGTGAGCTTCATAAACGATTTATAATCATTTGAGCTGAAAAGTGACTGCGTTGCCTGCAATGATGTCTTGCTTGTAGGAAGACACAGAGCCTGGGATTTAACTCCATTTCTGAAGGGAAACACACAGCACAGTTCTCATCCAAGACACACTCTGCTTTAGAGCAAGAAGCACGCTCTTGCTTTCTAATAGTCTCTAATAGAGCAGAAAACGTGACTGTTTTCAGAACAAAATATCGGTGTTTCCTACACATACGGACCAGATGTAGGACAACTCTTCCAGTGGAAGTGATACTACCACATTTCCATTAACATGCAATGCTTTCCAGTTAATAGCGAGAAACGTATGAGCTTCGTGAATGATGTAGCTTCCTTTGAGCTGAAAAGTGACTGAGTTTACCGGAAAAGATGTCTTGCTTGTAGGAAGACACAGAGCCTGGGATTTAACTCCATTTCTGAAGGGAAACACACAGCACAGTTCTCATCCATGAAACACACTCTGCTTTAGAGCAAGAAGCACACTCTTGCTTTCTAAGAGTCTCTAATACACCAGGAAACGTGACTGTGGTCAGAACAAAATAACGGTGTTTCATATACATACGGACCATATCTATGTCAACTTTTCTTCTGAAACTGATACAAAGCACAGTTCCATTGAGATGCAATGCTTTCCATTAAGAGCGAGAGATGTGTGAGCTTCGTGAATGATGTAGCTTCCTTTCAGCTGAAAAGTGACTGAGTTTACCGGAAAAGATGTCTTGGTTGTAGGAAGACACAGAGCCTGGGATTTAACTCCATTTCTGAAGGGAAACACACAGCACAGTTCTCATCCATGAAACACACTCTGCTTTAGGCACGAAGCAGGCTCTTGCTTTCTAGAGTCTCTAATAGAGCCAGAAACTTGAGGGTACTCTGAACAAAAGAACGGTGGTTCCTACACATACGGACCAATGCTAGTTCAACTCTGCTTCTGAAACTGATAGAAACCACAAATCATATAACATCCAATGCTATTAAGTTAAGAGCAAAAAACGTGTGAGCTTCATAAATGATTTATATTCATTTGAGCCTAAAAGTGACTGCGTTTACCTGAAAAGATGTCTTGCTTGTAGGAAGACACAGAGCCTGGACTTTAACTCCATTTCTGAAGGGAAACACACAGCACAGTTCTCACCCATGAAACACACTCTGCTTTAGAGCACGGAGCATGCTCTTGCTTTCTAGAGTCTCTGATAGAGCCAGAAAATGGAGGGTACTCTGAACAAAAGAACGGTGTTTCCTACACATACGGACCATAGCTAGTTCAACTCTGCTTCTGAAACTGATACAAACCACAAGTCATCTAACATCCAATGCTATTCAGTTAAGAGCGAGAAACGATCTTTGTAAATGATTTATATTCATTTGAGCTGAAAAGTGACTGCGTTACCTGAAATGTTGTCTTGCTTGTAGGAAGATATTGAGCCTGGTATTTAACTCCATTTCTGAAGGGAAACACACAGCACAGTTCTCATCCATGAAACACACTCTGCTGTAGAGCAAGAAGTACGCTCTTGCTTTTTAAGAGTCTGTAATAGAGCAGAAAACATGACTGTTTTCAGAACAAAATAACAGTGTTGCCTACACATACGGACCATATCTAGGTCAACTCTTCTTCTAAAACTGATAGAAACCACAGTTCCTCTAACATGCAATGCTTTCGAGTTAAGAGCAAGAAACGTGTGAGCTTCTTGAACGATGTAGCTTTGTTTGAGCTGAAAGGTGACTGAGTTTACGAGAAACGAAGTCTTGCTTGTAGGAAGATACAGAGCCTGTGATTTAATACCATTTCTGAAGGGAAACACACAGCACAGTTCTCATCCATGAAACACACTCTGCTTTAGAGCAAGAAGCATGCTCTTGCTTTCTAGAGTCTATAATAGAGCCAGAAACATGAGGGTGCTCTGAAAAAAATAACGGTGTTTCCTACATATACGGACCATTTCTAGTTCAACTCTGCTCCTGAAACTGATACAAACCACAGGTCCTCTAACATCCTATGCTTTACAGTTAAGAGTAAGAAACGTGTGAGCTACGTGAAAGATGTAGCTTTGTTTGAGCTGAAAGGTGACTGAGTTTAGGTGAAAAGAAGTCTTGCTTGTAGGAAGATACAGAGCCTGTGATTTAACTCCATTTCTAAAGGGAAACACACAGCACTGTTATCAGGATGAAACACACTCTGCGTATAGGAAGAAGCACGCTCTTGCTTTCTAGAGTCTCTAATACAGCAGGAAACTTGAGTGTGCTCAGAACAAAGAACGGTGTTTCTTACACATACAGACCATTGCTAGTTCAACTCTGCTCCTGAAACTGATACAAACCACAGGTCCTCTAACATCCAATGCTTTTCAGTTAAGAGCGAGAAACGTGTGAGCTTCATAAACGATTTATAATCATTTGAGCTGAAAAGTGACTGCGTTGCCTGCAATGATGTCTTGCTTGTAGGAAGACACAGAGCCTGGGATTTAACTCCATTTCTGAAGGGAAACACACAGCACAGTTCTCATCCAAGACACACTCTGCTTTAGAGCAAGAAGCACGCTCTTGCTTTCTAATAGTCTCTAATAGAGCAGAAAACGTGACTGTTTTCAGAACAAAATAACGGTGTTTCCTACACATACGGACCAGATGTAGGACAACTCTTCCAGTGGAAGTGATACTACCACATTTCCATTAACATGCAATGCTTTCCAGTTAATAGCGAGAAACGTATGAGCTTCGTGAATGATGTAGCTTCCTTTGAGCTGAAAAGTGACTGAGTTTACCGGAAAAGATGTCTTGCTTGTAGGAAGACACAGAGCCTGGGATTTAACTCCATTTCTGAAGGGAAACACACAGCACAGTTCTCATCCATGAAACACACTCTGCTTTAGAGCAAGAAGCACACTCTTGCTTTCTAAGAGTCTCTAATACACCAGGAAACGTGACTGTGGTCAGAACAAAATAACGGTGTTTCATATACATACGGACCATATCTATGTCAACTTTTCTTCTGAAACTGATACAAAGCACAGTTCCATTAAGATGCAATGCTTTCCATTAAGAGCGAGAGATGTGTGAGCTTCGTGAATGATGTAGCTTCCTTTCAGCTGAAAAGTGACTGAGTTTACCGGAAAAGATGTCTTGGTTGTAGGAAGACACAGAGCCTGGGATTTAACTCCATTTCTGAAGGGAAACACACAGCACAGTTCTCATCCATGAAACACACTCTGCTTTAGGCACGAAGCAGGCTCTTGCTTTCTAGAGTCTCTAATAGAGCCAGAAACTTGAGGGTACTCTGAACAAAAGAACGGTGGTTCCTACACATACGGACCAATGCTAGTTCAACTCTGCTTCTGAAACTGATAGAAACCACAAATCATATAACATCCAATGCTATTAAGTTAAGAGCAAAAAACGTGTGAGCTTCATAAATGATTTATATTCATTTGAGCCTAAAAGTGACTGCGTTTACCTGAAAAGATGTCTTGCTTGTAGGAAGACACAGAGCCTGGACTTTAACTCCATTTCTGAAGGGAAACACACAGCACAGTTCTCACCCATGAAACACACTCTGCTTTAGAGCACGGAGCATGCTCTTGCTTTCTAGAGTCTCTGATAGAGCCAGAAAATGGAGGGTACTCTGAACAAAAGAACGGTGTTTCCTACACATACGGACCATAGCTAGTTCAACTCTGCTTCTGAAACTGATACAAACCACAAGTCATCTAACATCCAATGCTATTCAGTTAAGAGCGAGAAACGATCTTTGTAAATGATTTATATTCATTTGAGCTGAAAAGTGACTGCGTTACCTGAAATGTTGTCTTGCTTGTAGGAAGATATTGAGCCTGGTATTTAACTCCATTTCTGAAGGGAAACACACAGCACAGTTCTCATCCATGAAACACACTCTGCTGTAGAGCAAGAAGTACGCTCTTGCTTTTTAAGAGTCTGTAATAGAGCAGAAAACATGACTGTTTTCAGAACAAAATAACAGTGTTGCCTACACATACGGACCATATCTAGGTCAACTCTTCTTCTAAAACTGATAGAAACCACAGTTCCTCTAACATGCAATGCTTTCGAGTTAAGAGCAAGAAACGTGTGAGCTTCTTGAACGATGTAGCTTTGTTTGAGCTGAAAGGTGACTGAGTTTACGAGAAACGAAGTCTTGCTTGTAGGAAGATACAGAGCCTGTGATTTAATACCATTTCTGAAGGGAAACACACAGCACAGTTCTCATCCATGAAACACACTCTGCTTTAGAGCACGAAGCATGCTCTTGCTTTCTAGAGTCTATAATAGAGCCAGAAACATGAGGGTGCTCTGAAAAAAATAACGGTGTTTCCTACATATACGGACCATTTCTAGTTCAACTCTGCTCCTGAAACTGATACAAACCACAGGTCCTCTAACATCCAATGCTTTTCAGTTAAGAGCGAGAAACGTGTGAGCTTCATAAACGATTTATATTCATTTGAGCTGAAAAGTGACTGCGTTACCTTCAATGATGTCTTGCTTGTAGGAAGACTTTGAGCCTGGAATTTAACTCCATTTCTGAAGGGAAACACACAGCACAGTTCTCATCCATGAAACACACTCTGCTTTAGAGCAAGAAGCACGCTCTTGCTTTCTAAGTGTCTCTAATAGAGCAGGAAACGTGACTGTGGACAGAACAAAATAACGGTGTTTTCTACACATACGGACCATATTTAGGTTAACTGTTCTTCTGAAACTGATACAATCCACACTTCCTCTAACATGCAATTCTTTCCAGTTAAGAACGAGAAACGTGTGAGCTTTCTGAACGATGTAGCGTCCTTTGAGCTGAATAGTGACTGAGTTTACCTGAAAAGATGTCTTGCTTGTAAGAAGACACAGAGCCTGGGATTTAACTCCATTTCTGAAGGGAAACACACAGCACAGTTATCTTCCATGAAACACACTCTGCTTTAGAGCAAGAAGCATGCTCTTGCTTTCTATTATTCTCTAATACAGCAGGATACTTGACTGTGGTCAGAACAAAATAACGGTGTTTCCTACACATACGGACCATATCTAGGTCAACTTTTCTTCTGAAACTGATACAAAGCACAGTTCCATTAACATGCAATGCTTTCAAGTTAAGAGCAAGAAACATGTGAGCTTCGTGAACGATGTAGCTTCTTTGAGCTGAAAAGTGACTGGGTTTACCTGATAATATGTCTTACTTGTACGAAGAATCATTTCCTGGGATTTAACTCCATTTCTGAAGGGAAACACACAGCACAGTTCTCATCCATGAAACACACTCTGCTTTAGAGCAAGAAGCATGCTCTTTCTTTGCAGAGACTCTAATAGAGCCAGAAACTTGAGGGTACTCAGAACAAAAGAACGGTGTTTCCTACACATACGGACCATTGCTAGTTCAACTCTGCTTATGAAACTGATACAAATCACAGGTCCTCTAACATCCTATGCTTTACAGTTAAGAGTAAGAAACGTGTGAGCTACGTGAAAGATGTAGCTTTGTTTGAGCTGAAAGGTGACTGAGTTTAGGTGAAAAGAAGTCTTGCTTGTAGGAAGATACAGAGCCTGTGATTTAACTCCATTTCTAAAGGGAAACACACAGCACTGTTATCAGGATGAAACACACTCTGCGTATAGGAAGAAGCACGCTCTTGCTTTCTAGAGTCTCTAATAGAGCAGGAAACTTGAGTGTGCTCAGAACAAAGAACGGTGTTTCTTACACATACAGACCATTGCTAGTTCAACTCTGCTCCTGAAACTGATACAAACCACAGGTCCTCTAAGATCCAATGCTTTTCAGTTAAGAGCGAGAAACGTGTGAGCTTCATAAACGATTTATAATCATTTGAGCTGAAAAGTGACTGCGTTGCCTGCAATGATGTCTTGCTTGTAGGAAGACACAGAGCCTGGGATTTAACTCCATTTCTGAAGGGAAACACACAGCACAGTTCTCATCCAAGACACACTCTGCTTTAGAGCAAGAAGCACGCTCTTGCTTTCTAATAGTCTCTAATAGAGCAGAAAACGTGACTGTTTTCAGAACAAAATAACGGTGTTTCCTACACATACGGACCAGATGTAGGACAACTCTTCCAGTGGAAGTGATACTACCACATTTCCATTAACATGCAATGCTTTCCAGTTAATAGCGAGAAACGTATGAGCTTCGTGAATGATGTAGCTTCCTTTGAGCTGAAAAGTGACTGCATTTACCTTAAAAGATGTCTTGCTTGTAGGAAGACACAGAGCCTGGGATTTAACTCCATTTCTGAAGGGAAACACACAGCACAGTTCTCATCCAGGAAACACACTCTTCTTTAGGCACGAAGCAGGCTCTTGCTTTCTAGAGTCTCTAATAGAGCCAGAAACTTGAGGGTACTCTGAACAAAAGAACGGTGGTTCCTACCCATACGGACCAATGCTAGTTCAACTCTGCTTCTGAAACTGATAGAAACCACAAATCATATAACATCCAATGCTATTAAGTTAAGAGCAAAAAACGTGTGAGCTTCATAAATGATTTATATTCATTTGAGCCTAAAAGTGACTGCGTTTACCTGAAAAGATGTCTTGCTTGTAGGAAGACACAGAGCCTGGACTTTAACTCCATTTCTGAAGGGAAACACACAGCACAGTTCTCACCCATGAAACACACTCTGCTTTAGAGCACGGAGCATGCTCTTGCTTTCTAGAGTCTCTGATAGAGCCAGAAAATGGAGGGTACTCTGAACAAAAGAACGGTGTTTCCTACACATACGGACCATAGCTAGTTCAACTCTGCTTCTGAAACTGATACAAACCACAAGTCATCTAACATCCAATGCTATTCAGTTAAGAGCGAGAAACGATCTTTGTAAATGATTTATATTCATTTGAGCTGAAAAGTGACTGCGTTACCTGAAATGTTGTCTTGCTTGTAGGAAGATATTGAGCCTGGTATTTAACTCCATTTCTGAAGGGAAACACACAGCACAGTTCTCATCCATGAAACACACTCTGCTGTAGAGCAAGAAGTACGCTCTTGCTTTTTAAGAGTCTGTAATAGAGCAGAAAACATGACTGTTTTCAGAACAAAATAACAGTGTTGCCTACACATACGGACCATATCTAGGTCAACTCTTCTTCTAAAACTGATAGAAACCACAGTTCCTCTAACATGCAATGCTTTCGAGTTAAGAGCAAGAAACGTGTGAGCTTCTTGAACGATGTAGCTTTGTTTGAGCTGAAAGGTGACTGAGTTTACGAGAAACGAAGTCTTGCTTGTAGGAAGATACAGAGCCTGTGATTTAATACCATTTCTGAAGGGAAACACACAGCACAGTTCTCATCCATGAAACACACTCTGCTTTAGAGCACGAAGCATGCTCTTGCTTTCTAGAGTCTATAATAGAGCCAGAAACATGAGGGTGCTCTGAAAAAAATAACGGTGTTTCCTACATATACGGACCATTTCTAGTTCAACTCTGCTCCTGAAACTGATACAAACCACAGGTCCTCTAACATCCAATGCTTTTCAGTTAAGAGCGAGAAACGTGTGAGCTTCATAAACGATTTATATTCATTTGAGCTGAAAAGTGACTGCGTTACCTTCAATGATGTCTTGCTTGTAGGAAGACTTTGAGCCTGGAATTTAACTCCATTTCTGAAGGGAAACACACAGCACAGTTCTCATCCATGAAACACACTCTGCTTTAGAGCAAGAAGCACGCTCTTGCTTTCTAAGTGTCTCTAATAGAGCAGGAAACGTGACTGTGGACAGAACAAAATAACGGTGTTTTCTACACATACGGACCATATTTAGGTTAACTGTTCTTCTGAAACTGATACAATCCACACTTCCTCTAACATGCAATTCTTTCCAGTTAAGAACGAGAAACGTGTGAGCTTTCTGAACGATGTAGCGTCCTTTGAGCTGAATAGTGACTGAGTTTACCTGAAAAGATGTCTTGCTTGTAAGAAGACACAGAGCCTGGGATTTAACTCCATTTCTGAAGGGAAACACACAGCACAGTTATCTTCCATGAAACACACTCTGCTTTAGAGCAAGAAGCATGCTCTTGCTTTCTATTATTCTCTAATACAGCAGGATACTTGACTGTGGTCAGAACAAAATAACGGTGTTTCCTACACATACGGACCATATCTAGGTCAACTTTTCTTCTGAAACTGATACAAAGCACAGTTCCATTAACATGCAATGCTTTCAAGTTAAGAGCAAGAAACATGTGAGCTTCGTGAACGATGTAGCTTCTTTGAGCTGAAAAGTGACTGGGTTTACCTGATAATATGTCTTACTTGTACGAAGAATCATTTCCTGGGATTTAACTCCATTTCTGAAGGGAAACACACAGCACAGTTCTCATCCATGAAACACACTCTGCTTTAGAGCAAGAAGCATGCTCTTTCTTTGCAGAGACTCTAATAGAGCCAGAAACTTGAGGGTACTCAGAACAAAAGAACGGTGTTTCCTACACATACGGACCATTGCTAGTTCAACTCTGCTTATGAAACTGATACAAATCACAGGTCCTCTAACATCCTATGCTTTACAGTTAAGAGTAAGAAACGTGTGAGCTACGTGAAAGATGTAGCTTTGTTTGAGCTGAAAGGTGACTGAGTTTAGGTGAAAAGAAGTCTTGCTTGTAGGAAGATACAGAGCCTGTGATTTAACTCCATTTCTAAAGGGAAACACACAGCACTGTTATCAGGATGAAACACACTCTGCGTATAGGAAGAAGCACGCTCTTGCTTTCTAGAGTCTCTAATAGAGCAGGAAACTTGAGTGTGCTCAGAACAAAGAACGGTGTTTCTTACACATACAGACCATTGCTAGTTCAACTCTGCTCCTGAAACTGATACAAACCACAGGTCCTCTAAGATCCAATGCTTTTCAGTTAAGAGCGAGAAACGTGTGAGCTTCATAAACGATTTATAATCATTTGAGCTGAAAAGTGACTGCGTTGCCTGCAATGATGTCTTGCTTGTAGGAAGACACAGAGCCTGGGATTTAACTCCATTTCTGAAGGGAAACACACAGCACAGTTCTCATCCAAGACACACTCTGCTTTAGAGCAAGAAGCACGCTCTTGCTTTCTAATAGTCTCTAATAGAGCAGAAAACGTGACTGTTTTCAGAACAAAATAACGGTGTTTCCTACACATACGGACCAGATGTAGGACAACTCTTCCAGTGGAAGTGATACTACCACATTTCCATTAACATGCAATGCTTTCCAGTTAATAGCGAGAAACGTATGAGCTTCGTGAATGATGTAGCTTCCTTTGAGCTGAAAAGTGACTGCATTTACCTTAAAAGATGTCTTGCTTGTAGGAAGACACAGAGCCTGGGATTTAACTCCATTTCTGAAGGGAAACACACAGCACAGTTCTCATCCAGGAAACACACTCTGCTTTAGGCACGAAGCAGGCTCTTGCTTTCTAGAGTCTCTAATAGAGCCAGAAACTTGAGGGTACTCTGAACAAAAGAACGGTGGTTCCTACACATACGGACCAATGCTAGTTCAACTCTGCTTCTGAAACTGATAGAAACCACAAATCATATAACATCCAATGCTATTAAGTTAAGAGCAAAAAACGTGTGAGCTTCATAAATGATTTATATTCATTTGAGCCTAAAAGTGACTGCGTTTACCTGAAAAGATGTCTTGCTTGTAGGAAGACACAGAGCCTGGACTTTAACTCCATTTCTGAAGGGAAACACACAGCACAGTTCTCACCCATGAAACACACTCTGCTTTAGAGCACGGAGCATGCTCTTGCTTTCTAGAGTCTCTGATAGAGCCAGAAAATGGAGGGTACTCTGAACAAAAGAACGGTGTTTCCTACACATACGGACCATAGCTAGTTCAACTCTGCTTCTGAAACTGATACAAACCACAAGTCATCTAACATCCAATGCTATTCAGTTAAGAGCGAGAAACGATCTTTGTAAATGATTTATATTCATTTGAGCTGAAAAGTGACTGCGTTACCTGAAATGTTGTCTTGCTTGTAGGAAGATATTGAGCCTGGTATTTAACTCCATTTCTGAAGGGAAACACACAGCACAGTTCTCATCCATGAAACACACTCTGCTGTAGAGCAAGAAGTACGCTCTTGCTTTTTAAGAGTCTGTAATAGAGCAGAAAACATGACTGTTTTCAGAACAAAATAACAGTGTTGCCTACACATACGGACCATATCTAGGTCAACTCTTCTTCTAAAACTGATAGAAACCACAGTTCCTCTAACATGCAATGCTTTCGAGTTAAGAGCAAGAAACGTGTGAGCTTCTTGAACGATGTAGCTTTGTTTGAGCTGAAAGGTGACTGAGTTTACGTGAAACGAAGTCTTGCTTGTAGGAAGATACAGAGCCTGTGATTTAATACCATTTCTGAAGGGAAACACACAGCACAGTTCTCATCCATGAAACACACTCTGCTTTAGAGCACGAAGCATGCTCTTGCTTTCTAGAGTCTATAATAGAGCCAGAAATATGAGGGTGCTCTGAACAAAATAACGGTGTTTCCTACATATACGGACCATTTCTAGTTCAACTCTGCTCCTGAAACTGATACAAACCACAGGTCTTCTAACATCCAATGTTTTTCAGTTAAGAGCGAGAAACGTGTGAGCTTCATAAACGATTTATAATCATTTGAGCTGAAAAGTGACTGCGTTACCTGCAATGATGTCTTGCTTGTAGGAAGACACAGAGCCTGGGATTTAGGTCCATTTCTGAAGGGAAACACACAGCACAGTTCTCATCCATGAAATACACTCTCCTATAGAGCAAGAAGCACGCTCTTGCTTTCCAAGGGTCTCAAATAGAGTGGGAAACGTGACTGTGGTCAGAACAAAATAACGGTGTTTACTACACACACGGACCATATATAGGTCAACTCTGCTTCTGAAACTGATACAAACCACAAGTCATCTAACATCCAATGCTATTCAGTTAAGAGCGAGAAACGTGTGATCTTCATAAACGATTTATAATCATTTGAGCTGAAAAGTGACTGCATTTACCTTAAAAAATGTCTTGCTTGTAGGAAGACACAGAGCCTGGGATTTAACTCCATTTCTGAAGGGAAACATACAGTACAGTTCTCATCCATGAAACACACTCTGCTTTAGAGCACGAAGCATGCTCTTGCTTTCTAGAGTCTCTAATAGAGCCAGAAAATGGAGGGTACTCAGAACAAAAGAACGGTGTTTCCTACACATACAGACCATTGCTAGTTCAACTCTGCTTCTGAAACTGATACAAACCACAAGTCATCTAACATCTCATGCTTTTCAGTCAAGAGCAAAAAACGTGTGAGCTTCGTAAATTATTTATATTCGTTTGAGCTGAAAAGTGACTGCGTTTAAATGAAATGATGTCTTGCTTGTAGGAAGACATTGAGCCTGGTATTTAACTCCATTTCTGAAGGGAAACACACAGCACAGTTCTCATCCATGAAACACACTCTGCTTTAGAGCACGAAGCATGCTCTTGCTTTCTAGAGTCTCTAATAGAGCCAGAAAAATGAGGGTGCTCTGAACATATAAAGGTGTTTCCTACATATACGGACCATTGCTAGTTCAACTCTGCTTCTGAAACTGATCCAAACCACAAGTCATCTAACATCCAATGCTTTTCAGTTAAGAGCAAGAAACGTCTGAGCTTCATAAATGATTTATATTCATTTGAGCTGAAAAGTGACTGCGTTTAACTGAAATGATGTCTTGCTTGTAGGAAGACACAGAGCCTGGAATATAACTTCATTTCTGAAGGGAAACACACAGCACAGTTCTCATCCATGAAACACACTCTGCTTTAGAGCAAGAAGCACGCTCTTGCTTTCTAAGAGTCTCTAATACAGCAGGAAACGTGACTGTGGTCAGAACAAAATAACGGTGTTTCCTACACATAAGGACCAGATGTAGGACAACTCTTCCACTGGAAGTGATACTACCACAGTTCCATTAACATGCAATGCTTTCGAGTTAAGAGCGAGAAACATATGAGCTTCGTGAACGATGTAGCTTCCTTTGAGCTGAAAAGTGACTGAGTTTACCGGAAAAGATGTCTTGCTTGTAGGAAGACACAGAGCCTGGGATTTAACTCCATTTCTGAAGGGAAACCCACAGCACAGTTCTCATCCATGAAACACACTCTGCTTTAGAGCAAGAAGCACGCTCTTGCTTTCTAGAGTCTATAATAGAGGCAGAAACTTGAAAGTGTGCTCAGAATAAAATAACTGGGTTTCCTACACACACGGACCATATCTAGTTCAACTCTGCTCCTGAAACTGATACAAACCACAGGTCCTCTAACATCCAATGCTTTTCTGTTAAGAGCGAGAAACGTGTGATCGTTAAATGATTTATATTCATTTGAGCTGAAAATTGACTGCGTTACCTGCAATGATGTCTTGCTTGTAGGAAGACTTTGAGCCTGGAATTTAACTCCATTTCTGAAGGGAAACACACAGCACAGTTCTCATCCATGAAACACACTCTGCTTTAGAGCAAGACCCATGCTCTAGTTTTCTAAGAGTCTCTAATACAGCAGGAAACGTGACTGTGGTCAGAATAAAATAACGGTGTTTCCTAAACATACGGACCATATCTATGTCAACTCTTCCTCTGAAACTGACACAAACCACAGTTCCTCTAACATGCAATGCTTTCCAGTTAATATCGAGAAACTTGTGAGCTTTGTGAACGATGTAGCTTCCTTTAAGCTGAAAGGTGACTGAGTTTACGTGAAACGAAGTCTTGCTTATAGGAAGATACAGAGGATGTGATTTAACTCCATTTCTGAAGGGAAACACACAGCACAGTTCTCATCCATGAAACAAACTCTGCTTTAGAGCAAGAAGCATGCTCTTGCTTTCTAGAGTCTATAATAGAGCCAGAAACTTGAAAGTTTGCTCATAGTAAAAGAACTGTGTTTCCTACTCACACGGATCATATCTAGTTTAACTCTGCTCCTGAAACTGGTACAAACCACAGTTGCATTAACATGAAATGCTTTCCAGTTAAGAGCGAGAAACGTATGAGCTTCGTGAACGATGTAGCTTCCTTTGAGCTGAAAAGTGACTGAGTTTAAAAGAAAAGATGTCTTGCTTGTAGGAAGACAAGAGCCTGGGATTTAACTCCATTTCTGAAGGGAAACACACAGCACAGTTCTCATCCATGAAACACACTCTGCTTTAGAGCACGAAGCATGCTCTTGCTTTCTAGAGTCTCTAATAGAGCCAGAAACATGAGGGTCCTCTGAACAAAATAACGGTGTTTCCTATATATACGGACCATTGCTACTTCAACACAGCTTCTGAAACTGATACTAACCACAAGTCATCTAAAATCCAATGCTTTTCAGTTAGGAGCAAGAAACGTGTGAGCTTCGTAAATGATTTATATTCATTTGAGCTGAAAAGTGACTGCGTTTACCTGAAATGATGTCTTGCTTGTAGGAAGATACAGAACTTGGAATATAACTCCATTTCTGAAGGGAAACACACAGCACAGTTCTCATCCATGAAACACACTCTCCTATAGAGCAAGAAGCACGCTCTTGCTTTCCAAGAGTCTCAAATAGAGTAGGAAACGTGACTGTGGTCAGAACAAAATAACGGTGTTTACTACACATACGGACCATATCTAGGTCAACTCTGCTTCTGAAACTGATACAAATCACAAGTCATCTAACATCCAATGCTATTCAGTTAAGAGCGAGATACGTGTGATCTTCATAAACGATTTATAATCATTTGAGCTGAAAAGTGACTGCTTTTCCCTTAAAAGATGTCTTGCTTGTAGGAAGACAAGAGCCTGGGATTTAACTCCATTTCTGAAGGGAAACACACAGCACAGTTCTCATCCATGAAACACACTCTGCTTTAGAGCAAGAAGCACACTCTTGCTTTCTAAGAGTCTCTAATACAGCAGGAAATGTGACTGTGGTCAGAACAAAATAACGGTGTTTCATACACATACGCACCATATCTAGGTCAACTCTTCTTCTGAAACTGATACAAAGCACAGGTCCATTAAGATGCAATGCTTTCCAGTTAAGAGCGAGAAACGTGTGAGCTTCGTGAACGATCTAGCTTCCTTTGAGCTGAAAAGTGACTGAGTTAACCTGAAAAGATGTCTTGCTTGTAGGAAGACACAGAGCCTGGGATTCAACTCCATTTCTGAAGTGAAACACAAAGCACAGTTGTCAGCCATGAAACACACTCTGCTTTAGAGCACGAAGCAGGCTCTTGCTTTCTAGAGTCTCTAATAGAGCCAGAAACTTGAGGGTACTTTGAACAAAAGAACGGTGTTTCCTACACATACGGACCATAGCTTGTTCAACTCTGCTTCTGAAACTGTTAGAAACCACAAGTCATATTACACCCAATGCTATTCAGTTAAGAGCAAAAAACGTGTGAGCTTCGTAAACGATTTATATTCATTTGACCTGAAAAGTGACTGCGTTTACCTGAAATGATGACTTGTTTGTAGGAAGACACAGAGCCTGGGATTTAACTCCATTTCTGAAGGGAAACACACAGCACAGTTCTCATCCATGAAACACACTCTGCTTTAGAGCAAGAAGCACGCTCTTGCTTTCTAAGTGTCTCTAATAGAGCAGAAAAAGTGACTGTTTTAAGAACAAAATAAAAGTGTTTCCTACACATACGGACCATATCTAGGTCAACTCTTCTTCTGAAACTGATACAAAGCACAGATCCATTAAAATGCAATGCTTTCCAGTTATGAGCAAGAAACGTGTGAGCTTCGTCAAGATGTAGCTTCCTTTGAGCTGAAAAGTTACTGAGTTTACATGAAAAGATGTCTTGCTTGTAGGAAGACACAGAGCCTGGGATACAACTCCATTTTTGAAGGGAAACACACAGAACAGTTATCATCCATGAAACACACTCTGCTTTAGAGCACGGAGCATGCTCTTGCTTTCTAGATTCTCTAATAGAGCCAGAAAATGTAGGGTACTCTGAACAAAAGAACGGTGTTTTCTACACATATGGACCATAGCTAGTTCAACTCTGCTTCTGAAACTGATAGAAACCACAAGTCATCTAACATCCAATGCTATTCAGTTAAGAGCGAGAAACGTGTGTTCTTCGTAAACGATGTAGCTTCGTTTGAGCTGAAAGGTGACTGAGTTAACGTGAAACGAAGTCTTGCATGTAGGAAGATACAGAGCCTGTGATGTAACTCCATTTCTCAAGGGAAACACACAGCACTATTCTCACGATGAAACACACGCTGCGTATAGGAAGAAGCATGCTCTTGCTTTCTATAGTCTCTAATAGAGCCAGAAAATGTAGGGTACTCTGAACAAAAGAACGGTGTTTTCTACACATATGGACCATAGCTAGTTCAACTCTGCTTCTGAAACTGATAGAAACCACAAGTCATCTAACATCCAATGCTATTCAGTTAAGAGCGAGAAACGTGTGATCTTTGTAAACGATTTATATTCATTTGAGCTGAAAAGTGATTGTGTTACCTGAAATGATGTCTTGCTTGTAGGAAGACATTGAGGCTGGAATTTAACTCCATTTCTGAAGGGAAACACACAGCACAGTTCTCATCCATGAAACACACTCTGCTTTAGAGCACGAAGCATGCTCTTGCTTTCTAGAGTGTCTATTTGAGCCAGAAACTTGAGGGTACTCAGAACAAAAGAACAGTGTTTCCTACACATACCGACCACAGCTAGTTCAACTCTGCTTCTGAAACTGATACAAACCACAAGTCATCTAACATCTCATGCTTTTCAGTTAAGAGCAAAAAACGTGTGAGCTTCGTAAACGATTTATATTCATTTGAGCTGAAAAGTGACTGCATTTACCTGAAAAGTTGTCTTGCTTGTAGGAAGACACAGAGCCTGGAATTTAACTCCATTTCTGAAGGGAAACACACAGCACAGTTCTCATCCATGAAACACACTCTGCTTTAGAGCAAGAAGCACACTCTTCCTTTCTAAGAGTATCTAATACAGCAGGAAATGTGACTGTAGACAGAACAAAATAACGGTGTTTCCTACACATACGGACCATATCTAGGTCAACTCTTCTTCTGAAAATGATACAAAGCCCAGTACGATTAACATGCAATGCTTTTCACTTAAGAGCGAGAAACATGTGAGCTTCGTAAATGATTTTTATTCATTTGAACTGAAAAGTGACAGCGTTTACCTGAAATGATGTCTTGCTTGTAGGAAGACACAGCACCTGGGATTTACCTCCATTTCTGAAGTGAAACACAAAGCACAGTTGTCATCCATGAAACACACTCTGCTTTAGAGCACGAAGCAGGCTCTGCTTTCTAGAGTCTATAATAGAGCCAGAAACTTGAAAGTTTGCTCAGAAAAAAAGAACTGGGTTTCCTACACACACGGACCATATCTAGTTCAACTCTGCTCCTGAAACTGATACAAACAACAGGTCCTCTAACATCCAATGCTTTTCAGTTAATAGCGAGAAACCTGTGAGCTTCGTAAACAATTTATATTCATTTGACCTGAAAAGTTACAGAGTTTACCTGAAATGATGACTTGCTTGTAGGAAGACACAGAGCCTGGGATTTAACTCCATTTCTGAAGGGAAAAACACAGCACAGTTCTCATCCATGAAACACACTCAGCTTTAGAGCAAGAAGCACACTCTTCCTTTCTAAGTGTCTCTAATAACGCAGGAAACGTGACTGTGGTCAGAACAAAATAACGGTGTTTCATACACATAGGCACCATATCTAGGTCAACTCTTCTTCTGAAACTGATACAAAGCACAGGTCCATTAAGATGCAATGCTTTCCAGTTAAGAGCGAGAAACGTGTGAGCTTCGTGAACGATGTAGCTTCCTTTGAGCTGAAAAGTGACTGCATTTACACGAAGCAGGCTCTTGCTTTCTAGAGTCTCTAATAGAGCCAGAAACTTGAGTGTACTTTGAACAAAGGAACGGTGTTTCCTACACATACAGACCATAGCTTGTTCAACTCTGCTTCTGAAACTGTTAGAAACCACAAGTCATATAACATCCAATGCTATTCAGTTAAGAGCAATAAACGTGTGAGCTTCATAAACGATTTATATTCATTTGAGTTGAAAAGTGACTGCATTTACCTGAAAAGTTGTCTTGCTTGTAGGAAGACACAGAGCCTGGAATTTAACTCCATTTCTGAAGGGAAACACACAGCACAGTTCTCATCCATGAAACACACTCTGCTTTAGAGCAAGAAGCACACTCTTGCTTTCTAAGAGACTCTAATACAGCAGGAAATGTGACTGTGGTCAGAACAAAATAACGGTGTTTCATACACATACGCACCATATCTAGGTCAACTCTTTTTCTGAAACTGATACAAAGCACAGGTCCATTAAGATGCAATGCTTTCCAGTTAAGAGCGAGAAACGTGTGAGCTTCGTGAACGATGTAGCTTCCTTTGAGCTGAAAAGTGACTGAGTTAACCTGAAAAGATGTCTTGCTTGTAGGAAGACACAGAGCCTGGGATTCAACTCCATTTCTGAAGTGAAACACAAAGCACAGTTGTCAGCCATGAAACACACTCTGCTTTAGAGCACGAAGCAGGCTCTTGCTTTCTAGAGTCTCTAATAGAGCCAGAAACTTGAGGGTACTTTGAACAAAAGAACGGTGTTTCCTACACATACGGACCATAGCTTGTTCAACTCTGCTTCTGAAACTGTTAGAAACCACAAGTCATATTACACCCAATGCTATTCAGTTAAGAGCAAAAAACGTGTGAGCTTCGTAAACGATTTTTATTCATTTGACCTGAAAAGTGACTGCGTTTACCTGAAATGATGACTTGTTTGTAGGAAGACACAGAGCCTGGGATTTAACTCCATTTCTGAAGGGAAACACACAGCACAGTTCTCATCCATGAAACACACTCTGCTGCAGAGCAAGACGCACGCTCTTGCGTTCTAAGAGTCTCTAATAGAGCAGAAAACGTGACTGTTTTAAGAACAAAATAACGGTGTTTCCTACACATACGGACCATGTCTAGGTCAACTCTTCTTCTGAAACTGATACAAAGCACAGGTCCATTAAAATGCAATGCTTTCCAGTTAAGAGCGAGAAACGTGTGAACTTCATGAAAGATGTAGCTTCCTTTGAGCTGAAAAGTGACTGCATTTACCTGAAATGATGTCTTGCTTGTAGGAAGACACAGAGCCAGGAATATAACTCCATTTCTGAAGGGAAACGCACAGCACAGTTCTCATCCATGAAACACACTCTTCTTTAGAGCAAGAAGCATGCTCTTGCTTTCTAGAGTCTCCAATAGAGCCAGAAACTTGAAAGTGTGCTCAGAATAAAGGAACTGGGTTTCCTACACACACGGACCATATCTAGTTCAACTCTGCTCCTGAAACTGATACAAACCTCAGGTCCTCTAACATCCAATGCTTTTATGTTAAGAGCGAGAAATGTGTGAGCTTCGTAAACGATTTATATTCATTTGAGCTGAAAAGAGACAGCGTTTACCTGAAATGATGACTTGCTTGTAGGAAGACACAGAGCCTGGGATTTAACTCAATTTCTGAAGGGAAACACACAGCACAGTTCTCATCCATGAAACACACTCTGCTTTAGAGCAAGAAGCACGCTCTTGCTTTCTAAGAGTCTCTAATAGAGCCAGAAATTGGAGGGTACTCTGAACAAAAGAACGGTGTTTCCTACACATACGGACCATAGCTAGTTCAACTCTGCTTCTGAAACTGACAGAAACCACAAGTCATCTAACATCCAATGCTATTCAGTTAAGAGCGAGAAACGTGTGAGCTTCGTAAACGATTTATATTCATTTGAGCTGAAAAGTGACTGCGTTTACCTGAAATGATGTCTTGATTGTAGGAAGACACAGAGCCTGGAATATAACTCCATATCTTAAGGGAAACACACAGCACAGTTTTCTTCCACGAAACACACTCTGCTTTAGAGCAAGAAGCACGCTCTTGCTTTCTAAGAGTCTTTAATAGAGCAGGAAAAGTGACTGCGGTCAGAACAAAATAACGGTGTTTCCAACACATACGGACCATATCTCGGTCAAATCTTCATCTGATACTGATACAAAGCACAGTTCCATTAACATGCAATGCTTTTCAGTTAAGAGCGAGAAACGTGTGAGCTTAGTAAATGATTTATATTCATTTGAACTGAAAAGTGACAGCGTTTACCTGAAATGATGACTTGTTTGTAGGAAGACACAGCACCTGGGATTTAACTCCATTTCTGAAGGGAAACACACAACACAGTTCTCATCCATGAAAATCACTCTGCTTTAGATCAAGAAGCACGCTCAAGCTTTCTAAGATTCTCTAATAGAGCGGAAAACGTGACTGTTTTAAGAACAAAATAACAATGTTTCCTACACATACGGACCATATCTAGGTCAACTCTTCTTCTAAAACTGATACAAACCACAGTTCCTCTAACACGCAATGCTTTCCAGGTTAGAGCGAGAAACTTGTGAGCTTCGTGTACGATATAGCTTTGTTTGAGCTGAAAGGTGACTGAGTTTACGTGAAACGAAGTCTTGCTCATAGGAAGATACAGAGCCTGTGATGTAATTCCATTTCTGAAGGGAAACACACAGCACAGTTCTCATCCATGAAACACACTCTGCTTTAGAGCATGAAGCATGCTCTTGCTTTCTAGAGTCTGTAATAGAGCCAGAAACATGAGGGTGCTCTGAACAAAATAACGGTGTTTCCTACATATACGGACCATTGCTAGTTCAACTCTGCTTCAGAAACTGATACAAAACACAAGTCATCTAATATCCAATGATTTTCAGTTAAGAGCAAGAAACATGTGAGCTTCGTAAACGATTTATATTCATTTGAGCTGAAAAGTGACTGCGTTACCTGAAATGATGTCTTGCTTGTAGGAAGACATTGAGCCTGGAATTTAACTCCATTTCTGAAGGGAAACACACAGCACAGTTCTCATCCATGAAACCACTCTGCTTTAGAGCAAGAAGCACGCTCTTGCTTTCTAAGAGTCTCTATTAGAGCAGGAAACGTGACTGTGGACAGAACAACATAACGGTGTTTCTTACACATACGGACCATATCTATGTCAACTCTTCTTCTGAAACTGATACAAACCACGGTTCCTCTAACATGCAATGCTTTAAAGTTAAGAGCGAGAAACTTGTGAGCTTTGTGAACGATGTAGCTCCCTTTGACCTGAAAAGTGACTGACTTTACCTGAAAAGATGTCTTGCTTGTAGGAAGACACAGAGCCTGGGATTTAACTCCATTTCTGAAGGGAAACACACAGCACAGTTCTCATCCATGAAACACATTCTGCTTTAGAGCAAGAAGCACGCTCTTGCTTTCTAGAGTCTACAATAGAGCCAGAAACTTGAAAGTGTGCTCAGAATAAAAGAACTGGTATTCCTACACACATGGGCCATATTTAGTTCAACTCTGCTTCTGAAACTGATACAAACCACAAGTCATCTAACATCCAATGCTTTTCAGTTAAGAGCGAGGAACCTGTGAGTTTCATAAACAATTTATATTCATTTGAGCTGAAAAGTGACAGCGTTTACCAGAAATGATGTCTTGCTTGTAGGAAGACACAGAGCCTGGGATTTAACTCAATTTCTGAAGGGAAACACACAGCATAGTTCTCATCCATGAAACACACTCTGCTTTAGAGCAAGAAGCACGCTCTTGCTTTCTAAGAGTCTCTAATAGAGCCAGAAATTGGAGGGTACTCTGAACAAAAGAACGGTGTTTCCTACACATACGGACCATAGCTAGTTCAACTCTGTTTCTGAAACTGACAGAAACCACAATTCATCTAACATCCAATGCTATTCAGTTAAGAGCAAAAAACGTGTGAGCTTCGTAAACGATTTATATTCATTTGAGCTGAAAAGTGACTGCGTTTACCTGAAATGATATCTTGCTTGTAGGAAGACACAGAGCCTGGAATATAACTCCATATCTTAAGGGAAACACACAGCACAGTTTTCTTCCACGAAACACACTCTGCTTTAGAGCAAGAAGCACGCTCTTGCTTTCTAAGAGTCTTTAATAGAGCAGGAAAAGTGACTGCGGTCAGAACAAAATAACGGAGTTTCCAACACATACGGACCATATCTCGGTCAAATCTTCATCTGATACTGATACAAAGCACAGTTCCATTAACATGCAATGCTTTTCAGTTAAGAGCGAGAAACGTGTGAGCTTAGTAAATGGTTTATATTCATTTGAACTGAAAAGTGACAGCGTTTACCTGAAATGATGACTTGTTTGTAGGAAGACACCGCACCTGGGATTTAACTCCATTTCTGAAGGGAAACACACAGCACAGTTCTCATCCATGAAAATCACTCTGCTTTAGATCAAGAAGCACGCTCAAGCTTTCTAAGATTCTCTAATAGAGCGGAAAACGTGACTGTTTTAAGAACAAAATAACAATGTTTCCTACACATACGGACCATATCTAGGTCAACTCTTCTTCTAAAACTGATACAAACCACAGTTCCTCTAACACGCAATGCTTTCCAGGTTAGAGCGAGAAACTTGTGAGCTTCGTGTACGATATAGCTTTGTTTGAGCTGAAAGGTGACTGAGTTTACGTGAAACGAAGTCTTGCTCATAGGAAGATACAGAGCCTGTGATGTAATTCCATTTCTGCAGGGAAACACACAGCACAGTTCGCATCCATGAAACACACTATGCTTTAGAGCATAAAGCATGCTCTTGCTTTCTAGAGTCTGTAATAGAGCCAGAAACATGAGGGTGCTCTGAACAAAATAACGGTGTTTCCTACATATACGGACCATTGCTAGTTCAACTCTGCTTCAGAAACTGATACAAAACACAAGTCATCTAATATCCAATGCTTTTCAGTTAAGAGCAAGAAACATGTGAGCTTCGTAAACGATTTATATTCATTTGAGCTGAAAAGTGACTGCGTTACCTGAAATGATGTCTTGCTTGTAGGAAGACATTGAGCCTGGAATTTAACTCCATTTCTGAAGGGAAACACACAGCACAGTTCTCATCCATGAAACACACTCTGCTTTAGAGCATGAAGCATGCTCTTGCTTTCTAGAGTCTGTAATAGAGCCAGAAACATGAGGGTGCTCTGAACAAAATAACGGTGTTTCCTACATATACGGACCATTGCTAGTTCAACTCTGCTTCAGAAACTGATACAAAACACAAGTCATCTAATATCCAATGATTTTCAGTTAAGAGCAAGAAACATGTGAGCTTCGTAAACGATTTATATTCATTTGAGCTGAAAAGTGACTGCGTTACCTGAAATGATGTCTTGCTTGTAGGAAGACATTGAGCCTGGAATTTAACTCCATTTCTGAAGGGAAACACACAGCACAGTTCTCATCCATGAAACCACTCTGCTTTAGAGCAAGAAGCACGCTCTTGCTTTCTAAGAGTCTCTATTAGAGCAGGAAACGTGACTGTGGACAGAACAACATAACGGTGTTTCTTACACATACGGACCATATCTATGTCAACTCTTCTTCTGAAACTGATACAAACCACGGTTCCTCTAACATGCAATGCTTTAAAGTTAAGAGCGAGAAACTTGTGAGCTTTGTGAACGATGTAGCTCCCTTTGACCTGAAAAGTGACTGACTTTACCTGAAAAGATGTCTTGCTTGTAGGAAGACACAGAGCCTGGGATTTAACTCCATTTCTGAAGGGAAACACACAGCACAGTTCTCATCCATGAAACACATTCTGCTTTAGAGCAAGAAGCACGCTCTTGCTTTCTAGAGTCTACAATAGAGCCAGAAACTTGAAAGTGTGCTCAGAATAAAAGAACTGGTATTCCTACACACATGGGCCATATTTAGTTCAACTCTGCTTCTGAAACTGATACAAACCACAAGTCATCTAACATCCAATGCTTTTCAGTTAAGAGCGAGGAACCTGTGAGTTTCATAAACAATTTATATTCATTTGAGCTGAAAAGTGACAGCGTTTACCAGAAATGATGTCTTGCTTGTAGGAAGAC
Organism: Onychomys leucogaster; assembly: GCA_949786385.1. Taxonomy (NCBI): domain Eukaryota; kingdom Metazoa; phylum Chordata; class Mammalia; order Rodentia; family Cricetidae; genus Onychomys; species Onychomys leucogaster. The sequence continues at coordinate 546,638 of CATKUP010000037.1, read as the reverse complement.
ACAGAGCCTGGGATTTAACTCAATTTCTGAAGGGAAACACACAGCATAGTTCTCATCCATGAAACACACTCTGCTTTAGAGCAAGAAGCACGCTCTTGCTTTCTAAGAGTCTCTAATAGAGCCAGAAATTGGAGGGTACTCTGAACAAAAGAACGGTGTTTCCTACACATACGGACCATAGCTAGTTCAACTCTGTTTCTGAAACTGACAGAAACCACAATTCATCTAACATCCAATGCTATTCAGTTAAGAGCAAAAAACGTGTGAGCTTCGTAAACGATTTATATTCATTTGAGCTGAAAAGTGACTGCGTTTACCTGAAATGATGTCTTGCTTGTAGGAAGACACAGAGCCTGGAATATAACTCCATATCTTAAGGGAAACACACAGCACAGTTTTCTTCCACGAAACACACTCTGCTTTAGAGCAAGAAGCACGCTCTTGCTTTCTAAGAGTCTTTAATAGAGCAGGAAAAGTGACTGCGGTCAGAACAAAATAACGGAGTTTCCAACACATACGGACCATATCTCGGTCAAATCTTCATCTGATACTGATACAAAGCACAGTTCCATTAACATGCAATGCTTTTCAGTTAAGAGCGAGAAACGTGTGAGCTTAGTAAATGGTTTATATTCATTTGAACTGAAAAGTGACAGCGTTTACCTGAAATGATGACTTGTTTGTAGGAAGACACCGCACCTGGGATTTAACTCCATTTCTGAAGGGAAACACACAGCACAGTTCTCATCCATGAAAATCACTCTGCTTTAGATCAAGAAGCACGCTCAAGCTTTCTAAGATTCTCTAATAGAGCGGAAAACGTGACTGTTTTAAGAACAAAATAACAATGTTTCCTACACATACGGACCATATCTAGGTCAACTCTTCTTCTAAAACTGATACAAACCACAGTTCCTCTAACACGCAATGCTTTCCAGGTTAGAGCGAGAAACTTGTGAGCTTCGTGTACGATATAGCTTTGTTTGAGCTGAAAGGTGACTGAGTTTACGTGAAACGAAGTCTTGCTCATAGGAAGATACAGAGCCTGTGATGTAATTCCATTTCTGCAGGGAAACACACAGCACAGTTCGCATCCATGAAACACACTATGCTTTAGAGCATAAAGCATGCTCTTGCTTTCTAGAGTCTGTAATAGAGCCAGAAACATGAGGGTGCTCTGAACAAAATAACGGTGTTTCCTACATATACGGACCATTGCTAGTTCAACTCTGCTTCAGAAACTGATACAAAACACAAGTCATCTAATATCCAATGCTTTTCAGTTAAGAGCAAGAAACATGTGAGCTTCGTAAACGATTTATATTCATTTGAGCTGAAAAGTGACTGCGTTACCTGAAATGATGTCTTGCTTGTAGGAAGACATTGAGCCTGGAATTTAACTCCATTTCTGAAGGGAAACACACAGCACAGTTCTCATCCATGAAACACACTCTGCTTTAGAGCATGAAGCATGCTCTTGCTTTCTAGAGTCTGTAATAGAGCCAGAAACATGAGGGTGCTCTGAACAAAATAACGGTGTTTCCTACATATACAGACCATTGCTAGTTCAACTCTGCTTCAGAAACTGATACAAAACACAAGTCATCTAATATCCAATGATTTTCAGTTAAGAGCAAGAAACATGTGAGCTTCGTAAACGATTTATATTCATTTGAGCTGAAAAGTGACTGCGTTACCTGAAATGATGTCTTGCTTGTAGGAAGACATTGAGCCTGGAATTTAACTCCATTTCTGAAGGGAAACACACAGCACAGTTCTCATCCATGAAACCACTCTGCTTTAGAGCAAGAAGCACGCTCTTGCTTTCTAAGAGTCTCTATTAGAGCAGGAAACGTGACTGTGGACAGAACAACATAACGGTGTTTCTTACACATACGGACCATATCTATGTCAACTCTTCTTCTGAAACTGATACAAACCACGGTTCCTCTAACATGCAATGCTTTAAAGTTAAGAGCGAGAAACTTGTGAGCTTTGTGAACGATGTAGCTCATTTGACCTGAAAAGTGACTGACTTTACCTGAAAAGATGTCTTGCTTGTAGGAAGACACAGAGCCTGGGATTTAACTCCATTTCTGAAGGGAAACACACAGCACAGTTCTCATCCATGAAACACATTCTGCTTTAGAGCAAGAAGCACGCTCTTGCTTTCTAGAGTCTACAATAGAGCCAGAAACTTGAAAGTGTGCTCAGAATAAAAGAACTGGTATTCCTACACACATGGGCCATATTTAGTTCAACTCTGCTTCTGAAACTGATACAAACCACAAGTCATCTAACATCCAATGCTTTTCAGTTAAGAGCGAGGAACCTGTGAGTTTCATAAACAATTTATATTCATTTGAGCTGAAAAGTGACAGCGTTTACCAGAAATGATGACTTGCTTGTAGGAAGATACAGAGCCTGGGATTTAACTCCAATTCTGAAGGGAAACACACAGCACAGTTCTCATCCATGAAACACACTCTGCTTTAGAGCACGGAGCATGCTCTTGCTTTCTAGAGTCTCTAAAAGAGCCAGAAACTTGAGGGTACTCTGAACAAAAGAATGGTGTTTCCTACACATACCGACCATAGCTAGTTCAACTCTGCTTCTGAAACTGATACTAAAGACAAGTCATCTAACATCCAATGCTATTCAGTTAAGAGTGAGAAACGTGTGATCTTTGTAAACGATTTATATTCATTTGAGCTGAAAAGTGACTGCGTTACCTGAAATGATGTCTTGCTTGTAGGAAGAAATTGAGCCTGGAATTTAACTCCATTTCTGAAGGGAAACATACACCACAGTTCTCATCCATGAAACACACTCTGCTTTAGATCAACAAGCACGCTCTTGCTTTCTAAGAGTCTCTAATAGAGCAGGAAACGTGAGTGTGCTCAGAACAAAAGAACGGTGTTTCCTACACATACGGACCATATCTAGGTCAACTCTTCTTCTGAAACTGATACAAACCACAGTTCCTCTAACATGCCATGCTTTCCAGTTAAGGGCAAGAAACTTGTGAGCATCGTGAACGATTTAGCTTTGTTTGAGCTGAAAAGTGACTGAGTTTATGTGAAACGAAGTCTTGCTTGTAGGAAGATACAGAGCCTGGGATTTAAATCCATTTCTGAAGGGAAACACACAGCACAGTTCTCATCCATGAAACACACTCTGCTGCAGAGCACGAAACATGCCCTTGCTTTCTAGAGTCTCTAATCGAGCCAGAAACATGAGGGTGCTCTGAAAAAAATAATGGTGTTTCCTACATATACGGACCATTGCTAGTTCAACTCTGCTTCTGAAACTGATACAAACCACAAGTCATCTAACATCCAATGCTTTTCAGTTAAGAGCAAGAAACGTGTGAGCTTCGTAAACGATTTATATTCATTTGAGCTAAAAAGTGACTGCATTTACCTGAAATGATGTCTTGCTTGTAGGAAGACACAGAGCCTGGGATTTAACTCAATTTCTGAAGGGAAACACACAGCACAGTTCTCATCCATGAAACACACTCTGCTTTAGAGCAAGAAGCACGCTCTTGCTTTCTAAGAGTCTCTAATAGAGCCAGAAATTGGAGGGTACTCTGAACAAAAGAACGGTGTTTCCTAAACATACGGACCATAGCTAGTTCAACTCTGCTTCTGAAACTGACAGAAACCACAAGTCATCTAACATCCAATGCTATTCAGTTAAGAGCAAAAAACGTGTGAGCTTCGTAAACGATTTATATTCATTTGAGCTGAAAAGTGACTGCGTTTACCTGAAATGATGTCTTGCTTGTAGGAAGACACAGAGCCTGGAATATAACTCCATATCTTAAGGGAAACACACAGCACAGTTTTCTTCCACGAAACACACTCTGCTTTAGAGCAAGAAGCACACACTTGCTTTCTAAGAGTCTCTAATACAGCAGGAAACGTGAGTGTGCTCAGAACAAAAGAACGGTGTTTACTACACATACGGACCATATCAAGGTCAACTCTAATTCTGAAACTGATACAAAGCACAGTTCCATTATCATGCAATGCTTTCAATTTAAGAGCGAGAAACGTGTGAGCTTCGTGAACGAATTAGCTTCCGTTGAGCTGAAAAGTGACTGAGTTTACGTGAAATGATGACTTGCTTCTAGGAAGACAGAGAACCTGGGATTTAGCTCCATTTCTGAAGGGAAACACACAGCACAGTTCTCATCCATGAAACACACTCTCCTATGGAGCAAGAAGCACGCTCTTGCTTTCTAAGAGTCTCAAATAGAGCACGAAACGTGACTGTGGTCAGAACAAAATAACGGTGTTTACTACACATACAGACCATATCTAGGTCAACTCTCCTTCTCAAACTGATACAAACCACAGTTCCTCTAACATGCAATGCTTTCCAGTTAATATCGACAAGCGTGTGAACTTCGTGAACGATGTAGCTTCCTTTGAGCTAAAAAGTGCCTGAGTTTACCTGAAATGATGACTTTCTTGTAGGAAGACACAGAGCCTGGGATTTAACTCCATTTCTGAAGGGAAACACACAGCAAAGTTCTCATCCATGAAACACACTCTGCTTTAGAGCAAGAAGCATGCTCTTGCTTTCTAGAGTCTCTAATACAGCAGGAAACGTGACTGTGGTCAGAACAAAATAACGGTGTTTCATACACATACGCACCATATCTAGGTCAACTCTTCTTCTGAAACTGATACAAAGCACAGGTCCATTAAGATGCAATGCTTTCCAGTTAAGAGCGAGAAACGTGTGAGCTTCGTGAACGATGTAGCTTCCTTTGAGCTGAAAAGTGACTGAGTTTACATGAAAAGATGTCTTGCTTGTAGGAAGACACAGAGCCTGGGATTTAACTCCATTTCTGAAGGGACACACACAGCACAGTTCTCATCCATGAAACACACTCTGCTTTAGAGCATGAAGCAGGCTCTTGCTTTCTAGAGTCTCTAATATAGCCAGAAACATGAGGGTGCTCTCAACAAAATAATGGTGTTTCCTACATATACGGACCATTGCTAGTTCAACTCCGCTTCTGAAACTGATACAAACCACAAGTCATCTAACATCCAATGCATTTCAGTTAAGAGCAAGAAACGTGTTAGTTTCGTAAACGATTTATATTCATTTGAGCTGAAATGTGACTGCTTTTACCTGAAATGATGTCTTGCTTGTAGGAAGACATTGAGCCTGGAGTTTAACTCCATTTCTGAAGGGAAACACACAGCAGAGTTCTCATCCATGAAACACATTCTGCTTTAGAGCAAGAAGCACGCTCTTGCTTTCTAAGAATCTCAAATAGAGCAGGAAACGTGACTGTGGTCAGAACAAAATAACGGTGTTTACTACACATACGGACCATATCTAGGTCAACTCTCCTTCTGAAACTGATACAAACCACAGTTCCTCTAACATGCAATGCTTTCAAGTTAATATCGAGAAACGTGTGAGCTTCGTGAACGATGTAGCTTCCTTTTAGCTGAAAAGTGACTGAGTTTACCAGAAAAGATGTCTTGCTTGTACGAAGACACAGAGCCTGGGATTTAACTCCATTTCTAAAGTGAAACACAAAGCACAGTTCTCATCCATGAAACACACTCTGCTTTAGGCACGAAGCAGGATCTTGCTTTCTAGAGTCTCTAATAGATACAGAAACTTGAGGGTACTCTGAACAAAAGAACGGTGTTTCCTACACATATGGACCATAGCTAGTTCAAATATGCTTCTGAAACTGATAGAAACCACAAGTCATCTAACATCCAGTGCTATTCAGTTATGAGCAAAAAACTTGTGAGCTTCGTAAACGATTTATATTCATTTGAGCTGAAAAGTGACTGCGTTTACCTGAAAAGTTGTCTTGCTTGTAGGAAGACATTGAGCCTGGAATTTAACTCCATTTCTGAAGGGAAACACACAGCACAGTTCTCATCCATGAAACACACTCTGGTTTAGAGCAAGAAGCACACTCTTGCTTTCTAAGAGTCTCTAATACAACAGGAAAAGTGACTGTGTTCAGAAAAAAATAACGGTGTTTCATACACATACGCACCATAGCTAGTTCAACTCTGCTCCTGAAACTGATACAAACCACAGGTCCTCTAACTTCCAATGCTTTTCAGGTAAGAGCGAGAAACCTGTGAGCTTCGTAAACAATTTATATTCATTTGGGTGAAAAGTTCTAGCGGTACCTGAAATGATGACTTGCTTGTAGGAAGACAAAGAGCCTGGGATTTAACTCCATTTCTGAAGGGAAACACACAGCATAGTTCTCATCCATGAAACACACTCTGCTTTAGAGCACGGAGCATGCTCTTGCTTTCTAGAGTCTCTAACAGAGCCAGAAAATGGTGGGTACTCTGACCAAAGAACGGTGTTTCCTACACATACGGACCTTAGCTAGTTCAACTCTGCTTCTGAAACTGATGGAAACCACAATTCATCTAACATCCAATGCTATTCAGTTAAGAGCAAGAAACGTGTGATCTTTGTAAACGATTTATATTCATTTGAGCTGAAAAGTTACTGCGTTACCTGAAATGATGTCTTGCTTGTAGGAAGACATTGAGCCTGGAATTTAACTCCATTTCTGAAGGGAAACACACAGCACAGTTCTCATTCATGAAACCTACTCTCCTTTAGAGCAAGCAGCTCGCTCTTGCTTTCTAGGGTCTCTAATAGAGTAGGAAAAGTGAGTGTGCTGAGAACAAAAGTACTGTGTTTCCTACACATACGGACCATATCTAGTTCAACTCGGCTTCTGAAACTGAAACAAACCACAGGTCCACCAACATCCAATGCTTTGCAGTTGAGAGTGAGAAAGGTGTGAGCTACGTGAATGATGTAGCTTCCTTTGAGATGAAAAGTGACTGTGTTTACCTGAAATGAGTCTTGCTTGTAGGAAGACACAGAGACTGGGATTTAACTCCATTTCTGAAGGGAAAAAAACTGCACAGTTCTCATCCAATGAACACACTCTGCTTTTGAGCAAGAAGCATGCTCTTGGTTTCTAGCGTCTCTAATACAGCAGGAAACGTGAATGTGCTCAGACCAAAGAACTCTGTTTCCTACACATGCTGACCATATGTAGTTCAACTATTCTTCTGAAACTGATACAAACTACTGGGCCTCTAACATCCAATGATTTTCAGTTAAGAGCCAGAAATAGGTGTGCTTCTTGAGTGATGTAGCTTCGTTTGAGCTGAAAAGTGACTGGGTTTACCTGAAAAGTAGTCTTGCTTGTAGGAAGACACAGAGACTGGGATTTAACTCCATTGACGAAGAGAAACACACAGCAGACTTCTCATTCATGAAATATACTCTGTTTCAGAGCAAGATGCACTCTCTTGCTTTCTAGAGTCTCTAATAGAGCACGAAATGTGAGTGTGCTCAGAACAAATGAACGGTGTTTCTGAAACATTCGCAAAATATCTAGTTCAACTCTGATTCTGTAAGTGTTACAAACTACAGGTCCTCTAACATCCAATGCTTTTCAGTTATGAGCGAGAAACCTGGAGCTTCGTGAATGATGTAGATTCTTTTGAACTGAAAATTGACTGCGTTTACCTGAAACGTAGTCGTGCCTGTAGGAAGAGAAAGAGCCTGGGATTCAACTTCATTTCTGAAGGGAAACACATAGCACAGTTCTCATGCATGGAACACACTCTGCTTTAGAGAAAGAAGCACGCTCTTGCTTTCTAGATTCTCTAATAGAGCAAGAAACATGAGTGTGCTCAGAACAAAAGAACTGTGTTTCCTACTCATGCGGACCATATCTAGTTCAACTCTGCTTCTGAACCTGATACAAACCACAGAGCCTCTAACATCCAATGATTTTCAGTAAAGAGCCAGAAATGTGTAAGCTTCGTGAACGATGTAGTTTCGTTTGTGCTGAAAGGAGACTGTGTATACCTGAAACGAAGTCTTCTTTGTAGGAAGACACAGAGACAGGGATTTAACTCCATTTATGAAGGGAAACACACAGCACAGTTCTCATTCATGAAACCTACTCTGCTTTAGAGCAAGCAGCACGCTCTTGCTTTCTAGGGTCTCTAATACAGCAGGAAACGTGAATGTGCTCAGACCAAAGAACTGTGTTTCCTACACATGCTGACCATATGTAGTTCAACTCTGCTTCTGAAACTGATACAAACAACTGGGCCTCTAACATCCAATGATTTTCAGTTAAGAGCCAGAAATAGGTGAGCTTCTTGAGTGATGTAGCTTCGTTTGAGCTGAAAAGTGACTGGGTTTACCTGAAAAGTAGTCTTGCTTGTAGGAAGACACAGAGACTGGGATTTACCTCCAGTGCCAAAGAGAAACACACAGCAGACTTCTCATTCATGAAATATACTCTGTTTCAGAGCAAGATGCACTCTCTTGCTTTCTAGAGTCTCTAATAGAACACGAAATGTGAGTGTGCTCAGAACAAATGAACTGTGTTTCTGAAACGTTCGCACCATACCTAGTTCAACTCTGATTCTGTAAGTGATACAAACCACAGGTCCTCTAACATCCAATGCTTTTCAGTTATGAGCGAGAAACCTGGAGCTTCGTGAATAATGTAGATTCTTTTGAACTGAAAATTGACTGCGTTTACCTGAAACGAAGTCGTGCCTGTAGGAAGACAAAGAGCCTGGGATTCAACTTCATTTCTGAAGGGAAACACATAGCACAGTTCTCATGCATGGAACACACTCTGCTTTAGAGAAAGAAGCACGCTCTTGCTTTCTAGATTCTCTAATAGAGCAAGAAACATGAGTGTGCTCAGAACAAAAGAACTGTGTTTCCTACACATGCGGACCATATCTAGTTCAACTCTGCTTCTGAACCTGATACAAACCACAGGGCCTCTAACATCCAATGATTTTCAGTAAAGAGCCAGAAATGTGTAAGCTTCGTGAACGATGTAGTTTCGTTTGTGCTGAAAGGAGACTGCGTATACCTGAAACGAAGTCTTGTTTGAAGGAAGACACAGAGACAGGGATTTAACTCCATTTCTGAAGGGAAACACACAGCACAGTTCTCATTCATGAAACCTACTCTGCTTTAGAGCAAGCAGCATGCTCTTGCTTTCTAGGGTCTCTAATACAGCAGGAAACGTGAATGTGCTCAGACCAAAGAACTGTGTTTCCTACACATGCTGATGATATCTAGTTCAACTCTGCTTCTAAACTGATACAAACAACTGGGCCTCTAACATCCAATGATTTTCAGTTAAGAGCCAGAAATATGTGAGCTTCTTGAGTGATGTAGCTTCGTTTGAGCTGAAAAGTGACTGGGTTTACCTGAAAAGTAGTCTTGCTTGTAGGAAGACACAGAGACTGGGATTTAACTCCATTGCTGAAGAGAAACACACAGCAGACTTCTCATTCATGAAATATACTCTGTTTCAGAGCAAGATGCACTCTCTTGCTTTCTAGAGTCTCTAATAGAGCACGAAATGTGAGTGTGCTCAGAACAAATGAACTGTGTTTCTGAAACATTCGCACCATACCTAGTTCAACTCTGATTCTGTAAGTCATACAAACTACAGGTCCTCTAACATCCAATTCTTTTCAGTTATGAGCGAGAAACCTGGAGCTTCGTGAATGATGTAGATTCTTTTGAACTGAAAATTGACTGCGTTTACCTGAAACGAAGTCTTGCCTGTAGGAAGACAAAGAGCCTGGGATTCAACTTCATTTCTGAAGGGAAACACATAGAACAGTTCTCATGCATGGAACACACTCTGCTTTAGAGAAAGAAGCACGCTCTTGCTTTCTAGATTCTCTAATACAGGAAGAAACATGAGTGTGCTCAGAACAAAAGAACTGTGTTTCCTACACATGCTGATCATATCTAGTTCAACTCTACTTCTGAAACTGATACAAACAACTGGGCCTCTAACATCCAATGATTTTCAGTTAAGAACCAGAAATAGGTGAGCTTCTTGAGTGATGTAGCTTCATTTGACCTGAAAAATGTTTGGGTTTACCTGAAAAGTAGTCTTGCTTGTAGGAAGACACAGAGACTGGGATTTAACTCCATTTCCAAAGCGAAACACACAGCAGAGTTCTCATTCATGAAATATTCTCTGTTTCAGAGCAAGATGCACTCTCTTGCTTTCTAGAGTCTCTAATACAACAGTAAATCTGAGTGTGCTTATAACAAAGGAACTGTGTTTCCTACACATACGGACCATATCTAGTTCAACTCGGCCTCTGAAAGTGTTACAAACCACATGTCCACCAGCATCCAATGCTTTGCAGTTGAGAGTGAGAAACGTGTGAGCTACGTGAACGATGTAGCTTCCTTTGTGATGGAAAGTGACTGTGTTTACCTGAAATGTGTCTTGCTTGTAGGAAGACACAGAGACTGGGATTTAATTCCATTTCTGAATGGAAACACACAGCACAGTTCTCATCCATGAAACACACTCTGTTTTAGAGCAAGACGCACGCTCTTGTTTTCTAGATTCTCTAATAGAGCAGGCAATGTGAATGTGCTCAGAACAAAAGAAATATGTGTCCTACACATACGGACCATATCTAGTTCAAAATACTCCTTCTGAATGTGATACAAACAACAGGTCCTCTAACATCCAATGCTTTTCAGTTATGAGAAAGACACGTGTGACCTTCGTGAACGATGTAGCTTCCTTTGAGCTGAAAAGTGACTGCATTTACGTGAAACGACATCTTGCTTGTAGGAAGACACAGAGACTGGGATTTAACTCCATTTCTGAAGGGAAACAAACAGCACAGTTCTCATCCAATGAACACACTCTGCTTTAGAGCAAGAAGCATGCTCTTGGTTTCTAGCGTCTCTAATACAGCAGGAAAAGTGAATGTGCTCAGACCAAAGAACTGTGTTTCCTACACATGCTGACCATATGTAGTTCAACTATGCTTCTGAAACTGATACAAATCACAGGTCCACCAAAATCCAATGCTTTGCAGTTGCGAGTGAGAAACGTGTGAGCTACGTGAACGATGTAGCTTCCTTTGAGATGAAAAGTGATTGTGTTTACCTGAAATGAGTCTTGCTTGTAGGAAGACACAGAGACTGGGATTTAATTCCATTTCTGAATGGAAACACACAGCACAGTTGTCATTCATGAAACACACTCTGTTTCAGAGCAAGACGCAAGCTCTTGTTTTCTAGATTCCCTAATAGAGCAGGCAATGTGAATGTGCTCAGAACAAAAGAAATATGTGTCCTACACATACGGACCATATCTAGTTCAAAATACTGCTTCTGAATGTGATACAAACAACAGGTCCTCTAACATCCAATGCTTTTCAGTTATGAGCGAGAAACCTGGAGCTTTGTGAATGATGTAGATTCTTTTGAACTGAAAATTGACTGCGTTTACCTAAAACGAAGTCGTGCCTGTAGGAAGACAAAGAACTGGGATTCAACTTCATTTCTGAAGGGAAAGACATAGCACAGTTCTCATGCATGGAACACACTCTGCTTTAGAGAAAGAAGCATGCTCTTGCTTTCTAGATTCTCTAATAGATCAAGAAACATGAGTGTGCTGAGAACAAAAGAACTGTGTTTCCTACACATGCGTACCATATCTAGTTCAACTCTGCTTCTGAACTTGATACAAACCACAGGGCCTCTAAAATCCAATGATTTTCAGGAAAGAGCCAGAAATGTGTAAGCTTCGTGAAAGATGTAGTTTCGTTTGAGCTGAAAGGAGACTGCGTATACCTGAAACGAAGTCTTGTTTGTAGGAATACACAGAGATAGGGATTTAACTCCATTTCTGAAGGGAAAAACACAGCACAGTTCTCATTCATGAAACCTACTCTGCTTTAGAGCAAGCAGCACGCTCTTGCTTTCTAGGGTCTCTAATACAGCAGGAAACGTGAATGTACTCAGACCAAAGAACTGTGTTTCCTACACATGCTGACCATATCTAGTTCAACTTTGCTTCTGAAACTGATACAAACAACTGTGCCCCTAACATCCAATGATTTTCAGTTAAGAGCCAGAAATAGGTGAGCTTCTTGAGTGATGTAGCTTCGTTTGTGCTGAAAAGTGTCTGGGTTTACCTGAAAAGAAGTCTTGCTTGTAGGAAGACACAGAGACTGGGATTTAACTCCATTTCAGAAGCGAAACACACAGCAGAGTTCTCATTCATGAAATATTCTCTGTTTCAGAGCAAGATGCACTCTCTTGCTTTCTAGAGTCTCTAATAGAGCAGTAAATCTGAGTGTGCTTATAACAAGGGAACTGTGTTTCGTACACATGCGGATCATATCCAGTTCAACTCTGCTTCTGAAACTGATGCAAACCACAGTTCCTCTAACATCCAATACTTTTCAGTTAAGAGAAAGAAACATGTGAGCTTCGTGAATGATGTAGCTTTGTTTGAGCTGAAAAGTGACTGCGTTTACTTGAAACGAAGTCTTGCTTGTAGAAAGACACGGGACCTGGCATTTAAATTCATTTTTGAAGGGAAACATACAGCACAGTTCTCATCCATGTAACACACTCTGTTTTTGAGCAAGAATCACGCTGTTGCTTTCTAGAGTCTCTAATATAGGAGGAAACCTGAGTGTGCTCAGAACAAAAGAAGTGTGTGTCCTACAATTGCGCACCCTATCTAGTTCAACTCTGCTTCTGAAACTGATACAAACCACTGCACCTCTAACATCCAATGATTTTCAGTTAAAAGCCAGAAACAGGTGAGCTTCTTGAATGATGTAGCTTGTTTGAGCTGAAAAGGGACTGCGTTTACTTGAAACGAAGTCTTGCTTGTAGGAAGACACAGAACCTGGTATGTAACTTCATTTTTGAAGGAAAAAACACAGCACAGTTCTCAACCATTCAACACACTCTGGTTTAGAGAAAGAAGCACGCTCTTGCCTTCTAGAGTCTCTAATACAGCTGGAAACGTGAGTGTGATGAGAACAAAAGTACTGTGTTTCCTACACATACTGACCATATCTAGTTCAACTCTGCTTCTGAAAGTGATAAAAACCACAGTTCCTCTAACATCCAATGTTTTTCAGAGAAGAGCGTGAAACGAGTGAGCTTCGTGAACAAGGTAGCTCTGTGTGAGCTGAAAAGTGACTGGGTTTACCTGAAAGGAAGGCTTCCTTGTAGGAAGAAAAAGAGCCTGGGATTTAACTTCATTTCTGAAGGGAAACACACAGCACAGTTCTCATCCATGGAACACACTCTGCTTTAGAGCAAGAAGCATGCTCTTGCATTTCAGGGTCTCTAATATAGGAGGAAACGTGAGTGTGCTAAGAACAACAGAACTGTGTTTCCTACACATACGGACCATATCTAGTTCAACTCTGCTTCTGAACCTGATACAAACCACAGGGCCTCTAACATCCAATGATTTTCAGTAAAGAGCCAGAAATGTGTAAGCTTCGTGAACGATGTAGATTCGTTTGAGCTGAAAAGAGACTGCGTATACCTGCAACGAAGTCTTGTATGTAGGAAGAAAAAGAGCCTGGGATTTAACTCCATTTCTGAAGGGAAACACACAGCACAGTTCCCATTCATGAAACCTACTCTCCTTTAGAGCAAGCAGCTTGCTCTTGCTTTCTAGGGTCTCTAATATAGTAGGAAAAGTGAGTGTGCTGAGAACAAAAGTACTGTGTTTCCTACACATATGGACCATATCTAGTTCAACTCGGCTTCTGAAAGTGATACAAACCACAGGTAAACCAACATCCAATGCTTTGAAGTTGAGAGTGAGAAAGGTGTGAGCTACGTGAACGATGTAGCTTCCTTTGAGATGAAAAGTGACTGTGTTTACCTGAAATGTGTCTTGCTTGTAGGAAGACACAGAGACTGGGATTTAACTCCATTTCTGAAGGGAAACAAACAGCACAGTTCTCATCCAATGAACACACTCTGCTTTAGAGCAAGAAGCATGCTCTTGGTTTCTAGCGTCTCTAATACAGCAGGAAACGTGAATGTGCTCAGACCAAAGAACTGTGTTTCCTACACATGCTGACCATATCTAGTTCAACTTTGCTTCTGAAACTGATACAAACCACTGGGCCTCTAACATTCAATGATTTTCAGTTAAGAGCCAGAAATAGGTGTGCTTCTTGAGTGATGTAGCTACGTTTGAGCTGAAAAGTGACTGGGTTTACCTGAAAAGTAGTCTTGCTTGTAGGAAGACACAGAGACTGGGATTTAACTCCATTTCCGAAGCGAAACACACAATAGACTTCTCATTCATGAAATAATCTCTGTTTCAGAGCAAGATGCACTCTCTTGCTTTCTAGAGTCTCTAATAGAGCACGAAATGTGAGTGTGCTCAGAACAAATGAACTGTGTTTCTGAAACATTCGCATCATACCTAGTTCAACTCTGATTCTGTAAGTGATACAAACCACAGGTCCTCTAACATCCAATGCTTTTCAGTTATGAGTGAGAAACCTGGAGCTTCGTGAATGATGTAGATTCGTTTGAACTGAAAATTGACAGCGTTTACCTGAAACGAAGTCTTGCTTGTAGGAAGACACAGAACCTGGCATTTAAATTCATTTCTGAAGGGAAACACACAGCACAGTTCTCATCCATGAAACACCCTCTGTTTTAGAGCAAGACGCACGCTCTTGTTTTCTAGATTCTCTAATAGAGCAGGCAATGTGAATGTGCTCAGAACAAAATAAATGTGTGTCCTACACATACGGACCATATCTAGTTAAAAATACTGCTTCTGAATGTGATACAAACAACAGGTCCTCAAACATCCAATGCTTTTCAGTTATGAGCGAGAAACCTGGAGCTTCGTGAATGATGTAGTTTCTTTTGAAATGAAAATTGACTGCGTTTACCTGAAACTAAGTCGTGCCTGTAGGAAGACAAAGAGCCTGGGATTCAACTTCATTTCTGAAGGGAAACACATAGCACAGTTCTCATGCATGGAACACACTCTGCTTTAGAGAAAGAAGCACGCTCTTGCTTTCTAGATTCTCTAATAGAGCAAGAAACATGAGTGTGCTCAGAACAAAAGAACTGTGTTTCCTACACATGCGGACCATATCTAGTTCAACTCTGCTTCTGAACCTGATACAAACCACAGGGCCTCTAACATCCAATGATTTTCAGTAAAGAGCCAGAAATGTGTAAGCTTCATGAAAGATGTAGTTTCGTTTGAGCTGAAAGGAGACTGCGTTTACCAGAAACGAAGTCTTGTTTGTAGGAAGACACAGAGACAGGGATTTAACTAAATTTCTGAAGGGAAAAACACAGCACAGTTCTCATTCATGAAACCTACTCTGCTTTAGAGCAAGCAGCACGCTCTTGCTTTCTAGGGTCTCTAATACAGCAGGAAACGTGATTATGCTCAGACCAAAGAACTGTGTTTCCTACAAATGCTGACCATATCTAGTTCAACTTTGCTTCTGAAACTGATACAAACAACTGTGCCTCTAACATCCAATGATTTTCAGTTAAGCGCCAGAAATAGGTGAGCTTCTTGAGTGATGTAGCTTCGTTTGTGCTGAAAAGTGTCTGGGTTTACCTGAAAAGTAGTCTTGCTTGTAGGAAGACACAGAGACTGGGATTTAACTCCATTTCTGAAGCGAAACACACAGCAGAGTTCTCATTCATGAAATATTCTCTGTTTCAGAGCAAGATGCACTCTCTTGCTTTCTAGAGTCTCTAATACAGCAGTAAATCAGAGTGTGCTTATAACAAAGGAACTGTGTTTCGTACACATGCCGACCATATCCAGTTCAACTCTGCTTCTGAAACTGATGCAAACCACAGTTCCTCTAACATCCAATGCTTTTCAGTTAAGAGAAAGAAACATGTGAGCTTCGTGAATGATGTAGCTTTGTTTGAGCTGAAAAGTGACTGTGTTTACCTGAAACGAAGTCTTGCTTGTAGGAAGACACGGGACATGGCATTTAACTTCATTTTTGAAGGGAAACACACAGCACAGTTCTCATCCATGTAACACACTCTGTTTTAGAGCAAGAATCACGCTGTTGCTTTCTAGAATCTCTAATAGAGCAGGAAATGTGAGTGTGCTCAGAACAAATGAACTGTGTTTCTGAAACATTCGCACCATATCTAGTTCAACTATGCTCTGAAACTGATACAAACCAAGATCCTCTGACATTAAAATGGTTTTCAGTGAAGACCGTGAAACGTGTAAGATTCGTGAATGATGTAGCTTCGTTTGAGCTGAAAATTGACTGTGTTCACCTGAAATGAAATCTTGCTTCTAGGAAGACACAGAGCTTGGGACTCAACTCCATTTCTGAAGGGAAACACAGAGCACAGATCTCATCCATGGAACACACTCTGCTTTAGAGAAAGAAGCACGCTCTTGCTTTCTAGAGTCTCTAATATACGTGGAAAGGTGAGTGCGCTCAGAACAAAAGAAGTGTGTGTCCCACACATTCGGACCATATCTAGTTCAACTCTGCTTCTGAAACTGATACAAACCACTGGGCCTCTAACATCCAATGATTTTCAGTTAAGAGCCAGAAACAGGTGAGCTTCTCAAATGATGTAGCTTCGTTTGAGCTAAAAAGTGACTGCGTTTATCTGAAAAGAAGTCTTGGTTGTAGGAAGACACAGATACTGGGATTTATCTCCGTATCTGAAGCGAAACACACAGCACAGTTCTCATCCATGGAGCACACTCTGTTTTAGGGAAAGAAGCACACTCTTGCTTTCTAGAGTCTAATAGAGCTGGATGTGTAAGTGTGCTCAGAACAAATGAACTGTGTTTCTGAAACATTCGCACCATATCTACTTCATCTCTTATTCTGAAACTGATACAAACCACAGGTCCTCTATCATCCAATGCTTTTCAGTTAAGAGCGAGAAAGGGGTGAGCTTTGTGAAAGATGTAGCTTCATTTGAGCTGAAAAGTGACTGAGTTTACCTGAAAGGAAGTCTTGTTGTAGGAAGACACAGAACCTACCATTTAACTTCATTTATGAAGGGAAACACACAGCACAGTTCTCATCGATGGAATACACTCTGCTTTAGAGAAAGAAGGACGCTCTTCCTTTCTAGATTCTCTAATACAGCAGGCAACGTGAGTGTGCTCATAACAAAGGAACTGTGTTTCCTACATATGCGCACCATATCGAGTTAAACTCTGCTTCTGAAACTGATAAAAACCACAGGTCCTCCAACATCCAATGCTTTGCAGTTAAGAGCGAGAAACGTGTGAGCTTCATGAACGATGTAGCTTCCTTTGAGCTGAAAAGTGACTGCATTTAAGTGAAACGAAGTCTTGATTGTAGGAAGACACAGAGGCAGTGATTTAAGTCCATTTCTGAAGGGAAACACACAGCACAGTTCTCATTCATGAAACCTACTCTGCTTTAGAGCAATCAGCACGTAATTGCTTTCTAAATTCTCTAATACAGCAGGAACCGTGAGTGTGCTCAGAACAAAAGAACGGAGTTTCCTATACTTGCAGACCATATCTAGTTCAACTCTGCTTCTGAAACTGATACAAAGCACAGGTCCTCTAACATCCAATGCTTTTCAATTAAGAGTGAGAAACATGTGAACTTCGTGAAGGATGTAGCTTCATTTGAGCTGAAAAGTGACTGCATTTACGACCAACGAAGTCTTGCTTGTAGGAAGACACAGAACCTACGATTTAACTTCATTTATGAACGGAAAGACACAGCACAGTTCTCATCCATGGAACACACTCTGCTTTAGAGAAAGAAGCATGCTCTTGCTTTCTAGATTCTCTAATATATGAGGAAAAGTGAGTGTGCTAAGAACAAAAGAAGTGTGTGTCCTACTCATTCGGATCATATCAAGTTCAACTCTGCTTCTGAAACTGATCCAAACCACTTGCCCTCTAACATCCAATGATTTTCATTTAAGAGCCAGAAACAGGTGAGCTTCTTGAATGATGTAGCTTCCTTTGAGCTAAAAAGTGACTGCGTTTACCTGAAAAGAAGTCTTGCTTGTAGGAAGACACAGATACTGGGATTTATCTCCGTATCTGAAGCGAAACACACAGCACAGTTCTCATCCATGGAGCAAACTCTGCTTTAGGGAAAGAAGCACGCTCTTGCTTTCTAGAGTCTGTAATAGAGCAGGAAATGTAAGTGTGCTCAGAACAAATGAACTGTGTTTTCGCAACATTCGCACCATATCTAGTTCAACTCTTATTCTGAAACTGATACAAACCACAGGTCCTCTATCATAAATGCTTTTCAGTTAGGAGCGAGAAAGGGGTGAGCTTCGTGAAAGAAGTAGCTTCGTTTGAGCTGAAAAGTGACTGAGTTTACCGGAAATGAAGTCTTGCCTGAAGGAAGACACTGAGCCTGGGATTTAACTCCATTTCTGAAGGAAAACACACAGGACAGTTCTCATCCATGGAACACACTCTGCTTTAGAGCAAGAAGCACTCTCTTGCTTTCTAGAGTCTGTAATAGAGCTGGAAACGTGAGTGTGCTAAGAAAAAATGAAGTGTGTGTCCTACGTATGCGCACCATATCTAGTTCAACTCTGGTTCTGAAACTGATACAAACCACAGGTCCTCTATCATTCAATTCCTTTTGGTTAAGATCCAGAAACGTGTGAGCTCCGTGAACAATGTAGCTTCGTTTGAGCTGAAAATTGACTGTGTTTACTTGAAACGAAGTCTTGCTTGTAGGAAGACACAGAGACAGTGATTGAACTC
Organism: Onychomys leucogaster; assembly: GCA_949786385.1. Taxonomy (NCBI): domain Eukaryota; kingdom Metazoa; phylum Chordata; class Mammalia; order Rodentia; family Cricetidae; genus Onychomys; species Onychomys leucogaster. The sequence continues at coordinate 528,004 of CATKUP010000037.1, read as the reverse complement.
CATTTCTTAAAGTAAACACATAGCACAGTTCTCATTCTTGAAACTTACTCTGTTTTAGAGCAAGCAGCATGCTCTTGATTTCTAGAGTTTCTATTAGAGCAGGAAATGTGAGTGTGCTCAGAACAAATGAACTGTGTTTCTGAAACATTCGGACCGTATCTAGTTCAATCTCCATCTGAAACTGATACAAACCACAGGTCCTCTATCATCCAATGCCTTTCAGTCAAGAACTAGAAACGTGTGAGCTTAGTGAACGTTGTAGCTTCGTTTGAGCTGAAAAGTGAATTCGTTTACGTGAAACGAAGTCTTGTTGTAGGAAGACACAGAGACTGGGATTTAATTCCATTTATGAAGGGTAACACACAGCACAGTTCTCATCCATGGAACACAATCTGCTATAGAGAGAGAAGCACGCTCTTGCTTTCTAGAATCTCTAATACAGCAGGAAACCTGTGTGTGCTCAGAACAAAAGAAGTGTGTGTCCTACTCATTCAGATCATATCAAGTTCAACTCTGCTTCTGAAACTGATCCAAACCACTTGCCCTCTAACATCCAATGATTTTCAGTTAAGAGCCAGAAACAGGTGAGCTTCTTGAATGATGTAGCTTCGTTTGAGCTAAAAAGTGACTGCGTTTACCTGAAAAGAAGTCTTGCTTGTAGGAAGACACAGATACTGGGATTTATTTCCCTATCTGAAGCGAAACACACAGCACAGTTCTCATCCATGGAGCACACTCTGCTTTAGGGAAAGAAGCATGCTCTTGCTTTCTAGAGTCTCTAATAGAGCAGGAAATGTAAGTGTGCTCAGAACAAATGAACTGTGTTTCTGAAACATTCGCACCATATCTAGTTCAACTCTTATTCTGAAACTGATACAAACCACAGGTCCTCTATCATAAATGCTTTTCAGTTAGGAGCGAGAAAGGGGTGAGCTTCGTGAAAGATGTAGCTTCGTTTGACCTGAAAAGTGACTGAGTTTACCTGAAATGAAGTCTTGCCTGGAGGAAGACACTGAGCCTGGGATTTAACTCCATTTCTGAAGCAAAACACACAGGACAGTTCTCATCCATGGAACACACTCTGCTTTAGAGCAAGAAGCACTCTCTTGCTTTCTAGAGTCTGTAATAGAGCTGGAAACGTGAGTGTGCTAAGAACAAATGAAGTGTGTGTCCTACATATGCGCACCATATCTAGTTCAACTCTGCTTCTGAAAGTGATACAAACCACAGGTCCTATATCATCCAATGACTTTCGGTTAAGAACCAGAAACGTGTGAGCTTCGTGAAGGATGTAGCTTCGTTTGAGCTGAAAAGTGACTGAGTTTACCTGAAAGGAAGTCTTGTTGTAGGAAGACACAGAAGATACAATTTAACATCATTTATGAAGGGAAACACACAGCACAGTTCTCATCCATGGAACACACTCTGCTTTAGAGAAAGAAGCACGCCCTTCCTTTCTAGATCCTCTAATACAGCAGGCAACGTGAGTGTGCTCATAACAAAAGAACTGTGTTTCCTACATATGCGGACCATATCGAGTTCAACTCTGCTTCTGAAACTGATACAAACCACAGGTCCTCCAACATCCAATGCTTTGCAGTTAAGAGCGAGAAACGTGTGAGCTTCGTGAACGATATAGCTTCCTTTCAGCTGAAAAGTGACTGCGTTTAACTGAACTGAGTCTTGCATGTAGGAAGATACAGAGACTGGGATTTAATTCCATTTTTGAAGGGAAACACAGAGCACAGTTCTCATCCATGAAACACACTTTGCTTTAGAGCAAGAAGCACGCTCTTGTTTTCTAGAATCACTAAGTCAGCAGGCAACGTGAGTGTGCTCAGAACAAAAGAACTGTGTGTCCTACACATACAGACCATATCTATGTCAAAACTCTGATTCTGAAAGTGATACAAACCACAGGTCCTCTAACATCCTATGCTTTTCAATTAAGAGCCAGAAACAGGTGAGCTTCTTGAATGATGTAGCTTCCTTTGAGCTAAAAAGTGAGTGCATTTACCTGAAAAGAAGTCTTGCTTGTAGGAAGACACAGATACTGGGATTTATTTCCATATCTAAAGAGAAACACACAGCACAGTTCTCATCCATGGAGCACACTCTGCTTTAGGGAAAGAAGCACGCTCTTGCTTTCTAGAGTCTCTAATAGAGCAGGAAATGTAAGTGTGCTCAGAACAAATGAACTGTGTTTCCGAAACATTCGCACCATATCTAGTTCAACTCTTATTCTGAAACTGATACAAACCACAGGTCCTCTATCATAAATGCTTTTCAGTTAGGAGCGAGAAAGGGGTGAGCTTCGTGAAAGATGTAGCTTCGTTTGACCTAAAAAGTGACTGAGTTTACCTGAAATGAAGTCTTGCCTGGAGGAAGACACTGAGCCTGGGATTTAACTCCATTTCTGAAGGAAAACACACAGGACAGTTCTCATCCATGGAACACACTCTGCTTTAGAGCAAGAAGCACTCTCTTGCTTTCTAGAGTCTGTAATAGAGCTGGAAACGTGAGTGTGCTAAGAACAAATGAAGTGTGTGTTCTATATATGGGCACCATATCTAGTTCAACTCTGCTTCTGAAACTGATACAAACCACATGTCCTCCAACATCCAATGCTTTGCAGTTAAGAGCGAGAAACATGTGAGCTTCGTGAACGATGTAGCTTTCTTTGAGATGAAAAGTGACTGCATTTACGTGAAACGAAGTCTTGCTTGTAGGAAGACACAGAGACAGTGATTTAACTCCATTTCTTAAAGTAAACACATAGCACAGTTCTCATTCATGAAACTTACTCTGTTTTAGAGCAAGCAGCATGCTCTTGATTTCTAGAGTTTCTATTAGAGCAGGAAATGTGAGTGTGCTCAGAACAAATGAACTGTGTTTCCGAAACATTCGGACCGTATCTAGTTCAACTCTCCATCTGAAACTGATACAAACCACAGGTCCTCTATCATAAATGCTTTTCAGTTAGGAGCGAGAAAGGGGTGAGCTTCGTGAAAGAAGTAGCTTCGTTTGAGCTGAAAAGTGACTGAGTTTACCGGAAATGAAGTCTTGCCTGAAGGAAGACACTGAGCCTGGGATTTAACTCCATTTCTGAAGGAAAACACACAGGACAGTTCTCATCCATGGAACACACTCTGCTTTAGAGCAAGAAGCACTCTCTTGCTTTCTAGAGTCTGTAATAGAGCTGGAAACGTGAGTGTGCTAAGAAAAAATGAAGTGTGTGTCCTACGTATGCGCACCATATCTAGTTCAACTCTGGTTCTGAAACTGATACAAACCACAGGTCCTCTATCATTCAATTCCTTTTGGTTAAGATCCAGAAACGTGTGAGCTCCGTGAACAATGTAGCTCCGTTTGAGCTGAAAATTGACTGTGTTTACTTGAAATGAAGTCTTGCTTGTAGGAAGACACAGAGACAGTGATTGAACTCCATTTCTTAAAGTAAACACATAGCACAGTTCTCATTCATGAAACTTACTCTGTTTTAGAGCAAGCAGCATGCTCTTGATTTCTAGAGTTTCTATTAGAGCAGGAAATGTGAGTGTGCTCAGAACAAATGAACTGTGTTTCTGAAACATTCGGACCATATCTAGTTCAATCTCCATCTGAAACTGATACAAACCACAGGTCCTCTATCATCCAATGCCTTTCAGTCAAGAACTAGAAACGTGTGAGCTTAGTGAACGTTGTAGCTTCGTTTGAGCTGAAAAGTGAATTCGTTTACGTGAAACGAAGTCTTGTTGTAGGAAAACTCAGAGACTGGGATTTAATTCCATTTATGAAGGGTAACACACAGCACAGTTCTCATCCATGGAACACAATCTGCTATAGAGAGAGAAGCACGCTCTTGCTTTCTAGAATCTCTAATACAGCAGGAAACCTGTGTGTGCTCAGAACAAAAGAAGTGTGTGTCCTACTCATTCAGATCATATCAAGTTCAACTCTGCTTCTGAAACTGATCCAAACCACTTGCCCTCTAACATCCAATGATTTTCAGTTAAGAGCCAGAAACAGGTGAGCTTCTTGAATGATGTAGCTTCGTTTGAGCTAAAAAGTGACTGCGTTTACCTGAAAAGAAGTCTTGCTTGTAGGAAGACACAGATACTGGGATTTATTTCCCTATCTGAAGCGAAACACACAGCACAGTTCTCATCCATGGAGCACACTCTGCTTTAGGGAAAGAAGCATGCTCTTGCTTTCTAGAGTCTCTAATAGAGCAGGAAATGTAAGTGTGCTCAGAACAAATGAACTGTGTTTCTGAAACATTCGCACCATATCTAGTTCAACTCTTATTCTGAAACTGATACAAACCACAGGTCCTCTATCATAAATGCTTTTCAGTTAGGAGCGAGAAAGGGGTGAGCTTCGTGAAAGATGTAGCTTCGTTTGACCTGAAAAGTGACTGAGTTTACCTGAAATGAAGTCTTGCCTGGAGGAAGACACTGAGCCTGGGATTTAACTCCATTTCTGAAGGAAAACACACAGGACAGTTCTCATCCATGGAACACACTCTGCTTTAGAGCAAGAAGCACTCTCTTGCTTTCTAGAGTCTGTAATAGAGCTGGAAACGTGAGTGTGCTAAGAAAAAATGAAGTGTGTGTCCTACGTATGCGCACCATATCTAGTTCAACTCTGGTTCTGAAACTGATACAAACCACAGGTCCTCTATCATTCAATTCCTTTTGGTTAAGATCCAGAAACGTGTGAGCTCCGTGAACAATGTAGCTCCGTTTGAGCTGAAAATTGACTGTGTTTACTTGAAATGAAGTCTTGCTTGTAGGAAGACACAGAGACAGTGATTGAACTCCATTTCTTAAAGTAAACACATAGCACAGTTCTCATTCATGAAACTTACTCTGTTTTAGAGCAAGCAGCATGCTCTTGATTTCTAGAGTTTCTATTAGAGCAGGAAATGTGAGTGTGCTCAGAACAAATGAACTGTGTTTCTGAAACATTCGGACCGTATCTAGTTCAATCTCCATCTGAAACTGATACAAACCACAGGTCCTCTATCATCCAATGCCTTTCAGTCAAGAACTAGAAACGTGTGAGCTTAGTGAACGTTGTAGCTTCGTTTGAGCTGAAAAGTGAATTCGTTTACGTGAAACGAAGTCTTGTTGTAGGAAGACACAGAGACTGGGATTTAATTCCATTTATGAAGGGTAACACACAGCACAGTTCTCATCCATGGAACACAATCTGCTATAGAGAGAGAAGCACGCTCTTGCTTTCTAGAATCTCTAATACAGCAGGAAACCTGTGTGTGCTCAGAACAAAAGAAGTGTGTGTCCTACTCATTCAGATCATATCAAGTTCAACTCTGCTTCTGAAACTGATCCAAACCACTTGCCCTCTAACATCCAATGATTTTCAGTTAAGAGCCAGAAACAGGTGAGCTTCTTGAATGATGTAGCTTCGTTTGAGCTAAAAAGTGACTGCGTTTACCTGAAAAGAAGTCTTGCTTGTAGGAAGACACAGATACTGGGATTTATTTCCCTATCTGAAGCGAAACACACAGCACAGTTCTCATCCATGGAGCACACTCTGCTTTAGGGAAAGAAGCATGCTCTTGCTTTCTAGAGTCTCTAATAGAGCAGGAAATGTAAGTGTGCTCAGAACAAATGAACTGTGTTTCTGAAACATTCGCACCATATCTAGTTCAACTCTTATTCTGAAACTGATACAAACCACAGGTCCTCTATCATAAATGCTTTTCAGTTAGGAGCGAGAAAGGGGTGAGCTTCGTGAAAGATGTAGCTTCGTTTGAGCTGAAAAGTGACTGAGTTTACCTGAAATGAAGTCTTGCCTGGAGGAAGACACTGAGCCTGGGATTTAACTCCATTTCTGAAGCAAAACACACAGGACAGTTCTCATCCATGGAACACACTCTGCTTTAGAGCAAGAAGCACTCTCTTGCTTTCTAGAGTCTGTAATAGAGCTGGAAACGTGAGTGTGCTAAGAACAAATGAAGTGTGTGTCCTACATATGCGCACCATATCTAGTTCAACTCTGCTTCTGAAAGTGATACAAACCACAGGTCCTATATCAACCAATGCCTTTCGGTTAAGAACCAGAAACGTGTGAGCTTCGTGAAGGATGTAGCTTCGTTTGAGCTGAAAAGTGACTGAGTTTACCTGAAAGGAAGTCTTGTTGTAGGAAGACACAGAAGATACAATTCAATATCATTTATGAAGGGAAACACACAGCACAGTTCTCATCCATGGAACACACTCTGCTTTAGAGAAAGAAGCACGCCCTTCCTTTCTAGATCCTCTAATACAGCAGGCAACGTGAGTGTGCTCATAACAAAAGAACTGTGTTTCCTACATATGCGGACCATATCGAGTTCAACTCTGCTTCTGAAACTGATACAAACCACAGGTCCTCCAACATCCAATGCTTTGCAGTTAAGAGCGAGAAACGTGTGAGCTTCGTGAACGATATAGCTTCCTTTCAGCTGAAAAGTGACTGCGTTTAACTGAACTGAGTCTTGCATGTAGGAAGATACAGAGACTGGGATTTAATTCCATTTTTGAAGGGAAACACAGAGCACAGTTCTCATCCATGAAACACACTTTGCTTTAGAGCAAGAAGCACGCTCTTGTTTTCTAGAATCACTAAGTCAGCAGGCAACGTGAGTGTGCTCAGAACAAAAGAACTGTGTGTCCTACACATACAGACCATATCTATGTCAAAACTCTGATTCTGAAAGTGATACAAACCACAGGTCCTCTAACATCCTATGCTTTTCAATTAAGAGCCAGAAACAGGTGAGCTTCTTGAATGATGTAGCTTCCTTTGAGCTAAAAAGTGAGTGCATTTACCTGAAAAGAAGTCTTGCTTGTAGGAAGACACAGATACTGGGATTTATTTCCATATCTAAAGAGAAACACACAGCACAGTTCTCATCCATGGAGCACACTCTGCTTTAGGGAAAGAAGCACGCTCTTGCTTTCTAGAGTCTCTAATAGAGCAGGAAATGTAAGTGTGCTCAGAACAAATGAACTGTGTTTCCGAAACATTCGCACCATATCTAGTTCAACTCTTATTCTGAAACTGATACAAACCACAGGTCCTCTATCATAAATGCTTTTCAGTTAGGAGCGAGAAAGGGGTGAGCTTCGTGAAAGATGTAGCTTCGTTTGACCTAAAAAGTGACTGAGTTTACCTGAAATGAAGTCTTGCCTGGAGGAAGACACTGAGCCTGGGATTCAACTCCATTTCTGAAGGAAAACACACAGGACAGTTCTCATCCATGGAACACACTCTGCTTTAGAGCAAGAAGCACTCTCTTGCTTTCTAGAGTCTGTAATAGAGCTGGAAACGTGAGTGTGCTAAGAACAAATGAAGTGTGTGTTCTACATATGGGCACCATATCTAGTTCAACTCTGCTTCTGAAACTGATACAAACCACATGTCCTCCAACATCCAATGCTTTGCAGTTAAGAGCGAGAAACATGTGAGCTTTGTGAACGATGTAGCTTTCTTTGAGATGAAAAGTGACTGCATTTACGTGAAACGAACTCTTGCTTGTAGGAAGACACAGAGACAGTGATTTAACTCCATTTCTTAAAGTAAACACATAGCACAGTTCTCATTCATGAAACTTACTCTGTTTTAGAGCAAGCAGCATGCTCTTGATTTCTAGAGTTTCTATTAGAGCAGGAAATGTGAGTGTGCTCAGAACAAATGAACTGTGTTTCCGAAACATTCGGAACGTATCTAGTTCAACTCTCCATCTGAAACTGATACAAACCACAGGTCCTCTATCATCCAATGCCTTTCAGTTAAGAACTAGAAACGTGTGAGCTTAGTGAACGTTGTAGCTTCGTTTGAGCTGAAAAGTGAATTCGTTTACGTGAAACGAAGTCTTGTTATAGGAAGACACAGAGACTGGGATTTAATTCCATTTATGAAGGGTAACACACAGCACAGTTCTCATCCATGGAACACAATCTGCTATAGAGAGAGAAGCACGCTCTTGCTTTCTAGAATCTCTAATACAGCAGGAAACCTGTGTGTGCTCAGAACAAAAGAAGTGTGTGTCCTACACATTCAGATCATATCAAGTTCAACTCTGCTTCTGAAACTGATCCAAACCACTTGTCCTCTAACATCCAATGATTTTCAGTTAAGAGCCAGATACAGGTGAGCTTCTTGAATGATGTAGCTTCCTTTGAGCTAAAAAGTGACTGCGTTTACCTGAAAAGAAGTCTTGCTTGTAGGAAGACACAGATACTGGGATTTATTTCCCTATCTGAAGCGAAACACACAGCACAGTTCTCATCCATGGAGCACACTCTGCTTTAGGGAAAGAAGCACGCTCTTGCTTTCTAGAGTCTCTAATAGAGCAGGAAATGTAAGTGTGCTCAGAACAAATGAACTGTGTTTCCGAAACATTTGCACCATATCTAGTTCAACTCTTATTCTGAAACTGATACAAACCACAGGTCCTCTATCATAAATGCTTTTCAGTTAGGAGCGAGAAAGGGGTGAGCTTCGTGAAAGATGTAGCTTCGTTTGAGCTGAAAAGTGACTGAGTTTACCTGAAATGAAGTCTTGCCTGGAGGAAGACACTGAGCCTGGGATTTAACTCCATTTCTGAAGCAAAACACACAGGACAGTTCTCATCCATGGAACACACTCTGCTTTAGAGCAAGAAGCACTCTCTTGCTTTCTAGAGTCTGTAATAGAGCTGGAAACGTGAGTGTGCTAAGAACAAATGAAGTGTGTGTCCTACATATGCACACCATATCTAGTTCAACTCTGCTTCTGAAAGTGATACAAACCACAGGTCCTATATCAACCAATGCCTTTCGGTTAAGAACCAGAAACGTGTGAGCTTCGTGAACGATGTAGCTTCGTTTGAGCTGAAAAGTGACTGCGTTTACCTGAAACGAAGTGTTGCTTGTAGGAAGACACAGAACCTACGATTTAACTTCGTTTATGAAGGGAAACACACAGCACAGTTCTCATCCATGGAACACACTCAGCTTTAGAGAAAGAAGCATGCTCTTCCTTTCTAGATTCTCTAATACAGCAGGCAACGTGAGTGTGCTCATAACAAAGGAACTGTGTTTCCTACATATGCGGACCATATCAAGTTCAACTCTGCTTCTGAAACTGATACAAACCACAGGACCTCCAACATCCAATGCTTTGCAGTTAAGAGCGAGAAACTTGTGAGCTTCATGAACGATGTAGCTTCGTTTGAGCTGAAAAGTGACTGCGTTTACCAGAACTGAGTCTTGCTTGTAGGAAGACACCGAACCTGGGATTTAACTTCGTTTCTGAAGGGAAACACACAGCACAGTTCTCATCCATGGAACACAACCTGCTTTAGAGAAAGAAGCACTCTCTTGCTTTCTAGAGTCTTTAATACAGCAGGACACCTGAGAGTGCTCAGAACCAAAGAATTGTGTTTCCTACACATGCTGTCCATATCTAGTTCAAATCTGCTTCTGAAACTGATACAAACCACATGTACTCCAACATCCAATGCTTTGCAGTTAAGAGCGAGAAACATGTGAGCTTCGTGAACGATGTAGCTTCCTTTGAGCTGAAAAGTGACTGCATTTACGTGAAACGAAGTCTTGATTGTAGGAAGACACATAGACAGTGATTTAACTCCATTTCTTAAAGTAAACACACAGCACAGTTCTCATTCATGAAACTTACTCTGTTTTAGAGCAAGCAGCATGCTCTTGATTTCTAGAGTCTCTATTAGAGCAGGAAATGTGATTGTGCTCAGAACAAATGAACTGTGTTTCCAAAACATTTGGACCGTATCTAGTTCAACTCTCCTTCTGAAACTGATACAAACCACAGGTCCTCTATCATCCAATGCCTTTCAGTTAAGAACTAGAAACGTGTGAGCTTAGTGAACGTTGAAGCTTTGTTTGAGCTGAAAAGTGAATTCGTTTACGTGAAACGAAATCTTGTTGTAGGAAGACACAGAGACTGGGATTTAACTCCATTTCTGAAGGGTAACACACAGCACAGTTCTCATCCATGGAACACAATCTGCTATAGAGAAACAGGGATGCTATTGCTTTCTAGATTCTCTAATACAGCAGGAAACCTGAGTGTGCTCAGAACAAAAGAAGTGTGTGTCCTACTCATTCAGATCACAACAAGTTCAACTCTGCTTCGGAAACTGATCCAAACCACTTGCCCTCTAACATCCAATGATTTTCATTTAAGAGCCAGAAACAGGTGAGCTTCTTGAATGATGAAGCTTCGTATGAGCTAAAAAGTGACTGCATTTACCTGAAAAGAAGTCTTGCTTGTAGGAAGACACAGATACTGGGATTTATCTCCGAATCTGAAGCGAAACACACAGCACAGTTATCATCCATGGTACACACTCTGCTTTAGAGCAAGAAGCCCGCTCTTGTTTTCTAGATTCACTAATTCAGCAGGCAACGTGAGTGTGCTCAGAATAAAAGAACTGTGTTTCCTACATATGCGGACCATATCAAGTTCAACTCTGCTTCTAAAACTGATACAAGCCACATGTCCTCCAACATCCAATGCTTTGCAGTTAAGAGCGAGAAACATGTGAGCTTCGTGAACGATGTAGCTTCCTTTGAGCTGAAAAATGCGTGCATTTATGTGGAACGAAATCTTGCTTGTAGGAAGACACTGAGCCTGGGATTTAACTCCATTTCTGAAGGGAAACACACAGCAAAGTTCTCATTCATGAAACCTAATATGCTTGAGAGCAATCAGCTCGCTCTTGCTTTCTAGATTCTCTAATACAGCAGGAACCCTGAGTGTGCTCAGAACAAAAGAACTGTGTGTCCTACACATAAGGACCATATCTAGGTCAACACTCTGATTCTGAAAGTGATACAAACTACAGGTCCTCTAACATCCTATGCTTTTCAATTAAGAGCGAGAAACATGTGAGCTTCGTGAACAATGTAGCTTTGTTTGAGCTGAAAAGTGACTGTGTTTACCTGAAAAAAAGTTTTGCTTGTAGGAAGACACAGAACCTGGGATTTAACTTCATTTCTATAGGGAAATACAGCACAGTTCTCATCCATGGAACACACTCTGCTTTAGAGCAAGAAGCACGCTCTTCCTTTCTAGAATCTCTAATACAGCAGGAAACCTGAGTGTGCTCATAACAAAGGAACTGTGTATCCTACATATGCGGACCATATCGAGTTCAACTCTGCTTCTGAAACTGATACAAACCACAGGTCCTCCAACGTCCAATGCTTTTCAGTTAAGAGCGAGAAACGTGTGAGCTTCGTGAACGATGTAGCTTCGTTTGAGCTGAAAAGTGACTGCGTTTACCTGAACTGAGTCTTGCTTGTAGGAAGATACAGAGACTGGGATTTAATTCCATTTTTAAAGGAAACACAGAACTCAGTTCTCATCCATGAAACACACTCTGCTTTAGAGCAAGAAGCATGCTCTTGTTTTCTAGATTCACTAATTCAGCAGGAAACGTGAGTGTGCTCAGAACAAAAGAACTGTGTCTCCTACACATACAGACCATATCTAGGTCAAAACTCTGATTCTGAAGGCGATACAAACCACAGGTCCTCTAACATCCTATGCTTTTCAATTAAGAGCGAGAAACATGTGAGCTTCATGAACAATGTATGTTCGTTTGAGCTAAAAGTGACTGCGTTTACCTGAAAAGAAGTCTTGCTTGTATGATGACACAGAACCTGGGATTTAACTTCATTTCTGAAGGGAAATACAGCACAGTTGTCATCCATGGAACAGACTCTGCTTTAGAGAAAGAAGAACGCTCTTGCTTTCTAGATTCTCTAATAGAGCAGGAAATGAGAGTGTGCTCAGGACAAAAGCACTGTGTTTCCTAACATGGATACCATGTCTAGTTCAACTCTGCTTCTGATATTGATACAAACCACAGGTCCTCTATCATAGAATGCCTTTCAGTTAAGAACCAGAAACTTGTGAGCTTCGTGAATGATGTAGCTTCGTTTGACCTGAAAAGTGACTGCATTTACGTGAAACGAAGTCTTGCTTGTAGGTAGACACAGAGCCTGGGATTTAACTACTTTTTTTAGGAAAACACACAGCACACATCTGATCCATGGAAGACACTCTGCTTTAGAGCAAGCAGCACGCTCTTGCTTTCTAGAGTCTCTAATATATGAGGAAACGTATTTGTGCTCAGAACAAAAGAATAGTGTTTCCTACACCTGCGGAACATATCTAGTTCAACTCTGCTTCTGAAACTGATACAAACCACAGGTCCTCCAAAATCCAATGCTTTGCAGTTAAGAGCGAGAAACGTGTGAGCCTCGTGAAAGATGCAGCTTCCTTTGAGCTGAAAAGATTGTGCGTTTACTTGAAAAGAATTCTTGCTTGTAGGAAGACAGAAAGACTGGGATTTAACTCCATTTCTTAAAGAAAACACACAGCATAGTTCTCATTCATGAAACATACTCTGTTTTAGAGCAAGCCGCATGCTCTTGCTTTCTAGAGTCTCTAATAGAGCAGGAAATGTGAGTGCGCTCAGAACAAATGAACTGTGTTTCCCAAACATTCGGACCGTTTCTAGTTCAACTCTGCTTCTGAGACTGCTACAAACCACAGGTCCTCTATCATCCAATGCCTTTCAGTTAAGAACTAGATATGTGATGTTAGTGAACGATGTAGCTTCTTTGGGCTGAAAAGTGAATGCGTTTACGTGAAACAAAGTCTTGCTTGTAGGAAGACACAGATACTGGGATTTAACTCCATTTCTGTAGGGAAACACGCAGCACAGTTCACATCCAGGGAACACAATCTGCTATAGAGGAAGAAGCACGCTCTTGCTTTCTAGAGTCTCTAGTATAGGAAAGAAATGTGAGTGTGCTAAGAACAAAAGAAGTGTGTGTCCTCCACATTAGGACCATATCTAGTTCAACTCTGCTTCTGAAACTGACACAAACCAAAGGGCCTCTAACAACCTATGATTTTCAGTTAAGAGCCAGAAACGTGTGGCTTCGTGAATGATGTAGCTTCGTTTGAGCTGAAAAGTGACTGTGTTTATTGAAATGAAGTCTTGATTGTAGGAAGACACAGAGCGTGGGATTTAACTCCCTTTCTTAAGGGAAACACACAGCACAGTTCTCATCCAAGGAAAACACTCTGCTTTAGAGCAAGAACCACGCTCTTGCTTTCTAGAGTGTCTAATACAGCAGGCAACATGAGTGTGCTCAGAACAAAAGAACTGTGTTTCCTACACATTCAGACCATATCTAGTTCAACTCTGCTTCTGAAACTGATACAAACCACAGGTCCTTTAACATCCAATTTTTTTCATTTAAGAGCCAGAAACGTGTGAGCTTCATGAATGATGTAGCTTTGTTTAGCTGAAAATTTACTGCGTTTACATGAAACGAAGTCTTGCCTGTAGGAAGACACAGAGCCTGGGATTCAACTCCATTTCTGAAAGGAAACACACAGCACAGTTCTCATCCATGAAACACACTCTGCTTTAGAGCAAGAAGCTTGCTCTTGTTTTCTAGATTCTCTAATATAGCAGGGAACGTGAGTGTGCTCAGAGCAAAAGAACAGTATTTCTTCCACTTGAGGACCATATCTAGATCAACTCTGCTTCTGAAAGTGGTAAAAACCACAGGTACTGTATCATTCAATGCCTTTCAGTTAAGAACCAGAAACTTGTGAGCTTCGTGAACGATGGAGCTTTGTTCGAGCTGAAAGTTAACTTCCTTTACCTGAAATGATTCTTGCTTGTAGGAAGACACAGAGACTGGGATTTAATTCCATTATTGGAGAAACACACAGCACAGTTCTCATCCATGAAACACTCCGCTTTAGAGCAAGAAGTACTCTCTTGCTTTCTAGAGTCTCAAATATAGGGGGAAACTTGAGTTTCCTCAGAAAAAAGAACTGTGTTTCCTACACATGGTCCATATCTAGTTCAATTCTGCTTCTGAAACTGATGCAAACCACACATCCTCTAATATCCAATGCTTTTCAGTTAAGAGGGAGAAACGTGTGAGCTTTGTGAACAATGTAGCCTCGTTTGACTGAAAAGTGACTGTGTTAACCTTAAACGATGTCTTGCTTGTAGGAAGACACAGAGCCTGAGATTTAACGTCATTTCTGAAGGGAAACACGCAGCACAGTTCTCATCCATGGAACACACTCTGCTTTACAGCAAGAATCATGCTCTTGCTTTCTACAGTCTCTAATACAGCAGGAAATGTGAATGTGCTCAGAACAAAACAACTGTGTTTCCTACATATGCAGACCATATCTAGTTCAACTCTGCTTCTGAAACTGGTACAAACCACAGGTACTGTATCATCCAATGCCTTTCAGTTAAGAACCAGAAACGTGTGAGCTTCGTGAACGATGAAGATTCGTTTGAGCTGAAAGTTTACCTTCTTTACCTGAAAGGAGTCTTGCTTGTAGGAAGACACAGAGACTGGGATTTAATTCCATTTCTGAAGGGAACCACAGAGCACAGTTCTCAGCCATAAAACACGCTCTGCATTAGAGCAAGAAGCACGCTGTTGTTTTCAAGATTCTCTAATACAGCAGGCAACCTGAGTGTGCTCAGAAAAAAGAATGGTGTTTCCTATACATGCGGATCATATCTAGTTCAACTCTGCTTCTGAAACTTGTACAACCCAAAGGTCCTCTAACATCCAATTTTTTTCAGTTAAGAGCCTGAAACGTGTGAGCTTCATAAACGATGTGGCTTCCTTTGAGATGAAAATTGACTGCGTTGACATGAAACGAAGTCTTGCTTGTAAGAAGACACAGAGCCTGGGATTTAACTTCATTTCTGAAGGGAAACACTCAGCACAGTTCCCATCCATTGAAGACTCTCTGCTTTAGAGAAGGAATCACGCTCTTGCTTTCAAGATTCTCTAATACAGCAGGAAACATGAGTGTTCTCAGAACAAAAGATCTGTGTTTCCTACACATGCGGACCATATCTAGTTCAACTCTGCTTCTGAAACTTATACAAACCGCTGGTCCTCTAACATCCAATGGTTTTCAGTTAAGAGCCAGAAATATGTGAGCTTCGTGAATGATGTAGCTTCGTTCGATCTGAAAAGTGACTATTTTTACCTGAAAAGAAGTATTGCTTGTAGGAAGACACAGAGCCTGGGATTTAACTATTTTTTTAGGGAAACACACAGCACAGTTCTCATCCATGTAGCACACTCTGTTTTAGTGCAAGAAGCACGCTCTTGCCTTCTAGATTCTCTAATATAGATGGAAATGTGAGTGTGCTCAGAACAAAATAACAGTGTTTCCTACACATGTGGACCATATCTGGTTCAACTCTGCTCCCGAAAGTGATTTAAACCACAGGGCCTTACCATCCAATGCTTTTCAAGTAAGAGCAAGAAACGTGTGAGCTTCGTGAACGATGTAGCTTCGTTTGAGATGTAAAGTGACTGCGTTTACCTGAAATGAAATCTTGGTTGTAGGAAGACACAGAGCCTGAGATTTAACTCCATTTTTTTGGGAAACACACAGCACAGTTCTCATTCATGAAAGACACTCTGCTTTAGAGCAAGAAGCACGCTCTTGCTTTCTATAGTCTCTAATATGGGAGGAAACGTGTGTTTGCTCCGAATAAAAGAACTGTGTTTCCTACACACACAGACCATATCTAGTTCAACTCTGCTTCTGAAACTGATACAACCCACAGGTCCTCTAACATGCAATGCTTTTCCGTTATGAGCGAGAAACGTGTGACCTTCGTGAACGATATTGCTCCTTTTGAGCTGAAATGTCAGTTCATTTACCTGAAAAGAAGTCTTGCTTGTAGGAAGACACCGACCCTGGGATTTAACTCCATATGTGAAGGGAAACACCCAGCAGAGTTCTCCTCCCTGGAACACACTCTGCTTTAGCGCCAGAAACACGCTCTTGCTTTCTAGACTCTCTAATACAGCAGGAAAAGGGAGTGTGCTCAGAACAAAAGACCTGTGTTTCCTACACATGCAGACCATATCTAGTTCAACTCTGCTTCTGGACCAGATACAAACCACACTGCCTATAACATCCAATGCTTTTCAGTTAAGAGCGAGAAACTTG
The DNA here is from genome assembly GCA_949786385.1 of Onychomys leucogaster. Lineage (NCBI taxonomy): Eukaryota > Metazoa > Chordata > Mammalia > Rodentia > Cricetidae > Onychomys > Onychomys leucogaster. The sequence continues at coordinate 511,933 of CATKUP010000037.1, read as the reverse complement.
TGAGCTACGTGTAAGATGTAGCTTCCTTTGACCTGAAAAGTGACTGTGTTTACCAGAAAATAAGTCTTGCTTGTAGGAAGATACAGAGCCTGGGATCTCTCCATTTCTGAAGGGAAACACACCGCACAGTTCTCATCAATGAAACTTACTCTACTTTAGAACAAGAAGCATGCTCATGCATTCTAGAGTGTCTAAGATGGCAGGAAACGTGAGTGTGCTAAGAACAAAAGAACTGTGTGTCCTACATGTACGGACCATATCTAGGTCAACTCTGCTCCTGAAACTGATACAAACCACAGGTCCTCTAACATCCAATGCTTTTCAGTTAAGAGTGATTAACGTGTGAGATTCGTGAAGGATTTAGCTTCGTTTGAGCTGACAAGTGACTGTGTTTACCTGAAAAGAAGTCTTGCTCGGAGGAAGACACAGAACCTGGGAATTAACTCCATTTCTGAAGGGAAACATGCAGCACAGTACTCATCCATGGAACACACTCTGCTTTAGAGCAAGAAGCACGCTCTTGCTTTCTATAGTCTCTAATATAGCAGGAAACGTGAGTGTGCTCGGAACAAAAGAACTGTGTGTCCTACACATACGGACCATATTTAGTTCAACTCTGCTTCTGAAACTGATACAAACCACAGGTCCTCTAACATCCAATGCTTTTCAGTTAAGAGTGATTAACGTGTGAGATTCGTGAACGATTTAGCTTCGTTTGAGCTGAAAAGTGACTGTGTTTACCTGAAAAGAAGTCTTGCTCGGAGGAAGACACAGAACCTGGGAATTAACTCCATTTCTGAAGGGAAACACGCAGCACAGTTCTCATCCATGGAACACACTCTGCTTTAGAGCAAGAAGCACGCTCTTGCTTTCTAGAGTCTCTAATATAGCAGGAAACGTGAGTGTGCTCGGAACAAAAGAACTGTGTGTCCTACACATACGGACCATATTTAGTTCAACTCTGCTTCTGAAACTGATAAAAACCACAGGTCATCTAACATCCAATGCTTTTCAGTTAAGAGCCAGAAAAATGGGAGCTTCGTGGATGATGTAGCTTCGTTCGAGGTGAAAAGGGACTGCATTTACCTGAAACGATTTCTAGCTTGTAGGAAAACACAGAACCTAAGATTTAACTCCATTTCTAAAGGAAACACACAAAACATTTTTCATCCATGGACCACACTCTGCTTTAGAGCAAGAAGCATGCTCATGCATTCTAGATTCTCTAATAAAGAAGGAAAAGGAAGTGTGCACCGAACAAAGCACTGTGTTTACTTCAGATAGGGACCATAACTAGTTCAACTCTTCTCTGAAACTGATACAAACCACAGGTCCTCTAATATGCAATTCTTTTGAGTTAAGAGAGAGAAAAGAGTGAGCTTAGTGAACGATGTATCTTCGTTTGAACTGAAAAGTGACTGTGTTTACCAGAAAAGAAGTCTTGCTTGTAGGAATACACAGAACCTGGGATTTCACTCCATTTCTGAAGGGAAACACACAGCACAGTTCTCATCTACGGAACACACTCTGGTTTAGAGCAAGAAGCACGCTCTTGCTTTCTAGAGTCTCTAATACAGCAGGAAACATGATTATGCTCAGAACAAAAGAACTGTGTTTCTTACACATGCAGACCATATCTACTTCAACTCTTCATCTGAAACTGAAACAAGCCACAGGTCCTCTAACATCCAATGCTTTTCAGGTATGAGTGAGAAACGTGCGAGCTTCATGAACGATGTAGCTTCGTTTGACCTGAAAAGTGACTGTGTTTACCAGAAAAGAAGTCTTGCTTGTAGGAAGATACAGAGCCTGGGATCGTACATTTTTGAAGGGAAACACACCTCACAGTTCTCATCAATGAAACTTACTCTATTTTAGAGCAAGAAGCATGCTCATGCATTGTAGAGTCTCTAAGACGCCAGGAAACGTGAGTGTGCTAAGAACAAAAGAACTGTGTGTCCTTCATGTATGGACCATATCTAGGTCAACTCTGCTCCTGAAACTCATACAAACCACAGGTCCTCTAACATCCAATGCTATTCAGTTAAGAGTGATTAACGTGTGAGATTCGTGAACGATTTAGCTTCCTTTGAGCTGAAAAGTGACTGTGTTTACCGGAAAAGAAGTCTTGCTTGTAGGAAGACAAAGAACCTGAGATTTAACTCCATTTCTGAAGGGAAACACGCAGCACAGTTCTCATCCATGGAACACACTCTGCTTTAGAGCAAGAAGCACGCTCTTCCTTTCTAGAGTCTCTAATACAGCAGGAAACGTGAGTGTGCTCAGAACAAAAGAACTGTGTGTCCTACACATACGGACCATATCTAGTTCAACTCTGCTTCTGAAACTGATACAAACCACAGGTCCTCCAACATCCATTGCTTTTCATTTAAGAGTGATTAACGTGTGAGATTTGTGAACGATTTAGCTTCCTTTGAGCAGAAAATTGACGATGTTTACCTGAAACGTAGTATTGCTTGTAGGAAAAGATAGAACCTGGGATTTAACTCCATTTCTGACGGGAAACACGCAGCACAGTTCTCATCCATGGAACACACTCTGCTTTAGAGCAAGAAGCAAGCTCTTGCTTTCTAGAGCCTCTATTACAGCAGGAAACTTGAGTGTGCTCAGAACAAATGAACTGTGTTTCCTACACATGCAGACCATATCTAGTTCAACTCTGTTTCTGAAACTGATACAAACGACAGGTCCTCTGACATCCAATGCTTTTCATTTAAGAGTGAGAAACAGGTGAGCTTCTTGAATGATGTAGCTTCATTTGAGCTGCAAAGTGGATGCATATACCTGAAACGATGTCTTGCTTGTAGGAAGACACAGAACCTGGGATTTAACTCCATTTCTAAAGGAAACACACAAAACATTTCTCATCCATGGAACACACTCTGCTTTAGAGCAAGAAGCATGCTCATGCATTCTAGATTCTCTAATAGGGCAGGAAAAGGCAGTGTGCACCGAACAAAAGAACTGTGTTTCCTTAGTTACGGATCATATCTACTTCAACTCTTCTCTGAAACTGATACAAACCACAGGTCCTCTAATTTCCAAATCTTTTCAGTTAACAGAGAGAAACCTGTGAGCTTAGTGAACGATGTAGCTTCGTTTGACATGAAAAGTGACTGTGTTTACCAGAAAAGAAGTCTTGCATGTAGGAAGATACAGACCCTCGGATTTCACTCCATTTCTGAAGGGAAACACACAGCACAGTTCTCATCAATGAATCATACTCTGCTTTAGAGAAAGAAGCATGCTCATGTACTCTAGAGTCTCTAAGATGGCAAAAAACATGAGTGTGCTAAGAACAAAAGAACTGTGCGTCCTACACGTACGGACCATGTCTAGGTCAACTCTGCTCCTGAAACTGATACAAACCACAGGTCCTCTAACATCCAATGCTTTTCAGTTAAGAGTGATTATCATGAACGATTTAGCTTCGTTTGAACTGAAAAGTGACTGTGTTTACATGAAACGATGTCAGGCTTGTATGAAGACACAGAACCTGAGTTTTAACTCCATTTCTGAAGGGAAACATGCAGCACAGTTCTCTTCCATAGAACACACTCTGCTTTATAGCAAGAAGCATGCTCTTGCTTTCTAGAGTCTCTAATACAGCAGGAAACGTGAGTGTGCTCAGAACAAAGAACTGTGTTTCCTACACATGCAGAACATATCTAGTTCAACTCTTCACCTGAAACTGAAACAAACCACAGGTCCTCTAACATCCTATGCTTTTCAGGTAAGAGTGAGAAACGTGTGAGCTTCGTGAACAATGTAGATTCGTTTGACCTGAAAAGTGACTGTGTTTAGCAGAAAAGAAGTCTTGCTTGTAGGAAGATACAGAGACTGGGATTTCACTCCATTTCTGAAGGGCAACACACCACACAGTTCTCATCAATGAATCTTACTCTGATTTAGATCAGGAAGAATGCTGATGCATTCTAGAGTCTCTAAGACGGCATGAAACATGAGTGTGCTAAGAACAAAAGAACTGTGTGTTCTGCACATACTGACCATATCTAGGTCAACTCTGTTCCGGAAACTGGTACAAACCACAGGTCCTCTAACATCCAATGCTTTTCAGTTAAGAGTGATTAACGTGTGAGATTTTGAACGATTTAGCTTTGTTTGAGCTGAAAAGTGACTGTGTTTACCTGAAACGAAGTCTTGCTTGTAGGAAGACACAGAGGATGGGATTTAACTCCATTTCTGAAGTGAAACACGCAGCACAGTTCTCATCCATGGAACACACTCTGCTTTAGAGCAAGAAGCATGCTCATGCATTCTAGATTCTCTAATAGGGCAGGAAAAGGGAGTGTGCTCCGAACAAAAGAACTGAGTTTCCTTCAGATACGGACCATATCTAGTTCAATTCTTCTCTGAAACTGATACAAACCACAGGTCCTCTAATATCCAATTCTTTTCAGTTAAGAGAGAGAAATATATGAGCTTAGTGAATGATGTATCTTCTTTGACCTGAAAAGTGACTGTGTTTACCAGAGAAGAAGTCTTGTTTGTAGGAAGATACAGACCCTGGGATTCCACTCCATTTCCGAAGGGAAACACACCGCACAGTTCTCATCAATGTATCATACTCTACTTTAGAGGAAGAAGCATGCTCATACATTCTAGAGTCTCTAAGATGGCAGTAACGTGAGTGTGCTAAGAAAAAAAGAACAGTGTGTCCTACACCTACGGACCATATCTAGGTCAACTCTGCTCCTGAAACTGATACAAAACACAGGTCCTCTAACATCCAATGCCTTTCAGTTAAGAGTGATTAACGTTTGAGATTCGTGAATGATTTAGCTTCATTTGAGCTGAAAAGTGACTGTGTTTACCTGAAACGAAGTCTTGCTTGTAGGAAGACATAGAACCTGGGATTTAACTCCATTTCTAAAGGGACACACGCAACACAGTTCTCATCCATGGAACACTCTCTGCTTTAGCGCAAGCAGCACACTCTTGCTTTCTAGAGTCTCTATTACAGCAGGAAACGTGAGTGTGCTCAGAACAAATGAACTGTGTTTCCTACACATGCAGACCATATCTAGTTCCACTCTGCTTCTGAAACTGATACAAACCACTGGTCCTCTAACATCCAATGCTTTTCGGTTAAGAGCCAGAAACAGGGGCGTTTCGTGGATGCTGTAGCTTCGTTGGAGCTGAAAAGGGACTGCATTTACCTGAAACGATTTCTTGCTTGTAGGAAGACAAAGAACCTGGGATTTTACTCCATTTCTAAAGGAAACGCACAAAACATTTGTCATCCATGGAACACACTCTGCTTTAGAGCAAGAAGCATGCTCATGCATTCTAGATTCTCTAATACAGCAGGAAAAGGGAGTGTGCACCGAACAAAAGAACTGTGTTTCCTTCAGATACGGACCATATCTAGTTCAATTCTTCTCTGAAACTGATACAAACCACAGGTCCTCTAATATCCAATTCTTTTCAGTTAAGAGAGAGAAAAGTGTGAGCTTAGTGAACGATGTATCCTCCTTTGACCTGAAAAGTGACTGTGTTTACCTGAAAAGAAGTCTTGCTTGTAGGAAGATACAGAGCCTGGGATTTCACTCCATTTCTGAAGGGAAATACACCGCACAGTTCTCATCAATGAAACTTACTCTACTGTGGAGCAAAGAGCATGCTTATGCATTGTAGAGCCTCAAAGACGGCAGGAAACATGAGTGTGCTAAGAACAAAAGAACTGTGTGTCTTACATGTACGGACCATATCTATGTCAACTCTGCCCCTGAAACTGATACAAACCACAGGTCCTCTAACATCCAATGCTTTTCATTTAAGAGTGATTAACGTGTGAGATTCGTGAACGATTTAGCTTCGTTTGAGCTGAAAATGACTGTGTTTATATGAAAGGAAGTCTTGATTGTAGGAAGACACAGAACCTGGGATTTCACTCCATTTCTGAAGGGAAACACCCAGCAGAGTTCTGATCCATGGAACACACTCTGCTTTAGAGCAAGAAGCACGCTCTTGGTTTCTAGAGTCTCTTATACAGCAGGAAATGTGAGTGTGCTCAGAACAAAAGAACTGTGTGTCCTACACATACGGACCATATCTAGTTCAACTCTGCTTCTGAAACTGATACAAACCACAGGTCATCTAACATCCAATGCTTTTCAGTTAAGAGCCAGAAAAATGGGAGCTTCGTGGATGATGTAGCTTCAATCGAGCTGAAAAGGGACTGCATTTACCTGAAATGATTTCTAGATTGTAGGAAAACACAGAACCTGGGATTTAACTCCATTTCTAAAGGAAACACAAAAAACATTTTTCATCCATGGACCACACTCTGCTTTAGAGCAAGAAGCATGCTCATGCATTCTAGATTCTCTAATACAGCAGGAAAAGGGAGTGTGCACCGAACAAAAGAACTGTGTTTCCTTCAGATAGGGACCATATCTAGCTCAACTCTTCTCTGAAACTGATACAAACCACAGGTCCTCTAATATCCAATTCTTTTCAGTTAAGAGAGAGAAACGAGTGAGCTTAGTGAACGATGTATCTTTGTTTGAACTGAAAAGTGACTGTGTTTACCAGAGAAGAAGTCTTGCTTGTAGGAAGACACAGAACCTGGGATTTCACTCCATTTCTGAAGGGAAACACAAAGCACAGTTCTCTTTCATGAAACACACTCTACTTTAGAGCAAGAAGCACACTCTTGCTTTCTAGAGTCTCTCAAACAGCAGGAAACGTGAGTGTGCTCAGAACAAAAGAACTGTGTGTCCTACACTTACGGATCATATCTAGTTCAACTCTGCTTCTGAAACTGATACCAACCACTGGTCCTCTAACATCCAATGCTTTTCGGTTAAGAGCCAGAAACAGGGCAGTTTCGTGGATGATGTAGCTTCGTTCGAGCTGAAAAGGGACTGCATTTACCTGAAACGATTTCAGGCATGTAGGAAGACACAGGACATGGGATTTAACTCCATTTCTAAAGGAAACACATAAAACATTTCTCACCCATGGAACACACTCTGCTTTAGAGCAAGAAGCATGCTCATGCATTCTAGATTTTCTTATAGGGCAGGAAAAGGGAGTGTGCACCGAATAAAAGAACTGTGTTACCTTCAGATACGGACCATATCTAGTTCAATTCTTCACTGAAACTAATACAAACCACAGGTCCTCTATTATCCAATTCTTTTCACTTAAGAGACAGATATGTGTGAGCTTACTGAACGATGTATCTTCCTTTGACCTGAAAAGTGACTGTGTTTACCAGAAAAGAAGTCTTGCTTGTAGGAAGATACAGACCCTGGGATTTCACTCCATTTCTGAAGGGAAACACAAAGCACAGTTCTCATCAATGAATCATACTCTGCTTTAGAGAAAGAAGCATGCTTATGCACTCTAGAGTCTCTAAGACGGCAAGAAACATGATTGTGCTAAGAACAAAAGAACTGTGCATCCTACATGTACGGATCATGTCTAGGTCAACTCTGCTCCTGAAACTGATACAAACCACAGGTCCTCTAACATCCAATGCTTTTCAGTTAAGAGTGATTATCATGAACGATTTAGCTTCGTTTGAACTGAAAAGTGACTGTGTTTACATGAAACGATGTCAGGCTTGTATGAAGACACAGAACCTGAGTTTTATCTCCATTTCTGAAGGGAAACATGCAGCACAGTTCTCTTCCATGGAACACACTCTGCTTTATAGCAAGAAGCATGCCCTTGCTTTCTAGAGTCTCTAATACAGCAGGAAACGTGAGTGTGCTCAGAACAAAGAACTGTGTTTCCTACACATGCAGAACATATCTAGTTCAACTCTTCACCTGAAACTGATACAAACCACAGGTCCTCTAACATCCTATGCTTTTCAGGTAAGAGTGAGAAACGTGTGAGCTTCGTGAACAATGTAGATTCGTTTGACCTGAAAAGTGACTGTGTTTAGCAGAAAAGAAGTCTTGCTTGTAGGAAGATACAGAGACTGGGATTTCACTCCATTCGTGAAGGGCAACACACCACACAGTTCTCATCAATGAAACTTACTCTGATTTAGATCAAGAAGAATGCTGATGCATTCTAGAGTCTCTAAGACGGCATGAAACGTGAGTGTGCTAAGAACAAAAGAACTGTGTGTTCTACACGTACTGACCATATCTAGGTCAACTCTGTTCCTGAAACTGGTACAAACCACAGGTCCTCTAACATCCAATGCTTTTCAGTTAAGAGTGATTAACGTGTGAGATTTTGAACGATTTAGCTTTGTTTGAGCTGAAAAGTGACTGTGTTTACCTGAAACGAAGTCTTGCTTGTAGTAAGACACAGAGGATGGGATTTAACTCCATTTCTGAAGTGAAACACGCAGCACAGTTCTCATCCATGGAACACACTCTGCTTTAGAGCAAGAAGCATGCTCATGCATTCTAGATTCTCTAATAGGGCAGGAAAAGGGAGTGTGCTCCGAACAAAAGAACTGAGTTTCCTTCAGATACGGACCATATCTAGTTCAATTCTTCTCTGAAACTGATACAAACCACAGGTCCTCTAATATCCAATTCTTTTCAGTTAAGAGAGAGAAATATATGAGCTTAGTGAACGATGTATCTTCTTTGACCTGAAAAGTGACTGTGTTTACCAGAGAAGAAGTCTTGCTTGTAGGAAGATACAGACCCTGGGATTCCACTCCATTTACGAAGGGAAACACACCGCACAGTTCTCATCAATGTATCATGCTCTACTTTGGAGGAAGAAGCATGCTCATACATTCTAGAGTCTCTAAGATGTCAGGAACGTGAGTGTGCTAAAAAAAAAAAACAGTGTGTCCTACACCTACGGACCAAATCTAGGTCAACTCTGCTCCTGAAACTGATACAAAACACAGGTCCTCTAACATCCAATGCCTTTCAGTTAAGAGTGATTAACGTTTGAGATTCGTGAATGATTTAGCTTCATTTGAGCTGAAAAGTGACTGTGATTACCTGAAACGAAGTCTTGCTTGTAGGAAGACATAGAACCTGGGATTTAACTCCATTTCTAAAGGGACACACGCAACACAGTTCTCATCCATGGAACACACTCTGCTTTAGCGCAAGAAGCACACTCTTGCTTTCTAGAGTCTCTATTACAGCAGGAAACGTGAGTGTGCTCAGAACAAATGAACTGTGTTTCCTACACATGCAGACCATATCTAGTTCCACTCTGCTTCTGAAACTGATACAAACCACTGGTCCTCTAACATCCAATGCTTTTCGGTTAAGAGCCAGAAACAGGGGAGTTTCGTGGATGCTGTAGCTTCGTTGGAGCTGAAAAGGGACTGCATTTACCTGAAACGATTTCTTGCTTGTAGGAAGACAAAGAACCTGGGATTTTACTCCATTTCTAAAGGAAACGCACAAAACATTTGTCATCCATGGAACACACTCTGCTTTAGAGCAAGAAGCATGCTCATGCATTCTAGATTTTCTAATACAGCAGGAAAAGGGAGTGTGCACCGAACAAAAGAACTGTGTTTCCTTCAGATACGGACCATATCTAGTTAGATTCTTCTCTGAAACTGATACAAACCATAGGTCCTCTAATATCCAATTCTTTTCAGTTAAGAGAGAGAAAAGTGTGAGCTTAGTGAACGATGTATCTTCCTTTGACCTGAAAAGTGACTGTGTTTACCTGAAAAGAAGTCTTGCTTGTAGGAAGATACAGAGCCTGGGATTTCACTCCATTTCTGAAGGGAAACACACCGCACAGTTCTCATCAATGAAACTTACTCTACTGTGGAGCAAAGAGCATGCTTATGCATTGTAGAGTCTCAAAGACGGCAGGAAACATGAGTGTGCTAAGAACAAAAGAACTGTGTGTCTTACATGTACGGACCATATCTACGTCAACTCTGCCCCTGAAACTGATACAAACCACAGGTCCTCTAACATCCAATGCTTTTCATTTAAGAGTGATTAACGTGTGAGATTCGTGAACGATTTAGCTTCGTTTGAGCTGAAAATGACTGTGTTTATATGAAAGGAAGTCTTGATTGTAGGAAGACATAAACCTGGGATTTAACTCCATTTCTAAAGGGACACACGCAACACAGTTCTCATCCATGGAACACACTCTGCTTTAGCGCAAGAAGCACACTCTTGCTTTCTAGATTCTCTCATACAGCAGGAAACGTGAGTGTGCTCAGAACAAAAGAACTGTGTGTCCTACACTTACGGATCATATCTAGTTCAACTCTGCTTCTGAAACTGATACCAACCACTGGTCTCTAACATCCAATGCTTTTCGGTTAAGAGCCAGAAACAGGGCAGTTTCGTGGATGATGTAGGTTCGTTCGAGCTGAAAAGGGACTGCATTTACCTGAAACGATTTCAGGCATGTAGGAAGACACAGGACATGGGATTTAACTCCATTTCTAAAGGAAACACATAAAACATTTCTCACCCATGGAACACACTCTGCTTTAGAGCAAGAAGCATGCTCATGCATTCTAGATTTTCTTATAGGGCAGGAAAAGGGAGTGTGCACCGAATAAAAGAACTGTGTTACCTTCAGATACAGACCATATCTAGTTCAATTCTTCACTGAAACTAATACAAACCACAGGTCCTCTATTATCCAATTCTTTTCAGTTAAGAGACAGATATGTGTGAGCTTACTGAACGATGTATCTTCCTTTGACCTGAAAAGTGACTGTGTTTACCAGAAAAGAAGTCTTGCTTGTAGGAAGATACAGACCCTGGGATTTCACTCCATTTCTGAAGGGAAACACAAAGCACAGTTCTCATCAATGAATCATACTCTGCTTTAGAGAAAGAAGCATGCTTATGCACTCTAGAGTCTCTAAGACGGCAAGAAACATGAGTGTGCTAAGAACAAAAGAACTGTGCATCCTACACGTACGGATCATGTCTAGGTCAACTCTGCTCCTGAAACTGATACAAACCACAGGTCCTCTAACATCCAATGCTTTTCAGTTAAGAGTGATTATCATGAACGATTTAGCTTCGTTTGAACTGAAAAGTGACTGTGTTTACATGAAACGATGTCAGGCTTGTATGAAGACACAGAACCTGAGTTTTATCTCCATTTCTGAAGGGAAACATGCAGCACAGTTCTCTTCCATGGAACACACTCTGCTTTATAGCAAGAAGCATGCTCTTGCTTTCTAGAGTCTCTAATACAGCAGGAAACGTGAGTGTGCTCAGAACAAAGAACTGTGTTTCCTACACATGCAGACCATATCTAGTTCAACTCTTCACCTGAAACTGAAACAAACCACAGGTCCTCTAACATCCTATGCTTTTCAGGTAAGAGTGAGAAACGTGTGAGCTTCGTGAACAATGTAGATTCGTTTGACCTGAAAAGTGACTGTGTTTAGCAGAAAAGAAGTCTTGCTTGTAGGAAGATACAGAGACTGGGATTTCACTCCATTTGTGAAGGGCAACACACCACACAGTTCTCATCAATGAAACTTACTCTGATTTAGATCAAGAAGAATGCTGATGCATTCTAGAGTCTCTAAGACGGCATGAAACGTGAGTGTGCTAAGAACAAAAGAACTGTGTGTTCTACACGTACTGACCATATCTAGGTCAACTCTGTTCCTGAAACTGGTACAAACCACAGGTCCTCTAACATCCAATGCTTTTCAGTTAAGAGTGATTAACGTGTGAGATTTTGAACGATTTAGCTTTGTTTGAGCTGAAAAGTGACTGTGTTTACCTGAAACGAAGTCTTGCTTGTAGTAAGACACAGAGGATGGGATTTAACTCCATTTCTGAAGTGAAACACGCAGCACAGTTCTCATCCATGGAACACACTCTGCTTTAGAGCAAGAAGCATGCTCATGCATTCTAGATTCTCTAATAGGGCAGGAAAAGGGAGTGTGCTCCGAACAAAAGAACTGAGTTTCCTTCAGATACGGACCATATCTAGTTCAATTCTTCTCTGAAACTGATACAAACCACAGGTCCTCTAATATCCAATTCTTTTCAGTTAAGAGAGAGAAATATATGAGCTTAGTGAACGATGTATCTTCTTTGACCTGAAAAGTGACTGTGTTTACCAGAGAAGAAGTCTTGCTTGTAGGAAGATACAGACCCTGGGATTCCACTCCATTTACGAAGGGAAACACACCGCACAGTTCTCATCAATGTATCATGCTCTACTTTGGAGGAAGAAGCATGCTCATACATTCTAGAGTCTCTAAGATGTCAGGAACGTGAGTGTGCTAAGAAAAAAAGAACAGTGTGTCCTACACCTACGGACCATATCTAGGTCAACTCTGCTCCTGAAACTGATACAAAACACAGGTCCTCTAACATCCAATGCCTTTCAGTTAAGAGTGATTAACGTTTGAGATTCGTGAATGATTTAGCTTCATTTGAGCTGAAAAGTGACTGTGATTACCTGAAACGAAGTCTTGCTTGTAGGAAGACATAGAACCTGGGATTTAACTCCATTTCTAAAGGGACACACGCAACACAGTTCTCATCCATGGAACACACTCTGCTTTAGCGCAAGAAGCACACTCTTGCTTTCTAGAGTCTCTATTACAGCAGGAAACGTGAGTGTGCTCAGAACAAATGAACTGTGTTTCCTACACATGCAGACCATATCTAGTTCCACTCTGCTTCTGAAACTGATACAAACCACTGGTCCTCTAACATCCAATGCTTTTCGGTTAAGAGCCAGAAACAGGGGAGTTTCGTGGATGCTGTAGCTTCGTTGGAGCTGAAAAGGGACTGCATTTACCTGAAACGATTTCTTGCTTGTAGGAAGACAAAGAACCTGGGATTTTACTCCATTTCTAAAGGAAACGCACAAAACATTTGTCATCCATGGAACACACTCTGCTTTAGAGCAAGAAGCATGCTCATGCATTCTAGATTTTCTAATACAGCAGGAAAAGGGAGTGTGCACCGAACAAAAGAACTGTGTTTCCTTCAGATACGGACCATATCTAGTTAGATTCTTCTCTGAAACTGATACAAACCATAGGTCCTCTAATATCCAATTCTTTTCAGTTAAGAGAGAGAAAAGTGTGAGCTTAGTGAACGATGTATCTTCCTTTGACCTGAAAAGTGACTGTGTTTACCTGAAAAGAAGTCTTGCTTGTAGGAAGATACAGAGCCTGGGATTTCACTCCATTTCTGAAGGGAAACACACCGCACAGTTCTCATCAATGAAACTTACTCTACTGTGGAGCAAAGAGCATGCTTATGCATTGTAGAGTCTCAAAGACGGCAGGAAACATGAGTGTGCTAAGAACAAAAGAACTGTGTGTCTTACATGTACGGACCATATCTATGTCAACTCTGCCCCTGAAACTGATACAAACCAAAGGTCCTCTAACATCCAATGCTTTTCATTTAAGAGTGATTAACGTGTGAGATTCGTGAACGATTTAGCTTCGTTTGAGCTGAAAATGACTGTGTTTATATGAAAGGAAGTCTTGATTGTAGGAAGACATAAACCTGGGATTTAACTCCATTTCTAAAGGGACACACGCAACACAGTTCTCATCCATGGAACACACTCTGCTTTAGCGCAAGAAGCACACTCTTGCTTTCTAGATTCTCTCATACAGCAGGAAACGTGAGTGTGCTCAGAACAAAAGAACTGTGTGTCCTACACTTACGGATCATATCTAGTTCAACTCTGCTTCTGAAACTGATACCAACCACTGGTCTCTAACATCCAATGCTTTTCGGTTAAGAGCCAGAAACAGGGCAGTTTCGTGGATGATGTAGGTTCGTTCGAGCTGAAAAGGGACTGCATTTACCTGAAACGATTTCAGGCATGTAGGAAGACACAGGACATGGGATTTAACTCCATTTCTAAAGGAAACACATAAAACATTTCTCACCCATGGAACACACTCTGCTTTAGAGCAAGAAGCATGCTCATGCATTCTAGATTTTCTTATAGGGCAGGAAAAGGGAGTGTGCACCGAATAAAAGAACTGTGTTACCTTCAGATACAGACCATATCTAGTTCAATTCTTCACTGAAACTAATACAAACCACAGGTCCTCTATTATCCAATTCTTTTCAGTTAAGAGACAGATATGTGTGAGCTTACTGAACGATGTATCTTCCTTTGACCTGAAAAGTGACTGTGTTTACCAGAAAAGAAGTCTTGCTTGTAGGAAGATACAGACCCTGGGATTTCACTCCATTTCTGAAGGGAAACACAAAGCACAGTTCTCATCAATGAATCATACTCTGCTTTAGAGAAAGAAGCATGCTTATGCACTCTAGAGTCTCTAAGACGGCAAGAAACATGAGTGTGCTAAAAACAAAAGAACTGTGCATCCTACACGTACGGATCATGTCTAGGTCAACTCTGCTCCTGAAACTGATACAAACCACAGGTCCTCTAACATCCAATGCTTTTCAGTTAAGAGTGATTATCATGAACGATTTAGCTTCGTTTGAACTGAAAAGTGACTGTGTTTACATGAAACGATGTCAGGCTTGTATGAAGACACAGAACCTGAGTTTTATCTCCATTTCTGAAGGGAAACATGCAGCACAGTTCTCTTCCATGGAACACACTCTGCTTTATAGCAAGAAGCATGCTCTTGCTTTCTAGAGTCTCTAATACAGCAGGAAACGTGAGTGTGCTCAGAAGAAAGAACTGTGTTTCCTACACATGCAGACCATATCTAGTTCAACTCTTCACCTGAAACTGAAACAAACCACAGGTCCTCTAACATCCTATGCTTTTCAGGTAAGAGTGAGAAACGTGTGAGCTTCGTGAACAATGTAGATTCGTTTAACCTGAAAAGTGACTGTGTTTAGCGGAAAAGAAGTCTTGCTTGTAGGAAGATACAGACCCTGGGATTTAACTCAATTTCTGAAGTGAAACACGCAGCACAGTTCTCATCCATGGAACACACTCTGCTTTAGAGCAAGAAGCATGCTCATGCATTCTAGATTCTCTAATAGGGCAGGAAAAGGGAGTGTGCTCCGAACAAAAGAACTGAGTTTCCTTCAGATACGGACCATATCTAGTTCAATTCTTCTCTGAAACTGATACAAACCACAGGTCCTCTAATATCCAATTCTTTTCAGTTAAGAGAGAGAAATATATGAGCTTAGTGAACGATGTATCTTCTTTGACCTGAAAAGTGACTGTGTTTACCAGAGAAGAAGTCTTGCTTGTAGGAAGATACAGACCCTGGGATTCCACTCCATTTCCGAAGGGAAACACACTGCACAGTTCTCATCAATGTATCATACTCTACTTTAGAGGAAGAAGCATGCTCATACATTCTAGAGTCTCTAAGATGGCAGGAACGTGAGTGTGCTAAGAAAAAAAGAACAGTGTGTCCTACACCTACGGACCATATCTAGGTCAACTGTGCTCCTGAAACTGATACAAGACACAGGTCCTCTAACATCCAATGCCTTTCAGTTAAGAGTGATTAACGTTTGAGATTCGTGAATGATTTAGCTTCATTTGAGCTGAAAAGTGACTGTGTTTACCTGAAACGAAGTCTTGCTTGTAGGAAGACATAGAACCTGGGATTTAACTCCATTTCTAAAGGGACACACGCAACACAGTTCTCATCCATGGAACACATTCTGCTTTATCGCAAGAAGCACACTCTTGCTTTCTAGAGTTTTTATTACAGCAGGAAACGTGAGTGTGCTCAGAACAAATGAACTGTGTTTCCTACACATGCAGACCATATCTAGTTCCACTCTGCTTCTGAAACTGATACAAACCACTGGTCCTCTAACATCCAATGCTTTTTGGTTAAGAGCCAGAAACAGGGGAGTTTCGTAGATGCTGTAGCTTCGTTGGAGCTGAAAAGGGACTGCATTTACCTGAAACGATTTCTTGCTTGTAGGAAGACAAAGAACCTGGGACTTTACTCCATTTCTAAAGGAAACGCACAAAACATTTGTCATCCATGGAACACACTCTTCTTTAGAGCAAGAATCATGCTCATGCATTCTAGATTCTCTAATACAGCAGGAAAAGGGAGTGTGCACCGAACAAAAGAACTGTGTTTCCTTCAGATACGGACCATATCTAGTTCAATTCTTCTCTGAAACTGATACAAACCACAGGTCCTCTAATATCCAATTCTTTTCAGTTAAGAGAGAGAAAAGTGTGAGCTTAGTGAACGATGTATCCTCCTTTGACCTGAAAAGTGACTGTGTTTACCTGAAAAGAAGTCTTGCTTGTAGGAAGATACAGAGCCTGGGATTTCACTCCATTTCTGAAGGGAAATACACCGCACAGTTCTCATCAATGAAACTTACTCTACTGTGGAGCAAAGAGCATGCTTATGCATTGTAGAGTCTCAAAGACTGCAGGAAACATGAGTGTGCTAAGAACAAAAGAACTGTGTGTCTTACATGTACGGACCATATCTATGTCAACTCTGCCCCTGAAACTGATACAAACCACAGGTCCTCTAAAATCCAATGCTATTCATTTAAGAGTGATTAACGTGTGAGATTCGTGAACGATTTAGCTTCGTTTGAGCTGAAAATGACTGTGTTTATATGAAAGGAAGTCTTGATTGTAGGAAGACACAGAACCTGGGATTTCACTCCATTTCTGAAGGGAAACACCCAGCAGAGTTCTGATCCATGGAACACACTCTGCTTTAGAGCAAGAAGCACGCTCTTGGTTTCTAGAATCTCTTATACAGCAGGAAACGTGAGTGTGCTCAGAACAAAAGAACTGTGTTTCCTACACATGCAGACCATATCTAGTTGAACTCCTCATCTGAAACTGATACAAACCCCTGGTCCTCTAACATCCAATGCTTTTTGGTTAAGAGCCAGAAACAGGGGAGTTTCGTGGATGCTGTAGCTTCGTTGGAGCTGAAAAGGGACTGCATTTACCTGAAATGATTTCTTGCTTGTAGGAAGACACAGAATCTGGTATTTAACTCCATTTCTAAAGGAAACACACAAAACATTTCTCATCCATGGATCTCACTCTGCTTTAGAGCAAGAAGCATGCTCATGCCTTCTAGATTCTCTAATAGGGTAGGAATCGTGAGTGTGCTCAGAACAAAAGAACTGTGTTTCCTACACATGCAGACCATATCTAGTTCAACTATTCACCTGAAACTGAAACAAACCACAGGTCCTCTAACCTCCAATGCTTTTCAGGTAAAAGTGAGAAACGTGTGAGCTTCGTGAACGATGTAGCTTTGTTTGACCTGAAAATTGACTGTGTTTACGAGAAAAGAAGTCTTGCTTGTAGGAAGATACAGAGCCTGGGATTTCACTCCAATTCTGAAGGGAAACACACCGCAAAGTTCTCATCAATGAAACTTACTCTGCTTTAGAGCAAGAAGTATGCTCATGCATTATAGAGTCTCTAATACGGCAGGAAATGTGAGTGTGCTAAGAACAAAAAATGTGTGTGTCTTACACATACGGACCATATCTAGGTCAACTCTGCTCCTGAAACTGATACAAGCCACAGTTCCTCTAACATCCAATTCTTTTCAGTTAAGAGTGATTTACGTGTGAGCTTCGCGAATGATGTAGCTTCGTTTGAGCTGAAAAGTGTCTGTGTTTACCTGAAATGAAGTCTTGCTTGTAGGAAGACACAGGACCTGGGATTTCACTCCATTTCTAAAGGAAAACACGCAGCACAGTTCTCATCCATGGAACACACTCTGCTTTAGAGCAAGAAGCACACTCTTGCTTTCTAGAGTCTCTATTACAGCAGGAAACGTGAGTGTGCTCAGAACAAATGAACTGTGCTTCCTACACGTGTAGACCATATCTAGTTCAACTCTGCTTCAGAAACTGAAACAAACCACTGGTCCTCTAACATCCAATGCTTTTCCGTTAAGAGCCAGAAACAGGGGAGCTTCGTGGATGATGTGTCTTCATTCGAGCTGAAAAGGGACTGCATTTACCTGAAACAATATCTTGCTTGTAGGAAGACACAGGACATGGGATTTAACTCCATTTATAAAGGAAACACACAAAACATTTCTTGACCATGGAATACACTCTGCTTTATAGCAAGAAGCATGCTCTTGCATTCTAGATACTCTAATACAGCAGGAAAAGGGAGTGTGCACCGAATAAAAGAACTGTGTTTCCTTCAGATACGGACCATATCTAGTTCAACTCTTCTCTGAAACTGATACAAACCACAGGTCCTCTAATATCCAATTCTTTTCAGTTAAGAGAGAGAAACGTGTGAGCTTAGTGAACGATATATCTTCGTTTGACCTGAAAAGTGACTGTGTTTACCAGAAAAGATGTCTTGCTTGTAGGAAGATACAGACCCTGGGATTTCACTCCATTTCTGAAGGGAAACACACCGCACAGTTCTCATCAATGAAACTTACTCTGCGTTAGAGCAAGAAGCATGCTCATTCATTCTACATTCTCTAAGATGTCAAGAAACATGAGTGTGCTAAGAACAAAAGAACGGTGAGTCCTACACGTACGGACCATGTCTAGGTCAACTCTGCTCCTGAAACTGATAGAAACCACAGGTCGTCTAACATCCAATGTTTTTCAGTTAAGAGTTATTATTGTGAACGCTTTAGCTTCGTTTGAACTGAAAAGTGACATTGTTTACATGATACGAAGTCTTGCTTGTAGGAAGACACCGAACCTGGGATTTCACTCCATTTCTGAAGGGAAACAATAAGCACAGTTCTCATCGATGGAACACACTCTGCTTTAGAACAAGAAGCACGCTCTTGCTTTCTAGAGTCTCTAATACAGCAGGAAACGTGAGTGTGCTCAGAACAAAAGAACTGTGTTTCCTACACATGCAGACCATATCTAGTTCAACTTTTCATCTGAAACTGAAACAAACCACAGGTCCTCTAACATGCAATGCTTCTCAGGTAAGAGTGAGAAACGTGTGAGATTCATGAAGGATGTAGCTTCGTTTGACATGAAAAGTAACTGTGTTTACCAGAAAAGAAGTCTTGCTTGTAGGAAGATACAGAGCCTGGGATCTCTCCATTTCTGAAGGGAAACACACCGCACAGTTCTCATCAATGAAACTTACTCTACTGTGGAGCAAAGAGCATGCTCATGCATTGTAGAGTCTCTAAGACGGCAGGAAACATGAGTGTGCTAAGAACAAAAGAACTGTGTGTCCTACATGTACGGACCATATCTACATCAACTCTGCCCCTGAAACTGATACAAACCACAGGTCCTCTAACATCCAATGCTTTTCATTTAAGAGTGATTAACGTGTGAGATTCGTGAACGATTTATCTTCGTTTGAGCTGAAAATGACTGTGTTTATATGAAAGGAAGTCTTGATTGTAGGAAGACACAGAACCTGGGATTTCACTCCATTTCTGAAGGGAAACACGCAGCACAGTTCTGATCCATGGAACACACTCTGCTTTAGAGCAAGAAGCACGCTCTTGGTTTCTAGAGTCTCTAATACAGCAGGAAACGTGAGTGTGCTCAGAACAAAAGAACTGTGTTTCCTACACATGCAGACCACATCTAGTTGAACTCTTCATCTGAAACTGAAACAAACCACAGGTCCTCTAACATCCAAAGCTTTTCAGGTAAGAGTGAGAAACATGTGAGCTTCATGAATGATTCAGCTTCGTTTCAGCTGAAAAGTGACTATCTTTACCTGAAACGAAGTATTGATTGTAGGAAAACCCAGAACCTGGGATTTAACTCCATTTCTGAAGGGAAACACCTAGCACAGTTCTCATCCATGGAACACACTCTGCTTTAGAGCAAGAAGCAAGCTCTTGCTTTCTAGAGTCTCTCATACAGCAGGAAACGTGAGTGTGCTCAGAACAAAAGAACTGTGTTTCCTACACATGCAGACCATATCTAGTTCAACTCTTCATCTGAAATTGAAACAAACCACAGGTCCTCTAACATCCAATGCTTTTCAGGTAAGAGTGAGAAACATGTGAGCTTCATGAACGATGTAGCTTCATTTGACCTGAAAAGTGACTGTGTTTACCAG
The DNA here is from genome assembly GCA_949786385.1 of Onychomys leucogaster. Classification (NCBI taxonomy): domain Eukaryota; kingdom Metazoa; phylum Chordata; class Mammalia; order Rodentia; family Cricetidae; genus Onychomys; species Onychomys leucogaster. The sequence continues at coordinate 491,983 of CATKUP010000037.1, read as the reverse complement.
AAAAGAAGTCTTGCTTGTAGGAAGATACAGAGCCTGGGATTTCACTCCATTTCTGAAGGGAAACAAACCGCACAGTTCTCCTCAATGAAACTTACTCTGCTTTAGAGCAAGAAGCATGCTCATGCATTCTAGAGTCTCTAAGACAGCAGGAAACGTGAGTGTGCTAAGAACAAAAGAACTGTGTGTCCTACACGTACAGACCATATCTAGGTCAACTCTGCTCCTGAAACTGATACAAACCACAGGTCCTCTTACATCCAATGCTTTACAGTTAAGAGTGATTAACGTGTGAGATTCATGACCGATTTAGCTTTGTTTGAGGTGAAAAGTGACCCTGTTTACCTGAAACGAAGTATTGCTTGTAGGAAAACCCAGAACCTGGGATTTAACTCCATTTCTGAAGGGAAACACGCAGTACAGTTCTCATCCATGAAACACACTCTGCTTTAGAGCAATAGCATGCTCTTGCTCTCTAGAGTCTCTCATACAGCAGGAAACGTGAGTGTGCTCAGAACAAAAGAACTGTGTGTCCTACACATACGGACCATATCTAGTTCAACTCTGCTTCTGAAACTGATACAAGCCACTGGTCCTCTAACATCCAATGCTTTTCGGTTAAAAGCCAGAAACAGGGGAGTTTTGTGGATGATGTAGCTTCGTTCGAGCTGAAAAGGGACTGCATTTACCTGAAACGATTTCTTAATTGTAGAAGACACAGAACCTGGGATTTAACTCCATTTCTAAAGGAAACACACAAAACATTACTCATCCATGGAACACACTCTGCTTTAGAGCAAGAAGTATGCTCATACATTCTAGATTCTCTATTACAGCAGGAAAAAGGAGTGTGCACCGAACAAAAGAACTGTTTGTCCTTCAGATACGGACCATATCTAGTTCAATTCTTCTCTGAAACTGATACAAACCACAGGTCCACTAACATACAATGCTTTTCAGTTAAGAGTGATTATCGTGAACGATTTAGCTTCGTTTGAACTGAAAAGTGACTGTGTTTACCAGAAAAGAAGTCTTGCTTGTAGGAAGATACAGACCCTGGGATTTAACTCCATTTCTGAAGGTAAACACACAGCACAGTTCTCATCCATGGAACACACTCTGCTTTAGAGCAAGAAGCAAGCTCTTGCTTTCTAGAGTCTCTCATACAGCAGGAAACGTGAGTGTGCTCAGAACAAAAGAACTGTGTGTCCTACACATACGGACCATATCTAGATCAACTCTGCTTCTGAAACTGATACAAACCACGGGTCCTCTAACATCCAATGCTTTTCGGTTAAGAGCCAGAAACAGGGGAGTTTCATGGATGATGTAGCTTCGTTCGAGCTGAAAAGGGACTGCATTTACCTGAAACGATTTCTTGCTTGTAGGAAGACACATAACCTGGGATTTAACTCCATTTCTAAAGGAAACACAAAAAACATTTCTCATCCATGGAACACACTCTGCTTTAGAGCAATAAGCATGCTCAGGCATTCTAGATTCTCTAATAGGGTAGGAATCGTGAGTGTGCTCAGAACAAAAGAACTGTGTTTCCTACACATGCAGACCATATCTAGTTCAAGTATTCACCTGAAACTGAAACAAACCACAGGTCCTCTAACATCCAATGCTTTTCAGGTAAGAGTGAGAAACATGTGAGCTTCATGAACGACATAGCTTCGTTTGACCTGAAAAGTGACCCTGTTTACCTGAAACGAAGTATTGCTTGTAGGAAAATCCAGAACCTGGGATTTAACTCCATTTCTGAAGGGAAACACGCAGCACAGTTCTCATCCATGGAACACACTCTGCTTTAGAGCAAGAAGCAAGCTCTTGCTTTCTAGAGTCTCTCATACAGCAGGAAACATGAGTGTGCTCAGAACAAAAGAACTGTGTGTCCTACACATACGGACCATATCTAGATCAACTCTGCTTCTGAAACTGATACAAACCACTGGTCCTCTAACATCCAATGCTTTTCAGTTAAGAGCCAGAAACAGGGGAGTTTCATGGATGATGTAGCTTCGTTCGAGCTGAAAAGGGACTGCATTTACCTGAAATGATTTCTTGCTTGTAGGAAGACACAGAACCTGCGATTTAACTCCATTTCTAAAGGAAACACACAAAACATTTGTCATCCATGGAACACACTGTGCTTTAGAGCAAGAAGCATGCTCATGCATTCTAGATTCTCGAATACAGCAGGAAAAGGGAGTGTGCACCGAACAAAAGAACTGTGTTTCCTTTAGATACGGACCATATCTAGTTCAATTCTTCTCTGAAACTGATACAAACCACAGGTCCTCTAATATCCAATTCTTTTCAGTTAAGAGAGAGAAAAGTGTGAGCTTAGTGAACGATGTATCTTCGTTTGACCTGAAAAGTGACTGTGTTTACCAGAAAAGAAGTCTTGCTTGTAGGAAGATACAGACCCTGGGATTTCACTCCATTTCTGAAGGAAACACACAGCACAGTTCTCATCAATGAATCATACTCTGCTTTAGAGAAAGAAGCATGCTCATGAACTCTAGATTCTCTATGATGTCAAGAAACATGAGTGTGCTAAGAACAAAAGAATGGTGAGTCCTACACGTAAGGACCATGTCTAGGTCAACTCTGCTCCTGAAACTGATAGAAACCACAGGTTGTCTAACATCCAATGTTTTTCAGTTAAGAGTTATTATTGTGAACGCTTTAGCTTCGTTTGAACTGAAAAGTGACATTGTTTACATGATACGAAGTCTTGCTTGTAGGAAGACACCGAACCTGGGATTTCACTCCATTTATGAAGGGAAACAAACAGCACAGTTCTCATCCATGGAACACACTCTGCTTTAGAGCAAGAAGCACGCTATTGCTTTCTAGAGTCTCTAATACAGCAGGAAACGTGAGTGTGCCCAGAACAAAAGAATTGTGTTTCCTACACATGCAGACCATATCTAGTTCAACTCTTCACCTGAAACTGAAACAAACCACAGGTCATCTAACATGCAATGCTTCTCAGGTAAGAGTGAGAAAAGTGTGAGCTTCATGAACGATGTAGCTTCGTTTGACATGAAAAGTAACTGTGTTTACCAGAAAAGAAGTCTTGCTTGTAGGAAGATACAGAGCCTGGGATCTCTCCATTTCTGAAGGGAAACACACCGCACAGTTCTCATCAATGAAACTTACTCTACTGTTGAGCAAAGAGCATGCTCATGCATTGTAGAGTCTCTAAGATGGCAGGAAACGTGAGTGTGCTAAGAACAAAAGAACAGTGTGTCCTACATGTACGGACCATATCTACGTCAACTCTGCCCATGAAACTGATACAAACCACAGGTCCTCTAACATCCAATGCTTTTCAGTTAAGAGTGATTAACGTGTGAGATTCGTGAATGATTTAGCTTCCTTTGAGCTGAAAATGACTGTGTTTACATGAAAGGAAGTCTTGATTGTAGGAAGACACAGAACCTGGGATTTCACTCCATTTCTGAAGGGAAACACGCAGCACAATTCTGATCCATGGAACACACTCTGCTTTAGAGCAAGAAGCACGCTCTTGGTTTCTAGAGTCTCTAATACAGCAAGAAACGTGAGTATGCTCAGAACAAAAGAACTGTGTTTCCTACTCATGCAGACCATATCTAGTTGAACTCTTCATCTGAAACTGAAACAAACCACAGGTCCTCTAACATCCAAAGCTTTTCAGGTAAGAGTGAGAAACATGTTAGCTTCATGAAAGATTCAGATTCCTTTCAGCTGGAAAGTGACTATCTTTACCTGAAACGAAGTATTGCTTGTAGGAAACCCCAGAACCTGGGATTTAACTCCATTTCTGAAGGGAAACACATAGAACAGTTCTCATCCATGGAACACACTCTGCTTTAGAGCAAGAAGCAAGCTCTTGCTTTCTAGAGTCTCTCATACAGCAGGAAACGTGAGTGTGCTCAGAACAAAAGAACTGTGTGTCCTACACATACGGATCATATCTAGATCAACTCTGCTTCTGAAACTGATACAAACCACTGGTCCTCTAACATCCAGTGCTTTTTGGTTAAGAGCCAGAAACAGGGGAGTTTCCTGGATGATGTAGCTTCGTTCGAGCTGAAAAGGGACTGCATTTACCTGAAACGATTTCTTGCTTGTAGGAAGACACATAACCTGGGATTTAACTCCATTTCTAAAGGAAACACACAAAACATTTCTCATGCATGGAACACACTCTGCTTTAGAGCAAGAAGCATGCTCATGCATTCTAGATTCTCTAATACAGCAGGAAAAGGGAGTGTGCACAGAACAAAAGAACTGTGTTTCCTTCAGATACGGACCGTATCTAGTTCAATTCTTCTCTGAAACTGATACAAACCACAGGTCCTCTAATATCCAATTCTTTTCAGTTAAGAGAGAGAAAAGTGTGAGCTTAGTGAACGATGTATCTTCGTTTGACCTGAAAAGTGACTGTGTTTACCAGAAAAGAAGTCTTGCTTGTAGGAAGGTACAGAGCCTGGGATTTCACTCCATTTCTGAAGGGAAACACACCGCAAAGTTCTCATCAATGAAACTTACTCTGCTTTAGAGCAAGAAGTATGCTCATGCATTATAGAGTCTCTAAGACGGCAGGAAACATGAGTGTGATAAGAACAAAAAAAGTGTGTGTCCTACACGTACGGACCATATCTAGGTCAACTCTGCTCCTGAAACTGATACAAGCCACAGTTCCTCTAACATCCAATTCTTTTCAGTTAGGAGGATTTACGTGTGAGCTTCGCGAATGATGTAGCTTCGTTTGAGCTGAAAAGTGTCTGTGTTTACCTGAAATGAAGTCTTGCTTGTAGGAAGACACAGGACCTGGGATTTAACTCCATTTCTGAAGGGAAACAAGCAGCACAGTTCTCATCCATGGAACACACTCTGCTTTAGAGCAAGAAGCACGCTCTTGCTTTCTAGAGTCTCTAATACACCAGGAAACGTGAGTATGCTCAGAACAAAAGAACTGTGTTTCCTACACATGCAGACCATATCTAGTTCAACTCTTCATCTGAAATTGAAACAAACCACAGGTCCTCTAACATCCAATGCTTTTCAGGTAAGAGTGAGAAACATGTGAGCTTCATGAACGACATAGCTTCATTTGACCTGAAAAGTGACTGTGTTTACCAGAAAAGAAGTCTTGCTTGTAGGAAGATACAGAGCCTGGGATTTCACTCCATTTCTGAAGAGAAACATACCGCACAGTTCTCATCAATGAAACTTACTCTGCTTTAGAGCAAGAAGCATGCTCATGCATTCTAGATACTCTAAGACAGCAGGAAACGTGAGTGTGCTAAGAACAAAAGAACTGTGTGTCCTACATGTACAGACCATATTTAGGTCAACTCTGCTCCTGAAACTGATACAAACCACAGTTCCTCTTACATCCAATGCTTTTCAGGTAAGAGTGAGAAACATGTGAGCTTCATGAACGACATAGCTTCGTTTGACCTGAAAAGTGACCCTGTTTACCTGAAACGAAGTATTGCTTGTAGGAAAATCCAGAACCTGGGATTTAACTCCATTTCTGAAGGGAAACACGCAGCACAGTTCTCATCCATGGAACACACTCTGCTTTAGAGCAAGAAGCAAGCTCTTGCTTTCTAGAGTCTCTCATACAGCAGGAAACATGAGTGTGCTCAGAACAAAAGAACTGTGTGTCCTACACATACGGACCATATCTAGATCAACTCTGCTTCTGAAACTGATACAAACCACTGGTCCTCTAACATCCAATGCTTTTCAGTTAAGAGCCAGAAACAGGGGAGTTTCATGGATGATGTAGCTTCGTTCGAGCTGAAAAGGGACTGCATTTACCTGAAATGATTTCTTGCTTGTAGGAAGACACAGAACCTGCGATTTAACTCCATTTCTAAAGGAAACACATAAAACATTTCTCACCCATGGAACACACTCTGCTTTAGAGCAAGAAGCATGCTCATGCATTCTAGATTTTCTTATAGGGCAGGAAAAGGGAGTGTGCACCGAATAAAAGAACTGTGTTACCTTCAGATACAGACCATATCTAGTTCAATTCTTCACTGAAACTAATACAAACCACAGGTCCTCTATTATCCAATTCTTTTCAGTTAAGAGACAGATATGTGTGAGCTTACTGAACGATGTATCTTCCTTTGACCTGAAAAGTGACTGTGTTTACCAGAAAAGAAGTCTTGCTTGTAGGAAGATACAGACCCTGGGATTTCACTCCATTTCTGAAGGGAAACACAAAGCACAGTTCTCATCAATGAATCATACTCTGCTTTAGAGAAAGAAGCATGCTTATGCACTCTAGAGTCTCTAATACGGCAAGAAACATGAGTGTGCTAAAAACAAAAGAACTGTGCATCCTACACGTACGGATCATGTCTAGGTCAACTCTGCTCCTGAAACTGATACAAACCACAGGTCCTCTAACATCCAATGCTTTTCAGTTAAGAGTGATTATCATGAACGATTTAGCTTCGTTTGAACTGAAAAGTGACTGTGTTTACATGAAACGATGTCAGGCTTGTATGAAGACACAGAACCTGAGTTTTATCTCCATTTCTGAAGGGAAACATGCAGCACAGTTCTCTTCCATGGAACACACTCTGCTTTATAGCAAGAAGCATGCTCTTGCTTTCTAGAGTCTCTAATACAGCAGGAAACGTGAGTGTGCTCAGAACAAAGAACTGTGTTTCCTACACATGCAGACCATATCTAGTTCAACTCTTCACCTGAAACTGAAACAAACCACAGGTCCTCTAACATCCTATGCTTTTCAGGTAAGAGTGAGAAACGTGTGAGCTTCGTGAACAATGTAGATTCGTTTGACCTGAAAAGTGACTGTGTTTAGCGGAAAAGAAGTCTTGCTTGTAGGAAGATACAGACCCTGGGATTTAACTCAATTTCTGAAGTGAAACACGCAGCACAGTTCTCATCCATGGAACACACTCTGCTTTAGAGCAAGAAGCATGCTCATGCATTCTAGATTCTCTAATAGGGCAGGAAAAGGGAGTGTGCTCCGAACAAAAGAACTGAGTTTCCTTCAGATACGGACCATATCTAGTTCAATTCTTCTCTGAAACTGATACAAACCACAGGTCCTCTAATATCCAATTCTTTTCAGTTAAGAGAGAGAAATATATGAGCTTAGTGAACGATGTATCTTCTTTGACCTGAAAAGTGACTGTGTTTACCAGAGAAGAAGTCTTGCTTGTAGGAAGATACAGACCCTGGGATTCCACTCCATTTCCGAAGGGAAACACACTGCACAGTTCTCATCAATGTATCATACTCTACTTTAGAGGAAGAAGCATGCTCATACATTCTAGAGTCTCTAAGATGGCAGGAACATGAGTGTGCTAAGAAAAAAAGAACAGTGTGTCCTACACCTACGGACCATATCTAGGTCAACTGTGCTCCTGAAACTGATACAAAACACAGGTCCTCTAACATCCAATGCCTTTCAGTTAAGAGTGATTAACGTTTGAGATTCGTGAATGATTTAGCTTCATTTGAGCTGAAAAGTGACTGTGTTTACCTGAAACGAAGTCTTGCTTGTAGGAAGACATAGAACCTGGGATTTAACTCCATTTCTAAAGGGACACACGCAACACAGTTCTCATCCATGGAACACATTCTGCTTTATCGCAAGAAGCACACTCTTGCTTTCTAGAGTTTCTATTACAGCAGGAAACGTGAGTGTGCTCAGAACAAATGAACTGTGTTTCCTACACATGCAGACCATATCTAGTTCCACTCTGCTTCTGAAACTGATACAAACCACTGGTCCTCTAACATCCAATGCTTTTTGGTTAAGAGCCAGAAACAGGGGAGTATCGTAGATGCTGTAGCTTCGTTGGAGCTGAAAAGGGACTGCATTTACCTGAAACGATTTCTTGCTTGTAGGAAGACAAAGAACCTGGGATTTTACTCCATTTCTAAAGGAAACGCACAAAACATTTGTCATCCATGGAACACACTCTTCTTTAGAGCAAGAATCATGCTCATGCATTCTAGATTCTCTAATAGAGCAGGAAAAGGGAGTGTGCACCGAACAAAAGAACTGTGTTTCCTTCAGATACGGACCATATCTAGTTCAATTCTTCTCTGAAACTGATACAAACCACAGGTCCTCTAATATCCAATTCTTTTCAGTTAAGAGAGAGAAAAGTGTGAGCTTAGTGAACGATGTATCCTCCTTTGACCTGAAAAGTGACTGTGTTTACCTGAAAAGAAGTCTTGCTTGTAGGAAGATACAGAGCCTGGGATTTCACTCCATTTCTGAAGGGAAATACACCGCACAGTTCTCATCAATGAAACTTACTCTACTGTGGAGCAAAGAGCATGCTTATGCATTGTAGAGTCTCAAAGACTGCAGGAAACATGAGTGTGCTAAGAACAAAAGAACTGTGTGTCTTACATGTACGGACCATATCTATGTCAACTCTGCCCCTGAAACTGATACAAACCACAGGTCCTCTAAAATCCAATGCTATTCATTTAAGAGTGATTAACGTGTGAGATTCGTGAACGATTTAGCTTCGTTTGAGCTGAAAATGACTGTGTTTATATGAAAGGAAGTCTTGATTGTAGGAAGACACAGAACCTGGGATTTCACTCCATTTCTGAAGGGAAACACCCAGCAGAGTTCTGATCCATGGAACACACTCTGCTTTAGAGCAAGAAGCACGCTCTTGGTTTCTAGAATCTCTTATACAGCAGGAAACGTGAGTGTGCTCAGAACAAAAGAACTGTGTTTCCTACACATGCAGACCATATCTAGTTGAACTCCTCATCTGAAACTGATACAAACCCCTGGTCCTCTAACATCCAATGCTTTTTGGTTAAGAGCCAGAAACAGGGGAGTTTCGTGGATGCTGTAGCTTCGTTGGAGCTGAAAAGGGACTGCATTTACCTGAAATGATTTCTTGCTTGTAGGAAGACACAGAATCTGGTATTTAACTCCATTTCTAAAGGAAACACACAAAACATTTCTCATCCATGGATCTCACTCTGCTTTAGAGCAAGAAGCATGCTCATGCCTTCTAGATTCTCTAATAGGGTAGGAATCGTGAGTGTGCTCAGAACAAAAGAACTGTGTTTCCTACACATGCAGACCATATCTAGTTCAACTATTCACCTGAAACTGAAACAAACCACAGGTCCTCTAACCTCCAATGCTTTTCAGGTAAGAGTGAGAAACGTGTGATCTTCGTGAACAATGTAGATTCGTTTGACCTGAAAATTGACTGTGTTTACGAGAAAAGAAGTCTTGCTTGTAGGAAGATACAGAGCCTGGGATTTCACTCCATTTCTGAAGGGAAACACACCGCAAAGTTCTCATCAATGAAACTTACTCTGCTTTAGAGCAAGAAGTATGCTCATGCATTATAGAGTCTCTAATACGGCAGGAAATGTGAGTGTGCTAAGAACAAAAAAAGTGTGTGTCTTACATGTACGGACCATATCTAGGTCAACTCTGCTCCTGAAACTGATACAAGCCACAGTTCCTCTAACATCCAATTCTTTTCAGTTAAGAGTGATTTACGTGTGAGCTTCGCGAATGATGTAGCTTCGTTTGAGCTGAAAAGTGTCTGTGTTTACCTGAAATGAAGTCTTGCTTGTAGGAAGACACAGGACCTGGGATTTCACTCCATTTCTAAAGGAAAACACGCAGCACAGTTCTCATCCATGGAACACACTCTGCTTTAGAGCAAGAAGCACACTCTTGCTTTCTAGAGTCTCTATTACAGCAGGAAACGTGAGTGTGCTCAGAACAAATGAACTGTGCTTCCTACACGTGTAGACCATATCTAGTTCAACTCTGCTTCAGAAACTGAAACAAACCACTGGTCCTCTAACATCCAATGCTTTTCCGTTAAGAGCCAGAAACAGGGGAGCTTCGTGGATGATGTGTCTTCATTCGAGCTGAAAAGGGACTGCATTTACCTGAAACAATATCTTGCTTGTAGGAAGACACAGGACATGGGATTTAACTCCATTTATAAAGGAAACACACAAAACATTTCTTGACCATGGAATACACTCTGCTTTATAGCAAGAAGCATGCTCTTGCATTCTAGATACTCTAATACAGCAGGAAAAGGGAGTGTGCACCGAATAAAAGAACTGTGTTTCCTTCAGATACGGACCATATCTAGTTCAACTCTTCTCTGAAACTGATACAAACCACAGGTCCTCTAATATCCAATTCTTTTCAGTTAAGAGAGAGAAACGTGTGAGCTTAGTGAACGATATATCTTCGTTTGACCTGAAAAGTGACTGTGTTTACCAGAAAAGATGTCTTGCTTGTAGGAAGATACAGACCCTGGGATTTCACTCCATTTCTGAAGGGAAACACACCGCACAGTTCTCATCAATGAAACTTACTCTGCGTTAGAGCAAGAAGCATGCTCATTCATTCTACATTCTCTAAGATGTCAAGAAACATGAGTGTGCTAAGAACAAAAGAACGGTGAGTCCTACACGTACGGACCATGTCTAGGTCAACTCTGCTCCTGAAACTGATAGAAACCACAGGTCGTCTAACATCCAATGTTTTTCAGTTAAGAGTTATTATTGTGAACGCTTTAGCTTCGTTTGAACTGAAAAGTGACATTGTTTACATGATACGAAGTCTTGCTTGTAGGAAGACACCGAACCTGGGATTTCACTCCATTTCTGAAGGGAAACAATAAGCACAGTTCTCATCGATGGAACACACTCTGCTTTAGAACAAGAAGCACGCTCTTGCTTTCTAGAGTCTCTAATACAGCAGGAAACGTGAGTGTGCTCAGAACAAAAGAACTGTGTTTCCTACACATGCAGACCATATCTAGTTCAACTTTTCATCTGAAACTGAAACAAACCACAGGTCCTCTAACATGCAATGCTTCTCAGGTAAGAGTGAGAAACGTGTGAGATTCATGAAGGATGTAGCTTCGTTTGACATGAAAAGTAACTGTGTTTACCAGAAAAGAAGTCTTGCTTGTAGGAAGATACAGAGCCTGGGATCTCTCCATTTCTGAAGGGAAACACACCGCACAGTTCTCATCAATGAAACTTACTCTACTGTGGAGCAAAGAGCATGCTCATGCATTGTAGAGTCTCTAAGACGGCAGGAAACATGAGTGTGCTAAGAACAAAAGAACTGTGTGTCCTACATGTACGGACCATATCTACATCAACTCTGCCCCTGAAACTGATACAAACCACAGGTCCTCTAACATCCAATGCTTTTCATTTAAGAGTGATTAACGTGTGAGATTCGTGAACGATTTAGCTTCGTCTGAGCTGAAAATGACTGTGTTTATATGAAAGGAAGTCTTGATTGTAGGAAGACACAGAACCTGGGATTTCACTCCATTTCTGAAGGGAAACACGCAGCACAGTTCTGATCCATGGAACACACTCTGCTTTAGAGCAAGAAGCACGCTCTTGGTTTCTAGAGTCTCTAATACAGCAGGAAACGTGAGTGTGCTCAGAACAAAAGAACTGTGTTTCCTACACATGCAGACCACATCTAGTTGAACTCTTCATCTGAAACTGAAACAAACCACAGGTCCTCTAACATCCAAAGCTTTTCAGGTAAGAGTGAGAAACATGTGAGCTTCATGAATAATTCAGCTTCGTTTCAGCTAAAAAGTGACTATCTTTACCTGAAACGAATTATTGATTGTAGGAAAACCCAGAACCTGGGATTTAACTCCATTTCTGAAGGGAAACACCTAGCACAGTTCTCATCCATGGAACACACTCTGCTTTAGAGCAAGAAGCAAGCTCTTGCTTTCTAGAGTCTCTCATACAGCAGGAAACGTGAGTGTGCTCAGAACAAAAGAACTGTGTTTCCTACACATGCAGACCATATCTAGTTCAACTCTTCATCTGAAATTGAAACAAACCACAGGTCCTCTAACATCCAATGCTTTTCAGGTAAGAGTGAGAAACATGTGAGCTTCATGAACGATGTAGCTTCATTTGACCTGAAAAGTGACTGTGTTTACCAGAAAAGAAGTCTTGCTTGTAGGAAGATACAGAGCCTGGGATTTCACTCCATTTCTGAAGGGAAACAAACCGCACAGTTCTCCTCAATGAAACTTACTCTGCTTTAGAGCAAGAAGCATGCTCATGCATTCTAGAGTCTCTAAGACAGCAGGAAACGTGAGTGTGCTAAGAACAAAAGAACTGTGTGTCCTACACGTACAGACCATATCTAGGTCAACTCTGCTCCTGAAACTGATACAAACCACAGGTCCTCTTACATCCAATGCTTTACAGTTAAGAGTGATTAACGTGTGAGATTCGTGACCGATTTAGCTTTGTTTGAGGTGAAAAGTGACCCTGTTTACCTGAAACGAAGTATTGCTTGTAGGAAAACCCAGAACCTGGGATTTAACTCCATTTCTGAAGGGAAACACGCAGTACAGTTCTCATCCATGAAACACACTCTGCTTTAGAGCAATAGCATGCTCTTGCTCTCTAGAGTCTCTTACAGCAGGAAACGTGAGTGTGCTCAGAACAAAAGCACTGTGTGTCCTACACATACGGACCATATCTAGTTCAACTCTGCTTCTGAAACTGATACAAGCCACTGGTCCTCTAACATCCAATGCTTTTCGGTTAAAAGCCAGAAACAGGGGATTTTCGTGGATGATGTAGCTTCGTTCGAGCTGAAAAGGGACTGCATTTACCTGAAACGATTTCTTAATTGTAGAAGACACAGAACCTGGGATTTAACTCCATTTCTAAAGGAAACACACAAAACATTACTCATCCATGGAACACACTCTGCTTTAGAGCAAGAAGTATGCTCATACATTCTAGATTCTCTATTACAGCAGGAAAAAGGAGTGTGCACCGAACAAAAGAACTGTTTGTCCTTCAGATACGGACCATATCTAGTTCAATTCTTCTCTGAAACTGATACAAGCCACAGTTCCTCTAACATCCAATTCTTTTCAGTTAAGAGTGATTTACGTGTGAGCTTCGCGAATGATGTAGCTTCGTTTGAGCTGAAAAGTGTCTGTGTTTACCTGAAATGAAGTCTTGCTTGTAGGAAGACACAGGACCTGGGATTTAACTCCATTTCTGAAGGGAAACAAGCAGCACAGTTCTCATCCATGGAACACACTCTTCTTTAGAGCAAGAAGCACGCTCTTGGTTTCTAGAGTCTCTAATACAGCAGGAAACGTGAGTGTGCTCAGAACAAAAGTACTCTGTTTCCTACACATGCAGACCATATCTAGTTCAACTATTCACCTGAAACTGAAACAAACCACAGGTCCTCTAACATCCAATGCTTTTCAGGTAAGAGTGAGAAACGTGTGATCTTCGTGAACAATGTAGATTCGTTTGACCTGAAAAGTGACTGTGTTTAGCAGAAAAGAAGTCTTGCTTGTAGGAAGATACCGAACCTGGGATTTCACTCCAATTCTGAAGGGAAACACACCGCACAGTTCTCATCAATAGAACTTACTCTACTGTAGAGCAAAGGGCATGCTCATGCATTGTAGAGTCTCAAAGACGGCATGAAACGTGAGTGTGCTAAGAACAAAAGAACTGTGTGTCCTACATGTACGGAACATATCTAGGTCAACTCTGCCCCTGAAACTGATACAAATCACAGGTCCTCTAACATCCAATGCTTTTCAGTTAAGAGTGATTAACGTGTGTGATTCGTGAACGATTTAGCTTCGTTTGAGCTGAAAATGACTGTGATTACATGAAAGGAAGTCTTGATTGTAGGAAGACACAGAACCTGGGATTTAACTCCATTTCTGAAGGGAAACACATAGCACAGTTCTCATCCATGGAGCACACTCTGCTTTAGAGCAAGTAGCAAGCTCTTGCTTTCTAGAGTCTCTCATACAACAGGAAACGTGAGTGTGCTCAGAACAAAAGAACTGTGTGTCCTATACATACCCTCCATATCTAGTTCAACTCTGCTTCTGAAACTGATACAAACCACTGGTCCTCTAACATCCAATGCTTTTCGGTTAAGAGCCAGAAACAAGGGAGTTTCGTGGATGCTGTAGCTTCGTTGGAGCTGAAAAGGGACTGCATTTACCTGAAACGATTTCTTGCTTGTAGGAAGACACAGAACCTTGGATTTAACTCCATTTCTAAACGAAACACACAAAACATTTCTCATCCATGGAACACACTCTGCTTTAGAGCAAGAAGCATGCTCATGCATTCTAGATTCTCTAATAGGGTGAGAATCGTGAGTGTGTTCAGAACAAAAGAACTGTGTTTCCTACACATGCAGACCATATCTAGTTCAACTATTCACCTGAAACTGAAACAAACCACAGGTCCTCTAATATCCAATTCTTTTCAGTTAGGTGAGAAAAACGTGTGAGCTTAGTGAACGATGTATCTTCGTTTGACCTGAAAAGTGACTGTGTTTACCAGAAAAGATGTCTTTCTTGTAGGAAGATACAGACCCTGGGATTTAACTCCATTTCTGAAGGGAAACACACAGCACAGTTCTCATCAATGAATCATACTCTGCTTTAGAGAAAGAAGCATGCTTATGCACTCTAGAGTCTCTAAGACGGCAAGAAACATGATTGTGCTAAGAACAAAAGAACTGTGCGTCATACACGTATGGACCATGTCTAGGTCTACTCTGCTCTTGAAACTGATACAAACCACAGGTCCTCTAACATCCAATGCTTTTCAGTTAACAGTGATTATCGTGAATGATTTAGCTTCGTTTGAACTGAAAAGTGACTGTGTTTACATGAAACGAAGTCTTGCTTGTAGGAAGACAGAGAACCTGGGATTTCACTCCATTACTGAAGGGAAACACGCAGCCCAGTTCTCTTCCATGGAACACACTCTGCTTTAGAGCAAGAAGCACGCTCTTGCTTTCTAGAGTCTCTAATACAGCAGGAAACGTGAGTGTGCTCAGAACAAAAGAACTGTGTTTCCTACACATGCAGACCATATCTAGTTCAACTATTCACCTGAAACTGAAACAAACCAAGGGTCCTGTAACATCCAATGATTTTCAGGTAAGAGTGAGAAACGAGTGAGCTTCCTGAACGATGTAGCTTTGTTTGACCTGAAAATTGACTGTGTTTACCAGAAAAGAAGTCTTGCTTGTAGGAAGATACAGAGCCTGGGATTTCACTCCATTTCTGAAGGGATACATACCGCAAAGTTCTCATCAATGAAACTTACTCTGCTTTAGAGCAAGAAGTATGCTCATGCATTATAGAATCTCTAAGACGGCAGGAAACGTGAGTGTGCTAAGAACAAAAAAAGTGTGTGTCCTACACGTACGGACCATATCTAGGTCAGCTCTGCTCCTGAAACTGATACAAGCCACAGTTCCTCTAACATCCAATTCTTTTCAGTTAAGAGTGATTTACGTGTGAGCTTCGCGAATGATGTAGCTTCGTTTGAGCTGAAAAGTGTCTGTGTTTACCTGAAATGAA
Organism: Onychomys leucogaster; assembly: GCA_949786385.1. Classification (NCBI taxonomy): domain Eukaryota; kingdom Metazoa; phylum Chordata; class Mammalia; order Rodentia; family Cricetidae; genus Onychomys; species Onychomys leucogaster. Next base: position 476,543 of record CATKUP010000037.1, on the reverse strand, counting down.
GTCTTGCTTGTAGGAAGACACAGGACCTGGGATTTCACTCCATTTCTAAAGGAAAACACGCAGCACAGTTCTCATCCATGGAACACACTCTGCTTTAGAGCAAGAAGCACACTCTTGCTTTCTAGAGTCTCTATTACAGCAGGAAACGTGAGTGTGCTCAGAACAAATGAACTGTGCTTCCTACACGTGTAGACCATATCTAGTTCAACTCTGCTTCAGAAACTGAAACAAACCACTGGTCCTCTAACATCCAATGCTTTTCCGTTAAGAGCCAGAAACAGGGGAGCTTCGTGGATGATGTGTCTTCATTCGAGCTGAAAAGGGACTGCATTTACCTGAAACAATATCTTGCTTGTAGGAAGACACAGGACATGGGATTTAACTCCATTTATAAAGGAAACACACAAAACATTTCTTGACCATGGAATACACTCTGCTTTATAGCAAGAAGCATGCTCTTGCATTCTAGATACTCTAATACAGCAGGAAAAGGGAGTGTGCACCGAATAAAAGAACTGTGTTTCCTTCAGATACGGACCATATCTAGTTCAACTCTTCTCTGAAACTGATACAAACCACAGGTCCTCTAATATCCAATTCTTTTCAGTTAAGAGAGAGAAACGTGTGAGCTTAGTGAACGATATATCTTCGTTTGACCTGAAAAGTGACTGTGTTTACCAGAAAAGATGTCTTGCTTGTAGGAAGACACAGAGCCTGGGATTTCACTCCATTTCTGAAGGGAAACACACCGCACAGTTCTCATCAATGAAACTTCCTCTGCTTTAGAGCAAGAAGCATGCTCATGCATTCTAGAGTCTCTAAGATGGCAAGAAACATGAGTGTGCTGAGAACAAAAGAACTGTGTGTCCTACACGTACGGACCATGTCCAAGTCAACTCTGCTCCTGAAACTGATACAAACCACTGGTCTTCTGACATCTAATGCTTTCCAGTTAAGAGTGATTATCGTGTCTGATTGGTGAACAATTTAGCTTCGTTTGAACTGAAAAGTGACTGTGTTTACATGAAACGAATTCTGGCTTGTAGGAAGACACAAAACATTGGATTTCACTCCATTTCTGAAGGGAAACACGCAGCACAGTTCTTATGCATGGAACACACTCTTCTTTAGAGCATGAAGCACGCTCTTGGTTTCTAGAGTGTCTAATACAGCAGGAAACGTGAGTGTGCTCAGAACAAAAGAACTGTGTTTCCTACACATGCAGACCATATCTAGTTCAACTATTCACCTGAAACTGAAACAAACCACAGATCCTCTAACATCCAATGCTTTTCAGGTAAGAGTGAGAAACGTGTGATCTTCGTGAACAATGTAGATTCGTTTGACCTGAAAAGTGACTGTGTTTAGCAGAGAAGAAGTCTTGCTTGTAGGAAGATACCGAACCTGGGATTTCACTCCATATCTGAAGGGAAACACACCGCACAGTTCTCATCAATGAAACTTACTCTACTGTAGAGCAAAGGGCATGCTCATGCATTGTAGAGTCTCTAAGACGGCAGGAAACGTGAGTGTGCTAAGAACAAAAGAACTGTGTGTCTTACATGTACGGACCATATCTAGGTCAACTCTGCCCCTGAAACTGATACAAACCACAGGTCCTCTAACATCCAATGCTTTTCAGTTAAGAGTGATTAACATGTGAGATTCGTAAACGATTTAGCTTCGTTTGAGCTGAATATGACTGTGATTACATGAAAGGAAGTCTTGATTGTAGGAAGACACAGAACCTGGGATTTAACTCCATTTCTGAAGGGAAACACATAGCACAGTTCTCATCCACACACTCTGCTTTAGAGCAAGAAGCAAGCTCTTGCTTTCTAGAGTCTCTCATAAAGCAGGAAACGTGAGTGCGCTCAGAACAAAAGAACTGTGTGTCCTATACATACGGACCATATCTAGTTCAACTCTGCTTCTGAAACTGATACAAACCACTGGTCCTCTAACATCCAATGCTTTTCGGTTAAGAGCCAGAAATAGGGGAGTTTAGTGGATGCTGTAGCTTCGTTGGAGCTGAAAGGGACTGCATTTACTAAAACGATTTCTTGCTTGTAGGAAGACACAGATTATGGGATTTAACTCCATTTCTAAAGGAAACACACAAAACATTTCTCATCCATGGAACACACTCTGCTTTAGAGCAAGTAGCAAGCTCTTGCTTTCTAGAGTCTCTCATACAACAGGAAACGTGAGTGTGCTCAGAACAAAAGAACTGTGTGTCCTATACATACCCTCCATATCTAGTTCAACTCTGCTTCTGAAACTGATACAAACCACTGGTCCTCTAACATCCAATGCTTTTCGGTTAAGAGCCAGAAACAAGGGAGTTTCGTGGATGCTGTAGCTTCGTTGGAGCTGAAAAGGGACTGCATTTACCTGAAACGATTTCTTGCTTGTAGGAAGACACAGAACCTTGGATTTAACTCCATTTCTAAACGAAACACACAAAACATTTCTCATCCATGGAACACACTCTGCTTTAGAGCAAGAAGCATGCTCATGCATTCTAGATTCTCTAATAGGGTGAGAATCGTGAGTGTGTTCAGAACAAAAGAACTGTGTTTCCTACACATGCAGACCATATCTAGTTCAACTATTCACCTGAAACTGAAACAAACCACAGGTCCTCTAATATCCAATTCTTTTCAGTTAGGTGAGAAAAACGTGTGAGCTTAGTGAACGATGTATCTTCGTTTGACCTGAAAAGTGACTGTGTTTACCAGAAAAGATGTCTTTCTTGTAGGAAGATACAGACCCTGGGATTTAACTCCATTTCTGAAGGGAAACACACAGCACAGTTCTCATCAATGAATCATACTCTGCTTTAGAGAAAGAAGCATGCTTATGCACTCTAGAGTCTCTAAGACGGCAAGAAACATGATTGTGCTAAGAACAAAAGAACTGTGCGTCATACACGTATGGACCATGTCTAGGTCTACTCTGCTCTTGAAACTGATACAAACCACAGGTCCTCTAACATCCAATGCTTTTCAGTTAACAGTGATTATCGTGAATGATTTAGCTTCGTTTGAACTGAAAAGTGACTGTGTTTACATGAAACGAAGTCTTGCTTGTAGGAAGACAGAGAACCTGGGATTTCACTCCATTACTGAAGGGAAACACGCAGCCCAGTTCTCTTCCATGGAACACACTCTGCTTTAGAGCAAGAAGCACGCTCTTGCTTTCTAGAGTCTCTAATACAGCAGGAAACGTGAGTGTGCTCAGAACAAAAGAACTGTGTTTCCTACACATGCAGACCATATCTAGTTCAACTATTCACCTGAAACTGAAACAAACCAAGGGTCCTGTAACATCCAATGATTTTCAGGTAAGAGTGAGAAACGAGTGAGCTTCCTGAACGATGTAGCTTTGTTTGACCTGAAAATTGACTGTGTTTACCAGAAAAGAAGTCTTGCTTGTAGGAAGATACAGAGCCTGGGATTTCACTCCATTTCTGAAGGGATACATACCGCAAAGTTCTCATCAATGAAACTTACTCTGCTTTAGAGCAAGAAGTATGCTCATGCATTATAGAATCTCTAAGACGGCAGGAAACGTGAGTGTGCTAAGAACAAAAAAAGTGTGTGTCCTACACGTACGGACCATATCTAGGTCAGCTCTGCTCCTGAAACTGATACAAGCCACAGTTCCTCTAACATCCAATTCTTTTCAGTTAAGAGTGATTTACGTGTGAGCTTCGCGAATGATGTAGCTTCGTTTGAGCTGAAAAGTGTCTGTGTTTACCTGAAATGAAGTCTTGCTTGTAGGAAGACACAGGACCTGGGATTTCACTCCATTTCTAAAGGAAAACACGCAGCACAGTTCTCATCCATGGAACACACTCTGCTTTAGAGCAAGAAGCACACTCTTGCTTTCTAGAGTCTCTATTACAGCAGGAAACGTGAGTGTGCTCAGAACAAATGAACTGTGCTTCCTACACGTGTAGACCATATCTAGTTCAACTCTGCTTCAGAAACTGAAACAAACCACTGGTCCTCTAACATCCAATGCTTTTCCGTTAAGAGCCAGAAACAGGGGAGCTTCGTGGATGATGTGTCTTCATTCGAGCTGAAAAGGGACTGCATTTACCTGAAACAATATCTTGCTTGTAGGAAGACACAGGACATGGGATTTAACTCCATTTATAAAGGAAACACACAAAACATTTCTTGACCATGGAATACACTCTGCTTTATAGCAAGAAGCATGCTCTTGCATTCTAGATACTCTAATACAGCAGGAAAAGGGAGTGTGCACCGAATAAAAGAACTGTGTTTCCTTCAGATACGGACCATATCTAGTTCAACTCTTCTCTGAAACTGATACAAACCACAGGTCCTCTAATATCCAATTCTTTTCAGTTAAGAGAGAGAAACGTGTGAGCTTAGTGAACGATATATCTTCGTTTGACCTGAAAAGTGACTGTGTTTACCAGAAAAGATGTCTTGCTTGTAGGAAGACACAGAGCCTGGGATTTCACTCCATTTCTGAAGGGAAACACACCGCACAGTTCTCATCAATGAAACTTCCTCTGCTTTAGAGCAAGAAGCATGCTCATGCATTCTAGAGTCTCTAAGATGGCAAGAAACATGAGTGTGCTGAGAACAAAAGAACTGTGTGTCCTACACGTACGGACCATGTCCAAGTCAACTCTGCTCCTGAAACTGATACAAACCACTGGTCTTCTGACATCTAATGCTTTCCAGTTAAGAGTGATTATCGTGTCTGATTGGTGAACAATTTAGCTTCGTTTGAACTGAAAAGTGACTGTGTTTACATGAAACGAATTCTGGCTTGTAGGAAGACACAAAACATTGGATTTCACTCCATTTCTGAAGGGAAACACGCAGCACAGTTCTTATGCATGGAACACACTCTTCTTTAGAGCATGAAGCACGCTCTTGGTTTCTAGAGTGTCTAATACAGCAGGAAACGTGAGTGTGCTCAGAACAAAAGAACTGTGTTTCCTACACATGCAGACCATATCTAGTTCAACTATTCACCTGAAACTGAAACAAACCACAGATCCTCTAACATCCAATGCTTTTCAGGTAAGAGTGAGAAAAGTGTGATCTTCGTGAACAATGTAGATTCGTTTGACCTGAAAAGTGACTGTGTTTAGCAGAGAAGAAGTCTTGCTTGTAGGAAGATACCGAACCTGGGATTTCACTCCATATCTGAAGGGAAACACACCGCACAGTTCTCATCAATGAAACTTACTCTACTGTAGAGCAAAGGGCATGCTCATGCATTGTAGAGTCTCTAAGACGGCAGGAAACGTGAGTGTGCTAAGAACAAAAGAACTGTGTGTCTTACATGTACGGACCATATCTAGGTCAACTCTGCCCCTGAAACTGATACAAACCACAGGTCCTCTAACATCCAATGCTTTTCAGTTAAGAGTGATTAACATGTGAGATTCGTAAACGATTTAGCTTCGTTTGAGCTGAATATGACTGTGATTACATGAAAGGAAGTCTTGATTGTAGGAAGACACAGAACCTGGGATTTAACTCCATTTCTGAAGGGAAACACATAGCACAGTTCTCATCCACACACTCTGCTTTAGAGCAAGAAGCAAGCTCTTGCTTTCTAGAGTCTCTCATAAAGCAGGAAACGTGAGTGCGCTCAGAACAAAAGAACTGTGTGTCCTATACATACGGACCATATCTAGTTCAACTCTGCTTCTGAAACTGATACAAACCACTGGTCCTCTAACATCCAATGCTTTTCGGTTAAGAGCCAGAAATAGGGGAGTTTAGTGGATGCTGTAGCTTCGTTGGAGCTGAAAGGGACTGCATTTACTAAAACGATTTCTTGCTTGTAGGAAGACACAGATTATGGGATTTAACTCCATCTCTAAAGGAAACACACAAAACATTTCTCATCCATGGAACACACTCTGCTTTAGAGCAAGAAGCATGCTCATGCATTCTAGATTCTCTAATAGGGCAGGAAAAGGGAGTGTGCACCGAACAAAAGAACTGTGTTTCCTTCAGATACGGACAATATCTAGTTCAACTCTTCTCTGAAACTGATACAAACCACAGGTCCTCTAATATCCAATTCTTTTCAGTTAGGTGAGAAAAAATTTGTGAGCTTAGTGAACGAAGTATCTACTTTTGACCTGAAAAGTGACTGTGTCTACGAGAAAAGAAGTCTTGCTTATAGGAAGATACAGACCCTGGGATTTAACTCCATTTCTGAAGGGAAACACACAGCACAGTTCTCATTAATGAATCATACTCTGCTTTAGAGAAAGAAGCATGCTTATGCACTCTAGAGTCTCTAAGACGGCAAGAAACATGAGTGTGATAAGAACAAAAGAACTGTGCGTCATACACGTATGGACCATGTGTAGGTCTACTCTGCTCTTGAAACTGATACAAACCACAGGTCCTCTAACATCCAATGCTTTTCAGTTAACAGTGATTATCGTGAACGATTTAGCTTCGTTTGAACTGAAAAGTGACTGTGTTTACATGAAACGAAGTCTTGCTTGTAGGAAGACAGAGAACCTGGGATTTCACTCCATTACTGAAGGGAAACACACAGCCCAGTTCTCTTCCATGGAACACACTCCGCTTTAGAGCAAGAAGCACGCTCTTGCTTTCTAGAGTCTCTAATACAGCAGGAAACGTGAGTGTGCTCAGAACAAAAGAACTGTGTTTCCTACACATGCAGACCATATCTAGTTCAACTATTCACCTGAAACTGAAACAAACCACAGGTCCTCTAACATCCAATGCTTTTCAGGTAAGAGTGAGAAACGTGTGAGCTTCGTGAACGATGTAGCTTTCTTTGACCTGAAAATTGACTGTGTTTACCAGAAAAGAAGTCTTGCTTGTAGGAATATACAGAGCCTGGGATTTCACTCCATTTCTGAAGGGAAACACACCGCAAAGTTCTCATCAATGAAACTTACTCTGCTTTAGAGCAAGAAGTATGCTCATGCATTATAGAGTCTCTAAGACGGCAGGAAACGTGAGTGTGCTACGAACAAAAAAAGTGTGTGTCCTACACGTACGGACCATATCTAGGTCAGCTCTTCTCCTGAAACTGATACAAGCCACAGTTCCTCTAACATCCAATTCTTTTCAGTTAAGAGTGATTTACGTGTGAGCTTTGCGAATGATGTAGCTTCGTTTGAGCGGAAAAGTGTCTGTGTGTACCTGAAATGAAGTCTTGCTTGTAGGAAGACACAGGACCTGGGATTTAACTCCATTTCTGAAGGGAAACACACAGCACAGTTCTCATCCATGGAACACACTCTGCTTTAGAGCAAGAAGCACACTCTTGCTTTCTAGAGTCTCTATTACAGCAGGAAACGTGAGTGTGCTCAAAACAAATGAACTGTGCTTTCTACACATGCAGACCATATCTAGTTCAACTCTGTTTCAGAAACTGATACAAACCACTGATCCTCTAACATCCAATGCTTTTCAGTTAAGAGCCAGAAACAGGGGAGCTTCGTGGATGATGTAGCTTCATTCGAGCTGAAAAGGGACTGCATTTACCTGAAATGATATCTTGCTTGTAGGAAGACACAGGACATGGGATTTAACTCCATTTCTAAAGGAAACACACAAAACATTTCTTTACCATGGAATACACTCTGCTTTATAGCAAGACATACTCTTGCAGTCTAGATTCTCTAATACAGCAGGAAAAGGGAGTGTGCACCGAGCAAAAGAACTGTGTTTCCTTCAGATACGGACCATATCTAGTTCAACTCTTCTCTGAAACTGATACAAACCACAGGTCCTCTAATATCCAATTCTTTTCAGTTAAGAGAGAGAAACGTGTGAGCTTAGTGAACGATGTATCTTCGTTTAACCTGAAAAGTGACTGTGTTTACCAGAAAAGAAGTCTTGCTTGTAGGAAGATAGAGACCCTGGGATTTCACTCCATTTCTGAAGGGAAACAAACCGCACATTTCTCATCAATGAAACTTACTCTACTGTAGAGCAAAGGGCATGCTCATGCATTGTAGAGTCTCTAAGACGGCAGAAAACGTGAGTGTGCTAAGACCAAAGAACTGTGTGTCCTACATATACGGACCATATCTAAGTCAACTCTGCCCCTGAAACTGATACAAACCACAGGTCCTCTAACATCCAATGCTTTTCAGTTAAGAGTGATTAACGTGTGAGATTCGTGAACGATTTAGCTTCGTTTGAGCTGAAAATGACTGTGATTACATGAAACGAATTCTGGCTTGTAGGAAGACACAAAACCTTGGATTTCACTCCATTTCTGAAGTGAAACACGCAGCACAGTTCTTATGCATGGAACACACTCTTCTTTAGAGCAAGAAGCACGCTCTTGGTTTCTAGAGTGTCTAATACAGCAGGAAACGTGAGTGTGCTCAGAACAAAAGAACTGTGTTTCCTACACATGCAGACCATATCTAGTTCAACTATTCACCTGAAACTGAAACAAACCACAGATCCTCTAACATCCAATGCTTTTCAGGTAAGAGTGAGAAACGTGTGATCTTCGTGAACAATGTAGATTCGTTTGACCTGAAAAGTGACTGTGTTTAGCAGAGAAGAAGTCTTGCTTGTAGGAAGATACCGAACCTGGGATTTCACTCCATATCTGAAGGGAAACACACCGCACAGTTCTCATCAATGAAACTTGCTCTACTGTAGAGCAAAGGGCATGCTCATGCATTGTAGAGTCTCTAAGACGGCAGGAAACGTGAGTGTGCTAAGAACAAAAGAACTGTGTGTCTTACATGTACGGACCATATCTAGGTCAACTCTGCCCCTGAAACTGATACAAACCACAGGTCCTCTAACATCCAATGCTTTTCAGTTAAGAGTGATTAACGTGTGAGTTTCGTAAACGATTTAGCTTCGTTTGAGCTGAATATGACTGTGATTACATGAAAGGAAGTCTTGCATGTAGGAAGACACAGGACCTGGGATTTCACTCCATTTCTGAAGGGAAACACGCAGCACAGTTCTCATCCATCGAACACACTCTGCTTTAGAGCAAGAAGCACACTCTTGCTTTCTAGATTCTATTACAGCAGGAAACGTGAGTGTGCTCAGAACAAATCAACTGTGCTTTCTACACATGAAGACCATATCTAGTTCAACTCTGCTTCAGAAACTGATACAAACCACTGGTCCTCTAACATCCAATGCTTTTCATTTAAGAGCCAGAAACAGGGGAGCTTCGTGGATGATGTAGCTTCATTCGAGCTAAAAAGGGACTGCATTTACCTGAAACGATATCTTGCTTGTAGGAAGACACAGGACATGGGATTTAACTCCATTTCTAAAGGAAACACACAAAACATTTCTTAACCATGGAATACACTCTGCTTTATAGCAAGACATACTCTTGCATTCTAGATTCTCTAATACAGCAGGAAAAGGGATTGTGCACCGAACAAAAGAACTGTGTTTCCTTCAGATACGGACCTTATCTAGTTCAACTCTTCTCTGAAATTGATACAAACCACAGGTCCTCTAATATCCAATTCTTTTCAGGTAAGAGAGAGAAACGTGTGAGCTTAGTGAACGATGTATCTTCGTTTAACCTGAAAAGTGACTGTGTTTACCAGAAAAGAAGTCTTGCTTGTAGGAAGATACAGAGCCTGGGATTTCACTCCATTTCTGAAGGGAAACACACCGCACAGTTCTCATCAATGAAACTTCCTCTGCTTTAGAGCAAGAAGCATGCTCATGCATTCTAGAGTCTCTAAGATGGCAAGAAACATGAGTGTGCTGAGAACAAAAGAACTGTGTGTCCTACACGTACGGACCATGTCTAGGTCAACTCTGCTCCTGAAACTGATGCAAACCACTGGTCTTCTGACATCTAATGCTTTCCAGTTAAGAGTGATTATCGTGTCTGATTCGTGAACAATTTAGCTTCGTTTGAACTGAAAAGTGACTGTGTTTACATGAAACGAAGTCTTGCTTGTAGGAAGACACAAAACCTTGGATTTCACTGCATTTCTGAAGGGAAAAACGCAGCACAGTTCTAATCCATGGAACACACTCTTCTTTAGAGCAAGAAGCACGCTCTTGGTTTCTAGAGTCTCTAATACAGCAGGAAACGTGAGTGTGCTAAGAACAAAAGAACTGTGTGTCTTACATGTACGGACCATATCTAGGTCAACTCTGCCCCTGAAACTGATACAAACCACAGGTCCTCTAACATCCAATGCTTTTCATTTAAGAGTGATTAAGGTGTGAGATTCGTGAACGATTTAGCTTCGTTTGAGCTGAAAATGACTGTGATTACATGAAAGGAAGTCTTGATTGTAGGAAGACACAGAACCTGGGATTTAACTCCATTTCTGAAGGGAAACACATAGCACAGTTCTCATCCATGGAACACACTCTGCTTTAGAACAAGAAGCAAGCTCTTGCTTTCTAGAGTCTCTCATAAAGCAGGAAACGTGAGTGCGCTCAGAACAAAAGAACTGTGTGTCCTATACATACGGACCATATCTAGTTCAACTCTGCTTCTGAAACTGATACAAACCACTGGTCCTCTAACATCCAATGCTTTTCGGTTAAGAGCCAGAAACAGGGGAGTTTAGTGGATGCAGTAGTTTCGTTGGAGCTGAAAAGGGACTGCATTTACTAAAACGATTTCTTGCTTGTAGGAAGACACAGATTATGGGATTTAACTCCATTTCTAAAGGAAACACACAAAACATTTCTCATCCATGGAACACACTCTGCTTTAGAGCAAGAAGCATGCTCATGCATTCTAGATTCTCTAATAGTGCAGGAAAAGGGAGTGTGCACCGAACAAAAGAACTGTGTTTCCTTCAGATACGGACAATATCTAATTCAACTCTTCTCTGAAACTGATACAAACCACAGGTCCTCTAATATCCAATTCTTTTCAGTTAGGTGAGAAAAACGTGTGAGCTTAGTGAACGAAGTATCTACGTTTGACCTGAAAAGTGACTGTGTTTACGAGAAAAGAAGTCTTGCTTATAGGAAGATACAGACCCTGGGATTTAACTCCATTTCTGAAGGGAAACACACAGCACAGTTCTCAGCAATGAATCATACTCTGCTTTAGAGAAAGAAGCATGCTTATGCACTCTAGAGTCTCTAAGACGGCAAGAAATATGAGTGTGCTAAGAACAAAAGAACTGTGCGTCATACACGTACGGACCATGTCTAGGTCTACTCTGCTCTTGAAACTGATACAAACCACAGGTCCTCTAACATCCAATGCTTTTCAGTTAACAGTGATTATCGTGAACGATTTAGCTTCGTTTGAACTGAAAAGTGACTGTGTTAACATGAAACGAAGTCTTGCTTGTAGGAAGACAGAGAACCTGGGATTTCACTCCATTACTGAAGGGAAACACGCAGCCCAGTTCTCTTCCATGGAACACACTCTGCTTTAGAGCAAGAAGCACGCTCTTGCTTTCTAGAGTCTCTAATACAGCAGGAAACGTGAGTGTGCTCAGAACAAAAGAACTGTGTTTCCTACACATGCAGACCATATCTAGTTCAACTATTCACCTGAAACTGAAACAAACCACAGGTCCTCTAACATCCAATGCTTTTCAGGTAAGAGTGAGAAACGTGTGAGCTTCGTGAACGATGTAGCTTTCTTTGACCTGAAAATTGACTGTGTTTACCAGAAAAGAAGTCTTGCTTGTAGGAAGATACAGAGCCTGGGATTTCACTCCATTTCTGAAGGGAAACACACCGCAAAGTTCTCATCAATGAAACTTACTCTGCTTTAGAGCAAGAAGTATGCTCATGCATTACAGAGTCTCTAAGACGGCAGGAAACGTGAGTGTGCTACGAACAAAAAAAGTGTGTTTCCTACACGTACGGGCCATATCTAGGTCAGCTCTTCTCCTGAAACTGATACAAGCCACAGTTCCTCTAACATCCAATTCTTTTCAGTTAAGAGTGATTTACGTGTGAGCTTTGCGAATGATGTAGCTTCGTTTGAGCAGAAGAGTGTCTGTGTGTACCTGAAATGAAGTCTTGCTTGTTGGAAGACACAGGACCTGGGATTTAACTCCATTTCTGAAGGGAAACACACAGCACAGTTCTCATCCATCGAACACACTCTGCTTTAGAGCAAGAAGCACACTCTTGCTTTCTAGAGTCTCTATTACAGCAGGAAACGTGAGTGTGCTCAGAACAAATGAACTGTGCTTTCTACACATGCAGACCATATCTAGTTCAACTCTGTTTCAGAAACTGATACAAACCACTGATCCTCTAACATCCAATGCTTTTCAGTTAAGAGCCAGAAACAGGGGAGCTTCGTGGATGATGTAGCTTCATTCGAGCTGAAAAGGGACTGCATTTACCTGAAATGATATCTTGCTTGTAGGAAGACACAGGACATGGGATTTAACTCCATTTCTAAAGGAAAAACACAAAACATTTCTTAACCATGGAATACACTCTGCTTTATAGCAAGACATACTCTTGCAGTCTAGATTCTCTAATACAGCAGTAAAAGGTAGTGTGCACCGAGCAAAAGAACTGTGTTTCCTTCAGATACGGACCATATCTAGTTCAACTCTTCTCTGAAACTGATACAAACCACAGGTCCTCTAATATCCAATTCTTTTCAGTTAAGAGAGAGAAACGTGTGAGCTTAGTGAACGATGTATCTTCGTTTAACCTGAAAAGTGACTGTGTTTACCAGAAAAGAAGTCTTGCTTGTAGGAAGATACAGACCCTGGGATTTCACTCCATTTCTGAAGGGAAACACGCAGCACAGTTCTCATCCATGGAACACACTCAGCTTTAGAGCAAGAAGCACGCTCTTGGTTTCTAGAGTCTCTAATACAGCAGAAAACCTGAGTGTGCTCAGAACAAAAGAACTGTGTTTCCTACACATGCAGACCATATCTAGTTCAACTATTCACCTGAAACTGAAACAAACCACAGGTCCTCTAACATCCAATGCCTTTCAGGTAAGAGTGAGAAACGTGTGATCTTCGTTAACAATGTAGATTCGTTTGACCTGAAAAGTGACTGTGTTTAGCAGAAAAGAAGTCTTGCTTGTAGGAAGATACCGAACCAGGGATTTCACTCCATTTCTGAAGGGAAACACGCAGCACCGTTCTCATCAATGAAACTTACTCTACTGTAGAGCAAAGGTCATGCTCATGCATTGTAGAGTCTCTAAGACGGCAGAAAACGTGAGTGTGTTAAGAACAAAAGAACTGTGTGTCCTACATGTACGGAACATATCTAGGTCAACTCTGCCCCTGAAACTGATACAAACAACAGGTCCTCTAACATCCAATGCTTTTCAGTTAAGAGCGATTAACGTGTGAGATTCGTGAACGATTTAGCTTCGTTTGAGCTGAAAATGACTGTGATTACATGAAAGGAAGTCTTGATTGTAGGAAGACACAGAACTTGGGATTTAGCTCCATTTCTGAAGGGAAACACATAGCACAGTTCTCATCCATGGAACACACTATGCTTTAGAGTAAGAAGCAAGCTCCTGCTTTCTAGATTCTCTCATACAGCAGGAAACGTGAGTGTGCTCAGAACAAAAGAACTGTGTGTCCTATACATACGGACCATATCTAGTTCAACTCTGCTTCTGAAACTGATACAAACCACTGGTCCTCTAACATCCAATGCTTTTCGGTTAAGAGCCAGAAACAGGGGAGTTTCGTGGAGGCTGTAGCTTCGTTCGAGCTGAAAAGGGACTGCATTTACCTGAAACGATTTCTTGCTTGTAGGAAGACACAGAATCTGGGATTTAACTCCATTTCTAAAGGAAACACACAAAACATTTCTCATCCATGGAACACACTCTGCTTTAGAGCAAGAAGCATGCTCATGCATTCTAGTTTCTCTAATAGGGTAGGAATCGTGAGTGTGCTCAGAACAAAAGAACTGTGTTTCCTACACATGCAGACCATATCGAGTTCAACTATTCACCTGAAACTGAAACAAACCACAGGTCCTGTAACATCCAATGCCTTTCAGGTAAGAGTGAGAAACGTGTGATCTTCGTTAACAATGTAGATTCGTTTGACCTGAAAAGTGACTGTGTTTAGCAGAAAAGAAGTCTTGCTTGTAGGAAGATACCGACCCTGGGATTTAACTCCATTTCTGAAGGGAAACACACAGCACAGTTCTCATCAATGAATCATACTCTGCTTTAGAGAAAGAAGCATGCTTATGCACTCTAGAGTCTCTAAGACGGCAAGAAACATGAGTGTGCTAAGAACAAAAGAACTGTGCGTCATACACGTACGGACTATGTCTAGGTCTACTCTGCTCTTGAAACTGATACAAACCACAGGTCCTCTAATATCCAATGCTTTTCAGTTAAGAGTGATTATCGTGAACGATTTAGCTTCGTTTGAACTGAAAAGTGACTGTGTTTACATAAAATGAAGTCTTGCTTGTAGGAAGACACAGAACCTGGGATTTCACTCCATTACTGAAGGGAAAAACGCAGCCCAGTTCTCTTCCATGGAACACACTCTGCTTTAGAGCAAGAAGCACGCTCTTGCTTTCTAGAGTCTCCATTAAAGCAGGAAACGTGAGTGTGCTCAGAACAAATGAACTGTGCTTCCTACACATGCAGACCATATCTAGTTCAACTCTGCTTCAGAAACTGATACAAACCACTGGTCCTCTAACATCCAATGCTTTTCAGTTAAGAGCCAGAAACAGGGGAGCTTCGTGGATGATGTAGCTTCATTCGAGCTGAAAAGGGACTGCATTTACCTGAAACGATATCTTGCTTGTAGGAAGACACAGGACATGGGATTTAACTCCATTTCTAAAGGAAACACACAAAACATTTCTTAACCATAGAATACACTCTGCTTTATAGCAAGAAGCATGCTCTTGCATTCTAGATTCTCTAATACAGCAGGAAAAGGGAGTGTGCACCGAAAAAAGAACTGTGTTTCCTTCAGATACGGACCATATCTAGTTCAACTCTTCTCTGAAACTGATACAAACCACAGGTCCTCTAACATCCAATGCTTTTCAGGTAAGCGTGATTTACGTGTGAGCTTCGCGAATTATGTAGCTTCGTTTGAGCTGAAAAGTGTCTGTGTTTACCTGAAATGAAGTCTTGCTTGTAGAAAGACACAGGACCTTAGATTTAACTCCATTTCTGAAGGGAAACAAGCAGCACAGTTCTCATCCATGGAACACACTCTGCTTTAGAGCAAGAAGCACACTCTTGCTTTCTAGAGTCTCCATTAAAGCAGGGAACGTGAGTGTGCTCAGAACAAATGAACTGTGCTTCCTACACATGCAGACCATATCTAGTTCAACTCTGCTTCAGAAACTGATACAAACCACTGGTCCTCTAACATCCAATGCTTTTCAGTTAAGAGCCAGAAAGAGGGGAGCTTCGTGGATGATGTAGCTTCATTCGAGCTGAAAAGGGACTGCATTTACCTGAAACGATATCTTGCTTGTAGGAAGACACAGGACATGGGATTTAACTCCATTTCTAAAGGAAACACACAAAACATTTCTTAACCATAGAATACACTCTGCTTTATAGCAAGAAGCATGCTCTTGCATTCTAGATTCTCTAATACAGCAGGAAAAGGGAGTGTGCACCGAAAAAAGAACTGTGTTTCCTTCAGATACGGACCATATCTAGTTCAACTCTTCTCTGAAACTGATACAAACCACAGGTCCTCTAATATCCAATTCTTTTCAGTTAAGAGAGAGAAACGTGTGAGCTTAGTGAACAATGAATCTTCGTTTGACCTGAAAAGTGACTGTGTTTACCAGAAAAGAAGTCTTGCATGTAGGAAGATACAGACCCTGGGATTTCACTCCATTTCGGAAGGGAAACACACGGCACAGTTCTCATCAATGAAACTTCCTCTGCTTTAGAGCAAGAAGCATGCTCATGCATTCTAGAGTCTCTAAGATGGCAAGAAACATGAGTGTGCTGAGAACAAAGGAACTTTGTGTCCTACACGTACGGACCATGTCTAGGTCAACTCTGCTCCTGAAACTGATAGAAACCACAGGTCATCTAACATCCAATGTTTTTCAGTTAAGAGTTATTATCGTGAACGATTTGGCTTCGTTTGAACTGAAAAGTGACTTTGTTTACATGAAACGAAGTCTTGCTTGTAGGAAGACACAGAACCTGGGATTTCACTCCATTTCTGAAGGGAAACACACAGCACAGTTCTCATCCATGGAACACACTCAGCTTTAGAGCAAGAAGCACGCTCTTGGTTTCTAGAGTCTCTAATACAGCAGGAAACGTGAGTGTGCTCAGAACAAAAGAACTGTGTTTCCTACACATGCAGACCATATCTAGTTCAACTATTCACCTGAAACTGAAACAAACCACAGGTCCTCTAACATCCAATGCCTTTCAGGTAAGAGTGAGAAACGTGTGAGCTTCGCGAATGATGTAGCTTCGTTTGAGCTGAAAAGTGTCTGTGTTTACCTGAAATGAAGTCTTGCTTGTAGAAAGACACAGGACCTTAGATTTAACTCCATTTCTGAATGGAAACAAGCAGCACAGTTCTCATCCATGGAACACACTCTGCTTTAGAACAAGAAGCACACTCTTGCTTTCTAGAGTCTCTATTAAAGCAGGAAACGTGAGTGTGCTCAGAACAAATGAACTGTGCTTCCTACACATGCAGACCATATCTAGTTCAACTCTGCTTCAGAAACTGATACAAACCACTGGTCCTCTGACATCCAATGCTTTTCAGTTAAGAGCCAGAAACAGGGGAGCTTCGTGGATGATGTAGCTTCATTCGAGCTGAAAAGGGACTGCATTTACCTGAAACGATATCTTGCTTGTAGGAAGACACAGGACATGGGATTTAACTCCATTTCTAAAGGAAACACACAAAACATTTCTGAACCATAGAATACACTCTGCTTTATAGCAAGAAGCATGCTCTTGCATTCTAGATTCTCTAATACAGCAGGAAAAGGGAGTGTGCACCGAACAAAAGAACTGTGTTTCCTTCAGATACGGACCATATCTAGTTCAACTCTTCTGTAAAACTGATACAAACCACAGGTCCTCTAATATCCAATTCTTTTCAGTTAAGAGAGAGAAACGTGTGAGCTTAGTGAACAATGAATCTTCGTTTGACCTGAAAAGTGACTGTGTTTACCAGAAAAGAAGTCTTGCATGTAGGAAGATACAGACCCTGGGATTTCACTCCATTTCGGAAGGGAAACACACGGCACAGTTCTCATCAATGAAACTTCCTCTGCTTTAGAGCAAGAAGCATGCTCATGCATTCTAGAGTCTCTAAGATGGCAAGAAACATGAGTGTGCTGAGAACAAAGGAACTTTGTGTCCTACACGTACGGACCATGTCTAGGTCAACTCTGCTCCTGAAACTGATAGAAACCACAGGTCATCTAACATCCAATGTTTTTCAGTTGAGAGTTATTATCGTGAACGATTTGGCTTCGTTTGAACTGAAAAGTGACTTTGTTTACATGAAACGAAGTCTTGCTTGTAGGAAGACACAGAACCTGGGATTTCACTCCATTTCTGAAGGGAAACACGCAGCACAGTTCTCATCCATGGAACACACTCAGCTTTAGAGCAAGAAGCACGCTCTTGGTTTCTAGAGTCTCTAATACAGCAGGAAACGTGAGTGTGCTCAGAACAAAAGAACTGTGTTTCCTACACATGCAGACCATATCTAGTTCAACTATTCACCTGAAACTGAAACAAACCACAGGTCCTCTAACATCCAATGCCTTTCAGATAAGAGTGAGAAACGTGTGATCTTCGTTAACAATGTAGATTCGTTTGACCTGAAAAGTGACTGTGTTTAGCAGAAAAGAAGTCTTGCTTGTAGGAAGATACCGAACCTGGGATTTCACTCCATTTCTGAAGGGAAACACACCGCATAGTTCTCATCAATGAAACTTACTCTACTGTAGAACAAAGGGCATGCTCATTCATTGTAGACTCTCTAAGACGGCAGAAAACGTGAGTGTGCTAAGAACAAAAGAACTGTGTGTCCTACATGTACGGAACATATCTAGGTCTACTCTGCCCCTGAAACTGATACAAACCATTGGTCCTCTAACATCCAATGCTTTTCAGTTAAGAGTGATTAACATGTGAGATTCGTGAACGATTTAGCTTCGTTTGAGCTGAAAATGACTGTGATTACATGAAAGGAAGTCTTGATTGTAGGAAGACACAGAACCTGGGATTTAACTCCATTTCTGAAGGGAAACACATAGCATAGTTCTCATCCATGGAACACACTCTACTTTAGAGCAAGAAGCAAGCTCTTGCTTTCTAGAGTCTCTCATACAGCAGGAAACGTGAGTGTGCTCAGAACAAAAGAACTGTGTGTCCTATACATACGGACCATATCTAGTTCAACTCTGCTTCTGAAACTGATACAAACCACTGGTCCTCTAACATCCAATGCATTTCGGTTAAGAGCCAGATACAGGGGGTTTAGTGGATGCTGTAGCTTCTTTGGAGCTGAAAAGGGACTGCATTTACCTGGAACGATTTCTTGCTTGTAGGAAGACACAGAATCTGGGATTTAACTCCATTTCTAAAGGAAACACACAAAATATTTCTCATCCATGGAACACACTCTGCTTTAGTGCAAGAAGCATGCTCATGCATTCTAGATTCTCTAATAGGGCAGGAAAAGGGAGTGTGCACAGAACAAAAGAACTGCGTTTCCTTCAGATACGGACAATATCTAATTCAACTCTTCTCTGAAACTGATACAAACCACAGGTCCTCTAATATCCAATTCTTTTCAGTTAGGTGAGAAAAACGTGTGAGCTTAGTGAACGATGTATCTTCGTTTGACCTGAAAAGTGACTGTGTTTACCAGAAAAGATGTCTTGCTTGTAGGAAGATACAGACCCTGGGATTTAACTCCATTTCTGAAGGGAAACACACAGCACAGTTCTCAGCAATGAATCATACTCTGCTTTAGAGAAAGAAGCATGCTTATGCACTCTAGAGTCTCTAAGACGGCAAGAAACATGAGTGTGCTAAGAACAAAAGAACTGTGCGTCATACACGTATGGACCATGTCTAGGTCTACTCTGCTCTTGAAACTGATACAAACCACAGGTCCTCTAACATCCAATGCTTTTCAGTTAAGAGTGATTATCATGAACGATTTAGCTTCGTTTGAACTGAAAAGTGACTGTGTTTACATGAAACTAAGTCTTGCTTGTAGGAAGACACAGAACCTGGGATTTCACTCCATTACTGAAGGGAAACACGCAGCCCAGTTCTCTTCCATGGAACACACTCTGCTTTAGAGCAAGAAGCACGCTCTTGCTTTCTAGAGTCTCTAATACAGCAGGAAACGTGAGTGTGCTCAGAAGAAAAGAACTGTGTTTCCTACACATGCAGACCATATCTAGTTCAACTATTCACCTGAAACTGAAACAAACCACAGGTCCTCTAACATCCAATGCTTTTCAGGTAAGAGTGAGAAACGTGTGAGCTTCGTGAACGATGTAGCTTTGTTTGACCTGAAAATTGACTGTGTTTACCAGAAGAGAAGTCTTGCTTGTAGGAATATACAGAGCCTGGGATTTCACTCCATTTCTGAAGGGAAACACACCGCAAAGTTCTCATCAATGAAACTTACTCTGCTTTAGAGCAAGAAGTATGCTCATGCATTGTAGAGTCTCTAAGACGGCAGGAAACGTGAGTGTGCTAATAACAAAAAAAGTGTGTGTCCTACACGTAGGGACCATATCTAGGTCAGCTCTGCTCCTGAAACTGATAGAAGCCACAGTTCCTCTAACATCCAATTCTTTTCAGTTAAGAGTGATTTACGTGTGAGCTTCGCGAATGATGTAGCTTCGTTTGAGCTGAAAAGTGTCGGTGTTTACCTGAAATGAAGTCTTGCTTGTAGGAAGACACAGGACCTGGGATTTAACTCCATTTCTGAAGGGAAACACGCAGCACAGTTCTCATCCATCGAACTCTGCTTTAGAGCAAGAAGCACACTCTTGCTTTCTAGAGTCTCTATTACAACAGAAACGTGAGTGTGCTCAGAACAAATGAACTGTGCTTTCTACACATGCAGACCATATCTAGTTCAACTCTGTTTCAGAAACTGATACAAACCACTGGTCCTCTAACATCCAATGCTTTTCAGTTAAGAGCCAGAAACAGGGGAGCTTCGTGGATGATGTAGCTTCATTCGAGCTGAAAAGGGACTGCATTTACCTGAAACGATATCTTGCTTGTAGGAAGACACAGAATATGGGATTTAACTCCATTTCTTAAGAAAACACACAAAACATTTCTTAACCATGATATACACTCTGCTTTATAGCAAGACATACTCTTGCATTCTAGATTCTCTAATACAGCAGGAAAAGGGAGTGTGCACCGAACAAAAGAACTGTGTTTCCTTCAGATACGGACCATATCTAGTTCAACTCTTCTCTGAAACTGATACAAACCACAGGTCCTCTAATGTCCAATTCTTTTCAGTTAAGAGAGAGAAACGTGTGAGCTTAGGGAACGATGTATCTTCATTTAACCTGAAAAGTGACTGTGTTTACCAGAAAAGAAGTCTTGCATGTAGGAAGATACAGACCCTGGGATTTCACTCCATTTCTGAAGGGAAACACACCGCACAGTTCTCATCAATGAAACTTCCTCTGCTTTAGAGCAAGAAGCATGCTCATGCATTCTAGAGTCTCTAAGATGGCAAGAAACATGAGTGTGCTGAGAACAAAAGAACTGTGTGTCCTACACGTACGGACCATGTCTAGGTCAACTCTGCTCCTGAAACTTATACAAACCACTGGTCTTCTGACATCCAATGCTTTCCAGTTAAGAGTGATTATCGTGTGTGATTCGTGAACGAATTAGCTTCTTTTAAACTGAAAAGTGACTGTGTTTACATGAAACAAAGTCTTGCTTGTAGGAAGACACAGAACCTGGGATTTCACTCCATTTCTGAAGGGAAACACGCAGCACAGTTCTTATCCATGGAACACACTCAGCTATAGAGCAAGAAGCACGCTCTTGGTTTCTAGAGTCTCTAATACAGCAGGAAACGTGAGTGTGCTCAGAACAAAAGAACTGTGTTTCCTACACATGCAGACCATATCTAGTTCAACTATTCACCTGAAACTTAAACAAACCACAGGTCCTCTAACATCCAATGCCTTTCAGGTAAGAGTGAGAAACGTGTGAGCTTCGCGAATGATGTAGCTTCGTTTGAGCTGAATAGTGTCTGTGTTTACCTGAAATGAAGTCTTGCTTGTAGAAAGACACAGGACCTTAGATTTAACTCCATTTCTGAAGGGAAACAAGCAGCACAGTTCTCATCCATGGAACACACTCTGCTTTAGAACAAGAAGCACACTCTTGCTTTCTAGAGTCTCTATTAAAGCAGGAAACGTGAGTGTGCTCAGAACAAATGAACTGTGCTTCCTACACATGCAGACCATATCTAGTTCAACTCTGCTTCAGAAACTGATACAAACCACTGGTCCTCTAACATCCAATGCTTTTCAGTTAAGAGCCAGAAAGAGGGGAGCTTCGTGGATGATGTAGCTTCATTCGAGCTGAAAAGGGACTGCATTTACCTGAAACGATATCTTGCTTGTAGGAAGACACAGGACATGGGATTTAACTCCATTTCTAAAGGAAACACACAAAACATTTCTTAACCATAGAATACACTCTGCTTTATAGCAAGAAGCATGCTCTTGCATTCTAGATTCTCTAATACAGCAGGAAAAGGGAGTGTGCACCGAACAAAAGAACTGTGTTTCCTTCAGATACGGACCATATCTAGTTCAACTCTTCTCTGAAACTGATACAAACCACAGGTCCTCTAATATCCAATTCTTTTCAGTTAAGAGAGAGAAACGTGTGAGCTTAGTGAACAATGAATCTTCGTTTGACCTGAAAAGTGACTGTGTTTACCAGAAAAGAAGTCTTGCATGTAGAAAGATACAGACCCTGGGATTTCACTCCATTTCGGAAGGGAAACACACGGCACAGTTCTCATCAATGAAACTTCCTCTGCTTTAGAGCAAGAAGCATGCTCATGCATTCTAGAGTCTCTAAGATGGCAAGAAACATGAGTGTGCTGAGAACAAAGGAACTTTGTGTCCTACACGTACGGACCATGTCTAGGTCAACTCTGCTCCTGAAACTGATAGAAACCACAGGTCATCTAACATCCAATGTTTTTCAGTTAAGAGTTATTATCGTGAACTATTTGGCTTCCTTTGAACTGAAAAGTGACTTTGTTTACATGAAACGAAGTCTTGCTTGTAGGAAGACACAGAACCTGGGATTTCACTCCATTTCTGAAGGGAAACACGCAGCACAGTTCTCATCCATGGAACACACTCAGCTTTAGAGCAAGAAGCACGCTCTTGGTTTCTAGAGTCTCTAATACAGCAGGAAACGTGAGTGTGCTCAGAACAAAAGAACTGTGTTTCCTACACATGCAGACCATATCTAGTTCAACTATTCACCTGAAACTGAAACAAACCATAGGTCCTCTAACATCCAATGCCTTTCAGGTAAGAGTGAGAAACGTGTGAGCTTCGCGAATGATGTAGCTTCGTTTGAGCTGAAAAGTGTCTGTGTTTACCTGAAATGAAGTCTTGCTTGTAGAAAGACACAGGACCTTAGATTTAACTCCATTTCTGAATGGAAACAAGCAGCACAGTTCTCATCCATGGAACACACTCTGCTTTAGAACAAGAAGCACACTCTTGCTTTCTAGAGTCTCTATTAAAGCAGGAAACGTGAGTGTGCTCAGAACAAATGAACTGTGCTTCCTACACATGCAGACCATATCTAGTTCAACTCTGCTTCAGAAACTGATACAAACCACTGGTCCTCTGACATCCAATGCTTTTCAGTTAAGAGCCAGAAACAGGGGAGCTTCGTGGATGATGTAGCTTCATTCGAGCTGAAAAGGGACTGCATTTACCTGAAACGATATCTTGCTTGTAGGAAGACACAGGACATGGGATTTAACTCCATTTCTAAAGGAAACACACAAAACATTTCTGAACCATAGAATACACTCTGCTTTATAGCAAGAAGCATGCTCTTGCATTCTAGATTCTCTAATACAGCAGGAAAAGGGAGTGTGCACCGAACAAAAGAACTGTGTTTCCTTCAGATACGGACCATATCTAGTTCAACTCTTCTCTGAAACTGATACAAACCACAGGTCCTCTAATATCCAATTCTTTTCAGTTAAGAGAGAGAAACGTGTGAGCTTAGTGAACAATGAATCTTCGTTTGACCTGAAAAGTGACTGTGTTTACCAGAAAAGAAGTCTTGCTTGTAGGAAGATACAGACCCTGGGATTTCACTCCATTTCGGAAGGGAAACACACGGCACAGTTCTCATCAATGAAACTTCCTCTGCTTTAGAGCAAGAAGCATGCTCATGCATTCTAGAGTCTCTAAGATGGCAAGAAACATGAGTGTGCTGAGAACAAAGGAACTTTGTGTCCTACACGTACGGACCATGTCTAGGTCAACTCTGCTCCTGAAACTGATAGAAACCACAGGTCATCTAACATCCAATGTTTTTCAGTTAAGAGTTATTATCGTAAACGATTTGGCTTCGTTTGAATTGAAAAGTGACTTTGTTTACATGAAACGAAGTCTTGCTTGTAGGAAGACACAGAACCTGGGATTTCACTCCATTTCTGAAGGGAAACACGCAGCACAGTTCTCATCCATGGAACACACTCAGCTTTAGAGCAAGAAGCACGCTCTTGGTTTCTAGAGTCTCTAATACAGCAGGAAACGTGAGTGTGCTCAGAACAAAAGAACTGTGTTTCCTACACATGCAGACCATATCTAGTTCAACTATTCACCTGAAACTGAAACAAACCACAGGTACTCTAACATCCAATGCCTTTCAGGTAAGAGTGAGAAACGTGTGATCTTCGTTAACAATGTAGATTCGTTTGACCTGAAAAGTGACTGTGTTTAGCAGAAAAGAAGTCTTGCTTGTAGGAAGATACCGAACCTGGGATTTCACTCCATTTCTGAAGGGAAACACACCGCACAGTTCTCATCAATGAAACTTACTCTACTGTAGAGCAAAGGGCATGCTCATGCATTGTAGAGTCTCTAAGACGGCAGGAAACGTGAGTGTGCTAAGAACAAAAGAACTGTGTGTCCTACATGTACGGACCATATCTAGGTCAACTCTGCCGCTGAAACTGATACAAACCACAGGTCCTCTAACATCCAATGCTTTTCAGGTAAGAGTGATTAACGTGTGAGATTCGTGAATGATTTAGATTCGTTTGAGCTGAAAATGACTGTGATTACATGAAAGGAAGTCTTGATTGTAGGAAGACACAGAACCTGGGATTTAACTCCATTTCTGAAGGGAAACACATAGCACAGTTCTCATCCATGGAACACACTCTGCTTTAGAACAAGAAGCAAGCTCTTGCTTTCTAGAGTCTCTCATACAGCAGGAAACGTGAGTGTGCTCAGAACAAAAGAACTGTGTGTCCTATACATACGGACCATATCTAGTTCAACTCTGCTTCTGAAACTGATACAAACCACTGGTCCTCTAACATCCAATGCATTTCGGTTAAGAGCAAGATACAGGGGAGTTTAGTGGATGCTGTAGCTTCGTTGGAGCTGAAAAGGGACTGCATTTACCTGGAACGATTTCTTGCTTGTAGGAAGACACAGAATCTGGGATTTAACTCCATTTCTAAAGGAAACACACAAAACATTTCTCATCCATGGAACACACTCTGCTTTAGAGCAAGAAGCATGCTCATGCATTCTAGATTCTCTAATACAGCAGGAAAAGGGAGTGTGCACAGAACAAAAGAACTGTGTTTCCTTCAGATACGGACAATATCTAATTCAACTCTTCTCTGAAACTGATACAAACCACAGGTCCTCTAATATCCAATTCTTTTCAGTTAGGTGAGAAAAACGTGTGAGCTTAGTGAACGATGTATCTTCGTTTGACCTGAAAAGTGACTGTGTTTACCAGAAAAGATGTCTTGCTTGTAGGAAGATACAGACCCTGGGATTTAACTCCATTTCTGAAGGGAAACACACAGCACAGTTCTCAGCAATGAATCATACTCTGCTTTAGAGAAAGAAGCATGCTTATGCACTCTAGAGTCTCTAAGACGGCAAGAAACATGAGTGTGCTAAGAACAAAAGAACTGTGCGTCATACACGTACGGACCATGTCTAGGTCTACTCTGCTCTTGAAACTGATACAAACCACAGGTCCTCTAAAATCCAATGCTTTTCAGTTAAGAGTGATTATCGTGAACGATTTAGCTTCGTTTGAACTGAAAAGTGACTGTGTTTACATGAAACTAAGTCTTGCTTGTAGGAAGACAGAGAACCTAGGATTTCACTCCATTACTGAAGGGAAACACGCAGCCCAGTTCTCTTCCATGGAACACACTCTGCTTTAGAGCAAGAAGCACGCTCTTGCTTTCTAGAGTCTCTAATACAGCAGGAAACGTGAGTATGCTCAGAACAAAAGAACTGTGTTTCCTACACATGCAGACCATATCTAGTTCAACTATTCACCTGAAACTGAAACAAACCACAGGTCCTCTAACATCCAATGCTTTTCAGGTAAGAGTGAGAAACGTGTGAGCTTCGTGAACGATGTAGCTTTGTTTGACCTGAAAATTGACTGTGTTTACCAGAAAAGAAGTCTTGCTTGTAGGAATATACAGAGCCTGGGATTTCACTCCATTTCTGAAGGGAAACACACCGCAAAGTTCTCATCAATGAAACTTACTCTGCTTTAGAGCAAGAAGTATGCTCATGCATTATAGAGTCTCTAAGACGGCAGGAAACGTGAGTGTGCTAATAACAAAAAAAGTGTGTGTCCTACACGTAGGGACCATATCTAGGTCAGCTCTGCTCCTGAAACTGATAGAAGCCACAGTTCCTCTAACATCCATTTCTTTTCAGTTAAGAGTGATTTACGTGTGAGCTTCGCGAATGATGTAGCTTCGTTTGAGCTGAAAAGTGTCGGTGTTTACCTGAAATGAAGTCTTGCTTGTAGGAAGACACAGGACCTGGGATTTAACTCCATTTCTGAAGGGAAACACGCAGCACAGTTCTCATCCATCGAACACACTCTGCTTTAGAGCAAGAAGCACACTCTTGCTTTCTAGAGTCTCTATTACAGCAGAAACGTGAGTGTGCTCAGAACAAATGAACTGTGCTTTCTACACATGCAGACCATATCTAGTTCAACTCTGTTTCAGAAACTGATACAAACCACTGGTCCTCTAACATCAAATGCTTTTCAGTTAAGAGCCAGAAACAGGGGAGCTTTGTGGATGATGTAGCTTCATTCGAGCTGAAAAGGGACTGCATTTACCTGAAACGATATCTTGCTTGTAGGAAGACACAGGATATGGGATTTAACTCCATTTCTTAAGGAAACACACAAAACATTTCTTAACCATGATATACACTCTGCTTTATAGCAAGACATACTCTTGCAGTCTAGATTCTCTAATACAGCAGGAAAAGGGAGTGTGCACCGAACAAAAGAACTGTGTTTCCTTCAGATACGGACCATATCTAGTTCAACTCTTCTCTGAAAATGATACAAACCACAGGTCCTCTAATATACAATTCTTTTCAGTTAAGAGAGAGAAACGTGTGAGCTTAGTGAACGATGTATCTTCATTTAACCTGAAAAGTGACTGTGTTTACCAGAAAAGAAGTCTTGCTTGTAGGAAGATACAGACCCTGGGTTTTCACTCCATTTCTGAAGGGAAACACACCGCACAGTTCTCATCAATGAAACTTCCTCTGCTTTAGAGCAAGAAGCATGCTCATGCATTCTAGAGTCTCTAAGATGGCAAGAAACATGAGTGTGCTGAGAACAAAAGAACTGTGTGTCCTACACGTACGGACCATGTCTAGGTCAACTCTGCTCCTGAAACTGATACAAACCACTGGTCTTCTGACATCCAATGCTTTCCAGTTAAGAGTGATTATCGTGTGTAATTCGTGAACGAATTAGCTTCTTTTAAACTGAAAAGTGACTGTGTTTACATGAAACAAAGTCTTGCTTGTAGGAAGACAGAGAACCTTGGATTTCACTCCATTTCTGAAGGGAAACACGCAGCACAGTTCTTATCCATGGAACACACTCTTCTTTAGAGCAAGAAGCACGCTCTTGGTTTCTAGAGTCTCTAATACACCAGGAAACGTGAGTGTGCTCAGAACAAAAGAACTGTGTTTCCTACACATGCAGACCATATCTAGTTCAACTATTCACCTGAAACTGAAACAAACCACAGGTCCTCTAACATCCAATGCTTTTCAGGTAAGAGTGAGAAACGTGTGATCTTCGTGAACAATGTAGATTCGTTTGACCTGAAAAGTGACTGTGTTTAGCAGAAAAGAAGTCTTGCTTGTAGGAATATACCGAACCTGGGATTTCACTCCATTTCTGAAGGGAAACACACCGCACAGTTCTCATCAATGAAACTTACTCTACTGTAGAGCAAAGGGCATGCTCATGCATTGTAGAGTCTCTAAGACAGCAGGAAACGTGAGTGTGCTAAGAAAAAAAGAACTGTGTGTCCTACATGTACGGACCATATCTAGGTCAACTCTGCCGCTGAAACTGATACAAACCACAGGTCCTCTTACATCCAATGCTTTTCAGGTAAGAGTGATTAACGTGTGAGATTCGTGAATGATTTAGATTCGTTTGAGCTGAAAATGACTGTGATTACATGAAAGGAAGTCTTGATTGTAGGAAGACACAGAACCTGGGATTTAACTCCATTTCTGAAGGGAAACACATAGCACAGTTCTCATCCATGGAACACACTCTGCTTTACAGTAAGAAGCAAGCTCTTGCTTTCTAGAGTCTCTCATACAGCAGAAAACGTGAGTGTGCTCAGAACAAAAGAACTGTGTGTCCTATACATACGGACCATATCTAGTTCAACTCTGCTTCTGAAACTGATACAAACCACTGGTCCTCTAACATCCAATGCTTTTCGGTTAAGAGCCAGAAACAGGGGAGTTTCGTGGATGCTGTAGCTTCGTTGGAGCTGAAAAGGGACTGCATTTACTTGAAACGATTTCTTGCTTGTAGGAAGACACCGAATCTGGGATTTAACTCCATTTCTAAAGGAAACACACAAAACATTTCTCATCCATGGAACACACTCTGCTTTAGAGCAAGAAGCATGCTCATGCATTCTAGTTTCTCTAATAGGGTAGGAATCGTGAGTGTGCTCAGAACAAAAGAACTGTGTTTCCTACACATGCAGACCAAATCGAGTTCAACTATTCACCTGAAACTGAAACAAACCACAGGTCCTCTAACATCCAATGCTTTTCAGGTAAGAGTGAGAAACGTGTGAGCTTAGTGAATGATGTAGCTTTGTTTGACCTGAAAAGTGACTGTGTTTACCAGAAAAGAAGTCTTGCTTGTAGGAAGATACAGAGCCTGGGATTTCACTACATTTCTGGAGGGAAACACACCGCAAAGTTCTCATCAATGAAACTTACTCTGCTTTAGAGCAAGAAGTATGCTCATGCATTATAGAGTCTCTAAGACGGCAGGAAACGTGAGTGTGCTAAGAACAAAAAAAGTGTGTGTCCTACACGTACGGACCATATCTAGGTCAACTCTGCTCCTGAAACTGATACAAGCAACAGTTCTTCTAACATCCAATTCTTTTCAATTAAGAGTGATTTACGTGTGAGCTTCGCGAATGATGTAGCTTCGTTTGAGATGAAAAGTGTCTGTGTTTACCTGAAATGAAGTCTTGCCTGTAGGAAGACACAGGACCTGGGATTTAACTCCATTTCTGAAGGGAAACACGCAGCACAGTTCTCATCCATCGAACACACTCTGCTTTAGAGCAAGAAGCACACTCTTGCTTTCTAGAGTCTCTATTACAGCAGGAAACGTGAGTGTGCTCAGAACAAATGAACTGTGCTTTCTACACATGAAGACCATATCTAGTTCAACTCTGCTTCAGAAACTGATACAAACCACTGGTCCTCTAACATCCAATGCTTTTCATTTAAGAGCCAGAAACAGGGCAGCTTCGTGGATGATGTAGCTTCATTCGAGCTAAAAAGGGACTGCATTTACCTGAAACGATATCTAGCTTGTAGGAAGACACAGGACATGGGATTTAACTCCATTTCTAAAGGAAACACACAAAACATTTCTTAACCATGGAATACACTCTGCTTTATAGCAAGACATACTCTTGCATTCTAGATTCTCTAATACAGCAGGAAAAGGGAGTGTGCACCGAACAAAAGAACTGTGTTTCCTTCAGATACGGACCTTATCTAGTTCAACTCTTCTCTGAAATTGATACAAACCACAGGTCCTCTAATATCCAATTCTTTTCAGGTAAGAGAGAGAAACGTGTGAGCTTAGTGAACGATGTATCTTCGTTTAACCTGAAAAGTGACTGTGTTTACCAGAAAAGAAGTCTTGCTTGTAGGAAGATACAGACCCTGGGATTTCACTCCATTTATGAAGGGAAACACGCAGCACAGTTCTTATCCATGGTACACACTCTTCTTTAGAGCAAGAAGCACGCTCTTGGTTTCTAGAGTCTCTAATACAGCAGGAAACGTGAGTGTGCTCAGAAAAAAAGAACTGTGTTTCCTACACATGCAGACCATATCTAGTTCAACTATTCACCTGAAACTGAAACAAACCACATGTCCTCTAACATCCAATGCTTTTCAGGTAAGAGTGAGAAACGTGTGATCTTCATGAACAATGTAGATTCGTTTGACCTGAAAAGTGACTGTGTTTACCAGAAAAGAAGTCTTGCTTGTAGGAAGATACCGAACCTGGGATTTCACTCCATTTCTGAAGGCAAACACACCTCACAGTTCTCATCAATAAAACTTACTCTACTGTAGAGCAAAGGGCATGCTCATGCATTGTAGAGTCTCTAAGAGGGCAGGAAACGTGAGTGTGCTAAGAACAAAAGAACTGTGTGTCCTACATTAGGGACCATATCTAGGTCATCTCTGCCCCTGAAACTGATACAAACCACAGGTCCTCTTACATCCAATGCTTTTCAGTTAAGAGTGATTATCGTGTCTGATTCCTGAACGATTTAGCCTCTTTTGAACTGAAAAGTGACTGTGTTTACATGAAACGAAGTCTTGCTTGTAGGAAGACACAGAACCTTGGATTTCACTCCATTTCAGAAGGGAAACACGCAGCACAGTTCTTATCCATGGAACACACTCTTCTTTAGAGCAAGAAGCACGCTCTTGGTTTCTAGAGTCTCTAAGACAGCCGGAAACGTGAGTGTGCTAAAAACAAAAGAACTGTGTGTCCTAAATGTACAGACCATATCTAGGTCAACTCTGCTCCTGAGACTGATACAAACCACAGGTCCTCTTACATCCAATGCTTTTCAGTTAAGAGTGATTAACGTGTGAGATTCGTGAACGATTTAGCTTTGTTTGATCTGAAAAGTGACCCTGTTTACCTGAAACGAAGTATTGCTTGTAGGAAAACCCAGAACCTGGGATTTAACTCCATTTCTGAAGGGAAACACGCAGCACCGTTCTCATCCATGAAACACACTCTGCTTTAGAGCAAGAAGCATGCTCTTGCTTTCTAGAGTCTCTCATACAGCAGGAAACGTGAGTGTGCTCAGAACAAAAGAACTGTGTGTCCTACACATACGGACCATATCTATTTCAACTCTGCTTCTGAAACTGATACAAACCATTGGTCCTCTAACATCCAATGCTTTTCGGTTAAGAGCCAGAAACAGGGGAGTTTCGTGGATGATGTAGCTTCGTTCGAGCTGAATAGGGACTGCATTTACCTGAAACGATTTCTTGCTTGTAGGAAGACACAGAACCTGGGATTTAACTCCATTTCTAAAGGAAACACACAAAACATTACTCATCCATGGAACACACTCTGCTTTAGAGCAAGAAGCATGCTCATGCATTCTAGATTCTCTAATATAGCAGGAAAAGGGAGTGTGCACCGAAAAAAGAACTGTGTTTCCTTCAGATACGGACAATATCTAGTTCAACTCTTCTCTGAAACTGATACAAACCACAGGTCCTCTAATATCCAATTCTTTTCAGTTAAGAGAGAGAAACGTGTGAGCTTAGTGAACGATGTATCTTCGTTTGACCTGAAAAGTGACTGTGTTTACCAGAAAAGAAGTCTTGCTTGTAATAAGATACAGACCCTGGGATTTCACTCCATTTCTGAAGGGAAACACACAGCACAGTTCTCATCAATGAATCATACTCTGCTTTAGAGAAAGAAGCATGCTTATGCACTCTAGAGTCTCTAAGACGGCAAGAAACATGAGTGTGCTAAGAACAAAAGAACTGTGCGTCATACACGTACGGACCATGTCTAGGTCTACTCTGCTCTTGAAACTGATACAAACCACAGGTCCTCTAAAATCCAATGCTTTTCAGTTAAGAGTGATTATCGTGAACGATTTAGCTTCGTTTGAACTGAAAAGTGACTGTGTTTACATGAAACTAAGTCTTGCTTGTAGGAAGACAGAGAACCTAGGATTTCACTCCATTACTGAAGGGAAACACGCAGCCCAGTTCTCTTCCATGGAACACACTCTGCTTTAGAGCAAGAAGCACGCTCTTGCTTTCTAGAGTCTCTAATACAGCAGGAAACGTGAGTATGCTCAGAACAAAAGAACTGTGTTTCCTACACATGCAGACCATATCTAGTTCAACTATTCACCTGAAACTGAAACAAACCACAGGTCCTCTAACATCCAATGCTTTTCAGGTAAGAGTGAGAAACGTGTGAGCTTCGTGAACGATGTAGCTTTGTTTGACCTGAAAATTGACTGTGTTTACCAGAAAAGAAGTCTTGCTTGTAGGAATATACAGAGCCTGGGATTTCACTCCATTTCTGAAGGGAAACACACCGCAAAGTTCTCATCAATGAAACTTACTCTGCTTTAGAGCAAGAAGTATGCTCATGCATTATAGAGTCTCTAAGACGGCAGGAAACGTGAGTGTGCTAATAACAAAAAAAGTGTGTGTCCTACACGTATGGACCATGTCTAGGTCAACTCTGCTCCTGAAACTGATAGAAACCACAGGTCGTCTAACAATCAATGTTTTTCAGTTAAGAGTTATTATCATGAACGATTTAGATTCGTTTGATCTGAAAAGTGACTTTGTTTACATGATACGAAGTCTTGCTTGTAGGAAAACCCAGAACCTGGGATTTCACTCCATTTCTGAAGGGAAACAAACAGCACAGTTCTGATCCATGGAACACACTCTGCTTTAGAGCAAGAATCATGCTCTTGCTTTCTAGAGTCTCTAATACATCAAGAAACGTGAGTGTGCTCAGAACAAAAGAACTGTGTTTCCTACACATGCAGACCATATCTAGTTCAACTCTTCATCTGAAACCGAAACAAACCACAGGTCCTCTAACATCCGATGCTTTTCAGGTAAGAGTGAGAAACGTGTGAGCTTCATGAACGATGTAGCTTCGTTTGACATGAAAAGTAACTGTGTTTACCAGAAAAGAAGTCTTGCTTGTAGGAAGATACCGAACCTGGGATTTCACTCCATTTCTGAAGGCAAACACACCGCACAGTTCTCATCAATGAAACTTACTCTACTGTAGAGCAAAGGGCATGCTCATGCATTGTAGAGTCTCTAAGAGGGCAGGAAACGTGAGTGTGCTAAAAACAAAAGAACTGTGTGTCCTACATGTACGGACCATATCTAGGTCAACTCTGCCCCTGAAACTGATACAAACCACAGGTCCTCTAACATCCAATGCTTTTCAGTTAAAAGTGATTATCGTGTCTGATTCCTGAACGATTTAGCCTCTTTTGAACTGAAAAGTGACTGTGTTTACATGAAACGAAGTCTTGCTTGTAGGAAGACACAGAACCTTGGATTTCACTCCATTTCTGAGGGGAAACACGCAGCAGAGTTCTTATCCATGGAACACACTCTTCTTTAGAGCAAGAAGCATGCTCTTGGTTTCTAGAGTCTCTAAGACAGCAGGAAACTTGAGTGTGCTGAGAACAAATGAACGGTGTTTCCAACACATACGGATCACATCTAGTCCAACTCTGCTTCTGAGACTGATACAAAGCACTGGTTCTCTAACATCCAAATCTTTTCAGTTAAGATGACAAACGTGTGAGCTTCGTGAACGATGTACTTCGTTTGAGCAGTAAAGTAACATCCCTTGCCTGAAACGAACTCTTGCTTGTCGGAAGACTTAGAGCATGGGATGTAACTCCATTTCTGAAGTGAAACACACAACAGAGTTCTCATCCATTGATCACACTCTGTTGTAGAGCACGAAGCACGCTCTAGCTTTCTAGAGTCTCTAAGACAGCAGGAAAATTGAGTGTGCTGAGAACAAATGAATGGTGTTTCCTACACATACAGACCATATCTAGTCCAACTCTGCTTCTGAAACTGATGCAAAGTACTGGTCCTCTAACATCTGATGCTTGTCAGTTAAAATGAGAAACGTGTGAGCTTCCTGAACGATGTAGTTCCTTTGAGCTGAAAAGTGACTGCCCTTACATGAAACAAAGTCTTGCTTGTAGGAAGAAACAGAGCCTGAGATTTAACTCCATTTATGAAGGGAAAGACACAACACAATTCTCATCCAGGGATCACAGTCTGCTTTAGAGCAAGAAGCAAGCTCTAGCTTTTTAGAGTCTCTAATACAGCAGGAAACTTGAGTGTGCTGAGAACAAATGAACAGTGTTTCCTACACATACAGATGCTATCTAGCCAACTCTGCCTCTGAAAGTGATACACAGCACTGGTCCTCTAACATCCAATGCTTGTGAGTTAATATGAGAAACATGTGAGCTTCCTGAACGATGTATTTCGTTTGAGCTGTAAAGTGACTGCCCTTACCTGAAACGAAGTATTGCTTGTACGAAGACTCAGAGCCGGGGATTGAACTCCATTTCTGAAGTGAAACACACAGCAGAGTTCTCATCCATTGTTCACACTCTGCTTTAGAGCAAGAAGCACGCTCTTGCTTTCCAGAGTCTCTAATACAGCAGGAAACCTGAGTGTGCTCAGAACAAAAGAACGGTGTTTCATACACATACGGACCAAATCTAGTTCAACTCTGCTTCTGAAACTGAAACAAACTACAGGTCCTCTAACATCCAATGCTTGTCAGTTAAGATGAGAAACGTGTGAGCTTTGTGAACGATTTAGTTCGTTTGAGCTGTATAGTAACTGCCGTTACCTGAAACGAAGTCTTTCTTGTAGGAAGACTCAGAGCCAGGGATTTAACTCCACTTCTGAAGTGAAACACACAACAGAGTTCTCATCCATTGTTCACACTCTGCTTTAGAGCAAGAAGCACGCTCTTGCTTTCTAGAGTCTCTACTACAGCAGGAAACGTGAGTGTGCTCAGAAGAAAAGAACTGTGTTTTCTATACATACAGACCATATCTAGTTCAACTCTGCTTGAAATTGATACAAAGCAAAGGTCCTCTAACATTCAATGTTTCTCAGTTAAGATGAGAAACGTGTGAGCTTCATGAACGATATAGTTCGTTTGAGCTGTAAAGTAAATGCTCTTACCTGAAACGAAGTTTTGCTTGTAGGAAGACTCAGAGGCAGGGATTTAACTCCATTAATGAAGTGAAACACACAACAGTGTTCTCATCAATTGATCACACTCTGTTGTAGAGCACGAAGCACGCTCTAGCTTTCTAGAGTCTCTAATACAGCAGGAAAAGTGAGTGTGCTCAGAAGAAAGAACGGTGATTCCAATACATAAGGATCATATCTAGTCCAACTCTGCTTCTGAAACTGATACAAAGCACTGGTCCTCTAATATCCAATGCTTGTCAGTTAAGATGAGATACGTGTTAGCTTCCTGAATGGTGTAGTTTTTTTGAGCTGAAAAGTGACTGCCCTTACCTGAAAAGAAGTCTTGCTTTTAGTAAGACTCAGAGCCTGGGATTTAACAACATTTCTGAAGTGAAACACACAGCAGAGTTCTCATCCATTGTTCATACTCTGCTTTACAGCAAGAAGCACGCTCTTGCTTTCTAGACTCTCTAAGAGAGCAGGAAACATGAGTGTGCTGAGAACAAAACATCGGTGTTTCCTACACATACGGACCATATCTAGTCCAACTCTGCTTCTGAAATTGAAACAAACCACAGGTTCTCTAACATCCAATGCTTGTCAGTTTAGATGAGAAACGTGTGAGCTTCGTGACCGATGTAATCCATTTGAGCTGAAAAGAGACTGCCCTTACCTGAAACGAAGTCTTTCTTGTAGGAAGACTCAGAGCCAGGGATTTAACTCCATTTCTGAAGTGAAACACTCAACAGAGTCCTCATCCCTTGATCACACTCTGCTTTAGGGCAAGAAGCACACTCTAGCTTTCAAGAATCTCTAAGACAGCAGGAAACTTGAGTGTGCTGAGAACAAATGAACAGTGTTTCCTACACATACAGATGCTATCTAGGCAACTCTGCCTCTGAAAGTGATACAAAGCACTGGTCCTCTAACATCCAATGCTTGTCAGTTAAGATGAGGAACCTGTGAACTTCGTGAACGATGTAGTTCGTTTTAGCTGAAAAGTGACTGCCCTTACCTGAAACGAAGTATTGCTTGTAGGAAGACTCAGAGCCAGGGATTTAACTCCATTTCTGAAGTGAAACACACAACAGAGTTCTCATCCCTTGATCACACTCTGCTTTAGAGCAAGAAGCACACTCTAGCTTACTAGAATCTCTAAGATAGCAGGAAACTAGATTGTGCTGAGAAAAAATGAACGGTGTTTCCTACACATACGGATGCTATCTAGCCAACTCTGCCTCTGAAAGTGATACACAGCACTGCCCTGTAACATCCAATGCTTGTGAGTTAATATGAGAAACATGTGAGCTACCTGAACGATGTATTTCGTTTGAGCTCTAAAGTGACTGCCCTTACCTGAAACGAAGTATTGCTTGTACGAAGACTCAGAGCCGGGGATTGAACTCCATTTATGAAGGGAAACACACAGCAGAGTTCTCATCCATAGTTCACACTCTGTTTTAGAGCAAGAAGCACGCTCTTGCTTTTTAGAGTCTCTAATACAGCAGGAAACTTGAGTGTGCTCAGAAGAAATAACCGTGATCCCTATACATAAGGATCATATCTAGTCCAACTCTGATTCTGAAACTGATACAAAGCACTGGTCCTCTAACATCCAATGCTTGTCAGTTAAGATGAGAAACGTGTTAGCTTCGTGAACGATGTAGTTTGTTTGAGCTGAAAAGTGACTGCCCTTACCTGAAAAGAAGTCTTGCTTTCAGTAAGACTCAGAGCCTGGGATTTAACAACATTTCTGAAGTGAAACACACAGCAGAGTTCTCATTCATTGTTCACATTCTGCTTTACAGCAAGAAGCACGCTCTTGCTTTCTAGACTCTCTAAGACAGCAGGAAACATGAGTGTGCTGAGAACAAAACAACGGTGTTTCCTACACATACGGACCATATCTAGTCCAACTCTGCTTCTGAAATTGAAACAAACCACAGGTCCTCTAACATTCAATGCTTGGCATTTATGATGAGAAACGTGTGAGCTTCGTGACCGATGTAATTCATTTGAGCTGTATAGTGACTGCCCTTACCTGAAATGAAGTCTTTCTTGTAGGAAGACTCAGAGCCAGGGATTTAACTCCACTTCTGAAGTGAAACACACAACAGAGTTCTCATCCATTGATTACACTCTGCTTTAGGGCAAAAAGCAAGCTCTAGCTTTCAAGAATCTCTAAGACAGCAGGAAACTTGAGTGTGCTGAGAAAAAATGAACAGTGTTTCCTACACATAAGGATGCTACCTAGCCAACTCTGCCTCTGAAAGTGATACAAAGCATTGGTCCTCTAACATCCAATGCTTGTCACTTAAGATGAGGATCCTGTGAACTTCGTGAACAATGTAGTTCGTTTGAGCTGAAAAGTGACTGCCCTTACCTGAAATGAAGTATTGCTTGTAGGAAGACTCAGAGCCGGGGATTGAACTCCATTTCTGAAGTGAAACACACAGCAGAGTTCTCATCCATTGTTCACACTCTGCTTTAGGGCAAAAAGCAAGCTCTAGCTTTCTAGAATCTCTAAGACAGCAGGAAACTTGAGTGTGCTGAGAACAAATGAACGGTGTTTCCTACACATACTGATCATATCTAGTCCAACTCTGCTTCTGAAACTGATACAAAGCACTGGTCCTATAACATCCAATGCTTGTCAGTTAAGATGAGAAACTTGTGAGCTTCGTGAATGATATATTTCGTTTGAGCTGTAAAGTAAATGCCCTTACCTGAAACGAAGTCTTGCTTGTAGGAAGACTCAGAGCCAGGGATTTAACTCCATTTCAGAAATGAACCACACAGCAGAGTTCTCATGCATTGATCACAGTCTGCTTTAGAGGAAGGAGCACGCTCTTGCTTTCTAGAGTCTCTAATACAGCAGGAAACGTGAGTGTGCTCAGAAGAAAAGAACTGTGTTTTCTATACATAGGGACCATATCTAGTTCAACTCTGCTTGAAATTGATACAAAGCAAAGGTCCTCTAACATCCATTGCTTCTCAGTTAAGATGAGAAACGTGTGAGCTTCGTGAACGATGTAGTTCGTTTGAGCTGTAAAGTGACTGCCCTTACCTGAAACGAAGTATTGCTTGTAGGAAGACTCAGAGCCGGGGATTGAACTCCATTTCTGAAGTGAAACACACAGCAGAGTTCTCATGCATTGTTCACACTCTGCTTTAGAGCAAGAAGCACGCTCTTGCTTTCCAGAGTCTCTAATACAGCAGGAAACCTGAGTGTGCTCAGAACAAAAGAACGGTGTTTCATACACATACGGACCAAATCTAGTTCAACTCTGCTTCTGAAACTGAAACAAACTACAGGTCCTCTAACATCCAATGCTTGTCAGTTAAGATGAGAAACGTGTGAGCTTTGTGAACGATGTAGTTCATTTGAGCTGTATAGTGACTGCCCTTACCTGAAACGAAGTCTTGCTTGTAGGAAGGCTCAGAGCCAGGGATTTAACTCCATTTCTGAAGTGAAACACACAACAGAGTTCTCATCCATTGATCACACTCTGCTTTAGGGCAAGAAGCACACTCTAGCTTTCTAGAATCTCTAAGACAGCAGGAAACTTGAGTGTGCTGAGAACAAATGAACGGTGTTTCCAACACATACGGATCATATCTAGTCCAACTCTGCTTCTGAAACTGATACAAAGCACTGGTCCTATAACATCCAATGCTTGTCAGTTAAGATGAGAAACTTGTAAGCTTCGTGAATGATATAGTTCGTTTGAGCTGTAAAGTAAATGCCCTTACCTGAAACGAAGTCTTGCTTGTAGGAAGACTCAGAGCCAGGGATTTAACTCCATTACGGAAATGAACCACACAACAGAGTTCTCATCCATTGTTCACACTGTGCTTTAGAGCAAGAAGCACGCTCTAACTTTCTAGTGTCTCTAAGACAACAGTAAACTTGAGTGTGCTGAGAACAAATGAACGGTGTTTCCTACCCATATGGATCATATCTAGTCCAACTCTGCTTCTGAAACTGATACAAAGCACTGGTTCTCTAACATCCAAATCTTGTCAGATAAGATGACAAACGTGTGAGCTTCGTGAACGATGTAGTTCGTTTGAGCAGTAAAGTAACATCCCTTGCCTGAAACGAACTCTTGCTTGTCGGAAGACTCAGAGCCTGGGATTTAACTCCATTTATGAAGGGAAAGACACAACACAATTCTCATCCATGGATCACAGTCTGCTTTAGAGCAAGAAGCAAGCTCTAGCTTTTTAGAGTCTCTAATACAGCAGGAAAAGTGAGTGTGCTCAGAAGAAAGAATGGTGATTCCTATACATAAGGATCATATCTAATCCAACTCTGCTTCTGAAACTGATACAAAGCACTGGTCCTCTAACATCCAATGCTTGTCAGTTAAGATGAGGAACCTGTGAACTTCGTGAACGATGTAGTTCGTTTTAGCTGAAAAGTGACTGCCCTTACCTGAAACGAAGTATTGCTTGTAGGAAGACTCAGAGCCAGGGATTTAACTCCATTTCTGAAGTGAAACACACAACAGAGTTCTCATCCCTTGATCACACTCTGCTTTAGAGCAAGAAGCACACTCTAGCTTACTAGAATCTCTAAGATAGCAGGAAACTAGATTGTGCTGAGAAAAAATGAACGGTGTTTCCTACACATACGGATGCTATCTAGCCAACTCTGCCTCTGAAAGTGATACACAGCACTGCCCTGTAACATCCAATGCTTGTGAGTTAATATGAGAAACATGTGAGCTACCTGAACGATGTATTTCGTTTGAGCTCTAAAGTGACTGCCCTTACCTGAAACGAAGTATTGCTTGTACGAAGACTCAGAGCCGGGGATTGAACTCCATTTATGAAGGGAAACACACAGCAGAGTTCTCATCCATAGTTCACACTCTGTTTTAGAGCAAGAAGCACGCTCTTGCTTTTTAGAGTCTCTAATACAGCAGGAAACTTGAGTGTGCTCAGAAGAAATAACCGTGATCCCTATACATAAGGATCATATCTAGTCCAACTCTGATTCTGAA
The DNA here is from genome assembly GCA_949786385.1 of Onychomys leucogaster. Classification (NCBI taxonomy): domain Eukaryota; kingdom Metazoa; phylum Chordata; class Mammalia; order Rodentia; family Cricetidae; genus Onychomys; species Onychomys leucogaster. The sequence goes on along the minus strand of CATKUP010000037.1, from coordinate 436,921 downwards.
ACTGATACAAAGCACTGGTCCTCTAACATCCAATGCTTGTCAGTTAAGATGAGAAACGTGTTAGCTTCGTGAACGATGTAGTTTGTTTGAGCTGAAAAGTGACTGCCCTTACCTGAAAAGAAGTCTTGCTTTCAGTAAGACTCAGAGCCTGGGATTTAACAACATTTCTGAAGTGAAACACACAGCAGAGTTCTCATTCATTGTTCACATTCTGCTTTACAGCAAGAAGCACGCTCTTGCTTTCTAGACTCTCTAAGACAGCAGGAAACATGAGTGTGCTGAGAACAAAACAACGGTGTTTCCTACACATACGGACCATATCTAGTCCAACTCTGCTTCTGAAATTGAAACAAACCACAGGTCCTCTAACATTCAATGCTTGGCATTTATGATGAGAAACGTGTGAGCTTCGTGACCGATGTAATTCATTTGAGCTGTATAGTGACTGCCCTTACCTGAAATGAAGTCTTTCTTGTAGGAAGACTCAGAGCCAGGGATTTAACTCCACTTCTGAAGTGAAACACACAACAGAGTTCTCATCCATTGATTACACTCTGCTTTAGGGCAAAAAGCAAGCTCTAGCTTTCAAGAATCTCTAAGACAGCAGGAAACTTGAGTGTGCTGAGAAAAAATGAACGGTGTTTCCTACACATAAGGATGCTACCTAGCCAACTCTGCCTCTGAAAGTGATACAAAGCATTGGTCCTCTAACATCCAATGCTTGTCACTTAAGATGAGGATCCTGTGAACTTCGTGAACAATGTAGTTCGTTTGAGCTGAAAAGTGACTGCCCTTACCTGAAATGAAGTATTGCTTGTAGGAAGACTCAGAGCCGGGGATTGAACTCCATTTCTGAAGTGAAACACACAGCAGAGTTCTCATCCATTGTTCACACTCTGCTTTAGGGCAAAAAGCAAGCTCTAGCTTTCTAGAATCTCTAAGACAGCAGGAAACTTGAGTGTGCTGAGAACAAATGAACGGTGTTTCCTACACATACTGATCATATCTAGTCCAACTCTGCTTCTGAAACTGATACAAAGCACTGGTCCTATAACATCCAATGCTTGTCAGTTAAGATGAGAAACTTGTGAGCTTCGTGAATGATATATTTCGTTTGAGCTGTAAAGTAAATGCCCTTACCTGAAACGAAGTCTTGCTTGTAGGAAGACTCAGAGCCAGGGATTTAACTCCATTTCAGAAATGAACCACACAGCAGAGTTCTCATGCATTGATCACAGTCTGCTTTAGAGGAAGGAGCACGCTCTTGCTTTCTAGAGTCTCTAATACAGCAGGAAACGTGAGTGTGCTCAGAAGAAAAGAACTGTGTTTTCTATACATAGGGACCATATCTAGTTCAACTCTGCTTGAAATTGATACAAAGCAAAGGTCCTCTAACATCCATTGCTTCTCAGTTAAGATGAGAAACGTGTGAGCTTCGTGAACGATGTAGTTCGTTTGAGCTGTAAAGTGACTGCCCTTACCTGAAACGAAGTATTGCTTGTAGGAAGACTCAGAGCCGGGGATTGAACTCCATTTCTGAAGTGAAACACACAGCAGAGTTCTCATGCATTGTTCACACTCTGCTTTAGAGCAAGAAGCACGCTCTTGCTTTCCAGAGTCTCTAATACAGCAGGAAACCTGAGTGTGCTCAGAACAAAAGAACGGTGTTTCATACACATACGGACCAAATCTAGTTCAACTCTGCTTCTGAAACTGAAACAAACTACAGGTCCTCTAACATCCAATGCTTGTCAGTTAAGATGAGAAACGTGTGAGCTTTGTGAACGATGTAGTTCATTTGAGCTGTATAGTGACTGCCCTTACCTGAAACGAAGTCTTGCTTGTAGGAAGGCTCAGAGCCAGGGATTTAACTCCATTTCTGAAGTGAAACACACAACAGAGTTCTCATCCATTGATCACACTCTGCTTTAGGGCAAGAAGCACACTCTAGCTTTCTAGAATCTCTAAGACAGCAGGAAACTTGAGTGTGCTGAGAACAAATGAACGGTGTTTCCAACACATACGGATCATATCTAGTCCAACTCTGCTTCTGAAACTGATACAAAGCACTGGTCCTATAACATCCAATGCTTGTCAGTTAAGATGAGAAACTTGTAAGCTTCGTGAATGATATAGTTCGTTTGAGCTGTAAAGTAAATGCCCTTACCTGAAACGAAGTCTTGCTTGTAGGAAGACTCAGAGCCAGGGATTTAACTCCATTACGGAAATGAACCACACAACAGAGTTCTCATCCATTGTTCACACTGTGCTTTAGAGCAAGAAGCACGCTCTAACTTTCTAGTGTCTCTAAGACAACAGTAAACTTGAGTGTGCTGAGAACAAATGAACGGTGTTTCCTACCCATATGGATCATATCTAGTCCAACTCTGCTTCTGAAACTGATACAAAGCACTGGTTCTCTAACATCCAAATCTTGTCAGATAAGATGACAAACGTGTGAGCTTCGTGAACGATGTAGTTCGTTTGAGCAGTAAAGTAACATCCCTTGCCTGAAACGAACTCTTGCTTGTCGGAAGACTCAGAGCCTGGGATTTAACTCCATTTATGAAGGGAAAGACACAACACAATTCTCATCCATGGATCACAGTCTGCTTTAGAGCAAGAAGCAAGCTCTAGCTTTTTAGAGTCTCTAATACAGCAGGAAAAGTGAGTGTGCTCAGAAGAAAGAATGGTGATTCCTATACATAAGGATCATATCTAATCCAACTCTGCTTCTGAAACTGATACAAAGCACTGGTCCTCTAACATCCAATGCTTGACAGTTAAGATGAGATACGTGTTAGCTTCCTGAATGATGTAGTTTGTTTGAGCTGAAAAGTGACTGCCCTTACCTGAAAAGAAGTCTTGCTTTTAGTAAGACTCAGAGCCTGGGATTTAACAACATTTCTGAAGTGAAACACACAGCAGAGTTCTCATCCATTGTTCACACTCTGCTTTACAGCAAGAAGCACTCTCTTGCTTTCTAGACTCTCTAAGACAGCAGGAAACATGAGTGTGCTGAGAACAAAACATCGGTGTTTCCTACACATGCGGACTATATCTAGTCCAACTCTGCTTCTGAAATTGAAACAAACCACAGGTCCTCTAACATCCAAAGCTTGTCAGTTTAGATGAGAAACGTGTGAGCTTCGTGACCGATGTAATTCATTTGAGCTGAAAAGAGACTGCCCTTACCTGAAACGAAGTCTTTCTTGTATGAAGACTCAGAGCCAGGGATTTAACTCCATTTCTGAAGTGAAACACTCAACAGAGTTCTCATCCCTTGATCACACTCTGCTTTAGGGCAAGAAGCACACTCTAGCTTTCAAAAATCTCTAAGACAGCAGGAAACTTGAGTGTGCTGAGAACAAATGAACAGTGTTTCCTACACATGCAGATGCTATCTAGCCAACTCTGCCTCTGAAAGTGATACAAAGCACTGGGCCTCTAACATCCAATGCTTGTCAGTTAAGTGAGGATCCTGTGAACTTCATGAACAATGTAGTTCGTTTGAGCTGAAAAGTGACTGCCCTTACCTGAAACGAAGTATTGCTTGTAGGAAGACTCAGAGCCGGGGATTGAACTCCATTTCTGAAGTGAAACACACAGCAGAGTTCTCATCCATTGTTCACACTCTGTTGTAGAGCACGAAGCACGCTCTAGCTTTCCAGAGTCTCTAAGACAGCAGGAAACTTGAGTGTGCTGAGAACAAATGAACGGTGTTTCCTACACATACTGATCATATCTAGACCAACTCTGCTTCTGAAACTGATACAAAGCACTGGTCCTATAACATCCAATGCTTGTCAGTTAAGATGAGAAACTTGTGAGCTTAGTGAATGATATAGTTCGTTTGAGCTGTAAAGTAAATGCCCTTACCTGAAACGAAGTCTTGCTTGTAGGAAGACTCAGAGCCAGGGATTTAACTCCATTTCAGAAATGAACCACACAGCAGAGTTCTCATGCATTGATCACACTCTGCTTTAGAGCAAGGAGCACGCTCTTGCTTTCTAGAGTCTCTAATACAGCAGGAAACGTGAGTGTGCTCAGAAGAAAAGAACTGTGTTTTCTATACATAGGGACCATATCTAGTTCAACTCTGCTTGAAATTGATACAAAGCAAAGGTCCTCTAACATCCATTGCTTCTCAGTTAAGATGAGAAACGTGTGAGCTTCGTGAACGATGTAGTTTGTTTGAGCTGAAAAGTGACTGCCCTTACCTGAAACGAAGTATTGCTTGTAGGAAGACTCAGAGCCGGGGATTGAACTCCATTTCTGAAGTGAAACACACAGCAGAGTTCTCATGCATTGTTCACACTCTGCTTTAGAGCAAGAAGCACGCTCTTGCTTTCCAGAGTCTCTAATACAGCAGGAAACCTGAGTGTGCTCAGAACAAAAGAACGGTGTTTCATACACATACGGACCAAATCTAGTTCAACTCTGCTTCTGAAACTGAAACAAACTACAGGTCCTCTAACATCCAATGCTTGTCAGTTAAGATGAGAAACGTGTGAGCTTTGTGAACGATGTAGTTCATTTGAGCTGTATAGTGACTGCCCTTACCTGAAACGAAGTCTTGCTTGTAGGAAGGCTCAGAGCCAGGGATTTAACTCCATTTCTGAAGTGAAACACACAACAGAGTTCTCATCCCTTGATCACACTCTGCTTTAGGGCAAGAAGCACACTCTAGCTTTCTAGAATCTCTAAGACAGCAGGAAACTTGAGTGTGCTGAGAACAAATGAACAGTGTTTCCAACACATACGGATCATATCTAGTCCAACTCTGCTTCTGAAACTGATACAAAGCACTGGTCCTATAACATCCAATGCTTGTCAGTTAAGATGAGAAACTTGTGAGCTTAGTGAATGATATAGTTCGTTTGAGCTGTAAAGTAAATGCCCTTACCTGAAACGAAGTCTTGCTTGTAGGAAGACTCAGAGCCAGGGATTTAACTCCATTTCGGAAATGAACCACACAACAGAGTTCTCATCCATTGTTCACACTGTAGCTTTAGAGCAAGAAGCACGCTCTAACTTTCTAGTTTCTCTAAGACAGCAGTAAACTTGAGTGTGCTGAGAACAAATGAACGGTGTTTCCTACCCATATGGATCATATCTAGTCCAACTCTGCTTCTGAAACTGATACAAAGCACTGGTTCTCTAACATCCAAATCTTGTCAGTTAAGATGACAAACGTGTGAGCTTCGTGAACGATGTAGTTCGTTTGAGCAGTAAAGTAACATCCTTTGCCTGAAACGAACTCTTGCTTGTCGGAAGACTCAGAGCCTGGGATTTAACTCCATTTATGAAGGGAAAGACACAACAGAGTTCTCATCCCTTGATCACACTCTGCTTTAGAGCAAGAAGCACACTCTAGCTTTCTAGAATCTCTAAGATAGCAGGAAACTTGATTGTGCTGAGAAAAAATGAACGGTGTTTCCTACACATACGGATGCTATCTAGCCAACTCTGCCTCTGAAAGTGATACAGAGCACTGGTCCTGTAACATCCAATGCTTGTGAGTTAATATGAGAAACATGTGAGCTTCCTGAACCATGTATTTCGTTTGAGCTGTAAAGTGACTGCCCTTACCTGAAACGAAGTATTGCTTGTAGGAAGACTCAGAGCCGGGGATTGAACTCCATTTCTGAAGTGAAACACACAGCAGAGTTCTCATCCATTGTTCACACTCTGCTTTAGAGCAAGAAGCACGCTCTTGCTTTTTAGAGTCTCTAATACAGCAGGAAAACTGAGTGTGCTCAGAACAAAAGAACGGTGTTTCATACACATACGGACCAAATCTAGTTCAACTCTGCTTCTGAAACTGAAACAAACTACAGGTCCTCTAACATCCAATGCTTGTCAGTTAAGATGAGAAACGTGTGAGCTTTGTGAACGATGTAGTTCATTTGAGCTGTATAGTGATGGCCCTTACCTGAAACGAAGTCTCTCTTGTAGGAAGACTCAGAGCCAGGGATTTAACTCCACTTCTGAAGTGAAACACACAACAGAGTTCTCATCCATTGTTCACACTGTGCTTTAGAGCAAGAAGCACGCTCTTGCTTTCTAGAGTCTCTACTACAGCAGGAAACGTGAGTGTGCTCAGAAGAAAAGAACTGTATTTTCTATACATACGGACCATATCTAGTTCAACTCTGCTTGAAATTGATACCAAGCAAAGGTCCTCTAACATTCAATGCTTCTCAGTTAAGATGAGAAACGTGTGAGCTTCATGAACGATATAGTTCGTTTGAGCTGTAAAGTAAATGCTCTTACCTGAAACGAAGTCTTGCTTGTAGGAAGACTCAGAGGCAGGGATTTAACTCCATTTCTGAAGTGAAACACACAACAGAGTTCTCATCCATTGATCACACTCTGTTGTAGAGCACGAAGCACGCTCTAGCTTTCTAGAGTCTCTAATACAGCAGGAAAAGTGGGTGTGCTCAGAAGAAAGAACGGTGATTCCTATACATAAGGATCATATCTAGTCCAACTCTGCTTCTGAAACTGATACAAAGCACTGGTCCTCTAACATCCAATGCTTGTAAGTTAAGATGAGATACGTGTTAGCTTCCTGAATGATGTAGTTTGTTTGAGCTGAAAAGTGACTGCCTTTACCTGAAAAGAAGTCTTGCTTTTAGTAAGACTCAGAGCCTGGGATTTAACAACATTTCTGAAGTGAAACACACAGCAGAGTTCTCATCCATTGTTCACACTCTGCTTTACAGCAAGAAGCACGCTCTTGCTTTCTAGACTCTCTAAGACAGCAGGAAACATGAGTGTGCTGAGAACAAAACATCGGTGTTTCCTACACATGCGGACCATATCTAGTCCAACTCTGCTTCTGAAATTGAAACAAACCACAGGTCCTCTAACATCCAAAGCTTGTCAGTTAAGATGAGAAACGTGTGAGCTTCGTGACCCATGTAATTCATTTGAGATGAAAAGAGACTGCCCTTACCTGAAACGAAGTCTTTCTTGTATGAAGACTCAGAGCCAGGGATTTAACTCCATTTCTGAAGTGAAACACTCAACAGAGTTCTCATCCCTTGATCACACTCTGCTTTAGGGCAAGAAGCACACTCTAGCTTTCAAGAATCTCTAAGACAGCAGGAAACTTGAGTGTGCTGAGAACAAATGAACAGTGTTTCCTACACATACAGATGCTATCTAGCCAACTCTGCCTCTGAAAGTGATACAAAGCACTGGTCCTCTAACATCCAATGCTTGTCAGTTAAGATGAGGAACCTGTGAACTTCGTGAACGATGTAGTTTGTTTTAGCAGAAAAGTGACTGCCCGAAGCCTGAAACGAAGTATTGCTTGTAGGAAGACTCAGAGCCAGGGATATAACTCCATTTCTGAAGTGAAACACACAACAGAGTTCTCATCCCTTGATCACACTCTGCTTTAGAGCAAGAAGCACACTCTAGCTTTCTAGAATCTCTAAGATAGCAGGAAACTTGATTGTGCTGAGAAAAAATGAACGGTGTTTCCTACACATACGGATGCTATCTAGCCAACTCTGCCTCTGAAAGTGATACAGAGCACTGGTCCTGTAACATCCAATGCTTGTGAGTTAATATGAGAAACATGTGAGCTTCCTGAACGATGTATTTCGTTTGAGCTGTAAAGTGACTGCCCTTACCTGAAACGAAGTATTGCTTGTAGGAAGACTCAGAGCCAGGGATTGAACTCCATTTCTGAAGTGAAACACACAGCAGAGTTCTCATCCATTGTTCACACTCTGCTTTAGAGCAAGAAGCACGCTCTTGCTTTCCAGAGTCTCTAATACAGCAGGAAACCTGAGTGTGCTCAGAACAAAAGAACGGTGTTTCATACACATACGGACCAAATCTAGTTCAACTCTGCTTCTGAAACTGAAACAAACTACAGGTCCTCTAACATCCAATGCTTGTCAGTTAAGATGTGAAACGTGTGAGCTTTGTGAACGATGTAGTTCATTTGAGCTGTATAGTGATGGCCCTTACCTGAAACGAAGTCTCTCTTGTAGAAAGACTCAGAGCCAGGGATTTAACTCCACTTCTGAAGTGAAACACACAACAGAGTTCTCATCCATTGTTCACACTCTGCTTTAGAGCAAGAAGCACGCTCTTGCTTTCTAGAGTCTCTATTACAGCAGGAAACGTGAGTGTGCTCAGAGGAAATGAACTGTGTTTTCTATACATACAGACCATATCTAGTTCAACTCTGCTTGAAATTGATACAAAGCAAAGGTCCTCTAACATTCAATGCTTCTCAGTTAAGATGAGAAACGTGTGAGCTTCATGAACGATATAGTTCGTTTGAGCTGTAAATTAAATGCTCTTACCTGAAACGAAGTCTTGCTTGCAGGAAGACTCAGAGGCAGGGATTTAACTCCATTTCTGAAGTGAAACACACAACAGAGTTCTCATCCATTGATCACACTCTGTTGTAGAGCACGAAGCATGCTCTAGCTTTCTGGAGTCTCTAATACAGCAGGAAAAGTGGGTGTGCTCAGAAGAAAGAACGGTGATTCACATACATAAGGATCATATCTAGTCCAACTCTGCTTCTGAAACTGATACAAAGCACTGGTCCTCTAATATCCAATGCTTGACAGTTAAGATGAGCTACGTGTTAGCTTCCTGAATGGTGTAGTTTGTTTCAGCTGAAAAGTGACTGCCCTTACCTGAAAAGAAGTCTTGCTTTTAGTAAGACTCAGAGCCTGGGATTTAACAACATTTCTGAAGTGAAACACACAGCAGAGTTCTCATCCATTGTTCACACTCTGCTTTACAGCCAGAAGCACGCTCTTGCTTTCTAGACTCTCTAAGAGAGCAGGAAACATGAGTGTGCTGAGAACAAAACATCGGTGTTTCCTACACATACGGACCATATCTAGTCCAACTCTGCTTCTGAAATTGAAACAAACCACAGGTCCTCTAACATCCAATGCTTGTCAGTTAAGATGAGAAACGTGTGAGCTTCGTGACCGATGTAATCCATTTGAGCTGAAAAGAGACTGCCCTTACCTGAAACGAAGTCTTTCTTGTAGGAAGACTCAGAGCCAGGGATTTAACTCCATTTCTGAAGTGAAACACTCAACAGAGTTCTCATCCCTTGATCACACTCTGCTTTAGGGCAAGAAGCACACTCTAGCTTTCAAGAATCTCTAAGACAGCAGGAAACTTGAGTGTGCTGAGAACAAATGAACAGTGTTTCCTACACATACAGATGCTATCTAGCCAACTCTGCCTCTGAAAGTGATACAAAGCACTGGTCCTCTAACATCCAATGCTTGTCAGTTAAGATGAGGAACCTGTGAACTTCGTGAACGATGTAGTTTGTTTGAGCTGAAAAGTGACTGCCCTTACCTGAAACGAAGTATTGCTTGTAGGAAGACTCAGAACCGGGGATTGAACTCCATTTCTGAAGTGAAACACACAGCAGAGTTCTCATGCATTGTTCACACTCTGCTTTAGAGCAAGAAGCACGCTCTTGCTTTCCAGAGTCTCTAATACAGCAGGAAACCTGAGTGTGCTCAGAACAAAAGAACGGTGTTTCATATACATACGGACCAAATCTAGTTCAACTCTGCTTCTGAAACTGAAACAAACTACAGGTCCTCTAACATCCAATGCTTGTCAGTTAAGATGAGAAACTTGTAAGCTTCGTGAATGATATAGTTCGTTTGAGCTGTAAAGTAAATGCCCTTACCTGAAACGAAGTCTTGCTTGTAGGAAGACTCAGAGCCAGGGATTTAACTCCATTTCAGAAATGAACCACACAACAGAGTTCTCATCCATTGTTCACACTGTGCTTTAGAGCAAGAAGCACGCTCTAACTTTCTAGTGTCTCTAAGACAGCAGTAAACTTGAGTGTGCTGAGAACAAATGAACGGTGTTTCCTACCCATATGGATCATATCTAGTCCAACACTGCTTCTGAAACTGATACAAAGCACTGGTTCTCTAACATCCAAATCTTGTCAGTTAAGATGACAAACGTGTGAGCTTCGTGAACGATGTAGTTCGTTTGAGCAGTAAAGTAACATCCCTTGCCTGAAACGAACTCTTGCTTGTCGGAAGACTCAGAGCCTGGGATTTAACTCCATTTATGAAGGGAAAGACACAACACAATTCTCATCCATGGATCACAGTCTGCTTTAGAGCAAGAAGCATGCTCGAGCTTTTTAGAGTCTCTAATACAGCAGGAAAAGTGAGTGTGCTCAGAAGAAAGAATGGTGATTCCTATACATAAGGATCATATCTAGTCCAACTCTGATTATGAAACTGATACAAAGCACTGGTCCTCTAACATCCAATGCTTGTCAGTTAAGATGAGATACGTGTTAGCTTCCTGAATGATGTAGTTTGTTTGATCTGAAAAGTGACTGCCCTTACCTGAAAAGAAGTCTTGCTTTTAGTAAGACTCAGAGCCTGGGATTTAACAACATTTCTGAAGTGAAACACACAGCCGAGTTCTCATCCATTGTTCACACTCTGCTTTACAGCAAGAAGCACGCTCTTGCTTTCTAGACTCTCTAAGACAGCAGGAAACATGAGTGTGCTGAGAACAAAACATCGGTGTTTCCTTCACATGCAGACTATATCTAGTCCAACTCTGCTTCTGAAATTGAAACAAACCACAGGTCCTCTAACATCCAAAGCTTGTCAGTTAAGATGAGAAACGTGTGAGCTTCGTGACCGATGTAATTCATTTGAGCTGAAAAGAGACTGCCCTTACCTGAAACGAAGTCTTTCTTGTATGAAGACTCAGAGCTAGGGATTTAACTCCATTTCTGAAGTGAAACACTCAACAGAGTTCTCATCCCTTGATCACACTCTGCTTTAGGGCAAGAAGCACACTCTAGGTTTCTAGAATCTCTAAGACAGCAGGAAACTTGATTGTGCTGAGAAAAAATGAACGGTGTTTCCTACACATACGGATGCTATCTAGCCAACTCTGCCTCTGAAAGTGATACACAGCACTGGTCCTGTAACATCCAATGCTTGTGAGTTAATATGAGAAACATGTGAGCTTCCTGAACGATGTATTTCGTTTGAGCTGTAAAGTGACTGCCCTTACCTGAAACGAAGTATTGCTTGTAGGAAGACTCAGAGCCAGGGATTGAACTCCATTTCTGAAGTGAAACACACAGCAGAGTTCTCATCCATTGTTCACACTCTGCTTTAGAGCAAGAAGCACGCTCTTGCTTTCCAGAGTCTCTAATACAGCAGGAAACCTGAGTGTGCTCAGAACAAAAGAACGGTGTTTCATACACATACGGACCAAATCTAGTTCAACTCTGCTTCTGAAACTGAAACAAACTACAGGTCCTCTAACATCCAATGCTTGTCAGTTAAGATGTGAAACGTGTGAGCTTTGTGAACGATGTAGTTCATTTGAGCTGTATAGTGATGGCCCTTACCTGAAACGAAGTCTCTCTTGTAGGAAGACTCAGAGCCAGGGATTTAACTCCACTTCTGAAGTGAAACACACAACAGAGTTCTCATCCATTGTTCACACTCTGCTTTAGAGCAAGAAGCACGCTCTTGCTTTCTAGAGTCTCTATTACAGCAGGAAACGTGAGTGTGCTCAGAGGAAATGAACTGTGTTTTCTATACATACGGACCATATCTAGTTCAACTCTGCTTGAAATTGATACAAAGCAAAGGTCCTCTAACATTCAATGCTTCTCAGTTAAGATGAGAAACGTGTGAGCTTCATGAACGATATAGTTCGTTTGAGCTGTAAATTAAATGCTCTTACCTGAAACGAAGTCTTGCTTGCAGGAAGACTCAGAGGCAGGGATTTAACTCCATTTCTGAAGTGAAACACACAACAGAGTTCTCATCCATTGATCACACTCTGTTGTAGAGCACGAAGCATGCTCTAGCTTTCTGGAGTCTCTAATACAGCAGGAAAAGTGGGTGTGCTCAGAAGAAAGAACGGTGATTCACATACATAAGGATCATATCTAGTCCAACTCTGCTTCTGAAACTGATACAAAGCACTGGTCCTCTAATATCCAATGCTTGACAGTTAAGATGAGCTACGTGTTAGCTTCCTGAATGGTGTAGTTTGTTTCAGCTGAAAAGTGACTGCCCTTACCTGAAAAGAAGTCTTGCTTTTAGTAAGACTCAGAGCCTGGGATTTAACAACATTTCTGAAGTGAAACACACAGCAGAGTTCTCATCCATTGTTCACACTCTGCTTTACAGCCAGAAGCACGCTCTTGCTTTCTAGACTCTCTAAGAGAGCAGGAAACATGAGTGTGCTGAGAACAAAACATCGGTGTTTCCTACACATACGGACCATATCTAGTCCAACTCTGCTTCTGAAATTGAAACAAACCACAGGTCCTCTAACATCCAATGCTTGTCAGTTAAGATGAGAAACGTGTGAGCTTCGTGACCGATGTAATCCATTTGAGCTGAAAAGAGACTGCCCTTACCTGAAACGAAGTCTTTCTTGTAGGAAGACTCAGAGCCAGGGATTTAACTCCATTTCTGAAGTGAAACACTCAACAGAGTTCTCATCCCTTGATCACACTCTGCTTTAGGGCAAGAAGCACACTCTAGCTTTCAAGAATCTCTAAGACAGCAGGAAACTTGAGTGTGCTGAGAACAAATGAACAGTGTTTCCTACACATACAGATGCTATCTAGCCAACTCTGCCTCTGAAAGTGATACAAAGCACTGGTCCTCTAACATCCAATGCTTGTCAGTTAAGATGAGGAACCTGTGAACTTCGTGAACGATGTAGTTTGTTTGAGCTGAAAAGTGACTGCCCTTACCTGAAACGAAGTATTGCTTGTAGGAAGACTCAGAACCGGGGATTGAACTCCATTTCTGAAGTGAAACACACAGCAGAGTTCTCATGCATTGTTCACACTCTGCTTTAGAGCAAGAAGCACGCTCTTGCTTTCCAGAGTCTCTAATACAGCAGGAAACCTGAGTGTGCTCAGAACAAAAGAACGGTGTTTCATACACATACGGACCAAATCTAGTTCAACTCTGCTTCTGAAACTGAAACAAACTACAGGTCCTCTAACATCCAATGCTTGTCAGTTAAGATGAGAAACTTGTAAGCTTCGTGAATGATATAGTTCGTTTGAGCTGTAAAGTAAATGCCCTTACCTGAAACGAAGTCTTGCTTGTAGGAAGACTCAGAGCCAGGGATTTAACTCCATTTCAGAAATGAACCACACAACAGAGTTCTCATCCATTGTTCACACTGTGCTTTAGAGCAAGAAGCACGCTCTAACTTTCTAGTGTCTCTAAGACAGCAGTAAACTTGAGTGTGCTGAGAACAAATGAACGGTGTTTCCTACCCATATGGATCATATCTAGTCCAACTCTGCTTCTGAAACTGATACAAAGCACTGGTTCTCTAACATCCAAATCTTGTCAGTTAAGATGACAAACGTGTGAGCTTCGTGAACGATGTAGTTCGTTTGAGCAGTAAAGTAACATCCCTTGCCTGAAACGAACTCTTGCTTGTCGGAAGACTCAGAGCCTGGGATTTAACTCCATTTATGAAGGGAAAGACACAACACAATTCTCATCCATGGATCACAGTCTGCTTTAGAGCAAGAAGCATGCTCGAGCTTTTTAGAGTCTCTAATACAGCAGGAAAAGTGAGTGTGCTCAGAAGAAAGAATGGTGATTCCTATACATAAGGATCATATCTAGTCCAACTCTGATTATGAAACTGATACAAAGCACTGGTCCTCTAACATCCAATGCTTGTCAGTTAAGATGAGATACGTGTTAGCTTCCTGAATGATGTAGTTTGTTTGAGCTGAAAAGTGACTGCCCTTACCTGAAAAGAAGTCTTGCTTTTAGTAAGACTCAGAGCCTGGGATTTAACAACATTTCTGAAGTGAAACACACAGCAGAGTTCTCATCCATTGTTCACACTCTGCTTTACAGCAAGAAGCACGCTCTTGCTTTCTAGACTCTCTAAGACAGCAGGAAACATGAGTGTGCTGAGAACAAAACATCGGTGTTTCCTTCACATGCAGACTATATCTAGTCCAACTCTGCTTCTGAAATTGTAACAAACCACAGGTCCTCTAACATCCAAAGCTTGTCAGTTAAGATGAGAAACGTGTGAGCTTCGTGACCGATGTAATTCATTTGAGCTGAAAAGAGACTGCCCTTACCTGAAACGAAGTCTTTCTTGTATGAAGACTCAGAGCTAGGGATTTAACTCCATTTCTGAAGTGAAACACTCAACAGAGTTCTCATCCCTTGATCACACTCTGCTTTAGGGCAAGAAGCACACTCTAGGTTTCTAGAATCTCTAAGACAGCAGGAAACTTGAGTGTGCTGAGAACAAATGAACGGTGTTTCCAACACATACGGATCATATCTAGTCCAACTCTGCTTCTGAAACTGATACAAAGCACTGGTCCTATAACATCCAATGCTTGTCAGTTAAGATGAGAAACTTGTAAGCTTCGGGAATGATATAGTTCGTTTGAGCTGTAAAGTAAATGCCCTTACCTGAAACGAAGTCTTGCTTGTAGGAAGACTCAGAGAAAGGGATTTAACTCCATTTCGGAAATGAACCACACAACAGAGTTCTCATCCATTGTTCACACTGTGCTTTAGAGCAAGAAGCACGCTCTAACTTTCTAGTGTCTCTAAGACAGCAGTAAACTTGAGTGTGCTGAGAACAAATGAACGGTGTTTCCTACCCATATGGATCATATCTAGTCCAACTCTGCTTCTGAAACTGATACAAAGCACTGGTTCTCTAACATCCAAATCTTGTCAGATAAGATGACAAACGTGTGAGCTTCGTGAACGATGTAGTTCGTTTGAGCAGTAAAGTAACATCCCTTGCCTGAAATGAACTCTTGCTTGTCGGAAGACTCAGAGCCTGGGATTTAACTCCATTTATGAAGGGAAAGACACAACACAATTCTCATCCATGGATCAAAGTCTGCTTTAGAGCAAGAAGCAAGCTCTAGCTTTTTAGAGTCTCTAATACAGCAGGAAAAGTGGGTGTGCTCAGAAGAAAGAACGGTGATTCCTATACATAAGGATCATGTCTAGTCCAACTCTGCTTCTGAAACTGATACAAAGCACTGGTCCTCTAACATCCAATGCTTGTCAGTTAAGATGAGATACGTGTTAGCTTCCTGAATGATGTAGTTTGTTTGAGCTGAAAAGTGACTGCCCTTACCTGAAAAGAAGTCTTGCTTTTAGTAAGACTCAGAGCCTGGGATTTAACAACATTTCTGAAGTGAAACACACAGCAGAGTTCTCATCCATTGTTCACACTCTGCTTTACAGCAAGAAGCACGCTCTTGCTTTCTAGACTCTCTAAGACAGCAGGAAACATGAGTGTGCTGAGAACAAAACATCGGTGTTTCCTACACATGCGGACCATATCTAGTCCAACTCTGCTTCTGAAATTGAAACAAACCACAGGTCCTCTAACATCCAAAGCTTGTCAGTTAAGATGAGAAACGTGTGAGCTTCGTGACCCATGTAATTCATTTGAGCTGAAAAGAGACTGCCCTTACCTGAAACGAAGTCTTTCTTGTATGAAGACTCAGAGCCAGGGATTTAACTCCATTTCTGAAGTGAAACACTAAACAGAGTTCTCATGCCTTGATCACACTCTGCTTTAGGGCAAGAAGCACACTCTAGCTTTCAAGAATCTCTAAGACAGCAGGAAACTTGAGTGTGCTGAGAACAAATGAACAGTGTTTCCTACACATACAGATGCTATCTAGCCAACTCTGCCTCTGAAAGTGATACAAAGCACTGGTCCTCTAACATCCAATGCTTGTCAGTTAAGATGAGGAACCTGTGAACTTCGTGAACGATGTAGTTTGTTTGAGCTGAAAAGTGACTGCCCTAAGCCTGAAACGAAGTATTGCTTGTAGGAAGACTCAGAGCCAGGGATATAACTCCATTTCTGAAGTGAAACACACAACAGAGTTCTCATCCCTTGATCACACTCTGCTTTAGAGCAAGAAGCACACTCTAGCTTTCTAGAATCTCTAACATAGCAGGAAACTTGATTGTGCTGAGAAAAAATGAACGGTGTTTCCTACACATACGGATGCTATCTAGCCAACTCTGCCTCTGAAAGTGATACATAGCACTGGTCCTGTAACATCCAATGCTTGTGAGTTAATATGAGAAACATGTGAGCTTCCTGAACGATGTATTTCGTTTGAGCTGTAAAGTGACTGCCCTTACCTGAAACGAAGTATTGCTTGTAGGAAGACTCAGAGCCGGGGATTGAACTCCATTTCTGAAGTGAAACACACAGCAGAGTTCTCATCCATTGTTCACACTCTGCTTTAGAGCAAGAAGCACGCTCTTGCTTTCCAGAGTCTCTAATACAGCAGGAAACCTGAGTGTGCTCAGAACAAAAGAACGGTGTTTCATACACATACGGACCAAATCTAGTTCAACTCTGCTTCTGAAACTGAAACAAACTACAGGTCCTCTAACATCCAATGCTTGTCAGTTAAGATGTGAAACGTGTGAGCTTTGAGAACGATGTAGTTCATTTGATCTGTATAGTGATGGCCCTTACCTGAAACGAAGTCTCTCTTGTAGGAAGACTCAGAGCCAGGGATTTAACTCCACTTCTGAAGTGAAACACACAACAGAGTTCTCATCCATTGTTCACACTCTGCTTTAGAGCAAGAAGCACGCTCTTGCTTTCTAGAGTCTCTACTACAGCAGGAAACGTGAGTGTGCTCAGAAGAAATGAACTGTGTTTTCTATACATACGGACCATATCTAGTTCAACTCTGCTTGAAATTGATACAAAGCAAAGGTCCTCTAACATTCAATGCTTCTCAGTTAAGATGAGAAACGTGTGAGCTTCATGAACGATATAGTTCGTTTGAGCTGTAAATTAAATGCTCTTACCTGAAACGAAGTCTTGCTTGTAGGAAGACTCAGAGCCTGGGATTTAACTCCATTTCTGAAGTGAAACACACAACAGAGTTCTCATCCATTGATCACACTCTGTTGTAGAGCACGAAGCATGCTCTAGCTTTCTAGAGTCTCTAATACAGCAGGAAAAGTGGGTGTGCTCAGAAGAAAGAACGGTGATTCATATACATAAGGATCATATCTAGTCCAACTCTGCTTCTGAAACTGATACAAAGCACTGGTCCTCTAATATCCAATGCTTGACAGTTAAGATGAGATACGTGTTAGCTTCCTGAATGGTGTAGTTTGTTTCAGCTGAAAAGTGACTGCCCTTACCTGAAAAGAAGTCTTGCTTTTAGTAAGACTCAGAGCCTGGGATTTAACAACATTTCTGAAGTGAAACACACAGCAGAGTTCTCATCTATTGTTCACACTCAGCTTTAGAGCAGGAAGCACGCTCTTGCTTTCCAGTGTCTCTAATACAGCAGGAAACCTGAGTGTGCTCAGAACAAAAGAACTGTGTTTCCTACACATACGGACCATATCTAGTTCAACTCAGCTTCTGAAACTGAAACAAACCACAGGTCCTCTAACATCCAATGCTTGTCAGTGAAGATGAGAAACTTGTGAGCTTCGTGAACGATGTAGTTCATTTGAGCTGAAAGTAACTGCCCTTACTTGAAATGAAATCTTCCTTCTGGAAGACTCAGAGCCTGGGAGTTAACTCCATTTCTGAAGTGAAACACACAGTAGAGTTCTCATCCATTGATCACACTCTGCTTTAGAGCAAGAAGCAAGCTCTTGCTTTCTAGAGTCTCTAAGACAGCAGGAAACATGAGTGTGATGAGAACAAAAGAACGGTGTTTCCTACACATACGGACCATATCTGGTACAACTCTGCTTCTGAAAATGAAACAAACCACAGGTCCTCTAACATCCAATGCTGGTCAGTTAAGATGAGGAACGTGTGAACTTCGTGAACGATGTAGTTCGTTTGAGCTGAAAAGTGACTGCCCTTACCTGAAACGAAGTATTGCTTGTAGGAAGACTCAGAGCCGGGGATTGAACTTATTTCTGAAGTGAAACACACAATAGAGTTCTCATCCATTGTTCACACTCTGCTTTAGAGCAGGAAGCACGCTCTTGCTTTCCAGTGTCTCTAATAAAGCAGGAAACCTGAGTGTGCTCAGAACAAAAGAACGGTGTTTCCTACACATACGGACCATATCTAGTCCAACTCTGCTTCTGAAATAGAAGCAAACCACAGGTCCTCTAACATCCAATGCTTGTCAGTTATGATGAGAAACATGTGAGCTTCGTGACCGATGTAATTCATTTGAGCTGTATAGTGACTGCCCTTACCTGAAACGAAGTCTTTCTTGTAGGAAGACTCAGAGCCAGGGATTTAACTCCACTTCTGAAGTGAAACACACAACAGAGTTCTCTTCCATTGATCACACTCTGCTTTAGGGCAAAAAGCAAGCCCTAGCTTTCTAGAATGCCTAAGACAGCGGGAAACGTGAGTGTGCTGAGAACAAATGAACGGTGTTTCCTACACATACTGATCATATCTAGTCCAACTCTGCTTCTGAAACTGATACAAAGCACTGGTCCTATAACATCCAATGCTTGTCAGTTAAGATGAGAAACTTGTGTGCTTTGTGAATGATATAGTTCGTTTGAGCTGTAAAATAAATGCCCTTACCTGAAACGAAGTCTGGCTTGTAGGAAGACTCAGATCCAGGGATTTAAGTCCATTTCGGAAATGAACCACACAACAGAGTTCTCATCTATTGTTCACACTCTGCTTTAGAGCAAGAAGCACGCTCTTGCTTTCTAGAGTCTATAATACAGCAGGAAACGTGAGTGTGCTCAGAAGAAAAGAACTGTGTTTTCTATACATACGGACCATATCTAGTTCAACTCTGCTTGAAATTGATACAAAGCAAAGGTCCTCTAACATTCAATGCTTCTCAGTTAAGATGAGAAACGTGTGAGCTTCATGAACGATACAGTTCGTTTGAGCTGTAAAGTAAATGCTCTTACCTGAAACGAAGTCTTGCTTGTAGGAAGACTCAGAGGCAGGGATTTAACTCCATTTCTGAAGTGAAACACACAACAGAGTTCTCATCCATTGATCACACTCTGTTGTAGAGCACGAAGCACGCTCTAGCTTTCTAGAGTCTCTAAGACAGCAGGAAACTTGAGTGTGCTGAGAACAAATGAACGGTGTTTCCTACACATACGGACCATATCTAGTCCAACTCTGCTTCTGAAACTGATGCAAAGTACTGGTCCTCTAACATCCGATGCTTGTCAGTTAAAATGAGAAACGTTTGAGCTTCCTGAACGATGTAGTTCCTTTGAGCTGAAAAGTGACTGCCCTTACCTGAAACGAAGTCTTGCTTGTAGGAAGAAACAGAGCCTGGGATTTAACTCCATTTATGAAGGGAAAGACACAACACAATTCTCATCCATGGATCACACTCTGCTTTAGAGCAACAGGCACGCTCTTGCTTTTTAGAGTCTCTAATACAGCAGGAAAAGTGAGTGTGCTCAGAAGAAAGAACGGTGATTCCTATACATAAGGATCATATCTAGTCCAACTCTGCTTCTGAAACTGATACAAAGCACTGCTCCTCTAACATCCAATGCTTGTCAGTTAAGATGAGAAACGTTTTAGCTTCCTGAATGATGTAGTTTGTTTGAGCTGAAAAGTACTGCCCTTAACTGAAAAGAAGTCTTGCTTTTAGTAAGACTCAGAGACTGGGATTTAACAACATTTCTGAAGTGAAACACACAGCAGAGTTCTCATCCATTGTTCACACTCTGCTTTACAGCAAGAAGCACACTCTTGCTTTCTAGACTCTCTAAGAGAACAGGAAACATGAGTGTGCTGAGAACAAAACAACTGTGTTTCCTACACATACGGACCATATCTAGTCCAACTCTGCTTCTGAAATTGAAACAAACCACAGGTCCTATAACATCCAATGATTGTCAGTTAAGATGAGAAACGTGTGAGCTTCGTGACCGATGTAATTCATTTGAGCTGAAAAGAGACTGCCCTTACCTGAAACGAAGTCTTTCTTGTAGGAAGACTCAGAGCCAGGGATTTAACTCCATTTCTGAAGTGAAACACACAACAGAGTTCTCATCCCTTGATCACACTCTGCTTTAGGGCAAGAAGCACACTCTAACTTTCAAGAATCTCTAAGACAGCAGGAAACTTGAGTGTGCTGAGAACAAATGAACAGTGTTTCCTACATATTCCGATGCTATCTAGCCAACTCTGCCTCTGAAAGCGATACAAAGCACTGGTCCTCTAACATCCAATGCTTGTCAGTTAAGATGAGGAACCTGTGAACTTCGTGAACGATGTAGTTCGTTTTAGCAGAAAAGTGACTGCCCTTACCTGAAACGAAGTCTTGCTTATAGGAAGATTCAGATCCTGGGATTTAACTCCATTTCTGAAGTGAAACACACAACAGAGTTCTCATCCATTGATCACACTCCTCTTTAGAGCAAGAAGCAAGCGCTTGCTTTCTAGAGTCTCTAATACAGCAGGAAACTTGATTGTGCTGAGAAAAAATGAACGGTGTTTCCTACACATACGGATGTTATCTAGCCAACTCTGCCTCTGAAAGTGATACAAAGCACTGGTCCTCTAACATCCAATGCTTGTCAGTGAAGATGAGAAACGTGTGAGCTTCGTGAACGATGTAGTTCATTTGAGCTGAAAGTAACTGCCCTTACTTGAAATGAAGTCTTCCTTTAGGAAGACTCAGAGCCTGGGAGTTAACTCCATTTCTGAAGGGAAACACACAGCAGAGTTCTCATCCATTGATCACACTCTGCTTTAGAGCAAGAAGCAAGCTCTTGCTTTCTAGAGTCTCTAAGACAGCAGGAAACTTGAGTGTGATGAGAACAAAAGAACGGTGTTTCCTACACATACGGACCATATCTGGTACAACTCTGCTTCTGAAAATGAAACAAACCACAGGTCCTCTAACATCCAATGCTTGTCAGTTAAGATGAGGAACGTGTGAACTTCGTGAACGATGTAGTTCGTTTGAGCTGAAAAGTGACTGCCCTTACCAGAAACGAAGTATTGCTTGTAGGAAGACTCAGAGCCGGGGATTGAACTTATTTCTGAAGTGAAACACACAATAGAGTTCTCATCCATTGTTCACACTCTGCTTTAGAGCAGGAAGCATGCTCTTGCTTTCCAGAGTCTCTAATACAGCAGGAAACCTGAGTGTGCTCAGAACAAAAGAACGGTGTTTCCTACACATACGGACCATATCTTGTCCAACTCTGCTTCTGAAATTGAAACAAACCACAGGTCCTCTAACATCCAATGCTTGTCAGTTAAGATGAGAAACGTGTGAGCTTCGTGAACGATGTATTTCGTTTGAGCTGTAAAGTAACTTCCCTTACCTGAAACGAAGTCTTTCTTGTAGGAAGACTCAGAGCCTGGGATTTAACTCCATTTCTGAAGGGAAACACACAGCAGAGTTCTCATCCATTGTTCACACTCTGCTTTAGAGCAAGAAGCACGCTCTTGCTTTCTAGAGTCTCTAATACAGCAGGAAATGTGAGTGTGCTCAGAAGAAAAGAACTGTGTTTTCTATACAAAAGGACCATATCTAGTTCAACTCTGCTTGAAATTGATACAAAGCAAACGTCCTCTAACATCCAATGCTTGTCAGTTAAGATGAGAAACGTGTGAGCCTTGTGAACAATATTGTTCGTTGGAGCTGTAAAGTAAATGCCCTTACCTGAAACGAAGTCTTTCTTGTAGGAAGACTCAGAGCCAGGGATTTAACTTCATTTCTGAAGTGAAACACACAACAGAGTTCTCATCCCTTGATCACACTCTGCTTTAGGGCAAGAAGCACACTCTAACTTTCAAGAATCTCTAAGACAGCAGGAAACTTGAGTGTGCTGAGAACAAATGAACAGTGTTTCCTACATATTCGGATGCTATCTAGCCAACTCTGCCTCTGAAAGCGATACAAAGCACTGGTCCTCTAACATCCAATGCTTGTCAGTTAAGATGAGGAACCTGTGAACTTCGTGAACGATGTAGTTCGTTTTAGCTGAAAAGTGACTGCCCTTACCTGAAACGAAGTCTTGCTTATAGGAATATTCAGAGCCTGGAATTTAACTCCATTTCTGAAGTGAAACACACAACAGAGTTCTCATCCCTTGATCACACTCCGCTTTAGAGCAAGAAGCAAGCTCTTGCTTTCTAGAGTCTCTAATACAGCAGGAAACTTGATTGTGCTGAGAAAAAATGAACGGTGTTGCCTACACATATGGATGCTATCTAGCCAACTCTGCCTCTGAAAGTGATACAAAGCACTGGACCTCTAACATCCAATGCTTGTCAGTGAAGATGAGAAACGTGTGAGCTTCGTGAACGATGTAGTTCATTTGAGCTGAAAGTAACTGCCCTTACTTGAAATGAAGTCTTCCTTTAGGAAGACTCAGAGCCTGGGAGTTAACTCCATTTCTGAAGGGAAACACACAGCAGAGTTCTCATCCATTGATCACACTCTGCTTTAGAGCAAGAAGCAAGCTCTTGCTTTCTAGAGTCTCTAAGACAGCAGGAAACATGAGTGTGATGAGAACAAAAGAACGGTGTTTCCTACACATACGGACCATATCTGGTACAACTCTGCTTCTGAAAATGAAACAAACCACAGGTCCTCTAACATCCAATGCTTGTCAGTTAAGATGAGGAACGTGTGAACTACGTGAACGATGTAGTTCGTTTGAACTGAAAAGTGACTGCCCTTACCTGAAACGAAGTCTTGCTTGTAGGAAGACTCAGAGCCGGGGATTGAACTTATTTCTGAAGTGAAACACACAGTAGAGTTCTCATCCATTGTTCACACTCTGCTTTAGAGCAGGAAGCACGCTCTTGCTTTCTAGAGTCTCTAATACAGCAGGAAACCTGAGTGTGCTCAGAACAAAAGAACTGTGTTTCCTACACATACGGACCATATCTAGTCCAACTCTGCTTCTGAAATTGAAACAAAATACTGGTCCTCTAACATCCAATGCTTGTCAGTTAAGATGAGAAACGTGTGAGCTTCGTGAACGATGTAGTTTGTTTGAGCTGTAAAGTAACTACCCTTACCTGAAACGAAGTCTTGCTTATAGGAAGATTCAGAGCCTGGGATTTAACTCGATTTCTGAAGTGAAACACACAACAGAGTTCTCATCCCTTGATCACACTCTGCTTCAGAGCAAGAAGCACACTCTAGCTTTCTAGAATCTCTAAGACACCAGGAAACTTGAGTGTGCTGAGAAAAAATGAACGGTGTTTCCTACACATACGGATGCTATCTAGCCAACTCTGCCTCTGAAAGTGATACAAAGCACTGGTCCTCTAACATCCAATGCTTGTCAGTTAAGATGAGGAACGTGTGAACTTCGTGAACGATGTAGTTCGTTTGAGCTGAAAAGTGAATGCCCTTACCTGAAATGAAATATTGCTTGTAGGAAGACTCAGAGCCGGGGATTGAACTCCATTTCTGTAGTGAAACACACAGCAGAGTTCTCATCCATTGTTCACACTCTGCTTTAGAGCAAGAAGCAAGCTGTTGCTTTCTAGGGTCTCTAATGCAGCAGGAAACGTGAGTGTGCTCAGAAGAAAAGAACCGTGTTTCCTATACATACGGACCATATCATGTTCAACTCTGCTTGAAATTGATACAAAGCAAAGTTCCTGTTACATCCAATGCTTGTCAGCTACCATGAGGAACGTGTGAACTTCGTGAACGATGTAGTTTGTTTGAGCTGAAAGTAACTGCCCTTACTTGAAATGATGTCTTCCTTTAGGAAGACTCAGAGTCTGGGATTTAACTCCATTTCTGAAGGGAGACACACAACACAGTTCTCAACCATGGATCACACTCTGCTTTAGAGCAAGAAGCACGCTCTTGCTTTCTAGAGTCTCTAATTCAGCAGGAAACGTGAGTGTCCTCAGAAGAAATGAACCGTGTTTCCTATACATACAGACCATATCTAGTTCAAATCTGCTTGAAATTGATACAAAGCATAGGTCCTCTAACATCCAATGCTTGTCAGTTAAGATGAGAAACTTGTGAGCTTTGTGAACAAGGTATTTCGTTTGTGCTGTATCGTGACTTCCCTTACCTGAAAAGAAGTCTTGCTTGTAGGAAGACTCAGAGCCTGGGATTTAACTCCATTTCTGAAGGGAAACACACAGCAGAGTTCTCATCCATTGATCACACTCTGCTTCAGAGCAAGAAGCACACTCTTGCTTTCTAGAGTCTCTAATACAGCAGGAAACATGAGTGTGTTGAGAAAAAAGGAACGGTGTTTCTTACACAAACGGAACGTATCTAGTCCAACTCTGGTTCTGAGACTGATACAAAGCACTGGTCCTCTAACATCCAATGCTTGTCAGTTAAGATGAGAAACGTGTGAGCTTCCTGAACGATGTAGTTTGTTTGAGCTGAAAAGTGACTGCCCTTACCTGAAACGAAGTCTTGCTTGTAGGAAGACACAGACCTGGGATTTAACCCCATTTCTGAAGGGAAACACACAACACAGTTGTCATCCATGTATCACACTCTGCTTTATAGCAAGGAGCATGCTCTTGCTTTCTAGAGTCTCTAATGCAGCAGGAAAGGTGAGGGTCCTCAGAAGAAAACAACCATGTTTCCTATACATACGGACCATATCTAGTTCAACTCTGCTTGAAATTGATACAAAGCAAAGGTCCTCCAACATCCAATGCTTGTCAGTTAAGATGAGAAACGTGTGAGCTTCGTGAACGATGTAGTTCGTTTGAGCTTTAAAGTAACTGCCCTTACCTGAAACGAAGTCTTGCTTGTAGCGAGACTCAGAGCCAGGGATTTAACTCCATTTCTGAAGTGAAACACACAACACAGTTCTCATCCATTGATCACACTCTGCTTTAGAGCAAGAAGCACGCTCTTGTTTTCTAGAGTCCCTAATACAGCAGGAAACCTGAGTGTGCTGAGAACAAAAGAACGGTGTTTCTTACACATACCGACCATATCTAGTCCAACTCTGCTTCTGAAACTGATACAAAGCACTGGTCCTCTAACATCCAATGCTAGTCAGTTAAGATGAAAACGTGTGAGCTTTGTGACCGATGTAATTCCTTTGACCTGAAAAGTGACTGCCCTTACCTGAAACGAAGTCTTTCTTGTAGGATGACTCAGAGCCTGGGATTATATCCATTTCTGAAATGAAACACACAACACAGTTCTCATCCATGTATCACACTCTGCTTCAGAGCAAGAAGCACACTCTTGATTTCTAGAGTCTCTAATACAGCAGGAAACATGAGTGTGTTGAGAAAAAAGGAACGGTGTTTCTTCCACAAACGGAACATATCTAGTCCAACTCTGCTTCTGAGACTGATACAAAGCACTGGTCCTCTAACATACAATGCTTGTCAGTTAAGATGAGAAACGTGTGAGCTTCCTGAACGATGTAGTTTGTTTGAGCTGAAAAGTGACTGCCCTTACCTGAAACGAAGTCTTGCTTGTAGGAAGACACAGACCTGGGATTTAACCCCATTTCTGAAGGGAAACACACAACACAATTGTCATCCATGTATCACACTCTGCTTTAGAGCAAGAAGCACGCTCTTGCTTTCTAGAGTCTCTAATGCAGCAGGAAAGGTGAGGGTCCTCAGAAGAAAAGAACCATGTTTCCTATACATACGGAACATATCTAGTTCAACTCTGCTTGAAATTGATACAAAGCAAAGGTCCTCCAACATACAATGCTTGTCAGTTAAGATGAGAAACGTGTGAGGTTCGTGAACGATGTAGTTCGTTTGAGCTGTAAAGTAACTGCCCTTACCTGAAACGAAGTCTTGCTTGTAGCGAGACTCAGAGCCAGGGATTTAACTCCATTTCTGAAGTGAAAGACACAACACAGTTCTCATCCATTGATCACACTCTGCTTTAGAGCAAGAAGAACGCTCTTGTTTTCTAGAGTCTCTAATACAGCAGAAAACCTGAGTGTGCTGAGAACAAAAGAACGGTGTTTCTTACACATACCGACCATATCTAGACAACTCTGCCTCTGAAACTGATACAAAGCACTGGTCCTGTAATATCCAATGCTAGTCAGTTAAGATGAAAACGTGTGAGCTTTGTGACCGATGTAATTCCTTTGACCTGAAAACTGACTGCCCTTACCTGAAACGAAGTCTTTCTTGTAGGAAGACTCAGAGCCTGGGATTTATCACCATTTCTGAAGTGAAACACACAACACAGTTCTCATCCATGTATCACACTCTGCTTTAGAGCAAGAAGCACACACTTGCTTTCTAGAGTCTCTAATACACCAGGAAACATGAGTGTGCTGAGAATAAAAGAACGGTGTTTCTTACACAAACGGACCATATCTAGTCAAACTCTGCTTCTGAGACTGATACAAAGCACTGGTCCTCTAACATCCAATGCTTGTCAGTTAAGATGAGAAACGTGTGAGCTTCCTGAACGATGTAGTTCTTTTGAGCTGAAAAGTGACTGTCCTTACCTGAAACGAAGTCTTGCTTGTAGGAAGACACAGACCTGGGATTTAACCCCATTTCTGAAGTGAAACACACAACACAGTTCTCATCCATGGATCACACTCTGCTTTAGAGCAAGAAGCAAGCTCTTGCTTTCTAGAGTCTCTAATACAGCAGGAAACATGAGTGTGCTGAGAACAAAAGAACGGTGTTTCTTACACATACGGACCATATCTAGTCCAACTCTGCTTATGAAACTGATACAAAGCACTGGTACTCTAACATCCAATGCTTCTCAGTTAAGATGAGAAACGTATGAGGTTCCTGAACGATGTAGTTCGTTTGAGCTGAAAAGTGACTGCCCTTACCTGAAACGAAGTCTTGCCTGTAGGAAGACACAGACCTGGGATTTAACCCCATTTCTGAAGGGAAACACACAACACAGTTCTCATCCATGTATCACACTCTGCTTTAGAGCAAGAAGCATGCTCTTGCTTTCTAGAGTCTCTAATACAGCATGAAACGTGAGTGTGCTTAGAAGAAAAGAACGGTGTTTCCTACACATACGGACCATGTCTTGTCCAACGCTGCTTCTGAAATTGAAACAAACCACTGGTCCTCTAACATCCAATGCTTGTCAGTTAAGATGAGAAACATGTGATCTTCGTGAACGATGTAGTTCGTTTGAGCTGTAAAGTAACTTCCCTTACATGAAACGAAGTCTTTCTTGTAGGAAGACTCAGAGCCTGGGATTATACTCCATTTCTGAAGTGAAACACACAACACAGTTCTCATCCATTGATCACACTCTGCTTTAGAGCAAGAAGCACACTCTTGCTTTCTAGAGTCTCTAATACAGCAGGATACATGAGTGTGTTGAGAAAAAAGGAACGGTGTTTCTTACACAAACGGAACATATCTAGTCCAACTCTGGTTCTGAGACTGATACAAAGCACTGGTCCTCTAACATCCAATGCTTGTCAGTTAAGATGAGAAACGTGTGAGCTTCCTGAACGATGTAGTTTGTTTGAGATGAAAAGTGAAGGCCCTTACCTGAAACGAAGTCTTGCTTGTAGGAAGACACAGACCTGGGATTTAACACCATTTCTGAAGAGAAACACACAACACAGTTCTCATCCATGTATCACACTCTGCTTTAGAGCAAGAAGCACGCTCTTGCTTTCTAGAGGCTCTAATGCAGCAGGAAACGGGAGTGTCCTCAGAAGAAAAGAACCATGTTTCCTATGCATACGGACCATATCTAGTTCAACTCT
Organism: Onychomys leucogaster; assembly: GCA_949786385.1. Classification (NCBI taxonomy): domain Eukaryota; kingdom Metazoa; phylum Chordata; class Mammalia; order Rodentia; family Cricetidae; genus Onychomys; species Onychomys leucogaster. The sequence continues at coordinate 409,214 of CATKUP010000037.1, read as the reverse complement.
GCTTGAAATTGATACAAAGCAAAGGTCCTCTAACATCCAATGCTTGTCAGTTAAGATGTGAAACGTGTGAACTTCGTGAATGATGTAGTTTGTTTGAGCTGAAAGGGACTGCACCAACTTGAAACGAAGTCTTTCTTGTAGGAAGACTCAGAGCCTGGGATTTAACTCCATTTCTGAAATGAAACACACAACACAGTTCTCATCCATTGATCACACTCTGCTTTAGAGCAAGAAGCACGCTCTTGCTTTCTAGAGTCTCTAATACAGCAGGAAACATGAGTGTGCTGAGAACAAAAGAACGGTGTTTCTTACTCATACGGACCATATCTAGTCCAACTCTGCTTCTGAGACTGATACAAAGCACTGGTCCTCTAACATCCAATGCTTGTCAGTTAAGATGAGAAACGTGTGAGGTTCCTGAACGATGTAGTTTGTTTGAGCTGAAAAGTGACTGCCCTTACCTGAAACGAAGTCTTGCTTGTAGCGAGACTCAGAGCCAGGGATTTAACTCCATTTCTGAAGTGAAACACACAACACAGTTCTCATCCATTGATTACACTCTGCTTTAGAGCAAGAAGCACACTCTTGTTTTCTAGAGTCCCTAATACAGCAGGAAACCTGAGTGTGCTGAGAACAAAAGAACGGTGTTTCTTACACATACCGACCATATCTAGTCCAACTCTGCTTCTGAAACTGATACAAAGCACTGGTCCTCTAAAATCCAATGCTAGTCAGTTAAGATGAAAACGTGTGAGCTTTGTGACCGATGTAATTCCTTTGACCTGAAAAGTGACTGCCCTTACCTGAAACGAAGTCTTTCTTGTAGGAAGACTCAGAGCCTGGGATTATACTCCATTTCGGAAATGAAACACACAACACAGTTCTCATCCATTGATCACACTCTGCTTCAGAGCAAGAAGCACACTCTTGCTTTCTAGAGTCTCTAATACAGCAGGAAACATGAGTGTGTTGAGAAAAAAGGAACGGTGTTTCTTCCACAAACGGAACATATCTAGTCCAACTCTGGTTCTGAGACTGATACAAAGCACTGGTCCTCTAACATCCAATGCTTGTCAGTTAAGATGAGAAACGTGTGAGCTTCCTGAACGATGTAGTTTGTTTGAGCTGAAAAGTGACTGCCCTTACCTGAAACGAAGTCTTGCTTGTAGGAAGACAAGGACCTGGGATTTAACCCCATTTCTGAAGGGAAACACACAACACAATTGTCATCCATGTATCACACTCTGCTTTAGAGCAAGAAGCATGCTCTTGCTTTCTAGAGTCTCTAATGCAGCAGGAAAGGTGAGGGTCCTCAGAAGAAAAGAACCATGTTTCCTATACATACGGACCATATCTAGTTCAACTCTGCTTGAAATTGGTACAAAGCAAAGGTCCTCCAACATCCAATGCTTGTCAGTTAAGATGAGAAACGTGTGAGGTTCGTGAACGATGTAGTTCGTTTGAGCTGTAAAGTAACTGCCCTTACCTGAAACGAAGTCTTGCTTGTAGCGAGACTCAGAGCCAGGGATTTAACTCCATTTCTGAAGTGAAACACACAACACAGTTCTCATCCATTGATCACACTCTGCTTTAGAGCAAGAAGCACGCTCTTGTTTTCTAGAATCCCTAATACAGCAGGAAACCTGAGTGTGCTGAGAACAAAAGAACGGTGTTTCTTACACATACCGACCATATCTAGTCCAACTCTGCTTCTGAAACTGATACAAAGCACTGGTCCTCTAACATCCATTGCTAGTCAGTTAAGATGAAAACGTGTGAGCTTTGGGACCGATGTAATTCCTTTGACCTGAAAAGTGACTGCCCTTACCTGAAACGAAGTCTTTCTTGTAGGAAGACTCAGAGCCTGGGATTATACTCCATTTCTGATATGAAACACACAACACAGTTCTCATCCATTGATCACACTCTGCTTTAGAGCAAGAAGCACACTCTTGCTTTCTAGAGTCTCTAATACAGCAGGAAACATGAGTGTGTTGAGAAAAAAGGAACGGTGTTTCTTCCACAAACGGAACATATCTAGTCCAACTCTGGTTCTGAGACTGATACAAAGCACTGGTCCTCTAACATCCAATGCTTGTCAGTTAAGATGAGAAACGTGTGAGCTTCCTGAACGATGTAGTTTGTTTGAGCTGAAAAGTGACTGCCCTTACCTGAAATGAAGTCTTGCTTGTAGGAAGACACAGACCTGGGATTTAACCCCATTTCTGAAGGGAAACACACAACACAGTTCTCATCCATGTATCACACTCTGCTTTAGAGCAAGAAGCACACTCTTGCTTTCTAGAGTCTCTAATGCAGCAGGAAAGGTGAGGGTCCTCAGAAGAAAAGAACCATGTTTCCTATACATACGGAACATATCTAGTTCAACTCTGCTTGAAATTGATACAAAGCAAAGGTCCTCCAACATCCAATGCTTGTCAGTTAAGATGAGAAACGTGTGAGCTTCGTGAATGATGTAGTTCGTTTGAGCTGTAAAATAACTGCCCTTACCTGAAACGAAGTCTTGCTTGTAGCGAGACTCAGAGCCAGGGATTTAACTCCATTTCTGAAGTGAAAGACACAACACAGTTCTCATCCATTGATCACACTCTGCTTTAGAGCAAGAAGCACGCTCTTGCTTTCTAGAGTCTCTAATATAGCAGGAAACATGAGTGTGCTGAGAACAAAAGAACGGTGTTTCTTACACATACGGACCATATCTAGTCCAACTCTGCTTCTGAGACTGATACAAAGCACTTGTCCTCTAACATCCAATGCTTGTCAGTTAAGATGAGAAACGTGTGAGGTTCCTGAACGATGTAGTTTGTTTGAGCTGAAAAGTGACTGCCCTTACCTGAAACAAAGTCTTGCTTGTAGGAAGACAAAGACCTGGGATTTAACCCCATTTCTGAAGGGAAACACACAACACAGTTCTCATCCATGTATCACACTCTGCTTTAGAGCAAGAAGCATGCTCTTGCTTTCTAGAGTCTCTAATGCAGCAGGAAAGGTGAGGGTACTCAGAAGAAAAGACCAATGTTTCCTATACATACGGACCATATCTAGTTCAACTCTGCTTGAAATTGATACAAAGCAAAGGTCCTCCAACATCCAATGCTTGTCAGTTAAGATGAGAAACGTGTGAGCTTCGTGAACGGTGTAGTTCGTTTGAGCTGTAAAGTAACTGCCCTTACCTGAAACGAAGTCTTGCTTGTAGCGAGACTCAGAGCCAGGGATTTAACTCCATTTCTGAAGTGAAACACACAACACAGTTCTCATCCATTGATCAAACTCTGCTTTAGAGCAAGAAGCACGCTCTTGTTTTCTAGAGTCCCTAATACAGCAGGAAACCTGAGTGTGCTGAGAACAAAAGAACGGTGTTTCTTACACATACGGACCATATCTAGTCCAACTCTGCTTCTGAAACTGATACAAAGCACTGGTCCTCTAACATCCAATGCTAGTCAGTTAAGATGAAAACGTGTGAGCTTTGTGACCGATGTAATTCCTTTGACCTGAAAAGTGACTGCCCTTACCTGAAACGAAGTCTTTCTTGTAGGAAGACTCAGAGCCTGGGATTATACTCCATTTCTGAAATGAAACACACAACACAGTTCTCATCCATGTATCACACTCTGCTTCAGAGCAAGAAGCACACTCTTGATTTCTAGAGTCTCTAATACAGCAGGAAACATGAGTGTGTTGAGAAAAAAGGAACGGTGTTTCTTCCACAAACGGAACATATCTAGTCCAACTCTGGTTCTGAGACTGATACAAAGCACTGGTCCTCTAACATCCAATGCTTGTCAGTTAAGATGAGAAACGTGTGAGCTTCCTGAACGATGTAGTTTGTTTGAGCTGAAAAGTGACTGCCCTTACCTGAAACGAAGTCTTGCTTGTAGGAAGACACAGACCTGGGATTTAACCCCATTTCTGAAGGGAAACACACAACACAATTGTCATCCATGTATCACACTCTGCTTTAGAGCAAGAAGCACGCTCTTGCTTTCTAGAGTCTCTAATGCAGCAGGAAAGGTGAGGGTCCTCAGAAGAAAAGAACCATGTTTCCTATACATACGGAACATATCTAGTTCAACTCTGCTTGAAATTGATACAAAGCAAAGGTCCTCCAACATACAATGCTTGTCAGTTAAGATGAGAAACGTGTGAGGTTCGTGAACGATGTAGTTCGTTTGAGCTGTAAAGTAACTGCCCTTACCTGAAACGAAGTCTTGCTTGTAGCGAGACTCAGAGCCAGGGATTTAACTCCATTTCTGAAGTGAAAGACACAACACAGTTCTCATCCATTGATCACACTCTGCTTTAGAGCAAGAAGAACGCTCTTGTTTTCTAGAGTCTCTAATACAGCAGAAAACCTGAGTGTGCTGAGAACAAAAGAACGGTGTTTCTTACACATACCGACCATATCTAGACAACTCTGCCTCTGAAACTGATACAAAGCACTGGTCCTGTAATATCCAATGCTAGTCAGTTAAGATGAAAACGTGTGAGCTTTGTGACCGATGTAATTCCTTTGACCTGAAAACTGACTGCCCTTACCTGAAACGAAGTCTTTCTTGTAGGAAGACTCAGAGCCTGGGATTTATCACCATTTCTGAAGTGAAACACACAACACAGTTCTCATCCATGTATCACACTCTGCTTTAGAGCAAGAAGCACACACTTGCCTTCTAGAGTCTCTAATACACCAGGAAACATGAGTGTGCTGAGAACAAAAGAACGGTGTTTCTTACACAAACGGACCATATCTAGTCAAACTCTGCTTCTGAGACTGATACAAAGCACTGGTCCTCTAACATCCAATGCTTGTCAGTTAAGATGAGAAACGTGTGAGCTTCCTGAACGATGTAGTTCTTTTGAGCTGAAAAGTGACTGTCCTTACCTGAAACGAAGTCTTGCTTGTAGGAAGACACAGACCTGGGATTTAACCCCATTTCTGAAGTGAAACACACAACACAGTTCTCATCCATGGATCACACTCTGCTTTAGAGCAAGAAGCAAGCTCTTGCTTTCTAGAGTCTCTAATACAGCAGGAAACATGAGTGTGCTGAGAACAAAAGAACGGTGTTTCTTACACATACGGACCATATCTAGTCCAACTCTGCTTATGAAACTGATACAAAGCACTGGTACTCTAACATCCAATGCTTCTCAGTTAAGATGAGAAACGTATGAGGTTCCTGAACGATGTAGTTCGTTTGAGCTGAAAAGTGACTGCCCTTACCTGAAACGAAGTCTTGCTTGTAGGAAGACACAGACCTGGGATTTAACCCCATTTCTGAAGGGAAACACACAACACAGTTCTCATCCATGTATCACACTCTGCTTTAGAGCAAGAAGCATGCTCTTGCTTTCTAGAGTCTCTAATACAGCATGAAACGTGAGTGTGCTTAGAAGAAAAGAACGGTGTTTCCTACACATACGGACCATGTCTTGTCCAACGCTGCTTCTGAAATTGAAACAAACCACTGGTCCTCTAACATCCAATGCTTGTCAGTTAAGATGAGAAACATGTGATCTTCGTGAACGATGTAGTTCGTTTGAGCTGTAAAGTAACTTCCCTTACATGAAACGAAGTCCTGCTTATAGGAAGACTCAGAGCCTGGGATTTAACTCCATTTCTGAAGTGAAACACACAACAGAGTTCTCATCCATTGATCACACTCTGCTTTAGAGCAAGAAGCACGCTCTTGCTTTCTAGAGTCTCTAATACAGCAGGAAACCTGAGTGTGCTGAGAACAAAAGAACGGTGTTTCTTACACATACGGACCATATCTAGTCCAACTCTGCTTCTGAAACTGTTACAAAGCACTGGTCCTCTAAGATCCAATGCTAGTCAGTTAAGATGAAAACCTGTGAGCTTTGTGACCGATGTAGTTCGTTTGAGGTGAAAAGTGACTGCCCTTACCTGAAACGAAGTCTTTCTTGTAGGAAGACTCAGAGCCTGGGATTATACTCCATTTCTGAAGTGAAACACACAACACAGTTCTCATCCATTGATCACACTCTGCTTTAGAGCAAGAAGCACACTCTTGCTTTCTAGAGTCTCTAATACAGCAGGATACATGAGTGTGTTGAGAAAAAAGGAACGGTGTTTCTTACACAAACGGAACATATCTAGTCCAACTCTGGTTCTGAGACTGATACAAAGCACTGGTCCTCTAACATCCAATGCTTGTCAGTTAAGATGAGAAACGTGTGAGCTTCCTGAACGATGTAGTTTGTTTGAGATGAAAAGTGAAGGCCCTTACCTGAAACGAAGTCTTGCTTGTAGGAAGACACAGACCTGGGATTTAACACCATTTCTGAAGAGAAACACACAACACAGTTCTCATCCATGTATCACACTCTGCTTTAGAGCAAGAAGCACGCTCTTGCTTTCTAGAGGCTCTAATGCAGCAGGAAACGGGAGTGTCCTCAGAAGAAAAGAACCATGTTTCCTATGCATACGGACCATATCTAGTTCAACTCTGCTTGAAATTGATACAAAGCAAAGGTCCTCTAACATCCAATGCTTGTCAGTTAAGATGTGAAACGTGTGAACTTCGTGAATGATGTAGTTTGTTTGAGCTGAAAGGGACTGCACCAACTTGAAACGAAGTCTTTCTTGTAGGAAGACTCAGAGCCTGGGATTTAACTCCATTTCTGAAATGAAACACACAACACAGTTCTCATCCATTGATCACACTCTGCTTTAGAGCAAGAAGCACGCTCTTGCTTTCTAGAGTCTCTAATACAGCAGGAAACATGAGTGTGCTGAGAACAAAAGAACGGTGTTTCTTACTCATACGGACCATATCTAGTCCAACTCTGCTTCTGAGACTGATACAAAGCACTGGTCCTCTAACATCCAATGCTTGTCAGTTAAGATGAGAAACGTGTGAGGTTCCTGAACGATGTAGTTTGTTTGAGCTGAAAAGTGACTGCCCTTACCTGAAACGAAGTCTTGCTTGTAGCGAGACTCAGAGCCAGGGATTTAACTCCATTTCTGAAGTGAAACACACAACACAGTTCTCATCCATTGATTACACTCTGCTTTAGAGCAAGAAGCACGCTCTTGTTTTCTAGAGTCCCTAATACAGCAGGAAACCTGAGTGTGCTGAGAACAAAAGAACGGTGTTTCTTACACATACCGACCATATCTAGTCCAACTCTGCTTCTGAAACTGATACAAAGCACTGGTCCTCTAAAATCCAATGCTAGTCAGTTAAGATGAAAACGTGTGAGCTTTGTGACCGATGTAATTCCTTTGACCTGAAAAGTGACTGCCCTTACCTGAAACGAAGTCTTTCTTGTAGGAAGACTCAGAGCCTGGGATTATACTCCATTTCGGAAATGAAACACACAACACAGTTCTCATCCATTGATCACACTCTGCTTCAGAGCAAGAAGCACACTCTTGCTTTCTAGAGTCTCTAATACAGCAGGAAACATGAGTGTGTTGAGAAAAAAGGAACGGTGTTTCTTCCACAAACGGAACATATCTAGTCCAACTCTGGTTCTGAGACTGATACAAAACACTGGTCCTCTAACATCCAATGCTTGTCAGTTAAGATGAGAAACGTGTGAGCTTCCTGAACGATGTAGTTTGTTTGAGCTGAAAAGTGACTGCCCTTACCTGAAACGAAGTCTTGCTTGTAGGAAGACAAGGACCTGGGATTTAACCCCATTTCTGAAGGGAAACACACAACACAATTGTCATCCATGTATCACACTCTGCTTTAGAGCAAGAAGCATGCTCTTGCTTTCTAGAGTCTCTAATGCAGCAGGAAAGGTGAGGGTCCTCAGAAGAAAAGAACCATGTTTCCTATACATACGGACCATATCTAGTTCAACTCTGCTTGAAATTGGTACAAAGCAAAGGTCCTCCAACATCCAATGCTTGTCAGTTAAGATGAGAAACGTGTGAGCTTCGTGAACGATGTAGTTCGTTTGAGCTGTAAAGTAACTGCCCTTACCTGAAACGAAGTCTTGCTTGTAGCGAGACTCAGAGCCAGGGATTTAACTCCATTTCTGAAGTGAAACACACAACACAGTTCTCATCCATTGATCACACTCTGCTTTAGAGCAAGAAGCACGCTCTTGTTTTCTAGAATCCCTAATACAGCAGGAAACCTGAGTGTGCTGAGAACAAAAGAACGGTGTTTCTTACACATACCGACCATATCTAGTCCAACTCTGCTTCTGAAACTGATACAAAGCACTGGTCCTCTAACATCCATTGCTAGTCAGTTAAGATGAAAACGTGTGAGCTTTGTGACCGATGTAATTCCTTTGACCTGAAAAGTGACTGCCCTTACCTGAAACGAAGTCTTTCTTGTAGGAAGACTCAGAGCCTGGGATTATACTCCATTTCTGATATGAAACACACAACACAGTTCTCATCCATTGATCACACTCTGCTTCAGAGCAAGAAGCACACTCTTGCTTTCTAGAGTCTCTAATACAGCAGGAAACATGAGTGTGTTGAGAAAAAAGGAACGGTGTTTCTTCCACAAATGGAACATATCTAGTCCAACTCTGGTTCTGAGACTGATACAAAGCACTGGTCCTCTAACATCCAATGCTTGTCAGTTAAGATGAGAAACGTGTGAGCTTCCTGAACGATGTAGTTTGTTTGAGCTGAAAAGTGACTGCCCTTACCTGAAATGAAGTCTTGCTTGTAGGAAGACACAGACCTGGGATTTAACCCCATTTCTGAAGGGAAACACACAACACAGTTCTCATCCATGTATCACACTCTGCTTTAGAGCAAGAAGCACACTCTTGCTTTCTAGAGTCTCTAATGCAGCAGGAAAGGTGAGGGTCCTCAGAAGAAAAGAACCATGTTTCCTATACATACGGAACATATCTAGTTCAACTCTGCTTGAAATTGATACAAAGCAAAGGTCCTCCAACATCCAATGCTTGTCAGTTAAGATGAGAAACGTGTGAGCTTCGTGAATGATGTAGTTCGTTTGAGCTGTAAAATAACTGCCCTTACCTGAAACGAAGTCTTGCTTGTAGCGAGACTCAGAGCCAGGGATTTAACTCCATTTCTGAAGTGAAAGACACAACACAGTTCTCATCCATTGATCACACTCTGCTTTAGAGCAAGAAGCACGCTCTTGCTTTCTAGAGTCTCTAATATAGCAGGAAACATGAGTGTGCTGAGAACAAAAGAACGGTGTTTCTTACACATACGGACCATATCTAGTCCAACTCTGCTTCTGAGACTGATACAAAGCACTTGTCCTCTAACATCCAATGCTTGTCAGTTAAGATGAGAAACGTGTGAGGTTCCTGAACGATGTAGTTTGTTTGAGCTGAAAAGTGACTGCCCTTACCTGAAACAAAGTCTTGCTTGTAGGAAGACAAAGACCTGGGATTTAACCCCATTTCTGAAGGGAAACACACAACACAGTTGTCATCCATGTATCACACTCTGCTTTAGAGCAAGAAGCATGCTCTTGCTTTCTAGAGTCTCTAATGCAGCAGGAAAGGTGAGGGTACTCAGAAGAAAAGACCAATGTTTCCTATACATACGGACCATATCTAGTTCAACTCTGCTTGAAATTGATACAAAGCAAAGGTCCTCCAACATCCAATGCTTGTCAGTTAAGATGAGAAACGTGTGAGCTTCGTGAACGGTGTAGTTCGTTTGAGCTGTAAAGTAACTGCCCTTACCTGAAACGAAGTCTTGCTTGTAGCGAGACTCAGAGCCAGGGATTTAACTCCATTTCTGAAGTGAAACACACAACACAGTTCTCATCCATTGATCAAACTCTGCTTTAGAGCAAGAAGCACGCTCTTGTTTTCTAGAGTCCCTAATACAGCAGGAAACCTGAGTGTGCTGAGAACAAAAGAACGGTGTTTCTTACACATACGGACCATATCTAGTCCAACTCTGCTTCTGAAACTGATACAAAGCACTGGTCCTCTAACATCCAATGCTAGTCAGTTAAGATGAAAACGTGTGAGCTTTGTGACCGATGTAATTCCTTTGACCTGAAAAGTGACTGCCCTTACCTGAAACGAAGTCTTTCTTGTAGGAAGACTCAGAGCCTGGGATTATACTCCATTTCTGAAATGAAACACACAACACAGTTCTCATCGATTGATCACACTCTACTTCAGAGCAAGAAGCACACTCTTGCTTTCTAGAGTCTCTAATACAGCAGGAAACATGAGTGTGTTGAGAAAAAAGGAACGGTGTTTCTTCCATAAACGGAACATATCTAGTCCAACTCTGGTTCTGAGACTGATACAAAGCACTGGTCCTCTAACATCCAATGCTTGTCAGTTAAGATGAGAAACGTGTGAGCTTCCTGAACGATGTAGTTTGTTTGAGCTGAAAAGTGACTGCCCTTACCTGAAATGAAGTCTTGCTTGTAGGAAGACACAGACCTGGGATTTAACCCCATTTCTGAAGGGAAACACACAACACAGTTCTCATCCATGTATCACACTCTGCTTTAGAGCAAGAAGCACGCTCTTGCTTTCTAGAGTCTCTAATGCAGCAGGAAAGGTGAGGGTCCTCAGAAGAAAAGAACCATGTTTCCTATACATACGGACCATATCTAGTTCAACTCTGCTTGAAATTGATACAAAGCAAAGGTCCTCTAACATCCAATGCTTGTCAGTTAAGATGAGAAACGTGTGAGCTTCGTGAACGATGTAGTTCGTTTGAGCTGTAAAGTAACTGCCCTTACGTGAAACGAAGTCTTGCTTGTAGCGAGACTCAGAGCCAGGGATTTAACTCCATTTCTGAAGTGAAAGACACAACACAGTTCTCATCCATTGATCACACTCTGCTTTAGAGCAAGAAGCACGCTCTTGTTTTCTAGAGTCTCTAATACAGCAGAAAACCTGAGTGTGCTGAGAACAAAAGAACGGTGTTTCTTACACATACCGACCATATCTACTCCAACTCTGCTTCTGAAACTGATACAAAGCACTGGTCCTCTAATATCCAATGCTAGTCAGTTAAGATGAAAACATCTGAGCTTTGTGACCGATGTAATTCCTTTGACCTGAAAAGTGACTGACCTTACCTGAAAAGAAGTCTTTCTTGTAGGAAGACTCAGAGCCTGGGATTATACTCCATTTCTGAAATGAAACACACAACACAGTTCTCATCGATTGATCACACTCTGCTTCAGAGCAAGAAGCACACTCTTGCTTTCTAGAGTCTCTAATACAGCAGGAAACATGAGTGTGCTGAGAACAAAAGAACGGTGTTTCTTACACAAACGAACCATATCTAGTCAAACTCTGCTTCTGAGACTGATACAAAGCACTGGTCCTCTAACATCCAATGCTTGTCAGTTAAGTTGAGAAACGTGTGAGCTTCCTGAACGATGTAGTTCTTTTGAGCTGAAAAGTGATTGTCCTTACCTGAAACGAAGTCTTGCTTGTAGGAAGAGACAGACCTGGGATTTAACTGCATTTCTGAAGTGAAACACACAACACAGTTCTCATCCATGGATCATACTCTGCTTTAGAGCAAGAAGCACGCTCTTGCTTTCTAGAGTCCCTAATGCAGCAGGAAACGTGAGTGTCCTCAGAAGAAAAGAACCGTGTTTCCTATACATACGGACCATATCTAGTTCAACTCTGCTTGAAATTGATACAAAGCAAAGGTCCTCTAACAACCAATGCTTGTCAGTTAAGATGAAAACTGTGAGCTTTGTGACCGATGTAATTCGTTTGACCTGAAAAGTAACTTCCCTTACATGAAACAAAGTCTTGCTTATAGGAAGACTCAGAGCCTGGGATTTAACTCCATTTCTGAAGTGAAACACACAACAGAGTTCTCATCCATTGATCAAACTCTGCTTTAGAGCAAGAAGCACGCTCTTGTTTTCTAGAGTCCCTAATACAGCAGGAAACCTGAGTGTTCTGAGAACAAAAGAACGGTGTTTCTTACACATACCGACCATATCTAGTCCAACTCTGCTTCTGAAACTGATACAAAGCACTGGTCCTCTAACATCCAATGCTAGTCAGTTAAGATGAAAACGTGTGAGCTTTGTGACCGATGTAATTCCTTTGACCTGAAAAGTGACTGCCCTTACCTGAAACGAAGTCTTTCTTGTAGGAAGACTCAGAGCCTGGGATTATACTCCATTTCTGAAATGAAACACACAACACAGTTCTCATCGATTGATCACACTCTGCTTCAGAGCAAGAAGCACACTCTTGCTTTCTAGAGTCTCTAATACAGCAGGAAACATGAGTGTGTTGAGAAAAAAGGAACGGTGTTTCTTCCATAAACGGAACATATCTAGTCCAACTCTGGTTCTGAGACTGATACAAAGCACTGGTCCTCTAACATCCAATGCTTGTCAGTTAAGATGAGAAACGTGTGAGCTTCCTGAACGATGTAGTTTGTTTGAGCTGAAAAGTGACTGCCCTTACCTGAAATGAAGTCTTGCTTGTAGGAAGACACAGACCTGGGATTTAACCCCATTTCTGAAGGGAAACACACAACACAGTTCTCATCCATGTATCACACTCTGCTTTAGAGCAAGAAGCACGCTCTTGCTTTCTAGAGTCTCTAATGCAGCAGGAAAGGTGAGGGTCCTCAGAAGAAAAGAACCATGTTTCCTATACATACGGACCATATCTAGTTCAACTCTGCTTGAAATTGATACAAAGCAAAGGTCCTCCAACATCCAATGCTTGTCAGTTAAGATGAGAAACGTGTGAGCTTCGTGAACGATGTAGTTCGTTTGAGCTGTAAAGTAACTGCCCTTACCTGAAATGAAGTCTTGCTTGTAGCGAGACTCAGAGCCAGGGATTTAACTCCATTTCTGAAGTGAAAGACACAACACAGTTCTCATCCATTGATCACACTCTGCTTTAGAGCAAGAAGCACGCTCTTGTTTTCTAGAGTCTCTAATACAGCAGAAAACCTGAGTGTGCTGAGAACAAAAGAACGGTGTTTCTTACACATACCGACCATATCTACTCCAACTCTGCTTCTGAAACTGATACAAAGCACTGGTCCTCTAATATCCAATGCTAGTCAGTTAAGATGAAAACGTCTGAGCTTTGTGACCGATGTAATTCCTTTGACCTGAAAAGTGACTGCCCTTACCTGAAACGAAGTCTTTCTTGTAGGAAGACTCAGAGCCTGGGATTATACTCCATTTCTGAAATGAAACACACAACACAGTTCTCATCGATTGATCTCACTCTGCTTCAGAGCAAGAAGCACACTCTTGCTTTCTAGAGTCTCTAATACAGCAGGAAACATGAGTGTGCTGAGAACAAAAGAACGGTGTTTCTTACACAAACGGAACATATCTAGTCAAACTCTGCTTCTGAGACTGATACAAAGCACTGGTCCTCTAACATCCAATGCTTGTCAGTTAAGTTGAGAAACGTGTGAGCTTCCTGAATGATGTAGTTCTTTTGAGCTGAAAAGTGACTGTCCTTACCTGAAACGAAGTCTTGCTTGTAGGAAGACACAGACCTGGGATTTAACTGCATTTCTGAAGTGAAACACACAACACAGTTCTCATGCATGGATCATACTCTGCTTTAGAGCAAGAAGCACGCTCTTGCTTTCTAGAGTCCCTAATGCAGCAGGAAACGTGAGTGTCCTCAGAAGAAAAGAACCGTGTTTCCTATACATACGGACCATATCTAGTTCAACTCTGCTTGAAATTGATACAAAGAAAAGGTCCTCTAACAACCAATGCTTGTCAGTTAAGATGAAAACTGTGAGCTTTGTGACCGATGTAATTCGTTTGACCTGAAAAGTAACTTCCCTTACATGAAACAAAGTCTTGCTTATAGGAAGACTCAGAGCCTGGGATTTAACTCCATTTCTGAAGTGAAACACACAACAGAGTTCTCATCCATTGATCACACTCTGCTTTAGAGCAAGAAGCACGCTCTTGCTTTCTAGAGTCTCTAATACAGCAGGAAACCTGAGTGTGCTGAGAACAAAAGAACTGTGTTTCTTACACATACAGACCATATCTAGTCCAACTCTGCTTCTGAAACTGTTACAAAGCACTGGTCCTCTAAGATCCAATGCTAGTCAGTTAAGATGAAAACCTGTGAGCTTTGTGACCGATGTAGTTCATTTGAGGTGAAAAGTGACTGCCCTTACCTGAAACGAAGTCTTTCTTGTAGGAAGACTCAGAGCCTGGGATTATACTCCATTTCTGAAGTGAAACACACAACACAGTTCTCATCCATTGATCACACTCTGCTTTAGAGCAAGAAGCACACTCTTGCTTTCTAGAGTCTCTAATACAGCAGGATACATGAGTGTGTTGAGAAAAAAGGAACGGTGTTTCTTACACAAACGGAACATATCTAGTCCAACTCTGGTTCTGAGACTGATACAAAGCACTGGTCCTCTAACATCCAATGCTTGTCAGTTAAGATGAGAAACGTGTGAGCTTCCTGAACGATGTAGTTTGTTTGAGATGAAAAGTGAAGGCCCTTACCTGAAACGAAGTCTTGCTTGTAGGAAGACACAGACCTGGGATTTAACCCCATTTCTGAAGAGAAACACACAACACAGTTCTCATCCATGTATCACACTCTGCTTTAGAGCAAGAAGCACGCTCTTGCTTTCTAGAGGCTCTAATGCAGCAGGAAACGTGAGTGTCCTCAGAAGAAAAGAACCATGTTTCCGATGCATACGGACCATATCTAGTTCAACTCTGCTTGAAATTGATACAAAGCAAAGGTCCTCTAACATCCAATGCTTGTCAGTTAAGATGTGAAACGTGTGAACTTCGTGAATGATGTAGTTCATTTGAGCTGAAAGGGACTGCACCAACTTGAAACGAAGTCTTTCTTGTAGGAAGACTCAGAGTCTGGGATTTAACTCCATTTATGAAGTGAAACACACAATACAGTTCTCATCCATTGATCACACTCTGCTTTAGAGCAAGAAGCACACTCTTGCTTTCTAGAGTCTCTAATACAGCAGGAAACATGAGTGTGTTGAGAAAAAAGGAACGGTGTTTCTTCCATAAACGGAACATATCTAGTCCAACTCTGGTTCTGAGACTGATACAAAGCACTGGTCCTCTAACATCCAATGCTTGTCAGTTAAGATGAGAAACGTGTGAGCTTCCTGAACGATGTAGTTTGTTTGAGCTGAAAAGTGACTGCCCTTACCTGAAATGAAGTCTTGCTTGTAGGAAGACACAGACCTGGGATTTAACCCCATTTCTGAAGGGAAACACACAACACAGTTCTCATCCATGTATCACACTCTGCTTTAGAGCAAGAAGCACGCTCTTGCTTTCTAGAGTCTCTAATGCAGCAGGAAAGGTGAGGGTCCTCAGAAGAAAAGAACCATGTTTCCTATACATACGGACCATATCTAGTTCAACTCTGCTTGAAATTGATACAAAGCAAAGGTCCTCCAACATCCAATGCTTGTCAGTTAAGATGAGAAACGTGTGAGCTTCGTGAACGATGTAGTTCGTTTGAGCTGTAAAGTAACTGCCCTTACCTGAAATGAAGTCTTGCTTGTAGCGAGACTCAGAGCCAGGGATTTAACTCCATTTCTGAAGTGAAAGACACAACACAGTTCTCATCCATTGATCACACTCTGCTTTAGAGCAAGAAGCACGCTCTTGTTTTCTAGAGTCTCTAATACAGCAGAAAACCTGAGTGTGCTGAGAACAAAAGAACGGTGTTTCTTACACATACCGACCATATCTACTCCAACTCTGCTTCTGAAACTGATACAAAGCACTGGTCCTCTAATATCCAATGCTAGTCAGTTAAGATGAAAACGTCTGAGCTTTGTGACCGATGTAATTCCTTTGACCTGAAAAGTGACTGCCCTTACCTGAAACGAAGTCTTTCTTGTAGGAAGACTCAGAGCCTGGGATTATACTCCATTTCTGAAATGAAACACACAACACAGTTCTCATCGATTGATCTCACTCTGCTTCAGAGCAAGAAGCACACTCTTGCTTTCTAGAGTCTCTAATACAGCAGGAAACATGAGTGTGCTGAGAACAAAAGAACGGTGTTTCTTACACAAACGGAACATATCTAGTCAAACTCTGCTTCTGAGACTGATACAAAGCACTGGTCCTCTAACATCCAATGCTTGTCAGTTAAGTTGAGAAACGTGTGAGCTTCCTGAATGATGTAGTTCTTTTGAGCTGAAAAGTGACTGTCCTTACCTGAAACGAAGTCTTGCTTGTAGGAAGACACAGACCTGGGATTTAACTGCATTTCTGAAGTGAAACACACAACACAGTTCTCATGCATGGATCATACTCTGCTTTAGAGCAAGAAGCACGCTCTTGCTTTCTAGAGTCCCTAATGCAGCAGGAAACGTGAGTGTCCTCAGAAGAAAAGAACCGTGTTTCCTATACATACGGACCATATCTAGTTCAACTCTGCTTGAAATTGATACAAAGCAAAGGTCCTCTAACAACCAATGCTTGTCAGTTAAGATGAAAACTGTGAGCTTTGTGACCGATGTAATTCGTTTGACCTGAAAAGTAACTTCCCTTACATGAAACAAAGTCTTGCTTATAGGAAGACTCAGAGCCTGGGATTTAACTCCATTTCTGAAGTGAAACACACAACAGAGTTCTCATCCATTGATCACACTCTGCTTTAGAGCAAGAAGCACGCTCTTGCTTTCTAGAGTCTCTAATACAGCAGGAAACCTGAGTGTGCTGAGAACAAAAGAACTGTGTTTCTTACACATACAGACCATATCTAGTCCAACTCTGCTTCTGAAACTGTTACAAAGCACTGGTCCTCTAAGATCCAATGCTAGTCAGTTAAGATGAAAACCTGTGAGCTTTGTGACCGATGTAGTTCGTTTGAGGTGAAAAGTGACTGCCCTTACCTGAAACGAAGTCTTTCTTGTAGGAAGACTCAGAGCCTGGGATTATACTCCATTTCTGAAGTGAAACACACAACACAGTTCTCATCCATTGATCACACTCTGCTTTAGAGCAAGAAGCACACTCTTGCTTTCTAGAGTCTCTAATACAGCAGGATACATGAGTGTGTTGAGAAAAAAGGAACGGTGTTTCTTACACAAACGGAACATATCTAGTCCAACTCTGGTTCTGAGACTGATACAAAGCACTGGTCCTCTAACATCCAATGCTTGTCAGTTAAGATGAGAAACGTGTGAGCTTCCTGAACGATGTAGTTTGTTTGAGATGAAAAGTGAAGGCCCTTACCTGAAACGAAGTCTTGCTTGTAGGAAGACACAGACCTGGGATTTAACCCCATTTCTGAAGAGAAACACACAACACAGTTCTCATCCATGTATCACACTCTGCTTTAGAGCAAGAAGCACGCTCTTGCTTTCTAGAGGCTCTAATGCAGCAGGAAACGTGAGTGTCCTCAGAAGAAAAGAACCATGTTTCCGATGCATACGGACCATATCTAGTTCAACTCTGCTTGAAATTGATACAAAGCAAAGGTCCTCTAACATCCAATGCTTGTCAGTTAAGATGTGAAACGTGTGAACTTCGTGAATGATGTAGTTCATTTGAGCTGAAAGGGACTGCACCAACTTGAAACGAAGTCTTTCTTGTAGGAAGACTCAGAGTCTGGGATTTAACTCCATTTATGAAGTGAAACACACAATACAGTTCTCATCCATTGATCACACTCTGCTTTAGAGCAAGAAGCACACTCTTGCTTTCTAGAGTCTCTAATACAGCAGGAAACATGAGTGTGCTGAGAACAAAAGAACGGTGTTTCTTACACAAACGGACCATATCTAGTCCAACTCTGCTTCTGAGACTGATACAAAGCACTGGTCTTCTAACATCCAAAGCTTGTCAGTTAAGATGAGAAACGTGTGAGCTTCCTGAACGATGTAGTTCGTTTGAGCTGAAAACTGACAGCCCTTACCTGAAACGAAGTTTTGCTTGTAGGAAGACACTGACCTGGGATTTAACTCCATTTCTGAAGGGAAACACACAACACAGTTCTCATCCATGGATCACACTCTGCTTTAGAGCAAGAAGCACGCTCTTGCTTTCTAGAGTCTCTAATGCAGCAGGAAAAGTTAGTGTCCTCAGAAGAAAAGAACCATGTTTCCTATGCATACGGACCATATCTAGTTCAACTCTGCTTGAAATTGAAACAAAGCAAAAGTCCTCTAACATCCAATGCTTGTCAGTTAAGATGAGAAACATGTGATCTTCATGCACGATGTAGTTCGTTTGAGCTGTAAAGTAACTTCCCTTACATGAAACGAAGTCTTGCTTATAGGAAGACTCAGAGCCTGGGATTTAACTCCATTTCTGAAGTGAAACACACAACAGAGTTCTCATCCATTGATCACACTCTGCTTTAGAGCAAGAAGCACGCTCTTGCTTTCTAGAGTCTCTAATACAGCAGGAAACCTGAGTGTGCTGAGAACAAAAGAACGGTGTTTCTTACACATACAGACCATATCTAGTCCAACTCTGCTTCTGAAACTGTTACAAAGCACTGGTCCTCTAAGATCCAATGCTAGTCAGTTAAGATGAAAACCTGTGAGCTTTGTGACCGATGTAATTCCTTTGACCTGAAAAGTGACTGCCCTTACCTGAAACGAAGTCTTTCTTGTAGGAAGACTCAGAGCCTGGGATTATACTCCATTTCTGAAGTGAAACACACAACACAGTTCTCATCCATTGATCACACTCTGCTTTAGAGCAAGAAGCACACTCTTGCTTTCTAGAGTCTCTAATACAGCAGGATACATGAGTGTGTTGAGAAAAAAGGAACGGTGTTTCTTACACAAACGGAACATATCTAGTCCAACTCTGGTTCTGAGACTGATACAAAGCACTGGTCCTCTAACATCCAATGCTTGTCAGTTAAGATGAGAAACGTGTGAGCTTCCTGAACGATGTAGTTTGTTTGAGATGAAAAGTGAAGGCCCTTACCTGAAACGAAGTCTTGCTTGTAGGAAGACACAGACCTGGGATTTAACCCCATTTCTGAAGAGAAACACACAACACAGTTCTCATCCATGTATCACACTCTGCTTTAGAGCAAGAAGCACGCTCTTGCTTTCTAGAGGCTCTAATGCAGCAGGAAACGTGAGTGTCCTCAGAAGAAAAGAACCATGTTTCCTATGCATACGGACCATATCTAGTTCAACTCTGCTTGAAATTGATACAAAGCAAAGGTCCTCTAACATCCAATACTTGTCAGTTAAGATGTGAAACGTGTGAACTTCGTGAATGATGTAGTTCGTTTGAGCTGAAAGGGACTGCACCAACTTGAAACGAAGTCTTTCTTGTAGGAAGACTCAGAGCCTGGGATTTAACTCCATTTCTGAAATGAAACACACAACACAGTTCTCATCCATTGATCACACTCTGCTTTAGAGCAAGAAGCACGCTCTTGCTTTCTAGAGTCTCAAATACAGCAGGAAACATGAGTGTGCTGAGAACAAAAGAACGGTGTTTCTTACACATACGGACCATATCTAGTCCAACTCTGCTTCTGAGACTGATACAAAGCACTGGTCCTCTAACATCCAATGCTTGTCAGTTAAGATGAGAAACGTGTGAGGTTCCTGAACGATGTAGTTTGTGTGAGCTAAAAAGTGACTGCCCTTACCTGAAACGAAGTCTTTTTTGTAGGAAGACTCAGAGCCTGGGATTTATCACCATTTCTGAAGTGAAACACACAACACAGTTCTCATCCATGTATCACACTCTGCTTTAGAGCAAGAAGCACACACTTGCTTTCTAGAGTCTCTAATACAGCAGGAAACATGAGAGTGCTGAGAACAAAAGAACGGTGTTTCTTACACAAACGGACCATATCTAGTCAAATTCTGCTTCTGAGACTGATACAAAGCACTGGTCCTCTAACATCCAATGCTTGTCAGTTAAGATGAGAAACGTGTGAGCTTCCTGAACGATGTAGTTTGTTTGAGCTGAAAAGTGACTGCCCTTACCTGAAACGAAGTCTTGCTTGTAGGAAGACACAGACCTGGGATTTAACCCCATTTCTGAAGGGAAACACACAACACAGTTCTCATCCATGTATCACACTCTGCTTTAGAGCAAGAAGCACGCTCTTGCTTTCTAGAGTCTCTAATGCAGCAGGAAAGGTGAGGGTCCTCAGAAGAAAAGAACCATGTTTCCTATACATACGGAACATATCTAGTTCAACTTTGCTTGAAATTGATACAAAGCAAAGGTCCTCCAACATCCAATGCTTGTCAGTTAAGATGAGAAACGTGTGAGCTTCGTGAACGATGTAGTTCGTTTGAGCTGTAAAGTAACTGCCCTTACCTGAAACGAAGTCTTGCTTGTAGCTAGACTCAGAGCCAGGGATTTAACTCCATTTCTGAAGTGAAAGACACAACACAGTTCTCATCCATTGATCACACTCTGCTTTAGAGCAAGAAGCACGCTCTTGTTTTCTAGAGTCTCTAATACAGCAGAAAACCTGAGTGTGCTGAGAACAAAAGAACGGTGTTTCTTACACATACCGACCATATCTAGTCCAACTCTGCTTCTGAAACTGATACAAAGCACTGGTCCTCTAATATCCAATGCTAGTCAGGTAAGATGAAAACGTGTGAGCTTTGTGACCGATGTAATTCCTTTGACCTGAAAAGTGACTGCCCTTACCTGAAACGAAGTCTTTCTTGTAGGAAGACTCAGAGCCTGGGATTTATCACCATTTCTGAAGTGAAACACACAACACAGTTCTCATCCATGTATCACACTCTGCTTTAGAGCAAGAAGCACACACTTGCTTTCTAGAGTCTCTAATACAGCAGGAAACATGAGTGTGCTGAGAACAAAAGAACGGTGTTTCTTACACAAACGGACCCTATCTAGTCCAACTCTGCTTCTGAGACTGATACAAAGCACTGGTCCTCTAACATCCAATGCTTCTCAGTGAAGATGAGAAACGTGTGAGCTTCCTGAACGATGTAGTTCTTTTGAGCTGAAAAGTGACTGTCCTTACCTGAAACGAAGTCTTGCTTGTAGGAAGACACAGACCTGGGATTTAACTGCATTTCTGAAGTGAAACACACAACACAGTTCTCATCCATGGATCATACTCTGCTTTAGAGCAAGAAGCACGCTCTTGCTTTCTAGAGTCCCTAATGCAGCAGGAAACGTGAGTGTCCTCAGAAGAAAAGAACCGTGTTTCCTATACATAGGGACCATATCTAGTTCAACTCTGCTTGAAATTGATACAAAGCAAAGGTCCTCTAACAACCAATGCTTGTCAGTTAAGATGAAAACTGTGAGCTTTGTGACCGATGTAATTCGTTTGACCTGAAAAGTAACTTCCCTTACATGAAACAAAGTCTTGCATATAGGAAGACTCAGAGCCTGGGATTTAACTCCATTTCTGAAGTGAAACACACAACAGAGTTCTCATCCATTGATCACACTCTGCTTTAGAGCAAGAAGCACGCTCTTGCTTTCTAGAGTCTCTAATACAGCAGGAAACCTGAGTGTGCTGAGAACAAAAGAACGGTGTTTCTTACACATACAGACCATATCTAGTCCAACTCTGCTTCTGAAACTGTTACAAAGCACTGGTCCTCTAAGATCCAATGCTAGTCAGTTAAGATGAAAACCTGTGAGCTTTGTGACCGATGTAGTTCGTTTGAGGTGAAAAGTGACTGCCCTTACCTGAAACGAAGTCTTTCTTGTAGGAAGACTCAGAGCCTGGGATTATACTCCATTTCTGAAGTGAAACACACAACACAGTTCTCATCCATTGATCATACTCTGCTTTACAACAAGAAGCACACTCTTGCTTTCTAGAGTCTCTAATACAGCAGGATACATGAGTGTGTTGAGAAAAAAGGAACGGTGTTTCTTACACAAACGGAACATATCTAGTCCAACTCTGGTTCTGAGACTGATACAAAGCACTGGTCCTCTAACATCCAATGCTTGTCAGTTAAGATGAGAAACGTGTGAGCTTCCTGAACGATGTAGTTTGTTTGAGATGAAAAGTGAAGGCCCTTACCTGAAACGAAGTCTTGCTTGTAGGAAGACACAGACCTGGGATTTAACCCCATTTCTGAAGAGAAACACACAACACAGTTCTCATCCATGTATCACACTCTGCTTTAGAGCAAGAAGCACGCTCTTGCTTTCTAGAGGCTCTAATGCAGCAGGAAACGTGAGTGTCCTCAGAAGAAAAGAACCATGTTTCCGATGAATACGGACCATATCTAGTTCAACTCTGCTTGAAATTGATACAAAGCAAAGGTCCTCTAACATCCAATGCTTGTCAGTTAAGATGTGAAACGTGTGAACTTCGTGAATGATGTAGTTCGTTTGAGCTGAAAGTGACTGCACCAACTTGAAACGAAGTCTTTCTTGTAGGAAGACTCAGAGTCTGGGATTTAACTCCATTTATGAAGTGAAACACACAACACAGTTCTCATCCATTGATCACACTCTGCTTTAGAGCAAGAAGCACACTCTTGCTTTCTAGAGTCTCTAATACAGCAGGAAACATGAGTGTGCTGAGAACAAAAGAACGGTGTTTCTTACACAAACGGACCATATCTAGTCCAACTCTGCTTCTGAGACTGATACAAAGCACTGGTCTTCTAACATCCAAAGCTTGTCAGTTAAGATGAGAAACGTGTGAGCTTCCTGAACGATGTAGTTCGTTTGAGCTGAAAACTGACAGCCCTTACCTGAAACGAAGTTTTGCTTGTAGGAAGACACAGACCTGGGATTTAACTGCATTTCTGAAGTGAATCACACAACACAGTTCTCATCCATGGATCATACTCTGCTTTAGAGCAAGAAGCACGCTCTTGCTTTCTAGAGTCCCTAATGCAGCAGGAAACGTGAGTGTCCTCAGAAGAAAAGAACCGTGTTTCCTATACATACGGACCATATCTAGTTCAACTCTGCTTGAAATTGATACAAAGCAAAGGTCCTCTAACAACCAATGCTTGTCAGTTAAGATGAAAACTGTGAGCTTTGTGACCGATGTAATTCGTTTGACCTGAAAAGTAACTTCCCTTACATGAAACAAAGTCTTGCTTATAGGAAGACTCAGAGCCTGGGATTTAACTCCATTTCTGAAGTGAAACACACAACAGAGTTCTCATCCATTGATCACACTCTGCTTTAGAGCAAGAAGCACGCTCTTGCTTTCTAGAGTCTCTAATACAGCAGGAAACCTGAGTGTGCTGAGAACAAAAGAACGGTGTTTCTTACACATACAGACCATATCTAGTCCAACTCTGCTTCTGAAACTGTTACAAAGCACTGGTCCTCTAAGATCCAATGCTCGTCAGTTAAGATGAAAACCTGTGAGCTTTGTGACCGATGTAGTTCGTTTGAGGTGAAAAGTGACTGCCCTTACCTGAAACGAAGTCTTTCTTGTAGGAAGACTCAGAGCCTGGGATTATACTCCATTTCTGAAGTGAAACACACAACACAGTTCTCATCCATTGATCACACTCTGCTTTAGAGCAAGAAGCACACTCTTGCTTTCTAGAGTCTCTAATACAGCAGGATACATGAGTGTGTTGAGAAAAAAGGAACGGTGTTTCTTACACAAACGGAACATATCTAGTCCAACTCTGGTTCTGAGACTGATACAAAGCACTGGTCCTCTAACATCCAATGCTTGTCAGTTAAGATGAGAAACGTGTGAGCTTCCTGAACGATGTAGTTTGTTTGAGATGAAAAGTGAAGGCCCTTACCTGAAACGAAGTCTTGCTTGTAGGAAGACACAGACCTGGGATTTAACCCCATTTCTGAAGAGAAACACACAACACAGTTCTCATCCATGTATCACACTCTGCTTTAGAGCAAGAAGCACGCTCTTGCTTTCTAGAGGCTCTAATGCAGCAGGAAACGTGAGTGTCCTCAGAAGAAAAGAACCATGTTTCCGATGCATACGGACCATATCTAGTTCAACTCTGCTTGAAATTGATACAAAGCAAAGGTCCTCTAACATCCAATGCTTGTCAGTTAAGATGTGAAACGTGTGAACTTCGTGAATGATGTAGTTCATTTGAGCTGAAAGGGACTGCACCAACTTGAAACGAAGTCTTTCTTGTAGGAAGACTCAGAGTCTGGGATTTAACTCCATTTATGAAGTGAAACACACAATACAGTTCTCATCCATGTATCACACTCTGCTTTAGAGCAAGAAGCACACTCTTGCTTTCTAGAGTCTCTAATACAGCAGGAAACATGAGTGTGCTGAGAACAAAAGAACGGTGTTTCTTACACAAACGGACCATATCTAGTCCAACTCTGCTTCTGAGACTGATACAAAGCACTGGTCTTCTAACATCCAAAGCTTGTCAGTTAAGATGAGAAACGTGTGAGCTTCCTGAACGATGTAGTTCGTTTGAGCTGAAAACTGACAGCCCTTACCTGAAACGAAGTTTTGCTTGTAGGAAGACACTGACCTGGGATTTAACTCCATTTCTGAAGGGAAACACACAACACAGTTCTCATCCATGGATCACACTCTGCTTTAGAGCAAGAAGCACGCTCTTGCTTTCTAGGGTCTCTAATGCAGCAGGAAATGTTAGTGTCCTCAGAAGAAAAGAACCATGTTTCCTATGCATACGGACCATATCTAGTTCAACTCTGCTTGAAATTGAAACAAAGCAAAAGTCCTCTAACATCCAATGCTTGTCAGTTAAGATGAGAAACATGTGATCTTCGTGCACGATGTAGTTCGTTTGAGCTGTAAAGTAACTTCCCTTACATGAAACGAAGTCTTGCTTATAGGAAGACTCAGAGCCTGGGATTTAACTCCATTTCTGAAGTGAAACACACAACAGAGTTCTCATCCATTGATCACACTCTGCTTTAGAGCAAGAAGCACGCTCTTGCTTTCTAGAGTCTCTAATACAGCAGGAAACCTGAGTGTGCTGAGAACAAAAGAACGGTGTTTCTTACACATACGGACCATATCTAGTCCAACTCTGCTTCTGAAACTGTTACAAAGCACTGGTCCTCTAAGATCCAATGCTAGTCAGTTAAGATGAAAACCTGTGAGCTTTGTGACCGATGTAATTCCTTTGACCTGAAAAGTGACTGCCCTTACCTGAAACGAAGTCTTTCTTGTAGGAAGACTCAGAGCCTGGGATTATACTCCATTTCTGAAGTGAAACACACAACACAGTTCTCATCCATTGATCACACTCTGCTTTAGAGCAAGAAGCACACTCTTGCTTTCTAGAGTCTCTAATACAGCAGGATACATGAGTGTGTTGAGAAAAAAGGAACGGTGTTTCTTACACAAACGGAACATATCAAGTCCAACTCTGGTTCTGAGACTGATACAAAGCACTGGTCCTCTAACATCCAATGCTTGTCAGTTAAGATGAGAAACGTGTGAGCTTCCTGAACGATGTAGTTTGTTTGAGATGAAAAGTGAAGGCCCTTACCTGAAACGAAGTCTTGCTTGTAGGAAGACACAGACCTGGGATTTAACCCCATTTCTGAAGAGAAACACACAACACAGTTCTCATCCATGTATCACACTCTGCTTTAGAGCAAGAAGCACGCTCTTGCTTTCTAGAGGCTCTAATGCAGCAGGAAACGTGAGTGTCCTCAGAAGAAAAGAACCATGTTTCCTATGCATACGGACCATATCTAGTTCAACTCTGCTTGAAATTGATACAAAGCAAAGGTCCTCTAACATCCAATACTTGTCAGTTAAGATGTGAAACGTGTGAACTTCGTGAATGATGTAGTTCGTTTGAGCTGAAAGGGACTGCACCAACTTGAAACGAAGTCTTTCTTGTAGGAAGACTCAGAGCCTGGGATTTAACACCATTTCTGAAATGAAACACACAACACAGTTCTCATCCATTGATCACACTCTGCTTTAGAGCAAGAAGCACGCTCTTGCTTTCTAGAGTCTCAAATACAGCAGGAAACATGAGTGTGCTGAGAACAAAAGAACGGTGTTTCTTACACATACGGACCATATCTAGTCCAACTCTGCTTCTGAGACTGATACAAAGCACTGGTCCTCTAACATCCAATGCTTGTCAGTTAAGATGAGAAACGTGTGAGCTTCCTGAACGATGTAGTTTGTGTGAGCTAAAAAGTGACTGCCCTTACCTGAAACGAAGTCTTTCTTGTAGGAAGACTCAGAGCCTGGGATTTATCACCATTTCTGAAGTGAAACACACAACACAGTTCTCATCCATGTATCACACTCTGCTTTAGAGCAAGAAGCACACACTTGCTTTCTAGAGTCTCTAATACAGCAGGAAACATGAGAGTGCTGAGAACAAAAGAACGGTGTTTCTTACACAAACGGACCATATCTAGTCAAATTCTGCTTCTGAGACTGATACAAAGCACTGGTCCTCTAACATCCAATGCTTGTCAGTTAAGATGAGAAACGTGTGAGCTTCCTGAACGATGTAGTTTGTTTGAGCTGAAAAGTGACTGCCCTTACCTGAAACGAAGTCTTGCTTGTAGGAAGACACAGCCCTGGGATTTAACCCCATTTCTGAAGGGAAACACACAACACAGTTCTCATCCATGTATCACACTCTGCTTTAGAGCAAGAAGCACGCTCTTGCTTTCTAGAGTCTCTAATGCAGCAGGAAAGGTGAGGGTCCTCAGAAGAAAAGAACCATGTTTCCTATACATACGGAACATATCTAGTTCAACTCTGCTTGAAATTGATACAAAGCAAAGGTCCTCCAACATCCAATGCTTGTCAGTTAAGATGAGAAACGTGTGAGCTTCGTGAACGATGTAGTTCGTTTGAGCTGTAAAGTAACTGCCCTTACCTGAAACGAAGTCTTGCTTGTAGCTAGACTCAGAGCCAGGGATTTAACTCCATTTCTGAAGTGAAAGACACAACACAGTTCTCATCCATTGATCACACTCTGCTTTAGAGCAAGAAGCACGCTCTTGCTTTCTAGAGTCTCTAATACAGCAGGAAACCTGAGTGTGCTGAGAACAAAAGAACGGTGTTTCTTACACATACAGACCATATCTAGTCCAACTCTGCTTCTGAAACTGTTACAAAGCACTGGTCCTCTAAGATCCAATGCTAGTCAGTTAAGATGAAAACGTGTGAGCTTTGTGACCGATGTAGTTCCTTTCACCTGATTAGTGACTGCCCTTACCTGAAACGAAGTCTTTCTTGTAGGAAGACTCAGAGCCTGGGATTTATCACCATTTCTGAAGTGAAACACACAACACAGTTCTCATCCATGTATCACACTCTGCTTTAGAGCAAGAAGCACACACTTGCTTTCTAGAGTCTCTAATACAGCAGGAAACATGAGTGTGCTGAGAACAAAAGAACGGTGTTTCTTACACAAACAGACCATATCTAGTCCAACTCTGCTTCTGAGACTGATACAAAGCACTGGTCCTCTAACATCCAATGCTTCTCAGTGAAGATGAGAAACGTGTGAGCTTCCTGAACGATGTAGTTCTTTTGAGCTGAAAAGTGACTGTCCTTACCTGAAACGAAGTCTTGCTTGTAGGAAGACACAGACCTGGGATTTAACTGCATTTCTGAAGTGAAACACACAACACAGTTCTCATCCATGGATCATACTCTGCTTTAGAGCAAGAAGCACGCTCTTGCTTTCTAGAGTCCCTAATGCAGCAGGAAACATGAGTGTCCTCAGAAGAAAAGAACCGTGTTTCCTATACATAGGGACCATATCTAGTTCAACTCTGCTTGAAATTGATACAAAGCAAAGGTCCTCTAACAACCAATGCTTGTCAGTTAAGATGAAAACTGTGAGCTTTGTGACCGATGTAATTCGTTTGACCTGAAAAGTAACTTCCCTTACATGAAACAAAGTCTTGCATATAGGAAGACTCAGAGCCTGGGATTTAACTCCATTTCTGAAGTGAAACACACAACAGAGTTCTCATCCATTGATCACACTCTGCTTTAGAGCAAGAAGCACGCTCTTGCTTTCTAGAGTCTCTAATACAGCAGGAAACCTGAGTGTGCTGAGAACAAAAGAACGGTGTTTCTTACACATACAGACCATATCTAGTCCAACTCTGCTTCTGAAACTGTTACAAAGCACTGGTCCTCTAAGATCCAATGCTAGTCAGTTAAGATGAAAACCTGTGAGCTTTGTGACCGATGTAGTTCGTTTGAGGTGAAAAGTGACTGCCCTTACCTGAAACGAAGTCTTTCTTGTAGGAAGACTCAGAGCCTGGGATTATACTCCATTTCTGAAGTGAAACACACAACACAGTTCTCATCCATTGATCACACTCTGCTTTAGAGCAAGAAGCACACTCTTGCTTTCTAGAGTCTCTAATACAGCAGGATACATGAGTGTGTTGAGAAAAAAGGAACGGTGTTTCTTACACAAACGGAACATATCTAGTCCAACTCTGGTTCTGAGACTGATACAAAGCACTGGTCCTCTAACATCCAATGCTTGTCAGTTAAGATGAGAAACGTGTGAGCTTCCTGAACGATGTAGTTTGTTTGAGATGAAAAGTGAAGGCCCTTACCTGAAACGAAGTCTTGCTTGTAGGAAGACACAGACCTGGGATTTAACCCCATTTCTGAAGAGAAACACACAACACAGTTCTCATCCATGTATCACACTCTGCTTTAGAGCAAGAAGCACGCTCTTGCTTTCTAGAGGCTCTAATGCAGCAGGAAACGTGAGTGTCCTCAGAAGAAAAGAACCATGTTTCCGATGAATACGGACCATATCTTGTTCAACTCTGCTTGAAATTGATACAAAGCAAAGGTCCTCTAACATCCAATGCTTGTCAGTTAAGATGTGAAACGTGTGAACTTCGTGAATGATGTAGTTCATTTGAGCTGAAAGGGACTGCACCAACTTGAAACGAAGTCTTTCTTGTAGGAAGACTCAGAGTCTGGGATTTAACTCCATTTATGAAGTGAAACACACAACACAGTTCTCATCCATTGATCACACTCTGCTTTAGAGCAAGAAGCACACTCTTGCTTTCTAGAGTCTCTAATACAGCAGGAAACATGAGTGTGCTGAGAACAAAAGAACGGTGTTTCTTACACAAACGGACCATATCTAGTCCAACTCTGCTTCTGAGACCTGATACAAAGCACTGGTCTTCTAACATCCAAAGCTTGTCAGTTAAGATGAGAAACGTGTGAGCTTCCTGAACGATGTAGTTCGTTTGAGCTGAAAACTGACAGCCCTTACCTGAAACGAAGTTTTGCTTGTAGGAAGACACTGACCTGGGATTTAACTCCATTTCTGAAGGGAAACACACAACACAGTTCTCATCCATGGATCACACTCTGCTTTAGAGCAAGAAGCATGCTCTTTCTTTCTAGAGTCTCTAATGCAGCAGGAAATGTTAGTGTCCTCAGAAGAAAAGAACCATGTTTCCTATGCATACGGACCATATCTAGTTCAACTCTGCTTGAAATTGAAACAAAGCAAAAGTCCTCTAACATCCAATGCTTGTCAGTTAAGATGAGGAACGTGTGAACTTCGTGAATGATTTAGTTCGTTTGAGCTGAAAGTGACTGCCCTAATTTGAAACGAAGTCTTGCTTGTGGGAAGACTCAGAGCCTGGGATTTAACTCCATTTCTGAAGTGAAACGCACAACAGAGTTCTCATCCATTGATCACACTCTGCTTTAGAGCAAGAAGCAAGCTCTTGCTTTCTAGAGTCTCTAATACAGCAGGAAACATGAGTGTGCTGAGAACAAAAGAACGGTGTTTCTTACACATACGGACCATATCTAGTCCAACTCTGCTTATGAAACTGATACAAAGCACTGGTACTCTAACATCCAATGCTTCTCAGTTAAGATGAGAAACGTATGAGGTTCCTGAACGATGTAGTTCGTTTGAGCTGAAAAGTGACTGCCCTTACCTGAAACGAAGTCTTGCTTGTAGGAAGACACAGACCTGGGATTTAACCCCATTTCTGAAGGGAAACACACAACACAGTTCTCATCCATGTATCACACTCTGCTTTAGAGCAAGAAGCATGCTCTTGCTTTCTAGAGTCTCTAATACAGCATGAAACGTGAGTGTGCTGAGAAGAAAAGAACGGTGTTTCCTACACATACGGACCATGTCTTGTCCAACTCTGCTTCTGAAATTGAAACAAACCACTGGTCCTCTAACATCCAATGCTTGTCAGTTAAGATGAGAAACATGTGATCTTCGTGCACGATGTAGTTCGTTTGAGCTGTAAATTAACTTCCCTTACATGAAACGAAGTCTTGCTTATAGGAAGACTCAGAGCCTGGGATTTAACTCCATTTCTGAAGTGAAACACACAACAGAGTTCTCATCCATTGATCACACTCTGCTTTAGAGCAAGCAGCACGCTCTTGCTTTCTAGAGTCTCTAATTCAGCAGGAAACCTGAGTGTGCTGAGAACAAAAGAACGGTGTTTCTTACACATACCGACCATATCTAGTCCAACTCTGCTTCTGAAACTGATACAAAGCACTGGTCCTCTAACATCCAATGCTAGTCAGTTAAGATGAAAACGTGTGAGCTTTGTGACCGATGTAATTCCTTTGACCTGAAAAGTGACTGCCCTTACCTGAAACGAAGTCTTTCTTGTAGGAAGACTCAGAGCCTGGGATTATACTCCATTTCTGAAATGAAACACACAACACAGTTCTCATCGATTGATCACACTCTGCTTCAGAGCAAGAAGCACACTCTTGCTTTCTAGAGTCTCTAATACAGCAGGAAACATGAGTGTGTTGAGAAAAAAGGAACGGTGTTTCTTCCATAAACGGAACATATCTAGTCCAACTCTGGTTCTGAGACTGATACAAAGCACTGGTCCTCTAACATCCAATGCTTGTCAGTTAAGATGAGAAACGTGTGAGCTTCCTGAACGATGTAGTTTGTTTGAGCTGAAAAGTGACTGCCCTTACCTGAAATGAAGTCTTGCTTGTAGGAAGACACAGACCTGGGATTTAACCCCATTTCTGAAGGGAAACACACAACACAGTTCTCATCCATGTATCACACTCTGCTTTAGAGCAAGAAGCACGCTCTTGCTTTCTAGAGTCTCTAATGCAGCAGGAAAGGTGAGGGTCCTCAGAAGAAAAGAACCATGTTTCCTATACATACGGACCATATCTAGTTCAACTCTGCTTGAAATTGATACAAAGCAAAGGTCCTCCAACATCCAATGCTTGTCAGTTAAGATGAGAAACGTGTGAGCTACGTGAACGATGTAGTTCGTTTGAGCTGTAAAGTAACTGCCCTTACCTGAAACGAAGTCTTGCTTGTAGCGAGACTCAGAGCCAGGGATTTAACTCCATTTCTGAAGTGAAAGACACAACACAGTTCTCATCCATTGATCACACTCTGCTTTAGAGCAAGAAGCACGCTCTTGCTTTCTAGAGTCTCTAATACAGCAGAAAACCTGAGTGTGCTGAGAACAAAAGAACGGCGTTTCTTACACATACCGACCATATCTACTCCAACTCTGCTTCTGAAACTGATACAAAGCACTGGTCCTCTAATATCCAATGCTAGTCAGTTAAGATGAAAACGTCTGAGCTTTGTGACCGATGTAATTCCTTTGACCTGAAAAGTGACTGCCCTTACCTGAAACGAAGTCTTTCTTGTAGGAACACTCAGAGCCTGGGATTATACTCCATTTCTGAAATGAAACACACAACACAGTTCTCATCGATTGATCTCACTCTGCTTCAGAGCAAGAAGCACACTCTTGCTTTCTAGAGTCTCTAATACAGCAGGAAACATGAGTTTGCTGAGAACAAAAGAACGGTGTTTCTTACACAAACGAACCATATCTAGTCAAACTCTGCTTCTGAGACTGATACAAAGCACTGGTCCTCTAACATCCAATGCTTGTCAGTTAAGATGAGAAACGTGTGAGCTTCCTGAACGATGTAGTTCTTTTGAGCTGAAAAGTGACTGTCCTTACCTGAAACGAAGTCTTGCTTGTAGGAAGACACAGACCTGGGATTTAACTGCATTTCTGAAGTGAAACACACAACACAGTTCTCATCCATGGATCATACTCTGCTTTAGAGCAAGAAGCACGCTCTTGCTTTCTAGAGTCCCTAATGCAGCAGGAAACGTGAGTGTCCTCAGAAGAAAAGAACCGTGTTTCCTATACATACGGACCATATCTAGTTCAACTCTGCTTGAAATTGATACAAAGCAAAGGTCCTCTAACAACCAATGCTTGTCAGTTAAGATGAAAACTGTGAGCTTTGTGACCGATGTAATTCGTTTGACCTGAAAAGTAACTTCCCTTACATGAAACAAAGTCTTTCTTGTAGGAAGACTCAGAGCCTGGGATTTAACTCCATTTCTGTAGTGAAACACACAACACAGTTCTATCCATTGATCACACTCTGCTTTAGATCAAGAAGCACACTCTTGCTTTCTAGAGTCTCTAATACAGCAGGAAACATGAGTGTGCTGAGAACAAAAGAACGGTGTTTCTTACACAAATGGACCATATCTAGTCCAAATCTGCTTCTGAGACTGATACAAAGCACTGGTCTTCTAACATCCAATGCTTGTCAGTTAAGATGAGAAACGTGTGAGCTTGC
Organism: Onychomys leucogaster; assembly: GCA_949786385.1. Classification (NCBI taxonomy): domain Eukaryota; kingdom Metazoa; phylum Chordata; class Mammalia; order Rodentia; family Cricetidae; genus Onychomys; species Onychomys leucogaster. Next base: position 376,697 of record CATKUP010000037.1, on the reverse strand, counting down.
TGAACGATGTAGTTCGTTTGAGCTGTAAAGTAACTGCCCTTACCTGAAACGAAGTCTTGCTTGTAGCGAGACTCAGAGCCAGGGATTTAACTCCATTTCTGAAGTGAAAGACACAACACAGTTCTCATCCATTGATCACACTCTGCTTTAGAGCAAGAAGCACGCTCTTGCTTTCTAGAGTCTCTAATACAGCAGAAAACCTGAGTGTGCTGAGAACAAAAGAACGGCGTTTCTTACACATACCGACCATATCTACTCCAACTCTGCTTCTGAAACTGATACAAAGCACTGGTCCTCTAATATCCAATGCTAGTCAGTTAAGATGAAAACGTCTGAGCTTTGTGACCGATGTAATTCCTTTGACCTGAAAAGTGACTGCCCTTACCTGAAACGAAGTCTTTCTTGTAGGACCACTCAGAGCCTGGGATTATACTCCATTTCTGAAATGAAACACACAACACAGTTCTCATCGATTGATCTCACTCTGCTTCAGAGCAAGAAGCACACTCTTGCTTTCTAGAGTCTCTAATACAGCAGGAAACATGAGTTTGCTGAGAACAAAAGAACGGTGTTTCTTACACAAACGAACCATATCTAGTCAAACTCTGCTTCTGAGACTGATACAAAGCACTGGTCCTCTAACATCCAATGCTTGTCAGTTAAGTTGAGAAACGTGTGAGCTTCCTGAACGATGTAGTTCTTTTGAGCTGAAAAGTGACTGTCCTTACCTGAAACGAAGTCTTGCTTGTAGGAAGACACAGACCTGGGATTTAACTGCATTTCTGAAGTGAAACACACAACACAGTTCTCATCCATGGATCATACTCTGCTTTAGAGCAAGAAGCACGCTCTTGCTTTCTAGAGTCCCTAATGCAGCAGGAAACGTGAGTGTCCTCAGAAGAAAAGAACCGTGTTTCCTATACATACGGACCATATCTAGTTCAACTCTGCTTGAAATTGATACAAAGCAAAGGTCCTCTAACAACCAATGCTTGTCAGTTAAGATGAAAACTGTGAGCTTTGTGACCGATGTAATTCGTTTGACCTGAAAAGTAACTTCCCTTACATGAAACAAAGTCTTTCTTGTAGGAAGACTCAGAGCCTGGGATTTAACTCCATTTCTGTAGTGAAACACACAACACAGTTCTATCCATTGATCACACTCTGCTTTAGATCAAGAAGCACACTCTTGCTTTCTAGAGTCTCTAATACAGCAGGAAACATGAGTGTGCTGAGAACAAAAGAACGGTGTTTCTTACACAAATGGACCATATCTAGTCCAAATCTGCTTCTGAGACTGATACAAAGCACTGGTCTTCTAACATCCAATGCTTGTCAGTTAAGATGAGAAACGTGTGAGCTTGCTGAACGATGTAGTTTGTTTGAGCTGAAAACTGACTGCCCTTACCTGAAACGAAGTTTTGCTTGTAGGAAGACACAGACCTGGGATTTAACTCCATTTCTGAAGGGAAACACACAACACAGTTCTCATCCATTGATCACACTCTGCTTTAGAGCAAGAAGCACGCTCTTGCTCTCTAGAGTCTCTAATACAACAGGAAACCTGAGTGTGTTGAGAACAAAGAACGGTGTTTCTTACACAAACGGAACATATCTAGTCCAACTCTGGTTCTGAGCCTGATACAAAGCACTGGTCCTCTAACATCCAATGCTTGTCAGTTAAGAGGAGAAACGTGTGAGCTTCATGAACGATGTAGTTTGTTTGAGCTGAAAAGTGACTGCCCCTACCTGAAACGAAGTCTTGCTTGTAGGAAGACACAGACCTGGGATTTAACCCCATTTCTGAAGGGAAACACACAACACAGTTCTCATCCATGTATCACACTCTGGTTTAGAGCAAGAAGCACACTCTTGCTTTCTAGAGGCTCTAATGAAGCAGGAAACGTGAGTGTCCTCAGAAGAAAAGAACCATGTTTCCTATGCATACAGACCATATCTAGTTCAACTCTGCTTGAAATTGATACAAAGCAAAGGTCCTCCAACATCAAATGCTTGTCAGTTAAGATCAGAAACGTGTGAGCTTCGTGAAAGATGTAGTTCGTTTGAGCTGTAAAGTAACTGCCCTTACCTGAAATGAAGTCTTGCTTGTAGCGAGACTCAGAGCCAGGGATTTAACTCCATTTCTGAAGTGAAAGACACAACACAGTTCTCATCCATTGATCACACTCTGCTTTAGAGCAAGAAGCACGCTCTAGCTTTCTAGAGTCTCTAAGACAGCAGGAAAATTGAGTGTGATGAGAACAAATGAACGGTGTTTCGTACACATACTGATCATATCCAGTCCAACTCGCTTCTGAGACTGATACAAAGCACTGGTCCTCTAACATCAAATGCTTGGCAGTTAAGATGATAAACGTATGAGCTTCGTGAACGATGTATTTCATTTGAGATTAAAGTATCTGCCCTTACTTGAAACGAATTCTTCCTTGTAGGAAGACTCAGAGCCTGGGATTTAACTCCATTTCTGAAGTGAAACACACAGCAGAGTTCTCATCCATTGATCACACTCTGCTTTAGGGCAAGAAGAAAGCTCTACCTCTCTAGAGTCTCTAATACAGCAGGAAACCTGAGTGTGCTGAGAACAAAAGAACGGTGTTTCTTACACAAACGGACCATATCTAGTCCAACTCTGCTTCTGAGACTGATACAAAGCACTGGTCTTCTAACATCCAAAGCTTGTCAGTTAAGATGAGAAACGTGTGAGCTTCCTGAACGATGTAGTTCGTTTGAGCTGAAAACTGACTGCCCTTACCTGAAACGAAGTTTTGCTTGTAGGAAGACACTGACCTGGGATTTAACTCCATTTCTGAAGGGAAACACACAACACAGTTCTCATCCATGGATCACACTCTGCTTTAGAGCAAGAAGCACGCTCTTGCTTTCTAGAATCTCTAATGCAGAAGGAAAAGTGAGTGTCCTCAGAAGAAAAGAACCATGTTTCCTATGCATACGGACCATATCTAGTTCAACTCTGCTTGAAATTGATACAAAGCAAAAGTCCTCTAACATCCAATGCTTGTCAGTTAAGATGAGGAACGTGTGAACTTCGTGAATGATTTAGTTCGTTTGAGCTGAAAGTGACTGCCCTAATTTGAAACGAAGTCTTGCTTGTGGGAAGACTCAGAGCTTGGCATTTAACTCCATTTCTGAAGTGAAACACACAACAGAGTTCTCCTCCATTGATCACACTCTGCTTTAGAGCAAGAAGCAAGCTCTTGCTTTCTAGAGTCTCTAATACAGCAGGAAACATGAGTGTGCTGAGAACAAAAGAACGGTGTTTCTTACATATACGGACCATATCTAGTCCAACTCTGCTTATGAAACTGGTACAAAGCACTGGTACTCTAACATTCAATGCTTCTCAGTTAAGATGAGAAACGTATGAGGTTCCTGAACGATGTAGTTCGTTTGAGCTGAAAAGTGACTGCCCTTACCTGAAACGAAGTCTTGCTTGTAGGAAGACACAGACCTGGGATTTAACCCCATTTCTGAAGGGAAACACACAATACAGTTCTCATCCATGTATCACACTATGCTTTAGAGCAAGAAGCATGCTCTTGCTTTCTAGAGTCTCTAATACAGCATGAAACGTGAGTGTGCTGAGAAGAAAAGAACGGTGTTTCCTACACATACGGACCATGTCTTGTCCAACTCTGCTTCTGAAATTGAAACAAACCACTGGTCCTCTAACATCCAATGCTTGTCAGTTAAGATGAGAAACGTGTGAGGTTCCTGAACGATGTAGTTTGTTTGAGCTGAAAAGTGACTGCCCTTACCTGAAACGAAGTCTTGCTTGTAGGAAGACACAGACCTGGGATTTAACCCCATTTCTGAAGAGAAACACACAACACAGTTCTCATCCATGGATCACACTCTGTTTTAGAGCAAGAAGCACGCTCTTGCTTTCTAGAGTCTCTAATGCAGCAGGAAACATGAGTGTCCTCAGAAGGAAAGAACCATGTTTCCTATACATACGGACCATATCTGGTTCAACTCTGCTTGAAATTGATACAAAGCAAAGGTCCTCCAACATCAAATGCTTGTCAGTTAAGATCAGAAACGTGTGAGCTTCGTGAAAGATGTAGTTCCTTTGAGCTGTAAAGTAACTGCCCTTACCTGAAACGAAGTCTTGCTTGTAGCGAGACTCAGAGCCAGGGATTTAACTCCATTTCTGAAGTGAAAGACACAACACAGTTCTCATCCATTGATCACACTCTGCTTTAGAGCAAGAAGCACGCTCTAGCTTTCTAGAGTCTCTAAGACAGCAGGAAAATTGAGTGTGATGAGAACAAATGAACGGTGTTTCGTACACATACTGATCATATCCAGTCCAACTCGCTTCTGAGACTGATACAAAGCACTGGTCCTCTAACATCAAATGCTTGGCAGTTAAGATGATAAACGTATGAGCTTCGTGAACGATGTATTTCATTTGAGATTAAAGTATCTGCCCTTACTTGAAACGAATTCTTCCTTGTAGGAAGACTCAGAGCCTGGGATTTAACTCCATTTCTGAAGTGAAACACACAGCAGAGTTCTCATCCATTGATCACACTCTGCTTTAGAGCAAGAAGCAAGCTCTACCTCTCTAGAGCCTCTAATACAGCAGGAAACCTGAGTGTGCTGAGAACAAAAGAACGGTGTTTCTTACACAAACGGACCATATCTAGTCCAACTCTGCTTCTGAAACTGTTACAAAGCACTGGTCCTCTAACACCCAATGCTTGTCAGTGAAGATGAGAAACGTGTGAGCTTCCTGAACAATGTAGTTTTTTGAGCTGAAAAGTGACTGCCCTTACCTGAAACGAAGTCTTGTTTGTAGGAAGACACAGACCTGGGATTTAACTCCATTTCTGAAGGGAAACACACAACACAGTTCTCATCCATGGATCACACTCTGCTTTAGAGCAAGAAGCACGCTCTTGCTTTCTAGAGTCTCTAATGCAGCAGGAAACATGAGTGTCCTCAGAAGAAAAGAACCATGTTTCCTATACATACCGACCATATCTAGTTCAACTCTGCTTGAAATTGATACAAAGCAATGGTCCTCTAACATCCAATGCTTGTCAGTTAAGATGAGAAACGTGTGAGCTTCGTGAACGATGTAGTTCCTTTGAGCTGTAAAATAACTGCCCTTACCTGAAAGAAGTCTTGCTTGTAGGAAGACTCAGAGCCAGGGATTTAACTCCATTTCTGAAGTGAAACACACAGCAGAGTTCTCATCCATTGATAACACTCTGCTTTACAGCAAGAAGCACGCTCTTGCTTTCTAGAGTCTCTAATACAGCAGGAAACGTGAGTGTGCTGAGAACAAATGAATGGTATTTCCTAAACATACGAACCATATCTAGTTCAACTCTGCTTGAAATTGAAACAAAGCAAAGGTCCTCTAACATCCAATGCTTGTCTGTTAAGATGAAAACTGTGAGCATTGTGACCGATGTAATTCGTTTGACCTGAAGAGTGACTGCCCTTACCTGAAACGAAGTCTTGCTTGTAGGAAGACACAGACCTGGGATTTAACCCCATTTCTGAAGGGAAACACACAACACAGTTCTCATCCATGTATCACACTCTGGTTTAGAGCAAGAAGCACGCTCTTGCTTTCTAGAGGCTCTAATGAAGCAGGAAATGTGAGTGTCCTCAGAAGAAAAGAACCATGTTTCCTATGCATACGGACCATATGTAGTTCAACTCTGCTTGAAATTGATAGAAAGCAAAGGTCCTCTAACATCCAATGCTTGTCAGTTAAGATGAGAAACGTGTGATCTTCGTGAATGATGTTGTTCGTTTGAGCTGAAAGTGACTGCACTAACTTGAAACGAAACTTTCTTGCAGGAAGACTCAGAGCCTGGGATTTAACTCCATTTCTGAAATGAAACCCACAACACAGTTCTCATCCATTGATCACACTCTGCTTTAGAGCAAGAAGCAAGCTCTTGCTTTCTAGAGTCTCTAATACAGCAGGAAACATGAGTGTGCTGAGAACAAAAGAACGGTGTTTCTTACACATACGGACCATATCTAGTCCAACTCTGCTTATGAAACTGATACAAAGCACGGGTACTCTAACATTCAATGCTTCTCAGTTAAGATGAGAAACGTATGAGGTTCCTGAATGATGTAGTTCGTTTGAGCTGAAAAGTGACTGCCCTTACCTGAAACGAAGTCTTGCTTGTAGGAAGACACAGACCTGGGATTTAACCCCATTTCTGAAGGGAAACACACAATACAGTTCTCATCCATGTATCACACTCTGCTTTAGAGCAAGAAGCATGCTCTTGCTTTCTAGAGTCTCTAATACAGCATGAAACGTGAGTGTGCTGAGAAGAAAAGAACAGTGTTTCCTACACATACGGACCATGTCTTGTCCAACTCTGCTTCTGAAATTGAAACAAACCACTGGTCCTCTAACATCCAATGCTTGTCAGTTAAGATGAGAAACGTGTGAGGTTCCTGAACGATGTAGTTTGTTTGAGCTGAAAAGTGACTGCCCTTACCTGAAACGAAGTCTTGCTTGTAGGAAGACACAGACCTGGGATTTAACCCCATTTCTGAAGGGAAACACACAACACAGTTCTCATCCATGGATCACACTCTGTTTTAGAGCAAGAAGCACGCTCTTGCTTTCTAGAGTCTCTAATGCAGCAGGAAACATGAGTGTCCTCAGAAGGAAAGAACCATGTTTCCTATACATACGGACCATATCTGGTTCAACTCTGCTTGAAATTGATACAAAGCAAAGGTCCTCCAACATCAAATGCTTGTCAGTTAAGATCAGAAACGTGTGAGCTTCGTGAAAGATGTAGTTCGTTTGAGCTGTAAAGTAACTGCCCTTACCTGAAACGAAGTCTTGCTTGTAGCGAGACTCAGAGTCAGGGATTTAACTCCATTTCTGAAGTGAAAGACACAACACAGTTCTCATCCATTGATCACACTCTGCTTTAGAGCAAGAAGCACGCTCTAGCTTTCTAGAGTCTCTAAGACAGCAGGAAAATTGAGTGTGATGAGAACAAATGAACGGTGTTTCGTACACATACTGATCATATCCAGTCCAACTCGCTTCTGAGACTGATACAAAGCACTGGTCCTCTAACATCAAATGCTTGGCAGTTAAGATGATAAACGTATGAGCTTCGTGAACGATGTATTTCATTTGAGATTAAAGTATCTGCCCTTACTTGAAACGAATTCTTCCTTGTAGGAAGACTCAGAGCCTGGGATTTAACTCCATTTCTGAAGTGAAACACACAGCAGAGTTCTCATCCATTGATCACACTCTGCTTTAGAGCAAGAAGCAAGCTCTAGCTCTCTAGAGTCTCTAATACAGCAGGAAACCTGAGTGTGCTGAGAACAAAAGAACGGTGTTTCTTACACAAACGGACCATATCTAGTCCAACTCTGCTTCTGAAACTGTTACAAAGCACTGGTCCTCTAACACCCAATGCTTGTCAGTTAAGATGAGAAACGTGTGAGCTTCCTGAACAATGTAGTTCGTTTGAGCTGAAAAGTGACTGCCCTTACCTGAAACGAAGTCTTGTTTGTAGGAAGACACAGACCTGGGATTTAACTCCATTTCTGAAGGGAAACACACAACACAGTTCTCATCCATGGATCACACTCTGCTTTAGAGCAAGAAGCACGCTCTTGCTTTCTAGAGTCTCTAATGCAGCAGGAAACATGAGTGTCCTCAGAAGAAAAGAACCATGTTTCCTATACATACCGACCATATCTAGTTCAACTCTGCTTGAAATTGATACAAAGCAATGGTCCTCTAACATCCAATGCTTGTCAGTTAAGATGAGAAACGTGTGAGCTTCGTGAACGATGTAGTTCCTTTGAGCTGTAAAATAACTGCCCTTACCTGAAAGAAGTCTTGCTTGTAGGAAGACTCAGAGCCAGGGATTTAACTCCATTTCTGAAGTGAAACACACAGCAGAGTTCTCATCCATTGATAACACTCTGCTTTACAGCAAGAAGCACGCTCTTGCTTTCTAGAGTCTCTAATACAGCAGGAAACGTGAGTGTGCTGAGAACAAATGAATGGTATTTCCTAAACATACGAACCATATCTAGTTCAACTCTGCTTGAAATTGAAACAAAGCAAAGGTCCTCTAACATCCAATGCTTGTCTGTTAAGATGAAAACTGTGAGCATTGTGACCGATGTAATTCGTTTGACCTGAAGAGTGACTGCCCTTACCTGAAACGAAGTCTTGCTTGTAGGAAGACACAGACCTGGGATTTAACCCCATTTCTGAAGGGAAACACACAACACAGTTCTCATCCATGTATCACACTCTGGTTTAGAGCAAGAAGCACGCTCTTGCTTTCTAGAGGCTCTAATGAAGCAGGAAATGTGAGTGTCCTCAGAAGAAAAGAACCATGTTTCCTATGCATACGGACCATATGTAGTTCAACTCTGCTTGAAATTGATAGAAAGCAAAGGTCCTCTAACATCCAATGCTTGTCAGTTAAGATGAGAAACGTGTGATCTTCGTGAATGATGTTGTTCGTTTGAGCTGAAAGTGACTGCACTAACTTGAAACGAAACTTTCTTGCAGGAAGACTCAGAGCCTGGGATTTAACTCCATTTCTGAAATGAAACCCACAACACAGTTCTCATCCATTGATCACACTCTGCTTTAGAGCAAGAAGCAAGCTCTTGCTTTCTAGAGTCTCTAATACAGCAGGAAACATGAGTGTGCTGAGAACAAAAGAACGGTGTTTCTTACACATACGGACCATATCTAGTCCAACTCTGCTTATGAAACTGATACAAAGCACGGGTACTCTAACATTCAATGCTTCTCAGTTAAGATGAGAAACGTATGAGGTTCCTGAACGATGTAGTTCGTTTGAGCTGAAAAGTGACTGCCCTTACCTGAAACGAAGTCTTGCTTGTAGGAAGACACAGACCTGGGATTTAACCCCATTTCTGAAGGGAAACACACAATACAGTTCTCATCCATGTATCACACTCTGCTTTAGAGCAAGAAGCATGCTCTTGCTTTCTAGAGTCTCTAATACAGCATGAAACGTGAGTGTGCTGAGAAGAAAAGAACAGTGTTTCCTACACATACGGACCATGTCTTGTCCAACTCTGCTTCTGAAATTGAAACAAACCACTGGTCCTCTAACATCCAATGCTTGTCAGTTAAGATGAGAAACGTGTGAGGTTCCTGAACGATGTAGTTTGTTTGAGCTGAAAAGTGACTGCCCTTACCTGAAACGAAGTCTTGCTTGTAGGAAGACACAGACCTGGGATTTAACCCCATTTCTGAAGGGAAACACACAACACAGTTCTCATCCATGGATCACACTCTGTTTTAGAGCAAGAAGCACGCTCTTGCTTTCTAGAGTCTCTAATGCAGCAGGAAACATGAGTGTCCTCAGAAGGAAAGAACCATGTTTCCTATACATACGGACCATATCTGGTTCAACTCTGCTTGAAATTGATACAAAGCAAAGGTCCTCCAACATCAAATGCTTGTCAGTTAAGATCAGAAACGTGTGAGCTTCGTGAAAGATGTAGTTCGTTTGAGCTGTAAAGTAACTGCCCTTACCTGAAACGAAGTCTTGCTTGTAGCGAGACTCAGAGTCAGGGATTTAACTCCATTTCTGAAGTGAAAGACACAACACAGTTCTCATCCATTGATCACACTCTGCTTTAGAGCAAGAAGCACGCTCTAGCTTTCTAGAGTCTCTAAGACAGCAGGAAAATTGAGTGTGATGAGAACAAATGAACGGTGTTTCGTACACATACTGATCATATCCAGTCCAACTCGCTTCTGAGACTGATACAAAGCACTGGTCCTCTAACATCAAATGCTTGGCAGTTAAGATGATAAACGTATGAGCTTCGTGAACGATGTATTTCATTTGAGATTAAAGTATCTGCCCTTACTTGAAACGAATTCTTCCTTGTAGGAAGACTCAGAGCCTGGGATTTAACTCCATTTCTGAAGTGAAACACACAGCAGAGTTCTCATCCATTGATCACACTCTGCTTTAGAGCAAGAAGAAAGCTCTACCTCTCTAGAGTCTCTAATACAGCAGGAAACCTGAGTGTGCTGAGAACAAAAGAACGGTGTTTCTTACACAAACGGACCATATCTAGTCCAACTCTGCTTCTGAAACTGTTACAAAGCACTGGTCCTCTAACACCCAATGCTTGTCAGTTAAGATGAGAAACGTGTGAGCTTCCTGAACAATGTAGTTCGTTTGAGCTGAAAAGTGACTGCCCTTACCTGAAACGAAGTCTTGTTTGTAGGAAGACACAGACCTGGGATTTAACTCCATTTCTGAAGGGAAACACACAACACAGTTCTCATCCATGGATCACACTCTGCTTTAGAGCAAGAAGCACGCTCTTGCTTTCTAGAGTCTCTAATGCAGCAGGAAACATGAGTGTCCTCAGAAGAAAAGAACCATGTTTCCTATACATACCGACCATATCTAGTTCAACTCTGCTTGAAATTGATACAAAGCAATGGTCCTCTAACATCCAATGCTTGTCAGTTAAGATGAGAAACGTGTGAGCTTCGTGAACGATGTAGTTCCTTTGAGCTGTAAAATAACTGCCCTTACCTGAAAGAAGTCTTGCTTGTAGGAAGACTCAGAGCCAGGGATTTAACTCCATTTCTGAAGTGAAACACACAGCAGAGTTCTCATCCATTGATAACACTCTGCTTTACAGCAAGAAGCACGCTCTTGCTTTCTAGAGTCTCTAATACAGCAGGAAACGTGAGTGTGCTGAGAACAAATGAATGGTATTTCCTAAACATACGAACCATATCTAGTTCAACTCTGCTTGAAATTGAAACAAAGCAAAGGTCCTCTAACATCCAATGCTTGTCTGTTAAGATGAAAACTGTGAGCATTGTGACCGATGTAATTCGTTTGACCTGAAGAGTGACTGCCCTTACCTGAAACGAAGTCTTGCTTGTAGGAAGACACAGACCTGGGATTTAACCCCATTTCTGAAGGGAAACACACAACACAGTTCTCATCCATGTATCACACTCTGGTTTAGAGCAAGAAGCACGCTCTTGCTTTCTAGAGGCTCTAATGAAGCAGGAAATGTGAGTGTCCTCAGAAGAAAAGAACCATGTTTCCTATGCATACGGACCATATGTAGTTCAACTCTGCTTGAAATTGATAGAAAGCAAAGGTCCTCTAACATCCAATGCTTGTCAGTTAAGATGAGAAACGTGTGATCTTCGTGAATGATGTTGTTCGTTTGAGCTGAAAGTGACTGCACTAACTTGAAACGAAACTTTCTTGCAGGAAGACTCAGAGCCTGGGATTTAACTCCATTTCTGAAATGAAACCCACAACACAGTTCTCATCCATTGATCACACTCTGCTTTAGAGCAAGAAGCAAGCTCTTGCTTTCTAGAGTCTCTAATACAGCAGGAAACATGAGTGTGCTGAGAACAAAAGAACGGTGTTTCTTACACATACGGACCATATCTAGTCCAACTCTGCTTATGAAACTGATACAAAGCACGGGTACTCTAACATTCAATGCTTCTCAGTTAAGATGAGAAACGTATGAGGTTCCTGAACGATGTAGTTCGTTTGAGCTGAAAAGTGACTGCCCTTACCTGAAACGAAGTCTTGCTTGTAGGAAGACACAGACCTGGGATTTAACCCCATTTCTGAAGGGAAACACACAATACAGTTCTCATCCATGTATCACACTCTGCTTTAGAGCAAGAAGCATGCTCTTGCTTTCTAGAGTCTCTAATACAGCATGAAACGTGAGTGTGCTGAGAAGAAAAGAACAGTGTTTCCTACACATACGGACCATGTCTTGTCCAACTCTGCTTCTGAAATTGAAACAAACCACTGGTCCTCTAACATCCAATGCTTGTCAGTTAAGATGAGAAACGTGTGAGGTTCCTGAACGATGTAGTTTGTTTGAGCTGAAAAGTGACTGCCCTTACCTGAAACGAAGTCTTGCTTGTAGGAAGACACAGACCTGGGATTTAACCCCATTTCTGAAGGGAAACACACAACACAGTTCTCATCCATGGATCACACTCTGTTTTAGAGCAAGAAGCACGCTCTTGCTTTCTAGAGTCTCTAATGCAGCAGGAAACATGAGTGTCCTCAGAAGGAAAGAACCATGTTTCCTATACATACGGACCATATCTGGTTCAACTCTGCTTGAAATTGATACAAAGCAAAGGTCCTCCAACATCAAATGCTTGTCAGTTAAGATCAGAAACGTGTGAGCTTCGTGAAAGATGTAGTTCGTTTGAGCTGTAAAGTAACTGCCCTTACCTGAAACGAAGTCTTGCTTGTAGCGAGACTCAGAGTCAGGGATTTAACTCCATTTCTGAAGTGAAAGACACAACACAGTTCTCATCCATTGATCACACTCTGCTTTAGAGCAAGAAGCACGCTCTAGCTTTCTAGAGTCTCTAAGACAGCAGGAAAATTGAGTGTGATGAGAACAAATGAACGGTGTTTCGTACACATACTGATCATATCCAGTCCAACTCGCTTCTGAGACTGATACAAAGCACTGGTCCTCTAACATCAAATGCTTGGCAGTTAAGATGATAAACGTATGAGCTTCGTGAACGATGTATTTCATTTGAGATTAAAGTATCTGCCCTTACTTGAAACGAATTCTTCCTTGTAGGAAGACTCAGAGCCTGGGATTTAACTCCATTTCTGAAGTGAAACACACAGCAGAGTTCTCATCCATTGATCACACTCTGCTTTAGGGCAAGAAGAAAGCTCTACCTCTCTAGAGTCTCTAATACAGCAGGAAACCTGAGTGTGCTGAGAACAAAAGAACGGTGTTTCTTACACAAACGGACCATATCTAGTCCAACTCTGCTTCTGAGACTGATACAAAGCACTGGTCTTCTAACATCCAAAGCTTGTCAGTTAAGATGAGAAACGTGTGAGCTTCCTGAACGATGTAGTTCGTTTGAGCTGAAAACTGACTGCCCTTACCTGAAACGAAGTTTTGCTTGTAGGAAGACACTGACCTGGGATTTAACTCCATTTCTGAAGGGAAACACACAACACAGTTCTCATCCATGGATCACACTCTGCTTTAGAGCAAGAAGCACGCTCTTGCTTTCTAGAATCTCTAATGCAGAAGGAAAAGTGAGTGTCCTCAGAAGAAAAGAACCATGTTTCCTATGCATACGGACCATATCTAGTTCAACTCTGCTTGAAATTGATACAAAGCAAAAGTCCTCTAACATCCAATGCTTGTCAGTTAAGATGAGGAACGTGTGAACTTCGTGAATGATTTAGTTCGTTTGAGCTGAAAGTGACTGCCCTAATTTGAAACGAAGTCTTGCTTGTGGGAAGACTCAGAGCTTGGCATTTAACTCCATTTCTGAAGTGAAACACACAACAGAGTTCTCCTCCATTGATCACACTCTGCTTTAGAGCAAGAAGCAAGCTCTTGCTTTCTAGAGTCTCTAATACAGCAGGAAACATGAGTGTGCTGAGAACAAAAGAACGGTGTTTCTTACATATACGGACCATATCTAGTCCAACTCTGCTTATGAAACTGGTACAAAGCACTGGTACTCTAACATTCAATGCTTCTCAGTTAAGATGAGAAACGTATGAGGTTCCTGAACGATGTAGTTCGTTTGAGCTGAAAAGTGACTGCCCTTACCTGAAACGAAGTCTTGCTTGTAGGAAGACACAGACCTGGGATTTAACCCCATTTCTGAAGGGAAACACACAATACAGTTCTCATCCATGTATCACACTATGCTTTAGAGCAAGAAGCATGCTCTTGCTTTCTAGAGTCTCTAATACAGCATGAAACGTGAGTGTGCTGAGAAGAAAAGAACGGTGTTTCCTACACATACGGACCATGTCTTGTCCAACTCTGCTTCTGAAATTGAAACAAACCACTGGTCCTCTAACATCCAATGCTTGTCAGTTAAGATGAGAAACGTGTGAGGTTCCTGAACGATGTAGTTTGTTTGAGCTGAAAAGTGACTGCCCTTACCTGAAACGAAGTCTTGCTTGTAGGAAGACACAGACCTGGGATTTAACCCCATTTCTGAAGAGAAACACACAACACAGTTCTCATCCATGGATCACACTCTGTTTTAGAGCAAGAAGCACGCTCTTGCTTTCTAGAGTCTCTAATGCAGCAGGAAACATGAGTGTCCTCAGAAGGAAAGAACCATGTTTCCTATACATACGGACCATATCTGGTTCAACTCTGCTTGAAATTGATACAAAGCAAAGGTCCTCCAACATCAAATGCTTGTCAGTTAAGATCAGAAACGTGTGAGCTTCGTGAAAGATGTAGTTCCTTTGAGCTGTAAAGTAACTGCCCTTACCTGAAACGAAGTCTTGCTTGTAGCGAGACTCAGAGCCAGGGATTTAACTCCATTTCTGAAGTGAAAGACACAACACAGTTCTCATCCATTGATCACACTCTGCTTTAGAGCAAGAAGCACGCTCTAGCTTTCTAGAGTCTCTAAGACAGCAGGAAAATTGAGTGTGATGAGAACAAATGAACGGTGTTTCGTACACATACTGATCATATCCAGTCCAACTCGCTTCTGAGACTGATACAAAGCACTGGTCCTCTAACATCAAATGCTTGGCAGTTAAGATGATAAACGTATGAGCTTCGTGAACGATGTATTTCATTTGAGATTAAAGTATCTGCCCTTACTTGAAACGAATTCTTCCTTGTAGGAAGACTCAGAGCCTGGGATTTAACTCCATTTCTGAAGTGAAACACACAGCAGAGTTCTCATCCATTGATCACACTCTGCTTTAGAGCAAGAAGCAAGCTCTACCTCTCTAGAGTCTCTAATACAGCAGGAAACCTGAGTGTGCTGAGAACAAAAGAACGGTGTTTCTTACACAAACGGACCATATCTAGTCCAACTCTGCTTCTGAAACTGTTACAAAGCACTGGTCCTCTAACACCCAATGCTTGTCAGTGAAGATGAGAAACGTGTGAGCTTCCTGAACAATGTAGTTCGTTTGAGCTGAAAAGTGACTGCCCTTACCTGAAACGAAGTCTTGTTTGTAGGAAGACACAGACCTGGGATTTAACTCCATTTCTGAAGGGAAACACACAACACAGTTCGCATCCATGGATCACACTCTGCTTTAGAGCAAGAAGCACGCTCTTGCTTTCTAGAGTCTCTAATGCAGCAGGAAACATGAGTGTCCTCAGAAGAAAAGAACCATGTTTCCTATACATACCGACCATATCTAGTTCAACTCTGCTTGAAATTGATACAAAGCAATGGTCCTCTAACATCCAATGCTTGTCAGTTAAGATGAGAAACGTGTGAGCTTCGTGAACGATGTAGTTCCTTTGAGCTGTAAAATAACTGCCCTTACCTGAAAGAAGTCTTGCTTGTAGGAAGACTCAGAGCCAGGGATTTAACTCCATTTCTGAAGTGAAACACACAGCAGAGTTCTCATCCATTGATAACACTCTGCTTTACAGCAAGAAGCACGCTCTTGCTTTCTAGAGTCTCTAATACAGCAGGAAACGTGAGTGTGCTGAGAACAAATGAATGGTATTTCCTAAACATACGAACCATATCTAGTTCAACTCTGCTTGAAATTGAAACAAAGCAAAGGTCCTCTAACATCCAATGCTTGTCTGTTAAGATGAAAACTGTGAGCATTGTGACCGATGTAATTCGTTTGACCTGAAGAGTGACTGCCCTTACCTGAAACGAAGTCTTGCTTGTAGGAAGACACAGACCTGGGATTTAACCCCATTTCTGAAGGGAAACACACAACACAGTTCTCATCCATGTATCACACTCTGGTTTAGAGCAAGAAGCACGCTCTTGCTTTCTAGAGGCTCTAATGAAGCAGGAAATGTGAGTGTCCTCAGAAGAAAAGAACCATGTTTCCTATGCATACGGACCATATGTAGTTCAACTCTGCTTGAAATTGATAGAAAGCAAAGGTCCTCTAACATCCAATGCTTGTCAGTTAAGATGAGAAACGTGTGATCTTCGTGAATGATGTTGTTCGTTTGAGCTGAAAGTGACTGCACTAACTTGAAACGAAACTTTCTTGCAGGAAGACTCAGAGCCTGGGATTTAACTCCATTTCTGAAATGAAACCCACAACACAGTTCTCATCCATTGATCACACTCTGCTTTAGAGCAAGAAGCAAGCTCTTGCTTTCTAGAGTCTCTAATACAGCAGGAAACATGAGTGTGCTGAGAACAAAAGAACGGTGTTTCTTACACATACGGACCATATCTAGTCCAACTCTGCTTATGAAACTGATACAAAGCACGGGTACTCTAACATTCAATGCTTCTCAGTTAAGATGAGAAACGTATGAGGTTCCTGAACGATGTAGTTCGTTTGAGCTGAAAAGTGAATGCCGTTACCTGAAACGAAGTCTTGCTTGTAGGAAGACACAGACCTGGGATTTAACCCCATTTCTGAAGGGAAACACACAATACAGTTCTCATCCATGTATCACACTCTGCTTTAGAGCAAGAAGCATGCTCTTGCTTTCTAGAGTCTCTAATACAGCATGAAACGTGAGTGTGCTGAGAAGAAAAGAACAGTGTTTCCTACACATACGGACCATGTCTTGTCCAACTCTGCTTCTGAAATTGAAACAAACCACTGGTCCTCTAACATCCAATGATTGTCAGTTAAGATGAGAAACGTGTGATCTTCGTGCACGATGTAGTTTTTTTGAGCTGTAAAGTAACTTCCCTTACATGAAACGAAGTCTTGCTTATAGGAAGACTCAGAGGCTGGGATTTAACTCCATTTCAGAAGTGAAACACACAACAGAGTTCTCATCCATTGATCACACTCTGCTTTAGAGCAAGAAGCACGCTCTTGCTTTCTAGAGTCTCTAATACAGCAGGAAACCTGAGTGTGTTGAGAACAAAGAAAGGTGTTTCTTACACAAACGGAACATATCTAGTCCAACTCTGGTTCTGAGACTGATACAAAGCACTGGTCCTCTAACATCCAATGCTTGTCAGTTAAGAGGAGAAACGTGTGAGCTTCATGAACGATGTAGTTTGTTTGAGCTGAAAAGTGACTGCCCCTACCTGAAACGAAGTCTTGCTTGTAGGAAGACACAGACCTGGGATTTAACCCCATTTCTGAAGGGAAACACACAACACAGTTCTCATCCATGTATCACACTCTGGTTTAGAGCAAGAAGCACACTCTTGCTTTCTAGAGGCTCTAATGAAGCAGGAAACATGAGTGTCCTCAGAAGAAAAGAACCATGTTTCCTATGCATACGGACCATATCTAGTTCAACTCTGCTTGAAATTGATACAAAGCAAAGGTCCTCTAACATCCAATGCTTGTCAGTTAAGATGAGAAACGTGTGATCTTCGTGAATGATGTAGTTCGTTTGAGCTGAAAGTGACTGCAATAACTTGAAACGAAGTCTTTCTTGTTGGAAGACTCAGAGCCTGGGATTTAACTCCATTTCTGAAATGAAACACACAACACAGTTCTCATCCATTGATCACACTCTGCTTTAGAGCAAGAAGCAAGCTCTTGCTTTCTAGAGTCTCTAATACAGCAGGAAACATGAGTGTGCTGAGAACAAAAGAACGGTGTTTCTTACACATACGGACCATATCTAGTCCAACTCTGCTTCTGAGACTGATACAAAGCACTGGTCCTCTAACATCCAATGCTTGTCATTTAAGATGAGAAACGTGTGAGGTTCCTGAACGATGTAGTTTGTTTGAGCTGAAAAGTGACTGCCCTTACCTGAAACGAAGTCTTTCTTATAGGAAGACACAGACCTGGGATTTAACCCCATTTCTGAAGGGAAACACACAACACAGTTCTCATCCATGGATCACACTCTGCTTTAGAGCAAGAAGCACGCTCTTGCTTTCTAGAGTCTCTAATGCAGCAGGAAACATGAGTGTCCTCAGAAGGAAAGAACCATGTTTCCTATACATACGGACCATATCTGGTTCAACTCTGCTTGAAATTGATACAAAGCAAAGGTCCTCCAACATCCAATGCTTGTCAGTTAAGATCAGAAACGTGTGAGCTTCGTGAAAGATGTAGTTCGTTTGAGCTGTAAAGTAACTGCCCTTACCTGAAACGAAGTCTTGCTTGTAGCGAGACTCAGAGCCAGGGATTTAAATCCATTTCTGAAGTGAAACACACAACAGAGTCTCATCTATTGATCACACTCTGCTTTAGAGCAAGAAGCACGCTCTAGCTTTCTAGATTCTCTAAGACAGCAGGAAAATTGAGTGTGATGAGAACAAATGAACGGTGTTTCGTACACATACTGATCATATCCAGTCCAACTCGCATCTGAGACTGATACAAAGCACTGGTCCTCTAACATCAAATGCTTGGCAGTTAAGATGATAAACGTGTGAGCTTCGTGAACGATGTATTTCATTTGAGATTAAAGTATCTGCCCTTACTTGAAATGAATTCTTCCTTGTAGGAAGACTCAGAGCCTGGGATTTAACTCCATTTCTGAAGTGATCCACACAGCAGAGTTCTCATCCATTGATCACACTCTGCTTTAGAGCAAGAAGCACGCTCTTGCTTTCTAGAGTCTCTAATACAGCAGGAAACCTGAGTGTGCTGAGAACAAAAGAACGGTGTTTCTTACACATACGGACCATATCTAGTCCAACTCTGCTTCTGAAACTGATACAAAGCAATGGTGCTCTAACATCCAATGCTTGTCAGTTAAGATGAGAAACGTGTGAGCTTCCTGAACAATGTAGTTCGTTTGAGCTGAAAAGTGACTGCCCTTACCTGAAACAAAGTCTTGTTTGTAGGAAGACACAGACCTGGGATTTAACTCCATTTCTGAAGGGAAACACACAACACAGTTCTCATCCATGGATCACACTCTGCTTTAGAGCAAGAAGCACGCTCGTGCTTTCTAGAGTCTCTAATGCAGCAGGAAACATGAGTGTCCTCAGAAAAAAAGAACCATGTTTCCTATACATACAGACCATATCTAGTTCAACTCTGCTTGAAATTGATACAAAGCAATGGTCCTCTAACATCCAATGCTTGTCAGTTAAGATGAGAAACGTGTGAGCTTCGTGAACGATGTAGTTTGTTTGAGCTGTAAAATAACTGCCCTTACCTGAAAGAAGTCTTGCTTGTAGGAAGACTCCGAGGCAGGGATTTAACTCCATTTCTGAAGTGAAACACACAACAGAGTTCTCATCCATTGATAACACTCTGCTTTACAGCAAGAAGCACGCTCTTGCTTTCTAGAGTCTCTAATACAGCAGGAAACGTGAGTGTGCTGAGAACAAATGAATGGTATTTCCTAAACATACGGACCATATCTAGTTCAACTATGCTTGAAATTGATACAAAGCAAATGTCCTCTAACATCCAATGCTTGTCTTTTAAGATGAAAACTGTGAGCTTTGTGACCGATGTAATTCGTTTGACCTGAAAAGTGACTGCCCTTACCTGAAACGAAGTCTTGCTTTTAGGAAGACACAGACCTGGGATTTAACCCCATTTCTGAAGGGAAACACACAACACAGTTCTCATCCATGTATCACACTCTGGTTTAGAGCAAGAAGCACGCTCTTGCTTTCTAGAGGCTCTAATGAAGCAGGAAACGTGAGTGTCCTCAAAAGAAAAGAACCATGTTTCCTATGCATACGGACCATATGTAGTTCAACTCTGCTTGAAATTGATACAAAGCAAAGGTCCTCTAACATCCAATGCTTGTCAGTTAAGATGAGAAATGTGTGATCTTCGTGAATGATGTTGTTCGTTTGAGCTGAAAGTGACTGCACTAACTTGAAACGAAGTCTTTCTTGTAGGAAGACTCAGAGCCTGGGATTTAACTCCATTTCTGAAATGAAACACACAACACAGTTCTCATCCATTGATCACACTCTGCTTTAGAGCAAGAAGCACGCTCTTGCTTTCTAGAGTCTCTAATACAGCAGGAAATATGAGTGTGCTGAGAACAAAAGAACGGTGTTTCTTACACATACGGACCATATCTAGTCCAACTCTGCTTCTGAGACTGATACAAAGCACTGGTCCTCTAACATCCAATGCTTGTCAGTTAAGATGAGAAACGTGTGAGGTTCCTGAACGATGTAGTTTGTTTGAGCTGAAAAGTGACTGCCCTTACCTGAAACGAAGTCTTGCTTGTAGGAAGACACAGAACTGGGATTTAACCCCATTTCTGAAGGGAAACACACAACACAGTTCTCATCCATGTATCACACTCTGCTTTAGAGCAAGAAGCACGCTCTTGCTTTCTAGATTCTCTAATACAGCATGAAACGTGATTGTGCTGAGAAGAAAAGAACGGTGTTTCCTACACATACGGACCATGTCTTGTCCAACTCTGCTTCTGAAATTGAAACAAACCACTGGTCCTCTAACATCCAATGATTGTCAGTTAAGATGAGAAACGTGTGATCTTCGTGCACGATGTAGTTTTTTTGAGCTGTAAATAACTTCCCTTACATGAAACGAAGTCTTGCTTATAGGAAGACACAGACCTGGGATTTAACCCCATTTCTGAAGGGAAACACACAACACAGTTCTCATCCATGTATCACACTCTGGTTTAGAGCAAGAAGCACACTCTTGCTTTCTAGAGGCTCTAATGAAGCAGGAAACGTGAGTGTCCTCAGAAGAAAAGAACCATGTTTCCTATGCATACGGACCATATCTAGTTCAACTCTGCTTGAAATTGATACAAAGCAAAGGTCCTCTAACATCCAATGCTTGTCAGTTAAGATGAGAAACGTGTGATCTTCGTGAATGATGTAGTTCGTTTGAGCTGAAAGTGACTGCACTAACTTGAAACGAAGTCTTTCTTGTAGGAAGACTCAGAGCCTGGGATTTAACTCCATTTCTGAAATGAAACACACAACACAGTTCTCATCCATTGATCACACTCTGCTTTAGAGCAAGAAGCAAGCTCTTGCTTTCTAGAGTCTCTAATACAGCAGGAAACATGAGTGTGCTGAGAACAAAAGAACGGTGTTTCTTACACATACGGACCATAACTAGTCCAACTCTGCTTCTGAGACTG
The DNA here is from genome assembly GCA_949786385.1 of Onychomys leucogaster. Taxonomy (NCBI): domain Eukaryota; kingdom Metazoa; phylum Chordata; class Mammalia; order Rodentia; family Cricetidae; genus Onychomys; species Onychomys leucogaster. The sequence continues at coordinate 355,631 of CATKUP010000037.1, read as the reverse complement.
ATACAAAGCACTGGTCCTCTAACATCCAATGCTTGTCATTTAAGATGAGAAACGTGTGAGGTTCCTGAACGATGTAGTTTGTTTGAGCTGAAAAGTGACTGCCCTTACCTGAAACGAAGTCTTGCTTATAGGAAGACACAGACCTGGGATTTAACCCCATTTCTGAAGGGAAACACACAACACAGTTCTCATCCATGGATCACACTCTGCTTTAGAGCAAGAAGCACGCTCTTGCTTTCTAGAGTCTCTAATGCAGCAGGAAACATGAGTGTCCTCAGAAGGAAAGAACCATGTTTCCTATACATACGGACCATATCTGGTTCAACTCTGCTTGAAATTGATACAAAGCAAAGGTCCTCCAACATCCAATGCTTGTCAGTTAAGATCAGAAACGTGTGAGCTTCGTGAAAGATGTAGTTCGTTTGAGCTGTAAAGTAACTGCCCTTACCTGAAACGAAGTCTTGCTTGTAGCGAGACTCAGAGCCAGGGATTTAAATCCATTTCTGAAGTGAAACACACAACAGAGTTCTCATCCATTGATCACACTCTGCTTTAGAGCAAGAAGCACGCTCTAGCTTTCTAGATTCTCTAAGACAGCAGGAAAATTGAGTGTGATGAGAACAAATGAACGGTGTTTCGTACACATACTGATCATATCCAGTCCAACTCGCTTCTGAGACTGATACAAAGCACTGGTCCTCTAACATCAAATGCTTGGCAGTTAAGATGATAAACGTGTGAGCTTCGTGAACGATGTATTTCATTTGAGATTAAAGTATCTGCCCTTACTTGAAACGAATTCTTCCTTGTAGGAAGACTCAGAGCCTGGGATTTAACTCCATTTCTGAAGTGAACCACACAGCAGAGTTCTCATCCATTGATCACACTCTGCTTTAGAGCAAGAAGAAAGCTCTACCTCTCTAGAGTCTCTAATACAGCAGGAAACCTGAGTGTGCTGAGAACAAAAGAACGGTGTTTCTTACACAAACGGACCATATCTAGTCCAACTCTGCTTCTGAAACTGATACAAAGCACTGGTCCTCTAACATCCAATGCTTGTCAGTTAAGATGAGAAACGTGTGAGCTTCCTGAACAATGTAGTTCGTTTGAGCTGTAAAATAACTGCCCTTACCTGAAAGAAGTCTTGCTTGTAGGAAGACTCAGAGCCAGGGATTTAACTCCATTTCTGAAGTGAAACACAAAGCAGAGTTCTCATGCATTGATAACACTCTGCTTTACAGCAAAAAGCACGCTCTTGCTTTCTAGAGTCTCTAATATAGCAGGAAACGTGAGTGTGCTGAGAACAAATGAATGGTATTTCCTAAACATACGGACCATATCTAGTTCAACTCTGCTTGAAATTGATACAAAGCAAATGTCCTCTAACATCCAATGCTTGTCTGTTAAGATGAAAACTGTGAGCTTTGTGACCGATGTAATTCATTTGACCTGAAAAGTGACTGCCCTTACCTGAAACGATGTCTTGCTTGTAGGAAGACACAGACCTGGGATTTAACCCCATTTCTGAAGGGAAACACACAACACAGTTCTCATCCATGTATCACACTCTGGTTTAGAGCAAGAAGCACGCTCTTGCTTTCTAGAGGCTCTAATGTAGCAGGAAACGTGAGTGTCCTCAGAAGAAAAGTACCATGTTTCCTATGCATACGGACCATATGTAGTTCAACTCTGCTTGAAATTGATACAAAGCAAAGGTCCTCTAACATCCAATGCTTGTCAGTTAAGATGAGAAACGTGTGATCTTCGTGAATGATGTTGTTCGTTTGAGCTGAAAGTGACTGCACTAACTTGAAACGAAGTCTTTCTTGCAGGAAGACTCAGAGCCTGGGATTTAACTCCATTTCTGAAATGAAACACACAGCAGAGTTCTCATCCATTGATCACACTCTGCTTTAGAGCAAGAAGCAAGCTCTTGCTTTCTAGAGTCTCTAATACAGCAGGAAACATGAGTGTGCTGAGAACAAAAGAACGGTGTTTCTTACACATACGGACCATATCTAGTCCAATTCTGCTTCTGAGACTGATACAAAGCACTGGTCCTCTAACATCCAATGCTTGTCAGTTAAGATGAGAAACGTGTGAGGTTCCGGAACGATGTAGTTCGTTTGAGCTGAAAAGTTACTGCCTTTACCTGAAACGAAGTCTTGCTTGTAGGAAGACACAGAACTGGGATTTAACCCCATTTCTGAAGGGAAACACACAACACAGTTCTCATCCATGTATCACACTCTGCTTTAGAGCAAGAAGCACGCTCTTGCTTTCTAGATTCTCTAATACAGCATGAAACGTGAGTGTGCTGAGAACAAAAGAACGGTGTTTCTTACACATACGGACCATATCTAGTCCAACTCTGCTTCTGAGACTGATACAAAGCACTGGTCCTCTAACATCCAATGCTTGTCAGTTAAGATGAGAAACGTGTGAGGTTCCTGAACGATGTAGTTCGTTTGAGCTGAAAAGTGACTGCCATTACCTGAAACGAAGTCTTGATTGTAGGAAGACACAGACCTGGGATTTAACCCCATTTCTGAAGGGAAACACACAACACAGTTCTCATCCATGTATCACACTCTGCTTTAGAGCAAGAAGCACGCTCTTGCTTTCTAGATTCTCTAATACAGCATGAAACGTGAGTGTGCTGAGAAGAAAAGAACGGTGTTTCCTACACATACGGACCATGTCTTGTCCAACTCTGCTTCTGAAATTGAAACAAACCACTGGTCCTCTAACATCCAATGATTGTCAGTTAAGATGAGAAACGTGTGATCTTCGTGCACGATGTAGTTCGTTTGAGCTGTAAAGTAACTTCCCTTACATGAAACGAAGTCTTGCTTATAGGAAGACTCAGAGCCGGGGATTTAACTCCATTTCTGAAGTGAAACACACAACAGAGTTCTCATCCATTGATCACACTCTGCTTTAGAGCAAGAAGCACGCTCTTTCTTTCTAGAGTCTCTAATAGAGCAGGAAACATGAGTGTGCTAAGAACAAAAGAACGGTGTTTCTTACACATACGGACTATATCTAGTCCAACTCTGCTTCTGAGACTGATACAAAGCACTGGTCCTCTAACATCCAATGCTTGTCAGTTAAGATGAGAAACGTGTGAGGTTCCTGAACGATGTAGTTTGTTTGAGCTGAAAAGTGAATGCCCTTACCTGAAACGAAGTCTTGCTTGTAGGAAGACACAGACCTGGGATTTAACCCCATTTCTGAAGGGAAACACACAACACAGTTCTCATCCATGGATCACACTCTGCTTTAGAGCAAGAAGCACGCTCCTGCTTTCTAGAGTCTCTAATGCAGCAGGAAACATGAGTGTCCTCAGAAGGAAAGAACCATGTTTCCTATACATACGGACCATATCTGGTTCAACTCTGCTTGAAATTGATACAAAGCAAAGGTCCTCCAACATCCAATGCTTGTCAGTTAAGATCAGAAACGTGTGAGCTTCGTGAAAGATGTAGTTCGTTTGAGCTGTAAAGTAACTGCCCTTACCTGAAACGAAGTCTTGCTTGTAGCGAGACTCAGAGTCAGGGATTTAACTCCATTTCTGAAGTGAAAGACACAACACAGTTCTCATCCATTGGTCACACTCTGCTTTAGAGCAAGAAGCACGCTCTAGCTTTCTAGAGTCTCTAAGACAGCAGGAAAATTGAGTGTGATGAGAACAAATGAACGGTGTTTCGTACACATACTGATCATATCCAGTCCATCTCGCTTCTGAGACTGATACAAAGCACTGGTCCTCTAACATCAAATGCTTGGCAGTTAAGATGATAAACGTGTGAGCTTCGTGAACAATGTATTTCATTTGATATTAAAGTATCTGCCCTTACTTGAAACGAATTCTTCCTTGTTGGAAGACTCAGAGCCTGGGATTTAACTCCATTTCTGAAGTGAAACACACAGCAGAGTTCTCATCCATTGATCACACTCTGCTTTAGAGCAAGAAGAAAGATCTACCTCTCTAGAGTCTCTAATACAGCAGGAAACCTGAGTGTGCTGAGAACAAAAGAACGGTGTTTCTTACACAAACGGACCATATCTAGTCCAACTCTGCTTCTGAAACTGATACAAAGCACTGGTCCTCTAACATCCAATGCTTGTCAGTTAAGATGAGAAACGTGTGAGCTTCCTGAACAATGTAGTTCGTTTGAGCTGAAAAGTGACTGCCCTTACCTGAAACGAAGTCTTGTTTGTAGGAAGACACAGACCTGGGATTTAACTCCATTTCTGAAGGGAAACACACAACACAGTTCTCATCCATGGATCACACTCTGCTTTAGAGCAAGAAGCACGCTCGTGCTTTCTAGAGTCTCTAATGCAGCAGGAAACATGAGTGTCCTCAGAAAAAAAGAACCATGTTTCCTATACATACAGACCATATCTAGTTCAACTCTGCTTGAAATTGATACAAAGCAATGGTCCTCTACCATCCAATGCTTGTCAGTTAAGATGAGAAACGTGTGAGCTTCGTGAACGATGTAGTTCGTTTGAGCTGTAAAATAACTGCCCTTACCTGAAAGAAGTCTTGCTTGTAGGAAGACTCCGAGCCAGGGATTTAACTCCATTTCTGAAGTGAAACACACAACAGAGTTCTCATCCATTGATAACACTCTGCTTTACAGCAAGAAGCACGCTCTTGCTTTCTAGAGTCTCTAATACAGCAGGAAACGTGAGTGTGCTGAGAACAAATGAATGGTATTTCCTAAACATACGGACCATATCTAGTTCAACTCTGCTTGAAATTGATACAAAGCAAATGTCCTCTAACATCCAATGCTTGTCTGTTAAGATGAAAACTGTGAGCTTTGTGACCGATGTAAATCGTTTGACCTGAAAAGTGACTGCCCTTACCTGAAACGAAGTCTTGCTTGTAGGAAGACACAGACCTGGGATTTAACCCCATTTCTGAAGGGAAACACACAACACAGTTCTCATCCATGTATCACACTCTGGTTTAGAGCAAGAAGCACGCTCTTGCTTTCTAGTGGCTCTAATGAAGCAGGAAACGTGAGTGTCCTCAGAAGAAAAGAACCATGTTTCCTATGCATACGGACCATATGTAGTTCAACTCTGCTTGAAATTGATAGAAAGCAAAGGTCCTCTAACATCCAATGCTTGTCAGTTAAGATGAGAAACGTGTGATCTTCGTGAATGATGTTGTTCGTTTGAGCTGAAAGTGACTGCACTAACTTGAAACGAAGTCTCTCTTGTAGGAAGATTCAGAGCCTGGGATTTAACTCCATTTCTGAAATGAAACACACAACACAGTTCTCATCCATTGATCACACTCTGCTTTAGAGCAAGAAGCACGCTCTTGCTTTCTAGAGTCTCTAATACAGCAGGAAATATGAGTGTGCTGAGAACAAAAGAACGGTGTTTCTTACACATACGGACCATATCTAGTCCAACTCTGCTTCTGAGACTGATACAAAGCACTGGTCCTCTAACATCCAATGCTTGTCAGTTAAGATGAGAAACGTGTGAGGTTCCTGAACGATGTAGTTTGTTTGAGCTGAAAAGTGACTGCCCTTACCTGAAACGAAGTCTTGCTTGTAGGAAGACACAGAACTGGGATTTAACCCCATTTCTGAAGGGAAACACACAACACAGTTCTCATCCATGTATCACACTCTGCTTTAGAGCAAGAAGCACGCTCTTGCTTTCTAGAGTCTCTAATGCAGCAGGAAACGTGAGTGTCCTCAGAAGGAAAGAACCATGTTTCCTATACATAGGGACCATATCTAGTTCAACTCTGCTTGAAATTGATACAAAGCAAAGGTCCTCCAACATCCAGTGCTTGTCAGTTAAGATCAGAAACGTGTGAGCTTCGTGAAAGATGTAGTTCGTTTGAGATTAAAGTATCTGCCCTTACTTGAAACGAATTCTTCCTTGTAGGAAGATTCAGAGCCTGGGATTTAACTCCATTTCTGAAGGGAAACACACAGCAGAGTTCTCATCCATTGATAACACTCTGCTTTACAGCAAGAAGCACGCTCTTGCTTTCTATTGTCTCTAATACAGCAGGAAACGTGAGTGTGCTGAGAACAAATGAATGGTATTTCCTAAACATACGGACCATATCTAGTTCAACTCTGCTTGAAATTGAAACAAAGCAAAGGTCCTCTAACATCCAATGCTTGTCAGTTAAGATGAAAACTGTGAGCTTTGTGACTGATGTAATTCGTTTGACCTGTAAGTGACTGTCCATACCTGAAACGAAGTTTTGCTTGTAGGAAGACAGAGACCTGGGATTTAAATCCATTTCTGAAGGGAAACACACAACACAGTTCTCATCCATGGATAACACTCTGCTTTAGAGCAAGAACCACGCTCTTGCTTTCCAGAGTCTGTAATACAGCAGGAAACCTTAGTGTGCTCAGAAAAAAAGAACAGTGTTTCCTACACATACGGACCATATCTAGTTCAACTCTGCTTCTGAAACTGAAACAAACCACATGTCCTCCAACATCCAATGTTTGTCAGTGAAGATGAGAAACGTGTGAGTTTCGTGAACGATGTAGTTCGTTTGAGCTCTAAAGTAACTTCCCTTACCTGAAACGAATTCTTGCTTATAGGAAGACTCAGAGCCAGGGGTTTAACTCCGTTTCTGAAGTGAAACACACAACAGAGTTCTCATCCATTGATCACACTCTGCTTTAGAGCAGGATGCACGCTCTTGCTTTCTATAGTCTGTAATACAGCAAGAAACTTGTGTGTGCTGAGAACAAATGAACGGTGTTTCCTACACATACGGATCCTATCTAGTCCAACTCTGCTTCTGAAACTGATACAAAGCACTGGTCCTCTAACATCCAATGCTTGCCAGTTAAGATGAGGAACGTGTGAACTTCGTGAATGATGTAGTTCGTTTGAGCTGAAATGTGACTGCCCTAACCTGAAACGAAGTCTTGCTTGTAGGAAGACTCAGAGCCTGGGATTTTACTCCATTTCTGAAGTGAAACACACAGCAGAGTTCTCATCCATTGTTCACACTGTGCTTTAGAGCAAGAAGCACGCTCTTGCTCTCTAGAATCTCTAATACAGCAGGAAACTTGTGTGTGCTGAGAAGAAATGAACGGTGTTTCCTACACATACAGATCATATCTAGTCCAACTCTGCTTCTGAAACTGATACAAAGCACTTGTCCTCTAACATCCAATGCTTGTCAGTTAAGATGAGGAACGTGTGAAATTCCTGAACGATGTAGTTCGTTTGAGATGAAAAGTGACTGCCATTACCTGAAACGAAGTCCTGCTTGTAGGAAGACTCAGAGCCTGGGATTTAACAACATTTCTGAAGGGAAACACACAGCAGAGTTCTCATCCATTGTTCACACTCTGCTTTACAGCAAGAAGAACGCTCTTGCTTTCTAGAGTCTCTAAGACAGCAGGAAACATGAGTGTGATGAGAACAAAAGAACGGTGTTTCGTATACATATGGACCATATCGAGTTCAACTCTGCTTGAAATTGATGCAAAGCAAAGGTCCTCTAACATCCAATGATTATCAGTTAAGATGAGATACGTGTGAGCTTCGTGAACGATATAGTTCGATTGAGTTGTAAAGTAAATGCCCTTACCTGAAACGAAGTCTTGCTTGTAGGAAGATTCAGAGCCAGGGATTTAACTCCATTTCTGAAGTGAAACACAGAACACAGTTCTCATCCATTGATCACACTCTGCTTTAGAGCCAGAAGCACGCTCTAGCTTTCTAGAGTCTCTAAGACAGCAGGAAACTTGAGTGTGCTGAGAACAAATGAACGGTGTTTCGTACACATACTGATCATATCCAGTCCAACTCTGCTTCTGAAACTGATACAAAGCACTGGTCCTCTAACATCAAATGCTTGGCAGTTAAGATGAGAAACGTGTGAGCTTCATGAACGATGTATTTCGTTTGAGATTAAAGTATCTGCCCTTACTTGAAACGAAGTCTTCCTTGTAGGAAGACTCAGAGCCTGGGATTTAACTCCATTTCTGAAGTGAAACACACAGCAGAGTTCTCATCCATTGATCACACTCTGCTTTAGGGCTAGAAGCAAGCTCTAGCTCTCTAGAGTCTCTAAGACAGCATGAAACGTGAGTGTGCTGTGAAGAAAAGAACGGTGTTTCCTACACATACGGACCATATCTAGTCCAACTCTGCTTACGAAACTGATACAAATCACTGGTCCTCTAACATCCGATGCTTACCAGTTAAGATGAGAAACGTGTGAGCTTCCTGAACGATGTAGTTCGTTTGACATGAAAAGTGACTGCCCTTCCCTGAAATGAAGTCTTGCTTGTAGGAAGACTCAGAGCCTGGGATTTAACAACATTTCAGAAGTGAAACACACAACAGAGTTCTCATCCATTGATCACACTCTTCTTTAGAGGAAGAAGCACGCTCTTGCTTTCTAGAGTCTCTAATACAGCAGGAAACATGAGTGTGCTGAGAACAAAAGAATGGTGTTTCTTACACAAACGGACTATGTCTACTCCAACTCTGCTTCTGAAATTGAAACAAACCACAGGCCCTCTAACATCCAATGCTTGTCAGTTAAGATGAGAAATGTGTGATCTTCGTGAACGATGTAGTTCTTTTGAGCTGTAAAGTAACTTCCATTACCTGAAACGAAGTCTTGCTTATAGGAAGACTCAGAGCCTGGGATTTAACTCCATTTCTGAAGTGAAACACAAAGCACAGTTCTCATCCATTGATCACCCTCTGCTTTAGGGCAAGAAGCAAGCTCTAGCTCTCTAGAGTCACTAAGACAGCATCAAACGTGAGTGTGCTGTGAAGAAACGAACGGTGTTTCCTACACATATAGACCATATCTAGTCCAACTCTGCTTATGAAGCAGATACAAATCACTGGTCCTCTAACATCCGATGCTTGCCAGTTAAGATGAGAAACGTGTGAGCTTCCTGAACGATGTAGTTCGTTTGAGATGAAAAGTGACTGCCCCTCCCTGAAACGAAGTCTTGCTTGTAGGCAGACTCAGAGCCTGGGATTTTACAACATTTCTGAAATGAAACACACAACAGAGTTCGCATCCATTGATCACACTCTGCTTTAGAGCAAGAAGCACGCTCTTGCTTTCTAGAGTTTCTAAGACAGCAGGAAACCTGAGTGTGCTGAGAACAAAAGAAAGGTGTTTCTTACACTTACGGACCATATCTAGTACAACTCTGCTTCTGAAACTGATACAAAGCACTGGTCCTCTACATCCAATGCTTGTCACTTAAGATGAGAAACGTGTGAGGTTCCTGAACGATGTAGTTTGTGTGAGCTAAAAAGTGACTGCCCTTACCTGAAACGAAGTCTTGCTTGTAGAAAGACAGAGACCTGGGATTTAACTCCATTTCTGAAGGGAAACACACAACACAGTTCCCATACATGGATCACACTCTGCTTTAGAGCAAGAAGCACACTCTTGTTTTCTAGAGTCTCTAAGGCAGCAGGTAACGTGAGTGTTGCAGAAGAAAAGAACCATGTTTCCTATACATACGGACCATATCTAGTTCAACTCTGCTTGAAATTGATACAAAGCAAAGGTCCTCGAACATCCAATGCTTGCCAGTTAAGATGAGAAACGTGTGAGCTTCCTGAACGATGTAGTTCGTTTGAGGTGAAAAGTGACTGCCCTTACCTGAAACGAAGTCTTGCTTGTAGGAAGACTCAGAGCCAGGGATTTAACTCCATTTCTGAAGTGAACCACACAACAGAGTTCTCATCCCTTGATCACCCTCTGCTTTAAAACAAGAAGCACACTCTAGCTTTCTAGAATCTCTAAGACAGCAGGAAACTTGTGTGTGCTGAGAACAAATGAACGGTGTTTCCTACACATACGGATCCTATATAGTCCAACTCTGCTTCTGAAACTGATAAAAAGCACTGGTCCTCTAACATCCAATGCTTGTCAGTTAAGATGAGAAACGTGTGAGCTTCCTGAATGATGTAGTTCATTTGAGCTGAAAAGTGACTGCCCTTACCTGAAATGAAGTCTTTCTTGTAGGAAGACTCAGAGCCTGGGATTTAACAACATTTCTGAAGTGAAACACACAACAGAGTTCTCATCCATTGATCACACTCTGCTTTAGACAAGAAGCACGCTCTTCCTTTCTAGAGTCTCTAAGACAGCAAGAACATGAGTGTGATGAGAACAAAAGAACGGTGTTTCCTACCCATTCGGACCATATCTTGTCCAACTCTGCTTCTGAGACTGATACAAAGCACTGGTCCTCTAACATCCAATGCTTGTCAGTTAAGATGAGAAACGTGTGAGGTTCCTGAACGATGTAGTTTGTTTGAGCTGAAAAGTGACTGCCCTTACCTGAAACGAAGTCTTGCTTGTAGGAAGACACAGAACTGGGATTTAACCCCATTTCTGAAGGGAAACACACAACACAGTTCTCATCCATGGATCACACTCTGCTTTAGAGCAAGAAGCACGCTCTTGCTTTCTAGAGTCTCTGATGCAGCAGGAAACGTGAGTGTCCTCAGAAGGAAAGAACCATGTTTCCTATACATAGGGACCATATCTAGTTCAACTCTGCTTGAAATTGATACAAAGCAAAGGTCCTCCAACATCCAATGCTTGTCAGTTAAGATCAGAAACGTGTGAGCTTCGTGAAAGATGTAGTTCGTTTGAGCTGTAAAGTAACTGCCCTTACCTGAAACGAAGTCTTGCTTGTAGCGAGACTCAGAGCCAGGGATTTAAATCCATTTCTGAAGTGAAACACACAACAGAGTTCTCATCCATTGATCACACTCTGCTTTAGAGAAAGAAGCATGCTCTAGCTTTCTAGAGTCTCTAAGACAGCAGGAAACCTGAGTGTGATGAGAACAAATGAACGGTGTTTCGTACACATACTGATCATATCCAGTCCAACTCGCTTCTGAGACTGATACAAAGCACTGGTCCTCTAACATTAAATGCTTGGCAGTTAAGATGATAAACGTATGAGCTTCGTGAACGATGTATTTCTTTTGAGATTAAAGTATCTGCCCTTACTTGAAACGAAGTCTTCCTTGTAGGAAGACTCAGAGCCTGGTATTTAACTCCATTTCTGAAGGGAAACACACAACACAGTTCTCATCCATGGATCACACTCTTCTTTAGAACAAGAAGCACGCTCTTGCTTTCTAAAGTCTCTAAGACAGCAGGAAACGTGAGTGTCCGCAGAAGAAAAGAACCATGTTTCCTATACATACGGACCATATCTAGTTCAACGCTGCTTGAAATTGATACAAAGCAAAGGTCCTCCATCATCCAATGCTTGTCAGTTAAGATGAGAAACGTGTGAGCTTCGTGAACGATGTAGTTCGTTTGAGCTGTATAGTAACTGCCCTTACCTGAAACGAAGTCTTGCTTGTAGGAAGACTCAGAGCCTGGGATTTAACAACATTTCTGAAGTGAAACACACAGCAGAGTTCTCATCCATTGTTCACACTGTGCTTTAGAGCAAGAAGCACGCTCTTGCTCTCTAGAATCTCTAATACAGCAGGAAACGTGAGTTTGCTCAGAAGAAAAGAACCGTGTTTCCTATACTTATGGACCATATCGAGTTCAACTCTGCTTGAAATTGATGCAAAGCAAAGGTCCTCTAACATCCAATGCTTCTCAGTTAAGATGAGATACGTGTGAGCTTCGTGAACGATATATTTCGATTGAGCTGTAAAGTAAATGCCCTTACCTGAAACGAAGTCTTGCTTGTAGAAAGATTCAAAGCCAGGGATTTAACTCCATTTCTGAAGTGAAACACACAACAGAGTTCTCATCCATTGATTACACTCCGCTTTAGAGCAAGAAGCACGCTCTAGCTTTCTAGAGTCTCTAAGACAGCAAGAAACTTGAGTGTGCTGAGAACAAATGAACGGTGTTTCGTACACATACTGATCATATCCAGTCCAACTCTGCTTCTGAAACTGATACAAAGCACTGGTCCTGTAACATCAAATGCTTGGCAGTTAAGATGATAAACGTGTGATCTTCGTGAACGATGTAGTTCGTTTGAGCTGTAAAGTAACTTCCCTTACCTGAAACGAAGTCTTGCTTATAGGAAGTCTCAGAGCCTGGGATTTAACTCCATTTCTGAAGTGAAACACACAGCAGAGTTCTCATCCATTGATCACACTCTGCTTTAGGTCAAGAAGCAAGCTCTTGCTCTCTAGAGTCTCTAAGACAGCATGAAACGTGAGTGTGCTGAGAAGAAAAGAACGGTGTTTCCTACACATATAGACCATATCTAGTCCAACTCGGCTTCTGAAACTGATACAAAGCACTGGTCCTCTAACATCCAATGCTTTTCAGTTAAGATGAGAATCGTGTGAGCTTCGTGACCGATGTTATTCGTTTGAGCTGAAAAGAGACTGCCCTTTCCTGAAACGAATTCTTTCTTGTAGGAAGACTCAGAGCCTGGGATTTAACTCCATTTCTGAAATGAAACACACAACACAGTTCTCATCCATGGATCACACTCTGCTTTAGAGCAAGAAGCACGCTCTTGCTTTCTAGAGTCTCTAAGGCAGCAGGAAACGTGAGTGTCCTCAGAAGAAAAAAAACATGTTTCCTATACATACGGACCATATCTAGTTCAACTCTGCTTGAAATTGATACAAAGCAAAGGTCCTCCAACTTCCAATGCTTGTCAGTTAAGATGAGAAATGTGTGAGATTCGTGAACGATGTAGTTCTTTTGAGCTGTATAGTAACTGCCCTTACCTGAACCGAAGTCTTGCTTGTAGGAAGACTCAGAGCCAGGGATTTAACTCCATTTCTGAAGTGAACCACACAACAGAGTTCTCATCCCTTGAACACCCTCTGCTTTAAAACAAGAAGCACACTCTAGCTTTCTAGAATCTCTAAGAGAGCAGGAAACTTGTGTGTGCTGAGAACAAATGAACGGTGTTTCCTACACATACGGATCCTATCTATTCCAACTCTGCTTCTGAAACTGATACAAAGCACTAGTCCTCTAACATCCAATGCTTGTCAGTTAAGATGAGGAACGTGTGACTTCGTGAATGATGTTGTACGTTTGAGCTGAAAAGTGACTGTAGTAACCTGAACGAAGTCTTGCTTGTAGGAAGACTCAGAGCCTGGGATTTTACTCCATTTCTGAAGTGAAACACACAGCAGAGTTCTCATCCATTGTTCACACTGTGCTTTAGAGCAAGAAGCACGCTCTTGCTCTCTAGAATCTCTAATACAGCAGGAAACGTGAGTGTGCTCAGAAGAAAAGAACCGTGTTTCCTATACATATGGACCATATCGAGTTCAACTCTGCTTGAAATTGATGCAAAGTAAATGTCCTCTAACATCCAATGCTTCTCAGTTAAGATGAGATACGTGTGAGCTTCGTGAAGGATATATTTCGATTGAGCTGTAAAGTAAAGGCCATTACCTGAAACGAAGTCTTGCTTGTAGAAAGATTCAAAGCCGTGGATTTAACTCCATTTCTGAAGTGAAACACACAACAGAGTTCTCATCCATTGATTACACTCCGCTTTAGAGCAAGCAGCACGCTGTAGCTTTCTAGAGTCTCTAAGACAGCAGGAAACTTGAGTGTGCTGAGAACAAATGAACGGTGTTTCTTACACATACTGATCATATCCAGTCCAACTCTGCTTCTGAAACTGATACAAAGCACTGGTCCTCTAACATCAAAAGCTTGGCAGTTAAGATGAGAAACGTGTGAGCTTCGTGAACGATGTAATTCGTTTGAGATTAAAGTATCTGCCCTTACCTGAAACGAAGTCTTGCTTATAGGAAGTCTCAGAGCGTGGGATTTAACTCCATTTCTGAAGTGAAACACACAGCAGAGTTCTCATCCATTGATCACACTCTGCTTTAAGGCAAGAAGCAAGCTCTAGCTCTCTAGAGTCTCTAAGACAGCATGAAACGTGAGTGTGCTGAGAAGAAAAGAACAGTGTTTCCTACACATACGGACCATATCTAGTCCAACTCTGCTTATGAAACTGATACGAATCACTGGTCCTATAACATCCGATGCTTACCAGTTAAGATGAGAAACGTGTGACCTTCCTGAACGATGTAGTTCGTTTGAGATGAAAAGTGACTGCCCTTCCCTGAAACGAAGTCTTGCTTGTAGGAAGACTCAGAGCCTGGGATTTAACAACATTTAAGAAGTGAAACACACAACAGAGTTCTCATCCATTGATCACACTCTGCTTTAGAGCAAGAAGCACGCTCTTGCTTTCTAGAGTCTCTAAGACAGCAGGAAACATGAGTGTGATGAGAACAAAGAACGGTGTTTCCTACCCATTCGGACCATATCTTGTCCAACTCTGCTTCTGAAATTTAAACAAACCACTGGTCCTCTAACGTCCAATGCTAGTCAGTTAAGATGAAAACGTGTGAGCTTCGTGACCGATGTAATTTGTTTGACCTGAAAAGTGACTGCCCTTACCTGAAACGAAGTCTTGTTTGTAGGAAGACTCAGAGCCTGGGATTTAACAACATTTTTGAAGTGAAACACACAGCAGAGTTCTCATCCTTTGTTTACACTCTGCTTTACAGCCAGAAGCACGCTCTTGCTTTCTAGACTCTCTAAGACAGCAGGAAACATGAGTGTGATGAGAACAAAAGAACGGTGTTTCCTACACATACGGACCATATCTAGTCCAACTCTGCTTCTGAAATTGAAACAAACCACAGGTTCTCTAACATCCAATGCTTGTCAGTTAAGATGAGAAACGTGTGAGTTTCGTGAACGATGTAGTTCGTTTGAGCTGTAAAGTAACTTCCCTTACCTGAAACGAAGTCTTGCTTATAGGAAGACTCAGAGCCTGGGATTTAACTCCATTTCTGAAGTGAAACACACAACACAGTTCTCATCCATTGATCACACTCTGCTTTAGAGCAAGAAGCAAGCTCTTGCTTTCTAGAGTCTCTAATACAGCAGGAAACCTGAGTGTGCTGAGAAAAAAAGAACGGTGTTTCTTACACATACGGACCATATCTAGTCCAACTCTGCTTCTGAAACTGATACAAAGCACTGGTCCTCTAACATCCAATGCTTGTCAGTTAAGATGAGAAATGTGTGAGGTTCCTGAACGATGTAGTTTGTGTGAGCTAAAAAGTGACTGCCCTTACCTGAAACGAAGTCTTGCTTGTAGGAAGACTCAGAGCCTGGGATTTAACTCCATTTCTGAAGTGAAACACACAACACAGTTCTCATCCATTGATCACACTCTGCTTTAGAGCAAGAAGCACGCTCTTGCTTTCTAGAATCTCTAAGACAGCAGGAAGCTTGAGTGTGCTGAGAACAAATGAACAGTGTTTCCTAAACATACGGATCCTATCTAGCCAACTCTGCTTCTGAAACTGATACAAAGCACTGGTCCTCTAACATCCAATGCTTGTCAGTTAAGATGAGATACGTGTGAGCTTCGTGAACGATATATTTCGATTGAGCTGTAAAGTAAATGCCCTTACCTGAAACGAAGTCTTGCTTGTAGGAAAACTCAGAGCCTGGTATTTAACAACATTTCTGAAGTGAAACACACAACAGAGTTCTCATCCCTTGATCACCCTCTGCTTTAGAGCAAGAAGCACGCTCTTGCTTTCTAGAGTCTCTAAGACAGCAGGAAACATGAGTGTGATGAGAACAAAAGAACGGTGTTTCCTACCCATTCGGACCATATCTTGTCCAACTCTGCTTCTGAAATTGAAACAAACCACTGGTCCTCTAACATCCAATGCTAGTCAGTTAAGATGAACACGTGTGAGCTTCGTGACCGATGTAATTCTTTTGACCTGATAAGTGACTGCCCTTAACTGAAACGAGGTCTTGCTTATAGGAAGACTCAGAGCCTGGGATTTAACTCCATTTCTGAAGTGAAACACACAACAGAGTTCTCATCCATTGATCACACTCTGCTTTAGTGCAAGAAGCAAGCTCTTGCTTTCTAGAGTCTCTAATACAGCAGGAAACCTGAGTGTGCTGAGAAAAAAAGAACGGTGTTTCTTACACATAGGGACCATATCTAGTCCAACTCTGCTTCTGAAACTGATACAAAGCACTGGTCCTCTAACATCCAATGCTTGTCAGTTAAGATGAGAAATGTGTGAGGTTCCTGAACGATGTAGTTTGTGTGAGCTACAAAGTGACTGCCCTTACCTGAAACGAAGTCTTGCTTGTAGGAAGACTCAGAGCCTGGGATTTAACTCCATTTCTGAAGTGAAACACACAACACAGTTCTCATCCATTGATCACACTCTGCTTTAGAGCAAGAAGCACGCTCTTGCTTTCTAGAATCTCTAAGACAGCAGGAAGCTTGAGTGTGCTGAGAACAAATGAACAGTGTTTCCTAAACATACGGATCCTATCTAGCCAACTCTGCTTCTGAAACTGATACAAAGCACTGGTCCTCTAACATCCAATGCTTGTCAGTTAAGATGAGATACGTGTGAGCTTCGTGAACGATATATTTCGATTGAGCTGTAAAGTAAATGCCCTTACCTGAAACGAAGTCTTGCTTGTAGAAAGATTCAAAGCCAGGGATTTAACTCCATTTCTGAAGTGAAACACACAACAGCGTTCTCATCCATTGATTACACTCCGCTTTAGAGCAAGAAGCACGCTCTAGCTTTCTAGAGTCTCTAAGACAGCAAGAAATTTGAGTGTGCTGAGAACAAATGAACGGTGTTTCGTACAAATACTGATCATATCCAGTCCAACTCTGCTTCTGAAACTGATACAAATCACTGGTCCTCTAACATCAAATGCTTGGCAGTTAAGATGAGAAACGTGTGAGTTTCGTGAAAGATGTAGTTCGTTTGAGCTGTAAATTAACTTCCCTTACCTGAAACGAAGTCTTGCTTATAGGAAGTCTCAGAGCCTGGGATTTAACTCCATTTCTGAAGTGAAACACACAGCAGAGTTCTCATCCATTGATCACACTCTGCTTTAGGTCAAGAAGCCAGCTCTTGCACTCTAGAGTCTCTAAGACATCATGAAACCTGAGTGTGCTGTGAAGAAAAGAACGGTGTTTCCTACACATACGGACCATATCTAGTCCAACTCTGCTTCTGAGACTGATACAAATCACTGGTCCTCTAACATCCGATGCTTTCCAGTTAAGATGAGAAACGTGTGAGCTTCCTGAACCATGTAGTTCGTTTGAGCTGAAAAGTGACTGCCCTTACCTGAAACGAAGTCTTGCTTGTAGGAAGACTCAGAGCCTGGGATTTAACAACATTTCTGAAGTGAAACACACAACAGAGTTCTCATCCCTTGTTCACCCTCTGCTTTAGAGCAAGAAGCACGCTCTTGCTTTCTAGAGTCTCTAAGACAGCAGGAAACATGAGTGTGATGAGAACAAAAGAACGGTGTTTCCTACACATATGGACCATATCTAGTCCAACTCTGCTTCTGAAATTGAAACAAACCACAGGTTCTCTAACATCCAATGCTTGTCAGTTAAGATGAGAAACGTGTGAGTTTCGTGAACGATGTAGTTCGTTTGAGCTGTAAAGTAACTTCCCTTACCTGAAACGAAGTCTTGCTTATAGGAAGACTCAGAGCCTGGGATTTAACTCCATTTCTGAAGTGAAACACACAACACAGTTCTCATCCATTGATCACACTCTGCTTTAGTGCAAGAAGCAAGCTCTTGCTTACTAGAGTCTCTAATACAGCAGGAAACCTGAGTGTGCTGAGAAAAAAAGAACGGTGTTTCTTACACATAGGGACCATATCTAGTCCAACTCTGCTTCTGAAACTGATACAAAGCACTGGTCCTCTAACATCCAATGCTTGTCAGTTAAGATGAGAAATGTGTGAGGTTCCTGAACGATGTAGTTTGTGTGAGCTACAAAGTGACTGCCCTTACCTGAAACGAAGTCTTGCTTGTAGGAAGACTCAGAGCCTGGGATTTAACTCCATTTCTGAAGTGAAACACACAACACAGTTCTCATCCATTGATCACACTCTGCTTTAGAGCAAGAAGCACGCTCTTGCTTTCTAGAATCTCTAAGACAGCAGGAAGCTTGAGTGTGCTGAGAACAAATGAACAGTGTTTCCTAAACATACGGATCCTATCTAGCCAACTCTGCTTCTGAAACTGATACAAAGCACTGGTCCTCTAACATCCAATGCTTGTCAGTTAAGATGAGATACGTGTGAGCTTCGTGAACGATATATTTCGATTGAGCTGTAAAGTAAATGCCCTTACCTGAAACGAAGTCTTGCTTGTAGAAAGATTCAAAGCCAGGGATTTAACTCCATTTCTGAAGTGAAACACACAACAGCGTTCTCATCCATTGATTACACTCCGCTTTAGAGCAAGAAGCATGCTCTAGCTTTCTAGAGTCTCTAAGACAGCAAGAAATTTGAGTGTGCTGAGAACAAATGAACGGTGTTTCGTACAAATACTGATCATATCCAGTCCAACTCTGCTTCTGAAACTGATACAAATCACTGGTCCTCTAACATCAAATGCTTGGCAGTTAAGATGAGAAACGTGTGAGTTTCGTGAATGATGTAGTTCGTTTGAGCTGTAAATTAACTTCCCTTACCTGAAACGAAGTCTTGCTTACAGGAAGTCTCAGAGCCTGGGATTTAACTCCATTTCTGAAGTGAAACACACAGCAGAGTTCTCATCCATTGATCACACTCTGCTTTAGGTCAAGAAGCCAGCTCTTGCACTCTAGAGTCTCTAAGACATCATGAAACCTGAGTGTGCTGTGAAGAAAAGAACGGTGTTTCCTACACATACGGACCATATCTAGTCCAACTCTGCTTCTGAGACTGATACAAATCACTGGTCCTCTAACATCCGATGCTTTCCAGTTAAGATGAGAAACGTGTGAGCTTCCTGAACCATGTAGTTCGTTTGAGCTGAAAAGTGACTGCCCTTACCTGAAACGAAGTCTTGCTTGTAGGAAGACTCAGAGCCTGGGATTTAACAACATTTCTGAAGTGAAACACACAACAGAGTTCTCATCCCTTGATCACCCTCTGCTTTAGAGCAAGAAGCACGCTCTTGCTTTCTAGAGTCTCTAAGACAGCAGGAAACATGAGTGTGATGAGAACAAAAGAACGGTGTTTCCTACCCATTCGGACCATATCTTGTCCAACTCTGCTTCTGAAATTGAAACAAACCACTGGTCCTCTAACATCCAATGCTAGTCAGTTAAGATGAACACGTGTGAGATTCGTGACCGATGTAATTCTTTTGACCTGATAAGTGACTGCCCTTAACTGAAACGAAGTCTTTCATGTAGGAAGACTCAGAGCCTGGGATTTAACTCCATTTCTGAAGTGAAACACACAACAGAGTTCTCATCCATTTATCACACTCTGGTTTAAAGCAAGAAGCACGCTCTTGCTTTCTAGAGTCTCTAATACAGCAGGAAACATGAGTGTGCTGAGAACAAAAGAACGGTGTTTCTTACACAAACAGACTATATCTAGTCCAACTCTGCTTCTGAGACTGATACAAAGCACTAGTCTTCTAACATCCAATGCTTGTCAGTTAAGATGAGAAACGTGTGAGCTTCCTGAACGATGTAGTTCGTTTGAGCTGAAAAGTGACTGCCCTTACCTGAAATGAAGTCTTGATTGTAGGAAGACTCAGAGCCAAGGATTTAACTCAATTTCTGAAGTGAAACACACAACAGAGTTCTCATCCCTTGATCACCCTCTGCTTTAGAGCAAGAAGCACACTCTAGCTTTCTAGAATCTCTAAGACAGCAGGAAACTTGAGTGTGCTGAGAAGAAATGGACGGTGTTTCCTATACATATGGACCATATCGAGTTCAACTCTGCTTGAAATTGATGCAAAGCAAAGGTCCTCTAACATCCAATGCTTCTCAGTTAAGATGACATACATTTGACCTTCGTGAAGGATATAGTTCGATTGAGCTGTAAAGTAAATGCCCTTACCTGTAACGAAGTCTTGCTTGTAGGAAGATTCAGAGCCAAGGATTTAACTCCATTTCTGAAGTGAAACACACAACAGAGTTCTCATCCATTGATCACACTCTGCTTTAGAGCAAGAAGCACGCTCTAGCTTTCTAGAGTCTCTAAGAGAGCAGGAAACATGAGTGTGCTGAGAACAAATGAACGGTGTTTCGTACACATACTGGTCATATCCAGTCCAACTCTGCTTCTGAAACTGATACAAAGCACTGGTCCTCTAACATCAAATGCTTGGCATTTAGATGGGAAACATGTGAGCTTCGTGAACGATGTAGTTCGTTTGAGATGAAAAGTGACTGCCCTTCCCTGAAACGAAGTCTTGCTTGTTGGAAGACTCAGAGCCTGGGATTTAACAACATTTAAGAAGTGAAACACACAACAGAGTTCTCATCCATTGATCACACTCTGCTTTAGAGCAAGAAGCACGCTCTTGCTTTCTAGAGTCTCTAAGACAGCAGGAAACATGAGTGTGATGAGAACAAAGAACGGTGTTTCCTACCCATTCGGACCATATCTTGTCCAACTCTGCTTCTGAAATTGAAACAAACCACTGGTCCTCTAACGTCCAATGCTAGTCAGTTAAGATGAAAACGTGTGAGCTTCGTGACCGATGTACTTTGTTTGACCTGAAAAGTGACTGCCCTTACCTGAAACGAAGTCTTGTTTGTAGGAAGACTCAGAGCCTGGGATTTAACAACATTTTTGAAGTGAAACACACAGCAGAGTTCTCATCCTTTGTTCACACTCTGCTTTACAGCCAGAAGCACGCTCTTGCTTTCTAGACTCTCTAAGACAGCAGGAAACATGAGTGTGATGAGAACAAAAGAACGGTGTTTCCTACACATACGGACCATATCTAGTCCAACTCTGCTTCTGAAATTGAAACAAACCACAGGTCCTCTAACATCCAATGCTTGTCAGTTAAGATGAGAAACGTGTGAGTTTCGTGAACGATGTAGTTCGTTTGAGCTGTAAAGTAACTTCCCTTACCTGAAACGAAGTCTTGCTTACAGGAAGACTCAGAGCCTGGGATTTAACTCCATTTCTGAAGTGAAACACACAACAGAGTTCTCATCCATTGATCACACTCTGCTTTACAGCAAGAAGCACGCTCTTACTTTCTAGAATCTCTAAGACAGCAGGAAGCTTGAGTGTGCTGAGAACAAATGTACAGTTTTTCCTAAACATACGGATCCTATCTAGCCAACTCTGCTTCTGAAACTGATACAAAGCACTGGTCCTCTAACATCCAATGCTTGTCAGTTAAGTTGAGGAACGTGTGAGCTTCGTGAACGATGTAGTTCGTTTGAGCTGAAAAGTGACTGCCCTTACCTGAAACGAAGTCTTGCTTGTAGGAAGACTCAGAGCCTGGGATTTAACTCCATTTCTGAAGTGAAACACACAACAGAGTTCTCATCCATTGTTCACACTCTGCTTTAGAGCAAGAACCACGCTCTTGCTTTCCAGAGTCTGTAATACAGCAGGAAACCTTAGTGTGCTCAGAAAAAAAGAACGGTGTTTCCTACACATAAGGACCATATCTAGTCCAACTCTGCTTCTGAAATTGAAACAAACCACAGGTCCTCTAACATCCAATGCTTCTCAGTTAAGATGAGAAACGTGTGAGTTTCGTGAACGATGTAGTTCGTTTGAGCTGTAAAGTAACTTCCCTTACCTGAAACGAAGTCTTGCTTATAGGAAGACTCAGAGCCTGGGATTTAACTCCATTTCTGAAGTGAAACACACAACATTGTTCTCATCCATTGATCACACTCTGCTTTAGAGCAAGAAGCAAGCTCTTGCTTTCTAGAGTCTCTAATACAGCAGGAAACCTGAGTGTGCTGAGAAAAAAAGAACGGTGTTTCTTACACATACAGACCATATCTAGTCCAACTCTGCTTCTGAAACTGATACAAAGCACTGGTCCTCTAACATCCAATGCTTGTCAGTTAAGATGAGAAATGTGTGATGTTCCTGAACGATGTAGTTTGTGTGAGCTAAAAAGTGACTGCCCTTACCTGAAACGAAGTCTTGCTTGTAGGAAGACTCAGAGCCTGGGATTTAACTCCATTTCTGAAGTGAAACACACAACAGAGTTCTCATCCATTGATCACACTCTGCTTTAGAGCAAGAAGCACGCTCTTGCTTTCTAGAATCTCTAAGACAGCAGGAAGCTTGAGTGTGCTGAGAACAAATGAACAGTGTTTCCTAAACATACGGATCCTATCTAGCCAACTCTGCTTCTGAAACTGATACAAAGCACTGGTCCTCTAACATCCAATGCTTGTCAGTTAAGATGAGGAACGTGTGAGCTTCGTGAACGATGTAGTTCGTTTGAGCTGAAAAGTGACTGCCCTAACCTGAAACGAAGTCTTGCTTGTAGGAAGACTCAGAGCCTGGGATTTAACTCCATTTCTGAAGTGAAACACACAACAGAGTTCTCATCCATTGTTCACACTCTGCTTTAGAGCAAGAACCACGCTCTTGCTTTCCAGAGTCTGTAATACAGCAGGAAACCTTAGTGTGCTCAGAAAAAAAGAACGGTGTTTCCTACACATAAGGACCATATCTAGTTCAACTCTGCTTCTGAAACTGAAACAAACCACAGGTCCTTCAACATCCAATGTTTGTCAGTGAAGATGAGAAACGTGTGATCTTCGTGAACGATGTAGTTTGTTTGAGCTGAAAAGGGACTGCCCTTACCTGAAACGTAGTCTTGTTTGTAGGAAGACTCAGAGCCTGGGATTTAACAACATTTTTGAAGTGAAACACACAGCAGAGTTCTCATCCATTGTTCACACTCTGCTTTACATTCAGAAGCACGCTCTTGCTTTCTAGACTCTCTAAGACAGCAGGAAACATGAGTGTGATGAGAACAAAAGAACGGTGTTTCCTACACATACGGACCATATCTAGTCCAACTCTGCTCCTGAAATTGAAACAAACCACAGGTCCTCTAACATCCAATGCTTGTCAGTTAAGTTGAGAAACGTGTGAGTTTCGTGAACGATGTAGTTCGTTTGAGCTGTAAAGTAACTTCCCTTACCTGAAACGAAGTCTTGCTTATAGGAAGACTCAGAGCCTGGGATTTAACTCCATTTCTGAAGTGAAACACACAACAGAGTTCTCATCCATTGATCACACTCTGCTTTAGAGCAAGAAGCAAGCCCTTGCTTTCTAGAGTCTCTAATACAGCAGTAAACATGAGTGTGCTGAGAACAAAAGAACGGTGTTTCTTACACATACAGACCATATCTAGTCCAACTCTGTTTCTGAAACTGATACAAAGCACTGGTCCTCTAACATCCAATGCTTGTCAGTTAAGATGGGAAATGTGTGAGGTTCCTGAACGATGTAGTTTGTGTGAGCTACAAAGTGACTGCCCTTACCTGAAACGAAGTCTTGCTTGTAGGAAGACTCAGAGCCTGGGATTTAACTCCATTTCTGAAGTGAAACACACAACACAGTTCTCATCCATTGATCACACTCTGCTTTAGAGCAAGAAGCACGCTCTTGCTTTCTAGAATCTCTAAGACAGCAGGAAGCTTGAGTGTGCTGAGAACAAATGAACAGTGTTTCCTAAACATACGGATCCTATCTAGCCAACTCTGCTTCTGAAACTGATACAAAGCACTGGTCCTCTAACATCCAATGCTTGTCAGTTAAGATGAGGAACGTGTGAGCTTCGTGAACGATGTAGTTCGTTTGAGCTGAAAAGTGACTGCCCTAACCTGAAACGAAGTCTTGCTTGTAGGAAGACTCAGAGCCTGGGATTTAACTCCATTTCTGAAGTGAAACACACAACAGAGTTCTCATCCATTGTTCAAACTCTGCTTTAGAGCAAGAACCACGCTCTTGCTCTCCAGAGTCTGTAATACAGCAGGAAACCTTAGTGTGCTCAGAAAAAAAAGAACAGTGTTTCCTACACATAAGGACCATATCTAGTTCAACTCTGCTTCTGAAACTGAAACAAACCACAGGTCCTCCAACATCCAATGTTTGTCAGTGAAGATGAGAAACGTGTGATCTTCATGTACGATGTAGTATATTTGAGCTGAAAAGGGACTGCCCTTACCTGAAAAGAAGTCTTGCTTTTAGTAAGACTCAGAGCCTGGGATTTAACAACATTTCTGAAGTGAAACACACAGCAGAGTTCTCATATATTGTTCACACTCTGCTTTACAGCCAGAAGCACGCTCTTGCTTTCTAGACTCTCTAAGACAGCAGGAAACATGAGTGTGATGAGAACAAAAGAACGGTGTTTCCTACACATACGGACCATATCTAGTCCAACTCTGCTCCTGAAATTGAAACAAACCACAGGTCCTCTAACATCCAATGCTTGTCAGTTAAGTTGAGAAACGTGTGAGTTTCGTGAACGATGTAGTTCGTTTGAGCTGTAAAGTAACTTCCCTTACCTGAAACGAAGTCTTGCTTATAGGAAGACTCAGAGCCTGGGATTTAACTCCATTTCTGAAGTGAAACACACAACAGAGTTCTCATCCATTGATCACACTCTGCTTTAGAGCAAGAAGCAAGCTCTTGCTTTCTAGAGTCTCTAATACAGCAGGAAACCTGAGTTTGCTGAGAAAAAAAGAACGGTGTTTCTTACACATACAGACCATATCTAGTCCAACTCTGCTTCTGAAACTGATACAAAGCACTGGTCCTCTAACATCCAATGCTTGTCAGTTAAGATGGGAAATGTGTGAGGTTCCTGAACGATGTAGTTTGTGTGAGCTAAAAAGTGACTGCCCTTACCTGAAACGAAGTCTTGCTTGTAGGAAGACTCAGAGCCTTGGATTTAACTCCATTTCTGAAGTGAAACACACAACAGAGTTCTCATCCATTGATCACACTCTGCTTTACAGCAAGAAGCACGCTCTTACTTTCTAGAATCTCTAAGACAGCAGGAAGCTTGAGTGTGCTGAGAACAAATGTACAGTGTTTCCTAAACATACGGATCCTATCTAGCCAACTCTGCTTCTGAAACTGATACAAAGCACTGGTCCTCTAACATCCAATGCTTGTCAGTTAAGATGAGGAACGTGTGAGCTTCGTGAACGATGTAGTTCATTTGAGCTGAAAAGTGACTGCCCTTACCTGAAACGAAGTCTTGCTTGTAGGAAGACTCAGAGCCTGGGATTTAACTCCATTTCTGAAGTGAAACACACAACAGAGTTCTCATCCATTGTTCACACTCTGCTTTAGAGCAAGAACCACGCTCTTGCTTTCCAGAGTCTGTAATACAGCAGGAAACCTTAGTGTGCTCAGAAAAAAAGAACGGTGTTTCCTACACATAAGGACCATATCTAGTCCAACTCTGCTTCTGAAATTGAAACAAACCACAGGTCCTCTAACATCCAATGCTTCTCAGTTAAGATGAGAAACGTGTGAGTTTCGTGAACGATGTAGTTCGTTTGAGCTGTAAAGTATCTTCCCTTACCTGAAACGAAGTCTTGCTTATAGGAAGACTCAGAGCCTGGGAATTAACTCCATTTCTGAAGTGAAACACACAACAGAGTTCTCATCCATTGATCACACTCTGCTTTAGAGCAAGAAGCAAGCCCTTGCTTTCTAGAGTCTCTAATACAGCAGTAAACATGAGTGTGCTGAGAACAAAAGAACGGTGTTTCTTACACATACAGACCATATCTAGTCCAACTCTGTTTCTGAAACTGATACAAAGCACTGGTCCTCTAACATCCAATGCTTGTCAGTTAAGATGGGAAATGTGTGAGGTTCCTGAACGATGTAGTTTGTGTGAGCTACAAAGTGACTGCCCTTACCTGAAACGAAGTCTTGCTTGTAGGAAGACTCAGAGCCTGGGATTTAACTCCATTTCTGAAGTGAAACACACAACACAGTTCTCATCCATTGATCACACTCTGCTTTAGAGCAAGAAGCACGCTCTTGCTTTCTAGAATCTCTAAGACAGCAGGAAGCTTGAGTGTGCTGAGAACAAATGAACAGTGTTTCCTAAACATACGGATCCTATCTAGCCAACTCTGCTTCTGAAACTGATACAAAGCACTGGTCCTCTAACATCCAATGCTTGTCAGTTAAGATGAGGAACGTGTGAGCTTCGTGAACGATGTAGTTCGTTTGAGCTGAAAAGTGACTGCCCTAACCTGAAACGAAGTCTTGCTTGTAGGAAGACTCAGAGCCTGGGATTTAACTCCATTTCTGAAGTGAAACACACAACAGAGTTCTCATCCATTGTTCAAACTCTGCTTTAGAGCAAGAACCACGCTCTTGCTCTCCAGAGTCTGTAATACAGCAGGAAACCTTAGTGTGCTCAGAAAAAAAAGAACAGTGTTTCCTACACATAAGGACCATATCTAGTTCAACTCTGCTTCTGAAACTGAAACAAACCACAGGTCCTCCAACATCCAATGTTTGTCAGTGAAGATGAGAAACGTGTGATCTTCATGTACGATGTAGTATATTTGAGCTGAAAAGGGACTGCCCTTACCTGAAAAGAAGTCTTGCTTTTAGTAAGACTCAGAGCCTGGGATTTAACAACATTTCTGAAGTGAAACACACAGCAGAGTTCTCATATATTGTTCACACTCTGCTTTACAGCCAGAAGCACGCTCTTGCTTTCTAGACTCTCTAAGACAGCAGGAAACATGAGTGTGATGAGAACAAAAGAACGGTGTTTCCTACACATACGGACCATATCTAGTCCAACTCTGCTCCTGAAATTGAAACAAACCACAGGTCCTCTAACATCCAATGCTTGTCAGTTAAGTTGAGAAACGTGTGAGTTTCGTGAACGATGTAGTTCGTTTGAGCTGTAAAGTAACTTCCCTTACCTGAAACGAAGTCTTGCTTATAGGAAGACTCAGAGCCTGGGATTTAACTCCATTTCTGAAGTGAAACACACAACAGAGTTCTCATCCATTGATCACACTCTGCTTTAGAGCAAGAAGCAAGCTCTTGCTTTCTAGAGTCTCTAATACAGCAGGAAACCTGAGTTTGCTGAGAAAAAAAGAACGGTGTTTCTTACACATACAGACCATATCTAGTCCAACTCTGCTTCTGAAACTGATACAAAGCACTGGTCCTCTAACATCCAATGCTTGTCAGTTAAGATGGGAAATGTGTGAGGTTCCTGAACGATGTAGTTTGTGTGAGCTAAAAAGTGACTGCCCTTACCTGAAACGAAGTCTTGCTTGTAGGAAGACTCAGAGCCTTGGATTTAACTCCATTTCTGAAGTGAAACACACAACAGAGTTCTCATCCATTGATCACACTCTGCTTTACAGCAAGAAGCACGCTCTTACTTTCTAGAATCTCTAAGACAGCAGGAAGCTTGAGTGTGCTGAGAACAAATGTACAGTGTTTCCTAAACATACGGATCCTATCTAGCCAACTCTGCTTCTGAAACTGATACAAAGCACTGGTCCTCTAACATCCAATGCTTGTCAGTTAAGATGAGGAACGTGTGAGCTTCGTGAACGATGTAGTTCATTTGAGCTGAAAAGTGACTGCCCTTACCTGAAACGAAGTCTTGCTTGTAGGAAGACTCAGAGCCTGGGATTTAACTCCATTTCTGAAGTGAAACACACAACAGAGTTCTCATCCATTGTTCACACTCTGCTTTAGAGCAAGAACCACGCTCTTGCTTTCCAGAGTCTGTAATACAGCAGGAAACCTTAGTGTGCTCAGAAAAAAGGAACGGTGTTTCCTACACATAAGGACCATATCTAGTCCAACTCTGCTTCTGAAATTGAAACAAACCACAGGTCCTCTAACATCCAATGCTTCTCAGTTAAGATGAGAAACGTGTGAGTTTCGTGAACGATGTAGTTCGTTTGAGCTGTAAAGTATCTTCCCTTACCTGAAACGAAGTCTTGCTTATAGGAAGACTCAGAGCCTGGGAATTAACTCCATTTCTGAAGTGAAACACACAACAGAGTTCTCATCCATTGATCACACTCTGCTTTAGAGCAAGAAGCAAGCTCTTGCTTTCTAGAGTCTCTAATACAGCAGGAAACCTGAGTTTGCTGAGAAAAAAAGAACGGTGTTTCTTACACATACAGACCATATCTAGTCCAACTCTGCTTCTGAAACTGATACAAAGCACTGGTCCTCTAACATCCAATGCTTGTCAGTTAAGATGGGAAATGTGTGAGGTTCCTGAACGATGTAGTTTGTGTGAGCTAAAAAGTGACTGCCCTTACCTGAAACGAAGTCTTGCTTGTAGGAAGACTCAGAGCCTTGGATTTAACTCCATTTCTGAAGTGAAACACACAACAGAGTTCTCATCCATTGATCACACTCTGCTTTACAGCAAGAAGCACGCTCTTATTTTCTAGAATCTCTAAGACAGCAGGAAGCTTGAGTGTTCTGAGAACAAATGTACAGTGTTTCCTAAACATACGGATCCTATCTAGCCAACTCTGCTTCTGAAACTGATACAAAGCACTGGTCCTCTAACATCCAATGCTTGTCAGTTAAGATGAGGAACGTGTGAGCTTCGTGAACGATGTAGTTCGTTTGAGCTGAAAAGTGACTGCCCTTACCTGAAACGAAGTCTTGCTTGTAGGAAGACTCAGAGCCTGGGATTTAACTCCATTTCTGAAGTGAAACACACAACAGAGTTCTCATCCATTGTTCACACTCTGCTTTAGAGCAAGAACCACGCTCTTGCTTTCCAGAATCTGTAATACAGCAGGAAACCTTAGTGTGCTCAGAAAAAAAGAACGGTGTTTCCTAAACATAAGGACCATATCTAGTCCAACTCTGCTTCTGAAATTGAAGCAAACCACAAGTCCTCTAACATCCAATGCTTCTCAGTTAAGATGAGAAACGTGTGAGTTTCGTGAACGATGTGGTTCTTTTGAGCTGTAAAGTAACTTCCCTTACCTGAAACGAAGTCTTGCTTATAGGAAGACTCAGAGCCTGGGATTTAACTCCATTTCTGAAGTGAAACACACAAC
This sequence comes from Onychomys leucogaster, assembly GCA_949786385.1. Taxonomy (NCBI): domain Eukaryota; kingdom Metazoa; phylum Chordata; class Mammalia; order Rodentia; family Cricetidae; genus Onychomys; species Onychomys leucogaster. The sequence goes on along the minus strand of CATKUP010000037.1, from coordinate 326,723 downwards.
AGAGTTCTCATCCATTGATCACACTCTGCTTTAGAGCAAGAAGCAAGCTCTTGCTTTCTAGAGTCTCTAATACAGCAGGAAACCTGAGTGTGCTGAGAAAAAAAGAACGGTGTTTCTTACACATACAGACCATATCTATTCCAACTCTGCTTCTGAAACTGATACAAAGCACTGGTCCTCTAACATCCAATGCTTGTCAGTTAAGATGAGAAATGTGTGAGGTTCCTGAACGATGTAGTTTGTGTGAGCTAAAAAGTGACTGCCCTTACCTGAAACGAAGTCTTGCTTGTAGGAAGACTCAGAGCCTGGGATTTAACTCCATTTCTGAAGTGAAACACACAACAGAGTTCTCATCCATTGATCACACTCTGCTTTAGAGCAAGAAGCACGCTCTTGCTTTCTAGAATCTCTAAGACAGCAGGAAGCTTGAGTGTGCTGAGAACAAATGAACAGTGTTTCCTAAACATACGGATCCTATCTAGCCAACTCTGCTTCTGAAACTGATACAAAGGACTGGTGCTCTAACATCCAATGCTTGTCAGTTAAGATGAGGAACGTGTGAGCTTCGTGAACGATGTAGTTCGTTTGAGCTGAAAAGTGACTGCCCTAACCTGAAACGAAGTCTTGCTTGTAGGAAGACTCAGAGCCTGGGATTTAACTCCATTTCTGAAGTGAAACACACAACAGAGTTCTCATCCATTGTTCACACTCTGCTTTAGAGCAAGAACCACGCTCTTGCTTTCCAGAATCTGTAATACAGCAGGAAACCTTAGTGTGCTCAGAAAAAAAGAACGGTGTTTCCTAAACATAAGGACCATATCTAGTCCAACTCTGCTTCTGAAATTGAAGCAAACCACAAGTCCTCTAACATCCAATGCTTCTCAGTTAAGATGAGAAACGTGTGAGTTTCGTGAACGATGTAGTTCTTTTGAGCTGTAAAGTAACTTCCCTTACCTGAAACGAAGTCTTGCTTATAGGAAGACTCAGAGCCTGGGATTTAACTCCATTTCTGAAGTGAAACACACAACAGAGTTCTCATCCATTGATCACACTCTGCTTTAGAGCAAGAAGCAAGCTCTTGCTTTCTAGAGTCTCTAATACAGCAGGAAACCTGAGTGTGCTGAGAAAAAAAGAACGGTGTTTCTTACACATACAGACCATATCTATTCCAACTCTGCTTCTGAAACTGATACAAAGCACTGGTCCTCTAACATCCAATGCTTGTCAGTTAAGATGAGAAATGTGTGAGGTTCCTGAACGATGTAGTTTGTGTGAGCTAAAAAGTGACTGCCCTTACCTGAAACGAAGTCTTGCTTGTAGGAAGACTCAGAGCCTGGGATTTAACTCCATTTCTGAAGTGAAACACACAACAGAGTTCTCATCCATTGATCACACTCTGCTTTAGAGCAAGAAGCACGCTCTTGCTTTCTAGAATCTCTAAGACAGCAGGAAGCTTGAGTGTGCTGAGAACAAATGAACAGTGTTTCCTAAACATACGGATCCTATCTAGCCAACTCTGCTTCTGAAACTGATACAAAGCACTGGTCCTCTAACATCCAATGCTTGTCAGTTAAGATGAGGAACGTGTGAGCTTCGTGAACGATGTAGTTCGTTTGAGCTGAAAAGTGACTGCCCTAACCTGAAACGAAGTCTTGCTTGTAGGAAGACTCAGAGCCTGGGATTTAACTCCATTTCTGAAGTGAAACACACAACAGAGTTCTCATCCATTGTTCACACTCTGCTTTAGAGCAAGAACCACGCTCTTGCTCTCCAGAGTCTGTAATACAGCAGGAAACCTTAGTGTGCTCAGAAAAAAAAGAACAGTGTTTCCTACACATAAGGACCATATCTAGTTCAACTCTGCTTCTGAAACTGAAACAAACCACAGGTCCTCCAACATCCAATGTTTGTCAGTGAAGATGAGAAACGTGTGATCTTCATGTACGATGTAGTTTATTTGAGCTGAAAAGGGACTGCCCTTACCTGAAAAGAAGTCTTGCTTTTAGTAAGACTCAGAGCCTGGGATTTAACAACATTTCTGAAGGGAAACACACAGCAGAGTTCTCATCCATTGTTCACACTCTGCTTTACAGCCAGAAGCACGCTCTTGCTTTCTAGACTCTCTAAGACAGCAGGAAACATGAGTGTGATGAGAACAAAAGAACGGTGTTTCCTACACATACGGACCATATCTAGTCCAACTCTGCTCCTGAAATTGAAACAAACCACAGGTCCTCTAACATCCAATGCTTGTCAGTTAAGTTGAGAAACGTGTGAGTTTCGTGAACGATGTAGTTCGTTTGAGCTGTAAAGTAACTTCCCTTACCTGAAACGAAGTCTTGCTTATAGGAAGACTCAGAGCCTGGGATTTAACTCCATTTCTGAAGTGAAACACACAACAGAGTTCTCATCCATTGATCACACTCTGCTTTAGAGCAAGAAGCAAGCTCTTGCATTCTAGAGTCTCTAACACAGCAGGAAACATGAGTGTGATGAGAACAAAAGAACGGTGTTTCTTACACATACAGACCATATCTAGTCCAACTCTGCTTCTGAAACTGATACAAAGCACTGGTCCTCTAACATCCAATGCTTGTCAGTTAAGATGAGGAACGTGTGAGCTTCGTGAACGATGTAGTTCGTTTGAGCTGAAAAGTGACTGCCCTTACCTGAAACGAAGTCTTGCTTGTAGGAAGACTCAGAGCCTGGGATTTAACTCCATTTCTGAAGTGAAACACACAACAGAGTTCTCATCCATTGTTCACACTCTGCTTTAGAGCAAGAACCACGCTCTTGCTTTCCAGAGTCTGTAATACAGCAGGAAACCTTAGTGTGCGCAGAAAAAAAGAACGGTGTTTCCTACACATAAGGACAATATCTAGTCCAACTCTGCTTCTGAAATTGAAACAAACCACAGGTCCTCTAACATCCAATGCTTCTCAGTTAAGATGAGAAACGTGTGAGTTTCGTGAACGAAGTAGTTCGTTTGAGCTGTAAAGTAACTTCCCTTACCTGAAACGAAGTCTTGCTTGTAGGAAGACTCAGATTCTGGGATTTAACTCCATTTCTGAAGTGAAACACACAACAGAGTTCTCATCCATTGTTCACACTCTGCTTTAGAGCAAGAACCACGCTCTTGCTTTCCAGAGTCTGTAATACAGCAGGAAACCTTAGTGTGCTCAGAAAAAAAGAACGGTGTTTCCTACACATAAGGACCATATCTAGCCAACTCTGCTTCTGAAACTGATACAAAGCACTGGTCCTTCAACATCCAATGTTTGTCAGTGAAGATGAGAAACGTGTGAGCTTCGTGAACGATGTAGTTTGTTTGAGCTGAAAAGTGACTGCCCTTACCTGAAACGTAGTCTTGTTTGTAGGAAGACTCAGAGCCTGGCATATAACAACATTTTTGAAGTGAAACACACAGCAGAGTTCTCATCCATTGTTCACACTCTGCTTTACAGCCAGAAGCACACTCTTGCTTTCTAGACTCTCTAAGACAGCAGGAAACATGAGTGTGATGAGAACAAAAGAACGGTGTTTCCTACACATACGGACCATATCTAGTCCAACTCTGCTTCTGAAATTGAAACAAACCACAGGTCCTCTAACATCCAATGCTTGTCAGTTAAGATGAGAAACGTGTGAGTTTCGTGAACGATGTAGATCGTTTGAGCTGTAAAGTAACTTCCCTTACCTGAAACGAAGTCTTGCTTATAGGAAGACTCAGAGCCTGGGATTTAACTCCATTTCTGAAGTGAAACACACAACAGAGTTCTCATCCATTGATCACACTCTGCTTTAGAGCAAGAAGCAAGCTCTTGCTTTCTAGAATCTCTAATACAGCAGTAAACATGAGTGTGCTGAGAACAAAAGAACGGTGTTTCTTACACATACGGACCATATCTAGTCCAACTCTGTTTCTGAAACTGATACAAAGCACTGGTCCTCTAACATCCAATGCTTGTCAGTTAAGATGGGAAATGTGTGAGGTTCCTGAACGATGTAGTTTGTGTGAGCTAAAAAGTGACTGCCCTTACCTGAAACGAAGTCTTGCTTGTAGGAAGACTCAGAGCCTTGGATTTAACTCCATTTCTGAAGTGAAACACACAACAGAGTTCTCATCCATTGATCACACTCTGCTTTACAGCAAGAAGCACGCTCTTACTTTCTAGAATCTCTAAGACAGCAGGAAGTTTGAGTGTGCTGAGAACAAATGTACAGTGTTTCCTAAACATACGGATCCTATCTAGCCAACTCTGCTTCTGAAACTGATACAAAGCACTGGTCCTCTAACATCCAATGCTTGTCAGTTAAGATGAGGAACGTGTGATTTTCGTGAACGATGTAGTTCGTTTGAGCTGAAAAGTGACTGCCCTTACCTGAAACGAAGTCTTGCTTGTAGGAAGACTCAGAGCCTGGGATTTAACTCCATTTCTGAAGTGAAACACACAACAGAGTTCTCATCCATTGTTCACTCTCTGCTTTAGAGCAAGAACCACGCTCTTGCTTTCCAGAGTCTGTAATACAGCAGGAAACCTTAGTGTGCTCAGAAAAAAAGAACGGTGTTTCCTACACATAAGGACCATATGTAGTACAACTCTGCTTCTGAAATTGAAACAAACCACAGGTCCTCTAACATCCAATGCTTCACAGTTAAGATGAGAAACGTGTGAGTTTCGTGAACAATGTAGTTCGTTTGACCTGTAAAGTAACTTCCCTTACCTGAAACGAAGTCTTGCTTATAGGAAGACTCAGAGCCTGGGATTTAACTCCATTTCTGAAGTGAAACACACAACAGAGTTCTCATCCATTGATCACACTCTGCTTTAGAGCAAGAAGCAAGCTCTTGCTTTCTAGAGTCTCTAACACAGCAGGAAACCTGAGTGTGCTGAGAAAAGAAGAACGGTGTTTCTTACACATACAGACCATATCTAGTCCAACTCTGCTTCTGAAACTGATACAAAGCACTGGTCCTCTGACATCCAATGCTTGTCAGTTAAGATGAGAAACGTGTGAGCTTCCTGAACGATGTAGTTCGTTTGAGCTGAAAAGTGACTGCCCTTACCTGAAACGAAGTCTTGCTTGTAGGAAGACTCAGAGCCTGGGATTTATCAATATTTCTGAAGTGAAACACACAACAGAGTTCTCATCCATTGATCACACTCTGCTTTAGAGCAAGAAGCACGCTCTTGCTTTCTAGAGTCTCTAAGACAGCAGGAGACATGAGTGTGATGAGAACAAAAGAACGGTGTGTCCTACCCATTCGGACCATATCTTGTCCAACTCTGCTTCTGAAATTGAAACAAACCACTGGTCCTCTAACATCCAATGCTAGTCAGTTAAGATGAACACGTGTGAGCTTCGTGACCGATGTAATTCTTTTCACCTGATAAGTGACTGCCCTTAACTGAAACAAAGTCTTTCTTGTAGGAAGACTCAGAGCCTGGGATTTAACTCCATTTCTGAAGTGAAACACACAACAGAGTTCTCATCCATTGATCACACTCTTGTTTAGAGGAAGAAGCACGCTCTTGCTTTCTAGAGTCTCAAATACAGCAGGAAACATGAGTGTGCTGAGAACAAAAGAACGGTGTTTCTTACACAAACGGACTATATCTAGTCCAACTCTGCTTCTGAGACTGATACAAAGCACTAGTCTTCTAACATCCAATGATTGTCAGTTAAGATGAGAAACGTGTGAGCTTCCTGAACGATGTAGTTCGTTTGAGCTGAAAAGTGACTGCCCTTACCAGAAATGAAGTCTTGATTGTAGGAAGACTCAGAGCCAATGATTTAACTCAATTTCTGAAGTGAAACACACAACAGAGTTCTCATCCCTTGATCACCCTCTGCTTTAGAGCAAGAAGCACACTCTAGCTTTCTAGAATCTCTAAGACAGCAGGAAACTTGAGTGTGCTGAGAAGAAATGGACGGTGTTTCCTATACATATGGACCATATCGAGTTCAACTCTGCTTGAAATTGATGCAAAGCAAAGGTCCTCTAACATCCAATGCTTCTCAGTTACGATAAGATACATTTGACCTTCGTGAAGGATATAGTTCGATTGAGCTGTAAAGTAAATGCCCATACATGTAACGAAGTCTTGCTTGTAGGAAGATTCAGAGCCAGGGATTTAACTCCATTTCTGAAGTGAAACACACAACAGAGTTCTCATCCATTGATCACACTCTGCTTTAGAGCAAGAAGCACGCTGTAGCTTTCTAGAGTCTCTAAGAGAGCGGGAAACATGAGTGTGCTGAGAACAAATGAACGGTGTTTCGTACACATACTGGTCATATCCAGTCCAACTCTGCTTCTGAAACTGATACAAAGCACTGGTCCTCTAACATCAAATGCTTGGCATTAAGATGGGAAACATGTGAGCTTCGTGAACGATGTATTTCATTTGAGATTAAAGTATCTGCCCTTACTTGAAACGAAGTCTTCCTTGTAGGAAGACTCAGAGCCTGGGATTTAACTCCATTTCTGAAGTGAAACACACAGCAGAGTTCTCATCCATTGATCACACTCTGCTTTAAGGCAAGAAGCAAGCTCTAGCTCTCTAGAGTCTCTAAGACAGCATGAAACGTGAATGTGCTGAGAAGAAAAGAACAGTGTTTCCTACACATACGGACCATATCTAGTCCAACTCTGCTTATGAAACTGATACAAATCACTGGTCCTCTAACATCCGATGCTTACCAGTTAAGATGAGAAACGTGTGACCTTCCTGAACGATGTAGTTCATTTGAGATGAAAACTGACTGCCCTTCCCTGAAACGAAGTCTTGCTTGTAGGAAGACTCAGAGCCTGGGATTTAACAACATTTAAGAAGTGAAACACACAACAGAGTTCTCATCCATTGATCACACTCTGCTTTAGAGCAAGAAGCACGCTCTTGCTTTCCAGAGTCTGTAATACAGCAGGAAACCTTAGTGTGCTCAGAAAAAAAGAACAGTGTTTCCTACACATAAGGACCATATCGAGTTCAACTCTGCTTCTGAAACTGAAACAAACCACAGGTCCTCCAACATCCAATGTTTGTGAGTGAAGATGAGAAACGTGTGATCTTCGTGAACGATGTAGTTTATTTGAGCTGAAAAGGGACTGCCCTTACCTGAAAAGAAGTCTTGCTTTTAGTAAGACTCAGAGCCTGGGATTTAACAACATTTCTGAAGGGAAACACACAGCACAGTTCTCATCCATTGTTCACACTCTGCTTTACAGCAAGAAGCACGCTCCTGCTTTCTAGACTCTCTAAGACAGCAGGAAACATGAGTGTGATGAGAACAAAAGAATGGTGTTTCCTACACATACGGACCATATCTAGTCCAACTCTGCTCCTGAAATTGAAACAAACCACAGGTCCTCTAACATCCAATGCTTGTCAGTTAAGTTGAGAAACGTGTGAGTTTCGTGAACGATGTAGTTCGTTTGAGCTGTAAAGTAACTTCCCTTACCTGAAACGAAGTCTTGCATATAGGAAGACTCAGAGCCTGGGATTTAACTCCATTTCTGAAGTGAAACACACAACAGAGTTCTCATCCATTGATCACACTCTGCTTTAGAGCAAGGAGCAAGCTCTTGCTTTCTAGAGTCTCTAATACAGCAGGAAACCTGAGTGTGCTGAGAAAAAAAGAACGGTGTTTCTTACACATAAGGACCATATCTAGTCCAACTCTGCTTCTGAAACTGATACAAAGCACTGGTCCTCTAACATCCAAGGCTTGTCAGTTAAGATGAGAAATGTGTGAGGTTCCTGAACGATGTAGTTTGTGTGAGCTAAAAAGTGACTGCCCTTACCTGAAACGAAGTCTTGCTTGTAGGAAGACTCAGATCCTGGGATTTAACTCCATTTCTGAAGTGAAACACACAACAGAGTTCTCATCCATTGTTCACACTCTGCTTTAGAGCAAGAACCACGCTCTTGCTTTCCAGAGTCTGTAATACAGCAGGAAACCTTAGTGTGCTCAGAAAAAAAGAACAGTGTTTCCTACCCATAAGGACCATATCGAGTTCAACTCTGCTTCTGAAACTGAAACAAACCACAGGTCCTCCAACATCCAATGTTTGTCAGTGAAGATGAGAAATGTGTGATCTTCGTGAACGATGTAGTTTATTTGAGCTGAAAAGGGACTGCCCTTACCTGAAAAGAAGTCTTGCTTTTAGTAAGACTCAGAGCCTGGGATTTAACAACATTTCTGAAGGGAAACACACAGCAGAGTCCTCATCCATTGTTCACACTCTGCTTTACAGCAAGAAGCACGCTCCTGCTTTCTAGACTCTCTAAGACAGCAGGAAACATGAGTGTGATGAGAACAAAAGAATGGTGTTTCCTACACATACGGACCATATCTAGTCCAACTCTGCTCCTGAAATTGAAACAAACCACAGGTCCTCTAACATCCAATGCTTGTCAGTTAAGTTGAGAAACGTGTGAGTTTCGTGAACGATGTAGTTCGTTTGAGCTGTAAAGTAACTTCCCTTACCTGAAACGAAGTCTTGCTTATAGGAAGACTCAGAGCCTGGGATTTAACTCCATATCTGAGTGAAACACACAACAGAGTTCTCATCCATTGATCACACTCTGCTTTAGAGCAAGAAGCAAGCTCTTGCTTTCTAGAGTCTCTAATACACCAGTAAACATGAGTGTGCTGAGAACAAAAGAACGGTGTTTCTTAAACATACAGACCATATCTAGTCCAACTCTGCTTCTGAAACTGATACAAAGCACTGGTCCTCTAACATCCAATGCTTGTCAGTTAAGATGGGAAATGTGTGAGGTTCCTGAACGATGTAGTTTGTGTGAGCTAAAAAGTGACTGCCCTTACCTGAAACGAAGTCTTGCTTGTAGGAAGACTCAGAGCCTGGGATTTAACTCCATTTCTGAAGTGAAACACACAACAGAGTTCTCATCCATTGATCACACTCTGCTTTACAGCAAGAAGCACGCTCTTACTTTCTAGAATCTCTAAGACAGCAGGAAGCTTGAGTGTGCTGAGAACAAATGTACAGTGTTTCCTAAACATACGGATCCTATCTAGCCAACTCTGCTTCTGAAACTGATACAAAGCACTGGTCCTCTAACATCCAATGCTTGTCAGTTAAGATGAGGAACGTGTGAGCTTCGTGAAAGATGTAGTTCGTTTGAGCTGAAAAGTGACTGCCCTTACCTGAAACGAAGTCTTGCTTGTAGGAAGACTCAGAGCCTGGGATTTAACTCCATTTCTGAAGTGAAACACACAACAGAGTTCTCATCCATTGTTCACTCTCTGCTTTAGAGCAAGAACCACGCTCTTGCTTTCCAGAGTCTGTAATACAGCAGGAAACCTTAGTGTGCTCAGAAAAAAAGAACGGTGTTTCCTACACATAAGGACCATATCTAGTCCAACTCTGCTTCTGAAATTGAAACAAACCACAGGTCCTCTAACATCCAATGCTTCACAGTTAAGATGAGAAACGTGTGAGTTTCGTGAACAATGTAGTTCGTTTGACCTGTAAAGTAACTTCCCTTACCTGAAACGAAGTCTTGCTTATAGGAAGACTCAGAGCCTGGGATTTAACTCCATTTCTGAAGTGAAACACACAACAGAGTTCTCATCCATTGATCACACTCTGCTTTAGAGCAAGTAGCAAGCTCTTGCTTTCTAGAGTCTCTAACACAGCAGGAAACCTGAGTGTGCTGAGAAAAAAAGAACGGTGTTTCTTACACATACAGACCATATCTAGTCCAACTCTGCTTCTGAAACTGATACAAAGCACTGGTCCTCTGACATCCAATGCTTGTCAGTTAAGATGAGAAACGTGTGAGCTTCCTGAACGATGTAGTTCGTTTGAGCTGAAAAGTGACTGCCCTTACCTGAAACGAAGTCTTGCTTGTAGGAAGACTCAGAGCCTGGGATTTATCAACATTTCTGAAGTGAAACACACAACAGAGTTCTCATCCATTGATCACACTCTGCTTTAGAGCAAGAAGCACGCTCTTGCTTTCTAGAGTCTCTAAGACAGCAGGAGACATGAGTGTGATGAGAACAAAAGAACGGTGTGTCCTACCCATTCGGACCATATCTTGTCCAACTCTGCTTCTGAAATTGAAACAAACCACTGGTCCTCTAACATCCAATGCTAGTCAGTTAAGATGAACACGTGTGAGCTTCGTGACCGATGTAATTCTTTTCACCTGATAAGTGACTGCCCTTAACTGAAACAAAGTCTTTCTTGTAGGAAGACTCAGAGCCTGGGATTTAACTCCATTTCTGAAGTGAAACACACAACAGAGTTCTCATCCATTGATCACACTCTGGTTTAGAGGAAGAAGCACGCTCTTGCTTTCTAGAGTCTCAAATACAGCAGGAAACATGAGTGTGCTGAGAACAAAAGAACGGTGTTTCTTACACAAACGGACTATATCTAGTCCAACTCTGCTTCTGAGACTGATACAAAGCACTAGTCTTCTAACATCCAATGATTGTCAGTTAAGATGAGAAACGTGTGAGCTTCCTGAACGATGTAGTTCGTTTGAGCTGAAAAGTGACTGCCCTTACCAGAAATGAAGTCTTGATTGTAGGAAGACTCAGAGCCAATGATTTAACTCAATTTCTGAAGTGAAACACACAACAGAGTTCTCATCCCTTGATCACCCTCTGCTTTAGAGCAAGAAGCACACTCTAGCTTTCTAGAATCTCTAAGACAGCAGGAAACTTGAGTGTGCTGAGAAGAAATGGACGGTGTTTCCTATACATATGGACCATATCGAGTTCAACTCTGCTTGAAATTGATGCAAAGCAAAGGTCCTCTAACATCCAATGCTTCTCAGTTACGATAAGATACATTTGACCTTCGTGAAGGATATAGTTCGATTGAGCTGTAAAGTAAATGCCCATACATGTAACGAAGTCTTGCTTGTAGGAAGATTCAGAGCCAGGGATTTAACTCCATTTCTGAAGTGAAACACACAACAGAGTTCTCATCCATTGATCACACTCTGCTTTAGAGCAAGAAGCACGCTGTAGCTTTCTAGAGTCTCTAAGAGAGCGGGAAACATGAGTGTGCTGAGAACAAATGAACGGTGTTTCGTACACATACTGGTCATATCCAGTCCAACTCTGCTTCTGAAACTGATACAAAGCACTGGTCCTCTAACATCAAATGCTTGGCATTAAGATGGGAAACATGTGAGCTTCGTGAACGATGTATTTCATTTGAGATTAAAGTATCTGCCCTTACTTGAAACGAAGTCTTCCTTGTAGGAAGACTCAGAGCCTGGGATTTAACTCCATTTCTGAAGTGAAACACACAGCAGAGTTCTCATCCATTGATCACACTCTGCTTTAAGGCAAGAAGCAAGCTCTAGCTCTCTAGAGTCTCTAAGACAGCATGAAACGTGAATGTGCTGAGAAGAAAAGAACAGTGTTTCCTACACATACGGACCATATCTAGTCCAACTCTGCTTATGAAACTGATACAAATCACTGGTCCTCTAACATCCGATGCTTACCAGTTAAGATGAGAAACGTGTGACCTTCCTGAACGATGTAGTTCGTTTGAGATGAAAACTGACTGCCCTTCCCTGAAACGAAGTCTTGCTTGTAGGAAGACTCAGAGCCTGGGATTTAACAACATTTAAGAAGTGAAACACACAACAGAGTTCTCATCCATTGATCACACTCTGCTTTAGAGCAAGAAGCACGCTCTTGCTTTCCAGAGTCTGTAATACAGCAGGAAACCTTAGTGTGCTCAGAAAAAAAGAACAGTGTTTCCTACACATAAGGACCATATCTAGTTCAACTCTGCTTCTGAAACTGAAACAAACCACAGGTCCTCCAACATCCAATGTTTGTCAGTGAAGATGAGAAACGTGTGATCTTCGTGAACGATGTAGTTTATTTGAGCTGAAAAGGGACTGCCCTTACCTGAAAAGAAGTCTTGCTTTTAGTAAGACTCAGAGCCTGGGATTTAACAACATTTCTGAAGGGAAACACACAGCACAGTTCTCATCCATTGTTCACACTCTGCTTTACAGCAAGAAGCACGCTCCTGCTTTCTAGACTCTCTAAGACAGCAGGAAACATGAGTGTGATGAGAACAAAAGAATGGTGTTTCCTACACATACGGACCATATCTAGTCCAACTCTGCTCCTGAAATTGAAACAAACCACAGGTCCTCTAACATCCAATGCTTGTCAGTTAAGTTGAGAAACGTGTGAGTTTCGTGAACGATGTAGTTCGTTTGAGCTGTAAAGTAACTTCCCTTACCTGAAACGAAGTCTTGCATATAGGAAGACTCAGAGCCTGGGATTTAACTCCATTTCTGAAGTGAAACACACAACAGAGTTCTCATCCATTGATCACACTCTGCTTTAGAGCAAGGAGCAAGCTCTTGCTTTCTAGAGTCTCTAATACAGCAGGAAACCTGAGTGTGCTGAGAAAAAAAGAACGGTGTTTCTTACACATAAGGACCATATCTAGTCCAACTCTGCTTCTGAAACTGATACAAAGCACTGGTCCTCTAACATCCAAGGCTTGTCAGTTAAGATGAGAAATGTGTGAGGTTCCTGAACGATGTAGTTTGTGTGAGCTAAAAAGTGACTGCCCTTACCTGAAACGAAGTCTTGCTTGTAGGAAGACTCAGATCCTGGGATTTAACTCCATTTCTGAAGTGAAACACACAACAGAGTTCTCATCCATTGTTCACACTCTGCTTTAGAGCAAGAACCACGCTCTTGCTTTCCAGAGTCTGTAATACAGCAGGAAACCTTAGTGTGCTCAGAAAAAAAGAACAGTGTTTCCTACACATAAGGACCATATCGAGTTCAACTCTGCTTCTGAAACTGAAACAAACCACAGGTCCTCCAACATCCAATGTTTGTCAGTGAAGATGAGAAATGTGTGATCTTCGTGAACGATGTAGTTTATTTGAGCTGAAAAGGGACTGCCCTTACCTGAAAAGAAGTCTTGCTTTTAGTAAGACTCAGAGCCTGGGATTTAACAACATTTCTGAAGGGAAACACACAGCAGAGTTCTCATCCATTGTTCACACTCTGCTTTACAGCAAGAAGCACGCTCCTGCTTTCTAGACTCTCTAAGACAGCAGGAAACACGAGTGTGATGAGAACAAAAGAATGGTGTTTCCTACACATACGGACCATATCTAGTCCAACTCTGCTCCTGAAATTGAAACAAACCACAGGTCCTCTAACATCCAATGTTTGTCAGTTAAGTTGAGAAACGTGTGAGTTTCGTGAACGATGTAGTTCGTTTGAGCTGTAAAGTAACTTCCCTTACCTGAAACGAAGTCTTGCTTATAGGAAGACTCAGAGCCTGGGATTTAACTCCATATCTGAGTGAAACACACAACAGAGTTCTCATCCATTGATCACACTCTGCTTTAGAGCAAGAAGCAAGCTCTTGCTTTCTAGAGTCTCTAATACACCAGTAAACATGAGTGTGCTGAGAACAAAAGAACGGTGTTTCTTAAACATACAGACCATATCTAGTCCAACTCTGCTTCTGAAACTGATACAAAGCACTGGTCCTCTAACATCCAATGCTTGTCAGTTAAGATGGGAAATGTGTGAGGTTCCTGAACGATGTAGTTTGTGTGAGCTAAAAAGTGACTGCCCTTACCTGAAACGAAGTCTTGCTTGTAGGAAGACTCAGAGCCTGGGATTTAACTCCATTTCTGAAGTGAAACACACAACAGAGTTCTCATCCATTGATCACACTCTGCTTTACAGCAAGAAGCACGCTCTTACTTTCTAGAATCTCTAAGACAGTAGGAAGCTTGAGTGTGCTGAGAACAAATGTACAGTGTTTCCTCAATATACGGATCCTATCTAGCCAACTCTGCTTCTGAAACTGATACAAAGCACTGGTCCTCTAACATCCAATGCTTGTCAGTTAAAATGAGGAACGTGTGAGCTTCGTGAACGATGTAGTTCGTTTGAGCTGAAAAGTGACTGCCCTTACCTGAAACGAAGTCTTGCATGTAGGAAGACTCAGATCCTGGGATTTAACTCCATTTCTGAAGTGAAACACACAACAGAGTTCTCATCCATTGATCACACTCTGCTTTAGAGCAAGAAGCAAGCTCTTGCTTTCTAGAGTCTCTAATACAGCAGGAAACCTGAGTGTGCTGAGAAAAAAAGAACGGTGTTTCTTACACATACAGACCATATCTAGTCCAACTCTGCTTCTGAAACTGATACAAAGCACTGGTCCTCTAACATCCAATGCTTGTCAGTTAAGATGAGAAATGTGTGAGGTTCCTGAACGATGTAGTTTGTGTGGGCTAAAAAGTGACTGCCATTACCTGAAACGAAGTCTTGCTTGTAGGAAGACTCAGAGCCTGGGATTTAACTCCATTTCTGAAGGGAAACACACAACAGAGTTCTCATCCATTGATCACACTCTGCTTTAGAGGAAGAAGCACGCTCTGTGTTTCTAGAATCTCTAAGACAGCAGGAAGCTTGAGTGTGCTGAGAACAAATGAACAGTGTTTCCTAAACATACGGATCCTATCTAGCCAACTCTGCTTCTGAAACTGATACAAAGCACTGGTCCTCTAACATCCAATGCTTGTCAGTTAAGATGAGGAACGTGTGAGCTTCATGAACGATGTAGTTCGTTTGAGCTGAAAAGTGACTGCCCAAACCTGAAACGAAGTCTTGCTTATAGGAAGACTCAGAGCCTGGGATTTAACTCCATTTCTGAAGTGAAACACACAACAGAGTTCTCATCCATTGTTCACACTCTGCTTTAGTGCAAGAACCACGCTCTTGCTTTCCAGAGTCTGTAATACAGCAGGAAACCTTAGTGTGCTCAGAAAAAAAGAACAGTGTTTCCTACACATAAGGACCATATCTAGTTCAACTCTGCTTCTGAAACTGAAACAAACCACAGGTCCTCCAACATCCAATGTTTGTGAGTGAAGATGAGAAACGTGTGATCTTCGTGAACGATGTAGTTTATTTGAGCTGAAAAGGGACTGCCCTTACCTGAAAAGAAGTCTTGCTTTTAGTAAGACTCAGAGCCTGGGATTTAACAACATTTCTGAAGGGAAACACACAGCACAGTTCTCATCCATTGTTCACACTCTGCTTTACAGCAAGAAGCACGCTCCTGCTTTCTAGACTCTCTAAGACAGCAGGAAACATGAGTGTGATGAGAACAAAAGAATGGTGTTTCCTACACATACGGACCATATCTAGTCCAACTCTGCTCCTGAAATTGAAACAAACCACAGGTCCTCTAACATCCAATGCTTGTCAGTTAAGTTGAGAAACGTGTGAGTTTCGTGAACGATGTAGTTCGTTTGAGCTGTAAAGTAACTTCCCTTACCTGAAACGAAGTCTTGCATATAGGAAGACTCAGAGCCTGGGATTTAACTCCATTTCTGAAGTGAAACACACAACAGAGTTCTCATCCATTGATCACACTCTGCTTTAGAGCAAGGAGCAAGCTCTTGCTTTCTAGAGTCTCTAATACAGCAGGAAACCTGAGTGTGCTGAGAAAAAAAGAACGGTGTTTCTTACACATAAGGACCATATCTAGTCCAACTCTGCTTCTGAAACTGATACAAAGCACTGGTCCTCTAACATCCAAGGCTTGTCAGTTAAGATGAGAAATGTGTGAGGTTCCTGAACGATGTAGTTTGTGTGAGCTAAAATGTGACTGCCCTTACCTGAAACGAAGTCTTGCTTGTAGGAAGACTCAGATCCTGGGATTTAACTCCATTTCTGAAGTGAAACACACAACAGAGTTCTCATCCATTGTTCACACTCTGCTTTAGAGCAAGAACCACGCTCTTGCTTTCCAGAGTCTGTAATACAGCAGGAAACCTTAGTGTGCTCAGAAAAAAAGAACAGTGTTTCCTACACATAAGGACCATATCGAGTTCAACTCTGCTTCTGAAACTGAAACAAACCACAGGTCCTCCAACATCCAATGTTTGTCAGTGAAGATGAGAAATGTGTGATCTTCGTGAACCATGTAGTTTATTTGAGCTGAAAAGGGACTGCCCTTACCTGAAAAGAAGTCTTGCTTTTAGTAAGACTCAGAGCCTGGGATTTAACAACATTTCTGAAGGGAAACACACAGCAGAGTTCTCATCCATTGTTCACACTCTGCTTTACAGCAAGAAGCACGCTCCTGCTTTCTAGACTCTCTAAGACAGCAGGAAACATGAGTGTGATGAGAACAAAAGAATGGTGTTTCCTACACATACGGACCATATCTAGTCCAACTCTGCTCCTGAAATTGAAACAAACCACAGGTCCTCTAACATCCAATGCTTGTCAGTTAAGTTGAGAAACGTGTGAGTTTCGTGAACGATGTAGTTCGTTTGAGCTGTAAAGTAACTTCCCTTACCTGAAACGAAGTCTTGCTTATAGGAAGACTCAGAGCCTGGGATTTAACTCCATATCTGAGTGAAACACACAACAGAGTTCTCATCCATTGATCACACTCTGCTTTAGAGGAAGAAGCACGCTCTGTGTTTCTAGAATCTCTAAGACAGCAGGAAGCTTGAGTGTGCTGAGAACAAATGAACAGTGTTTCCTAAACATACGGATCCTATCTAGCCAACTCTGCTTCTGAAACTGATACAAAGCACTGGTCCTCTAACATCCAATGCTTGTCAGTTAAGATGAGGAACGTGTGAGCTTCATGAACGATGTAGTTCGTTTGAGCTGAAAAGTGACTGCCCAAACCTGAAACGAAGTCTTGCTTATAGGAAGACTCAGAGCCTGGGATTTAACTCCATTTCTGAAGTGAAACACACAACAGAGTTCTCATCCATTGTTCACACTCTGCTTTAGTGCAAGAACCACGCTCTTGCTTTCCAGAGTCTGTAATACAGCAGGAAACCTTAGTGTGCTCAGAAAAAAAGAACAGTGTTTCCTACACATTAGGACCATATCTAGTTCAACTCTGCTTCTGAAACTGAAACAAACCACAGGTCCTCCAACATCCAATGTTTGTGAGTGAAGATGAGAAACGTGTGATCTTCGTGAACGATGTAGTTTATTTGAGCTGAAAAGGGACTGCCCTTACCTGAAAAGAAGTCTTGCTTTTAGTAAGACTCAGAGCCTGGGATTTAACAACATTTCTGAAGGGAAACACACAGCACAGTTCTCATCCATTGTTCACACTCTGCTTTACAGCAAGAAGCACGCTCCTGCTTTCTAGACTCTCTAAGACAGCAGGAAACATGAGTGTGATGAGAACAAAAGAATGGTGTTTCCTACACATACGGACCATATCTAGTCCAACTCTGCTCCTGAAATTGAAACAAACCACAGGTCCTCTAACATCCAATGCTTGTCAGTTAAGTTGAGAAACGTGTGAGTTTCGTGAACGATGTAGTTCGTTTGAGCTGTAAAGTAACTTCCCTTACCTGAAACGAAGTCTTGCATATAGGAAGACTCAGAGCCTGGGATTTAACTCCATTTCTGAAGTGAAACACACAACAGAGTTCTCATCCATTGATCACACTCTGCTTTAGAGCAAGGAGCAAGCTCTTGCTTTCTAGAGTCTCTAATACAGCAGGAAACCTGAGTGTGCTGAGAAAAAAAGAACGGTGTTTCTTACACATAAGGACCATATCTAGTCCAACTCTGCTTCTGAAACTGATACAAAGCACTGGTCCTCTAACATCCAAGGCTTGTCAGTTAAGATGAGAAATGTGTGAGGTTCCTGAACGATGTAGTTTGTGTGAGCTAAAATGTGACTGCCCTTACCTGAAACGAAGTCTTGCTTGTAGGAAGACTCAGATCCTGGGATTTAACTCCATTTCTGAAGTGAAACACACAACAGAGTTCTCATCCATTGTTCACACTCTGCTTTAGAGCAAGAACCACGCTCTTGCTTTCCAGAGTCTGTAATACAGCAGGAAACCTTAGTGTGCTCAGAAAAAAAGAACAGTGTTTCCTACACATAAGGACCATATCGAGTTCAACTCTGCTTCTGAAACTGAAACAAACCACAGGTCCTCCAACATCCAATGTTTGTCAGTGAAGATGAGAAATGTGTGATCTTCGTGAACCATGTAGTTTATTTGAGCTGAAAAGGGACTGCCCTTACCTGAAAAGAAGTCTTGCTTTTAGTAAGACTCAGAGCCTGGGATTTAACAACATTTCTGAAGGGAAACACACAGCAGAGTTCTCATCCATTGTTCACACTCTGCTTTACAGCAAGAAGCACGCTCCTGCTTTCTAGACTCTCTAAGACAGCAGGAAACATGAGTGTGATGAGAACAAAAGAATGGTGTTTCCTACACATACGGACCATATCTAGTCCAACTCTGCTCCTGAAATTGAAACAAACCACAGGTCCTCTAACATCCAATGCTTGTCAGTTAAGTTGAGAAACGTGTGAGTTTCGTGAACGATGTAGTTCGTTTGAGCTGTAAAGTAACTTCCCTTACCTGAAACGAAGTCTTGCTTATAGGAAGACTCAGAGCCTGGGATTTAACTCCATATCTGAGTGAAACACACAACAGAGTTCTCATCCATTGATCACACTCTGCTTTAGAGCAAGAAGCAAGCTCTTGCTTTCTAGAGTCTCTAATACACCAGTAAACATGAGTGTGCTGAGAACAAAAGAACGGTGTTTCTTAAACATACAGACCATATCTAGTCCAACTCTGCTTCTGAAACTGATACAAAGCACTGGTCCTCTAACATCCAATGCTTGTCAGTTAAGATGGGAAATGTGTGAGGTTCCTGAACGATGTAGTTTGTGTGAGCTAAAAAGTGACTGCCCTTACCTGAAACGAAGTCTTGCTTGTAGGAAGACTCAGAGCCTGGGATTTAACTCCATTTCTGAAGTGAAACACACAACAGAGTTCTCATCCATTGATCACACTCTGCTTTACAGCAAGAAGCACGCTCTTACTTTCTAGAATCTCTAAGACAGTAGGAAGCTTGAGTGTGCTGAGAACAAATGTACAGTGTTTCCTAAATATACGGATCCTATCTAGCCAACTCTGCTTCTGAAACTGATACAAAGCACTGGTCCTCTAACATCCAATGCTTGTCAGTTAAAATGAGGAACGTGTGAGCTTCGTGAACGATGTAGTTCGTTTGAGCTGAAAAGTGACTGCCCTTACCTGAAACGAAGTCTTGCATGTAGGAAGACTCAGATCCTGGGATTTAACTCCATTTCTGAAGTGAAACACACAACAGAGTTCTCATCCATTGATCACACTCTGCTTTAGAGCAAGAAGCAAGCTCTTGCTTTCTAGAGTCTCTAATACAGCAGGAAACCTGAGTGTGCTGAGAAAAAAAGAACGGTGTTTCTTACACATACAGACCATATCTAGTCCAACTCTGCTTCTGAAACTGATACAAAGCACTGGTCCTCTAACATCCAATGCTTGTCAGTTAAGATGAGAAATGTGTGAGGTTCCTGAACGATGTAGTTTGTGTGAGCTAAAAAGTGACTGCCCTTACCTGAAACGAAGTCTTGCTTGTAGGAAGACTCAGAGCCTGGGATTTAACTCCATTTCTGAAGTGAAACACACAACAGAGTTCTCATCCATTGATCACACTCTGCTTTACAGCAAGAAGCACGCTCTTACTTTCTAGAATCTCTAAGACAGCAGGAAGCTTGAGTGTGCTGAGAACAAATGAACAGTGTTTCCTAAACATACGGATCCTATCTAGCCAACTCTGCTTCTGAAACTGATACAAAGCACTGGTCCTCTAACATCCAATGCTTGTCAGTTAAGATGAGGAACGTGTGAGCTTCATGAACGATGTAGTTCGTTTGAGCTGAAAAGTGACTGCCCAAACCTGAAACGAAGTCTTGCTTATAGGAAGACTCAGAGCCTGGGATTTAACTCCATTTCTGAAGTGAAACACACAACAGAGTTCTCATCCATTGTTCACACTCTGCTTTAGTGCAAGAACCACGCTCTTGCTTTCCAGAGTCTGTAATACAGCAGGAAACCTTAGTGTGCTCAGAAAAAAAGAACAGTGTTTCCTACACATAAGGACCATATCTAGTTCAACTCTGCTTCTGAAACTGAAACAAACCACAGGTCCTCCAACATCCAATGTTTGTGAGTGAAGATGAGAAACGTGTGATCTTCGTGAACGATGTAGTTTATTTGAGCTGAAAAGGGACTGCCCTTACCTGAAAAGAAGTCTTGCTTTTAGTAAGACTCAGAGCCTGGGATTTAACAACATTTCTGAAGGGAAACACACAGCACAGTTCTCATCCATTGTTCACACTCTGCTTTACAGCGAGAAGCACGCTCCTGCTTTCTAGACTCTCTAAGACAGCAGGAAACATGAGTGTGATGAGAACAAAAGAATGGTGTTTCCTACACATACGGACCATATCTAGTCCAACTCTGCTCCTGAAATTGAAACAAACCACAGGTCCTCTAACATCCAATGCTTGTCAGTTAAGTTGAGAAACGTGTGAGTTTCGTGAACGATGTAGTTCGTTTGAGCTGTAAAGTAACTTCCCTTACCTGAAACGAAGTCTTGCTTATAGGAAGACTCAGAGCCTGGGATTTAACTCCATATCTGAGTGAAACACACAACAGAGTTCTCATCCATTGATCACACTCTGCTTTAGAGCAAGAAGCAAGCTCTTGCTTTCTAGAGTCTCTAATACACCAGTAAACATGAGTGTGCTGAGAACAAAAGAACGGTGTTTCTTAAACATACAGACCATATCTAGTCCAACTCTGCTTCTGAAACTGATACAAAGCACTGGTCCTCTAACATCCAATGCTTGTCAGTTAAGATGGGAAATGTGTGAGGTTCCTGAACGATGTAGTTTGTGTGAGCTAAAAAGTGACTGCCCTTACCTGAAACGAAGTCTTGCTTGTAGGAAGACTCAGAGCCTGGGATTTAACTCCATTTCTGAAGTGAAACACACAACAGAGTTCTCATCCATTGATCACACTCTGCTTTACAGCAAGAAGCACGCTCTTACTTTCTAGAATCTCTAAGACAGTAGGAAGCTTGAGTGTGCTGAGAACAAATGTACAGTGTTTCCTAAATATACGGATCCTATCTAGCCAACTCTGCTTCTGAAACTGATACAAAGCACTGGTCCTCTAACATCCAATGCTTGTCAGTTAAAATGAGGAACGTGTGAGCTTCGTGAACGATGTAGTTCGTTTGAGCTGAAAAGTGACTGCCCTTACCTGAAACGAAGTCTTGCATGTAGGAAGACTCAGAGCCTGGGATTTAACTCCATTTCTGAAGTGAAACACACAACAGAGTTCTCATCCATTGATCACACTCTGCTTTAGAGCAAGAACCACGCTCTTGCTTTCTAGAGTCTCTAATACAGCAGGAAACCTGAGTGTGCTGAGAAAAAAAGAACGGTGTTTCTTACACATACAGACCATATCTAGTCCAACTCTGCTTCTGAAACTGATACAAAGCACTGGTCCTCTAACATCCAATGCTTGTCAGTTAAGATGAGAAATGTGTGAGGTTCCTGAACGATGTAGTTTGTGTGAGCTAAAAAGTGACTGCCCTTACCTGAAAAGAAGTCTTGCTTGTAGGAAGACTCAGATCCTGGGATTTAACTCCATTTCTGAAGTGAAACACACAACACAGTTCTCATCCATTGTTCACACTCTGCTTTAGAGCAAGAACCACGCTCTTGCTTTCCAGAGTCTGTAATACAGCAGGAAACCTTAGTGTGCTCAGAAAAAAAGAACGGTGTTTCCTACACATAAGGACCATATCTAGTTCAACTCTGCTTCTGAAACTGAAACAAACCACAGGTCCTTCAACATCCAATGTTTGTCAGTGAAGATGAAATACGTGTGATCTTCGTGAACGATGTAGTTTGTTTGAGCTGAAAAGGGACTGCCCTTACCTGAAAAGAAGTCTTGCTTTTAGTAAGAATCAGAGCCTGGGATTTAACAACATTTCTGAAGGGAAACACACAGCAGAGTTCTCATCCATTGTTCACACTCTGCTTTACAGCAAGAAGCACGCTCTTGCTTTCTAGACTCTCTAAGACAGCAGGAAACATGAGTGTGATGAGAACAAAAGAACGGTGTTTCCTACACATACGGACCATATCTAGTCCAACTCTGCTTCTGAAATTGAAACAAACCACAGGTCCTCTAACATCCAATGCTTCTCAGTTAAGATGAGAAACGTGTGAGTTTCGTGAACGATGTAGTTCGTTTGAGCTGTAAAGTAACTTCCCTTACCTGAAACGAAGTCTTGCTTATAGGAAGACTCAGAGCCTGGGATTTAACTCCATTTCTGAAGTGAAACACACAACAGAGTTCTCATCCATTGATCACACTCTGCTTTAGAGCAAGACGCAAGCTCTTGCTTTCTAGAGTCTCTAATACAGCAGGAAACCTGAGTGTGCTGAGAAAAAAAGAACGGTGTTTCTTACACATACAGACCATATCTAGTCCAACTCTGCTTCTGAAACTGATACAAAGCACTGGTCCTCTAACATCCAATGCTTGTCAGTTAAGATGAGAAATGTGTGAGGTTCCTGAACGATGTAGTTTGTGTGAGCTAAAAAGTGACTGCCCTTACCTGAAACGAAGTCTTGCTTGTAGGAAGACTCAGAGCCTGGGATTTAACTCCATTTCTGAAGTGAAACACACAACAGAGTTCTCATCCATTGATCACACTCTGCTTTACAGCAAGAAGCACGCTCTGTGTTTCTAGAATCTCTAAGACAGCAGGAAGCTTGAGTGTGCTGAGAACAAATGTTCAGTGTTTCCTAAACATACGGATCCTATCTAGCCAACTCTGCTTCTGAAACTGATACAAAGCACTGGTCCTCTAACATCCAATGCTTGTCAGTTAAGATGAGGAACGTGTGAGCTTCATGAACGATGTAGTTCGTTTGTGCTGAAAAGTGACTGCCCAAACCTGAAACGAAGTCTTGCTTATAGGAAGACTCAGAGCCTGGGATTTAACTCCATTTCTGAAGTGAAACACACAACAGAGTTCTTATCCATTGTTCACACTCTGCTTTAGTGCAAGTACCACGCTCTTGCTTTCCAGAGTCTGTAATACAGCAGGAAACCTTAGTGTGCTCAGAAAAAAAGAACAGTGTTTCCTACACATAAGGACCATATCTAGTTCAACTCTGCTTCTGAAACTGAAACAAACCACAGGTCCTCCAACATCCAATGTTTGTCAGTGAAGATGAGAAACGTGTGATCTTCGTGAACGATGTAGTTTATTTGAGCTGAAAAGGGACTGCCCTTACCTGAAAAGAAGTCTTGCTTTTAGTAAGACTCAGAGCCTGGGATTTAACAACATTTCTGAAGGGAAACACACAGCAGAGTTCTCATCCAATGTTCACACTCTGCTTTACAGCAAGAAGCACGCTCCTGCTTTCTAGACTCTCTAAGACAGCAGGAAACATGAGTGTGATGAGAACAAAAGAATGGTGTTTCCTACACATACGGACCATATCTAGTCCAACTCTGCTCCTGAAATTGAAACAAACCACAGGTCCTCTAACATCCAATGCTTGTCAGTTAAGATGGGAAATGTGTGAGGTTCCTGAACGATGTAGTTTGTGTGAGCTAAAAAGTGACTGCCCTTACCTGAAACGAAGTCTTGCTTGTAGGAAGACTCAGAGCCTGGGATTTAACTCCATTTCTGAAGTGAAACACACAACAGAGTTCTCATCCATTGATCACACTCTGCTTTACAGCAAGAAGCACGCTCTTACTTTCTAGAATCTCTAAGACAGCAGGAAGCTTGAGTGTGCTGAGAACAAATGTTCAGTGTTTCCTAAACATACGGATCCTATCTAGCCAACTCTGCTTCTGAAACTGATACAAAGCACTGGTCCTCTAACATCCAATGCTTGTCAGTTAAGATGAGGAACGTGTGAGCTTCGTGAACGATGTAGTTCGTTTGAGCTGAAAAGTGACTGCCCTTACCTGAAACGAAGTCTTGCTTGTAGGAAGACTCAGAGCCTGGGATTTAACTCCATTTTTGAAGTGAAACACACAACAGAGTTCTCATCCATTGATCACACTCTGCTTTAGAGCAAGAACCACGCTCTTGCTTTCTAGAGTCTCTAATACAGCAGGAAACCTGAGTGTGCTGAGAAAAAAAGAACGGTGTTTCTTACACATACAGACCATATCTAGTCCAACTCTGCTTCTGAAACTGATACAAAGCACTGGTCCTCTAACATCCAATGCTTGTCAGTTAAGATGAGAAATGTGTGAGGTTCCTGAACGATGTAGTTTGTGTGAGCTAAAAAGTGACTGCCCTTACTTGAAACGAAGTCTTGCTTGTAGGAAGACTCAGAGCCTGGGATTTAACTCCATTTCTGAAGGGAAACACACAACAGAGTTCTCATCCATTGATCACACTCTGCTTTACAGAAAGAAGCACGCTCTTGATTTCTAGAATCTCTAAGACAGCAGGAAGCTTGAGTGTGCTGAGAACAAATAAACAGTGTTTCCTAAACATACGGATCCTATCTAGCCAACTCTGCTTCTGAAACTGATACAAAGCACTGGTCCTCTAACATCCAATGCTTGTCAGTTAAGATGAGGAACGTGTGAGCTTCGTGAACGATGTAGTTCGTTTGAGCTGAAAAGGGACTGCCCTAACCTGAAACGAAGTCGTGCTTGTAGGAAGACTCAGATCCTGGGATTTAACTCCATTTCTGAAGGGAAACACACAACAGAGTTCTCATCCATTGTTCACACTCTGCTTTAGAGCAAGAACCACGCTCTTGCTTTCCAGAGTCTGTAATACAGCAGGAAACCTTAGTGTGCTCAGAAAAAAAGAACGGTGTTTCCTACACATAAGGACCATATCTAGTTCAACTCTGCTTCTGAAACTGAAACAAACCACAGGTCCTTCAACATCCAATGTTTGTCAGTGAAGATGAGAAACGTGTGATCTTCGTGAACGATGTAGTTTGTTTGAGCTGAAAAGGGACTGCCCTTACCTGAAAAGAAGTCTTGCTTTTAGTAAGAATCAGAGCCTGGGATTTAACAACATTTCTGAAGGGAAACACACAGCAGAGTTCTCATCCATTGTTCACACTCTGCTTTAGAGCAAGAAGCAAGCTCTTGCTTTCTAGAGTCTCTAATACAGCAGTAAACATGAGTGTGCTGAGAAAAAAAGAACGGTGTTTCTTACACATACGGACCATATCTAGTCCAACTCTGCTTCTGAAACTGATACAAAGCACTGGTCCTCTAACATCCAATGCTTGTCAGTTAAGATGGGAAATGTGTGAGGTTCCTGAACGATGTAGTTTGTGTGAGCTAAAAAGTGACTGCCCTTACCTGAAACCAAGTCTTGCTTGTAGGAAGACTCAGAGCCTGGGATTTAACTCCATTTCTGAAGTGAAACCCACAACAGAGTTCTCATCCATTGATCACACTCTGCTTTACAGCAAGAAGCACGCTCTTACTTTCTAGAATCTCTAAGACAGCAGGAAGCTTGAGTGTGCTGAGAACAAATGTTCAGTGTTTCCTAAACATACGGATCCTATCTAGCCAACTCTGCTTCTGAAACTGATACAAAGCACTGGTCCTCTAACATCCAATGCTTGTCAGTTAAGATGAGGAACGTGTGAGCTTCGTGAACGATGTAGTTCGTTTGAGCTGAAAAGTGACTGCCCTTACCTGAAACGAAGTCTTGCTTGTAGGAAGACTCAGAGCTTGGGATTTAACTCCATTTTTGAAGTGAAACACACAACACAGTTCTCATCCATTGATCACACTCTGCTTTAGAGCAAGAACCACGCTCTTGCTTTCTAGAGTCTCTAATACAGCAGGAAACCTGAGTGTGCTGAGAAAAAAAGAACGGTGTTTCTTACACATACAGACCATATCTAGTCCAACTCTGCTTCTGAAACTGATACAAAGCACTGGTCCTCTAACATCCAATGCTTGTCAGTTAAGATGAGAAATGTGTGAGGTTCCTGAACGATGTAGTTTGTGTGAGCTAAAAAGTGACTGCCCTTACTTGAAACGAAGTCTTGCTTGTAGGAAGACTCAGAGCCTGGGATTTAACTCCATTTCTGAAGTGAAACACACAACAAAGTTCTCATCCATTGATCACACTCTGCTTTACAGCAAGAAGCACGCTCTTGCTTTCTAGAATCTCTAAGACAGCAGGAAGCTTGAGTGTGCTGAGAACAAATAAACAGTGTTTCCTAAACATACGGATCCTATCTAGCCAACTCTGCTTCTGAAACTGATACAAAGCACTGGTCCTCTAACATCCAATGCTTGTCAGTTAAGATGAGGAACGTGTGAGCTTCGTGAACGATGTAGTTCGTTTGAGCTGAAAAGTGACTGCCCTAACCTGAAACGAAGTCGTGCTTGTAGGAAGACTCAGATCCTGGGATTTAACTCCATTTCTGAAGTGAAACACACAACAGAGTTCTCATCCATTGTTCACACTCTGCTTTAGAGCAAGAACCACGCTCTTGCTTTCCAGAGTTTGTAATACAGCAGGAAAACTTAGTGTGCTCAGAAAAAAAGAACGGTGTTTCCTACACATAAGGACCATATCTAGTTCAACTCTGCTTCTGAAACTGAAACAAACCACAGGTCCTTCAACATCCAATGTTTGTCAGTGAAGATGAGAAACGTGTGATCTTCGTGAACGATGTAGTTTGTTTGAGCTGAAAAGGGACTGCCCTTACCTGAAAAGAAGTCTTGCTTTTAGTAAGAATCAGAGCCTGGGATTTAACAACATTTCTGAAGGGAAACACACAGCAGAGTTCTCATCCATTGTTCACACTCTGCTTTACAGCAAGAAGCACGCTCTTGCTTTCTAGACTCTCTAAGACAGCAGGAAACATAAGTGTGATGAGAACAAAAGAACGGTGTTTCCTACACATACGGACCATATCTAGTCCAACTCTGCTTCTGAAACTGAAACAAACCACAGGTCCTCCAACATCCAATGTTTGTCAGTTAAGATGAGAAATGTGTGAGGTTCCTGAACGATGTAGTTTGTGTGAGCTAAAAAGTGACTGCCCTTACCTGAAACGAAGTCTTGCTTGTAGGAAGACTCAGAGCCTGGGATTTAACTCCATTTCTGAAGTGAAACACACAACACAGTTCTCATCCATTGATCACACTCTGCTTTAGAGCAAGAAGCACGCTCTTGCTTTCTAGAATCTCTAAGACAGCAGGAAGCTTGAGTGTGCTGAGAACAAATGAACAGTGTTTCCTAAACATACGGATCCTATCTAGCCAACTCTGCTTCTGAAACTGATACAAAGCACTGGTCCTCTAACATCCAATGCTTGTCAGTTAAGATGAGGAACGTGTGAGCTTCGTGAACGATGTAGTTCGTTTGAGCTGAAAAGTGACTGCCCTAACCTGAAACGAAGTCTTGCTTGTAGGAAGACTCAGATCCTGGGATTTAACTCCATTTCTGAAGTGAAACACACAACAGAGTTCTCATCCATTGTTCACACTCTGCTTTAGAGCAAGAACCACGCTCTTGCTTTCCAGAGTCTGTAATACAGCAGGAAACCTTAGTGTGCTCAGAAAAAAAGAACGGTGTTTCCTACACATAAGGACCATATCTAGTTCAACTCTGCTTCTGAAACTGAAACAAATCACAGGTCCTCCAACATCCAATGTTTGTCAGTGAAGATGAGAAACGTGTGATTTTCGTGAACGATGTAGTTTGTATGAGCTGAAAAGGGACTGCCCTTACCTGAAAAGAAGTCTTGCTTTTAGTAAAATTCAGAGCCTGGGATTTAACAACATTTCTGAAGGGAAACACACAGCAGAGTTCTCATCCATTGTTCACACTCTGCTTTACTGCAAGAAGCATGCTCTTGCTTTCTAGACTCTCTAAGACAGCAGGAAACATGAGTGTGATGAGAACAAAAGAACGGTGTTTCCTACACATACGGACCATATCTAGTCCAACTCTGCTTCTGAAATTGAAACAAACCACAGGTCCTCTAACATCCAATGCTTCTCAGTTAAGATGAGAAACGTGTGAGTTTCATGAACGATGTAGTTTGTTTGAGCTGAAAAGTGACTGCCCTTAACTGAAAAGAAGTCTTGCTTTTAGTAAGACTCAGAGCCTGGTATTTAACAAAATTTCTGAAGGGAAACATACAGCAGAGTTCTCATCCATTGTTCACACTCTGCTTTACAGCAAGAAGCACGCTCTTGCTTTCTAGACTCTCTAAGACAGCAGGAAACATGAGTGTGATGAGAACAAAAGAACGGTGTTTCCTACACATACGGACCATATCTAGTCCAACTCTGCTTCTGAAATTGAAACAAACCACAGGTCCTCTAACATCCAATGCTTGTCAGTTAAGATGAGGAACGTGTGAACTTCGTGAATGATGTAGTTCGTTTGAGCTGAAATGTGACTGCCCTAACCTGAAACGAAGTCTTGCTTGTAGGAAGACTCAGAGCCTGGGATTTAACTCCATTTCTGAAGTGAAACACACAACAGAGTTCTCATCCATTGTTCACACTCTGCTTTAGTGCAAGAACCACGCTCTTGCTTTCCAGAGTCTGTAATACAGCAGGAAACCTTAGTGTGCTCAGAAAAAAAGAACAGTGTTTCCTACACATAAGGACCATATCTAGTTCAACTCTGCTTCTGAAACTGAAACAAACCACAGGTCCTCCAACATCCAATGTTTGTCAGTGAAGATGAGAAACGTGTGATCTTCGTGAACGATGTAGTTTATTTGAGCTGAAAAGGGACTGCCCTTACCTGAAAAGAAGTCTTGCTTTTAGTAAGACTCAGAGCCTGGGATTTAACAACATTTCTGAAGGGAAACACACAGCAGAGTTCTCATCCATTGTTCACACTCTGCTTTACAGCAAGAAGCACGCTCCTGCTTTCTAGACTCTCTAAGACAGCAGGAAACATGAGTGTGATGAGAACAAAAGAATGGTGTTTCCTACACATACGGACCATATCTAGTCCAACTCTGCTCCTGAAATTGAAACAAACCACAGGTCCTCTAACATCCAATGCTTGTCAGTTAAGTTGAGAAACGTGTGAGTTTCGTGAACGATGTAGTTCGTTTGAGCTGTAAAGTAACTTCCCTTACCTGAAACGAAGTCTTGCATATAGGAAGACTCAGAGCCTGGGATTTAACTCCATTTCTGAAGTGAAACACACAACAGAGTTCTCATCCATTGATCACACTCTGCTTTAGAGCAAGAAGCAAGCTCTTGCTTTCTAGAGTCTCTAATACAGCAGTAAACATGAGTGTGCTGAGAACAAATGAACGGTGTTTCTTACACATACGGACCATATCTAGTCCAACTCTGCTTCTGAAACTGATACAAAGCACTGGTCCTCTAACATCCAATGCTTGTCAGTTAAGATGGGAAATGTGTGAGGTTCCTGAACGATGTAGTTTGTGTGAGCTAAAAAGTGACTGCCCTTACCTGAAACGAAGTCTTGCTTGTAGGAAGACTCAGAGCCTGGGATTTAACTCCATTTCTGAAGGGAAACACACAACAGAGTTCTCATCCATTGATCACACTCTGCTTTACAGCAAGAAGCACGCTCTTACTTTCTAGAATCTCTAAGACAGCAGGAAGCTTGAGTGTGCTGAGAACAAATGTTCAGTGTTTCCTAAACATACGGATCCTATTTAGCCAACTCTGCTTCTGAAACTGATACAAAGCACTGGTCCTCTAACATCCAATGCTTGTCAGTTAAGATGAGGAACGTGTGAGCTTCGTGAACGATGTAGTTCGTTTGAGCTGAAAAGTGACTGCCCTTACCTGAAACGAAGTCTTGCTTGTAGGAAGACTCAGAGCCTGGGATTTAACTCCATTTTTGAAGTGAAACACACAACAGAGTTCTCATCCATTGATCACACTCTGCTTTAGAGCAAGAAACACGCTCTTGCTTTCTAGAGTCTCTAATACAGCAGGAAACCTGAGTGTGCTGAGAAAAAAAGAACGGTGTTTCTTACACATACAGACCATATCTAGTCCAACTCTGCTTCTGAAACTGATACAAAGCACTGGTCCTCTAACATCCAATGCTTGTCAGTTAAGATGAGAAATGTGTGAGGTTCCTGAACGATGTAGTTTGTGTGAGCTAAAAAGTGACTGCCCTTACTTGAAACGAAGTCTTGCTTTTAGGAAGACTCAGAGCCTGGGATTTAACTCCATTTCTGAAGTGAAACACACAACAAAGTTCTCATCCATTGATCACACTCTGCTTTACAGCAAGAAGCACGCTCTTGCTTTCTAGAATCTCTAAGACAGCAGGAAGCTTGAGTGTGCTGAGAACAAATAAACAGTGTTTCCTAAACATACGGATCCTATCTAGTCAACTCTGCTTCTGAAACTGATACAAAGCACTGGTCCTCTAACATCCAATGCTTGTCAGTTAAGATGAGGAACGTGTGAGCTTCGTGAACGATGTAGTTCGTTTGAGCTGAAAAGTGACTGCCCTAACCTGAAACGAAGTCGTGCTTGTAGGAAGACTCAGATCCTGGGATTTAACTCCATTTCTGAAGGGAAACACACAACAGAGTTCTCATCCATTGTTCACACTCTGCTTTAGAGCAAGAACCACGCTCTTGCTTTCCAGAGTCTGTAATACAGCAGGAAACCTGAGTGTGCTCAGAAAAAAAGAACGGTGTTTCCTACACATAAGGACCATATCTAGTTCAACTCTGCTTCTGAAACTGAAACAAACCACAGGTCCTTCAACATCCAATGTTTGTCAGTGAAGATGAGAAACGTGTGATCTTCGTGAACGATGTAGTTTGTTTGAGCTGAAAAGGGACTGCCCTTACCTGAAAAGAAGTCTCGCTTTTAGTAAGAATCAGAGCCTGGGATTTAACAACATTTCTGAAGGGAAACACACAGCAGAGTTCTCATCCATTGTTCACACTCTGCTTTAGAGCAAGAAGCAAGCTCTTGCTTTCTAGAGTCTCTAATACAGCAGTAAACATGAGTGTGCTGAGAACAAAAGAACGGTGTTTCTTACACATACGGACCATATCTAGTCCAACTCTGCTTCTGAAACTGATACAAAGCACTGGTCCTCTAACATCCAATGCTTGTCAGTTAAGATGGGAAATGTGTGAGGTTCCTGAACGATGTAGTTTGTGTGAGCTAAAAAGTGACTGCCCTTACCTGAAACCAAGTCTTGCTTGTAGGAAGACTCAGAGCCTGGGATTTAACTCCATTTCTGAAGTGAAACACACAACAGAGTTCTCATCCATTGATCACACTCTGCTTTACAGCAAGAAGCACGCTCTTACTTTCTAGAATCTCTAAGACAGCAGGAAGCTTGAGTGTGCTGAGAACAAATGTTCAGTGTTTCCTAAACATACGGATCCTATCTAGCCAACTCTGCTTCTGAAACTGATACAAAGCACTGGTCCTCTAACATCCAATGCTTGTCAGTTAAGATGAGGAACGTGTGAGCTTCGTGAACGATGTAGTTCGTTTGAGCTGAAAAGTGACTGCCCTTACCTGAAACGAAGTCTTGCTTGTAGGAAGACTCAGAGCCTGGGATTTAACTCCATTTTTGAAGTGAAACACACAACACAGTTCTCATCCATTGATCACACTCTGCTTTAGAGCAAGAACCACGCTCTTGCTTTCTAGAGTCTCTAATACAGCAGGAAACCTGAGTGTGCTGAGAAAAAAAGAACGGTGTTTCTTACACATACAGACCATATCTAGTCCAACTCTGCTTCTGAAACTGATACAAAGCACTGGTCCTCTAACATCCAATGCTTGTCAGTTAAGATGAGAAATGTGTGAGGTTCCTGAACGATGTAGTTTGTGTGAGCTAAAAAGTGACTGCCCTTACTTGAAACGAAGTCTTGCTTGTAGGAAGACTCAGAGCCTGGGATTTAACTCCATTTCTGAAGTGAAACACACAACAAAGTTCTCATCCATTGATCACACTCTGCTTTACAGCAAGAAGCACGCTCTTGCTTTCTAGAATCTCTAAGACAGCAGGAAGCTTGAGTGTGCTGAGAACAAATAAACAGTGTTTCCTAAACATACGGATCCTATCTAGCCAACTCTGCTTCTGAAACTGATACAAAGCACTGGTCCTCTAACATCCAATGCTTGTCAGTTAAGATGAGGAACGTGTGAGCTTCGTGAACGATGTAGTTCGTTTGAGCTGAAAAGTGACTGCCCTAACCTGAAACGAAGTCGTGCTTGTAGGAAGACTCAGATCCTGGGATTTAACTCCATTTCTGAAGTGAAACACACAACAGAGTTCTCATCCATTGTTCACACTCTGCTTTAGAGCAAGAACCACGCTCTTGCTTTCCAGAGTCTGTAATACAGCAGGAAACATTAGTGTGCTCAGAAAAAAAGAACGGTGTTTCCTACACATAAGGACCATATCTAGTTCAACTCTGCTTCTGAAACTGAAACAAACCACAGGTCCTTCAACATCCAATGTTTGTCAGTGAAGATGAGAAACGTGTGATCTTCGTGAACGATGTAGTTTGTTTGAGCTGAAAAGGGACTGCCCTTACCTGAAAAGAAGTCTTGCTTTTAGTAAGAATCAGAGCCTGGGATTTAACAACATTTCTGAAGGGAAACACACAGCAGAGTTCTCATCCATTGTTCACACTCTGCTTTACAGCAAGAAGCACGCTCTTGCTTTCTAGACTCTCTAAGACAGCAGGAAACATGAGTGTGATGAGAACAAAAGAACGGTGTTTCCTACACATACGGACCATATCTAGTCCAACTCTGCTTCTGAAATTGAAACAAACCACAGGTCCTCTAACATCCAATGCTTCTTAGGTAAGATGAGAAACGTGTGAGTTTCGTGAACGATGTAGTTCGTTTGAGCTGTAAAGTAACTTCCCTTACCTGAAACGAAGTCTTGCTTATAGGAAGACTCAGAGCCTGGGATTTAACTCCATTTCTGAAGTGAAACACACAACAGAGTTCTCATCCATTGATCACACTCTGTTTTAGAGCAAGAAGCAAGCTCTTGCTTTCTAGAGTCTCTAATACAGCAGGAAACCTGAGTGTGCTGAGAAAAAAAGAACGGTGTTTCTTACACATACGGACCATATCTAGTCCAACTCTGCTTCTGAAACTGATACAAAGCACTGGTCCTGTAACATGCAATGCTTGTCAGTTAAGATGAGAAATGTGTGAGGTTCCTGAACGATGTAGTTTGTGTGAGCTAAAAAGTGACTGCCCTTACCTGAAACGAAGTCTTGCTTGTAGGAAGACTCAGAGCCTGGGATTTAACTCCATTTCTGAAGTGAAACACACAACACAGTTCTCATCCATTGATCACACTCTGCTTTAGAGCAAGAAGCACGCTCTTGCTTTCTAGAATCTCTAAGACAGCAGGAAGCTTGAGTGTGCTGAGAACAAATGAACAGTGTTTCCTAAACATACGGATCCTATCTAGCCAACTCTGCTTCTGAAACTGATACAAAGCACTGGTCCTCTAACATCCAATGCTTGTCAGTTAAGATGAGGAACGTGTGAGCTTCGTGAACAATGTAGTTCGTTTGAGCTGAAATGTGACTGCCCTAACCTGAAACGAAGTCTTGCTTGTAGGAAGACTCAGAGCCTGGGATTTAACTCCATTTCTGAAGAGAAACACACAACAGAGTTCTCATCCATTGTTCACACTCTGCTTTAGAGCAAGAACCACGCTCTTGCTTTCAAGAGTCTGTAATACAGCAGGAAACTTTAGTGTGCTCAGAAAAAAAGAACGGTGTTTCCTACACATAAGGACCATATCTAGTTCAACTCTGCTTCTGAAACTGAAACAAACCACAGGTCCTCCAACATCCAATGTTTGTCAGTTAAGATGAGAAATGTGTGAGGTTCCTGAACGATGTAGTTTGTGTGAGCTAAAAAGTGACTGCCCTTACCTGAAACGAAGTCTTGCTTGTAGGAAGACTCAGAGCCTGGTATTTAACTCCATTTCTGAAGTGAAACACACAACACAGTTCTCATCCATTGATCACACTCTGCTTTAGAACAAGAAGCACGCTCTTGCTTTCTAGAATCTCTAAGACAGCAGGAAGCTTGAGTGTGCTGAGAACAAATGAACAGTGTTTCCTAAACATACGGATCCTATCTAGCCAACTCTGCTTCTGAAACTGATACAAAGCACTGGTCCTCTAACATCCAATGCTTGTCAGTTAAGATGAGGAACGTGTGAGCTTCGTGAACGATGTAGTTCGTTTGAGCTGAAAAGTGACTGCCCTAACCTGAAACGAAGTCTTGCTTGTAGGAAGACTCAGAGCCTGGGATTTAACTCCATTTCTGAAGTGAAACACACAACAGAGTTGTCATCCATTGTTCACACTCTGCTTTAGAGCAAGAACCACGCTCTTGCTTTCCAGAGTCTGTAATACAGCAGGAAACCTTAGTGTGCTCAGAAAAAAAGAACGGTGTTTCCTACACATAAGGACCATATCTAGTTCAACTCTGCTTCTGAAACTGAAACAAACCACAGGTCCTCCAACATCCAATGTTTGTCAGTTAAGATGAGAAATGTGTGAGGTTCCTGAACGATGTAGTTTGTGTGAGCTAAAAAGTGACTGCCCTTACCTGAAAACAAGTCTTGCTTGTAGGAAGACTCAGAGCCTGGGATTTAACTCCATTTCTGAAGTGAAACACACAACAGAGTTCTCATCCATTGATCACACTCTGCTTTACAGCAAGAAGCACGCTCTTACTTTCTAGAATCTCTAAGACAGCAGGAAGCTTGAGTGTGCTGAGAACAAATGTTCAGTGTTTCCTAAACATACGGATCCTATCTAGCCAACTCTGCTTCTGAAACTGATACAAAGCACTGGTCCTCTAACATCCAATGCTTGTCAGTTAAGATGAGGAACGTGTGAGCTTCGTGAACGATGTAGTTCGTTTGAGCTGAAAAGTGACTGCCCTTACCTGAAACGAAGTCTTGCTTGTAGGAAGACTCAGAGCCTGGGATTTAACTCCATTTTTGAAGTGAAACACACAACAGAGTTCTCATCCATTGATCACACTCTGCTTTAGAGCAAGAACCACGCTCTTGCTTTCTAGAGTCTCTAATACAGCAGGAAACCTGAGTGTGCTGAGAAAAAAAGAACGGTGTTTCTTACACATACAGACCATATCTAGTCCAACTCTGCTTCTGAAACTGATACAAAGCACTGGTCCTCTAACATCCAATGCTTGTCAGTTAAGATGAGAAATGTGTGAGGTTCCTGAACGATGTAGTTTGTGTGAGCTAAAAAGTGACTGCCCTTACTTGAAACGAAGTCTTGCTTGTAGGAAGACTCAGAGCCTGGGATTTAACTCCATTTCTGAAGTGAAACACACAACAAAGTTCTCATCCATTGATCACACTCTGCTTTACAGCAAGAAGCACGCTCTTGCTTTCTAGAATCTCTAAGACAGCAGGAAGCTTGAGTGTGCTGAGAACAAATAAACAGTGTTTCCTAAACATACGGATCCTATCTAGCCAACTCTGCTTCTGAAACTGATACAAAGCACTGGTCCTCTAACATCCAATGCTTGTCAGTTAAGATGAGGAACGTGTGAGCTTCGTGAACGATGTAGTTCGTTTGAGCTGAAAAGTGACTGCCCTAACCTGAAATGAAGTCGTGCTTGTAGGAAGACTCAGATCCTGGGATTTAACTCCATTTCTGAAGTGAAACACACAACAGAGTTCTCATCCATTGTTCACACTCTGCTTTAGAGCAAGAACCACGCTCTTGCTTTCCAGAGTCTGTAATACAGCAGGAAACCTTAGTGTGCTCAGAAAAAAAGAACGGTGTTTCCTACACATAAGGACCATATCTAGTTCAACTCTGCTTCTGAAACTGAAACAAACCACAGGTCCTTCAACATCCAATGTTTGTCAGTGAAGATGAGAAACGTGTGATCTTCGTGAACGATGTAGTTTGTTTGAGCTGAAAAGGGACTGCCCTTACCTGAAAAGAAGTCTTGCTTTTAGTAAGAATCAGAGCCTGGGATTTAACAACATTTCTGAAGGGAAACACACAGCAGAGTTCTCATCCATTGTTCACACTCTGCTTTACAGCAAGAAGCACGCTCTTGCTTTCCAGACTCTCTAAGACAGCAGGAAACATGAGTGTGATGAGAACAAAAGAACGGTGTTTCCTACACATACGGACCATATCTAGTCCAACTCTGCTTCTGAAATTGAAACAAACCACAGGTCCTCTAACATCCAATGCTTCTTAGGTAAGATGAGAAACGTGTGAGTTTCGTGAACGATGTAGTTCGTTTGAGCTGTAAAGTAACTTCCCTTACCTGAAACGAAGTCTTGCTTATAGGAAGACTCAGAGCCTGGGATTTAACTCCATTTCTGAAGTGAAACACACAACAGAGTTCTCATCCATTGATCACACTCTGTTTTAGAGCAAGAAGCAAGCTCTTGCTTTCTAGAGTCTCTAAACAGCAGGAAACCTGAGTGTGCTGAGAAAAAAAGAACGGTGTTTCTTACACATACGGACCATATCTAGTCCAACTCTGCTTCTGAAACTGATACAAAGCACTGGTCCTGTAACATGCAATGCTTGTCAGTTAAGATGAGAAATGTGTGAGGTTCCTGAACGATGTAGTTTGTGTGAGCTAAAAAGTGACTGCCCTTACCTGAAACGAAGTCTTGCTTGTAGGAAGACTCAGAGCCTGGGATTTAACTCCATTTCTGAAGTGAAACACACAACACAGTTCTCATCCATTGATCACACTCTGCTTTAGAGCAAGAAGCACGCTCTTGCTTTCTAGAATCTCTAAGACAGCAGGAAGCTTGAGTGTGCTGAGAACAAATGAACAGTGTTTCCTAAACATACGGATCCTATCTAGCCAACTCTGCTTCTGAAACTGATACAAAGCACTGGTCCTCTAACATCCAATGCTTGTCAGTTAAGATGAGGAACGTGTGAGCTTCGTGAACAATGTAGTTCGTTTGAGCTGAAATGTGACTGCCCTAACCTGAAACGAAGTCTTGCTTGTAGGAAGACTCAGAGCCTGGGATTTAACTCCATTTCTGAAGAGAAACACACAACAGAGTTCTCATCCATTGTTCACACTCTGCTTTAGAGCAAGAACCACGCTCTTGCTTTCAAGAGTCTGTAATACAGCAGGAAACTTTAGTGTGCTCAGAAAAAAAGAACGGTGTTTCCTACACATAAGGACCATATCTAGTTCAACTCTGCTTCTGAAACTGAAACAAACCACAGGTCCTCCAACATCCAATGTTTGTCAGTTAAGAT
This sequence comes from Onychomys leucogaster, assembly GCA_949786385.1. Taxonomy (NCBI): domain Eukaryota; kingdom Metazoa; phylum Chordata; class Mammalia; order Rodentia; family Cricetidae; genus Onychomys; species Onychomys leucogaster. The sequence goes on along the minus strand of CATKUP010000037.1, from coordinate 289,513 downwards.
GAGAAATGTGTGAGGTTCCTGAACGATGTAGTTTGTGTGAGCTAAAAAGTGACTGCCCTTACCTGAAACGAAGTCTTGCTTGTAGGAAGACTCAGAGCCTGGGATTTAACTCCATTTCTGAAGTGAAACACACAACACAGTTCTCATCCATTGATCACACTCTGCTTTAGAACAAGAAGCACGCTCTTGCTTTCTAGAATCTCTAAGACAGCAGGAAGCTTGAGTGTGCTGAGAACAAATGAACAGTGTTTCCTAAACATACGGATCCTATCTAGCCAACTCTGCTTCTGAAACTGATACAAAGCACTGGTCCTCTAACATCCAATGCTTGTCAGTTAAGATGAGGAACGTGTGAGCTTCGTGAACGATGTAGTTCGTTTGAGCTGAAAAGTGACTGCCCTAACCTGAAACGAAGTCTTGCTTGTAGGAAGACTCAGAGCCTGGGATTTAACTCCATTTCTGAAGTGAAACACACAACAGAGTTGTCATCCATTGTTCACACTCTGCTTTAGAGCAAGAACCACGCTCTTGCTTTCCAGAGTCTGTAATACAGCAGGAAACCTTAGTGTGCTCAGAAAAAAAGAGCAGTGTTTCCTACACATAAGGACCATATCTAGTTCAACTCTGCTTCTGAAACTGAAACAAACCACAGGTCCTTCAACATCCAATGTTTGTCAGTGAAGATGAGAAACGTGTGATCTTCGTGAACGATGTAGTTCGTTTGAGCTGAAAAGTGACTGCCCTAACCTGAAACGAAGTCTTTCTTGTAGGAAGACTCAGAGCCTGGGATTTAACTCCATTTCTGAAGTGAAACACACAACAGAGTTGTCATCCATTGTTCACACTCTGCTTTAGAGCAAGAACCACGCTCTTGCTTTCCAGAGTCTGTAATACAGCAGGAAACCTTAGTGTGCTCAGAAAAAAAGAACGGTGTTTCCTACACATAAGGACCATATCTAGTTCAACTCTGCTTCTGAAACTGAAACAAACCACAGGTCCTCCAACATCCAATGTTTGTCAGTTAAGATGAGAAATGTGTGAGGTTCCTGAACGATGTAGTTTGTGTGAGCTAAAAAGTGACTGCCCTTACCTGAAACGAAGTCTTGCTTGTAGGAAGACTCAGAGCCTGGGATTTAACTCCATTTCTGAAGTGAAACACACAACACAGTTCTCATCCATTGATCACACTCTGCTTTAGAGCAAGAAGCACGCTCTTGCTTTCTAGAATCTCTAAGACAGCAGGAAGCTTGAGTGTGCTGAGAACAAATGAACAGTGTTTCCTAAACATACGGATCCTATCTAGCCAACTCTGCTTCTGAAACTGATACAAAGCACTGGTCCTCTAACATCCAATGCTTGTCAGTTAAGATGAGGAACGTGTGAGCTTCGTGAACGATGTAGTTCGTTTGAGCTGAAAAGTGACTGCCCTAACCTGAAACGAAGTCTTGCTTGTAGGAAGACTCAGAGCCTGGGATTTAACTCCATTTCTGAAGTGAAACACACAACAGAGTTCTCATCCATTGTTCACACTCTGCTTTAGAGCAAGAACCACGCTCTTGCTTTCCAGAGTCTGTAATACAGCAGGAAACCTTAGTGTGCTCAGAAAAAAAGAACGGTGTTTCCTACACATAAGGACCATATCTAGTTCAACTCTGCTTCTGAAACTGAAACAAATCACAGGTCCTCCAACATCCAATGTTTGTCAGTGAAGATGAGAAACGTGTGATTTTCGTGAACGATGTAGTTTGTATGAGCTGAAAAGGGACTGCCCTTACCTGAAAAGAAGTCTTGCTTTTAGTAAAATTCAGAGCCTGGGATTTAACAACATTTCTGAAGGGAAACACACAGCAGAGTTCTCATCCATTGTTCACACTCTGCTTTACTGCAAGAAGCATGCTCTTGCTTTCTAGACTCTCTAAGACAGCAGGAAACATGAGTGTGATGAGAACAAAAGAACGGTGTTTCCTACACATACGGACCATATCTAGTCCAACTCTGCTTCTGAAATTGAAACAAACCACAGGTCCTCTAACATCCAATGCTTCTCAGTTAAGATGAGAAACGTGTGAGTTTCATGAACGATGTAGTTTGTTTGAGCTGAAAAGTGACTGCCCTTAACTGAAAAGAAGTCTTGCTTTTAGTAAGACTCAGAGCCTGGTATTTAACAAAATTTCTGAAGGGAAACATACAGCAGAGTTCTCATCCATTGTTCACACTCTGCTTTACAGCAAGAAGCACGCTCTTGCTTTCTAGACTCTCTAAGACATCAGGAAACATGAGTGTGATGAGAACAAAAGAACGGTGTTTCCTACACATACGGACCATATCTAGTCCAACTCTGCTTCTGAAATTGAAACAAACCACAGGTCCTCTAACATCCAATGCTTGTCAGTTAAGATGAGGAACGTGTGAACTTCGTGAATGATGTAGTTCGTTTGAGCTGAAATGTGACTGCCCTAACCTGAAACGAAGTCTTGCTTGTAGGAAGACTCAGAGCCTGGGATTTTACTCCATTTCTGAAGTGAAACACACAGCAGAGTTCTCATCTATTGTTCACACTGTGCTTTAGAGCAAGAAGCACGCTCTTGCTCTCTAGAATCTCTAATACAGCAGGAAACGTGAGTGTGCTCAGAAGAAACGAACCGTGTTTCCTATACATATGGACCATATCGAGTTCAACTCTGCTTGAAATTGATGCAAAGCAAAGGTCCTCTAACATCCAATGCTTCTCAGTTAAGATGAGATACATTTGATCTTCGTGAAGGATATAGTTCGATTGAGCTGTAAAGTAAATGCCCTTACCTGTAACGAATTCTTGCTTGTAGGAAGATTCAGAGCCAGGGATTTAACTCCATTTCTGAAGTGAAACACACAACAGAGTTCTCATCCATTGATCACACTCTGCTTTAGAGCAAGAAGCACGCTCTAGCTTTCTAGAGTCTTTTAGACAGCAGGAAACTTGAGTGTGCTGAGAACAAATGAACGGTGTTTCGTACACATACTGGTCATATCCAGTCCAACTCTGCTTCTGAAACTGATACAAAGCACTGGTCCTCTAACATCAAATGCTTGGCATTAAGATGGGAAACATGTGAGCTTGGTGAACGATGTATTTCGTTTGAGATTAAAGTATCAGCCCTTACTTGAAACGAAGTCTTCCTTGTAGGAAGACTCAGAGCCTGGGATTTACCTCCATTTCTGAAGTGAAACACACAGCAGAGTTCTCATCCATTGATCACACTCTGCTTTAAGGCAAGAAGCAAGCTCTAGCTCTCTAGAGTCTCTAAGACAGCATGAAACGTGAGTGTGCTGAGAAGAAAAGAACAGTGTTTCCTACATATACGGACCATATCTAGTCCAACTCTGCTTATGAAACTGATAAAAATCACTGGTCCTCTAACATCCGATGCTTACCAGTTAAGATGAGGAACGTGTGACCTTCCTGAACGATGTAGTTCGTTTGAGATGAAAAGTGACTGCCCTTCCCTGAAACGAAGTCTTGCTTGTAGGAAGACTCAGAGCCTGGGATTTAACAACATTTCAGAAGTGAAACACACAACAGAGTTCTCATCCATTGATCACACTCTGCTTTAGAGCAAGAAGCACGCTCTTGCTTTCTAGAGTCTCTAAGACAGCAGGAAACATGAGTGTGATGAGAAAAAAGAACGGTGTTGCCTACCCATTCGGACCATATCTTGTCCAACTCTGCTTCTGAAATCTAAACATACCACTGGTCCTCTAACGTCCAATGCTAGTCTGTTAAGATGAAAACGTGTGAGCTTCGTGAACGATGTAGTTCGTTTGAGCTGAAAAGTGACTGCCCTAACCTGAAACGAAGTCTTGCTTGTAGGAAGACTCAGAGCCTGGGATTTAACTCCATTTCTGAAGTGAAACACACAACAGAGTTCTCATCCATTGTTCACACTCTGCTTTAGAGCAAGAAGCACGCTCTTGCTTTCCAGAGTCTGTAATACAGCAGGAAACCTTAGTGTGCTCAGAAAAAAAGAACGGTGTTTCCTACACATAAGGACCATATCTAGTTCAACTCTGCTTCTGAAACTGAAACAAATCACAGGTCCTCCAACATCCAATGTTTGTCAGTGAAGATGAGAAACGTGTGATTTTCGTGAACGATGTAGTTTGTATGAGCTGAAAAGGGACTGCCCTTACCTGAAAAGAAGTCTTGCTTTTAGTAAGACTCAGAGCCTGGGATTTAACAACATTTCTGAAGGGAAACACACAGCAGAGTTCTCATCCATTGTTCACACTCTGCTTTACTGCAAGAAGCATGCTCTTGCTTTCTAGACTCTCTAAGACAGCAGGAAACATGAGTGTGATGAGAACAAAAGAACGGTGTTTCCTACACATACGGACCATATCTAGTCCAACTCTGCTTCTGAAATTGAAACAAACCACAGGTCCTCTAACATCCAATGCTTCTCAGTTAAGATGAGAAACGTGTGAGTTTCATGAACGATGTAGTTTGTTTGAGCTGAAAAGTGACTGCCCTTAACTGAAAAGAAGTCTTGCTTTTAGTAAGACTCAGAGCCTGGTATTTAACAAAATTTCTGAAGGGAAACATACAGCAGAGTTCTCATCCATTGTTCACACTCTGCTTTACAGCAAGAAGCACGCTCTTGCTTTCTAGACTCTCTAAGACAGCAGGAAACATGAGTGTGATGAGAACAAAAGAACGGTGTTTCCTACACATACGGACCATATCTAGTCCAACTCTGCTTCTGAAATTGAAACAAACCACAGGTCCTCTAACATCCAATGCTTGTCAGTTAAGATGAGGAACGTGTGAACTTCGTGAATGATGTAGTTCGTTTGAGCTGAAATGTGACTGCCCTAACCTGAAACGAAGTCTTGCTTGTAGGAAGACTCAGAGCCTGGGATTTTACTCCATTTCTGAAGTGAAACACACAGCAGAGTTCTCATCTATTGTTCACACTGTGCTTTAGAGCAAGAAGCACGCTCTTGCTCTCTAGAATCTCTAATACAGCAGGAAACGTGAGTGTGCTCAGAAGAAACGAACCGTGTTTCCTATACATATGGACCATATCGAGTTCAACTCTGCTTGAAATTGATGCAAAGCAAAGGTCCTCTAACATCCAATGCTTCTCAGTTAAGATGAGATACATTTGACCTTCGTGAAGGATATAGTTCGATTGAGCTGTAAAGTAAATGCCCTTACCTGTAACGAAGTCTTGCTTGTAGGAAGATTCAGAGCCAGGGATTTAACTCCATTTCTGAAGTGAAACACACAACAGAGTTCTCATCCATTGATCACACTCTGCTTTAGAGCAAGAAGCACGCTCTAGCTTTCTAGAGTCTTTTAGACAGCAGGAAACTTGAGTGTGCTGAGAACAAATGAACGGTGTTTCGTACACATACTGGTCATATCCAGTCCAACTCTGCTTCTGAAACTGATACAAAGCACTGGTCCTCTAACATCAAATGCTTGGCATTAAGATGGGAAACATGTGAGCTTGGTGAAAGATGTATTTCGTTTGAGATTAAAGTATCAGCCCTTACTTGAAACGAAGTCTTCCTTGTAGGAAGACTCAGAGCCTGGGATTTACCTCCATTTCTGAAGTGAAACACACAGCAGAGTTCTCATCCATTGATCACACTCTGCTTTAATGCAAGAAGCAAGCTCTAGCCCTCTAGAGTCTCTAAGACAGCATGAAAAGTGAGTCAGCTGAGAAGAAAAGAACAGTGTTTCCTACATATACGGACCATATCTAGTCCAACTCTGCTTATGAAACTGATACAAATCACTGGTCCTCTAACATCCGATGCTTACCAGTTAAGATGAGGAACGTGTGACCTTCCTGAACGATATAGTTCGTTTGAGATGAAAAGTGACTGCCCTTCCCTGAAACGAAGTCTTGCTTGTAGGAAGACTCAGAGCCTGGGATTTAACAACATTTCAGAAGTGAAACACACAACAGAGTTCTCATCCATTGATCACACTCTGCTTTAGAGCAAGAAGCACGCTCTTGCTTTCTAGAGTCTCTAAGACAGCAGGAAACATGAGTGTGATGAGAAAAAAGAACGGTGTTGCCTACCCATTCGGACCATATCTTGTCCAACTCTGCTTCTGAAATCTAAACATACCACTGGTCCTCTAACGTCCAATGCTAGTCTGTTAAGATGAAAACGTGTGAGCTTCATGACCGATGTAATTTGTTTGACCTGAAAAGTGACTGCCCTTACCTGAAACGAAGTCTTGCTTGTAGGAAGACTCAGAGCCTGGGATTTAACAACATTTTTGAAGTGAAACACACAGCAGAGTTCTCATCCATTGTTCACACTCTGCTTTAGAGCAAGAAGCACGCTCTTGCTTTCTAGAGTCTCTAATACATCAGGAAACATGAGTGAGCTGAGAACAAAAGAACGGTGTTTCTTACACCTACGGACCATATCTCGTCCAACTCTGCTTCTGAGACTGATACAAAGCACTGGTGTTCTAACATCCAATGCTTGTCAGTTAAGATGAGAAATGTGTGAGGTTCCTGAACGATGTAGTTTGTGTGAGCTAAAAAGTGACTGCCCTTCCCTGAAACGAAGTCTTGCTTGTAGGAAGACTCAGAGCCTGGGATTTAACTCCATTTCTGAAGTGAAACACACAACACAGTTCTCAACCATTGTTCACACTGTGCTTTAGAGCAAGAAGTACGCTCTTGCTCTCTAGAATCTCTAATACAGCAGGAAACGTGAGTGTGCTCAGAAGAAAAGAACCGTGTTTCCTATACATATGGACCATATCGAGTTCAACTCTGCTTGAAATTGATGCAAACAAAGGTCCTCTAACATCCGATGCTTCTCAGTTAAGATGAGATACGTGTGATCTTTGTGAACGATATATTTCGATTGAGCTGTAAAGTAAATGCCCTTACCTGAAACGAAGTCTTGCTTGTAGAAAGATTCAGAGCCAGGGATTTAACTCCAATTCTGAAGTGAAACACACAACAGAGTTCTCCTCTATTGATTACACTCCGCTTTAGAGCAAGAAGCACGCTCTAGCTTTCTAGACTCTCTAAGACAACAGGAAACTTGAGTGGGCTGAGAACAAATGAACGGTGTTTCATACACATACTGATCATATCCAGTCAAACTCTGCTTCTGAAACTGATACAAAGCACTGGTCCTCTAACATCAAATGCTTCGCAGTTAAGATTAGAAACGTGTGAACTTCCTGAACGATGTAGTTCGTTTGAGATTAAAGTATCTGCCCTTACTTGAAACGAAGTCTTCCTTGTAGGAAGATCAGAGCCTGGGATTTAACTCCATTTCTGAAGTGAAACACACAACAGAGTTCTCATCCATTGATCACACTCTGCTTTAGAGCAAGAAGCACGCTCTTGCTTTCTAGAATCTCCACAACAGCAGGAAACCTGAGTGTGCTGAGAACAAAAGAACGGTGTTACTTACACATACGGATCATATCTAGTCCAACTCTGCTTCTGAAACTGATACAAAGCACTGGTCCTCTAACATCCAATGCTAGTCAGTTAAGATGAAAACGTGTGAGCTTTGTGACCGATGTAATTCGTTTGACCTGAAAAGTGACTGCCCTTACCTGAAATGAAGTCTTTCTTGTAGGAAGACTCAGAGCCTGGGATTTAACTCCATTTCTGAAGTGAAACACACAACACAGTTCTCATCCATTGATCACACTCTGCTTTAGAGCAAGAAGCACGCTCTTGCTTTCTAGAGTCTCTAATACAGCAGGAAACATGAGTGTGCTGAGAACAAAAGAACGGTGTTTCTTACACAAACAGACTATATCTAGTCCAACTCTGCTTCGGAGACTGATACAAAGCACTGGTCCTCTAACATCCAATGCTTGTCAGTTAAGATGAGAAACGTGCGAGCTTCCTGAACGATGTAGTTCATTTGAGCTGAAAAGTGACTGCCCTTACCTGAAACGAAGTCTTGCTTGTAGGAATATTCAGAGACAAGGATTTAAATCCATTTGTGAAGTGAAACACACAGCCGAGTTCTCATCCATTGATCACACTCTGCTTTAGAGCAAGATGCACGCACTTGCTTTCTATAGTCTGTAATACAGCAGGAAACTTGTGTGTGCTGAGAACAAATGAACGGTGTTTCCTACACATACGGATCCTATCTAGTCCAACTCTGCTTCTGAAACTGATACAAAGCACTGGTTCTCTAACATCCAATGCTTGTCAGTTAAGATGAGGAACGTGTGAACTTCGTGAATGATGTAGTTCGTTTGAGCTGAAATGTGACTGCCCTAACCTGAAACGAAGTCTTGCTTGTAGGAAGACTCAGAGCCTGGGATTTTACTCCATTTCTGAAGTGAAACACACAGCAGAGTTCTCATCCATTGTTCACACTGTGCTTTAGAGCAAGAAGCACGCTCTTGCTCTCTAGAATCTCTAATACAGCAGGAAACGTGAGTGTGCTCAGAAGAAAAGAACCGTGCTTCCTATACATATGGACCATATCGAGTTCAACTCTGCTTGAAATTGATGCAAAGCAAAGGTCCTCTAACATCCAATGCTTCTCAGTTAAGATGAGATACATTTGACCTTCGTGAAGGATATAGTTCGATGAGGTGTAAAGTAAATGCCCTTACCTGTAACGAAGTCTTGCTTGTAGGAAGACTCAGAGCCAGGGATTTATCTCCATTTCTGAAGTGAAACACACAACAGAGTTCTCATCCATTGATCACACTCTGCTTTAGAGCAAGAAGCACGCTCTAGCTTTCTAGAGTCTCTAAGACAGCAGGAAACTTGAGTGTGCTGAGAACAAATGAACGGTGTTTCGTACACATACTGGTCATATCCAGTCCAACTCCGCTTCTGAAACTGATACAAAGCACTGGTCCTCTAACATCAAATGCTTGGCATTAAGATGCGAAACATGTGAGCTTTGTGAACGATGTATTTCGTTTGAGAATAAAGTATCTGCCCTTACTTGAAAGGAAGTCTTCCTTGTAGGAAGACTCAGAGCCTGGGATTTAACTCAATTTCTGAAGTGAAACACACAGCAGAGTTCTCATCCATTGATCACACTCTGCTTTAAGGCAAGAAGCAAGCTCTAGCTCTCTAGAGTCTCTAAGACAGCATGAAACGTGAGTGTGCTGAGAAGAAAAGAACAGTGTTTCCTACACATACGGACCATATCTAGTCCAACTCTGCTTATGAAACTGATACAAATCACTGGTCCTCTAACATCCGATGCTTACCAGTTAAGATGAGAAATGTGTGAGCTTCCTGAACGATGTAGTTCGTTTGAGATGAAAAGTGACTGCCCTGCCCTGAAACGAAGTCTTGCTTGTAGGAAGACTCAGAGCCTGGGATTTAACAACATTTCAGAAGTGAAACACACAACAGAGTTCTCATCCATTGATCACACTCTGCTTTAGAGCAAGAAGCACGCTCTTGCTTTCTAGAGTCTCTAAGACAGCAGGAAACATGAGTGTGATGAGAACAAAGAACGGTGTTGCCTACCCATTCGGACCATATCTTGTCCAACTCTGCTTCTGAAACTGATACAAAGCACTGGTCCTCTAACATCCAATGCTTGTCAGTTAAGATGAGGAACGTGTGAGCTTCGTGAACGATGTAGTTCGTTTGAGCTGAAAAGTGACTGCCCTAACCTGAAACGAAGTCTTGCTTATAGGAAGACTCAGAGCCTGGGATTTAACTCCATTTCTGAAGTGAAACACACAACACAGTTCTCATCCATTGATCACACTCTGCTTTAGAGCAAGAAGCACGCTCTTGCTTTCTAGAATCTCTAAGACAGCAGGAAGCTTGAGTGTGCTGAGAACAATTGAACAGTGTTTCCTAAACATACGGATCCTATCTAGCCAACTCTGCTTCTGAAACTGATACAAAGCACTGGTCCTCTAACATCCAATGCTTGTCAGTTAAGATGAGGAACGTGTGAGCTTCGTGAACGATGTAGTTCGTTTGAGCTGAAAAGTTACTGCCCTAACCTGAAACGAAGTCTTGCTTGTAGGAAGACTCAGATCCTGGGATTTAACTCCATTTCTTAAGTGAAACACACAACAGAGTTCTCATCCATTGTTCACACTCTGCTTTAGAGCAAGAACCACGCTCTTGCTTCCCAGAGTCTGTAATACAGCAGGAAACCTTAGTGTGCTCAGAAAAAAAGAATGGTGTTTCCTACACATACGGACCATATCTAGTTCAACTCTGCTTCTGAAACTGAAACAAACCACAGGTCCTCCAACATCCAATGTTTGTCAGTGAAGATGAGAAACGTGTGATCTTCGTGAACGATGTTGTTTGTTTGAGCTGAAAAGGGACTGCCCTTACCTGAAAAGAATTCTTGCTTTTAGTAAGACACAGAGTCTGGGATTTAACAACATTTCTGAAGGGAAACACACAGCAGAGTTCTCATCCATTGTTCACACTCTGCTTTACAGCAAGAAGCACGCTCTTGCTTTCTAGACTCTCTAAGACAGCAGGAAACATGAGTGTGATGAGAACAAAAGAACGGTGTTTCCTACACATACGGACCATATCTAGTCCAACTCTGCTTCTGAAATTGAAACAAACCACAGGTCCTCTAACATCCAATGCTTCTCAGTTAAGATGAGAAACGTGTGAGTTTCGTGAACGATGTAGTTCATTTGAGCTGTAAAGTAACTTCCCTTACCTGAAACGAAGTCTTGCTTATAGGAAGACTCAGAGCCTGGGATTTAACTCCATTTCTGAAGTGAAACACACAGCAGAGTTCTCATTCATTGTTCTCACTCTGCTTTAGAGCAAGAAGCACGCTCTTGCTTTCTAGAGTCTCTAATACATCAGGAAACATGAGTGAGCTGAGAACAAAAGAACGGTGTTTCTTACACCTACGGACCATATCTCGTCCAACTCTGCTTCTGAGACTGATACAAAGCACTGGTGGTCTAACATCCAATGCTTTTCAGTTAAGATGAGAAATGTGTGAGGTTCCTGAACGATGTAGTTTGTGTGAGCTACAAAGTGACTGCCCTTCCCTGAAACGAAGTCTTGCTTGTAGGAAGACTCAGAGCCTGGGATTTAACTCCATTTCTGAAGTGAAACACACAACAGAGTTCTCATCCATTGTTCACACTCTGCTTTAGAGCAAGAACCACGCTCTTGCTTTCCAGAGTCTGTAATACAGCAGGAAACCTTAGTGTGCTCAGAAAAAAAGAACGGTGTTTCCTACACATAAGGACCATATCTAGTCCAACTCTGCTTCTGAAATTGAAACAAACCACAGGTCCTCTAACATCCAATGCTTCTCAGTTAAGATGAGAAACCTGTGAGTTTCGTGAACAATGTAGTTCGTTTGAGCTGTAAAGTAACTTCCCTTACCTGAAACGAAGTCTTGCTTATAGGAAGACTCAGAGCCTGGGATTTAACTCCATTTCTGAAGTGAAACACACAACAGAGTTCTCACCCATTGATCACACTCTGCTTTAGAGCAAGAAGCAAGCTCTTGCTTTCTAGAGTCTCTAATACAGCAGGAAACCTGAGTGTGCTGAGAACAAAAGAACGGTGTTTCTTACACATACGGACCATATCTAGTCCAACTCTGCTTCTGAAACTGATACAAAGCACTGGTCCTCTAACATCCAATGCTTGTCAGTTAAGATGAGAAATGTGTGAGGTTCCTGAACGATGTAGTTTGTGTGAGCTAAAAAGTGACTGCCCTTACCTGAAACGAAGTCTTGCTTGCAGGAAGACTCAGAGCCTGGGATTTAACTCCATTTCTGAAGTGAAACACACAACACAGTTCTCATCCATTGATCACACTCTGCTTTAGAGCAAGAAGCACGCTCTTGCTCTCTAGAATCTCTAATACAGCAGGAAACGTGAGTGTGCTCAGAAGAAAAGAACCGTGTTTCCTATACATATGGACCATATCGAGTTCAACTCTGCTTGAAATTGATGCAAAGCAAAGGTCCTCTAACATCCAATGCTTCTCAGTTAAGATGAGATACATTTGACCTTCGTGAAGGATATAGTTCGATTGAGCTGTAAAGTAAATGCCCTTACCTGTAACGAAGTCTTGCTTGTAGGAAGATTCAGAGCCAGGGATTTAACTCCATTTCTGAAGTGAAACAAACAACAGAGTTCTCATCCATTGATCACACTCTGCTTTAGAGCAAGAAGCACGCTCTAGCTTTCTAGAGTCTCTAAGACAGCAGGAAACTTGAGTGTGCTGAGAACAAATGAACGGTGTTTCGTACACATACTGGTCATATCCAGTCCAACAACGCTTCTGAAACTGATACAAAGCAATGGTCCTCTAACATCAAATGCTTGGCATTAAGATGGGAAACATGTGAGCTTCGTGAACAATGTATTTCATTTGAGAATAAAGTATCTGCCCTTACTTGAAAGGAAGTCTTCCTTGTAGGAAGACTCAGAGCCTGGGATTTAACTCCATTTCTGAAGTGAAACACACAGCAGAGTTCTCATCCATTGATCACACTCTGCTTTAAGGCAAGAAGCAAGCTCTAGCTCTCTAGAGTCTCTAAGACAGCATGAAACGTGAGTGTGCTGAGAAGAAAAGAACAGTGTTTCCTACACATACAGACCATATCTAGTCCAACTCTGCTTATGAAACAGATACAAATCACTGGTCCTCTAACATCCGATGCTTACCAGTTAAGATGAGAAACGTGTGACCTTCCTGAACGATGTAGTTCGTTTGAGATGAAAAGTGACTGCCCTTCCCTGAAACGAAGTCTTGCTTGTAGGAAGACACAGAGCCTGGGATTTAACAACATTTCAGAAGTGAAACACACAACAGAGTTCTCATCCATTGATCACACTCTGCTTTAGAGCAAGAAGCACGCTCTTGCTTTCTAGAGTCTCTAAGACAGCAGGAAACATGAGTGTGATGAGAACAAAGAACGGTGTTGCCTACCCATTCGGACCATATCTTGTCCAACTCTGCTTCTGAAACTGATACAAAGCACTGGTCCTCTAACATCCAATGCTTGTCAGTTAAGATGAGGAACGTGTGAGCTTCGTGAACGATGTAGTTCGTTTGAGCTGAAAAGTGACTGCCCTAACCTGAAACGAAGTCTTGCTTATAGGAAGACTCAGAGCCTGGGATTTAACTCCATTTCTGAAGTGAAACACACAACACAGTTCTCATCCATTGATCACACTCTGCTTTAGAGCAAGAAGCACGCTCTTGCTTTCTAGAATCTCTAAGACAGCAGGAAGCTTGAGTGTGCTGAGAACAAATGAACAGTGTTTCCTAAACATACGGATCCTATCTAGCCAACTCTGCTTCTGAAACTGATACAAAGCACTGGTCCTCTAACATCCAATGCTTGTCAGTTAAGATGAGGAACGTGTGAGCTTCGTGAACGATGTAGTTCGTTTGAGCTGAAAAGTGACTGCCCTAACCTGAAACGAAGTCTTGCTTGTAGGAAGACTCAGATCCTGGGATTTAACTCCATTTCTGAAGTGAAACACACAACAGAGTTCTCATCCATTGTTCACACTCTGCTTTAGAGCAAGAACCACGCTCTTGCTTCCCAGAGTCTGTAATACAGCAGGAAACCTTAGTGTGCTCAGAAAAAAAGAACGGTGTTTCCTACACATAAGGACCATATCTAGTTCAACTCTGCTTCTGAAACTGCAACAAACCATAGGTCCTCCAACATCCAATGATTGTCAGTGAAGATGAGAAACGTGTGATCTTCGTGAACGATGTAGTTTTTTTGAGCTGAAAAGGGACTGCCCTTACCTGAAAAGAATTCTTGCTTTTAGTAAGACGCAGAGTCTGGGATTTAACAACATTTCTGAAGGGAAACACACAGCAGAGTTCTCATCCATTGTTCACACTCTGCTTTACAGCAAGAAGCACGCTCTTGCTTTCTAGACTCTCTAAGACAGCAGGAAACATGAGTGTGATGAGAACAAAAGAACGGTGTTTCCTACACATACGGACCATATCTAGCCCAACTCTGCTTCTGAAATTGAAACAAACCACAGGTCCTCTAACATCCAATGCTTCTCAGTTAAGATGAGAAACGTGTGAGTTTCGGGAACGATGTAGTTCGTTTGAGCTTTAAAGTAACTTCCCTTACCTGAAACGAAGTGTTGCTTATAGGAAGACTCAGAGCCTGGGATTTAACTGCATTTCTGAAGTGAAACACACAACAGAGTTCTCATCCATTGATCACACTCTGCTTTAGAGCAAGAAGCAAGCTCTTGCTTTCTATAGTCTCTAATACAGCAGGAAACCTTAGTGTGCTGAGAACAAAAGAACGGTGTTTCTTACACATACGGAACATATCTAGTCCAACTCTGCTTCTGAAACTGATACAAAGCACTGGTCCTCTAACATCCAATGCTTGTCAGTTAAGATGAGAAATGTGTGAGGTTCCTGAACGATGTAGTTTGTGTGAGCTAAAAAGTGACTGCCCTTACCTGAAACGAAGTCTTGCTTGTAGGAAGACTCAGAGCCTGGGATTTAACTCCATTTCTGAAGTGAAACACACAACACAGTTCTCATCCATTGATCACACTCTGCTTTAGAGCAAGAAGCACGCTCTTGCTTTCTAGAATCTCTAAGACAGCAGGAAGCTTGAGTGTGCTGAGAACAAATGAACAGTGTTTCCTAAACATACGGATCCTATCTAGCCAACTCTGCTTCTGAAACTGATACAAAGCACTGGTCCTCTAACATCCAATGCTTGTCAGTTAAATGAGGAACGTGTGAGCTTCGTGAACAATGTAGTTCGTTTGAGCTGAAAAGTGACTGCCCTAACCTGAATCGAAGTCTTGCTTGTAGGAAGACTCAGAGCCTGGGATTTATCTCCATTTCTGAAGTGAAACAAACAACAGAGTTCTCATCCATTGTTCACACTCTGCTTTAGAGCAAGAACCACGCTCTTGCTTTCCAGAGTCTGTAATACAGCAGGAAACCTTAGTGTGCTCAGAAAAAAAGAACGGTGTTTCCTACACATAAGGACCATATCTAGTTCAACTCTGCTCCTGAAACTGAAACAAACCACAGGTCCTCCAACATCCAATGTTTGTCAGTGAAGATGAGGAAAGTGTGATCTTCGTTAACGATGTAGTTTGTTTGAGCTGAAAAGTGACTGCCCTTACCTGAAAAGAAGTCTTGCTTTTAGTAAGACTCAGAGCCTGGGATTTAACAAAATTTCTGAAGGGAATCATACAGCAGAGTTCTCATCCATTGTTCACACTCTGCTTTACAGCAAGAAGCACGCTCTTTCTTTCTAGACTCTCTAAGACAGCAGGAAACATGAGTGTGATGAGAACAAAAGAACGGTGTTTCCTACACATACGGACCATATCTAGTCCAACTCTGCTTCTGAAATTGAAACAAACCACATGTTCCAACATCCAATGTTTGTCAGTTAAGATGAGAAATGTGTGAGGTTCCTGAACGATGTAGTTTGTGTGAGCTGAAAAGTGACTGCCCTTACCTGAAACGAAGTCTTGCTTGTAGGAAGATTCAGAGCCAGGGATTTAACTCCATTTCTGAAGTGAAACACACAACAGAGTTCTCATCCATTGATCACACTCTGCTTTAGAGCAAGAAGCACGCTCTAGCTTTCTAGAGTCTCTAAGACAGCAGGAAACTTGAGTGTGCTGAGAACAAATGAACGGTGTTTCGTACACATACTGGTCATATCCAGTCCAACTCCGCTTCTGAAACTGATACAAAGCACTGGTCCTCTAACATCAAATTCTTGGCATTAAGATGGGAAACATGTGAGCTTCGTGAACGATGTATTTCGTTTGAGAATAAAGTATCTGCCCTTACTTGAAAGGAAGTCTTCCTTGTAGGAAGACTCAGAGCCTGGGATTTAACTCCATTTCTGAAGTGAAACACACAGCAGAGTTCTCATCCATTGATCACACTCTGCTTTAAGGCAAGAAGCAAGCTCTAGCTCTCTAGAGTCTCTAAGACAGCATGAAACGTGAGTGTGCTGAGAAGAAAAGAACAGCGTTTCCTACACATACGGACCATATCTAGTCCAACTCTGCTTATGAAACAGATACAAATCACTGGTCCTCTAACATCCGATGCTTACCAGTTAAGATGAGAAATGTGTGACCTTCCTGAACGATGTAGTTCGTTTGAGATGAAAAGTGACTGCCCTTCCCTGAAACGAAGTCTTGCTTGTAGGAAGACACAGAGCCTGGGATTTAACAACATTTCAGAAGTGAAACACACAACAGAGTTCTCATCCATTGATCACACTCTGCTTTAGAGCAAGAAGCAAGCTCTTGCTTTCTAGAGTCTCTAAGACAGCAGGAAACATGAGTGTGATGAGAACAAAGAACGGTGTTGCCTACCCATTCGGACCATATCTTGTCCAACTCTGCTTCTGAAACTGATACAAAGCACTGGTCCTCTAACATCCAATGCTTGTCAGTTAAGATGAGGAACGTGTGAGCTTCGTGAACGATGTAGTTCGTTTGAGCTGAAAAGTGACTGCCCTAACCTGAAATGAAGTCTTGCTTGTAGGAAGACTCAGATCCTGGGATTTAACTCCATTTCTTAAGTGAAACACACAACAGAGTTCTCATCCATTGTTCACACTCTGCTTTAGAGCAAGAACCACGCTCTTGCTTCCCAGAGTCTGTAATACAGCAGGAAACCTTAGTGTGCTCAGAAAAAAAGAACGGTGTTTCCTACACATAAGGACCATATCTAGTTCAACTCTGCTTCTGAAACTGCAACAAACCATACGTCCTCCAACATCCAATGATTGTCAGTGAAGATGAGAAACGTGTGATCTTCGTGAACGATGTAGTTTTTTTGAGCTGAAAAGGGACTGCCCTTACCTGAAAAGAATTCTTGCTTTTAGTAAGACGCAGAGTCTGGGATTTAACAACATTTCTGAAGGGAAACACACAGCAGAGTTCTCATCCATTGTTCACACTCTGCTTTACAGCAAGAAGCACGCTCTTGCTTTCTAGACACTATAAGACAGCAGGAAACATGAGTGTGATGAGAACAAAAGAACGGTGTTTCCTACACATACGGACCATATCTAGCCCAACTCTGCTTCTGAAATTGAAACAAACCACAGGTCCTCTAACATCCAATGCTTCTCAGTTAAGATGAGAAACGTGTGAGTTTCGTGAACGATGTAGTTCGTTTGAGCTGTAAAGTAACTTCCCTTACCTGAAACGAAGTCTTGCTTATAGGAAGACTCAGATCCTGGGATTTAACTCCATTTCTGAAGTGAAACACACAACAGAGTTCTCATCCATTGATCACACTCTGCTTTAGAGCAAGAAGGATGCTCTTGCTTTCTAGAGTCTCTAATACAGCAGGAAACCTGAGTGTGCTGAGAACAAAAGAACGGTGTTTCTTACACATACGGACCATATCTAGTCCAACTCTGCTTCTGAAACTGATACAAAGCACTGGTCCTCTAACATCCAATGCTTGTCAGTTAAGATGAGAAATGTGTGAGGTTCCTGAACGATGTAGTTTGTGTGAGCTAAAAAGTGACTGCCCTTACATGAAACGAAGTCTTGCTTGTAGGAAGACTCAGAGCCTGGGATTTAACTCCATTTCTGAAGTGAAACACACAACACAGTTCTCATCTATTGATCACACTCTGCTTTAGAGCAAGAAGCACGCTCTTGCTTTCTAGAATCTCTAAGACAGCAGGAAGCTTGAGTGTGCTGAGAACAAATGAACAGTGTTTCCTAAACATATGGATCCTATCTAGCCACCTCTGCTTCTGAAACTGATACAAAGCACTGGTCCTCTAACATCCAATGCTTGTCAGTTAAGATGAGGAATGTGTGAGCTTCGTGAACAATGTAGTTCGTTTGAGCTGAAAAATGACTGCCCTAACCTGAAACGAAGTCTTGCTTGTAGGAAGACTCAGAGCCAGGGATTTAACTCCATTTCTGAAGTGAAACACACAACAGAGTTCTCATCCATTGTTCACACTCTGCTTTAGAGCAAGAAGCACAATCTTGCTTTCCATAGTCTGTAATACAGCAGGAAACCTTAGTGTGCTCAGAAAAAAAGAACGGTGTTTCCTACACATAAGGACCATATCTAGTTCAACTCTGCTTCTGAAACTGAAACAAACCACATGTTCCAACATCCAATGTTTGTCAGTTAAGATGAGAAATGTGTGAGGTTCCTGAATGATGTAGTTTGTGTGAGCTGAAAAGTGACTGCCCTTACCTGAAACGAAGTCTTGCTTGTAGGAAGACTCAGAGCCTGGGATTTAACTCCATTTCTGAAGTGAAACACACAACACAGTTCTCATCCATTGATCACACTCTGCTTTAGAGCAAGAAGCACGCTCTTGCTATCTAGAATCTCTAAGACAGCAGGAAGCTTGAGTGTGCTGAGAACAAATGAACAGTGTTTCCTAAACATACGGATCCTATCTAGCCAACTCTGCTTCTGAAACTGATACAAAGCACTGGTCCTCTAACATCCAATGCTTGTCAGTTAAGATGAGGAACGTGTGAGCTTCGTGAACGATGTAGTTCGTTTGAGCTGAAAAGTGACTGCCCTAACCTGAAACGAAGTCTTGCTTGTAGGAAGACTCAGATCCTGGGATTTAACTCCATTTCTGAAGTGAAACACACAACAGAGTTCTCATCCATTGTTCACACTCTGCTTTAGAGCAAGAACCACGCTCTTGCTTTCCATAGTCTGTAATACAGCAGGAAACCTTAGTGTGCTCAGAAAAAAAGAACGGTGTTTCCTACACATAAGGACCATATCTAGTTCAACTCTGCTTCTGAAACTGAAACAAACCACAGGTCCTCCAACATCCAATGTTTGTCAGTGAAGATGAGAAACGTGTGATCTTCGTGAACGATGTAGTTTGTTTGAGCTGAAAAGGGACTGCCCTTACCTGAAAAGAAGTCTTGCTTTTAGTAAGACTCAGAGCCTGGGATTTAACAAAATTTCTGAAGGGAAACATACAGCAGAGTTCTCATCCATTGTTCACACTCTGCTTAACAGCAAGAAGCACGCTCTTGCTTTCTAGACTCTCTAAGACAGCAGGAAACATGAGTGTGATGAGAACAAAAGAACGGTGTTTCCTACACATATGGACCATATCTAGTCCAACTCTGCTTCTGAAATTGAAACAATCCACAGGTCCTCTAACATCCAATGCTTGTCAGTTAAGATGAGAAACGTGTGAGTTTCGTGAACGATGTAGTTCGTTTGAGCTGTAAAGTAACTTCCCTTACCTGAAACGAGGTCTTGCTTATAGGAAGACTCAGAGCCTGGAATTTAACTCCATTTCTGAAGTGAAACACACAACAGAGTTCTCATCCATGGATCACACTCTGCTTTAGAGCAAGATGCACGCTCTTGCTTTCTATAGTCTGTAATACAGCAGGAAATTGTGTTTGCTGAGAACAAATGAACGGTATTTCCTACAAATACGGATCCTATCTAGTCCAACTCTGCTTCTGAAACTGATACAAAGCACTGGTCCTCTAACATCCAATGCTTGTCAGTTAAGATGAGGAACGTGTGAACTTCGTGAATGATGTAGTTCGTTTGAACTGAAATGTGACTGCCCTAACCTGAAACGAAGTCTTGCTTGTAGGAAGACTCAGAGCCTGGGATTTTACTCCTTTTCTGAAGTGAAACACACAGCGGAGTTCTCAACCATTGTTCACACTGTGCTTTAGAGCAAGAAGCTCGCTCTTGCTCTCTAGAATCTCTAATACAGCAGGAAACGTGAGTGTGCTCAGAAGAAAAGAACCGTGTTTCCTATACATACGGACCATATCTAGTCCAACTCTGCTTCTGAAACTGATACAAAGCACTGGTCCTCTAACATCCAATGCTTGTCAGTTAAGATGAGAAATGTGTGAGGTTCCTGAACGATGTAGTTTGTGTGAGCTACAAAGTGACTGCCCTTACCTGAAACAAAGTCTTGCTTGTAGGAAGACTCAGAGCCTGGGATTTAACTCCATTTCTGAAGTGAAACACACAACACAGTTCTCATCCATTGATCACACTCTGCTTTAGAGCAAGAAGCACGCTCTTGCTTTCTAGAATCTCTAAGACAGCAGGAAGCTTGAGTGTGCTGAGAACAAATGAACAGTGTTTCCTAAACATACGGATCCTATCTAGCCAACTCTGCTTCTGAAACTGATACAAAGCACTGGTCCTCTAACATCCAATGCTTGTCAGTTAAGATGAGGAACGTGTGAGCTTCGTGAACAATGTAGTTCGTTTGAGCTGAAAAGTGACTGCCCTAACCTGAAACGAAGTCTTGCTTGTAGGAAGACTCAGAGCCTGGGATTTATCTCCATTTCTGAAGTGAAACAAACAACAGAGTTCTCATCCATTGTTCACACTCTGCTTTAGAGCAAGAACCACGCTCTTGCTTTCCAGAGTCTGTAATACAGCAGGAAACCTTAGTGTGCTCAGAAAAAAAGAACGGTGTTTCCTACACATAAGGACCATATCTAGTTCAACTCTGCTCCTGAAACTGAAACAAACCACAGGTCCTCCAACATCCAATGTTTGTCAGTGAAGATGAGGAAAGTGTGATCTTCGTTAACGATGTAGTTTGTTTGAGCTGAAAAGTGACTGCCCTTACCTGAAAAGAAGTCTTGCTTTTAGTAAGACTCAGAGCCTGGGATTTAACAAAATTTCTGAAGGGAAACATACAGCAGAGTTCTCATCCATTGTTCACACTCTGCTTTACAGCACGAAGCACGCTCTTGCTTTCTAGACTCTCTAAGACAGCAGGAAACATGAGTGTGATGAGAACAAAAGAACGGTGTTTCCTACAAATACGGACCATATCTAGTCCAACTCTGCTTCTGAAATTGAAACAAACCACAGGTCCTCTAACATCCAATGCTTGTCAGTTAAGATGAGAAACGTGTGACTTTCGTGAACGATGTAGTTCGTTTGAGCTGTAAAGTAACTTCCCTTACCTGAAACGAAGTCTTGCTTATAGGAAGACTCAGAGCCTAGGATTTAACTCCATTTCTGAAGTGAAACACACAACAGAGTTCTCATCCATGGATCACACTCTGCTTTAGAGCAAGATGCACGCTCTTGCTTTCTATAGTCTGTAATACAGCAGGAAACTTGTGTGTGCTGAGAACAAATGAACGGTGTTTCCTACACATACGGATCCTATCTAGTCCAACTCTGCTTCTGAAACTGATACAAAGCACTGGTCCTCTAACATCCAATGCTTGTCAGTTAAGATGAGGAACGTGTGAACTTCGTGAATGATGTAGTTCGTTTGAACTGAAATGTGACTGCCCTAACCTGAAACGAAGTCTTGCTTGTAGGAAGACTCAGAGCCTGGGATTTTACTCCTTTTCTGAAGTGAAACACACAGCGGAGTTCTCAACCATTGTTCACACTGTGCTTTAGAGCAAGAAGCTCGCTCTTGCTCTCTAGAATCTCTAATACAGCAGGAAACTTGAGTGTGCTCAGAAGAAAAGAACCGTGTTTCCTATACATACGGACCATATCTAGTCCAACTCTGCTTCTGAAACTGATACAAAGCACTGGTCCTCTAACATCCAATGCTTGTCAGTTAAGATGAGAAATGTGTGAGGTTCCTGAACGATGTAGTTTGTGTGAGCTAAAAAGTGACTGCCCTTACCTGAAACGAAGTCTTGCTTGTAGGAAGACTCAGAGCCTGGGATTTAACTCCATTTCTGAAGTGAAACACACAACACAGTTCTCATCCATTGATCACACTCTGCTTTAGAGCAAGAAGCACGCTCTTGCTTTCTAGAATCTCTAAGACAGCAGGAAGCTTGAGTGTGCTGAGAACAAATGAACAGTGTTTCCTAAACATACGGATCCTATCTAGCCAACTCTGCTTCTGAAACTGATACAAAGCACTGGTCCTCTAACATCCAATGCTTGTCAGTTAAGATGAGGAACGTGTGAGCTTCGTGAACAATGTAGTTCGTTTGAGCTGAAAAGTGACTGCCCTAACCTGAAACGAAGTCTTGCTTGTAGGAAGACTCAGAGCCTGGGATTTATCTCCATTTCTGAAGTGAAACAAACAACAGAGTTCTCATCCATTGTTCACACTCTGCTTTAGAGCAAGAACCACGCTCTTGCTTTCCAGAGTCTGTAATACAGCAGGAAACCTTAGTGTGCTCAGAAAAAAAGAACGGTGTTTCCTACACATAAGGACCATATCTAGTTCAACTCTGCTCCTGAAACTGAAACAAACCACAGGTCCTCCAACATCCAATGTTTGTCAGTGAAGATGAGGAAAGTGTGATCTTCGTTAACGATGTAGTTTGTTTGAGCTGAAAAGTGACTGCCCTTACCTGAAAAGAAGTCTTGCTTTTAGTAAGACTCAGAGCCTGGGATTTAACAAAATTTCTGAAGGGAAACATACAGCAGAGTTCTCATCCATTGTTCACACTCTGCTTTACAGCACGAAGCACGCTCTTGCTTTCTAGACTCTCTAAGACAGCAGGAAACATGAGTGTGATGAGAACAAAAGAACGGTGTTTCCTACAAATACGGACCATATCTAGTCCAACTCTGCTTCTGAAATTGAAACAAACCACAGGTCCTCTAACATCCAATGCTTGTCAGTTAAGATGAGAAACGTGTGAGTTTCGTGAACGATGTAGTTCGTTTGAGCTGTAAAGTAACTTCCCTTACCTGAAACGAAGTCTTGATTATAGGAAGACTCAGAGCCTAGGATTTAACTCCATTTCTGAAGTGAAACACACAACAGAGTTCTCATCCATGGATCACACTCTGCTTTAGAGCAAGATGCACGCTCTTGCTTTCTATAGTCTGTAATACAGCAGGAAACTTGTGTGTGCTGAGAACAAATGAACGGTGTTTCCTACACATACGGATCCTATCTAGTCCAACTCTGCTTCTGAAACTGATACAAAGCACTGGTCCTCTAACATCCAATGCTTGTCAGTTAAGATGAGGAACGTGTGAACTTCGTGAATGATGTAGTTCGTTTGAACTGAAATGTGACTGCCCTAACCTGAAACGAAGTCTTGCTTGTAGGAAGACTCAGAGCCTGGGATTTAACTCCATTTCTGAAGTGAAACACACAGCGGAGTTCTCAACCATTGTTCACACTGTGCTTTAGAGCAAGAAGCACGCTCTTACTCTCTAGAATCTCTAATACAGCAGGAAACGTGAGTGTGCTCAGAAGAAAAGAACCGTGTTTCCTATACATACGGACCATATCTAGTCCAACTCTGCTTCTGAAACTGATACAAAGCACTGGTCCTCTAACATCCAATGCTTGTCAGTTAAGATGAGAAATGTGTGAGGTTCCTGAACGATGTAGTTTGTGTGAGCTAAAAAGTGACTGCCCTTACCTGAAACAAAGTCTTGCTTGTAGGAAGACTCTGAGCCTGGGATTTAACTCCATTTCTGAAGTGAAACACACAACATAGTTCTCATCCATTGATCACACTCTGCTTTAGAGCAAGAAGCACGCTCTTGCTTTCTAGAATCTCTAAGACAGCAGGAAGCTTGAGTGTGCTGAGAACAAATGAACAGTGTTTCCTAAACATACGGATCCTATCTAGCCAACTCTGCTTCTGAAACTGATACAAAGCACTGGTCCTCTAACATCCAATGCTTGTCAGTTAAGATGAGGAACGTGTGAGCTTCGTGAACAATGTAGTTCGTTTGAGCTGAAAAGTGACTGCCCTAACCTGAAACGAAGTCTTGCTTGTAGGAAGACTCAGAGCCTGGGATTTAACTCCATTTCTGAAGTGAAACAAACAACAGAGTCCTCATCCATTGTTTACACTCTGCTTTAGAGCAAGAACCACGCTCTTGCTTTCCAGAGTCTGTAATACAGCAGGAAACCTTAGTGTGCTCAGAAAAAAAGAACGGTGTTTCCTACACATAAGGACCATATCTAGTTCAACACTGCTCCTGAAACTGAAACAAACCACAGGTCCTCCAACATCCAATGTTTGTCAGTGACGATGAGGAAAGTGTGATCTTCGTGAACGATGTAGTTTGTTTGAGCTGAAAAGTGACTGCCCTTACCTGAAAAGAAGTCTTGCTTTTAGTAAGACTCAGAGCCTGGGATTTAACAAAATTTCTGAAGGGAAACATACAGCAGAGTTCTCATCCATTGTTCACACTCTGCTTTACAGCAAGAAGCACGCTCTTGCTTTCTAGACTCTCTAAGACAGCAGGAAACATGAGTGTGATGAGAACAAAAGAACGGTGAGAAACGTGTGAGTTTCGTGAACGATGTAGTTCGTTTGTGCTGTAAAGTAACTTCCCTTACCTGAAACGAAGTCGTGCTTATAGGAAGACTCAGAGCCTGGGATTTAACTCCATTTCTGAAGTGAAACACACAACAGAGTTCTCATCCATGGATCACACTCTGCTTTAGAGCAAGATGCACGCTCTTGCTTTCTATAGTCTGTAATACAGCAGGAAACTTGTGTGTGCTGAGAACAAATGAACGGTGTTTCCTACACATACGGATCCTATCTAGTCCAACTCTGCTTCTGAAACTGATACAAAGCACTGGTCCTCTAACATCCAATGCTTGTCAGTTAAGATGAGGAACGTGTGAACTTCGTGAATGATGTAGTTCGTTTGAACTGAAATGTGACTGCCCTAACCTGAAACGAAGTCTTGCTTGTAGGAAGACTCAGAGCCTGGGATTTTACTCCATTTCTGAAGTGAAACACACAGCGGAGTTCTCAACCATTGTTCACACTGTGCTTTAGAGCAAGAAGCACGCTCTTGCTCTCTAGAATCTCTAATACAGCAGGAAACCTTAGTGTGCTCAGAAAAAAAGAACGGTGTTTCCTACACATAAGGACCATATCTAGTCCAACTCTGCTTCTGAAATTGAAACAAACCACAGGTCCTCTAACATCCAATGCTTCTCAGTTAAGATGAGAAACCTGTGAGTTTCGTGAACGATGTAGTTCGTTTGAGCTGTAAAGTAACTTCCCTTACCTGAAACGAAGTCTTGCTTATAGGAAGACTCAGAGCCTGGGATTTAACTCCATTTCTGAAGTGAAACACACAACAGAGTTCTCATCCATTGATCACACTCTGCTTTAGAGCAAGAAGCAAGCTCTTGCTTTCTAGAGTCCCTAATACAGCAGGAAACGTGAGTGTGCTGAGAACAAAAGAACGGTGTTTCTTACACATATGGACCATATCTAGTCCAACTCTGCTTCTGAAACTGATACAAAGCACTGGTCCTCTAACATCCAATGCTTGTCAGTTAAGATGAGAAATGTGTGAGGTTCCTGAACCATGTAGTTTGTGTGAGCTAAAAAGTGACTGCCCTTACCTGAAACGAAGTCTTGCTTGTAGGAAGACTCAGAGCCTGGGATTTAACTCCATTTCTGAAGTGAAACACACAACACAGTTCTCATCCATTGATCACACTCTGCTTTAGAGCAAGAAGCCCGCTCTTGCTTTCTAGAATCTCTAAGATAGCAGGAAGCTTGAGTGTGCTGAGAACAAATGAACCGTGTTTCCTAAACATACGGATCCTATCTAGCCAACTCTGCTTCTGAAACTGATACAAAGCACTGGTCCTCTAACATCCAATGCTTGTCAGTTAAGATGAGGAACGTGTGAGCTTCGTGAACGATGTAGTTCGTTAGAGCTGAAAAGTGACTGCCCTAACCTGAAACGAAGTCTTGCTTGTAGGAGGACTCAGAGCCTGGGATTTAACTCCATTTCTGAAGTGAAACACACAACACAGTTCTCATCCATTGATCACACTCTGCTTTAGAGCAAGAAGCACGCTCTTGCTTTCTAGAATCTCTAAGATAGCAGGAAACGTGAGTGTGCTCAGAAGAAAAGAACCGTGTTTCCTATACATATGGACCATATCGAGTTCAACTCTGCTTGAAATTGATGCAAAGCAAAGGTCCTCTAACATCCAATGCTTCTCAGTTAAGATGAGATACGTGTGATCTTCGTGAACGATATATTTCGATTGAGCTGTAAAGTAAATGCCCTTACCTGAAATGAAGTCTTGCTTGTAGAAAAATTCAGAGCCAGGGATTTAACTCCAATTCTGAAGTGAAACAAACAACAGATTTCTCATCTATTGATTACACTCCGCTTTAGAGCAAGAAGCACGCTCTTGCTTTCTAGAATCTCCACAACAGCAGGAAACCTGAGTGTGCTGAGAACAAAAGAACGGTGTTACTTACACATACGGATCCTATCTAGCCAACTCTGCTTCTGAAACTGATACAAAGCACTGGTCCTCTAACATCCAATGCTTGTCAGTTAAGATGAGGAACGTGTGAGCTTCGTGAACAATGTAGTTCGTTTGAGCTGAAAAGTGACTGCCCTAACCTGAAACGAAGTCTTGCTTGTAGGAAGACTCAGAGCCTGGGATTTATCTCCATTTCTGAAGTGAAACAAACAACAGAGTTCTCATCCATTGTTCACACTCTGCTTTAGAGCAAGAACCACGCTCTTGCTTTCCAGAGTCTGTAATACAGCAGGAAACCTTAGTGTGCTCAGAAAAAAAGAACGGTGTTTCCTACACATAAGGACCATATCTAGTTCAACTCTGCTCCTGAAACTGAAACAAACCACAGGTCCTCCAACATCCAATGTTTGTCAGTGAAGATGAGGAAAGTGTGATCTTCGTTAACGATGTAGTTTGTTTGAGCTGAAAAGTGACTGCCCTTACCTGAAAAGAAGTCTTGCTTTTAGTAAGACTCAGAGCCTGGGATTTAACTCCATTTCTGAAGTGAAACACACAACACAGTTCTCATCCATTGATCACACTCTGCTTTAGAGCAAGAAGCACGCTCTTGCTTTCTAGAATCTCAAGATAGCAGGAAACGTGAGTGTGCTCAGAAGAAAAGAACCGTGTTTCCTATACATATGGACCATATCGAGTTCAACTCTGCTTGAAATTGATGCAAAGCAAAGGTCCTCTAACATCCAATGCTTCTCAGTTAAGATGAGATACGTGTGATCTTCGTGAACGATATATTTCGATTGAGCTGTAAAGTAAATGCCCTTACCTGAAATGAAGTCTTGCTTGTAGAAAGATTCAGAGCCAGGGATTTAACTCCAATTCTGACGTGAAACAAACAACAGAGTTCTCATCTATTGATTACACTCCGCTTTAGAGCAAGAAGCACGCTCTTGCTTTCTAGAATCTCCACAACAGCAGGAAACGTGAGTGTGCTGAGAACAAAAGAACGGTGTTACTTACACATATGGACCATATCTAGTCCAACTCTGCTTCTGAAACTGATACAAAGCACTGGTCCTCTAACATCCAATGCTAGTCAGTTAAGATGAAAACGTGTGAGCTTCGTGACCGATGTAATTCGTTTGACCTGAAAAGTGACTGCCCTTACCTGAAATGAAGTCTTTCTTGTAGGAAGACTCAGAGCCTGGGATTTAACTCCATTTCTGAAGTGAAACACACAACACAGTTCTCATCCATTGATCACACTCTGCTTTAGAGCAAGAAGCACGCTCTTGCTTTCTAGAGTCTCTAATACAGCAGGAAACATGAGTGTGCTGAGAACAAAAGAACGGTGTTTCTTACACAAACAGACTATATCTAGTCCAACTCTGCTTCGGAGACTGATACAAAGCACTGGTCCTCTAACATCCAATGCTTGTCAGTTAAGATGAGAAACGTGCGAGCATCCTGAACGATGTAGTTTGTTTGAGCTGAAAAGTGACTGCCCTCACCTGAAACGAAGTCTTGCTTGTAGGAATATTCAGAGACAAGGATTTAAATCCATTTCTGAAGTGAAACACACAACAGAGTTCTCATCCCTTGATCACACTCTGCTTTAGAGCAAGAAGCACACTCTAACTTTCTAGAATCTCTAAGACAGCAGGAAACTTGAGTTTGCTGAGAAGAAATGAACGGTGTTTCCTACACATACGGATCATATCTAGTCCAACTCTGCTTCTGAAACTGATACAAAGCACTTGTCCTCTAATATCCAATGCTTGTCAGTTAAGATGAGGAACGTGTGAAATTCCTGAACGATGTAGTTCGTTTGAGATGAAAAGTGACTGCCATTACCTGAAACGAAGTCTTGCTTGTAGGAGGACTCAGATCCTGGGATTTAACTCCAATTCTGAAGTGAAACACACAACAGAGTTCTCATCCATTGTTCACACTCTGCTTTAGAGCAAGAACCACGCTCTTGCTTCCCAGAGTCTGTAATACAGCAGGAAACCTTAGTGTGCTCAGAAAAAAAGAACGGTGTTTCCTACACATAAGGACCATATCTAGTTCAACTCTGCTTCTGAAACTGCAACAAACCACAGGTCCTCCAACATCCAATGTTTGTCAGTGAAGATGAGAAACGTGTGATCTTCGTGAACGATGTAGTTTTTTTGAGCTGAAAAGGGACTGCCCTTACCTGAAAAGAATTCTTGCTTTTAGTAAGACGCAGAGTCTGGGATTTAACAACATTTCTGAAGGGAAACACACAGCAGAGTTCTCATCCATTGTTCACACTCTGCTTTACAGCAAGAAGCACGCTCTTGCTTTCTAGACTCTCTAAGACAGCAGGAAACATGAGTGTGATGAGAACAAAAGAACGGTGTTTCCTACACATACGGACCATATCTAGTCCAACTCTGCTTCTGAAATTGAAACAAACCACAGGTCCTCTAACATCCAATGCTTGTCAGTTAAGATGAGAAACGTGTGAGTTTCGTGAACGATGTAGTTCATTTGAGCTGTAAAGTAACTTCCCTTACCTGAAACGAAGTCTTGCTTATAGGAAGACTCAGATCCTGGGATTTAACTCCATTTCTGAAGTGAAACACACAACAGAGTTCTCATCCATTGATCACACTCTGCTTTAGAGCAAGAAGGATGCTCTTGCTTTCTAGAGTCTCTAATACAGCAGGAAACCTGAGTGTGCTGAGAACAAAAGAACGGTGTTTCTTACACATACGGACCATATCTAGTCCAACACTGCTTCTGAAACTGATACAAAGCACTGGTCCTCTAACATCCAATGCTTGTCAGTTAAGATGAGAAATGTGTGAGGTTCCTGAACGATGTAGTTTGTGTGAGCTAAAATGTGACTGCCCTTACCTGAAACGAAGTCTTGCTTGTAGGAATACTCAGAGCCTGGGATTTAACTCCATTTCTGAAGTGAAACACACAACACAGTTCTCATCTATTGATCACACTCTGCTTTAGAGCAAGAAGCACGCTCTTGCTTTCTAGAATCTCTAAGACAGCAGGAAGCTTGAGTGTGCTGAGAACAAATGAACAGTGTTTCCTAAACATATGGATCCTATCTAGCCAACTCTGCTTCTGAAACTGATACAAAGCTCTGGTCCTCTAACATCCAATGCTTGTCAGTTAAGATGAGGAACGTGTGAGCTTCGTGAACAATGTAGTTCGTTTGAGCTGAAAAGTGACTGCCCTAACCTGAAACGAAGTCTTGCTTGTAGGAAGACTCAGAGCCTGGGATTTAACTCCATTTCTGAAGTGAAACACACAACAGAGTTCTCATCCATTGATCACACTCTGCTTTAGAGCAAGAAGCACGCTCTTGCTTTCTAGAATCTCCACAACAGCAGGAAACCTGAGTGTGCTGAGAAAAAAAGAACGGTGTTACTTACACATACGGACCATATCTAGTCCAACTCTGCTTCTGAAACTGATACAAAGCACTGGTCCTCTAACATCCAATGCTAGTCAGTTAAGATGAAAACGTGTGAGCTTCGTGACCGATGTAATTCGTTTGACCTGAAAAGTGACTGCCCTTACCTGAAATGAAGTCTTTCTTGTAGGAAGACTCAGAGCCTGGAATTTAACTCCATTTCTGAAGTGAAACACACAACACAGTTCTCATCCATTGATCACACTCTGCTTTAGAGCAAGAAGCACGCTCTTGCTTTCTAGAGTCTCTAATACAGCAGGAAACATGAGTGTGCTGAGAACAAAAGAACGGTGTTTCTTACACAAACAGACTATCTCAGTCCAACTCTGCTTCGGAGCCTGATACAAAGCACTGGTCCTCTAACATCCAATGCTTGTCAGTTAAGATGAGAAACGTGCGAGCTTCCTGAACGATGTAGTTCATTTGAGCTGAAAAGTGACTGCCCTTACCTGAAACGAAGTCTTGCTTGTAGGAATATTCAGAGACAAGGATATAAATCCATTTCTGAAGTGAAACACACAACAGAGTTCTCATCCCTTGATCACACTCTGCTTTAGAGCAAGAAGCACACTCTAGCTTTCTAGAATCTCTAAGACAGCAGGAAACTTGAGTTTGCTGAGAAGAAATGAACGGTGTTTCCTACACATACGGATCATATCTAGTCCAACTCTGCTTCTGAAACTGATACAAAGCACTTGTCCTCTAACATCCAATGCTTGTCAGTTAAGATGAGTTACGTGTGAAATTCCTGAACGATGTAGTTCGTTTGAGATGAAAAGTGACTGCCATTACCTGAAACGAAGTCTTGCTTGTAGGAGGACTCAGAGCCTGGGATTTAACAACATTTCTGAAGTGAAACACACAGCCGAGTTCTCATCCATTGATCACACTCTGCTTTAGAGCAAGATGCACGCTCTTGCTTTCTATAGTCTGTAATACAGCAGGAAACTTGTGTGTGCTGAGAACAAATGAACGGTGTTTCCTACACATACGGATCCTATCTAGTCCAACTCTGCTTCTGAAACTTATACAAAGCACTGGTTCTCTAACATCCAATGCTTGTCAGTTAAGATGAGGAACGTGTGAACTTCGTGAATGATGTAGTTCGTTTGAGCTGAAATGTGACTGCCCTAACCTGAAACGAAGTCTTGCTTGTAGGAAGACTCAGAGCCTGGGATTTTACTCCATTTCTGAAGTGAAACACACAGCAGAGTTGTCATCCATTGTTCACACTGTGCTTTAGAGCAAGAAGCACGCTCTTGCACTCTAGAATCTCTAATACAGCAGGAAACGTGAGTGTGCTCAGAAGAAAAGAACCGTGTTTCCTATACATATGGACCATATCGAGTTCAACTCTGCTTGAAATTGATGCAAAGCAAAGGTCCTCTAACATCCAATGCTTCTCAGTTAAGATGAGATACATTTGACCTTCGTGAAGGATATAGTTCGATTGAGCTGTAAAGTAAATGCCCTTACCTGTAACGAAATCTTGCTTGTAGGAAGATTCAGAGCCAGGGATTTAACTCCATTTCTGAAGTGAAACACACAACAGAGTTCTCATCCATTGATCACACTCTGCTTTAGAGCAAGAAGCACGCTCTAGCTTTCTAGAGTCTCTAAGACAGCAGGAAACTTGAGTGTGCTGAGAACAAATGAAGGGTGTTTCGTACACATACTGGTCATATCCAGTCCAACTCCGCTTCTGAAACTGATACAAAGCACTGGTCCTCTAACATCAAATGCTTGGCATTAAGATGGGAAACATGTGAGCTTCGTGAACGATTTATTTCGTTTGAGAATAAAGTATCTGCCCTTACTTGAAAGGAAGTCTTCCTTGTAGGAAGACTCAGAGCCTGGGATTTAACTCCATTTCTGAAGTGAAACACACAGCAGAGTTCTCATCCATTGATCACACTCTGCTTTAAGGCAAGAAGCAAGCTCTAGCTCTCTAGAGTCTCTAAGACAGCATGAAACGTGAGTGTGCTGAGAAGAAAAGAACAGTGTTTCCTACACATACGGACCATATCTAGTCCAACTCTGCTTATGAAACAGATACAAATCACTGGTCCTCTAACATCCGATGCTTACCAGATAAGATGAGAAACGTGTGACCTTCCTGAACGATGTAGTTCATTTGAGATGAAAAGTGACTGCCCTTCCCTGAAACGAAGTCTTGCTTGTAGGAAGACTCAGAGCCTGGGATTTAACAACATTTCAAAAGTGAAACACACAACAGAGTTCTCATCCATTGATCACACTCTGCTTTAGAGCAAGAAGCACGCTCTTGCTTTCTAGAGTTTCTAAGACAGCAGGAAACATGAGTGTGATGAGAACAAAGAACGGTGTTGCCTACCCATTCGGACCATATCTTGTCCAACTCTGCTTCTGAAACTGATACAAAGCACTGGTCCACTAACATCCAATGCTTGTCAGTTAAGATGAGGAATGTGTGAGCTTCGTGAACGATGTAGTTCGTTTGAGCTGAAAAGTGACTGCCCTAATCTGAAACGAAGTCTTGCTTATAGGAAGACTCAGAGCCTGGGATTTAACTCCATTTCTGAAGTGAAACACACAACACAGTTCTTATCCATTGATCACACTCTGCTTTAGAGCAAGAAGCACGCTCTTGCTTTCTAGAATCTCTAAGACAGCAGGAAGCTTGAGTGTGCTGAGAACAAATGAACATTGTTTTCTAAACATACGGATCCTATCTTGCCAACTCTGCTTCTGTAACTGATACAAAGCACTGGTCCTCTAACATCCAATGCTTGTCAGTTAAGATGAGGAACGTGTTAGCTTCGTGAACGTTGTAGTTCGTTTGAGCTGAAAAGTGACTGCCCTAACCTGAAACGAAGTCTTGCTTGTAGGAAGACTCAGATCCTGGGATTTAACTCCATTTCTGAAGTGAAACACACAACAGAGTTCTCATCCATTGTTCACACTCTGCTTTAGAGCAAGAACCACGCTCTTGCTTCCCAGAGTCTGTAATACAGCAGGAAACCTTAGTGTGCTCAGAAAAAAAGAACGGTGTTTCCTACACATAAGGACCATATCTAGTTCAATTCTGCTTCTGAAACTGCAACAAAGCACAGGTCCTCCAACATCCAATGTTTGTCAGTGAAGATGAGAAACGTGTGATCTTCGTGAACGATGTAGTTTGTTTGAGCTGAAAAGGGACTGCCCTTACCTGAAAAGAATTCTTGCTTTTAGTAAGACGCAGAGTCTGGGATTTAACAACATTTCTGAAGGGAAACACACAGCAGAGTTCTCATCCATTGTTCACACTCTGCTTTACAGCAAGAAGCACGCTCTTGCTTTCTAGACTCTCTAAGACAGCAGGAAACATGAGTGTGATGAGAACAAAAGAACGGTGTTTCCTACACATACGGACCATATCTAGTCCAACTCTGCTTCTGAAATTGAAACAAACCACAGGTCCTCTAACATCCAATGCTTGTCAGTTAAGATGAGAAACGTGTGAGTTTCGTGAACGATGTAGTTCGTTTGAGCTGTAAAGTAACTTCCCTTACCTGAAACGAAGTCTTGCTTATAGGAAGACTCAGATCCTGGGATTTAACTCCATTTCTGAAGTGAAACACACAACAGAGTTCTCATCCATTGATCACACTCTGCTTTAGAGCAAGAAGGATGCTCTTGCTTTCTAGAGTCTCTAATACAGCAGGAAACCTGAGTGTGCTGAGAACAAAAGAACGGTGTTTCTTACACATACGGACCATATCTAGTCCAACTCTGCTTCTGAAACTGATACAAAGCACTGGTCCTCTAACATCCAATGCTTGTCAGTTAAGATGAGAAATGTGTGAGGTTCCTGAACGATGTAGTTTGTGTGAGCTAAAAAGTGACTGCCCTTACATGAAACGAAGTCTTGCTTGTAGGAATACTCAGAGCCTGGGATTTAACTCCATTTCTGAAGTGAAACACACAACACAGTTCTCATCTATTGATCACACTCTGCTTTAGAGCAAGAAGCACGCTCTTGCTTTCTAGAATCTCTAAGACAGCAGGAAGCTTGAGTGTGCTGAGAACAAATGAACAGTGTTTCCTAAACATATGAATCCTATCTAGCCAACTATGCTTCTGAAACTGATACAAAGCACTGGTCCTCTAACTTCCAATGCTTGTCAGTTAAGATGAGGAACGTGTGAGCTTCGTGAACAATGTAGTTCGTTTGAGCTGAAAAGTGACTGCCCTAACCTGAAACGAAGTCTTGCTTGTAGGAAGACTCAGAGCCTGGGATTTAACTCCATTTCTGAAGTGAAACACACAACAGAGTTCTCATCCATTGATCACACTCTGCTTTAGAGCAAGAAGCACGCAATTGCTTTCTAGAATCTCCACAACAGCAGGAAACCTGAGTGTGCTGAGAACAAAAGAACGGTGTTACTTACACATACGGACCATATCTAGTCCAACTCTGCTTCTGAAACTGATACAAAGCACTGGTCCTCTAACATCCAATGCTAGTCAGTTAAGATGAAAACGTGTGAGCTTCGTGACCGATGTAATTTGTTTGACCTGAAAAGTGACTGCCCTTACCTGAAATGAAGTCTTTCTTGTAGGAAGACTCAGAGCCTGGGATTTAACTCCATTTCTGAAGTGAAACACACAACACAGTTCTCATCCATTGATCACACTCTGCTTTAGAGCAAGAAGCACGCTCTTGCTTTCTAGAGTCTCTAATACAGCAGGAAACATGAGTGTGCTGAGAACAAAAGAACGGTGTTTCTTACACAAACAGACTATATCTAGTCCAACTCTGCTTCGGAGACTGATACAAAGCACTGGTCCTCTAACATCCAATGCTTGTCAGTTAAGATGTGAATCATGTGAGCCTCGTGACCGATGTAATTCGTTTGAGCTGAAAAGTGACTGCCTTTACCTGAAACGAAGTCTTGCTTGTAGGAAGACACAGAGCCTGGGATTTAACTCCATTTCTGAAGGGAAACACACAACACAGTTCTCAAATTGGATCACACTCTGCTTTAGAGCAAGAAGCATGCTCTGGCTTTCTAGAGTCTCTAATACAGCAGGAAACGTGAGTGTCCTCAGAAGAAAAGAACCGTGTTTTCTACACATACGGATCATATCTAGTCCAAGTCTGCTTCTGAAACTGATACAAAGCACTGGTCCTCTAACATCCAGTGCTTGTCGGTTAAGATGAGAAACTTGTGAGCTTCATGAACGATATAGTTCGTTTGAGCTGTAAAATAAATGCCCTTACCTGAAATGAAGTCTTGCTTGTAGGAAGACTCAGAGCCAGGGATTTAACTCCATTTCTGAAATGAAACACACAACAGAGTTCTCATCCATTGATCACATTCTGCCTTAGGGCAAGAAGCATGCTCTTGCTTTCTAGAGTCTCTAATACAGCAGGAAACA
The DNA here is from genome assembly GCA_949786385.1 of Onychomys leucogaster. Classification (NCBI taxonomy): domain Eukaryota; kingdom Metazoa; phylum Chordata; class Mammalia; order Rodentia; family Cricetidae; genus Onychomys; species Onychomys leucogaster. The sequence goes on along the minus strand of CATKUP010000037.1, from coordinate 254,471 downwards.
TGAGTGTGCTGAGAACAAAAGAACAGTGTTTCTTACACATACAGACCATATCTAGTCCAACTCTGCTTCTGAGACTGATACAAAGCACTGGTCCTCTAACATCCAATCTTGTGAGTTAAGATGAGAAACGTGTGTTCTTCCTGATCGATGTAGTTCGTTAGAGCTGAAAAGTGACTGCCCTTACCTGAAACGTAGTCTTGCTTGTAGGAAGACACAGACCCTGGGATTTAACTCCATTTCTGAAGGGAAACACACAACACAGTTGTCATCCATGGATCACACTCTGTGTTAGAGCAAGAAGCACGCTCTACTTTCTAGAGTCTCTAATACAGCATGAAACTTGAGTGTTCTGAGAACAAATGAACGGTGTTTCGTACACATATGGATGATATCCAGTCCAAATCTGCTTCTGAAACTGATACAAAGCACTGGTCCTCTAACATCAAATGCTTGGCAGTTAAGATGAGAAACGTGTGAGCTTCGTGAACGATGTATTTCGTTTGAGATTAAAGTATCTGCCCTTAATTGAAACGAGTCTTCCTTGTAGGAATCCATTGATCACACTCTGCTTTAGTGCAAGAAGCAAGCTCTAGCTCTCTAGAGTCTCTAAGACAGCATGAAACATGAGTGTGCTGAGAAGAAAAGAATGGTGTTTCCTACACATACAGACCATATCTAGTCCAACTCTGCTTATGAAACTGATACAAATCACTGGTCCTCTAACATCCGATGCCTGTCAGTTAAGATGAGAAATGTGTGAGCTTCCTAAACGATGTAGTTCATTTGAGCTGTAAAGTAACTGCCCTTCCCTGAAACGAAGTCTTGCTTGTAGGAATATTCAGAGACAAGGATATAAATCCATTTCTGAAGTGAAACACACAACAGAGTTCTCATCCCTTGATCACACTCTGCTTTAGAGCAAGAAGCACACTCTAGCTTTCTAGAATCTCTAAGACAGCAGGAAACTTGAGTTTGCTGAGAAGAAATGAACGGTGTTTCCTACACATACGGATCATATCTAGTCCAACTCTGCTTCTGAAACTGATACAAAGCACTTGTCCTCTAACATCCAATGCTTGTCAGTTAAGATGAGTTACGTGTGAAATTCCTGAACGATGTAGTTCGTTTGAGATGAAAAGTGACTGCCATTACCTGAAACGAAGTCTTGCTTGTAGGAGGACTCAGAGCCTGGGATTTAACAACATTTCTGAAGTGAAACACACAGCCGAGTTCTCATCCATTGATCACACTCTGCTTTAGAGCAAGATGCACGCTCTTGCTTTCTATAGTCTGTAATACAGCAGGAAACTTGTGTGTGCTGAGAACAAATGAACGGTGTTTCCTACACATACGGATCCTATCTAGTCCAACTCTGCTTCTGAAACTTATACAAAGCACTGGTTCTCTAACATCCAATGCTTGTCAGTTAAGATGAGGAACGTGTGAACTTCGTGAATGATGTAGTTCGTTTGAGCTGAAATGTGACTGCCCTAACCTGAAACGAAGTCTTGCTTGTAGGAAGACTCAGAGCCTGGGATTTTACTCCATTTCTGAAGTGAAACACACAGCAGAGTTGTCATCCATTGTTCACACTGTGCTTTAGAGCAAGAAGCACGCTCTTGCACTCTAGAATCTCTAATACAGCAGGAAACGTGAGTGTGCTCAGAAGAAAAGAACCGTGTTTCCTATACATATGGACCATATCGAGTTCAACTCTGCTTGAAATTGATGCAAAGCAAAGGTCCTCTAACATCCAATGCTTCTCAGTTAAGATGAGATACATTTGACCTTCGTGAAGGATATAGTTCGATTGAGCTGTAAAGTAAATGCCCTTACCTGTAACGAAATCTTGCTTGTAGGAAGATTCAGAGCCAGGGATTTAACTCCATTTCTGAAGTGAAACACACAACAGAGTTCTCATCCATTGATCACACTCTGCTTTAGAGCAAGAAGCACGCTCTAGCTTTCTAGAGTCTCTAAGACAGCAGGAAACTTGAGTGTGCTGAGAACAAATGAAGGGTGTTTCGTACACATACTGGTCATATCCAGTCCAACTCCGCTTCTGAAACTGATACAAAGCACTGGTCCTCTAACATCAAATGCTTGGCATTAAGATGGGAAACATGTGAGCTTCGTGAACGATTTATTTCGTTTGAGAATAAAGTATCTGCCCTTACTTGAAAGGAAGTCTTCCTTGTAGGAAGACTCAGAGCCTGGGATTTAACTCCATTTCTGAAGTGAAACACACAGCAGAGTTCTCATCCATTGATCACACTCTGCTTTAAGGCAAGAAGCAAGCTCTAGCTCTCTAGAGTCTCTAAGACAGCATGAAACGTGAGTGTGCTGAGAAGAAAAGAACAGTGTTTCCTACACATACGGACCATATCTAGTCCAACTCTGCTTATGAAACAGATACAAATCACTGGTCCTCTAACATCCGATGCTTACCAGATAAGATGAGAAACGTGTGACCTTCCTGAACGATGTAGTTCATTTGAGATGAAAAGTGACTGCCCTTCCCTGAAACGAAGTCTTGCTTGTAGGAAGACTCAGAGCCTGGGATTTAACAACATTTCAAAAGTGAAACACACAACAGAGTTCTCATCCATTGATCACACTCTGCTTTAGAGCAAGAAGCACGCTCTTGCTTTCTAGAGTTTCTAAGACAGCAGGAAACATGAGTGTGATGAGAACAAAGAACGGTGTTGCCTACCCATTCGGACCATATCTTGTCCAACTCTGCTTCTGAAACTGATACAAAGCACTGGTCCACTAACATCCAATGCTTGTCAGTTAAGATGAGGAATGTGTGAGCTTCGTGAACGATGTAGTTCGTTTGAGCTGAAAAGTGACTGCCCTAATCTGAAACGAAGTCTTGCTTATAGGAAGACTCAGAGCCTGGGATTTAACTCCATTTCTGAAGTGAAACACACAACACAGTTCTTATCCATTGATCACACTCTGCTTTAGAGCAAGAAGCACGCTCTTGCTTTCTAGAATCTCTAAGACAGCAGGAAGCTTGAGTGTGCTGAGAACAAATGAACATTGTTTTCTAAACATACGGATCCTATCTTGCCAACTCTGCTTCTGTAACTGATACAAAGCACTGGTCCTCTAACATCCAATGCTTGTCAGTTAAGATGAGGAACGTGTTAGCTTCGTGAACGTTGTAGTTCGTTTGAGCTGAAAAGTGACTGCCCTAACCTGAAACGAAGTCTTGCTTGTAGGAAGACTCAGATCCTGGGATTTAACTCCATTTCTGAAGTGAAACACACAACAGAGTTCTCATCCATTGTTCACACTCTGCTTTAGAGCAAGAACCACGCTCTTGCTTCCCAGAGTCTGTAATACAGCAGGAAACCTTAGTGTGCTCAGAAAAAAAGAACGGTGTTTCCTACACATAAGGACCATATCTAGTTCAATTCTGCTTCTGAAACTGCAACAAAGCACAGGTCCTCCAACATCCAATGTTTGTCAGTGAAGATGAGAAACGTGTGATCTTCGTGAACGATGTAGTTTTTTTGAGCTGAAAAGGGACTGCCCTTACCTGAAAAGAATTCTTGCTTTTAGTAAGACGCAGAGTCTGGGATTTAACAACATTTCTGAAGGGAAACACACAGCAGAGTTCTCATCCATTGTTCACACTCTGCTTTACAGCAAGAAGCACGCTCTTGCTTTCTAGACTCTCTAAGACAGCAGGAAACATGAGTGTGATGAGAACAAAAGAACGGTGTTTCCTACACATACGGACCATATCTAGTCCAACTCTGCTTCTGAAATTGAAACAAACCACAGGTCCTCTAACATCCAATGCTTGTCAGTTAAGATGAGAAACGTGTGAGTTTCGTGAACGATGTAGTTCGTTTGAGCTGTAAAGTAACTTCCCTTACCTGAAACGAAGTCTTGCTTATAGGAAGACTCAGATCCTGGGATTTAACTCCATTTCTGAAGTGAAACACACAACAGAGTTCTCATCCATTGATCACACTCTGCTTTAGAGCAAGAAGGATGCTCTTGCTTTCTAGAGTCTCTAATACAGCAGGAAACCTGAGTGTGCTGAGAACAAAAGAACGGTGTTTCTTACACATACGGACCATATCTAGTCCAACTCTGCTTCTGAAACTGATACAAAGCACTGGTCCTCTAACATCCAATGCTTGTCAGTTAAGATGAGAAATGTGTGAGGTTCCTGAACGATGTAGTTTGTGTGAGCTAAAAAGTGACTGCCCTTACATGAAACGAAGTCTTGCTTGTAGGAATACTCAGAGCCTGGGATTTAACTCCATTTCTGAAGTGAAACACACAACACAGTTCTCATCTATTGATCACACTCTGCTTTAGAGCAAGAAGCACGCTCTTGCTTTCTAGAATCTCTAAGACAGCAGGAAGCTTGAGTGTGCTGAGAACAAATGAACAGTGTTTCCTAAACATATGAATCCTATCTAGCCAACTATGCTTCTGAAACTGATACAAAGCACTGGTCCTCTAACTTCCAATGCTTGTCAGTTAAGATGAGGAACGTGTGAGCTTCGTGAACAATGTAGTTCGTTTGAGCTGAAAAGTGACTGCCCTAACCTGAAACGAAGTCTTGCTTGTAGGAAGACTCAGAGCCTGGGATTTAACTCCATTTCTGAAGTGAAACACACAACAGAGTTCTCATCCATTGATCACACTCTGCTTTAGAGCAAGAAGCACGCAATTGCTTTCTAGAATCTCCACAACAGCAGGAAACCTGAGTGTGCTGAGAACAAAAGAACGGTGTTACTTACACATACGGACCATATCTAGTCCAACTCTGCTTCTGAAACTGATACAAAGCACTGGTCCTCTAACATCCAATGCTAGTCAGTTAAGATGAAAACGTGTGAGCTTCGTGACCGATGTAATTTGTTTGACCTGAAAAGTGACTGCCCTTACCTGAAATGAAGTCTTTCTTGTAGGAAGACTCAGAGCCTGGGATTTAACTCCATTTCTGAAGTGAAACACACAACACAGTTCTCATCCATTGATCACACTCTGCTTTAGAGCAAGAAGCACGCTCTTGCTTTCTAGAGTCTCTAATACAGCAGGAAACATGAGTGTGCTGAGAACAAAAGAACGGTGTTTCTTACACAAACAGACTATATCTAGTCCAACTCTGCTTCGGAGACTGATACAAAGCACTGGTCCTCTAACATCCAATGCTTGTCAGTTAAGATGTGAATCATGTGAGCCTCGTGACCGATGTAATTCGTTTGAGCTGAAAAGTGACTGCCTTTACCTGAAACGAAGTCTTGCTTGTAGGAAGACACAGAGCCTGGGATTTAACTCCATTTCTGAAGGGAAACACACAACACAGTTCTCAAATTGGATCACACTCTGCTTTAGAGCAAGAAGCATGCTCTGGCTTTCTAGAGTCTCTAATACAGCAGGAAACGTGAGTGTCCTCAGAAGAAAAGAACCGTGTTTTCTACACATACGGATCATATCTAGTCCAAGTCTGCTTCTGAAACTGATACAAAGCACTGGTCCTCTAACATCCAGTGCTTGTCGGTTAAGATGAGAAACTTGTGAGCTTCATGAACGATATAGTTCGTTTGAGCTGTAAAATAAATGCCCTTACCTGAAATGAAGTCTTGCTTGTAGGAAGACTCAGAGCCAGGGATTTAACTCCATTTCTGAAATGAAACACACAACAGAGTTCTCATCCATTGATCACATTCTGCCTTAGGGCAAGAAGCATGCTCTTGCTTTCTAGAGTCTCTAATACAGCAGGAAACATGAGTGTGCTGAGAACAAAAGAACAGTGTTTCTTACACATACAGACCATATCTAGTCCAACTCTGCTTCTGAGACTGATACAAAGCACTGGTCCTCTAACATCCAATCTTGTGAGTTAAGATGAGAAACGTGTGTTCTTCCTGATCGATGTAGTTCGTTAGAGCTGAAAAGTGACTGCCCTTACCTGAAACGTAGTCTTGCTTGTAGGAAGACACAGACCCTGGGATTTAACTCCATTTCTGAAGGGAAACACACAACACAGTTGTCATCCATGGATCACACTCTGTGTTAGAGCAAGAAGCACGCTCTACTTTCTAGAGTCTCTAATACAGCATGAAACTTGAGTGTTCTGAGAACAAATGAACGGTGTTTCGTACACATATGGATGATATCCAGTCCAAATCTGCTTCTGAAACTGATACAAAGCACTGGTCCTCTAACATCAAATGCTTGGCAGTTAAGATGAGAAACGTGTGAGCTTCGTGAACGATGTATTTCGTTTGAGATTAAAGTATCTGCCCTTAATTGAAACGAGTCTTCCTTGTAGGAATCCATTGATCACACTCTGCTTTAGTGCAAGAAGCAAGCTCTAGCTCTCTAGAGTCTCTAAGACAGCATGAAACATGAGTGTGCTGAGAAGAAAAGAATGGTGTTTCCTACACATACAGACCATATCTAGTCCAACTCTGCTTATGAAACTGATACAAATCACTGGTCCTCTAACATCCGATGCCTGTCAGTTAAGATGAGAAATGTGTGAGCTTCCTAAACGATGTAGTTCATTTGAGCTGTAAAGTAACTGCCCTTCCCTGAAACGAAGTCTTGCTTGTAGGAAGTCTCGGAGCCAGGGATTTAACTCCATTTCTGAAGTGAAACACACAACAGAGTTCTCCTCCCTTGATCACACTCTGCTTTAGAGCAAGAAGTACAATCTAGCTTTCTAGAATCTCTAAGACAGCAGGAAACTTGAGGGTTCTGAGAACAAATGAACGGTGTTTCCTACACATATGAATCCTATCTAGCCAACTCTCCTTCAGAAACTGATACAAAGCACTGGTCCTCTAACATCCAATGCTTGTCAGTTAAGATGAGGAACATGTGAACTTCGTGAACGATGTAGTTCGTTAGAGCTGAAAAGTGACTATCCTTACCTGAAACAAAGTATTGCTTGTAGGAAGACTCAGAGCCGGGGATTGAACTCCATTTCTGAAGTGAAACACACAGCCGAGTTCCGATCCATTGTTCACACTCTGCTTTAGAGCAAGAAGCACGCACTTGCTTTCTACAGTCTCTAATACAACAGGAAACATGAGTGAGCTGAGAACAAAGGAATGGTGTTTCGTACACCTACGGACCATATCTCGTCCAACTCTGCTTCTGAGACTGATACAAAGCACTGGTCCTCTAACATCCAATGCTTGTCAGTTAAGATGAGAAACGTGTCATCTTCCTGAATGATGTAGTTCGTTTGAGCTGAAAAGTGACTGTCCTTACCTGAAACGAACTCTTGCTTGTAGGAAGACACAGACCTGGGATTTAATTCCATTTCTGAAGGGAAACAAACAACACAGTTCTCATCCATGGATCACCCTCTGCTTTAGAGCAATCAGCACACTCTATCTTTCTAGAATCTCTAAGACAACAGGAAACTTGAGTGTGATGAGAACAAATGACCGGTGTTTCCTACACATACGGATCATACCTAGTCCAACTCTGCTTCTGAAACTGATACAAAGAAAAGTTCCTCTAACATCCAATGCTTGTCAGTTAAGATGAGGAACGTGTGAACTTCGTGAAAGATGTAGTTCTTTTGAGCTGAAAGTAACTGCCCTTACTTGAAATGAATTCTTCCTTTAGGAAGACTCAGAGCCTGGGATTTAACTCCATTTCTGAAGTTAAACACACAGCAGAGTTCTCATCCATTGATCACACTCTGCTTTAGAGCAAGAAGCAAGCTCTAGCTTTGTAGAGTCTGTAATACAGCAGGAAACGTGAGTGTCCTCAGAAGAATAGAACCGTGTTTCCTATACATATGGACCATATCTATTTCAACTCTGTTGAAATTGATACAAAGCAAAGGTTCTCTAACATCCAATGCTTCTCAGTTAAGATGAGAAACGTGTGAGCTTCGTGAACGATGTAGTTTGTTTGAGCTGAATAGTGACTGCCCTTACCTGAAAAGAAGTCTTGCTTTTAGTAAGATTGAGAGCCTGGGATTTAACAACATTTCTGTTGTGAAACACACAGCAGAGTTCTGATCCATTGTTCACACTCTGCTTTACAGCAAGAAGTACACTCTTGCTTTCTAGAGTCTCTAATACAGAAGGAAACATGAGTGTGCTCAGAAGAAAAGAACCGTGTTTCCTATACATACGGACCATATCTAGTTCAACTCTGCTTGAAATTGATACAAAGCAAAGGTCCTCTAACATACAGTGCTTCTCAGTTAAGATGAGAAACGTGTGAGCTTCGTGAACGATGTAGTTTGTTTGAGCTGAAAAGTGACTGCCCTTACCTAAACGAAGTCTTGCTTGTAGGAAGACTCAGAGCCAGGTATTTAACTCCATTTCTGAAGTGAAACCCACAGCAGAGTTCTCATCCATTGTTCACACTCTGCTTTGCAGCAAGAAGCACGGTCTTGTTTCTAGAGTCTCTAAGACAGCAGGAAACTTGAGTGTGCTGAGAACAAATGAATGGTGTTTCCTACACATATGGATATTATCTAGTCCAACTCTGCTTCTGCAACTGATACAAACCACTGGTCCTCTAACATCCAATGCTTGTCAATTAAGATGAGGAACATGTGAACTTCATGACCGATTTAATTCGTTTGAGCTGAAAAGTGACTGCCCTAACCTGAAACGAATTCTTGCCTGTAGGAAGACTCAGAGCCGGGGATATAACTCCATTTCTGAAGTGAAACCCAAAGCAGAGTTCTCATCCATTGTTCACACTCTGCTTTAGAGCAAGAAGCACACTCTTGCTTTCCAGAGTCTCTAATAGCGCAGGAAACCTGAGTGGGCTCAGAAAAAAAGAACGGTGTTTCCTACACATACGGACCATATCTAGTTCAACTCTACTTCTGAAACTGAAACAAACCACGGGTCGTCTAACATCCAATGCTTGTCAGTGAAGATGAGAAACGTGTGAGCTTCGTGAACGATGTAGTTCGTTTGAGCTGAAAGTAACTGCCCTTACATGAAATGAAGTCTTCCTTGTAGGAAGACTCAGAGCATGGGATTTAACTCCATTTCTGAAGTGAAACACACAACACAGTTCTCATCCATTGATCAAACTCTGATTTAGAGCAAGAAGCATGCTCTTGCTTTCTAGAGTATCCACTACAGCAGGAAACATGAGTGTGCTGAGAACAAAAGTACGGTGTTTCTTACACATACGGACCATATCTAGTCCAACTCTGCTACTGAAACTGATACAAAGCACTGGTGCTCTAACATCCAATGCTTGTCAGTTAAGATGAGAAACGTGTGAGCTTCGTGAACGATGTAGTTCTTTTGAGTTGTAAAGTAACTTCCCTTACTTTAAATGAAGACTTGCTTGTAGGAAGACTAAGAGCCTGGGATTTAACTCCATTTCTGAAGAGAAACACACAACAGAGTTCTCATCCATTGATCACACTCTGCTTTAGAGCAAGAAGCACGCTCTTGCTTTCCAGAGTCTCCAATAGAGCAGGAAACCTGAGTGTGCTCAGAAGAAAAGAACCGTGTTTCCTATACATACGGACCATATCTAGTTCAACTCTGCTTGAAATTGATACAAAGCAAATGTCCTCTAACATCCAGTGCTAATCAGTTAAGATGAGAAACGTGTGAGCTTCGTGAACGATATAGTTACTTTGAGCTGTAAACTAAATGCCCTTACCTGAAATGAGGTCTTGCTTGTAGGAAGACTCAGAGCCTGGGATTTAACTCCATTTCTGAAGTGAAACACACAACAGAGTTCTCATCCATTGATCACACTCTGCTTTAGAGGAAGAAGCACACTCTTGCTTTCTAGAGTCTCTAATACAGCAGGAAACCTGAGTGTGCTAAGAACAAAAGAAAGGTGTTTCTTACACCTACGGACCATATCTAGTCCAACTCTGCTTCTGAAACTGATACAAAGCACTGGTCCTCTAACATCCAGTGCTTGTCAGTTAAGATGAGAAACTTGTGAGCTTCATGAACGATATAGTTCGTTTGAGCTGTAAAGTAAATGCCCTTACCTGAAACGAAGTCTTGCTTGTAGGAAGAATCAGAGCCTGGAATTTAACTCCATTTCTGATGTGAAACACACAGCAGAGTTCTCATCCATTGATCACACTCTGCTTTACAGCAAGAAGCACGCACTTGCTTTCTAGAGTCTCTAATACAGCCGGAAACATGAGTGAGCTGAGAACTAAAGAACGGTGTTTCTTACACATACAGACCATATCTAGTCCAACTCTGCTTCTGAAACTGATACAAAGCACTTGTCCTCTAACATCCAATGCTTGTCAGTTAAGATGAGAAACGTGTGAGCTTCGTGACCGATGTAATTCGTTTGAGCTGAAAATTGACTGCCCTTACCTGAAACGAAGTCTTGCTTGTAGGAAGACGCAGACCCTGGGATTTAACTCCATTTCTGAAGGGAAACACACAACACAGTTGTCATCCATGGATCACACTCTGCTTTAGAGCAAGAAGCACGCTCTTGCTTTCTAGAGTCTTTAATGCAGCAGGAAACATGAGTGTGCTCAGAAGAAAAGAACCGTGTTTCCTATACATACGGACAAAATCGAGTTCACCTCTGCTTGAAATTGATACAAAGCAAAGTCCTCTAACATCCAATGCTTGTCAGTTAAGATGAGAACCGTGTGAGCTTCGTGAACTATGTCGTTCGTTTGAGCTGTAAAGTACCTGCCCTTACCTGAAGCGAAGTCTTGCTTGTAGGAAGTCTCGGAGCCAGGGATTTAACTCCATTTCTGAAGCGAAACACAGAGCAGAGTTCTCCTCCCTTGATCACACTCTGCTTTAGAGCAAGAAGTACAATCTAGCTTTCTAGAATCTCTAAGACAGCAGGAAACTTGAATGTGCTGAGAACAAATGAACGGTGTTTCCTAAACATATGGATCATACCTAGTCCAACTCTCCTTCTGAAACTGATACAAAGAAAAGGTCCTCTAACATCCAATGGTTGTCAGTTAAGATGAGAAACGTGTGAGCTTCGTGAACAATGCAGTTTGTTTGAGCTGAAAAACGACTGCCCTTACCTTAAATGAAGTCTTGCTTTTAGTAAGACTCAGAGCCTGGGATTTAACAACATTTCTGAAGGGAAACACACAGCAGAGTTCTCATCCATTGTTCACACTCTGCTTTAGAGCTAGAAGCACGCTCTTGTTTTCTAGAGTCTCTAATACAGCAGGAAACATGAGTGAGCTGAGAACAAAAGAATGGTGTTTCTTACACCTACGGACCATATCTCGTCCAACTCTGCTTCTGAGACTGATACAAAGCACTGGTCCTCTAAAATCCAATGCTTGTCAGTTAAGATGAGAAACGTGTCATCTTCCTGAACGATGTAGTTCATTTGAGCTGAAAAGTGACTGTCCTTACCTGAAACGAACTCTTGCTTGTAGGAAGACACAAACCTGGGATTTAACTCCATTTCTGAAGGGAAACACACAACACAGTTCTCATCCATGGATCACCCTCTGCTTTAGAGCAAGAAGCACACTCTAGCTTTCTAGAATCTCTAAGACAGCAGGAAACTTGAGTGTGCTGAGAACAAATGACCGGTGTTTCCTACACATACGGATCATACCTAGTCCAACTCTGCTTCTGAAACTGATACAAAGAAAAGGTCCTCTAACATGCAATGCTTGTCAGTTAAGATGAGGAACGTGTGAACTTCGTGAAAGATGTAGTTATTTTGAGCTGAAAGTAACTGCCCTTACTTGAAATGAATTCTTCCTTTAGGAAGACTCAGAGCCTGGGATTTAACTCCTTTTCTGAAGTGAAACACACAACAGAGTTCTCATACATTGATCACACTCTGCTTTAGAGCAAGAAGCACGCTCTTGCTTTCTAGATTCTCTAATACAGCAGGAAACGTGAGTGTGCTCAGAAGAAAAGAACCGTGTTTCCTATACATACAGACCATATCTAGTTCAACTCTGCTTGAAATTGATAAAAAGCAAAGGTCCTCTAACATCCAATGCTAATCAGTTAAGATGAGAAACGTGTGAGCTTCGTGAACGATATAGTTTGTTTGATCTGTAAACTAAATGCCCTTACCTGAAACGAAGTCTTGCTTGTAGGAAGACTCAGAGCCTGGGATTTAACTCCATTTCTGAAGTGAAGCACACAACACAGTTCTCTTCCATTCATCACACTCTGCTTTAGAGCAAGAAGCAAGCTCTAGCTTTCTAGAGTCTCTAAGACAGCAGGAAACCTGAGTGTGCTGAGAAAAAATGAACGGTGTTTCCTACCCATATGGATCATATCTAGTCCAACTCTGCTTCTGAAACTGATAAAAAGCACTGCTCCTCTAACCTCCAATGTTTGTCAGTTAAGATGAGAAAAGTGTGAGCTTTGTGAACGATGTTGTTCGTTTGAGCTATATAGTAACTGCCCTTAACTGAAACGAAGTCTTGCTTGTAGGAAGACTCAGAGCCTGGAATTTAATTCCATTTCTGATGTGAAACAAACAGCAGAGTTCTCATCCATTGTTCACACTCTGCTTTACAGCAAGAAGCACGCTCTTGCTTTCTAGACTCTCTAAGACTGCAGGAAACATATGTGTGATGAGAAAAAAAGAACGGTGTTTCCTACACATAAGGACCATATCTAGTCTAACTCTGCTTCTGAAACTGAGACAAACCACAGGTCCTCTAACATCCAGTGCTTGTCAGTTAAGATGAGAAACGTGTGAGCTTCGTGACCGATGTAATTCGTTTGAGCTGAAAAGTGACTGCCCTTACCTGAAATGAAGTCTTTCTTGTATGAAGACTCAGAGCCTGTGATTTAACACCATTTCTGAAATGAAACACACAACACAGTTCTCATCCATTCATCACACTCTGCTTTAGAGCAAGAAGCACGCTCTTGCTTTCTAGAGTCTCTAATACAGCAGGAAACCTGAGTGTGCTGAGAACAAAAGAACGGTGTTTCTTACACATACGGACCATATCTAGTCCAACTCTGCTTCTGAAACTGATACAAAGCACTGTTCCTCTAACATCCTATCTTTTGAGTTAAGACGAGAAACGTGTGAGCTTCCTGAACGATGTAGTTCTTTAGAGCTGAAAAGTGACTGCCCTTACCTGAAACGAAGTCTTGCTTGTAGGAAGACACAGACCCTGGGATTTAACTCCATTTCTGAAGGGAAACACACAACACAGTTGTCATCCATGGATCACACTCTGCGTTAGAGCAAGAAGCACGCTCTAGCATTCTAGAGTCTCTAATACAGCAGGAAACTTGAGTGTTCTGAGAACAAATGAACGGTGTTTCGTACACATACGCATCATATCCAGTCCAACTCTGCTTCTGAAACTGATACAAAGCACTGGTCCTCTAACATCAAATGCTTGGCAGTTAAGATGAGAAACGTGTGAGCTTTGTGAACGATGTATTTCGTTTGAGATTAAAGTATCTGCCCTTAATTGAAACGAAGTCTTCCTTGTAGGAAGACTCAGAGCCAGGGATTTAACTCCATTCCTGAAGTGAAACACACAGCAGAGTTCTAATCCATTGATCACACTCTGCTTTAGAGAAAGAAGCAAGCTCTAGCTCTCTAGAGTTTCTAAGACAGCATGAAACGTGAGTGTGCTGAGAAGGAAAGAATGGTGTTTCCTACACATACGGACCATATCTAGTCCAACTCTGCTTATGAAACTGATACAAATCCCTGGTCCTCTAACATCTGATGCCTGTCAGTTAAGATGAGAAACGTGTGAGCTTCCTAAACGATGTAATAAATTTGAGCTGAAAAGTGACTTCCCTTACCTGAAACGAAGTCTTCCTTGTAGGAAGACACAGAGCCTGGGATTTAACTCCATTTCTGAAGGGAAACACACAACACAGTTCTCATCCATTGATCATACTCTGCTTTAGAGCAAGAAGCAAGCTCTTGCTTTCTAGAGTCTCTAATACAGCAGGAAACCTGAGTGTGCTGAGAACAATGAACGGTATTTCTTACACATAAGGACCATATCTAGCCCAACTCTGCTTCTGTCCTCTAACATCCAATGCTTGTCAGTTAAGATGAGAATCGTGTGAGCCTCGTGACAGATGTATTCGTTTGAGCTGAAAAGTGACTGCCTTTACCTGAAACGAAGTCTTCCTTGTAGGAAGACACAGAGCCTCGGATTTAACTCCATTTCTGAAGGGAAACACACAACACAGTTCTCAACCATGGATCACACTCTGCTTTAGAGCAAGAAGCACGCTCTGGCTTTCTAGAGTCTCTAATACAGCAGGAAACGTGAGTGTCCTCAGAAGAAAAGAACCGTGTTTCCTACACATACGGATCATGTCTAGTCCAAGTCTGCTTCTGAAATTGATACAAAGCACTGGTCCTCTAACATCCAGTGCTTGTCAGTTAAGATGAGAAACTTGTGAGCTTCATGAATGATATAGTTCGTTTGAGCTGTAAAGTAAATGCCCTTACCTGAAACGAAGTCTCGCTTGTAGGAAGAATCAGAGCCTGGAATTTAACTCCATTTCTGATGCGAAACACAAAGCAGAGTTCTCATCCATTGATCACACTCTGCTTTACAGCAAGAAGCACGCTCTTGCTTTCTAGAGTCTCTAAGACTGCAGGAAATATATGTGTGATGAGAAAAATAGAATGGTGTTTCCTACACATAAGGACCATATCTAGTCTAACTCTGCTTCTGAAACTGAAACAAACCACAGGTCCTCTAACATCCAGTGCTTGTCAGTTAAGATGAGAAACGTGTGAGCTTCCTGAACGATCTAGTTCCTTTGAGCTGAAAAGTGACTGCCCTTACCTGAAACGAAGTCTTGCTTGTAGGAAGACACAGAGCCTGGGATTTAACTCCATTTCTGAAGGGAAACACACAACACAGTTCTCATCCATGGATAACACTCTGCTTTAGAGCAAGAAGCACGCACTTGCTTTCTAGATTCTCTAATACAGCCGGAAACATGAGTGAGCTGAGAACAAAAAACGGTGTTTCTTACACATACAGACCATATCTAGTCCAACTCTGCTTCTGAAACTGATACAAAGCTCTTGTCCTCTAACATCCAATGCTTGTCAGTTAAGATGAGAACCGTGTGAGCTTCGTGACCGATGTAATTCGTTTGAGCTGAAAATTGACTGCCCTTACCTGAAACGAGGTCTTGCTTATAGGAAGACTCATAGCCTGGGATTTAACTCCATTTCTGAAGTGAAACACACAACAGAGTTCTCATCCATGGATCACACTCTGCTTTAGAGCAAGAAGCACGCTCTTGCTTTCTAGAGTCTTTAATGCAGCAGGAAACATGAGTGTGCTCAGAAGAAAAGAACCGTGTTTCCTATACATACGGACCATATCTAGTTCAACTCTGCTTGAAATTGATACAAAGCAAAGGTCCTCTAGCATCCAGTGCTAATCAGTTAAGATGAGAAACGTGTGAGCTTCCTGAACGATATAGTTACTTTGAGCTGTAAACTAAATGCCCTTACCTGAAACGAAGTCTTGCTTGTAGGAAGACTCATAGCCTGGGATTTAACTCCATTTCTGAAGTGAAACACACAACAGAGTTCTCATCCCTTGATCACACTCTTTTCTATAGCAAGAAGCACACTCTAGCTTTCTAGAATCTCTAAGACAGCAGGATACTTGAGTGTGCTGAGTACAAATGAACGGTGTTTCCTACACATATGGATATTATCTAGTCCAACTCTGCTTCTGAAACTGATACAAAGCACTGGTCCTCTAACATCCAATGCTTGTCAGTTAAGATGAGGAACGTGTGAACATCGTGACCAATGTAATTCGTTTGAGCTGAAAAGTGACTGCCCTTACCTGAAACGAATTCTTGCTTGTAGGAAAACTCAGAGCCGGGGATTTAACTCCATTTCTGAAGTGAAACACACAACACAGTTCTCATCCATTGATCACACTCTGCTTTAGAGCAAGAAGCACGCTCCTGCTTTCTAGAGTCTCTAATACAGCAGGAAACATGATTGTGCTGAGAACAAAAGAACGGTGTTTCTTACACATACGGACCATATCTAGTCCAACTCAGCTACTGAAACTGATACAAAGCACTGGTCCTCTAACATCCGATGCTTCTCAGGTAAGATGAGAAACGTGTGAGCTTCGTGAACTATGTAGTTCGTTTGAGCTGTAAAGTAACTTCCCTTACCTGAAAGGAATTCTTGTTTGTAGGAAGACTCATAGCCTGGGATTTAACTCCATTTCTGAAGTGAAACACACAACAGAGTTCTCATCCATTGATCACACTCTGCTTTAGAGCAAGAAGAACGCTCTTGCTTTCTAGAATCTCTAATACAGCAGGAAACGTGAGTGTGCTCAGAAGAACAGAACCGTGTTTCCTATACATACAGACCATATCTAGTTCAACTCTGCTTGAAATTGATACAAAGCAAAGGTCCTCTAACATGCAATGCTAATCAGTTAAGATGAGAAACGTGTGAGCTTCCTGAACGATATAGTTTGTTTGAGCTGTAAACTAAATGCCCTTACCTTTAACGAAGTCTTGCTTGTAGGAAAACTCGTAGCCTGGAATTTAACTCAATTTCTGATGTGAAACAAACAGCAGAGTTCTCATCCATTGTTCACACTCTGCTTTAGAGCAAGAAGCACGCTCTTGCTTTCTAGAGTCTCTAATACAGCAGGAAACTTGAGTGTGCTCAGAAGAACAGAACCTGTTTCCTATACATATGGATCATATCTAGTCCAACTCTGCTTCTGAAACTGATACAAAGCACTGGTCCTCTATCCTCCAATGTTTGTCAGTTAAGATGAGAAAAGTGTGAGCTTTGTGAACGATGTTGTTCGTTTGAGCTATATAGTAACTGCCCTTAACTGAAACGAAGTCTTGCTTGTAGGAAGACTCAGAGCCTGGAATTTAATTCCATTTCTGATGTGAAACAAACAGCAGAGTTCTCATCCATTGTTCACACTCTGCTTTACAGCAAGAAGCACGCTCTTGCTTTCTAGAGTCTCTAAGACTGCAGGAAACATATGTGTGATGGGAAAAAAAGAACGGTGTTTCCTACACATAAGGACCATATCTAGTCTAACTCTGCTTCTGAAACTGAAACAAACCACAGGTCCTCTAACATCCAGTGCTTGTCAGTTAAGATGAGAAACGTGTGAGTTTCGTGAACGATGTAGTTCGTTTGAGCTGTAAAGTAACTTCCCTTACCTGAAACGAAGTCTTGCTTATAGGAAGACTCAGATCCTGGGATTTAACTCCATTTCTGAAGTGAAACACACAACAGAGTTCTCATCCATTGATCACACTCTGCTTTAGAGCAAGAAGGATGCTCTTGCTTTCTAGAGTCTCTAATACAGCAGGAAACCTGAGTGTGCTGAGAACAAAAGAACGGTGTTTCTTACACATACGGACCATATCTAGTCCAACTCTGCTTCTGAAACTGATACAAAGCACTGGTCCTCTAACATCCAATGCTTGTCAGTTAAGATGAGAAATGTGTGAGGTTCCTGAACGATGTAGTTTGTGTGAGCTAAAAAGTGACTGCCCTTACATGAAACGAAGTCTTGCTTGTAGGAATACTCAGAGCCTGGGATTTAACTCCATTTCTGAAGTGAAACACACAACACAGTTCTCATCTATTGATCACACTCTGCTTTAGAGCAAGAAGCACGCTCTTGCTTTCTAGAATCTCTAAGACAGCAGGAAGCTTGAGTGTGCTGAGAACAAATGAACAGTGTTTCCTAAACATATGAATCCTATCTAGCCAACTATGCTTCTGAAACTGATACAAAGCACTGGTCCTCTAACTTCCAATGCTTGTCAGTTAAGATGAGGAACGTGTGAGCTTCGTGAACAATGTAGTTCGTTTGAGCTGAAAAGTGACTGCCCTAACCTGAAACGAAGTCTTGCTTGTAGGAAGACTCAGAGCCTGGGATTTAACTCCATTTCTGAAGTGAAACACACAACAGAGTTCTCATCCATTGATCACACTCTGCTTTAGAGCAAGAAGCACGCAATTGCTTTCTAGAATCTCCACAACAGCAGGAAACCTGAGTGTGCTGAGAACAAAAGAACGGTGTTACTTACACATACGGACCATATCTAGTCCAACTCTGCTTCTGAAACTGATACAAAGCACTGGTCCTCTAACATCCAATGCTAGTCAGTTAAGATGAAAACGTGTGAGCTTCGTGACCGATGTAATTTGTTTGACCTGAAAAGTGACTGCCCTTACCTGAAATGAAGTCTTTCTTGTAGGAAGACTCAGAGCCTGGGATTTAACTCCATTTCTGAAGTGAAACACACAACACAGTTCTCATCCATTGATCACACTCTGCTTTAGAGCAAGAAGCACGCTCTTGCTTTCTAGAGTCTCTAATACAGCAGGAAACATGAGTGTGCTGAGAACAAAAGAACGGTGTTTCTTACACAAACAGACTATATCTAGTCCAACTCTGCTTCGGAGACTGATACAAAGCACTGGTCCTCTAACATCCAATGCTTGTCAGTTAAGATGTGAATCATGTGAGCCTCGTGACCGATGTAATTCGTTTGAGCTGAAAAGTGACTGCCTTTACCTGAAACGAAGTCTTGCTTGTAGGAAGACACAGAGCCTGGGATTTAACTCCATTTCTGAAGGGAAACACACAACACAGTTCTCAAATTGGATCACACTCTGCTTTAGAGCAAGAAGCATGCTCTGGCTTTCTAGAGTCTCTAATACAGCAGGAAACGTGAGTGTCCTCAGAAGAAAAGAACCGTGTTTTCTACACATACGGATCATATCTAGTCCAAGTCTGCTTCTGAAACTGATACAAAGCACTGGTCCTCTAACATCCAGTGCTTGTCGGTTAAGATGAGAAACTTGTGAGCTTCATGAACGATATAGTTCGTTTGAGCTGTAAAATAAATGCCCTTACCTGAAATGAAGTCTTGCT
The DNA here is from genome assembly GCA_949786385.1 of Onychomys leucogaster. Taxonomy (NCBI): domain Eukaryota; kingdom Metazoa; phylum Chordata; class Mammalia; order Rodentia; family Cricetidae; genus Onychomys; species Onychomys leucogaster. The sequence goes on along the minus strand of CATKUP010000037.1, from coordinate 235,591 downwards.
TGTAGGAAGACTCAGAGCCAGGGATTTAACTCCATTTCTGAAATGAAACACACAACAGAGTTCTCATCCATTGATCACATTCTGCCTTAGGGCAAGAAGCATGCTCTTGCTTTCTAGAGTCTCTAATACAGCAGGAAACATGAGTGTGCTGAGAACAAAAGAACAGTGTTTCTTACACATACAGACCATATCTAGTCCAACTCTGCTTCTGAGACTGATACAAAGCACTGGTCCTCTAACATCCAATCTTGTGAGTTAAGATGAGAAACGTGTGTTCTTCCTGATCGATGTAGTTCGTTAGAGCTGAAAAGTGACTGCCCTTACCTGAAACGTAGTCTTGCTTGTAGGAAGACACAGACCCTGGGATTTAACTCCATTTCTGAAGGGAAACACACAACACAGTTGTCATCCATGGATCACACTCTGTGTTAGAGCAAGAAGCACGCTCTACTTTCTAGAGTCTCTAATACAGCATGAAACTTGAGTGTTCTGAGAACAAATGAACGGTGTTTCGTACACATATGGATGATATCCAGTCCAAATCTGCTTCTGAAACTGATACAAAGCACTGGTCCTCTAACATCAAATGCTTGGCAGTTAAGATGAGAAACGTGTGAGCTTCGTGAACGATGTATTTCGTTTGAGATTAAAGTATCTGCCCTTAATTGAAACGAGTCTTCCTTGTAGGAATCCATTGATCACACTCTGCTTTAGTGCAAGAAGCAAGCTCTAGCTCTCTAGAGTCTCTAAGACAGCATGAAACATGAGTGTGCTGAGAAGAAAAGAATGGTGTTTCCTACACATACAGACCATATCTAGTCCAACTCTGCTTATGAAACTGATACAAATCACTGGTCCTCTAACATCCGATGCCTGTCAGTTAAGATGAGAAATGTGTGAGCTTCCTAAACGATGTAGTTCATTTGAGCTGTAAAGTAACTGCCCTTCCCTGAAACGAAGTCTTGCTTGTAGGAAGTCTCGGAGCCAGGGATTTAACTCCATTTCTGAAGTGAAACACACAACAGAGTTCTCCTCCCTTGATCACACTCTGCTTTAGAGCAAGAAGTACAATCTAGCTTTCTAGAATCTCTAAGACAGCAGGAAACTTGAGGGTTCTGAGAACAAATGAACGGTGTTTCCTACACATATGAATCCTATCTAGCCAACTCTCCTTCAGAAACTGATACAAAGCACTGGTCCTCTAACATCCAATGCTTGTCAGTTAAGATGAGGAACATGTGAACTTCGTGAACGATGTAGTTCGTTAGAGCTGAAAAGTGACTATCCTTACCTGAAACAAAGTATTGCTTGTAGGAAGACTCAGAGCCGGGGATTGAACTCCATTTCTGAAGTGAAACACACAGCCGAGTTCCGATCCATTGTTCACACTCTGCTTTAGAGCAAGAAGCACGCACTTGCTTTCTACAGTCTCTAATACAACAGGAAACATGAGTGAGCTGAGAACAAAGGAATGGTGTTTCGTACACCTACGGACCATATCTCGTCCAACTCTGCTTCTGAGACTGATACAAAGCACTGGTCCTCTAACATCCAATGCTTGTCAGTTAAGATGAGAAACGTGTCATCTTCCTGAATGATGTAGTTCGTTTGAGCTGAAAAGTGACTGTCCTTACCTGAAACGAACTCTTGCTTGTAGGAAGACACAGACCTGGGATTTAATTCCATTTCTGAAGGGAAACAAACAACACAGTTCTCATCCATGGATCACCCTCTGCTTTAGAGCAATCAGCACACTCTATCTTTCTAGAATCTCTAAGACAACAGGAAACTTGAGTGTGATGAGAACAAATGACCGGTGTTTCCTACACATACGGATCATACCTAGTCCAACTCTGCTTCTGAAACTGATACAAAGAAAAGTTCCTCTAACATCCAATGCTTGTCAGTTAAGATGAGGAACGTGTGAACTTCGTGAAAGATGTAGTTCTTTTGAGCTGAAAGTAACTGCCCTTACTTGAAATGAATTCTTCCTTTAGGAAGACTCAGAGCCTGGGATTTAACTCCATTTCTGAAGTTAAACACACAGCAGAGTTCTCATCCATTGATCACACTCTGCTTTAGAGCAAGAAGCAAGCTCTAGCTTTGTAGAGTCTGTAATACAGCAGGAAACGTGAGTGTCCTCAGAAGAATAGAACCGTGTTTCCTATACATATGGACCATATCTATTTCAACTCTGTTGAAATTGATACAAAGCAAAGGTTCTCTAACATCCAATGCTTCTCAGTTAAGATGAGAAACGTGTGAGCTTCGTGAACGATGTAGTTTGTTTGAGCTGAATAGTGACTGCCCTTACCTGAAAAGAAGTCTTGCTTTTAGTAAGATTGAGAGCCTGGGATTTAACAACATTTCTGTTGTGAAACACACAGCAGAGTTCTGATCCATTGTTCACACTCTGCTTTACAGCAAGAAGTACACTCTTGCTTTCTAGAGTCTCTAATACAGAAGGAAACATGAGTGTGCTCAGAAGAAAAGAACCGTGTTTCCTATACATACGGACCATATCTAGTTCAACTCTGCTTGAAATTGATACAAAGCAAAGGTCCTCTAACATACAGTGCTTCTCAGTTAAGATGAGAAACGTGTGAGCTTCGTGAACGATGTAGTTTGTTTGAGCTGAAAAGTGACTGCCCTTACCTAAACGAAGTCTTGCTTGTAGGAAGACTCAGAGCCAGGTATTTAACTCCATTTCTGAAGTGAAACCCACAGCAGAGTTCTCATCCATTGTTCACACTCTGCTTTGCAGCAAGAAGCACGGTCTTGTTTCTAGAGTCTCTAAGACAGCAGGAAACTTGAGTGTGCTGAGAACAAATGAATGGTGTTTCCTACACATATGGATATTATCTAGTCCAACTCTGCTTCTGCAACTGATACAAACCACTGGTCCTCTAACATCCAATGCTTGTCAATTAAGATGAGGAACATGTGAACTTCATGACCGATTTAATTCGTTTGAGCTGAAAAGTGACTGCCCTAACCTGAAACGAATTCTTGCCTGTAGGAAGACTCAGAGCCGGGGATATAACTCCATTTCTGAAGTGAAACCCAAAGCAGAGTTCTCATCCATTGTTCACACTCTGCTTTAGAGCAAGAAGCACACTCTTGCTTTCCAGAGTCTCTAATAGCGCAGGAAACCTGAGTGGGCTCAGAAAAAAAGAACGGTGTTTCCTACACATACGGACCATATCTAGTTCAACTCTACTTCTGAAACTGAAACAAACCACGGGTCGTCTAACATCCAATGCTTGTCAGTGAAGATGAGAAACGTGTGAGCTTCGTGAACGATGTAGTTCGTTTGAGCTGAAAGTAACTGCCCTTACATGAAATGAAGTCTTCCTTGTAGGAAGACTCAGAGCATGGGATTTAACTCCATTTCTGAAGTGAAACACACAACACAGTTCTCATCCATTGATCAAACTCTGATTTAGAGCAAGAAGCATGCTCTTGCTTTCTAGAGTATCCACTACAGCAGGAAACATGAGTGTGCTGAGAACAAAAGTACGGTGTTTCTTACACATACGGACCATATCTAGTCCAACTCTGCTACTGAAACTGATACAAAGCACTGGTGCTCTAACATCCAATGCTTGTCAGTTAAGATGAGAAACGTGTGAGCTTCGTGAACGATGTAGTTCTTTTGAGTTGTAAAGTAACTTCCCTTACTTTAAATGAAGACTTGCTTGTAGGAAGACTAAGAGCCTGGGATTTAACTCCATTTCTGAAGAGAAACACACAACAGAGTTCTCATCCATTGATCACACTCTGCTTTAGAGCAAGAAGCACGCTCTTGCTTTCCAGAGTCTCCAATAGAGCAGGAAACCTGAGTGTGCTCAGAAGAAAAGAACCGTGTTTCCTATACATACGGACCATATCTAGTTCAACTCTGCTTGAAATTGATACAAAGCAAATGTCCTCTAACATCCAGTGCTAATCAGTTAAGATGAGAAACGTGTGAGCTTCGTGAACGATATAGTTACTTTGAGCTGTAAACTAAATGCCCTTACCTGAAATGAGGTCTTGCTTGTAGGAAGACTCAGAGCCTGGGATTTAACTCCATTTCTGAAGTGAAACACACAACAGAGTTCTCATCCATTGATCACACTCTGCTTTAGAGGAAGAAGCACACTCTTGCTTTCTAGAGTCTCTAATACAGCAGGAAACCTGAGTGTGCTAAGAACAAAAGAAAGGTGTTTCTTACACCTACGGACCATATCTAGTCCAACTCTGCTTCTGAAACTGATACAAAGCACTGGTCCTCTAACATCCAGTGCTTGTCAGTTAAGATGAGAAACTTGTGAGCTTCATGAACGATATAGTTCGTTTGAGCTGTAAAGTAAATGCCCTTACCTGAAACGAAGTCTTGCTTGTAGGAAGAATCAGAGCCTGGAATTTAACTCCATTTCTGATGTGAAACACACAGCAGAGTTCTCATCCATTGATCACACTCTGCTTTACAGCAAGAAGCACGCACTTGCTTTCTAGAGTCTCTAATACAGCCGGAAACATGAGTGAGCTGAGAACTAAAGAACGGTGTTTCTTACACATACAGACCATATCTAGTCCAACTCTGCTTCTGAAACTGATACAAAGCACTTGTCCTCTAACATCCAATGCTTGTCAGTTAAGATGAGAAACGTGTGAGCTTCGTGACCGATGTAATTCGTTTGAGCTGAAAATTGACTGCCCTTACCTGAAACGAAGTCTTGCTTGTAGGAAGACGCAGACCCTGGGATTTAACTCCATTTCTGAAGGGAAACACACAACACAGTTGTCATCCATGGATCACACTCTGCTTTAGAGCAAGAAGCACGCTCTTGCTTTCTAGAGTCTTTAATGCAGCAGGAAACATGAGTGTGCTCAGAAGAAAAGAACCGTGTTTCCTATACATACGGACAAAATCGAGTTCACCTCTGCTTGAAATTGATACAAAGCAAAGTCCTCTAACATCCAATGCTTGTCAGTTAAGATGAGAACCGTGTGAGCTTCGTGAACTATGTCGTTCGTTTGAGCTGTAAAGTACCTGCCCTTACCTGAAGCGAAGTCTTGCTTGTAGGAAGTCTCGGAGCCAGGGATTTAACTCCATTTCTGAAGCGAAACACAGAGCAGAGTTCTCCTCCCTTGATCACACTCTGCTTTAGAGCAAGAAGTACAATCTAGCTTTCTAGAATCTCTAAGACAGCAGGAAACTTGAATGTGCTGAGAACAAATGAACGGTGTTTCCTAAACATATGGATCATACCTAGTCCAACTCTCCTTCTGAAACTGATACAAAGAAAAGGTCCTCTAACATCCAATGGTTGTCAGTTAAGATGAGAAACGTGTGAGCTTCGTGAACAATGCAGTTTGTTTGAGCTGAAAAACGACTGCCCTTACCTTAAATGAAGTCTTGCTTTTAGTAAGACTCAGAGCCTGGGATTTAACAACATTTCTGAAGGGAAACACACAGCAGAGTTCTCATCCATTGTTCACACTCTGCTTTAGAGCTAGAAGCACGCTCTTGTTTTCTAGAGTCTCTAATACAGCAGGAAACATGAGTGAGCTGAGAACAAAAGAATGGTGTTTCTTACACCTACGGACCATATCTCGTCCAACTCTGCTTCTGAGACTGATACAAAGCACTGGTCCTCTAAAATCCAATGCTTGTCAGTTAAGATGAGAAACGTGTCATCTTCCTGAACGATGTAGTTCATTTGAGCTGAAAAGTGACTGTCCTTACCTGAAACGAACTCTTGCTTGTAGGAAGACACAAACCTGGGATTTAACTCCATTTCTGAAGGGAAACACACAACACAGTTCTCATCCATGGATCACCCTCTGCTTTAGAGCAAGAAGCACACTCTAGCTTTCTAGAATCTCTAAGACAGCAGGAAACTTGAGTGTGCTGAGAACAAATGACCGGTGTTTCCTACACATACGGATCATACCTAGTCCAACTCTGCTTCTGAAACTGATACAAAGAAAAGGTCCTCTAACATGCAATGCTTGTCAGTTAAGATGAGGAACGTGTGAACTTCGTGAAAGATGTAGTTATTTTGAGCTGAAAGTAACTGCCCTTACTTGAAATGAATTCTTCCTTTAGGAAGACTCAGAGCCTGGGATTTAACTCCTTTTCTGAAGTGAAACACACAACAGAGTTCTCATACATTGATCACACTCTGCTTTAGAGCAAGAAGCACGCTCTTGCTTTCTAGATTCTCTAATACAGCAGGAAACGTGAGTGTGCTCAGAAGAAAAGAACCGTGTTTCCTATACATACAGACCATATCTAGTTCAACTCTGCTTGAAATTGATAAAAAGCAAAGGTCCTCTAACATCCAATGCTAATCAGTTAAGATGAGAAACGTGTGAGCTTCGTGAACGATATAGTTTGTTTGATCTGTAAACTAAATGCCCTTACCTGAAACGAAGTCTTGCTTGTAGGAAGACTCAGAGCCTGGGATTTAACTCCATTTCTGAAGTGAAGCACACAACACAGTTCTCTTCCATTCATCACACTCTGCTTTAGAGCAAGAAGCAAGCTCTAGCTTTCTAGAGTCTCTAAGACAGCAGGAAACCTGAGTGTGCTGAGAAAAAATGAACGGTGTTTCCTACCCATATGGATCATATCTAGTCCAACTCTGCTTCTGAAACTGATAAAAAGCACTGCTCCTCTAACCTCCAATGTTTGTCAGTTAAGATGAGAAAAGTGTGAGCTTTGTGAACGATGTTGTTCGTTTGAGCTATATAGTAACTGCCCTTAACTGAAACGAAGTCTTGCTTGTAGGAAGACTCAGAGCCTGGAATTTAATTCCATTTCTGATGTGAAACAAACAGCAGAGTTCTCATCCATTGTTCACACTCTGCTTTACAGCAAGAAGCACGCTCTTGCTTTCTAGACTCTCTAAGACTGCAGGAAACATATGTGTGATGAGAAAAAAAGAACGGTGTTTCCTACACATAAGGACCATATCTAGTCTAACTCTGCTTCTGAAACTGAGACAAACCACAGGTCCTCTAACATCCAGTGCTTGTCAGTTAAGATGAGAAACGTGTGAGCTTCGTGACCGATGTAATTCGTTTGAGCTGAAAAGTGACTGCCCTTACCTGAAATGAAGTCTTTCTTGTATGAAGACTCAGAGCCTGTGATTTAACACCATTTCTGAAATGAAACACACAACACAGTTCTCATCCATTCATCACACTCTGCTTTAGAGCAAGAAGCACGCTCTTGCTTTCTAGAGTCTCTAATACAGCAGGAAACCTGAGTGTGCTGAGAACAAAAGAACGGTGTTTCTTACACATACGGACCATATCTAGTCCAACTCTGCTTCTGAAACTGATACAAAGCACTGTTCCTCTAACATCCTATCTTTTGAGTTAAGACGAGAAACGTGTGAGCTTCCTGAACGATGTAGTTCTTTAGAGCTGAAAAGTGACTGCCCTTACCTGAAACGAAGTCTTGCTTGTAGGAAGACACAGACCCTGGGATTTAACTCCATTTCTGAAGGGAAACACACAACACAGTTGTCATCCATGGATCACACTCTGCGTTAGAGCAAGAAGCACGCTCTAGCATTCTAGAGTCTCTAATACAGCAGGAAACTTGAGTGTTCTGAGAACAAATGAACGGTGTTTCGTACACATACGCATCATATCCAGTCCAACTCTGCTTCTGAAACTGATACAAAGCACTGGTCCTCTAACATCAAATGCTTGGCAGTTAAGATGAGAAACGTGTGAGCTTTGTGAACGATGTATTTCGTTTGAGATTAAAGTATCTGCCCTTAATTGAAACGAAGTCTTCCTTGTAGGAAGACTCAGAGCCAGGGATTTAACTCCATTCCTGAAGTGAAACACACAGCAGAGTTCTAATCCATTGATCACACTCTGCTTTAGAGAAAGAAGCAAGCTCTAGCTCTCTAGAGTTTCTAAGACAGCATGAAACGTGAGTGTGCTGAGAAGGAAAGAATGGTGTTTCCTACACATACGGACCATATCTAGTCCAACTCTGCTTATGAAACTGATACAAATCCCTGGTCCTCTAACATCTGATGCCTGTCAGTTAAGATGAGAAACGTGTGAGCTTCCTAAACGATGTAATAAATTTGAGCTGAAAAGTGACTTCCCTTACCTGAAACGAAGTCTTCCTTGTAGGAAGACACAGAGCCTGGGATTTAACTCCATTTCTGAAGGGAAACACACAACACAGTTCTCATCCATTGATCATACTCTGCTTTAGAGCAAGAAGCAAGCTCTTGCTTTCTAGAGTCTCTAATACAGCAGGAAACCTGAGTGTGCTGAGAACAATGAACGGTATTTCTTACACATAAGGACCATATCTAGCCCAACTCTGCTTCTGTCCTCTAACATCCAATGCTTGTCAGTTAAGATGAGAATCGTGTGAGCCTCGTGACAGATGTATTCGTTTGAGCTGAAAAGTGACTGCCTTTACCTGAAACGAAGTCTTCCTTGTAGGAAGACACAGAGCCTCGGATTTAACTCCATTTCTGAAGGGAAACACACAACACAGTTCTCAACCATGGATCACACTCTGCTTTAGAGCAAGAAGCACGCTCTGGCTTTCTAGAGTCTCTAATACAGCAGGAAACGTGAGTGTCCTCAGAAGAAAAGAACCGTGTTTCCTACACATACGGATCATGTCTAGTCCAAGTCTGCTTCTGAAATTGATACAAAGCACTGGTCCTCTAACATCCAGTGCTTGTCAGTTAAGATGAGAAACTTGTGAGCTTCATGAATGATATAGTTCGTTTGAGCTGTAAAGTAAATGCCCTTACCTGAAACGAAGTCTCGCTTGTAGGAAGAATCAGAGCCTGGAATTTAACTCCATTTCTGATGCGAAACACAAAGCAGAGTTCTCATCCATTGATCACACTCTGCTTTACAGCAAGAAGCACGCTCTTGCTTTCTAGAGTCTCTAAGACTGCAGGAAATATATGTGTGATGAGAAAAATAGAATGGTGTTTCCTACACATAAGGACCATATCTAGTCTAACTCTGCTTCTGAAACTGAAACAAACCACAGGTCCTCTAACATCCAGTGCTTGTCAGTTAAGATGAGAAACGTGTGAGCTTCCTGAACGATCTAGTTCCTTTGAGCTGAAAAGTGACTGCCCTTACCTGAAACGAAGTCTTGCTTGTAGGAAGACACAGAGCCTGGGATTTAACTCCATTTCTGAAGGGAAACACACAACACAGTTCTCATCCATGGATAACACTCTGCTTTAGAGCAAGAAGCACGCACTTGCTTTCTAGATTCTCTAATACAGCCGGAAACATGAGTGAGCTGAGAACAAAAAACGGTGTTTCTTACACATACAGACCATATCTAGTCCAACTCTGCTTCTGAAACTGATACAAAGCTCTTGTCCTCTAACATCCAATGCTTGTCAGTTAAGATGAGAACCGTGTGAGCTTCGTGACCGATGTAATTCGTTTGAGCTGAAAATTGACTGCCCTTACCTGAAACGAGGTCTTGCTTATAGGAAGACTCATAGCCTGGGATTTAACTCCATTTCTGAAGTGAAACACACAACAGAGTTCTCATCCATGGATCACACTCTGCTTTAGAGCAAGAAGCACGCTCTTGCTTTCTAGAGTCTTTAATGCAGCAGGAAACATGAGTGTGCTCAGAAGAAAAGAACCGTGTTTCCTATACATACGGACCATATCTAGTTCAACTCTGCTTGAAATTGATACAAAGCAAAGGTCCTCTAGCATCCAGTGCTAATCAGTTAAGATGAGAAACGTGTGAGCTTCCTGAACGATATAGTTACTTTGAGCTGTAAACTAAATGCCCTTACCTGAAACGAAGTCTTGCTTGTAGGAAGACTCATAGCCTGGGATTTAACTCCATTTCTGAAGTGAAACACACAACAGAGTTCTCATCCCTTGATCACACTCTTTTCTATAGCAAGAAGCACACTCTAGCTTTCTAGAATCTCTAAGACAGCAGGATACTTGAGTGTGCTGAGTACAAATGAACGGTGTTTCCTACACATATGGATATTATCTAGTCCAACTCTGCTTCTGAAACTGATACAAAGCACTGGTCCTCTAACATCCAATGCTTGTCAGTTAAGATGAGGAACGTGTGAACATCGTGACCAATGTAATTCGTTTGAGCTGAAAAGTGACTGCCCTTACCTGAAACGAATTCTTGCTTGTAGGAAAACTCAGAGCCGGGGATTTAACTCCATTTCTGAAGTGAAACACACAACACAGTTCTCATCCATTGATCACACTCTGCTTTAGAGCAAGAAGCACGCTCCTGCTTTCTAGAGTCTCTAATACAGCAGGAAACATGATTGTGCTGAGAACAAAAGAACGGTGTTTCTTACACATACGGACCATATCTAGTCCAACTCAGCTACTGAAACTGATACAAAGCACTGGTCCTCTAACATCCGATGCTTCTCAGGTAAGATGAGAAACGTGTGAGCTTCGTGAACTATGTAGTTCGTTTGAGCTGTAAAGTAACTTCCCTTACCTGAAAGGAATTCTTGTTTGTAGGAAGACTCATAGCCTGGGATTTAACTCCATTTCTGAAGTGAAACACACAACAGAGTTCTCATCCATTGATCACACTCTGCTTTAGAGCAAGAAGAACGCTCTTGCTTTCTAGAATCTCTAATACAGCAGGAAACGTGAGTGTGCTCAGAAGAACAGAACCGTGTTTCCTATACATACAGACCATATCTAGTTCAACTCTGCTTGAAATTGATACAAAGCAAAGGTCCTCTAACATGCAATGCTAATCAGTTAAGATGAGAAACGTGTGAGCTTCCTGAACGATATAGTTTGTTTGAGCTGTAAACTAAATGCCCTTACCTTTAACGAAGTCTTGCTTGTAGGAAAACTCGTAGCCTGGAATTTAACTCAATTTCTGATGTGAAACAAACAGCAGAGTTCTCATCCATTGTTCACACTCTGCTTTAGAGCAAGAAGCACGCTCTTGCTTTCTAGAGTCTCTAATACAGCAGGAAACTTGAGTGTGCTCAGAAGAACAGAACCTGTTTCCTATACATATGGATCATATCTAGTCCAACTCTGCTTCTGAAACTGATACAAAGCACTGGTCCTCTATCCTCCAATGTTTGTCAGTTAAGATGAGAAAAGTGTGAGCTTTGTGAACGATGTTGTTCGTTTGAGCTATATAGTAACTGCCCTTAACTGAAACGAAGTCTTGCTTGTAGGAAGACTCAGAGCCTGGAATTTAATTCCATTTCTGATGTGAAACAAACAGCAGAGTTCTCATCCATTGTTCACACTCTGCTTTACAGCAAGAAGCACGCTCTTGCTTTCTAGAGTCTCTAAGACTGCAGGAAACATATGTGTGATGGGAAAAAAAGAACGGTGTTTCCTACACATAAGGACCATATCTAGTCTAACTCTGCTTCTGAAACTGAAACAAACCACAGGTCCTCTAACATCCAGTGCTTGTCAGTTAAGATGAGAAACGTGTGAGCTTCGTGACCGATGTTATTCGTTTGAGCTGAAAAGTGACTGCCCTTACCTGAAACGAAGTCTTTCTTGTATGAAGACTCAGAGCCTGTGATTTAACTCCATTTCTGAAATGAAACACACAAGACAGTTCTCATCCATTGATCACACTCTGCTTTAGAGCAAGAAGCACGCTCTTGCTTTCTAGAGTTTCTAATACAGCAGGAAACATGAGTGTGCTGAGAACAAAAGAACGGTGTTTCTTACACATACGGACCATATCTAGTCCAACTCTGCTTCTGAAAATTATATAAAGCACTGGTCCTCTAACATCCTATCTTTTGAGTTAAGATGAGAAACGTGTGAGCTTCCTGAACGATTTAGTTCTTTAGAGCTGAAAAGTGACTGCCCTTACCTGAAACGAAGTCTTGCTTGTAGGAAGACACAGACCCTGGGATTTAACTCCATTTCTGAAGTGAAACACACAACAGAGCTCTCATCCCTTGATCACACTCTTTTCTATAGCAAGAAGCACACTCTAGCTTCCTAGAATCTCTAAGACAGCAGGAAACTTGAGTGTGCTGAGAACAAATGAACGGTGTTTCTTACACCTACGGACCATATTTAGTCCAACTCTGCTTCTAAAACTTATACAAAGCACTGGTCCTGTAACTACCGATGCTTGTCAGTTAAGATGAGAAACGTGTGAGCTTCGTGACCAATGTAATTCGTTTGAGCTGAAAAGTGACTGCCCTTACCTGAAATGAAGTCTTGCTTGTAGGAAGACTCAGAGCCTGGGATTTAACTCCATTTCTGAAGGGAAACACACAAGACAGTTCTCATCCATGGATCACACTCTGCTTTAGAGCAAGAAGCACGCTCTTGCTTTCTAGAGTCTCTAATATAGCAGGAAACATGAGTGTGCTGAGAACAAAAGAACAGTGTTTCTTACACCTACGGACCATATTTAGTCCAACTCTGCTTCTGAAACTGATACAAAGCACTGGTCCTCTAACATCCTATCTTTTGAGTTAAGATGAGAAACGTGTGAGCTTCCTGAACGATGTAGTTCGTTAGAGCTGAAAATTGACTGCCCTTACCTGAAAGGAAGTCTTGCTTGTAGGAAGACACAGACCCTGGGATTTAACTCCATTTCTGAAGGGAAACACACAACACAGTTGTCATCCATGGATCACACTCTGCTTTAGAGCAAGAAGCACGCTCTAGCTTTCTAGAGTCTCTAATATAGCAGGAAAGTTGAGTGTTCTGAGAACAAATGAACGGTGTTTCATACACATACAGATGATATCCAGTCCAACTCTGCTTCTGAAACTGATACAAAGCACTGGTCCTCTAACATCCAATGCTTGGCAGTTAAGATGAGAAACGTGTGAGCTTTGTGAACGATGTATTTCGTTTGAGATTAAAGTATCTACCCTTAATTGAAACGAAGTCTTCCTTGTAGGAAGACTCAGAGCCTGGGATTTAACTCCATTTCTGAAGTGAAACACACAGCAGAGTTCTAATCCATTGATCACACTCTGCTTTAGAGCAAGAAGCAAGCTCTAGCTCTCTAGAGTCTCTAAGACAGCATGAAACGTGAGAGTGCTGAGAAGAAAAGAATGTTGTTTCCTACACATAAGGACCATATCTAGTCCGACTCTGCTTATGAAACTGATACAAATCACTGGTCCTCTAACATCCGATGCCTGTCAGTTAAGATGAGAAACGTGTGAGCTTCCTAAACGATGTAGTTCATTTGAGCTGAAAAGTGACTGCCCTTACCTGAAAGGAAGTCTTGCTTGCGGAAGACACAGACCCTGTGATTTAACTCCATTTCTGAAGGGAAACACACAACACAGTTGTCATCCATGGATCACACTCTGCTTTAGAGCAAGAAGCACGCTCTTGCTTTCTAGAGTCTCTAATGCAGCAGGAAACATGAGTGTGCTCAGAAGAAAAGAACCGTGTTTCCTATACATATGGACAATATCTGGTTCACCTCTGCTTGAAATTGATACAAAGCAAAGTCCTCTAACATCCAATGCTTGTCAGTTAAGATGAGAACCGTGTGAGCTTCTTGAACTATGTAGTTCGTTTGAGCTGTAAAGTAACTGCCCTTACCTGAAACGAAGTCTTGCTTGTACGAAGACTCAGAGCATGGGATTTAACTCCATTTCTGAAGTGAAACACACAACAGAGTTCTCATCCTTTAATCACACTCTTTTCTATAGCAAGAAGCACACTCTAGCTTTCTGGAATCTCTAAGACAGCAGGAAACTTGAGTGTGCTGAGAAAAAATGAACGGTGTTTCCTACACATATGGATATTATCGAGTCCAACTCTGCTTCTGAAACTGATACAAAGCACTGGTCCTCTAACATCCAATCCTTGTCAGTTAAGATGAGGAACATTTGAACTTCGTGAACGATGTAGTTCTTTAGAGCTGAAAAGTGACTGCCCTTACCTGAAACGAAGTATTGCTTTTAGTAAGATTGAGAGCCTGGGATTTAACAACATTTCTGTTGTGAAACACACAGCAGAGTTCTCATCCATTGTTCACACTCTGCTTTACAGCAAGAAGCACACTCTTGCTTTCTAGAGTCTCTAATACAGAAGGAAACATGAGTGTGCTCAGAAGAAAAGAACCGTGTTTCCTATACATACAGACCATATCTAGTTCAACTCTGCATGAAATTGATACAAAGCAAATGTCCTCTAACATCCAATGATTGTCAGTTAAGATGAGAAACGTGTGAGCTTCGTGAACGATGTAGTTAGTTGGAGGTGAAAAGTGACTGCCCTTACCTAAACGAAGTCTTGCTTGTAGGAAGACTCAGAGCCTGGTATTTAACTCCATTTCTGAAGTGAAACCCACAGCAGAGTTCTCATCCATTGTTCACACTCTGCTTTAGAGCAAGAAGCACGCTCTTGCTTTCTAGAGTCTCTAATACAGCAGGAAACTTGAGTGTGCTCAGAAGAACAGAACCTGTTTCCTATACATATGGATCATATCTAGTCCAACTCTGCTTCTGAAACTGATACAAAGCACTGGTCCTCTATCCTCCAATGTTTGTCAGTTAAGATGAGAAAAGTGTGAGCTTTGTGAACGATGTTGTTCGTTTGAGCTATATAGTAACTGCCCTTAACTGAAACGAAGTCTTGCTTGTAGGAAGACTCAGAGCCTGGAATTTAATTCCATTTCTGATGTGAAACAAACAGCAGAGTTCTCATCCATTGTTCACACTCTGCTTTACAGCAAGAAGCACGCTCTTGCTTTCTAGAGTCTCTAAGACTGCAGGAAACATATGTGTGATGGGAAAAAGAACGGTGTTTCCTACACATAAGGACCATATCTAGTCTAACTCTGCTTCTGAAACTGAAACAAACCACAGGTCCTCTAACATCCAGTGCTTGTCAGTTAAGATGAGAAACGTGTGAGCTTCGTGACCGATGTTATTCGTTTGAGCTGAAAAGTGACTGCCCTTACCTGAAACGAAGTCTTTCTTGTATGAAGACTCAGAGCCTGTGATTTAACTCCATTTCTGAAATGAAACACACAAGACAGTTCTCATCCATTGATCACACTCTGCTTTAGAGCAAGAAGCACGCTCTTGCTTTCTAGAGTTTCTAATACAGCAGGAAACATGAGTGTGCTGAGAACAAAAGAACGGTGTTTCTTACACATACGGACCATATCTAGTCCAACTCTGCTTCTGAAAATTATATAAAGCACTGGTCCTCTAACATCCTATCTTTTGAGTTAAGATGAGAAACGTGTGAGCTTCCTGAACGATTTAGTTCTTTAGAGCTGAAAAGTGACTGCCCTTACCTGAAACGAAGTCTTGCTTGTAGGAAGACACAGACCCTGGGATTTAACTCCATTTCTGAAGTGAAACACACAACAGAGCTCTCATCCCTTGATCACACTCTTTTCTATAGCAAGAAGCACACTCTAGCTTCCTAGAATCTCTAAGACAGCAGGAAACTTGAGTGTGCTGAGAACAAATGAACGGTGTTTCTTACACCTACGGACCATATTTAGTCCAACTCTGCTTCTAAAACTGATACAAAGCACTGGTCCTGTAACTACCGATGCTTGTCAGTTAAGATGAGAAACGTGTGAGCTTCGTGACCAATGTAATTCGTTTGAGCTGAAAAGTGACTGCCCTTACCTGAAATGAAGTCTTGCTTGTAGGAAGACTCAGAGCCTGGGATTTAACTCCATTTCTGAAGGGAAACACACAAGACAGTTCTCATCCATGGATCACACTCTGCTTTAGAGCAAGAAGCACGCTCTTGCTTTCTAGAGTCTCTAATATAGCAGGAAACATGAGTGTGCTGAGAACAAAAGAACAGTGTTTCTTACACCTACGGACCATATTTAGTCCAACTCTGCTTCTGAAACTGATACAAAGCACTGGTCCTCTAACATCCTATCTTTTGAGTTAAGATGAGAAACGTGTGAGCTTCCTGAACGATGTAGTTCGTTAGAGCTGAAAATTGACTGCCCTTACCTGAAAGGAAGTCTTGCTTGTAGGAAGACACAGACCCTGGGATTTAACTCCATTTCTGAAGGGAAACACACAACACAGTTGTCATCCATGGATCACACTCTGCTTTAGAGCAAGAAGCACGCTCTAGCTTTCTAGAGTCTCTAATATAGCAGGAAAGTTGAGTGTTCTGAGAACAAATGAACGGTGTTTCATACACATACAGATGATATCCAGTCCAACTCTGCTTCTGAAACTGATACAAAGCACTGGTCCTCTAACATCCAATGCTTGGCAGTTAAGATGAGAAACGTGTGAGCTTTGTGAACGATGTATTTCGTTTGAGATTAAAGTATCTACCCTTAATTGAAACGAAGTCTTCCTTGTAGGAAGACTCAGAGCCTGGGATTTAACTCCATTTCTGAAGTGAAACACACAGCAGAGTTCTAATCCATTGATCACACTCTGCTTTAGAGCAAGAAGCAAGCTCTAGCTCTCTAGAGTCTCTAAGACAGCATGAAACGTGAGAGTGCTGAGAAGAAAAGAATGTTGTTTCCTACACATAAGGACCATATCTAGTCCGACTCTGCTTATGAAACTGATACAAATCACTGGTCCTCTAACATCCGATGCCTGTCAGTTAAGATGAGAAACGTGTGAGCTTCCTAAACGATGTAGTTCATTTGAGCTGAAAAGTGACTGCCCTTACCTGAAAGGAAGTCTTGCTTGCGGAAGACACAGACCCTGTGATTTAACTCCATTTCTGAAGGGAAACACACAACACAGTTGTCATCCATGGATCACACTCTGCTTTAGAGCAAGAAGCACGCTCTTGCTTTCTAGAGTCTCTAATGCAGCAGGAAACATGAGTGTGCTCAGAAGAAAAGAACCGTGTTTCCTATACATATGGACAATATCTGGTTCACCTCTGCTTGAAATTGATACAAAGCAAAGTCCTCTAACATCCAATGCTTGTCAGTTAAGATGAGAACCGTGTGAGCTTCTTGAACTATGTAGTTCGTTTGAGCTGTAAAGTAACTGCCCTTACCTGAAACGAAGTCTTGCTTGTACGAAGACTCAGAGCATGGGATTTAACTCCATTTCTGAAGTGAAACACACAACAGAGTTCTCATCCTTTAATCACACTCTTTTCTATAGCAAGAAGCACACTCTAGCTTTCTGGAATCTCTAAGACAGCAGGAAACTTGAGTGTGCTGAGAAAAAATGAACGGTGTTTCCTACACATATGGATATTATCGAGTCCAACTCTGCTTCTGAAACTGATACAAAGCACTGGTCCTCTAACATCCAATCCTTGTCAGTTAAGATGAGGAACATTTGAACTTCGTGAACGATGTAGTTCTTTAGAGCTGAAAAGTGACTGCCCTTACCTGAAACGAAGTATTGCTTTTAGTAAGATTGAGAGCCTGGGATTTAACAACATTTCTGTTGTGAAACACACAGCAGAGTTCTCATCCATTGTTCACACTCTGCTTTACAGCAAGAAGCACACTCTTGCTTTCTAGAGTCTCTAATACAGAAGGAAACATGAGTGTGCTCAGAAGAAAAGAACCGTGTTTCCTATACATACAGACCATATCTAGTTCAACTCTGCATGAAATTGATACAAAGCAAATGTCCTCTAACATCCAATGATTGTCAGTTAAGATGAGAAACGTGTGAGCTTCGTGAACGATGTAGTTAGTTGGAGGTGAAAAGTGACTGCCCTTACCTAAACGAAGTCTTGCTTGTAGGAAGACTCAGAGCCTGGTATTTAACTCCATTTCTGAAGTGAAACCCACAGCAGAGTTCTCATCCATTGTTCACACTCTGCTTTAGAGCAAGAAGCACGCTCTAGATTTCCAGAGTCTCTAATAGAGTAGGAAACCTGAGTGTGTTCAGAACAAAAGAACGGTGTTTCCTACACATACAGACCATATCTAGTTCAACTCTGCTTCTGAAACTGAAACAAGCCACAGGACTTCTAACATCCAATGCTTGTCAGTGAAGATGAGAAACGTGTGAGCTTTGTGAACGATGTAGTTCGTTTGAGCTGAAAGTAACTGCCCTTACCTGAAATGAAGTCTTCCTTGTAGGAAGACTCAGAGCATGGGATTCAACTCCATTTCTGAAGGGAAACACACAACAGAGTTCTCATCCTTTAATCACACTCTTTTCTATAGCAAGAAGCACACTCTAGCTTTCTGGAATCTCTAAGACAGCAGGAAACTTGAGTGTGCTGAGAAAAAATGAACGGTGTTTCCTACACATATGGATATTATCGAGTCCAACTCTGCTTCTGAAACTGATACAAAGCACTGGTCCTCTAACATCCAATCCTTGTCAGTTAAGATGAGGAACATTTGAACTTCGTGAACGATGTAGTTCTTTAGAGCTGAAAAGTGACTGCCCTTACCTGAAACGAAGTATTGCTTTTAGTAAGATTGAGAGCCTGGGATTTAACGACAATTCTGTTGTGAAACACACAGCAGAGTTCTCATCCATTGTTCACACTCTGCTTTACAGCAAGAAGCACACTCTTGCTTTCTAGAGTCTCTAATACAGAAGGAAACATGAGTGTGCTCAGAAGAAAAGAACCGTGTTTCCTATACATACAGACCATATCTAGTTCAACTCTGCATGAAATTGATACAAAGCAAATGTCCTCTAACATCCAATGATTGTCAGTTAAGATGAGAAACGTGTGAGCTTCGTGAACGATGTAGTTAGTTGGAGCTGAAAAGTGACTGCCCTTACCTAAACGAAGTCTTGCTTGTAGGAAGACTCAGAGCCTGGTATTTAACTCCATTTCTGAAGTGAAACCCACAGCAGAGTTCTCATCCATTGTTCACACTCTGCTTTAGAGCAAGAAGCACGCTCTAGATTTCCAGAGTCTCTAATAGAGTAGGAAACCTGAGTGTGTTCAGAACAAAAGAACGGTGTTTCCTACACATACAGACCATATCTAGTTCAACTCTGCTTCTGAAACTGAAACAAGCCACAGGACTTCTAACATCCAATGCTTGTCAGTGAAGATGAGAAACGTGTGAGCTTCGTGAACGATGTAGTTCGTTTGAGCTGAAAGTAACTGCCCTTACTTGAAATGAAGTCTTCCTTGTAGGAAGACTCAGAGCATGGGATTTAACTCCATTTCTGAAGGGAAACACACAACTCAGTTCTCATCCATTGATCACACTCTGCTTTAGAGCAAGAAGCACGCTCTTGCTTTCTAGAGTCTCTAATACAGCAGGAAACATGAGTGAGCTGAGAACAAAAGAACGGTGTTTCTTACACATACGGACCATATCTAGTCCAACTCTGCTACTGAAAGTGATACAAAGCACTGGTCCTCTAACATCCAATGCTTGTCAGTTAAGATGAGAAACGTGTGAGCTTCCTGAACGAAGTAGTTCGTTTGAGCTGTAAACTAAATGCCCTTACCTGAAACGAAGTCTTGCTTGTAGGCAGACTCAGAGCCTGGGATTTATCTCCATTTCTGAAGTGAAACACACAACAGAGTTCTCCTCCATTGATCACACTCTGCTTTAGAGCAAGAAGCACGCTCTTGCTTTCTAGAGTCTCTAATACAGCAGGAAACGTGAGTGTGCTCAGAAGAAAAGAAACGTGTTTCCTATACATACAGTCCATATCTAGTTCAACTCTGCTTGAAATTGATAAAAAGCAAAGAACCTCTAACATCCAATGCTAATCAGTTAAGATGAAAAACGTGTGAGCTTCGTGAACGATATAGTTTGTTTGAGCTGTAAACTAAATGCCCTTACCTGAAACGAAGTCTTGCTTGTAGGAAGACTCAGAGCCTGGGATTTAAATCCATTTCTGAAGTGAAACACACAACACAGTTCTCCTCCATTGATCACACTCTGCTTTAGAGCAAGAAGCACGCTCTTGCTTTCTAGAGTCTCTAATACAGCAGGAAAATTGAGTGTTCTGAGAACAAATGAACGGTGTTTCCTACACATACGGATCCTATCTAGCCATCTGTGCTTCTGAAAATGATACAAAGCACTGGTCCTCTAACATCCAATGCTTGTCAGTTAAGATGAGGTACATGTGAACTTCGTGAACAATGTAGTTTGTTAGAGCTGAAAAGTGACTGCCCTTACCTGAAACGAAGTATTGCTTGTAGGAAGACTCAGAGCCGGGGATTGAACTCCATTTCTGAAGTGAAACACACAGCCGAGTTCTCATCCATTGTTCACACTCTGCTTTAGAGCAAGAAGCACGCTCTTGCTTTCCAGATTCTCTAATACAGCAGAAAACATGAGTGTGCTCAGAACAAAAGAACGGTGTTTCCTACACATAAGCACCATATCTAGTAGAAATCTGCTTCTGAAACTGAAATAAACCACAGGTCCTCTAACATCCAATGCTTGTCAGTGAAGGTGAGAAACGTGTGAGCTTGTGAATGATGTATTTTGTTTGAGCTGAAAGTAACTGCCCTTACTTGAAATGAAGTCTTCCTTTAGGAAGACTCAGAGTCTGGGATTTAACTCCATTTCTGAAGTGAAACACACAATAGAGTTCTTATCCATTGATCACACTCTGCTTTAAAGCAAGAAGCAAGCTCTTGCTTTGTAGAGTCTCTAATACAGCAGGAAACGTGAGTGTCCTCAGAAGAAAAGAACCATGTTTCCTATACATACGGACCACATCGAGTTCAACTCTGTTGAAATTGATACAAAGCAAAGGTTCTCTAACATCCAATGCTTCTCAGTTAAGATGAGAAACGTGTGAGCTTCCTGAACGATGTAGTTTGTTTGAGCTGAAAAGTGACTGCCCTTACCTGAAAAGAAGTCTTGCTTTTAGTAAGATCGAGAGCCTGGGATTTAACATTTCTGTTGTGAAACACACAGCAGAGTTCTCATCCATTGTTCACACGCTGCTTTACAGCAAGAAGCACACTCTTGCTTTCTAGAGTCTCTATACAGAAGGAAACATGAGTGTGTTCAGAAGATAGAACCGTTTTTCCTATACATACGGAAAATACTAGTTCAACTCTGCTTGAAATTGATACAAATCAAAGGTCCTCTAACATCCAATGATTCTCAGTGAAGATGAGAAACTTGTAAGCTTCGTGAACAATGTAGTTTGTTTGAGCTGAAAAGTGACTGCCCTTACCTAAACGAAGTCTTGCTTGTAGGAAGACTCAGAGCCTGGGATTTAACTCCATTTCTGAAGTGAAACACACAGCAGAGTTCTCATCCATTGTTCACACTCTGCTTTACAGCAAGAAGCACGGTGTTGCTTTCTAGAGTCTCTAAGACAGGAGGAAACATGTGTGTGATGAGAACAAAAGAACGGTGTTTCCTACACATTCTGACCATATCTAGTTCAACTCTACTTGAAATTGATACAAAGCAAAGGTCTTCTAACATCCCATGCTTGTCAGTTAAGATGAGAAACGTGTGAGCTTCTTGAACGATGTAGTTCATTTCAGCTGTAAAGTAACTGCCCTTACCTGAAACGAAGTCTTCCTTGTAGGAAGACTCAGAGCATGGGATTTAACTCCATTTCTGAAGAGAAACACACAACAGAGTTCTCATCCCTTGATCACACTCTTTTCTATAGCAAGAAGCACACTCTAGCTTTCTAGAATCTCTAAGACAGCAGGAAACTTGAGTGTGCTGAGAACAAATGAACGGTGTTTCCTACACATATGGATATTATCTAGTCCAACTCTGCTTCTGAAACTGATACAAAGCACTGGTCCTCTAACATCCAATGCTTGTCAGTTAAGATGAGGAACGTGTGACCATCGTGACCGATGTAATTCTTTTGAGCTGAAAAGTGACTGCCCTTACCTGAAACGAATTCTTGCTTGTCGGAAAACTCAGAGCTGGGGATTTAATTCCAATTCTGAAGTGTAACCCACAGCAGAGTTCTCATCCATTGTTCACACTCTGCTTTAGAGCAAGAAGCACGCTCTTGCTTTCCAAAGTCTCTAATAGAGTAGGAAACCTGAGTGTGCTCAGAAAAAAAGAACGGTGTTTCCTACACATAGAGACCATATCTAGTTCAACTCTGCTTCTGAAACTGAAACAAGCCACAGGACTTCTAACATCCAATGTTTGTCAGTGAAGATGAGAAACGTGTGAGCTTCCTGAACGATGTAGATCGTTTGAGCTGAAAGTAACTGCCCTTACTTGAAATGAAGTCTTCCTTGTAGAAAGACTCAGAGCATGGGATTTAACTCCATTTCTGAAGAGAAACACACAACACAGTTCTCATCCATTAATCACACTGTGCTTTAGAGCAAGAAGCACGCTCTTGCTTTCTAGAGTCTCTAATACAGCAAGAAACATGAGTGTGCTGAGAACAAAAGAACGGTGGTTCTTACACATACAGACCATATCTAGTTCAACTCTGCTTGAAATTGATACAAAGCAAAGGTCCTCTAACATCCAATGCTAATCAGTTAAGATGAGAAACGTGTGAGCTTCGTGAACGATATAGTTTGTTTGAGCTGTAAACTAAATGCCCTTACCTGAAACGAATTCTTCCTTGTAGGAAGACTCAGAGCATGGGATTTAACTCCATTTCTGAAGGGAAACACACAACACAGTTATCATCCATGGATAACCCTCTGCTTTAGAGCAAGAAGCACACTCTAGCTTTCTAGAATCTCTAAGACATCAGGAAACTTGAGTGTGCTGAGACCAAATGAACGGAGTTTCGACACATACGGATCATATCTACTCCAACTCTGCTTCTGAAACTGATACAAAGCACTGGTCCTCTAACATCCAATGCTTGTCAGTTAAGATGTGGAACGTGTGAACTTCGTGAACGAAGTAGTTCTTTTGAGCTGAAAGTAACTGCCCTTACTTGAAATGAATTCTTCCTTTAGGAAGACTCAGAGCCTGGGATTTAACTCCATTTCTGAAGTGAAACACACAGCAGACTTCTCATCCATTGATCACACTCTGCTTTAGAGTAAGAAGCAAGCTCTAGCTTTCTAGAGTTTCTAAGAGAGCATGAAACGTGAGTGTGCAGAGAAAAAAAGAATGGTGTTTCCTCCACATATGGACCATATCTAGTCCAACTCTGCTTCTGAAACTGATACAAAGCACTGGTCCTCTAACATCCGATGCTTGTCAGTTAAGATGAGCAACGTGTGAGCTTCCTGAACGATATAGTTCGTTTGAGCTGTAACTAAATGCCCTTACCTGAAATGAAGTCTTGCTTGTAGGAAGACTCAGAGCCTGGTATTTAACTCCATTTCTGAAGTGAAACACACAACAGAGTTCTCATCCATTGATCACACTCTGCTTTAGAGCAAGAAGCACGCTCCAGATTTCTAGTGTCGCTAAGACAGCAGGAAACTTGAGTGTGCTGAGAACAAATGAACGGTGTTTCCCACACATACAGATCATATCTAGTCCAACTCTGCTTCTGAAACTGATACAAATCAATGGTTTTTTAACATGCAATGCTTGTCAGTTAAGATGAGAAACGTCTGAGCTTCGTGAACGATGTAGTTTGTTTGAGCTGAAAAGTGACTGCCCTTACCTGAAACGAAGTCTTGCTTGTAGTAAGACTCAGAGCCTGGGATTTAACTCCATTTCTGAAGTGAAACACACATCAGAGTTCTCATCCATTGTTCACACTCTGCTTTACAGCAAGAAGCACGCTCTTGCTTTCTAGACTCTCTAAGACAGCAGGAAACATGAGTGTGTTGAGAACAAAAGAACGAAGTTTCCTACACATTCGGACCATATCTAGTCGAACTCAGCTTCTGAAACAGAAACAAACCAAAGGTCCTCTAACATACAATTCTTGTCAGTTAAGATGCGAAACGTGTGAGCTTCCTGAACCATGTAGATTGTTTGAGCTGAAAAGTGACCGCCCTTGCCTGAAACGAAGTCTTGCTTCTAGGAAGACACAGTTCCTGGGATTTAACTCCATTTCTCAAGGGTAACACACAACACAGTTCTCATCCATGGATCACACTCTGCTTTACAGCTAGAAGCACGCTCTTGCTTTCTAGAGTCTCTAATACAGAAGGAAACGTGAGTGTGCTAAGAAGAAAAGAACCGTGTTTCCTATACATGCGGACCATATCTAGTTCAACTCTGCTTGAAATTGATACAAAGCAAAGGTCCTCTAACATCCAATGCTTGTCAGTGAAGATGAGAAACGTGTGAGTTTCGTGAACGATGTAGTTTGTTTAAGCTGAAAGTAACTGCCCTTACTTGAAATGAAGTCTTCCTTGTAGGAACACTATGAGCATGGGATTTAACTCCATTTCTGAAGTGAAACACACAACACAGTTCTCATCCATTGATCACACTCTGCCTTAGATCAAGAAGCAAGCTCTTGCTTTCTAGAGTCTCCACTACAGCAGGAAACATGAGTGTGCTGAGAACAAAAGAACGGTATTTCTTACACATACGGACCATATCTAGTCCAACTCTGCTACTGAAACTGATACAATGCACTGGTCCTCTAACATCCAATGCTTGTCAGTTAAGATGAGAAACGTGTGAGCTTCATGAACGATGTAGTTCGTTTGAGCTGTAAAGTAACTTTCCTTCCCTTAAACGAAGACTTGCTTTTAGGAAGACTCAGAGCCTGGGATTTAACTCCATTTATGAAGTGAAACACACAACAGAGTTCTCATCCATTGATCACACTCTGCTTTAGAGCAAGAAGCACGCTCTTGCTTTCTAGAGTCTCTAATACAGAAGGAAACGTGAGTGTGCTCAGAGGAAAAGAACCGTGTTTCCTATACATACGGACCATATCTAGTTCAACTCTGCTTGAAACTGATACAAAGCAAAGGTCCTCTAACATCCAATGCTTCTCAGTTAAGATGAGAAACGTGTGAGCTTCTTGAACGATGTAGTTCGTTTGAGCTGTAAAGTAACTGCCCTTACCTGAAACGAAGTCTTGCTTGTAGGAAGACTCAGAGCCTGGGATTTAACTCCATTTCTGAAGTGAATCACACAACAGTGTTCTCATCCATTGATCACACTCTGCTTTAGAGCAAGAAGCACGCTCTATCTTTCTAGAGTCTCTAAGACAGCAGGAAACTTGAGTGTGCTGAGAAGAAATGAACGGTGTTTCCTACACATACGGATCATATCTAGTCCAACTCTGCTTCTGAAACTGATGCAAATCATTGGTCTTCTAACATCCAATGCTTGTCAGTTAAGATGAGAAACGTGTGAGCTTCGTGAATGATATAGTTTGTTTGAGCTTAAAAGTGACGGCCCTTACCTGAAACGAAGTCTTGCTTTTAGTAAGACTCAGAGCCTGGGATTTAACTCCATTTCTAAAGTGAAACACACAGCAGAGTTCTCATCCATTGTTCACACTCTGCTTTACAGCAAGAATCACGCTCTTGCTTTCTAGAGTCTCTAAGACAGCAGGAAACATGAGTGTGCTGAGAACAAATGAACGGAGTTTCCTACACATACGGACCATATCAAGTCCAACTCTGCTTCTGAAACTGAAACAAACAAAAGGTCCTCTAACATCCAATGCTTGTCAGTTAAGATGAGAAATGTGTGAGCTTCGTGAACAATGTAGTTCGTTTGAGATGTAAAGTAACTTCCCTTACCTGAAACGAAGTCTTGCTTGTAGGAAGACTCAGAGCCTGGTATTTAACTCCATTTCTGAAGTGAAACACAAAACAGAGTTCTCATCCATTGTTCACACTCTGCTTTAGAGCAAGAAGCACGCTCTTGCTTTCTAGAGTCTCTAAGACAGCAGGAAACTTGAGTGTGCTGAGAACAAATGAACGGTGTTTCCAACACATACGGATCATATCTAGTCCAACTCTGCTTCTGAAACTGATACAAAGCACTGGTTCTCTAACATCCAAATCTTGTCAGTTAAGATGACAAACGTGTGAGCTTCGGGAACGATGTAGTTCGTTTGAGCAGTAAAGTAACATCCCTTGCCTGAAACGAACTCTTGCTTTTCGGAAGACTTAGAGCATGGGATTTAACTCCATTTCTGAAGTGAAACACACAACAGAGTTCTCATCCATTGATCACACTCTGTTGTAGAGCACGAAGCACGCTCTAGCTTTCTAGAGTCTCTAAGACAGCAGGAAACTTGAGTGTGCTGAGAACAAATGAATGGTGTTTCCTACACATACAGACCATATCTAGTCCAACTCTGCTTCTGAAACTGATGCAAAGTACTGGTCCTCTAACATATGATGCTTGTCAGTTAAAATGAGAAACGTGTGAGCTTCCTGAACGATGTAGTTCCTTTGAGCTGAAAAGTGACTGCCCTTACATGAAACGAAGTCTTGCTTGTAGGAAGAAACAGAGCCTGGGATTTAACTCCATTTATGAAGGGAAAGACACAACACAATTCTCATCCATGGATCACAGTCTGCTTTAGAGCAAGAAGCAAGCTCTAGCTTTTTAGAGTCTCTAATACAGCAGGAAAAGTGAGTGTGCTCAGAAGAAAGAACGGTGATTCCTATACATAAGGATCATATCTAGTTCAACTCTGCTTCTGAAACTGATACAAAGCACTGCTCCTCTAACATCCAATGCTTGTCAGTTAAGATGAGATACGTGTTAGCTTCCTGAATGATGTAGTTTGTTTGAGCTGAAAAGTGACTGCCCTTACCTGAAAAGAAGTCTTGCTTTTAGTAAGACTCAGAGCCTGGGATTTAACAACATTTCTGAAGTGAAACACAGAGCAGAGTTCTCATCCATTGTTCACACTCTGCTTTACAGCAAGAAGCACGCTCTTGCTTTCTAGACTCTCTAAGACAGCAGGAAACATGAGTGTGCTGAGAACAAAACATCGGTGTTTCCTACACATGCGGACCATATCTAGTCCAACTCTGCTTCTGAAATTGAAACAAACCACAGGTCCTCTAACATCCAATGCTTGTCAGTTAAGATGAGATACGTGTTAGCTTCCTGAATGATGTAGTTAGTTTGAGCTGAAAAGAGACTGCCCTTACCTGAAACGAAGTCTTTCTTGTAGGAAGACTCAGAGCCAGGGATTTAACTCCATTTCTGAAGTGAAACACTCAACAGAGTTCTCATCCCTTGATCACACTCTGCTTTAGGGCAAGAAGCACACTCTAGCTTTCAAGAATCTCTAAGACAGCAGGAAACTTGAGTGTGCTGAGAACAAATGAACAGTGTTTCCTACACATACAGATGCTATCTAGCCAACTCTGCCTCTGAAAGTGATACAAAGCACTGGTCCTCTAACATCCAATGCTTGTCAGTTAAGATGAGGAACCTGTGAACTTCATGAACGATGTAGTTTCTTTTAGCTGAAAAGTGACTGCCCTTACCTGAAACGAAGTATTGATTGTAGCAAGACTCAGAGCCAGGGATATAACTCCATTTCTGAAGTGAAACACACAACAGAGTTCTCATCCCTTGATCACACTCTGCTTTAGAGCAAGAAGCACGCTCTTGCTTTCCAGAGTCTCTAATACAGTAGGAAACCTGAGTGTGCTCAGAACAAAAGAACGGTGTTTGATACACATACGGACCAAATCTAGTTCAACTCTGCTTCTGAAACTGAAACAAACTACAGGTCCTCTAACATCCAATGCTTGTCAGTTAAGATGAGAAACGTGTGAGCTTTGTGAACGATGTAGTTCGTTTGAGCTGTATAGTGACTGCCCTTACCTGAAACGAAGTCTCTCTTGTAGGAAGACTCAGAGCCAGGGATTTAACTCCACTTCTGAAGTGAATAACACAACAGAGTTCTCATCCATTGTTCACACTCTGCTTTAGAGCAAGAAGCACGCTCTTGCTTTCTAGAGTCTCTACTACAGCAGGAAACGTGAGTGTGCACAGAAGAAAAGAACTGTGTTTTCTATACATACAGACCATGTCTAGTTCAACTCTGCTTGAAATTGATACAAAGCAAAGGTACTCTAACATTCAATGCTTCTCAGTTAAGATGAGAAACGTGTGAGCTTCATGAACGATATAGTTCGTTTGAGCTGTAAAGTAAATGCTCTTACCTGAAACGAAGTCTTGCTTTTAGGAAGACTCAGAGGCAGGTATTTAACTCCATTTCTGAAGTGAAACACTCAACAGAGTTCTCATCCCTTGATCACACTCTGCTTTAGGGCAAGAAGCACACTCTAGCTTTCAAGAATCTCTAAGACAGCAGGAAACTTGAGTGTGCTGAGAACAAATGAACAGTGTTTCCTACACATACAGATGCTATCTAGCCAACTCTGCCTCTGAAAGTGATACAAAGCACTGGTCCTCTAACATCCAATGCTTGTCAGTTAAGATGAGGAACCTGTGAACTTCGTGAACGATGTAGTTCGTTTTAGCTGAAAAGTGACTGCCCTTACCTGAAACGAAGTATTGCTTGTAGGAAGACTCAGAGCCGGGGATTGAACTCCATTTCTGAAGTGAAACACACAACAGAGTTCTCATCCCTTGATCACACTCTGCTTTAGAGCAAGAAGCACACTCTAGCTTTCTAGAATCTCTAAGATAGCAGGAAACTTGATTGTGCTGAGAAAAAATGAACGGTGTTTCCTACACATACGGATGCTATCTAGCCATCTCTGCCTCTGAAAGTGATACACAGCACTGGTCCTGTAACATCCAATGCTTGTGAGTTAATATGAGAAACATGTGAGCTTCCTGAACGATGTATTTCGTTTGAGCTGTAAAGTGACTGCCCTTACCTGAAACGAAGTATTGCTTGTACGAAGACTCAGAGCCGGGGATTGAACTCCATTTCTGAAGTGAAACACACAGCAGAGTTCTCATCCATAGTTCACACTCTGCTTTAGAGCAAGAAGCACGCTCTTGCTTTTTAGAGTCTCTAATACAGCAGGAAACCTGAGTGTGCTCAGAAGAAATAACCGTGATTCCTATACATAAGGATCATATCTAGTCCAACTCTGCTTCTGAAATTGAAACAAACCACAGGTCCTCTAACATCCAATGCTTGTCAGTTAAGATGAGAAACGTGTGAGCTTCGTGACCGATGTAATCCATTTGAGCTGAAAAGAGACTGCCCTTACCTGAAACGAAGTCTTTCTTGTAGGAAGACTCAGAGCCAGGGATTTAACTCCATTTCTGAAGTGAAACACTCAACAGAGTTCTCATCCCTTGATCACACTCTGCTTTAGGGCAAGAAGCACACTCTAGCTTTCAAGAATCTCTAAGACAGCAGGAAACTTGAGTGTGCTGAGAACAAATGAACAGTGTTTCCTACACATACAGATGCTATCTAGCCAACTCTGCCTCTGAAAGTGATACAAAGCACTGGTCCTCTAACATCCAATGCTTGTCAGTTAAGATGAGGAACCTGTGAAATTCGTGAACGATGTAGTTCGTTTTAGCTGAAAAGTGACTGCCCTTACCTGAAACGAAGTATTGCTTGTAGGAAGACTCAGAGCCGGGGATTGAACTCCATTTCTGAAGTGAAACACACAACAGAGTTCTCATCCCTTGATCACACTCTGCTTTAGAGCAAGAAGCACACTCTAGCTTTCTAGAATCTCTAAGATAGCAGGAAACTTGATTGTGCTGAGAAAAAATGAACGGTGTTTCCTACACATACGGATGCTATCTAGCCAACTCTGCCTCTGAGAGTGATACACAGCACTGGTCCTGTAACATCCAATGCTTGTGAGTTAATATGAGAAACATGTGAGCTTCCTGAACGATGTATTTCGTTTGAGCTGTAAAGTGACTGCCCTTACCTGAAACGAAGTATTGCTTGTACGAAGACTCAGAGCCGGGGATTGAACTCCATTTCTGAAGTGAAACACACAGCAGAGTTCTCATCCATATTTCACACTCTGCTTTAGAGCAAGAAGCACGCTCTTGCTTTTTAGAGTCTCTAATACAGCAGGAAACCTGACTGTGCTCAGAAGAAATAACCGTGATTCCTATACATAAGGATCATATCTAGTCCAACTCTGCTTCTGAAATTGAAACAAACCACAGGTCCTCTAACATCCAATGCTTGTCAGTTAAGATGAGAAACGTGTGAGCTTCGTGAACGATGTAGTTCGTTTGAGCTGAAAGTAACTGCCCTTACTTGAAATGAAGTCTTCCTTTAGGAAGACTCAGAGCCTGGGAGTTAACTCCATTTCTGAAGTGAAACACACAGCAGAGTTCTCATCCATTGATCACACTCTGCTTTAGAGCAAGAAGCAAGCTCTTGCTTTCTAGAGTCTCTAAGACAGCAGGAAACATGAGTGTGGTGAGAACAAAAGAACGGTGTTTCCTACACATACGGACCATATCTGGTACAACTCTGCTTCTGAAAATGAAACAAACCACAGGTCCTCTAACATCCAATGCTTGTCAGTTAAGATCATAAACGTGTTAGCTTCGTGAACGATGTAGTTTTTTTCAGCTGAAAAGTGACTGCCCTTACCTGAAAAGAAGTCTTTCTTTCAGTAAGACTCAGAGCCTGGGATTTAACTCCACTTCTGAAGTGAAACACACAGCAGAGTTCTCATCCATTGATCACACTCTGCTTTAGAGCAAGAAGCAAGCTCTTGCTTTCTAGAGTCTCTAATACAGCAGGAAACTTGAGTGTGCTGAGAACAAATGAACGGTGTTTCCTACACATACTGATCATATCTAGTCCAACTCTGCTTCTGAAACTGATACAAAGCACTGGTCCTATAACATCCAATGCTTGTCAGTTAAGAAGAGAAACTTGTGAGCTTTGTGAATGATATAGTTCGTTTGAGCTGTAAAGTAAATGCCCTTACCTGAAACGAAGTCTTGCTTGTAGGAAGACTCAGAGCCAGGGATTTAAGTCCATTTCGGAAATGAACCACACAACAGAGTTCTCATCCATTGGTCACACTCTGCTTTAGAGCAAGAAGCACGCTCTTGCTTTCTAGAGTCTATAATAGAGCAGGAAACGTGAGTGTGCTCAGAAGAAAAGAACTGTGTTTTCTATACATACGGACCATATCTCGTTCAACTCTGCTTGAAATTGATACAAAGCAAAGGTCCTCTAACATTCAATGCTTCTCAGTTAAGATGAGAAACGTGTGAGCTTCATGAAGGATATAGTTCATTTGAGCTGTAAAGTAAATGCTCTTACCTGAAACGAAGTCTTGCTTGTAGGAAGACTCAGAGGCAGGGATTTAACTCCATTTCTGAAGTGAAACACACAACAGAGTTCTCATCCATTGATCACACTCTGTTGTAGAGCACGAAGCACGCTCTAGCTTTCTAGAGTCTCTAAGACAGCAGGAAACTTGAGTGTGCTGAGAACAAATGAACGGTGTTTCCTACACATATGGACCATATCTAGTCCAACTCTGCTTCTGAAACTGATGCAAAGTACTGGTCCTCTAACATCCGATGCTTGTCAGTTAAAATGAGAAACGTGTGAGCTTCCTGAACGATGTAGTGCCTTTGAGCTGAAAAGTGACTGCCCTTACCTGAAACGAAGTCTTGCTTGTAGGAAGAAACAGAGCCTGGGATTTAACTCCATTTATGAAGGGAAAGACACAACACAATTCTCATCCATGGATCACACTCTGCTTTAGAGCAACAGGCACGCTCTTGCTTTTTAGAGTCTCTAATACAGCAGGAAAAGTGAGTGTGCTCAGAAGAAAGAACGGTGATTCCTATACATAAGGATCATATCTAGTCCAACTCTGCTTCTGAAACTGATACAAAGCACTGCTCCTCTAACATCCAATGCTTGTCAGTTAAGATGAGAAACGTGTGAGCTTCGTGAACGATGTAGTTCGTTTGAGCTGTAAAGTAACTGCCCTTACCTGAAACGAAGTCTTGCTTGTAGCGAGACTCAGAGCCAGGGATTTAACTCCATTTCTGAAGTGAAAGACACAACACAGTTCTCATCCATTGATCACACTCTGCTTTAGAGCAAGAAGCAAGCTCTTGTTTTTTAGAGTCTCTAAAACAGCAGAAAACATGAGTGTGCTGAGAACAAAAGAACGGTGTTTCTTACACATACCGACCATATCTAGTCCAACTCTGCTTCTGAAACTGATACAAAGCACTTGTCCTCTAATATCCAATGCTAGTCAGTTAAGATGAAAACGTCTGAGCTTTGTGACCGATGTAATTCCTTTGACCTGAAAAGTGACTGCCTTTACCTGAAACGAAGTCTTTCTTGTAGGAAGACTCAGAGCCTGGGATTTATCTCCATTTCTGAAGTGAAACACACAACACAGTTCACATCCATGTATCACACTCTGCTTTAGAGCAAGAAGCACACACTTGCTTTCTAGAGTCTCTAATACAGCAGGAAACATGAGTGTGCTGAGAACAAAAGAACGGTGTTTCTTACACAAACGGACCATATCTAGTCCAACTCTGCTTCTGAGACTGATACAAAGCACAGGTCCTCTAACATCCAATGCTTGTCAGTTAAGATGAGAAACGTGTGAGCTTCCTGAACGATGTAGTTCGTTTGAGCTGAAAAGTGACTGCCCTTACCTGAAACGAAGTCTTGCTTGTAGGAAGACTCAGAGTCTGGGATTTAACTCCATTTCTGAAGTGAAACACACAACACCGTTCTCATCCATTGATCACACTCTGCTTTAGAGCAAGAAGCACACTCTTGCTTTCTAGAGTCTCTAATACAGCAGGAAACATGAGTGTGCTGAGAACAAAAGAATGGTGTTTCTTACACAAACGGACCATATATAGTCCAACTCTGCTTATGAGACTGATACAAAGCACTGGTCTTCTAACATCCAAAGCTTGTCAGTTAAGATGAGAAACGTGTGAGCTTCCTGAACGATGTAGTTCGTTTGAGCTGAAAACTGACTGCCCTTACCTGAAACGAAGTTTTGCTTGTAGGAAGACACAGACCTGGGATTTAACTCCATTTCTGAAGGGAAACACACAACACAGTTCTCATCCATGGATCACACTCTGCTTTAGAGCAAGAAGCACGCTCTTGCTTTCTAGAGTCTCTAATACAGCAGGAAACATGAGTGTGCTGAGAACAAAAGAACGGTGTTTCTTACACAAACGGACCATATCTAGTCCAACTCTGCTTCTGAGACTGATACAAAGCACAGGTCTTCTAACATCCAATGCTTGTCAGTTAAGATGAGAAACGTGTGAGCTTCCTGAACGATGTAGTTCGTTTGAGCTGAAAAGTGACTGCCCTTACCTGAAACGAAGTCTTGCTTGTAGGAAGACTCAGAGTCTGGGATTTAACTCCATTTCTGAAGTGAAACACACAACACCGTTCTCATCCATTGATCACACTCTGCTTTAGAGCAAGAAGCACACTCTTGCTTTCTAGAGTCTCTAATACAGCAGGAAACATGAGTGTGCTGAGAACAAAAGAATGGTGTTTCTTACACAAACGGACCATATATAGTCCAACTCTGCTTATGAGACTGATACAAAGCACTGGTCTTCTAACATCCAAAGCTTGTCAGTTAAGATGAGAAACGTGTGAGCTTCCTGAACGATGTAGTTCGTTTGAGCTGAAAACTGACTGCCCTTACCTGAAACGAAGTTTTGCTTGTAGGAAGACACAGACCTGGGATTTAACTCCATTTCTGAAGGGAAACACACAACACAGTTCTCATCCATGGATCACACTCTGCTTTAGAGCAAGAAGCACGCTCTTGCTTTCTAGAGTCTCTAATGCAGCAGGAAACGTGAGTGTCCTCAGAAGAAAAGAACCATGTTTCCTATGCATACGGACCATATCTAGTTCAACTCTGCTTGAAATTGATACAAAGCAAAAGTCCTCTAACATCCAATGCTTGTCATTTAAGATGAGGAACGTGTGAACTTCGTGAATGATTTAGTTCGTTTGAGCTGAAAGTGACTGCCCTAACTTGAAACGAAGTCTTGCTTGTGGGAAGACTCAGAGCCTGGGATTTAACTCCATTTCTGAAGTGAAACACACAACAGAGTTCTCATCCATTGATCACACTCTGCTTTAGAGCAAGAAGCAAGCTCTTGCTTTCTAGAGTCTCTAATACAGCAGGAAACATAAGTGTGCTGAGAACAAAAGAACGGTGTTTCTTACACATACGGACCGTATCTAGTCGAACTCTGCTTATGAAACTGATACAAAGCACTGGTACTCTAACATCCAATGCTTCTCAGTTAAGATGAGAAACGTATGAGGTTCCTGAACGATGTAGTTCGTTTGAGCTGAAAAGTGACTGCCCTTACCTGAAACGAAGTCTTGCTTGTAGGAAGACTCAGAGTCTGGGATTTAACTCCATTTCTGAAGTGAAACACACAACACAGTTCTCATCCATTGATCACACTCTGCTTTAGAGCAAGAAGCACACTCTTGCTTTCTAGAGTCTCTAATACAGCAGGAAACATGAGTGTGCTGAGAACAAAAGAATGGTGTTTCTTACACAAACGGACCATATCTAGTCCAACTCTGCTTATGAGACTGATACAAAGCACTGGTCTTCTAACATGCAAAGCTTGTCAGTTAAGATGAGAAACG
Source organism: Onychomys leucogaster (assembly GCA_949786385.1). NCBI lineage: Eukaryota > Metazoa > Chordata > Mammalia > Rodentia > Cricetidae > Onychomys > Onychomys leucogaster. The sequence goes on along the minus strand of CATKUP010000037.1, from coordinate 201,215 downwards.
TGTGAGCTTCCTGAACGATGTAGTTCGTTTGAGCTGAAAACTGACTGCCCTTACCTGAAACGAAGTTTTGCTTGTAGGAATACACAGACCTGGGATTTAACTCCATTTCTGAAGGGAAACACACAACACAGTTCTCATCCATGGATCACACTCTGCTTTAGAGCAAGAAGCACGCTCTTGCTTTCTAGAGTCTCTAATGCAGCAGGAAACGTGAGTGTCCTCAGAAGAAAAGAACCATGTTTCCTCTGCATACGGACCATATCTAGTTCAACTCTGCTTGAAATTGATACAAAGCAAAAGTCCTCTAACATCCAATGCTTGTCAGTTAAGATGAGGAACGTGTGAACTTCGTGAATGATTTAGTTCGTTTGAGCTGTAAAGTAACTGCCCTTACCTGAAACGAAGTCTTGCTTGTAGCGAGACTCAGAGCCAGGGATTTAACTCCATTTCTGAAGTGAAAGACACAACACAGTTCTCATCCATTGATCACACTCTGCTTTAGAGCAAGAAGCAAGCTCTTGTTTTCTAGAGTCTCTAAAACAGCAGAAAACATGAGTGTGCTGAGAACAAAAGAACGGTGTTTCTTACACATACCGACCATATCTAGTCCAACTCTGCTTCTGAAACTGATACAAAGCACTTGTCCTCTAATATCCAATGCTAGTCAGTTAAGGTGAAAATGTCTGTGCTTTGTGACCGATGTAATTCCTTTGACCTGAAAAGTGACTGCCTTTACCTGAAACGAAGTCTTTCTTGTAGGAAGACTCAGAGCCTGGGATTTATCTCCATTTCTGAAGTGAAACACACAACACAGTTCACATCCATGTATCACACTCTGCTTTAGAGCAAGAAGCACACACTTGCTTTCTAGAGTCTCTAATACAGCAGGAAACATGAGTGTGCTGAGAACAAAAGAACGGTGTTTCTTATACAAACGGACCATATCTAGTCCAACTCTGCTTCTGAGACTGATACAAAGCACTGGCCCTCTAACATCCAATGCTTGTCAGTTAAGATGAGAAACGTGTGAGCTTCCTGAACGATGTAGTTCGTTTGAGCTGAAAAGTGACTGCCCTTACCTGAAACGAAGTCTTGCTTGTAGGAAGACTCAGAGTCTGGGATTTAACTCCATTTCTGAAGTGAAACACACAACACCGTTCTCATCCATTGATCACACTCTGCTTTAGAGCAAGAAGCACACTCTTGCTTTCTAGAGTCTCTAATACAGCAGGAAACATGAGTGTGCTGAGAACAAAAGAATGGTGTTTCTTACACAAACGGACCATATCTAGTCCAACTCTGCTTCTGAGACTGATACAAAGCACTTGTCCTCTAACATCCAATGCTTGTCAGTTAAGATGAGAAACGTGTGAGCTTCCTGAACGATGTAGTTCGTTTGAGCTGAAAACTGACTGCCCTTACCTGAAACGAAGTTTTGCTTGTAGGAAGACACAGACCTGGGATTTAACTCCATTTCTGAAGGGAAACACACAACACAGTTCTCATCCATGGATCACACTCTGCTTTAGAGCAAGAAGCACGCTCTTGCTTTCTAGAGTCTCTAATGCAGCAGGAAATGTGAGTGTCCTCAGAAGAAAAGAACCATGTTTCCTCTGCATACGGACCATATCTAGTTCAACTCTGCTTGAAATTGATACAAAGCAAAAGTCCTCTAACATCCAATGCTTGTCAGTTAAGATGAGGAACGTGTGAACTTCGTGAATGATTTAGTTCGTTTGAGCTGAAAGTGACTGCCCTAACTTGAAACGAAGTCTTGCTTGTGGGAAGACTCAGAGCCTGGGATTTAACTCCATTTCTGAAGTGAAACACACAACAGAGTTCTCATCCATTGATCACACTCTGCTTTAGAGCAAGAAGCAAGCTCTTGCTTTCTAGAGTCTCTAATACAGCAGGAAACATGAGTGTGCTGAGAACAAAAGAACGGTGTTTCTTACACATACGGACCGTATCTAGTAAAACTCTGCTTATGAAACTGATACAAAGCACTGGTACTCTAACATTCAATGCTACTCAGTTAAGATGAGAAACGTATGAGGTTCCTGAACGATGTAGTTCGTTTGAGCTGAAAAGTGACTGCCCTTACCAAAAAAGAAGTCTTGCTTGTAGGAAGACACAGACCAGGGATTTAACCCCATTTCTGAAGGGAAACACACAACACAGTTCTCATCCATGGATCACACTCTGCTTTAGAGCAAGAAGCACGCTCTTGCTTTCTAGAGTCTCTAATGCAGCAGGAAACGTGAGTGTCCTCAGAAGAAAAGAACCATGTTTCCTCTGCATACGGACCATATCTAGTTCAACTCTGCTTGAAATTGATACAAAGCAAATGTCCTCCAACATCCAATGCTTGTCAGGTAAGATCAGAAACGTGTGAGCTTCGTGAAAGATGTAGTTCGTTTGCGCTGTAAAGTAACTGCCCTTACCTGAAACGAAGTCTTGCTTGTAGCGAGACTCAGAGCCAGGGATTTAACTCCATTTCTGAAGTGAAACACACAACACAGTTCTCATCCATGTATCACACTCTGCTTTAGAGCAAGAAGCACGCTCTTGCTTTCTAGAATCTCTAATACAGCAGGAAACCTGAGTGTGCTGAGAACAAAAGAACGGTGTTTCTTACACATACGGACCATGTCTAGTCCAACTCTGCTTCTGAAACTGTTACAAAGCACTGGTTCTCTAAGATCCAATGCTAGTCAGTTAAGATGAAAACCTGTGAGCTTTGTGACCGATGTAATTCTTTTGACCTGAAAAGTGACTCCCCTTTCCTAAAACGAAGTCTTTCTTGTAGGAAGACTCAGAGCCTGGGATTTATTTCCATTTCTGAAATGAGACACACAACACAGTTCTCATCCATTGATCACACTCTGCTTTAGAGCAAGAAGCACACTCTTGCTTTCTAGAGTCTCTAATACAGCAGGAAACATGAGTGTGTTGAGAAAAAAGGAACGGTGTTTCTTACACAAACGGAACATATCTAGTCCAACTCTGGTTCTGAGACTGATACAAAGCACTGGTCCTCCAACATCCAATGCTTGTCAGTTAAGATGAGAAACGTGTGAGCTTCCTGAACGATGTAGTTTGTTTGAGCTGAAAAGTGACTGCCCTTACCTGAAACGGAGTCTTGCTTGTAGGAAGACACAGACCTCGGATTTAACCCCATTTCTGAAGCGAAACACACAAAACAGTTCTCATCCATGTATCACACTCTGCTTTAGAGCAAGAAGCACGCTCTTGCTTTCTAGAGTCTCTAATGCAGCAGGAAAGGTGAGGGTCCTCAGAAGAAAAGAACCATGTTTCCTATACATACGGACCATATCTAGTTCAACTGTGCTTGAAATTGATACAAAGCATAGGTCCTCCAACATCCAATGCTTGTCAGTTAAGATGAGAAACGTGTGAGCTTCGTGAATGATGTAGTTCGTTTGAGCTGTAAAGTAACTGCCCTTACCTGAAACGAAGTCTTGCTTGTAGCGAGACTCAGAGCCAGGGATTTAACTCCATTTCTGAAGTGAAACACACAACACAGTTCTCATCCATTGATCACACTCTGCTTTAGAGCAAGAAGCACGCTCTTCCTTTCTAGAGTCTCTAATACAGCAGGAAACCTGAGTGTGCTGAGAACAAAAGAACGGTGTTTCTTACACATACGGACCATGTCTAGTCCAACTCTGCTTCTGAAACTGTTACAAAGCACTGGTCCTCTAATATCCAATGCTAGTCAGTTAAGATGAAAACCTGTGAGCTTTGTGACCGATGTAATTCCTTTGACCTGAAAAGTGACTGCCCTTACCTGAAAAGAAGTCTTTCTTGTAGGAAGACTCAGAGCCTGGGATTTATCTCCATTTCTGAAGTGAAACACACAACACAGTTCACATCCATGGATCACACTCTGCTTTAGAGCAAGAAGCAGGCTCTTCCTTTCTAGAGTCTCTAATACAGCAGGAAACCTGAGTGTGCTGAGAACAAAAGAACCGTGTTTCCTATACATACGGACCATATCTAGTTCAACTCTGCTTGAAATTGATACAAAGCAAAGGTCCTCTAACAACCAATGCTTGTCAGTTAAGATGAAAACTGTGAGCTTTGTGACCGATGTAATTCGTTTGACCTGAAAAGTGACTGCCCTTACCTGAAACGAAGTCTTGCTTGTAGGAAGACTCAGAGTCTGGGATTTAACTCCATTTCTGAAGTGAAACACACAACACAGTTCTCATCCATTGATCACACTCTGCTTTAGAGCAAGAAGCATGCTCTTGCTTTCTAGAGTCTCTAATGCAGCAGGAAACGTGAGTGTCCTCAGAAGAAAAGAACCATGTTTCCTATGCATACGGACCATATCTAGTTCAACTCTGCTTGAAATTGATACAAAGCAAAAGTCCTCTAACATCCAATCCTTGTCAGTTAAGATGAGGAACGTGTTAACTTCGTGAATGATTTAGTTCGTTTTAGCTGAAAGTGACTGCCCTAACTTGAAACGAAGTCTTGCTTGTGGGAAGACTCAGAGCCTGGGATTTAACTCCATTTCTGAAGTGAAACACACAACAGAGTTCTCATCCATTGATCACACTCTGCTTTAGAGCAAGAAGCAAGCTCTTGCTTTCTAGAGTCTCTAATACAGCAGGAAACATGAGTGTGCTGAGAACAAAAGAACGGTGTTTCTTACACATATGGACCGTATCTAGTCCAACTTTGCTTATGAAACTGATACAAAGCACTGGTACTCTAACATCCAATGCTTCTCAGTTAAGATGAGAAACGTATGAGGTTCCTGAACGATGTAGTTCGTTTGAGCTGAAAAGTGACTGCCCTTACCTGAAATGAAGTCTTGCTTGTAGGAAGACACAGACCTGGGATTTAACCCCATTTCTGAAGGGAAACACACAACACAGTTCTCATCCATGGATCACACTCTGCTTTAGAGCAAGAAGCACGCTCTTGCTTTCTAGAGTCTCTAATGCAGCAGGAAACGTGAGTGTCCTCAGAAGAAAAGAACCATGATTCCTATACATACGGACCATATCTAGTTCAACTCTGCTTGAAATTGATACAAAGCAAATGTCCTCCAACATCCAATGCTTGTCAGTTAAGATCAGAAACGTGTGAGCTTCGTGAAAGATGTAGTTCGTTTGAACTGTAAAGTAACTGCCCTTACCTGAAAGGAAGTCTTGCTTGTAGCGAGACTCAGAGCCAGGGATTTAACTCCATTTCTGAAGTGAAACACACAACACAGTTCTCATCCATTGATCACACTCTGCTTTAGAGCAAGAAGCATGCTCTTGCTTTCTAGAGTCTCTAATACAGCAGGAAACCTGAGTGTGCTGAGAACAAAAGAACGGTGTTTCTTACACATACGGACCATGTCTAGTCCAACTCTGCTTCTGAAACTGTTACAAAGCACTGGTCCTCTAAGATCCAATGCTAGTCAGTTAAGATGAAAACCTGTGAGCTTTGTGACCGATGTAATTCTTTTGACCTGAAAAGTGACTGCCCTTACCTAAAACGAAGTCTTTCTTGTAGGAAGACTCAGAGCCTGGGATTTATTTCCATTTCTGAAATGAAACACACAACACAGTTCTCATCCATTGATCACACTCTGCTTTAGAGCAAGAAGCACACTCTTGCTTTCTAGAGTCTCTAATACAGCAGGAAACATGAGTGTGTTGAGAAAAAAGGAACGGTGTTTCTTACACAAACGGAACATATCTAGTCCAACTCTGGTTCTGAGACTGATACAAAGCACTGGTCCTCCAACATCCAATGCTTGTCAGTTAAGATGAGAAACGTGTGAGCTTCCTGAACGATGTAGTTTGTTTGAGCTGAAAAGTGACTGCCCTTACCTGAAACGGAGTCTTGCTTGTAGGAAGACACAGACCTCGGATTTAACCCCATTTCTGAAGCGAAACACACAAAACAGTTCTCATCTATGTATCACACTCTGCTTTAGAGCAAGAAGCACGCTCTTGCTTTCTAGAGTCTCTAATGCAGCAGGAAAGGTGAGGGTCCTCAGAAGAAAAGAACCATGTTTCCTATACATACGGACCATATCTAGTTCAATGTGCTTGAAATTGATACAAAGCATAGGTCCTCCAACATCCAATGCTTGTCAGTTAAGATGAGAAACGTGTGAGCTTCGTGAACGATGTAGTTCGTTTGAGCTGTAAAGTAACTCCCCTTACCTGAAACGAAGTCTTGCTTGTAGCGAGACTCAGAGCCAGGGATTTAACTCCATTTCTGAAGTGAAACACACAACACAGTTCTCATCCATTGATCACACTCTGCTTTAGAGCAAGAAGCACACTCTTGCTTTCTAGAGTCTCTAATACAGCAGGAAACATGAGTGTGTTGAGAAAAAAGGAACGGTGTTTCTTACACAAACGGAACATATCTAGTCCAACTCTGGTTCTGAGACTGATACAAAGCACTGGTCCTCTAACATCCAATGCTTGTCAGTTAAGATGAGAAACGTGTGAGCTTCCTGAACGATGTAGTTTGTTTGAGATGAAAAGTGAAGGCCCTTACCTGAAACGAAGTCTTGCTTGTAGGAAGACACAGACCTGGGATTTATCCCCATTTCTGAAGCGAAACACACAACACAGTTCTCATCCATGTATCACACTCTGCTTTAGAGCAAGAAGCACGCTCTTGCTTTCTAGAGGCTCTAATGCAGCAGGAAACGTGAGTGTCCTCAGAAGAAAAGAACCATGTTTCCTATGCATACGGACCATATCTAGTTCAACTCTGCTTGAAATTGATACAAAGCAAAGGTCCTCTAACATCCAATGCTTGTCAGTTAAGATGTGAAACGTGTGAACTTCGTGAATGATGTAGTTCGTTTGAGCTGAAAGTGACTGCACTAACTTGAAACGAAGTCTTTCTTGTAGGAAGACTCGGAGCCTGGGATTTAACTCCATTTCTGAAATGAAACACACAACACAGTTCTCATCCATTGATCACACTCTGCTTTAGAGCAAGAAGCACGCTCTTGCTTTCTAGAGTCTCTAATACAGCAGGAAACCTGAGTGTGCTGAGAACAAAAGAACGGTGTTTCTTACACATACGGACCATATCTAGTCCAACTCTGCTTCTGAAACTGTTATAAAGCACTGGTCCTCTAAGATCCAATGCTAGTCAGTTAAGATGAAAACCTGTGAGCTTTGTGACCGATGTAATTCGTTTGACCTGAAAAGTGACTGCCCTTACCTGAAACGAAGTCTTTCTTGTAGGAAGACTCAGAGCCTGGGATTTATTTCCATTTCTGAAGTGAAACACACAACACAGTTCTCATCCATTGATCACACTCTGCTTTAGAGCAAGAAGCACACCCTTGCTTTCTAGAGTCTCTAATACAGCAGGAAACATGAGTGTGTTGAGAAAAAAGGAACGGTGTTTCTTACACAAACGGAACATATCTAGTCCAACTCTGGTTCTGAGACTGATACAAAGCACTGGTCCTCTAACATCCAATGCTTGTCAGTTAAGATGAGAAACGTGTGAGCTTCCTGAACGATGTAGTTTGTTTGAGATGAAAAGTGAAGGCCCTTACCTGAAACGAAGTCTTGCTTGTAGGAAGACACAGACCTGGGATTTAACCCCATTTCTGAAGCGAAACACACAACACAGTTCTCATCCATGTATCACACTCTGCTTTAGAGCAAGAAGCACGCTCTTGCTTTCTAGAGGCTCTAATGCAGCAGGAAACGTGAGTGTCCTCAGAAGAAAAGAACCATGTTTCCTATGCATACGGACCATATCTAGTTCAACTCTGCTTGAAATTGATACAAAGCAAAGGTCCTCTAACATCCAATGCTAGTCAGTTAAGATGAAAACCTGTGAGCTTTGTGACTGATGTAATTCTTTTGACCTGAGAAGTGACTGCCCTTACCTAAAACGAAGTCTTTCTTGTAGGAATACTCAGAGCCTGGGATTTATTTCCATTTCTGAAGTGAAACACACAACACAGTTCTCATCCATTGATCACACTCTGCTTTAGAGCAAGAAGCACACTCTTGCTTTCTAGAGTCTCTAATACAGCAGGAAACATGAGTGTGTTGAGAAAAAAGGAACGGTGTTTCTTACACAAACGGAACATATCTAGTCCAACTCTGGTTCTGAGACTGATACAAAGCACTGGTCCTCCAACATCCAATGCTTGTCAGTTAAGATGAGAAACGTGTGAGCTTCCTGAACGATGTAGTTTGTTTGAGCTGAAAAGTGACTGCCCTTACCTGAAATGGAGTCTTGCTTGTAGGAAGACACAGACCTCGGATTTAACCCCATTTCTGAAGCGAAACACACAAAACAGTTCTCATCCATGTATCACACTCTGCTTTAGAGCAAGAAGCACGCTCTTGCTTTCTAGATTCTCTAATGCAGCAGGAAAGGTGAGGGTCCTCAGAAGAAAAGAACCATGTTTCCTATACATACGGACCATATCTAGTTCAACTGTGCTTGAAATTGATACAAAGCATAGGTCCTCCAACATCCAATGCTTGTCAGTTAAGATGAGAAACGTGTGAGCTTCGTGAACGATGTAGTTCGTTAGAGCTGTAAAGTAACTGCCCTTACCTGAAACGAAGTCTTGCTTGTAGCGAGACTCAGAGCCAGGGATTTAACTCCATTTCTGAAGTGAAACACACAACACAGTTCTCATCCATTGATCACACTCTGCTTTAGAGCAAGAAGCACGCTCTTGCTTTCTAGAGTCTCTAATACAGCAGGAAACCTGAGTGTGCTGAGAACAAAAGAACGGTGTTTCTTACACATACGGACCATATCTAGTCCAACTCTGCTTCTGAAACTGTTATAAAGCACTGGTCCTCTAAGATCCAATGCTAGTCAGTTAAGATGAAAACCTGTGAGCTTTGTGACCGATGTAATTCGTTTGACCTGAAAAGTGACTGCCCTTACCTGAAACGAAGTCTTTCTTGTAGGAAGACTCAGAGCCTGGGATTTATTTCCATTTCTGAAGTGAAACACACAACACAGTTCTCATCCATTGATCACACTCTGCTTTAGAGCAAGAAGCACACTCTTGCTTTCTAGAGTCTCTAATACAGCAGGAAACATGAGTGTGTTGAGAAAAAAGGAACGGTGTTTCTTACACAAACGGAACATATCTAGTCCAACTCTGGTTCTGAGACTGATACAAAGCACTGGTCCTCTAACATCCAATGCTTGTCAGTTAAGATGAGAAACGTGTGAGCTTCCTGAACGATGTAGTTTGTTTGAGATGAAAAGTGAAGGCCCTTACCTGAAACGAAGTCTTGCTTGTAGGAAGACACAGACCTGGGATATAACCCCATTTCTGAAGCGAAACACACAACACAGTTCTCATCCATGTATCACACTCTGCTTTAGAGCAAGAAGCACGCTCTTGCTTTCTAGAGGCTCTAATGCAGCAGGAAAGGTGAGTGTCCTCAGAAGAAAAGAACCATGTTTCCTATGCATACGGACCATATCTAGTTCAACTCTGCTTGAAATTGATACAAAGCAAAGGTCCTCTAACATCCAATGCTTGTCAGTTAAGATGTGAAACGTGTGAACTTCGTGAATGATGTTGTTCATTTGAGATGAAAGTGACTGCACTAACTTGAAACGAAGTCTTTCTTGTAGGAAGACTCAGAGCCTGGGATTTAACTCCATTTCTGAAATGAAACACACAACACAGTTCTCATCCATTGATCACACTCTGCTTTAGAGCAAGAAGCACGCTCTTGCTTTCTAGAGTCTCTAATACAGCAGGAAACCTGAGTGTGCTGAGAACAAAAGAACGGTGTTTCTTACACATACGGACCATATCTAGTCCAACTCTGCTTCTGAAACTGTTATAAAGCACTGGTCCTCTAAGATCCAATGCTAGTCAGTTAAGATGAAAACCTGTGAGCTTTCTGACCGATGTAATTCGTTTGACCTGAAAAGTGACTGCCCTTACCTGAAACGAAGTCTTTCTTGTAGGAAGACTCAGAGCCTGGGATTTATTTCCATTTCTGAAGTGAAACACACAACACAGTTCTCATCCATTGATCACACTCTGCTTTAGAGCAAGAAGCACACCCTTGCTTTCTAGAGTCTCTAATACAGCAGGAAACATGAGTGTGTTGAGAAAAAGGGAACGGTGTTTCTTACACAAACGGAACATATCTAGTCCAACTCTGGTTCTGAGACTGATACAAAGCACTGGTCCTCTAACATCCAATGCTTGTCAGTTAAGATGAGAAACGTGTGAGCTTCCTGAACGATGTAGTTTGTTTGAGATGAAAAGTGAAGGCCCTTACCTGAAACGAAGTCTTGCTTGTAGGAAGACACAGACCTGGGATTTAACCCCATTTCTGAAGCGAAACACACAACACAGTTCTCATCCATGTATCACACTCTGCTTTAGAGCAAGAAGCACGCTCTTGCTTTCTAGAGGCTCTAATGCAGCAGGAAACGTGAGTGTCCTCAGAAGAAAAGAACCATGTTTCCTATGCATACGGACCATATCTAGTTCAACTCTGCTTGAAATTGATACAAAGCAAAGGTCCTCTAACATCCAATGCTAGTCAGTTAAGATGAAAACCTGTGAGCTTTGTGACTGATGTAATTCTTTTGACCTGAGAAGTGACTGCCCTTACCTAAAACGAAGTCTTTCTTGTAGGAATACTCAGAGCCTGGGATTTATTTCCATTTCTGAAGTGAAACACACAACACAGTTCTCATCCATTGATCACACTCTGCTTTAGAGCAAGAAGCACACTCTTGCTTTCTAGAGTCTCTAATACAGCAGGAAACATGAGTGTGTTGAGAAAAAAGGAACGGTGTTTCTTACACAAACGGAACATATCTAGTCCAACTCTGGTTCTGAGACTGATACAAAGCACTGGTCCTCCAACATCCAATGCTTGTCAGTTAAGATGAGAAACGTGTGAGCTTCCTGAACGATGTAGTTTGTTTGAGCTGAAAAGTGACTGCCCTTACCTGAAATGGAGTCTTGCTTGTAGGAAGACACAGACCTCGGATTTAACCCCATTTCTGAAGCGAAACACACAAAACAGTTCTCATCCATGTATCACACTCTGCTTTAGAGCAAGAAGCACGCTCTTGCTTTCTAGATTCTCTAATGCAGCAGGAAAGGTGAGGGTCCTCAGAAGAAAAGAACCATGTTTCCTATACATACGGACCATATCTAGTTCAACTGTGCTTGAAATTGATACAAAGCATAGGTCCTCCAACATCCAATGCTTGTCAGTTAAGATGAGAAACGTGTGAGCTTCGTGAACGATGTAGTTCGTTAGAGCTGTAAAGTAACTGCCCTTACCTGAAACGAAGTCTTGCTTGTAGCGAGACTCAGAGCCAGGGATTTAACTCCATTTCTGAAGTGAAACACACAACACAGTTCTCATCCATTGATCACACTCTGCTTTAGAGCAAGAAGCACACTCTTGCTTTCTAGAGTCTCTAATACAGCAGGAAACCTGAGTGTGCTGAGAACAAAAGAACGGTGTTTCTTACACATACGGACCATATCTAGTCCAACTCTGCTTCTGAAACTGTTATAAAGCACTGGTCCTCTAAGATCCAATGCTAGTCAGTTAAGATGAAAACCTGTGAGCTTTGTGACCGATGTAATTCGTTTGACCTGAAAAGTGACTGCCCTTACCTGAAACGAAGTCTTTCTTGTAGGAAGACTCAGAGCCTGGGATTTATTTCCATTTCTGAAGTGAAACACACAACACAGTTCTCATCCATTGATCACACTCTGCTTTAGAGCAAGAAGCACACTCTTGCTTTCTAGAGTCTCTAATACAGCAGGAAACATGAGTGTGTTGAGAAAAAAGGAACGGTGTTTCTTACACAAACGGAACATATCTAGTCCAACTCTGGTTCTGAGACTGATACAAAGCACTGGTCCTCTAACATCCAATGCTTGTCAGTTAAGATGAGAAACGTGTGAGCTTCCTGAACGATGTAGTTTGTTTGAGATGAAAAGTGAAGGCCCTTACCTGAAACGAAGTCTTGCTTGTAGGAAGACACAGACCTGGGATATAACCCCATTTCTGAAGCGAAACACACAACACAGTTCTCATCCATGTATCACACTCTGCTTTAGAGCAAGAAGCACGCTCTTGCTTTCTAGAGGCTCTAATGCAGCAGGAAACGTGAGTGTCCTCAGAAGAAAAGAACCATGTTTCCTATGCATACGGACCATATCTAGTTCAACTCTGCTTGAAATTGATACAAAGCAAAGGTCCTCTAACATCCAATGCTTGTCAGTTAAGATGTGAAACGTGTGAACTTCGTGAATGATGTTGTTCATTTGAGATGAAAGTGACTGCACTAACTTGAAACGAAGTCTTTCTTGTAGGAAGACTCAGAGCCTGGGATTTAACTCCATTTCTGAAATGAAACACACAACACAGTTCTCATCCATTGATCACACTCTGCTTTAGAGCAAGAAGCACGCTCTTGCTTTCTAGAGTCTCTAATACAGCAGGAAACCTGAGTGTGCTGAGAACAAAAGAACGGTGTTTCTTACACATACGGACCATATCTAGTCCAACTCTGCTTCTGAAACTGTTATAAAGCACTGGTCCTCTAAGATCCAATGCTAGTCAGTTAAGATGAAAACCTGTGAGCTTTCTGACCGATGTAATTCGTTTGACCTGAAAAGTGACTGCCCTTACCTGAAACGAAGTCTTTCTTGTAGGAAGACTCAGAGCCTGGGATTTATTTCCATTTCTGAAGTGAAACACACAACACAGTTCTCATCAATTGATCACACTCTGCTTTAGAGCAAGAAGCACACCCTTGCTTTCTAGAGTCTCTAATACAGCAGGAAACATGAGTGTGTTGAGAAAAAAGGAACGGTGTTTCTTACACAAACGGAACATATCTAGTCCAACTCTGGTTCTGAGACTGATACAAAGCACTGGTCCTCTAACATCCAATGCTTGTCAGTTAAGATGAGAAACGTGTGAGCTTCCTGAACGATGTAGTTTGTTTGAGATGAAAAGTGAAGGCCCTTACCTGAAATGAAGTCTTGCTTGTAGGAAGACACAGACCTGGGATTTAACCCCATTTCTGAAGCGAAACACAAAACACAGTTCTCATCCATGTATCACACTCTGCTTTAGAGCAAGAAGCACGCTCTTGCTTTCTAGAGGCTCTAATGCAGCAGGAAACCTGAGTGTCCTCAGAAGAAAAGAACCATGTTTCCTATGCATACGGACCATATCTATTTCAACTCTGCTTGAAATTGATACAAAGCAAAGGTCCTCTAACATCCAATGCTAGTCAGTTAAGATGAAAACCTGTGAGCTTTGTGACTGATGTAATTCTTTTGACCTGAAAAGTGACTGCCCTTACCTAAAACGAAGTCTTTCTTGTAGGAAGACTCAGAGCCTGGGATTTATTTCCATTTCTGAAGTGAAACACACAACACAGTTCTCATCCATTGATCACACTCTGCTTTAGAGCAAGAAGCACACTCTTGCTTTCTAGAGTCTCTAATACAGCAGGAAACATGAGTTGTTGAGAAAAAAGGAACGGTGTTTCTTACACAAACGGAACATATCTAGTCCAACTCTGGTTCTGAGACTGATACAAAGCACTGGTCCTCCAACATCCAATGCTTGTCAGTTAAGATGAGAAACGTGTGAGCTTCCTGAACGATGTAGTTTGTTTGAGCTGAAAAGTGACTGCCCTTACCTGAAACGGAGTCTTGCTTGTAGGAAGACACAGACCTCGGATTTAACCCCATTTCTGAAGCGAAACACACAAAACAGTTCTCATCCATGTATCACACTCTGCTTTAGAGCAAGAAGCACGCTCTTGCTTTCTAGAGTCTCTAATGCAGCAGGAAAGGTGAGGGTCCTCAGAAGAAAAGAACCATGTTTCCTATACATACGGACCATATCTAGTTCAACTGTGCTTGAAATTGATACAAAGCATAGGTCCTCCAACATCCAATGCTTGTCAGTTAAGATGAGAAACGTGTGAGCTTCGTGAATGATGTAATTCGTTTGAGCTGTAAAGTAACTGCCCTTACCTGAAACGAAGTCTTGCTTGTAGCGAGACTCAGAGCCAGGGATTTAACTCCATTTCTGAAGTGAAACACACAACACAGTTCTCATCCATTGATCACACTCTGCTTTAGAGCAAGAAGCACACTCTTGCTTTCTAGAGTCTCTAATACAGCAGGAAAACTGAGTGTGCTGAGAACAAAAGAACGGTGTTTCTTACACATACGGACCATATCTAGTCCAACTCTGCTTCTGAAACTGTTATAAAGCACTGGTCCTCTAAGATCCAATGCTAGTCAGTTAAGATGAAAACCTGTGAGCTTTGTGACCGATGTAATTCGTTTGACCTGAAAAGTGACTGCCCTTACCTGAAACGAAGTCTTTCTTGTAGGAAGACTCAGAGCCTGGGATTTAATTCCATTTCTGAAGTGAAACACACAACACAGTTCTCATCCATTGATCACACTCTGCTTTAGAGCAAGAAGCACACTCTTGCTTTCTAGAGTCTCTAATACAGCAGGAAACATGAGTGTGTTGAGAAAAAAGGAACGGTGTTTCTTACACAAACGGAACATATCTAGTCCAACTCTGGTTCTGAGACTGATACAAAGCACTGGTCCTCTAACATCCAATGCTTGTCAGTTAAGATGAGAAACGTATGAGCTTCCTGAACGATGTAGTTTGTTTGAGATGAAAAGTGAAGGCCCTTACCTGAAACGAAGTCTTGCTTGTAGGAAGACACAGACCTGGGATATAACCCCATTTCTGAAGCGAAACACACAACACAGTTCTCATCCATGTATCACACTCTGCTTTAGAGGAAGAAGCACGCTCTTGCTTTCTAGAGGCTCTAATGCAGCAGGAAACGTGAGTGTCCTCAGAAGAAAAGAACCATGTTTCCTATGCATACGGACCATATCTAGTTCAACTCTGCTTGAAATTGATACAAAGCAAAGGTCCTCAAACATCCAATGCTTGTCAGTTAAGATGTGAAACGTGTGAACTTCGTGAATGATGTAGTTCGTTTGAGCTGAAAGTGACTGCACTAACTTGAAACGAAGTCTTTCTTGTAGGAAGACTCAGAGCCTGGGATTTAACTCCATTTCTGAAAGGAAACACACAACACAGTTCTCATCCATTGATCACACTCTGCTTTAGAGCAAGAAGCACGCTCTTGCTTTCTAGAGTCTCTAATACAGCAGGAAACCTGAGTGTGCTGAGAACAAAAGAACGGTGTTTCTTACACATACGGACCATATCTAGTCCAACTCTGCTTCTGAAACTGTTATAAAGCACTGGTCCTCTAAGATCCAATGCTAGTCAGTTAAGATGAAAACCTGTGAGCTTTGTGACCGATGTAATTCGTTTGACCTGAAAAGTGACTGCCCTTACCTGAAACGAAGTCTTTCTTGTAGGAAGACTCAGAGCCTGGGATTTATTTCCATTTCTGAAGTGAAACACACAACACAGTTCTCATCCATGGATCACACTCTGCTTTAGAGCAAGAAGCACGCTCTTGCTTTCTAGAGTCTCTAATGCAGCAGGAAACGTGAGTGTCCTCAGAAGAAAAGAACCATGATTCCTATACATACAGACCATATCTAGTTCAACTCTGCTTGAAATTGATACAAAGCAAATGTCCTCCAACATCCAATGCTTGTCAGTTAAGATCAGAAACGTGTGAGCTTCGTGAAAGATGTAGTTCGTTTGAGCTGTAAAGTAACTGCCCTTACCTGAAACGAAGTCTTGCTTGTAGCGAGACTCAGGGCCAGGGATTTAACTCCATTTCTGAAGTGAAACACACAACACAGTTCTCATCCATTGATCACACTCTGCTTTAGAGCAAGAAGCACGCTCTTGCTTTCTAGAGTCTCTAATACAGCAGGAAACCTGAGTGTGCTGAGAACAAAAGAACGGTGTTTCTTACACATACGGACCATGTCTAGTCCAACTCTGCTTCTGAAACTGTTACAAAGCACTGGTGCTCTAAGATCCAATGCTAGTCAGTTAAGATGAAAACCTGTGAGCTTTGTGACCGATGTAATTCTTTTGACCTGAAAAGTCACTGCCCTTACCTGAAACGAAGTCTTTCTTGTAGGAAGACTCAGAGCCTGGGATTTATTTCCATTTGTGAAGTGAAACACACAACACAGTTCTCATCCATTGATCACACTCTGATTTAGAGCAAGAAGCACACTCTTGCTTTCTAGAGTCTCTAATACAGCAGGAAACATGAGTGTGTTGAGAAAAAAGGAACGGTGTTTCTTACACAAACGGAACATATCTAGTCCAACTCTGGTTCTGAGACTGATACAAAGCACTGGTCCTTGAACATCCAATGCTTGTCAGTTAAGATAAGAAACGTGTGAGCTTCCTGAACGATGTAGTTTGTTTGAGCTGAAAAGTGAAGGCCCTTACCTGAAACGAAGTCTTGCTTGTAGGAAGACACAGACCTGGGATTTAACCCCATTTCTGAAGCGAAACACACAACACAGTTCTCATCCATGTATCACACTCTGCTTTAGAGCAAGAAGCACGCTCTTGCTTTCTAGAGGCTCTAATGCAGCAGGAAACGTGAGTGTCCGCAGAAGAAAAGAACCATGTTTCCTATGCATACGGACCATATCTAGTTCAACTCTGCTTGAAATTGATACAAAGCAAAGGTCCTCTAACATCCAATGCTTGTCAGTTAAGATGTGAAACGTGTGAACTTCGTGAATGATGTAGTTCGTTTGAGCTGAAAGTGACTGCACTAACTTGAAACGAAGTCTTTCTTGTAAGAAGACTCAGAGCCTGGGATTTAACTCCATTTCTGAAATGAAACACACAACACAGTTCTCATCCATTGATCACACTCTGCTTTAGAGCAAGAAGCACGCTCTTGCTTTCTAGAGTCTCTAATACAGCAGGAAACCTGAGTGTGCTGAGAACAAAAGAACGGTGTTTCTTACACATACGGACCATATCTAGTCCAACTCTGCTTCTGAAACTGTTATAAAGCACTGGTCCTCTAAGATCCAATGCTAGTCAGTTAAGATGAAAACCTGTGAGCTTTGTGACCGATGTAATTCGTTTGACCTGAAAAGTGACTGCCCTTACCTGAAACGAAGTCTTTCTTGTAGGAAGACTCAGAGCCTGGGATTTATTTCCATTTCTGAAGTGAAACACACAACACAGTTCTCATCCATGGATCACAATCTGCTTTAGAGCAAGAAGCACGCTCTTGCTTTCTAGAGTCTCTAATGCAGCAGGAAACGTGAGTGTCCTCAGAAGAAAAGAACCATGATTCCTATACATACAGACCATATCTAGTTCAACTCTGCTTGAAATTGATACAAAGCAAATGTCCTCCAACATCCAATGCTTGTCAGTTAAGATCAGAAACGTGTGAGCTTCGTGAAAGATGTAGTTCGTTTGAGCTGTAAGGTAACTGCCCTTACCTGAAACGAAGTCTTGCTTGTAGCGAGACTCAGGGCCAGGGATTTAACTCCATTTCTGAAGTGAAACACACAACACAGTTCTCATCCATTGATCACACTCTGCTTTAGAGCAAGAAGCACGCTCTTGCTTTCTAGAGTCTCTAATACAGCAGGAAACCTGAGTGTGCTGAGAACAAAAGAACGGTGTTTCTTACACATACGGACCATGTCTAGTCCAACTCTGCTTCTGAAACTGTTACAAAGCACTGGTGCTCTAAGATCCAATGCTAGTCAGTTAAGATGAAAACCTGTGAGCTTTGTGACCGATGTAATTCTTTTGACCTGAAAAGTCACTGCCCTTACCTGAAACGAAGTCTTTCTTGTAGGAAGACTCAGAGCCTGGGATTTATTTCCATTTGTGAAGTGAAACACACAACACAGTTCTCATCCATTGATCACACTCTGATTTAGAGCAAGAAGCACACTCTTGCTTTCTAGAGTCTCTAATACAGCAGGAAACATGAGTGTGTTGAGAAAAAAGGAACGGTGTTTCTTACACAAACGGAACATATCTAGTCCAACTCTGGTTCTGAGACTGATACAAAGCACTGGTCCTTGAACATCCAATGCTTGTCAGTTAAGATAAGAAACGTGTGAGCTTCCTGAACGATGTAGTTTGTTTGAGCTGAAAAGTGAAGGCCCTTACCTGAAACGAAGTCTTGCTTGTAGGAAGACACAGACCTGGGATTTAACCCCATTTCTGAAGCGAAACACACAACACAGTTCTCATCCATGTATCACACTCTGCTTTAGAGCAAGAAGCACGCTCTTGCTTTCTAGAGGCTCTAATGCAGCAGGAAACGTGAGTGTCCGCAGAAGAAAAGAACCATGTTTCCTATGCATACGGACCATATCTAGTTCAACTCTGCTTGAAATTGATACAAAGCAAAGGTCCTCTAACATCCAATGCTTGTCAGTTAAGATGTGAAACGTGTGAACTTCGTGAATGATGTAGTTCGTTTGAGCTGAAAGTGACTGCACTAACTTGAAACGAAGTCTTTCTTGTAAGAAGACTCAGAGCCTGGGATTTAACTCCATTTCTGAAATGAAACACACAACACAGTTCTCATCCATTGATCACACTCTGCTTTAGAGCAAGAAGCACGCTCTTGCTTTCTAGAGTCTCTAATACAGCAGGAAACCTGAGTGTGCTGAGAACAAAAGAACGGTGTTTCTTACACATACGGACCATATCTAGTCCAACTCTGCTTCTGAAACTGTTATAAAGCACTGGTCCTCTAAGATCCAATGCTAGTCAGTTAAGATGAAAACCTGTGAGCTTTGTGACCGATGTAATTCGTTTGACCTGAAAAGTGACTGCCCTTACCTGAAACGAAGTCTTTCTTGTAGGAAGACTCAGAGCCTGGGATTTATTTCCATTTCTGAAGTGAAACACACAACACAGTTCTCATCCATGGATCACACTCTGCTTTAGAGCAAGAAGCACGCTCTTGCTTTCTAGAGTCTCTAATACAGCAGGAAACATGAGTGTGTTGAGAAAAAAGGAACGGTGTTTCTTACACAAACGGAACATATCTAGTCCAACTCTGGTTCTGAGACTGATACAAAGCACTGGTCCTCTAACATCCAATGCTTGTCAGTTAAGATGAGAAACGTGTGAGCTTCCTGAACGATGTAGTTTGTTTGAGATGAAAAGTGAAGGCCCTTACCTGAAACGAAGTCTTGCTTGTAGGAAGACACAGACCTGGGATTTAACCCCATTTCTGAAGCGAAACACACAACACAGTTCTCATCCATGTATCACACTCTGCTTTAGAGCAAGAAGCACGCTCTTGCTTTCTAGAGGCTCTAATGCAGCAGGAAACGTGAGTGTCCGCAGAAGAAAAGAACCATGTTTCCTATGCATACGGACCATATCTAGTTCAACTCTGCTTGAAATTGATACAAAGCAAAGGTCCTCTAACATCCAATGCTTGTCAGTTAAGATGTGAAACGTGTGAACTTCGTGAATGATGTAGTTCGTTTGAGCTGAAAGTGACTGCACTAACTTGAAACGAAGTCTTTCTTGTAGGAAGACTCAGAGCCTGGGATTTAACTCCATTTCTGAAGTGAAACACACAACACAGTTCTCATCCATTGATCACACTCTGCTTTAGAGCAAGAAGCACACTCTTGCTTTCTAGAGTCTCTAATACAGCAGGAAACATGAGTGTGTTGAGAAAAAAGGAACGGTGTTTCTTACACAAACGGAACATATCTAGTCCATCTCTGGTTCTGAGACTGATACAAAGCACTGGTCCTCTAACATCCAATGCTTGTCAGTTAAGATGAGAAACGTGTGAGCTTCCTGAACGATGTAGTTTGTTTGAGATGAAAAGTGAAGGCCCTTACCTGAAACGAAGTCTTGCTTGTAGGAAGACACAGACCTGGGATTTAACCCCATTTCTGAAGCGAAACACACAACACAGTTCTCATCCATGTATCACACTCTGCTTTAGAGCAAGAAGCACGCTCTTGCTTTCTAGAGGCTCTAATGCAGCAGGAAACGTGAGTGTCCTCAGAAGAAAAGAACCATGTTTCCTATGCATACGGACCATATCTAGTTCAACTCTGCTTGAAATTGATACAAAGCAAAGGTCCTCTAACATCCAATGCTTGTCAGTTAAGATGTGAAACGTGTGAACTTCGTGAATGATGTAGTTCGTTTGAGCTGAAAGTGACTGCACTAACTTGAAACGAAGTCTTTCTTGTAGGAAGACTCAGAGCCTGGGATTTAACTCCATTTCTGAAATGAAACACACAACACAGTTCTCATCCATTGATCACACTCTGCTTTAGAGCAAGAAGCACGCTCTTGCTTTCTAGAGTCTCTAATACAGCAGGAAACCTGAGTGTGCTGAGAACAAAAGAACGGTGTTTCTTACACATACGGACCTTGTCTAGTCCAACACTGCTTCTGAAACTGTTACAAAGCACTGGTCCTCTAAGATCCAATGCTAGTCAGTTAAGATGAAAACCTGTGAGCTTTGTGACTGTTGTAATTCTTTTGACCTGAAAAGTGACTGCCCTTATCTAAAACGAAGTCTTTCTTGTAGGAAGACTCAGAGCCTGGGATTTATTTCCATTTCTGAAGTGAAACACACAACACAGTTCTCATCCATTGATCACACTCTGCTTTAGAGCAAGAAGCACACTCTTGCTTTCTAGAGTCTCTAATACAGCAGGAAACATGAGTGTGTTGAGAAAAAAGGAACGGTGTTTCTTACACAAACGGAACATATCTAGTCCAACTCTGGTTCTGAGACTGATACAAAGCACTGGTCCTCGAACATCCAATGCTTGTCAGTTAAGATGAGAAACGTGTGAGCTTCCTGAACGATGTAGTTTGTTTGAGCTGAAAAGTTACTGCCCTTACCTGAAACGGAGTCTTGCTTGTAGGAAGACACAGACCTCGGATTTAACCCCATTTCTGAAGCGAAACACACAAAACAGTTCTCATCCATGTATCACACTCTGCTTTAGAGCAAGAAGCACGCTCTTGCTTTCTAGAGTCTCTAATGCAGCAGGAAAGGTGAGGGTCCTCAGAAGAAAAGAACCATGTTTCCTATACATACGGACCATATCTAGTTCAACTGTGCTTGAAATTGATACAAAGCATAGGTCCTCCAACATCCAATGCTTGTCTGTTAAGATGAGAAACGTGTGAGCTTCGTGAACGATGTAGTTCGTTTGAGCTGTAAAGTAACTCCCCTTACCTGAAACGAAGTCTTGCTTGTAGCGAGACTCAGAGCCAGGGATTTAACTCCATTTCTGAAGTGAAACACACAACACAGTTCTCATCCATTGATCACACTCTGCTTTGGAGCAAGAAGCACACTCTTGCTTTCTAGAGTCTCTAATACAGCAGGAAACCTGAGTGTGCTGAGAACAAAAGAACGGTGTTTCTTACACATACGGACCATATCTAGTCCAACTCTGCTTCTGAAACTGTTATAAAGCACTGGTCCTCTAAGATCCAATGCTAGTCAGTTAAGATGAAAACCTGTGAGCTTTGTGACCGATGTAATTCGTTTGACCTGAAAAGTGACTGCCCTTACCTGAAACGAAGTCTTTCTTGTAGGAAGACTCAGAGCCTGGGATTTATTTCCATTTCTGAAGTGAAACACACAACACAGTTCTCATCCATTGATCACACTCTGCTTTAGAGCAAGAAGCACACTCTTGCTTTCTAGAGTCTCTAATACAGCAGGAAACATGAGTGTGTTGAGAAAAAAGGAACGGTGTTTCTTACACAAACGGAACATATCTAGTCCAACTCTGGTTCTGAGACTGATACAAAGCACTGGTCCTCTAACATCCAATGCTTGTCAGTTAAGATGAGAAACGTGTGAGCTTCCTGAACGATGTAGTTTGTTTGAGATGAAAAGTGAAGGCCCTTACCTGAAACGAAGTCTTGCTTGTAGGAAGACACAGACCTGGGATTTAACCCCATTTCTGAAGCGAAACACACAACACAGTTCTCATCCATGTATCACACTCTGCTTTAGAGCAAGAAGCACGCTCTTGCTTTCTAGAGGCTCTAATGCAGCAGGAAACGTGAGTGTCCGCAGAAGAAAAGAACCATGTTTCCTATGCATACGGACCATATCTAGTTCAACTCTGCTTGAAATTGATACAAAGCAAAGGTCCTCTAACATCCAATGCTTGTCAGTTAAGATGTGAAACGTGTGAACTTCGTGAATGATGTAGTTCGTTTGAGCTGAAAGTGACTGCACTAACTTGAAACGAAGTCTTTCTTGTAGGAAGACTCAGAGCCTGGGATTTAACTCCATTTCTGAAATGAAACACACAACACAGTTCTCATCCATTGATCACACTCTGCTTTAGAGCA
This sequence comes from Onychomys leucogaster, assembly GCA_949786385.1. NCBI lineage: Eukaryota > Metazoa > Chordata > Mammalia > Rodentia > Cricetidae > Onychomys > Onychomys leucogaster. The sequence continues at coordinate 178,863 of CATKUP010000037.1, read as the reverse complement.
AGAAGCACGCTCTTGCTTTCTAGAGTCTCTAATACAGCAGGAAACCTGAGTGTGCTGAGAACAAAAGAATGGTGTTTCTTACACATACGGACCATATCTAGTCCAACTCTGCTTCTGAAACTGTTATAAAGCACTGGTCCTCTAAGATCCAATGCTAGTCAGTTAAGATGAAAACCTGTGAGCTTTGTGACCGATGTAATTCGTTTGACCTGAAAAGTGACTGCCCTTACCTGAAACGAAGTCTTTCTTGTAGGAAGACTCAGAGCCTGGGATTTATTTCCATTTCTGAAGTGAAACACACAACACAGTTCTCATCCATGGATCACACTCTGCTTTAGAGCAAGAAGCACGCTCTTGCTTTCTAGAGTCTCTAATGCAGCAGGAAACGTGAGTGTCCTCAGAAGAAAAGAACCATGATTCCTATACATACAGACCATATCTAGTTCAACTCTGCTTGAAATTGATACAAAGCAAATGTCCTCCAACATCCAATGCTTGTCAGTTAAGATCAGAAACGTGTGAGCTTCGTGAAAGATGTAGTTCGTTTGAGCTGTAAAGTAACTGCCCTTACCTGAAACGAAGTCTTGCTTGTAGCGAGACTCAGGGCAAGGGATTTAACTCCATTTCTGAAGTGAAACACACAACACAGTTCTCATCCATTGATCACACTCTGCTTTAGAGCAAGAAGCACGCTCTTGCTTTCTAGAGTCTCTAATACAGCAGGAAACCTGAGTGTGCTGAGAACAAAAGAACGGTGTTTCTTACACATACGGACCATGTCTAGTCCAACTCTGCTTCTGAAACTGTTACAAAGCACTGGTGCTCTAAGATCCAATGCTAGTCAGTTAAGATGAAAACCTGTGAGCTTTGTGACTGATGTAATTCTTTTGACCTGAAAAGTGACTGCCCTTACCTGAAACGAAGTCTTTCTTGTAGGAAGACTCAGAGCCTGGGATTTATTTCCATTTGTGAAGTGAAACACACAACACAGTTCTCATCCATTGATCACACTCTGATTTAGAGCAAGAAGCACACTCTTGCTTTCTAGAGTCTCTAATACAGCAGGAAACATGAGTGTGTTGAGAAAAAAGGAACGGTGTTTCTTACACAAACGGAACATATCTAGTCCAACTCTGGTTCTGAGACTGATACAAAGCACTGGTCCTCCAACATCCAATGCTTGTCAGTTAAGATGAGAAACGTGTGAGCTTCCTGAACGATGTAGTTTGTTTGAGATGAAAAGTGAAGGCCCTTACCTGAAACGAAGTCTTGCTTGTAGGAAGACACAGACCTGGGATTTAACCCCATTTCTGAAGCGAAACACACAACACAGTTCTCATCCATGTATCACACTCTGCTTTAGAGCAAGAAGCACGCTCTTGCTTTCTAGAGGCTCTAATGCAGCAGGAAACGTGAGTGTCCGCAGAAGAAAAGAACCATGTTTCCTATGCATACGGACCATATCTAGTTCAACTCTGCTTGAAATTGATACAAAGCAAAGGTCCTCTAACATCCAATGCTTGTCAGTTAAGATGTGAAACGTGTGAACTTCGTGAATGATGTAGTTCGTTTGAGCTGAAAGTGACTGCACTAACTTGAAACGAAGTCTTTCTTGTAGGAAGACTCAGAGCCTGGGATTTAACTCCATTTCTGAAATGAAACACACAACACAGTTCTCATCCATTGATCACACTCTGCTTTAGAGCAAGAAGCACGCTCTTGCTTTCTAGAGTCTCTAATACAGCAGGAAACCTGAGTGTGCTGAGAACAAAAGAACGGTGTTTCTTACACATACGGACCATATCTAGTCCAACTCTGCTTCTGAAACTGTTATAAAGCACTGGTCCTCTAAGATCCAATGCTAGTCAGTTAAGATGAAAACCTGTGAGCTTTGTGACCGATGTAATTCGTTTGACCTGAAAAGTGACTGCCCTTACCTGAAACGAAGTCTTTCTTGTAGGAAGACTCAGAGCCTGGGATTTATTTCCATTTCTGAAGTGAAACACACAACACAGTTCTCATCCATTGATCACACTCTGCTTTAGAGCAAGAAGCACACTCTTGCTTTCTAGAGTCTCTAATACAGCAGGAAACATGAGTGTGTTGAGAAAAAAGGAACGGTGTTTCTTACACAAACGGAACATATCTAGTCCAACTCTGGTTCTGAGACTGATACAAAGCACTGGTCCTCTAACATCCAATGCTTGTCAGTTAAGATGAGAAACGTGTGAGCTTCCTGAACGATGTAGTTTGTTTGAGATGAAAAGTGAAGGCCCTTACCTGAAACGAAGTCTTGCTTGTAGGAAGACACAGACCTGGGATTTAACCCCATTTCTGAAGCGAAACACACAACACAGTTCTCATCCATGTATCACACTCTGCTTTAGAGCAAGAAGCACGCTCTTGCTTTCTAGAGGCTCTAATGCAGCAGGAAACGTGAGTGTCCGCAGAAGAAAAGAACCATGTTTCCTATGCATACGGACCATATCTAGTTCAACTCTGCTTGAAATTGATACAAAGCAAAGGTCCTCTAACATCCAATGCTTGTCAGTTAAGATGTGAAACGTGTGAACTTCGTGAATGATGTAGTTCGTTTGAGCTGAAAGTGACTGCACTAACTTGAAACGAAGTCTTTCTTGTAGGAAGACTCAGAGCCTGGGATTTAACTCCATTTCTGAAATGAAACACACAACACAGTTCTCATCCATTGATCACACTCTGCTTTAGAGCAAGAAGCACGCTCTTGCTTTCTAGAGTCTCTAATACAGCAGGAAACCTGAGTGTGCTGAGAACAAAAGAACGGTGTTTCTTACACATACGGACCATATCTAGTCCAACTCTGCTTCTGAAACTGTTATAAAGCACTGGTCCTCTAAGATCCAATGCTAGTCAGTTAAGATGAAAACCTGTGAGCTTTGTGACCGATGTAATTCGTTTGACCTGAAAAGTGACTGCCCTTACCTGAAACGAAGTCTTTCTTGTAGGAAGACTCAGAGCCTGGGATTTATTTCCATTTCTGAAGTGAAACACACAACACAGTTCTCATCCATTGATCACACTCTGCTTTAGAGCAAGAAGCACACTCTTGCTTTCTAGAGTCTCTAATACAGCAGGAAACATGAGTGTGTTGAGAAAAAAGGAACGGTGTTTCTTACACAAACGGAACATATCTAGTCCAACTCTGGTTCTGAGACTGATACAAAGCACTGGTCCTCTAACATCCAATGCTTGTCAGTTAAGATGAGAAACGTGTGAGCTTCCTGAACGATGTAGTTTGTTTGAGATGAAAAGTGAAGGCCCTTACCTGAAACGAAGTCTTGCTTGTAGGAAGACACAGACCTGGGATTTAACCCCATTTCTGAAGCGAAACACACAACACAGTTCTCATCCATGTATCACACTCTGCTTTAGAGCAAGAAGCACGCTCTTGCTTTCTAGAGGCTCTAATGCAGCAGGAAACGTGAGTGTCCGCAGAAGAAAAGAACCATGTTTCCTATGCATACGGACCATATCTAGTTCAACTCTGCTTGAAATTGATACAAAGCAAAGGTCCTCTAACATCCAATGCTTGTCAGTTAAGATGTGAAACGTGTGAACTTCGTGAATGATGTAGTTCGTTTGAGCTGAAAGTGACTGCACTAACTTGAAACGAAGTCTTTCTTGTAGGAAGACTCAGAGCCTGGGATTTAACTCCATTTCTGAAATGAAACACACAACACTGTTCTCATCCATTGATCACACTCTGCTTTAGAGCAAGAAGCACGCTCTTGCTTTCTAGAGTCTCTAATACAGCAGGAAACCTGAGTGTGCTGAGAACAAAAGAACGGTGTTTCTTACACATACGGACCATATCTAGTCCAACTCTGCTTCTGAAACTGTTATAAAGCACTGGTCCTCTAAGATCCAATGCTAGTCAGTTAAGATGAAAACCTGTGAGCTTTGTGACCGATGTAATTCGTTTGACCTGAAAAGTGACTGCCCTTACCTGAAACGAAGTCTTTCTTGTAGGAAGACTCAGAGCCTGGGATTTATTTCCATTTCTGAAGTGAAACACACAACACAGTTCTCATCCATGGATCACACTCTGCTTTAGAGCAAGAAGCACGCTCTTGCTTTCTAGAGTCTCTAATGCAGCAGGAAACGTGAGTGTCCTCAGAAGAAAAGAACCATGATTCCTATACATACAGACCATATCTAGTTCAACTCTGCTTGAAATTGATACAAAGCAAATGTCCTCCAACATCCAATGCTTGTCAGTTAAGATCAGAAACGTGTGAGCTTCGTGAAAGATGTAGTTCGTTTGAGCTGTAAAGTAACTGCCCTTACCTGAAACGAAGTCTTGCTTGTAGCGAGACTCAGGGCCAGGGATTTAACTCCATTTCTGAAGTGAAACACACAACACAGTTCTCATCCATTGATCACACTCTGCTTTAGAGCAAGAAGCACGCTCTTGCTTTCTAGAGTCTCTAATACAGCAGGAAACCTGAGTGTGCTGAGAACAAAAGAACGGTGTTTCTTACACATACGGACCATGTCTAGTCCAACTCTGCTTCTGAAACTGTTACAAAGCACTGGTGCTCTAAGATCCAATGCTAGTCAGTTAAGATGAAAACCTGTGAGCTTTGTGACCGATGTAATTCTTTTGACCTGAAAAGTGACTGCCCTTACCTGAAACGAAGTCTTTCTTGTAGGAAGACTCAGAGCCTGGGATTTATTTCCATTTGTGAAGTGAAACACACAACACAGTTCTCATCCATTGATCACACTCTGATTTAGAGCAAGAAGCACACTCTTGCTTTCTAGAGTCTCTAATACGGCAGGAAACATGAGTGTGTTGAGAAAAAAGGAACGGTGTTTCTTACACAAACGGAACATATCTAGTCCAACTCTGGTTCTGAGACTGATACAAAGCACTGGTCCCTGAACATCCAATGCTTGTCAGTTAAGATAAGAAACGTGTGAGCTTCCTGAACGATGTAGTTTGTTTGAGCTGAAAAGTGAAGGCCCTTACCTGAAACGAAGTCTTGCTTGTAGGAAGACACAGACCTGGGATTTAACCCCATTTCTGAAGCGAAACACACAACACAGTTCTCATCCATGTATCACACTCTGCTTTAGAGCAAGAAGCACGCTCTTGCTTTCTAGAGGCTCTAATGCAGCAGGAAACGTGAGTGTCCGCAGAAGAAAAGAACCATGTTTCCTATGCATACGGACCATATCTAGTTCAACTCTGCTTGAAATTGATACAAAGCAAAGGTCCTCTAACATCCAATGCTTGTCAGTTAAGATGTGAAACGTGTGAACTTCGTGAATGATGTAGTTCGTTTGAGCTGAAAGTGACTGCACTAACTTGAAACGAAGTCTTGCTTGTAGCGAGACTCAGGGCCAGGGATTTAACTCCATTTCTGAAGTGAAACACACAACACAGTTCTCATCCATTGATCACACTCTGCTTTAGAGCAAGAAGCACGCTCTTGCTTTCTAGAGTCTCTAATACAGCAGGAAACCTGAGTGTGCTGAGAACAAAAGAACGGTGTTTCTTACACATACGGACCATGTCTAGTCCAACTCTGCTTCTGAAACTGTTACAAAGCACTGGTGCTCTAAGATCCAATGCTAGTCAGTTAAGATGAAAACCTGTGAGCTTTGTGACCGATGTAATTTTTTGACCTGAAAAGTGACTGCCCTTACCTGAAACGAAGTCTTTTTGTAGGAAGACTCAGAGCCTGGGATTTATTTCCATTTGTGAAGTGAAACACACAACACAGTTCTCATCCATTGATCACACTCTGATTTAGAGCAAGAAGCACACTCTTGCTTTCTAGAGTCTCTAATACAGCAGGAAACATGAGTGTGTTGAGAAAAAAGGAACGGTGTTTCTTACACAAACGGAACATATCTAGTCCAACTCTGGTTCTGAGACTGATACAAAGCACTGGTCCTCTAACATCCAATGCTTGTCAGTTAAGATGAGAAACGTGTGAGCTTCCTGAACGATGTAGTTTGTTTGAGATGAAAAGTGAAGGCCCTTACCTGAAACGAAGTCTTGCTTGTAGGAAGACACAGACCTGGGATTTAACCCCATTTCTGAAGCGAAACACACAACACAGTTCTCATCCATGTATCACACTCTGCTTTAGAGCAAGAAGCACGCTCTTGCTTTCTAGAGGCTCTAATGCAGCAGGAAACGTGAGTGTCCGCAGAAGAAAAGAACCATGTTTCCTATGCATACGGACCATATCTAGTTCAACTCTGCTTGAAATTGATACAAAGCAAAGGTCCTCTAACATCCAATGCTTGTCAGTTAAGATGTGAAACGTGTGAACTTCGTGAATGATGTAGTTCGTTTGAGCTGAAAGTGACTGCACTAACTTGAAACGAAGTCTTTCTTGTAGGAAGACTCAGAGCCTGGGATTTAACTCCATTTCTGAAATGAAACACACAACACAGTTCTCATCCATTGATCACACTCTGCTTTAGAGCAAGAAGCACGCTCTTGCTTTCTAGAGTCTCTAATACAGCAGGAAACCTGAGTGTGCTGAGAACAAAAGAATGGTGTTTCTTACACATACGGACCATATCTAGTCCAACTCTGCTTCTGAAACTGTTATAAAGCACTGGTCCTCTAAGATCCAATGCTAGTCAGTTAAGATGAAAACCTGTGAGCTTTGTGACCGATGTAATTCGTTTGACCTGAAAAGTGACTGCCCTTACCTGAAACGAAGTCTTTCTTGTAGGAAGACTCAGAGCCTGGGATTTATTTCCATTTCTGAAGTGAAACACACAACACAGTTCTCATCCATGGATCACACTCTGCTTTAGAGCAAGAAGCACGCTCTTGCTTTCTAGAGTCTCTAATGCAGCAGGAAACGTGAGTGTCCTCAGAAGAAAAGAACCATGATTCCTATACATACAGACCATATCTAGTTCAACTCTGCTTGAAATTGATACAAAGCAAATGTCCTCCAACATCCAATGCTTGTCAGTTAAGATCAGAAACGTGTGAGCTTCGTGAAAGATGTAGTTCGTTTGAGCTGTAAAGTAACTGCCCTTACCTGAAACGAAGTCTTGCTTGTAGCGAGACTCAGGGCCAGGGATTTAACTCCATTTCTGAAGTGAAACACACAACACAGTTCTCATCCATTGATCACACTCTGCTTTAGAGCAAGAAGCACGCTCTTGCTTTCTAGAGTCTCTAATACAGCAGGAAACCTGAGTGTGCTGAGAACAAAAGAACGGTGTTTCTTACACATACGGACCATGTCTAGTCCAACTCTGCTTCTGAAACTGTTACAAAGCACTGGTGCTCTAAGATCCAATGCTAGTCAGTTAAGATGAAAACCTGTGAGCTTTGTGACCGATGTAATTCTTTTGACCTGAAAAGTGACTGCCCTTACCTGAAACGAAGTCTTTCTTGTAGGAAGACTCAGAGCCTGGGATTTATTTCCATTTCTGAAGTGAAACACACAACACAGTTCTCATCCATTGATCACACTCTGATTTAGAGCAAGAAGCACACTCTTGCTTTCTAGAGTCTCTAATACGGCAGGAAACATGAGTGTGTTGAGAAAAAAGGAACGGTGTTTCTTACACAAACGGAACATATCTAGTCCAACTCTGGTTCTGAGACTGATACAAAGCACTGGTCCCTGAACATCCAATGCTTGTCAGTTAAGATAAGAAACGTGTGAGCTTCCTGAACGATGTAGTTTGTTTGAGCTGAAAAGTGAAGGCCCTTACCTGAAACGAAGTCTTGCTTGTAGGAAGACACAGACCTGGGATTTAACCCCATTTCTGAAGCGAAACACACAACACAGTTCTCATCCATGTATCACACTCTGCTTTAGAGCAAGAAGCACGCTCTTGCTTTCTAGAGGCTCTAATGCAGCAGGAAACGTGAGTGTCCGCAGAAGAAAAGAACCATGTTTCCTATGCATACGGACCATATCTAGTTCAACTCTGCTTGAAATTGATACAAAGCAAAGGTCCTCTAACATCCAATGCTTGTCAGTTAAGATGTGAAACGTGTGAACTTCGTGAATGATGTAGTTCGTTTGAGCTGAAAGTGACTGCACTAACTTGAAACGAAGTCTTTCTTGTAGGAAGACTCAGAGCCTGGGATTTAACTCCATTTCTGAAATGAAACACACAACACAGTTCTCATCCATTGATCACACTCTGCTTTAGAGCAAGAAGCACGCTCTTGCTTTCTAGAGTCTCTAATACAGCAGGAAACCTGAGTGTGCTGAGAACAAAAGAACGGTGTTTCTTACACATACGGACCATATCTAGTCCAACTCTGCTTCTGAAACTGTTATAAAGCACTGGTCCTCTAAGATCCAATGCTAGTCAGTTAAGATGAAAACCTGTGAGCTTTGTGACCGATGTAATTCGTTTGACCTGAAAAGTGACTGCCCTTACCTGAAACGAAGTCTTTCTTGTAGGAAGACTCAGAGCCTGGGATTTATTTCCATTTCTGAAGTGAAACACACAACACAGTTCTCATCCATGGATCACACTCTGCTTTAGAGCAAGAAGCACGCTCTTGCTTTCTAGAGTCTCTAATGCAGCAGGAAACGTGAGTGTCCTCAGAAGAAAAGAACCATGATTCCTATACATACAGACCATATCTAGTTCAACTCTGCTTGAAATTGATACAAAGCAAATGTCCTCCAACATCCAATGCTTGTCAGTTAAGATCAGAAACGTGTGAGCTTCGTGAAAGATGTAGTTCGTTTGAGCTGTAAAGTAACTGCCCTTACCTGAAACGAAGTCTTGCTTGTAGCGAGACTCAGGGCCAGGGATTTAACTCCATTTCTGAAGTGAAACACACAACACAGTTCTCATCCATTGATCACACTCTGCTTTAGAGCAAGAAGCACGCTCTTGCTTTCTAGAGTCTCTAATACAGCAGGAAACCTGAGTGTGCTGAGAACAAAAGAACGGTGTTTCTTACACATACGGACCATGTCTAGTCCAACTCTGCTTCTGAAACTGTTACAAAGCACTGGTGCTCTAAGATCCAATGCTAGTCAGTTAAGATGAAAACCTGTGAGCTTTGTGACCGATGTAATTTTTTGACCTGAAAAGTGACTGCCCTTACCTGAAACGAAGTCTTTTTGTAGGAAGACTCAGAGCCTGGGATTTATTTCCATTTGTGAAGTGAAACACACAACACAGTTCTCATCCATTGATCACACTCTGATTTAGAGCAAGAAGCACACTCTTGCTTTCTAGAGTCTCTAATACAGCAGGAAACATGAGTGTGTTGAGAAAAAAGGAACGGTGTTTCTTACACAAACGGAACATATCTAGTCCAACTCTGGTTCTGAGACTGATACAAAGCACTGGTCCTCTAACATCCAATGCTTGTCAGTTAAGATGAGAAACGTGTGAGCTTCCTGAACGATGTAGTTTGTTTGAGATGAAAAGTGAAGGCCCTTACCTGAAACGAAGTCTTGCTTGTAGGAAGACACAGACCTGGGATTTAACCCCATTTCTGAAGCGAAACACACAACACAGTTCTCATCCATGTATCACACTCTGCTTTAGAGCAAGAAGCACGCTCTTGCTTTCTAGAGGCTCTAATGCAGCAGGAAACGTGAGTGTCCGCAGAAGAAAAGAACCATGTTTCCTATGCATACGGACCATATCTAGTTCAACTCTGCTTGAAATTGATACAAAGCAAAGGTCCTCTAACATCCAATGCTTGTCAGTTAAGATGTGAAACGTGTGAACTTCGTGAATGATGTAGTTCGTTTGAGCTGAAAGTGACTGCACTAACTTGAAACGAAGTCTTTCTTGTAGGAAGACTCAGAGCCTGGGATTTAACTCCATTTCTGAAATGAAACACACAACACAGTTCTCATCCATTGATCACACTCTGCTTTAGAGCAAGAAGCACGCTCTTGCTTTCTAGAGTCTCTAATACAGCAGGAAACCTGAGTGTGCTGAGAACAAAAGAATGGTGTTTCTTACACATACGGACCATATCTAGTCCAACTCTGCTTCTGAAACTGTTATAAAGCACTGGTCCTCTAAGATCCAATGCTAGTCAGTTAAGATGAAAACCTGTGAGCTTTGTGACCGATGTAATTCGTTTGACCTGAAAAGTGACTGCCCTTACCTGAAACGAAGTCTTTCTTGTAGGAAGACTCAGAGCCTGGGATTTATTTCCATTTCTGAAGTGAAACACACAACACAGTTCTCATCCATGGATCACACTCTGCTTTAGAGCAAGAAGCACGCTCTTGCTTTCTAGAGTCTCTAATGCAGCAGGAAACGTGAGTGTCCTCAGAAGAAAAGAACCATGATTCCTATACATACAGACCATATCTAGTTCAACTCTGCTTGAAATTGATACAAAGCAAATGTCCTCCAACATCCAATGCTTGTCAGTTAAGATCAGAAACGTGTGAGCTTCGTGAAAGATGTAGTTCGTTTGAGCTGTAAAGTAACTGCCCTTACCTGAAACGAAGTCTTGCTTGTAGCGAGACTCAGGGCCAGGGATTTAACTCCATTTCTGAAGTGAAACACACAACACAGTTCTCATCCATTGATCACACTCTGCTTTAGAGCAAGAAGCACGCTCTTGCTTTCTAGAGTCTCTAATACAGCAGGAAACCTGAGTGTGCTGAGAACAAAAGAACGGTGTTTCTTACACATACGGACCATGTCTAGTCCAACTCTGCTTCTGAAACTGTTACAAAGCACTGGTGCTCTAAGATCCAATGCTAGTCAGTTAAGATGAAAACCTGTGAGCTTTGTGACCAATGTAATTCTTTTGACCTGAAAAGTGACTGCCCTTACCTGAAACGAAGTCTTTCTTGTAGGAAGACTCAGAGCCTGGGATTTATTTCCATTTCTGAAGTGAAACACACAACACAGTTCTCATCCATTGATCACACTCTGCTTTAGAGCAAGAAGCACACTCTTGCTTTCTAGAGTCTCTAATACAGCAGGAAACATGAGTGTGTTGAGAAAAAAGGAACGGTGTTTCTTACACAAACGGAACATATCTAGTCCAACTCTGGTTCTGAGACTGATACAAAGCACTGGTCCTTGAACATCCAATGCTTGTCAGTTAAGATAAGAAACGTGTGAGCTTCCTGAACGATGTAGTTTGTTTGAGCTGAAAAGTGAAGGCCCTTACCTGAAACGAAGTCTTGCTTGTAGGAAGACACAGACCTGGGATTTAACCCCATTTCTGAAGCGAAACACACAACACAGTTCTCATCCATGTATCACACTCTGCTTTAGAGCAAGAAGCACGCTCTTGCTTTCTAGAGGCTCTAATGCAGCAGGAAACGTGAGTGTCCGCAGAAGAAAAGAACCATGTTTCCTATGCATACGGACCATATCTAGTTCAACTCTGCTTGAAATTGATACAAAGCAAAGGTCCTCTAACATCCAATGCTTGTCAGTTAAGATGTGAAACGTGTGAACTTCGTGAATGATGTAGTTCGTTTGAGCTGAAAGTGACTGCACTAACTTGAAACGAAGTCTTTCTTGTAGGAAGACTCAGAGCCTGGGATTTAACTCCATTTCTGAAATGAAACACACAACACAGTTCTCATCCATTGATCACACTCTGCTTTAGAGCAAGAAGCACGCTCTTGCTTTCTAGAGTCTCTAATACAGCAGGAAACCTGAGTGTGCTGAGAACAAAAGAACGGTGTTTCTTACACATACGGACCATATCTAGTCCAACTCTGCTTCTGAAACTGTTATAAAGCACTGGTCCTCTAAGATCCAATGCTAGTCAGTTAAGATGAAAACCTGTGAGCTTTGTGACCGATGTAATTCGTTTGACCTGAAAAGTGACTGCCCTTACCTGAAACGAAGTCTTTCTTGTAGGAAGACTCAGAGCCTGGGATTTATTTCCATTTCTGAAGTGAAACACACAACACAGTTCTCATCCATGGATCACACTCTGCTTTAGAGCAAGAAGCACGCTCTTGCTTTCTAGAGTCTCTAATGCAGCAGGAAACGTGAGTGTCCTCAGAAGAAAAGAACCATGATTCCTATACATACAGACCATATCTAGTTCAACTCTGCTTGAAATTGATACAAAGCAAATGTCCTCCAACATCCAATGCTTGTCAGTTAAGATCAGAAACGTGTGAGCTTCGTGAAAGATGTAGTTCGTTTGAGCTGTAAAGTAACTGGCCTTACCTGAAACGAAGTCTTGCTTGTAGCGAGACTCAGGGCCAGGGATTTAACTCCATTTCTGAAGTGAAACACACAACACAGTTCTCATCCATTGATCACACTCTGCTTTAGAGCAAGAAGCACACTCTTGCTTTCTAGAGTCTCTAATACAGCAGGAAACCTGAGTGTGCTGAGAACAAAAGAACGGTGTTTCTTACACATACGGACCATGTCTAGTCCAACTCTGCTTCTGAAACTGTTACAAAGCACTGGTGCTCTAAGATCCAATGCTAGTCAGTTAAGATGAAAACCTGTGAGCTTTGTGACCGATGTAATTCTTTTGACCTGAAAAGTGACTGCCCTTACCTGAAACGAAGTCTTTTTGTAGGAAGACTCAGAGCCTGGGATTTATTTCCATTTGTGAAGTGAAACACACAACACAGTTCTCATCCATTGATCACACTCTGATTTAGAGCAAGAAGCACACTCTTGCTTTCTAGAGTCTCTAATACAGCAGGAAACATGAGTGTGTTGAGAAAAAAGGAACGGTGTTTCTTACACAAACAGAACATATCTAGTCCAACTCTGGTTCTGAGACTGATACAAAGCACTGGTCCTTGAACATCCAATGCTTGTCAGTTAAGATAAGAAACGTGTGAACTTCCTGAACGATGTAGTTTGTTTGAGCTGAAAAGTGAAGGCCCTTACCTGAAACAAAGTCTTGCTTGTAGGAACATACAGACCTGGGATTTAACCCCATTTCTGAAGGGAAACACACAACACAGTTCTCATCCATGTATCACACTCTGCTTTAGAGCAAGAAGCACGCTCTTGCTTTCTAGAGGCTCTAATGCAGCAGGAAACGTGAGTGTCCTCAGAAGAAAAGAACCATGTTTCCTATGCATACGGACCATATCTAGTTCAACTCTGCTTGAAATTGATACAAAGCAAAGGTCCTCTAACATCCAATGCTTGTCAGTTAAGATGTGAAACGTGTGAACTTCGTGAATGATGTAGTTCGTTTGAGCTGAAAGTGACTGCACTAACTTGAAACGAAGTCTTTCTTGTAGGAAGACTCAGAGCCTGGGATTTAACTCCATTTCTGAAATGAAACACACAACACAGTTCTCATCCATTGATCACACTCTGCTTTAGAGCAAGAAGCACGCTCTTGCTTTCTAGAGTCTCTAATACAGCAGGAAACCTGAGTGTGCTGAGAACAAAAGAACGGTGTTTCTTACACATACGGACCATATCTAGTCCAACTCTGCTTCTGAAACTGTTATAAAGCACTGGTCCTCTAAGATCCAATGCTAGTCAGTTAAGATGAAAACCTGTGAGCTTTGTGACCGATGTAATTCGTTTGACCTGAAAAGTGACTGCCCTTACCTGAAACGAAGTCTTTCTTGTAGGAAGACTCAGAGCCTGGGATTTATTTCCATTTCTGAAGTGAAACACACAACACAGTTCTCATCCATTGATCACACTCTGCTTTAGAGCAAGAAGCACACACTTGCTTTCTAGAGTCTCTAATACAGCAGGAAACATGAGTGTGTTGAGAAAAAAGGAACGGTGTTTCTTACACAAACGGAACATATCTAGTCCAACTCTGGTTCTGAGACTGATACAAAGCACTGGTCCTCTAACATCCAATGCATGTCAGTTAAGATGAGAAACGTGTGAGCTTCCTGAACGATGTAGTTTGTTTGAGATGAAAAGTGAAGGCCCTTACCTGAAACGAAGTCTTGCTTGTAGGAAGTCACAGACCTGGGATTTAACCCCATTTCTGAAGCGAAACACACAACACAGTTCTCATCCATGTATCACACTCTGCTTTAGAGCAAGAAGCACGCTCTTGCTTTCTAGAGGCTCTAATGCAGCAGGAAACGTGAGTGTCCTCAGAAGAAAAGAACCATGTTTCCTATGCATACGGACCATATCTAGTTCAACTCTGCTTGAAATTGATACAAAGCAAAGGTCCTCTAACATCCAATGCTTGTCAGTTAAGATGTGAAACGTGTGAACTTCGTGAATGATGTAGTTCGTTTGAGCTGAAAGTGACTGCACTAACTTGAAACGAAGTCTTTCTTGTAGGAAGACTCAGAGCCTGGGATTTAACTCCATTTCTGAAATGAAACACACAACACAGTTCTCATCCATTGATCACACTCTGCTTTAGAGCAAGAAGCACGCTCTTGCTTTCTAGAGTCTCTAATACAGCAGGAAACCTGAGTGTGCTGAGAACAAAAGAACGGTGTTTCTTACACATACGGACCTTGTCTAGTCCAACACTGCTTCTGAAACTGTTACAAAGCACTGGTCCTCTAAGATCCAATGCTAGTCAGTTAAGATGAAAACCTGTGAGCTTTGTGACTGTTGTAATTCTTTTGACCTGAAAAGTGACTGCCCTTATCTAAAACGAAGTCTTTCTTGTAGGAAGACTCAGAGCCTGGGATTTATTTCCATTTCTGAAGTGAAACACACAACACAGTTCTCATCCATTGATCACACTCTGCTTTAGAGCAAGAAGCACACTCTTGCTTTCTAGAGTCTCTAATACAGCAGGAAACATGAGTGTGTTGAGAAAAAAGGAACGGTGTTTCTTACACAAACGGAACATATCTAGTCCAACTCTGGTTCTGAGACTGATACAAAGCACTGGTCCTCAAACATCCAATGCTTGTCAGTTAAGATGAGAAACGTGTGAGCTTCCTGAACGATGTAGTTTGTTTGAGCTGAAAAGTGACTGCCCTTACCTGAAACGGAGTCTTGCTTGTAGGAAGACACAGACCTCGGATTTAACCCCATTTCTGAAGCGAAACACACAAAACAGTTCTCATCCATGTATCACACTCTGCTTTAGAGCAAGAAGCACGCTCTTGCTTTCTAGAGTCTCTAATGCAGCAGGAAAGGTGAGGGTCCTCAGAAGAAAAGAACCATGTTTCCTATACATACGGACCATATCTAGTTCAACTGTGCTTGAAATTGATACAAAGCATAGGTCCTCCAACATCCAATGCTTGTCTGTTAAGATGAGAAACGTGTGAGCTTCGTGAACGATGTAGTTCGTTTGAGCTGTAAAGTAACTCCCCTTACCTGAAACGAAGTCTTGCTTTTAGCGAGACTCAGAGCCAGGGATTTAACTCCATTTCTGAAGTGAAACACACAACACAGTTCTCATCCATTGATCACACTCTGCTTTAGAGCAAGAAGCACACTCTTGCTTTCTAGAGTCTCTAATACAGCAGGAAACCTGTGTGTGCTGAGAACAAAAGAACGGTGTTTCTTACACATACGGACCATATCTAGTCCAACTCTGCTTCTGAAACTGTTATAAAGCACTGGTCCTCTAAGATCCAATGCTAGTCAGTTAAGATGAAAACCTGTGAGATTTGTGACCGATGTAATTCGTTTGACCTGAAAAGTGACTGCCCTTACCTGAAACGAAGTCTTTCTTGTAGGAAGACTCAGAGCCTGGGATTTATTTCCATTTCTGAAGTGAAACACACAACACAGTTCTCATCCATTGATCACACTCTGCTTTAGAGCAAGAAGCACACTCTTGCTTTCAAGAGTCTCTAATACAGCAGGAAACATGAGTGTGTTGAGAAAAAAGGAACGGTGTTTCTTACACAAACGGAACATATCTAGTCCAACTCTGGTTCTGAGACTGATACAAAGCACTGGTCCTCTAACATCCAATGCTTGTCAGTTAAGATGAGATACGTGTGAGCTTCCTGAACGATGTAGTTTGTTTGAGATGAAAAGTGAAGGCCCTTACCTGAAACGAAGTCTTGCTTGTAGGAAGACACAGACCTGGGATTTAACCCCATTTCTGAAGCGAAACACACAACACAGTTCTCATCCATGTATCACACTCTGCTTTAGAGCAAGAAGCACGCTCTTGCTTTCTAGAGGCTCTAATGCAGCAGGAAACGTGAGTGTCCGCAGAAGAAAAGAACCATGTTTCCTATGCATACGGACCATATCTAGTTCAACTCTGCTTGAAATTGATACAAAGCAAAGGTCCTCTAACATCCAATGCTTGTCAGTTAAGATGTGAAACGTGTGAACTTCGTGAATGATGTAGTTCGTTTGAGCTGAAAGTGACTGCACTAACTTGAAAGGAAGTCTTTCTTGTAGGAAGACTCAGAGCCTGGGATTTAACTCCATTTCTGAAATGAAACACACAACACAGTTCTCATCCATTGATCACACTCTGCTTTAGAGCAAGAAGCACGCTCTTGCTTTCTAGAGTCTCTAATACAGCAGGAAACCTGAGTGTGCTGAGAACAAAAGAACGGTGTTTCTTACACATACGGACCATATCTAGTCCAACTCTGCTTCTGAAACTGTTATAAAGCACTGGTCCTCTAAGATCCAATGCTAGTCAGTTAAGATGAAAACCTGTGAGCTTTGTGACCGATGTAATTCGTTTGACCTGAAAAGTGACTGCCCTTACCTGAAACGAAGTCTTTCTTGTAGGAAGACTCAGAGCCTGGGATTTATTTCCATTTCTGAAGTGAAACACACAACACAGTTCTCATCCATGGATCACACTCTGCTTTAGAGCAAGAAGCACGCTCTTGCTTTCTAGAGTCTCTAATGCAGCAGGAAACGTGAGTGTCCTCAGAAGAAAAGAACCATGATTCCTATACATACAGACCATATCTAGTTCAACTCTGCTTGAAATTGATACAAAGCAAATGTCCTCCAACATCCAATGCTTGTCAGTTAAGATCAGAAACGTGTGAGCTTCGTGAAAGATGTAGTTCGTTTGAGCTGTAAAGTAACTGCCCTTACCTGAAACGAAGTCTTGCTTGTAGCGAGACTCAGGGCCAGGGATTTAACTCCATTTCTGAAGTGAAACACACAACACAGTTCTCATCCATTGATCACACTCTGCTTTAGAGCAAGAAGCACGCTCTTGCTTTCTAGAGTCTCTAATACAGCAGGAAACCTGAGTGTGCTGAGAACAAAAGAACGGTGTTTCTTACACATACGGACCATGTCTAGTCCAACTCTGCTTCTGAAACTGTTACAAAGCACTGGTGCTCTAAGATCCAATGCTAGTCAGTTAAGATGAAAACCTGTGAGCTTTGTGACCGATGTAATTCTTTTGACCTGAAAAGTGACTGCCCTTACCTGAAACGAAGTCTTTCTTGTAGGAAGACTCAGAGCCTGGGATTTATTTCCATTTCTGAAGTGAAACACACAACACAGTTCTCATCCATTGATCACACTCTGCTTTAGAGCAAGAAGCACACACTTGCTTTCTAGAGTCTCTAATACAGCAGGAAACATGAGTGTGTTGAGAAAAAAGGAACGGTGTTTCTTACACAAACGGAACATATCTAGTCCAACTCTGGTTCTGAGACTGATACAAAGCACTGGTCCTCTAACATCCAATGCTTGTCAGTTAAGATGAGAAACGTGTGAGCTTCCTGAACGATGTAGTTTGTTTGAGATGAAAAGTGAAGGCCCTTACCTGAAACGAAGTCTTGCTTGTAGGAAGTCACAGACCTGGGATTTAACCCCATTTCTGAAGCGAAACACACAACACAGTTCTCATCCATGTATCACACTCTGCTTTAGAGCAAGAAGCACGCTCTTGCTTTCTAGAGGCTCTAATGCAGCAGGAAACGTGAGTGTCCTCAGAAGAAAAGAACCATGTTTCCTATGCATACGGACCATATCTAGTTCAACTCTGCTTGAAATTGATATAAAGCAAAGGTCCTCTAACATCCAATGCTTGTCAGTTAAGATGTGAAACGTGTGAACTTCGTGAATGATGTAGTTTGTTTGAGCTGAAAGTGACTGCACTAACTTGAAACGAAGTCTTTCTTGTAGGAAGACTCAGAGCCTGGGATTTAACTCCATTTCTGAAATGAAACACACAACACAGTTCTCTTCCATTGATCACACTCTGCTTTAGAGCAAGAAGCACGCTCTTGCTTTCTAGAGTCCCTAATATAGCAGGAAACCTGAGTGTGCTGAGAACAAAAGAACGGTGTTTCTTACACATACGGACCTTGTCTAGTCGAACTCTGCTTCTGAAACTGTTACAAAGCACTGGTGCTCTAAGATCCAATGCTAGTCAGTTAAGATGAAAACCTGTGAGCTTTGTGACCGATGTAATTCTTTTGACCTGAAAAGTGACTGCCCTTACCTGAAACGAAGTCTTTCTTGTAGGAAGACTCAGAGCCTGGGATTTATTTCCATTTCTGAAGTGAAACACACAACACAGTTCTCATCCATTGATCACACTCTGCTTTAGAGCAAGAAGCACACACTTGCTTTCTAGAGTCTCTAATACAGCAGGAAACATGAGTGTGTTGAGAAAAAAGGAACGGTGTTTCTTACACAAACGGAACATATCTAGTCCAACTCTGGTTCTGAGACTGATACAAAGCACTGGTCCTCTAACATCCAATGCTTGTCAGTTAAGATGAGAAACGTGTGAGCTTCCTGAACGATGTAGTTTGTTTGAGATGAAAAGTGAAGGCCCTTACCTGAAACGAAGTCTTGCTTGTAGGAAGTCACAGACCTGGGATTTAACCCCATTTCTGAAGCGAAACACACAACACAGTTCTCATCCATGTATCACACTCTGCTTTAGAGCAAGAAGCACGCTCTTGCTTTCTAGAGGCTCTAATGCAGCAGGAAACGTGAGTGTCCTCAGAAGAAAAGAACCATGTTTCCTATGCATACGGACCATATCTAGTTCAACTCTGCTTGAAATTGATACAAAGCAAAGGTCCTCTAACATCCAATGCTTGTCAGTTAAGATGTGAAACGTGTGAACTTCGTGAATGATGTAGTTTGTTTGAGCTGAAAGTGACTGCACTAACTTGAAACGAAGTCTTTCTTGTAGGAAGACTCAGAGCCTGGGATTTAACTCCATTTCTGAAATGAAACACACAACACAGTTCTCATCCATTGATCACACTCTGCTTTAGAGCAAGAAGCACGCTCTTGCTTTCTAGAGTCCCTAATATAGCAGGAAACCTGAGTGTGCTGAGAACAAAAGAACGGTGTTTCTTACACATACGGACCTTGTCTAGTCCAACTCTGCTTCTGAAACTGTTACAAAGCACTGGTCCTCTAAGATCCAATGCTAGTCAGTTAAGATGAAAACCTGTGAGCTTTGTGACCGATGTAATTCTTTTGACCTGAAAAGTGACTGCCCTTACCTGAAACGAAGTCTTTCTTGTAGGAAGACTCAGAGCCTGGGATTTATTTCCATTTCTGAAGTGAAACACACAACACAGTTCTCATCCATTGATCACACTCTGCTTTAGAGCAAGAAGCACACTCTTGCTTTCTAGAGTCTCTAATACAGCAGGAAACATGAGTGTGTTGAGAAAAAAGGAACGGTGTTTCTTACACAAACAGAACATATCTAGTCCAACTCTGGTTCTGAGACTGATACAAAGCACTGGTCCTCGAACATCCAATGCTTGTCAGTTAAGATGAGAAACGTGTGAGCTTCCTGAACGATGTAGTTTGTTTGAGCTGAAAAGTGAATGCCCTTACCTGAAACGGAGTCTTGCTTGTAGGAAGACACAGACCTCGGATTTAACTCCATTTCTGAAGCGAAACACACAACGCAGTTCTCATCCATGGATCACACTCTGCTTTAGAGCAAGAAGCACGCTCTTGCTTTCTAGAGTCTCTAATGCAGCAGGAAACGTGAGTGTCCTCAGAAGAAAAGAACCATGTTTCCTCTGCATACGGACCATATCTAGTTCAACTCTGCTTGAAATTGATACAAAGCAAATGTCCTCCAACATCCAATGCTTGTCAGTTAAGATCAGAAACGTGTGAGCTTCGTGAAAGATGTAGTTCGTTTGAGCTGTAAAGTAACTGCCCTTACCTGAAACGAAGTCTTGCTTGTAGCGAGACTCAGGGCCAGGGATTTAACTCCATTTCTGAAGTGAAACACACAACACAGTTCTCATCCATTGATCACACTCTGCTTTAGAGCAAGAAGCACGCTCTTGCTTTCTAGAGTCTCTAATACAGCAGGAAACCTGAGTGTGCTGAGAACAAAAGAACGGTGTTTCTTACACATACGGACCATGTCTAGTCCAACTCTGCTTCTGAAACTGTTACAAAGCACTGGTGCTCTAAGATCCAATGCTAGTCAGTTAAGATGAAAACCTGTGAGCTTTGTGACCGATGTAATTCTTTTGACCTGAAAAGTGACTGCCCTTACCTGAAACGAAGTCTTTCTTGTAGGAAGACTCAGAGCCTGGGATTTATTTCCATTTCTGAAGTGAAACACACAACACAGTTCTCATCCATTGATCACACTCTGCTTTAGAGCAAGAAGCACACACTTGCTTTCTAGAGTCTCTAATACAGCAGGAAACATGAGTGTGTTGAGAAAAAAGGAACGGTGTTTCTTACACAAACGGAACATATCTAGTCCAACTCTGGTTCTGAGACTGATACAAAGCACTGGTCCTCTAACATCCAATGCTTGTCAGTTAAGATGAGAAACGTGTGAGCTTCCTGAACGATGTAGTTTGTTTGAGATGAAAAGTGAAGGCCCTTACCTGAAACGAAGTCTTGCTTGTAGGAAGTCACAGACCTGGGATTTAACCCCATTTCTGAAGCGAAACACACAACACAGTTCTCATCCATGTATCACACTCTGCTTTAGAGCAAGAAGCACGCTCTTGCTTTCTAGAGGCTCTAATGCAGCAGGAAACGTGAGTGTCCTCAGAAGAAAAGAACCATGTTTCCTATGCATACGGACCATATCTAGTTCAACTCTGCTTGAAATTGATATAAAGCAAAGGTCCTCTAACATCCAATGCTTGTCAGTTAAGATGTGAAACGTGTGAACTTCGTGAATGATGTAGTTTGTTTGAGCTGAAAGTGACTGCACTAACTTGAAACGAAGTCTTTCTTGTAGGAAGACTCAGAGCCTGGGATTTAACTCCATTTCTGAAATGAAACACACAACACAGTTCTCTTCCATTGATCACACTCTGCTTTAGAGCAAGAAGCACGCTCTTGCTTTCTAGAGTCCCTAATATAGCAGGAAACCTGAGTGTGCTGAGAACAAAAGAACGGTGTTTCTTACACATACGGACCTTGTCTAGTCGAACTCTGCTTCTGAAACTGTTACAAAGCACTGGTGCTCTAAGATCCAATGCTAGTCAGTTAAGATGAAAACCTGTGAGCTTTGTGACCGATGTAATTCTTTTGACCTGAAAAGTGACTGCCCTTACCTGAAACGAAGTCTTTCTTGTAGGAAGACTCAGAGCCTGGGATTTATTTCCATTTCTGAAGTGAAACACACAACACAGTTCTCATCCATTGATCACACTCTGCTTTAGAGCAAGAAGCACACACTTGCTTTCTAGAGTCTCTAATACAGCAGGAAACATGAGTGTGTTGAGAAAAAAGGAACGGTGTTTCTTACACAAACGGAACATATCTAGTCCAACTCTGGTTCTGAGACTGATACAAAGCACTGGTCCTCTAACATCCAATGCTTGTCAGTTAAGATGAGAAACGTGTGAGCTTCCTGAACGATGTAGTTTGTTTGAGATGAAAAGTGAAGGCCCTTACCTGAAACGAAGTCTTGCTTGTAGGAAGTCACAGACCTGGGATTTAACCCCATTTCTGAAGCGAAACACACAACACAGTTCTCATCCATGTATCACACTCTGCTTTAGAGCAAGAAGCACGCTCTTGCTTTCTAGAGGCTCTAATGCAGCAGGAAACGTGAGTGTCCTCAGAAGAAAAGAACCATGTTTCCTATGCATACGGACCATATCTAGTTCAACTCTGCTTGAAATTGATACAAAGCAAAGGTCCTCTAACATCCAATGCTTGTCAGTTAAGATGTGAAACGTGTGAACTTCGTGAATGATGTAGTTTGTTTGAGCTGAAAGTGACTGCACTAACTTGAAACGAAGTCTTTCTTGTAGGAAGACTCAGAGCCTGGGATTTAACTCCATTTCTGAAATGAAACACACAACACAGTTCTCATCCATTGATCACACTCTGCTTTAGAGCAAGAAGCACGCTCTTGCTTTCTAGAGTCCCTAATATAGCAGGAAACCTGAGTGTGCTGAGAACAAAAGAACGGTGTTTCTTACACATACGGACCTTGTCTAGTCCAACTCTGCTTCTGAAACTGTTACAAAGCACTGGTCCTCTAAGATCCAATGCTAGTCAGTTAAGATGAAAACCTGTGAGCTTTGTGACCGATGTAATTCTTTTGACCTGAAAAGTGACTGCCCTTACCTGAAACGAAGTCTTTCTTGTAGGAAGACTCAGAGCCTGGGATTTATTTCCATTTCTGAAGTGAAACACACAACACAGTTCTCATCCATTGATCACACTCTGCTTTAGAGCAAGAAGCACACTCTTGCTTTCTAGAGTCTCTAATACAGCAGGAAACATGAGTGTGTTGAGAAAAAAGGAACGGTGTTTCTTACACAAACAGAACATATCTAGTCCAACTCTGGTTCTGAGACTGATACAAAGCACTGGTCCTCGAACATCCAATGCTTGTCAGTTAAGATGAGAAACGTGTGAGCTTCCTGAACGATGTAGTTTGTTTGAGCTGAAAAGTGAATGCCCTTACCTGAAACGGAGTCTTGCTTGTAGGAAGACACAGACCTCGGATTTAATCCCATTTCTGAAGCGAAACACAAAAAACAGTTCTCATCCATGTATAACACTCTGCTTTAGAGCAAGAAGCATGCTCTTGCTTTCTAGAGTCTCTAATGCAGCAGGAAAGGTGAGGGTCCTCAGAAGAAAAGAACCATGTTTCCTATACATACGGACCATATCTAGTTCAACTGTGCTTGAAATTGATACAAAGCATAGGTCCTCTAACATCCAATGCTTGTCAGTTAAGATGTGAAACGTGTGAACTTCGTGAATGATGTAATTCGTTTGAGCTGAAAGTGACTGCACTAACTTGAAACGAAGTCTTTCTTGTAGGAAGACTCAGAGCCTGGGATTTAACTCCATTTCTGAAAGGAAACACACAACACAGTTCTCATCCATTGATCACACTCTGCTTTAGAGCAAGAAGCACGCTCTTGCTTTCTAGAGTCTCTAATACAGCAGGAAACCTGAGTGTGCTGAGAACAAAAGAACGGTGTTTCTTACACATACGGACCTTGTCTAGTCCAACTCTGCTTCTGAAACTGTTACAAAGCACTGGTCCTCTAAGATCCAATGCTAGTCAGTTAAGATGAAAACCTGTGAGCTTTGTGACCGATGTAATTCTTTTGACCTGAAAAGTGACTGCCCTTACCTGAAACGAAGTCTTTCTTGTAGGAAGACTCAGAGCCTGGGATTTATTTCCATTTCTGAAGTGAAACACACAACACAGTTCTCATCCATTGATCACACTCTGCTTTAGAGCAAGAAGCACACTCTTGCTTTCTAGAGTCTCTAATACAGCAGGAAACATGAGTGTGTTGAGAAAAAAGGAACGGTGTTTCTTACACAAACGGAACATATCTAGTCCAACTCTGGTTCTGAGACTGATACAAAGCACTGGTCCTCGAACATCCAATGCTTGTCAGTTAAGATGAGAAACGTGTGAGCTTCCTGAACGATGTAGTTTGTTTGAGCTGAAAAGTGACTGCCCTTACCTGAAACGGAGTCTTGCTTGTAGGAAGACACAGACCTGGGATTTAACCCCATTTCTGAAGCGAAACACACAACACAGTTCTCATCCATGTATCACACTCTGCTTTAGAGCAAGAAGCACGCTCTTGCTTTCTAGAGTCTCTAATGCAGCAGGAAAGGTGAGGGTCCTCAGAAGAAAAGAACCATGTTTCCTATACATACGGACCATATCTAGTTCAACTGTGCTTGAAATTGATACAAAGCATAGGTCCTCCAACATCCAATGCTTGTCAGTTAAGATGAGAAACGTGTGAGCTTCGTGAAAGATGTAGTTCGTTTGAGCTGTAAAGTAACTCCCCTTACCTGAAACGAAGTCTTGCTTGTAGCGAGACTCAGAGCCAGGGATTTAACTCCATTTCTGAAGTGAAACACACAACACAGTTCTCATCCATTGATCACACTCTGCTTTAGAGCAAGAAGCACACTCTTGCTTTCTAGAGTCTCTAATACAGCAGGAAACCTGAGTGTGCTGAGAACAAAAGAACGGTGTTTCTTACACATGCGGACCATATCTAGTCCAACTCTGCTTCTGAAACTGTTATAAAGCACTGGTCCTCTAAGATCCAATGCTAGTCAGTTAAGATGAAAACCTGTGAGCTTTGTGACCGATGTAATTCGTTTGACCTGAAAAGTGACTGCCCTTACCTGAAACGAAGTCTTTCTTGTAGGAAGACTCAGAGCCTGGGATTTATTTCCATTTCTGAAGTGAAACACACAACACAGTTCTCATCCATTGATCACACTCTGCTTTAGAGCAAGAAGCACACTCTTGCTTTCTAGAGTCTCTAATACAGCAGGAAACATGAGTGTGTTGAGAAAAAAGGAACGGAGTTTCTTACACAAACGGAACATATCTAGTCCAACTCTGGTTCTGAGACTGATACAAAGCACTGGTCCTCTAACATCCAATGCTTGTCAGTTAAGATGAGAAACGTGTGAGCTTCCTGAACGATGTAGTTTGTTTGAGATGAAAAGTGACTGCACTTACCTGAAACGGAGTCTTGCTTGTAGAAAGACACAGACCTGGGATTTAACCCCATTTCTGAAGCGAAACACACAACACAGTTCTCATCCATGTATCACACTCTGCTTTAGAGCAAGAAGCACGCTCTTGCTTTCTAGAGGCTCTAATGCAGCAGGAAACGTGAGTGTCCTCAGAAGAAAAGAACCATGTTTCCTATGCATACGGACCATATCTAGTTCAACTCTGCTTGAAATTGATACAAAGCAAAGGTCCTCTAACATCCAATGCTTGTCAGTTAAGATGTGAAACATGTGAACTTCGTGAATGATGTAGTTCGTTTGAGCTGAAAGTGACTGCACTAACTTTAAACGAAGTCTTTCTTGTAGGAAGACTCAGAGCCTGGGATTTAACTCCATTTCTGAAATGAAACACACAACACAGTTCTCATCCATTGTTCACACTCTGCTTTAGAGCAAGAAGCACACTCTTGCTTTCTAGAGTCTCTAATACAGCAGGAAACCTGAGTGTGCTGAGAACAAAAGAACGGTGTTTCTTACACATACGGACCATATCTAGTCCAACTCTGCTTCTGAAACTGTTATAAAGCACTGGTCCTCTAAGATCCAATGCTAGTCAGTTAAGATGAAAACCTGTGAGCTTTGTGACCGATGTAATTCGTTTGACCTGAAAAGTGACTGCCCTTATCTGAAACGAAGTCTTTCTTGTAGGAAGACTCAGAGCCTGGGATTTATTTCCATTTCTGAAGTGAAACACACAACACAGTTCTCATCCATTGATCACACTCTGATTTAGAGCAAGAAGCACACTCTTGCTTTCTAGAGTCCCTAATACAGCAGGAAACATGAGTGTGTTGAGAAAAAAGGAACGGTGCTTCTTACACAAACGGAACATATCTAGTCCAACTCTGGTTCTGAGACTGATACAAAGCACTGGTCCTCTAACATCCAATGCTTGTCAGTTAAGATGAGAAACGTGTGAGCTTCCTGAACGATGTAGTTTGTTTGAGATGAAAAGTGAAGGCCCTTACCTGAAACGAAGTCTTGCTTGTAGGAAGTCACAGACCTCGGATTTAATCCCATTTCTGAAGCGAAACACAAAAAACAGTTCTCATCCATGTATAACACTCTGCTTTAGAGCAAGAAGCATGCTCTTGCATTCTAGAGTCTCTAATGCAGCAGGAAAGGTGAGGGTCCTCAGAAGAAAAGAACCATGTTTCCTATACATACGGACCATATCTAGTTCAACTGTGCTTGAAATTGATACAAAGCATAGGTCCTCTAACATCCAATGCTTGTCAGTTAAGATGTGAAACGTGTGAACTTCGTGAATGATGTAATTCGTTTGAGCTGAAAGTGACTGCACTAACTTGAAACGAAGTCTTTCTTGTAGGAAGACTCAGAGCCTGGGATTTAACTCCATTTCTGAAAGGAAACACACAACACAGTTCTCATCCATTGATCACACTCTGCTTTAGAGCAAGAAGCACGCTCTTGCTTTCTAGAGTCTCTAATACAGCAGGAAACCTGAGTGTGCTGAGAACAAAAGAACGGTGTTTCTTACACATACGGACCTTGTCTAGTCCAACTCTGCTTCTGAAACTGTTACAAAGCACTGGTCCTCTAAGATCCAATGCTAGTCAGTTAAGATGAAAACCTGTGAGCTTTGTGACCGATGTAATTCTTTTGACCTGAAAAGTGACTGCCCTTACCTGAAACGAAGTCTTTCTTGTAGGAAGACTCAGAGCCTGGGATTTATTTCCATTTCTGAAGTGAAACACACAACACAGTTCTCATCCATTGATCACACTCTGCTTTAGAGCAAGAAGCACACACTTGCTTTCTAGAGTCTCTAATACAGCAGGAAACATGAGTGTGTTGAGAAAAAAGGAACGGTGTTTCTTACACAAACGGAACATATCTAGTCCAACTCTGGTTCTGAGACTGATACAAAGCACTGGTCCTCTAACATCCAATGCTTGTCAGTTAAGATGAGAAACGTGTGAGCTTCCTGAACGATGTAGTTTGTTTGAGATGAAAAGTGAAGGCCCTTACCTGAAACGAAGTCTTGCTTGTAGGAAGTCACAGACCTGGGATTTAACCCCATTTCTGAAGCGAAACACACAACACAGTTCTCATCCATGTATCACACTCTGCTTTAGAGCAAGAAGCACGCTCTTGCTTTCTAGAGGCTCTAATGCAGCAGGAAACGTGAGTGTCCTCAGAAGAAAAGAACCATGTTTCCTATGCATACGGACCATATCTAGTTCAACTCTGCTTGAAATTGATATAAAGCAAAGGTCCTCTAACATCCAATGCTTGTCAGTTAAGATGTGAAACGTGTGAACTTCGTGAATGATGTAGTTTGTTTGAGCTGAAAGTGACTGCACTAACTTGAAACGAAGTCTTTCTTGTAGGAAGACTCAGAGCCTGGGATTTAACTCCATTTCTGAAATGAAACACACAACACAGTTCTCTTCCATTGATCACACTCTGCTTTAGAGCAAGAAGCACGCTCTTGCTTTCTAGAGTCCCTAATATAGCAGGAAACCTGAGTGTGCTGAGAACAAAAGAACGGTGTTTCTTACACATACGGACCTTGTCTAGTCGAACTCTGCTTCTGAAACTGTTACAAAGCACTGGTGCTCTAAGATCCAATGCTAGTCAGTTAAGATGAAAACCTGTGAGCTTTGTGACCGATGTAATTCTTTTGACCTGAAAAGTGACTGCCCTTACCTGAAACGAAGTCTTTCTTGTAGGAAGACTCAGAGCCTGGGATTTATTTCCATTTTTGAAGTGAAACACACAACACAGTTCTCATCCATTGATCACACTCTGCTTTAGAGCAAGAAGCACACACTTGCTTTCTAGAGTCTCTAATACAGCAGGAAACATGAGTGTGTTGAGAAAAAAGGAACGGTGTTTCTTACACAAACGGAACATATCTAGTCCAACTCTGGTTCTGAGACTGATACAAAGCACTGGTCCTCTAACATCCAATGCTTGTCAGTTAAGATGAGAAACGTGTGAGCTTCCTGAACGATGTAGTTTGTTTGAGATGAAAAGTGAAGGCCCTTACCTGAAACGAAGTCTTGCTTGTAGGAAGTCACAGACCTGGGATTTAACCCCATTTCTGAAGCGAAACACACAACACAGTTCTCATCCATGTATCACACTCTGCTTTAGAGCAAGAAGCACGCTCTTGCTTTCTAGAGGCTCTAATGCAGCAGGAAACGTGAGTGTCCTCAGAAGAAAAGAACCATGTTTCCTATGCATACGGACCATATCTAGTTCAACTCTGCTTGAAATTGATACAAAGCAAAGGTCCTCTAACATCCAATGCTTGTCAGTTAAGATGTGAAACGTGTGAACTTCGTGAATGATGTAGTTTGTTTGAGCTGAAAGTGACTGCACTAACTTGAAACGAAGTCTTTCTTGTAGGAAGACTCAGAGCCTGGGATTTAACTCCATTTCTGAAATGAAACACACAACACAGTTCTCATCCATTGATCACACTCTGCTTTAGAGCAAGAAGCACGCTCTTGCTTTCTAGAGTCCCTAATATAGCAGGAAACCTGAGTGTGCTGAGAACAAAAGAACGGTGTTTCTTACACATACGGACCTTGTCTAGTCCAACTCTGCTTCTGAAACTGTTACAAAGCACTGGTCCTCTAAGATCCAATGCTAGTCAGTTAAGATGAAAACCTGTGAGCTTTGTGACCGATGTAATTCTTTTGACCTGAAAAGTGACTGCCCTTACCTGAAACGAAGTCTTTCTTGTAGGAAGACTCAGAGCCTGGGATTTATTTCCATTTCTGAAGTGAAACACACAACACAGTTCTCATCCATTGATCACACTCTGCTTTAGAGCAAGAAGCACACTCTTGCTTTCTAGAGTCTCTAATACAGCAGGAAACATGAGTGTGTTGAGAAAAAAGGAACGGTGTTTCTTACACAAACAGAACATATCTAGTCCAACTCTGGTTCTGAGACTGATACAAAGCACTGGTCCTCGAACATCCAATGCTTGTCAGTTAAGATGAGAAACGTGTGAGCTTCCTGAACGATGTAGTTTGTTTGAGCTGAAAAGTGAATGCCCTTACCTGAAACGGAGTCTTGCTTGTAGGAAGACACAGACCTCGGATTTAATCCCATTTCTGAAGCGAAACACAAAAAACAGTTCTCATCCATGTATAACACTCTGCTTTAGAGCAAGAAGCATGCTCTTGCTTTCTAGAGTCTCTAATGCAGCAGGAAAGGTGAGGGTCCTCAGAAGAAAAGAACCATGTTTCCTATACATACGGACCATATCTAGTTCAACTGTGCTTGAAATTGATACAAAGCATAGGTCCTCTAACATCCAATGCTTGTCAGTTAAGATGTGAAACGTGTGAACTTCGTGAATGATGTAATTCGTTTGAGCTGAAAGTGACTGCACTAACTTGAAACGAAGTCTTTCTTGTAGGAAGACTCAGAGCCTGGGATTTAACTCCATTTCTGAAAGGAAACACACAACACAGTTCTCATCCATTGATCACACTCTGCTTTAGAGCAAGAAGCACGCTCTTGCTTTCTAGAGTCTCTAATACAGCAGGAAACCTGAGTGTGCTGAGAACAAAAGAACGGTGTTTCTTACACATACGGACCTTGTCTAGTCCAACTCTGCTTCTGAAACTGTTACAAAGCACTGGTCCTCTAAGATCCAATGCTAGTCAGTTAAGATGAAAACCTGTGAGCTTTGTGACCGATGTAATTCTTTTGACCTGAAAAGTGACTGCCCTTACCTGAAACGAAGTCTTTCTTGTAGGAAGACTCAGAGCCTGGGATTTATTTCCATTTCTGAAGTGAAACACACAACACAGTTCTCATCCATTGATCACACTCTGCTTTAGAGCAAGAAGCACACTCTTGCTTTCTAGAGTCTCTAATACAGCAGGAAACATGAGTGTGTTGAGAAAAAAGGAACGGTGTTTCTTACACAAACGGAACATATCTAGTCCAACTCTGGTTCTGAGACTGATACAAAGCACTGGTCCTCGAACATCCAATGCTTGTCAGTTAAGATGAGAAACGTGTGAGCTTCCTGAACGATGTAGTTTGTTTGAGATGAAAAGTGACTGCACTTACCTGAAACGGAGTCTTGCTTGTAGAAAGACACAGACCTGGGATTTAACCCCATTTCTGAAGCGAAACACACAACACAGTTCTCATCCATGTATCACACTCTGCTTTAGAGCAAGAAGCACGCTCTTGCTTTCTAGAGGCTCTAATGCAGCAGGAAACGTGAGTGTCCTCAGAAGAAAAGAACCATGTTTCCTATGCATACGGACCATATCTAGTTCAACTCTGCTTGAAATTGATACAAAGCAAAGGTCCTCTAACATCCAATGCTTGTCAGTTAAGATGTGAAACATGTGAACTTCGTGAATGATGTAGTTCGTTTGAGCTGAAAGTGACTGCACTAACTTTAAACGAAGTCTTTCTTGTAGGAAGACTCAGAGCCTGGGATTTAACTCCATTTCTGAAATGAAACACACAACACAGTTCTCATCCATTGTTCACACTCTGCTTTAGAGCAAGAAGCACACTCTTGCTTTCTAGAGTCTCTAATACAGCAGGAAACCTGAGTGTGCTGAGAACAAAAGAACGGTGTTTCTTACACATACGGACCATATCTAGTCCAACTCTGCTTCTGAAACTGTTATAAAGCACTGGTCCTCTAAGATCCAATGCTAGTCAGTTAAGATGAAAACCTGTGAGCTTTGTGACCGATGTAATTCGTTTGACCTGAAAAGTGACTGCCCTTATCTGAAACGAAGTCTTTCTTGTAGGAAGACTCAGAGCCTGGGATTTATTTCCATTTCTGAAGTGAAACACACAACACAGTTCTCATCCATTGATCACACTCTGATTTAGAGCAAGAAGCACACTCTTGCTTTCTAGAGTCCCTAATACAGCAGGAAACATGAGTGTGTTGAGAAAAAAGGAACGGTGCTTCTTACACAAACGGAACATATCTAGTCCAACTCTGGTTCTGAGACTGATACAAAGCACTGGTCCTCTAACATCCAATGCTTGTCAGTTAAGATGAGAAACGTGTGAGCTTCCTGAACGATGTAGTTTGTTTGAGATGAAAAGTGAAGGCCCTTACCTGAAACGAAGTCTTGCTTGTAGGAAGTCACAGACCTCGGATTTAATCCCATTTCTGAAGCGAAACACAAAAAACAGTTCTCATCCATGTATAACACTCTGCTTTAGAGCAAGAAGCATGCTCTTGCATTCTAGAGTCTCTAATGCAGCAGGAAAGGTGAGGGTCCTCAGAAGAAAAGAACCATGTTTCCTATACATACGGACCATATCTAGTTCAACTGTGCTTGAAATTGATACAAAGCATAGGTCCTCTAACATCCAATGCTTGTCAGTTAAGATGTGAAACGTGTGAACTTCGTGAATGATGTAATTCGTTTGAGCTGAAAGTGACTGCACTAACTTGAAACGAAGTCTTTCTTGTAGGAAGACTCAGAGCCTGGGATTTAACTCCATTTCTGAAAGGAAACACACAACACAGTTCTCATCCATTGATCACACTCTGCTTTAGAGCAAGAAGCACGCTCTTGCTTTCTAGAGTCTCTAATACAGCAGGAAACCTGAGTGTGCTGAGAACAAAAGAACGGTGTTTCTTACACATACGGACCTTGTCTAGTCCAACTCTGCTTCTGAAACTGTTACAAAGCACTGGTCCTCTAAGATCCAATGCTAGTCAGTTAAGATGAAAACCTGTGAGCTTTGTGACCGATGTAATTCTTTTGACCTGAAAAGTGACTGCCCTTACCTGAAACGAAGTCTTTCTTGTAGGAAGACTCAGAGCCTGGGATTTATTTCCATTTCTGAAGTGAAACACACAACACAGTTCTCATCCATTGATCACACTCTGCTTTAGAGCAAGAAGCACACACTTGCTTTCTAGAGTCTCTAATACAGCAGGAAACATGAGTGTGTTGAGAAAAAAGGAACGGTGTTTCTTACACAAACGGAACATATCTAGTCCAACTCTGGTTCTGAGACTGATACAAAGCACTGGTCCTCTAACATCCAATGCTTGTCAGTTAAGATGAGAAACGTGTGAGCTTCCTGAACGATGTAGTTTGTTTGAGATGAAAAGTGAAGGCCCTTACCTGAAACGAAGTCTTGCTTGTAGGAAGTCACAGACCTGGGATTTAACCCCATTTCTGAAGCGAAACACACAACACAGTTCTCATCCATGTATCACACTCTGCTTTAGAGCAAGAAGCACGCTCTTGCTTTCTAGAGGCTCTAATGCAGCAGGAAACGTGAGTGTCCTCAGAAGAAAAGAACCATGTTTCCTATGCATACGGACCATATCTAGTTCAACTCTGCTTGAAATTGATATAAAGCAAAGGTCCTCTAACATCCAATGCTTGTCAGTTAAGATGTGAAACGTGTGAACTTCGTGAATGATGTAGTTTGTTTGAGCTGAAAGTGACTGCACTAACTTGAAACGAAGTCTTTCTTGTAGGAAGACTCAGAGCCTGGGATTTAACTCCATTTCTGAAATGAAACACACAACACAGTTCTCTTCCATTGATCACACTCTGCTTTAGAGCAAGAAGCACGCTCTTGCTTTCTAGAGTCCCTAATATAGCAGGAAACCTGAGTGTGCTGAGAACAAAAGAACGGTGTTTCTTACACATACGGACCTTGTCTAGTCGAACTCTGCTTCTGAAACTGTTACAAAGCACTGGTGCTCTAAGATCCAATGCTAGTCAGTTAAGATGAAAACCTGTGAGCTTTGTGACCGATGTAATTCTTTTGACCTGAAAAGTGACTGCCCTTACCTGAAACGAAGTCTTTCTTGTAGGAAGACTCAGAGCCTGGGATTTATTTCCATTTCTGAAGTGAAACACACAACACAGTTCTCATCCATTGATCACACTCTGCTTTAGAGCAAGAAGCACACACTTGCTTTCTAGAGTCTCTAATACAGCAGGAAACATGAGTGTGTTGAGAAAAAAGGAACGGTGTTTCTTACACAAACGGAACATATCTAGTCCAACTCTGGTTCTGAGACTGATACAAAGCACTGGTCCTCTAACATCCAATGCTTGTCAGTTAAGATGAGAAACGTGTGAGCTTCCTGAACGATGTAGTTTGTTTGAGATGAAAAGTGAAGGCCCTTACCTGAAACGAAGTCTTGCTTGTAGGAAGTCACAGACCTGGGATTTAACCCCATTTCTGAAGCGAAACACACAACACAGTTCTCATCCATGTATCACACTCTGCTTTAGAGCAAGAAGCACGCTCTTGCTTTCTAGAGGCTCTAATGCAGCAGGAAACGTGAGTGTCCTCAGAAGAAAAGAACCATGTTTCCTATGCATACGGACCATATCTAGTTCAACTCTGCTTGAAATTGATACAAAGCAAAGGTCCTCTAACATCCAATGCTTGTCAGTTAAGATGTGAAACGTGTGAACTTCGTGAATGATGTAGTTTGTTTGAGCTGAAAGTGACTGCACTAACTTGAAACGAAGTCTTTCTTGTAGGAAGACTCAGAGCCTGGGATTTAACTCCATTTCTGAAATGAAACACACAACACAGTTCTCATCCATTGATCACACTCTGCTTTAGAGCAAGAAGCACGCTCTTGCTTTCTAGTGTCCCTAATATAGCAGGAAACCTGAGTGTGCTGAGAACAAAAGAACGGTGTTTCTTACACATACGGACCTTGTCTAGTCCAACTCTGCTTCTGAAACTGTTACAAAGCACTGGTCCTCTAAGATCCAATGCTAGTCAGTTAAGATGAAAACCTGTGAGCTTTGTGACCGATGTAATTCTTTTGACCTGAAAAGTGACTGCCCTTACCTGAAACGAAGTCTTTCTTGTAGGAAGACTCAGAGCCTGGGATTTATTTCCATTTCTGAAGTGAAACACACAACACAGTTCTCATCCATTGATCACACTCTGCTTTAGAGCAAGAAGCACACTCTTGCTTTCTAGAGTCTCTAATACAGCAGGAAACATGAGTGTGTTGAGAAAAAAGGAACGGTGTTTCTTACACAAACAGAACATATCTAGTCCAACTCTGGTTCTGAGACTGATACAAAGCACTGGTCCTCGAACATCCAATGCTTGTCAGTTAAGATGAGAAACGTGTGAGCTTCCTGAACGATGTAGTTTGTTTGAGCTGAAAAGTGAATGCCCTTACCTGAAACGGAGTCTTGCTTGTAGGAAGACACAGACCTCGGATTTAATCCCATTTCTGAAGCGAAACACAAAAAACAGTTCTCATCCATGTATAACACTCTGCTTTAGAGCAAGAAGCATGCTCTTGCTTTCTAGAGTCTCTAATGCAGCAGGAAAGGTGAGGGTCCTCAGAAGAAAAGAACCATGTTTCCTATACATACGGACCATATCTAGTTCAACTGTGCTTGAAATTGATACAAAGCATAGGTCCTCTAACATCCAATGCTTGTCAGTTAAGATGTGAAACGTGTGAACTTCGTGAATGATGTAATTCGTTTGAGCTGAAAGTGACTGCACTAACTTGAAACGAAGTCTTTCTTGTAGGAAGACTCAGAGCCTGGGATTTAACTCCATTTCTGAAAGGAAACACACAACACAGTTCTCATCCATTGATCACACTCTGCTTTAGAGCAAGAAGCACGCTCTTGCTTTCTAGAGTCTCTAATACAGCAGGAAACCTGAGTGTGCTGAGAACAAAAGAACGGTGTTTCTTACACATACGGACCTTGTCTAGTCCAACTCTGCTTCTGAAACTGTTACAAAGCACTGGTCCTCTAAGATCCAATGCTAGTCAGTTAAGATGAAAACCTGTGAGCTTTGTGACCGATGTAATTCTTTTGACCTGAAAAGTGACTGCCCTTACCTGAAACGAAGTCTTTCTTGTAGGAAGACTCAGAGCCTGGGATTTATTTCCATTTCTGAAGTGAAACACACAACACAGTTCTCATCCATTGATCACACTCTGCTTTAGAGCAAGAAGCACACTCTTGCTTTCTAGAGTCTCTAATACAGCAGGAAACATGAGTGTGTTGAGAAAAAAGGAACGGTGTTTCTTACACAAACGGAACATATCTAGTCCAACTCTGGTTCTGAGACTGATACAAAGCACTGGTCCTCGAACATCCAATGCTTGTCAGTTAAGATGAGAAACGTGTGAGCTTCCTGAACGATGTAGTTTGTTTGAGCTGAAAAGTGACTGCCCTTACCTGAAACGGAGTCTTGCTTGTAGGAAGACACAGACCTGGGATTTAACCCCATTTCTGAAGCGAAACACACAACACAGTTCTCATCCATGTATCACACTCTGCTTTAGAGCAAGAAGCACGCTCTTGCTTTCTAGAGTCTCTAATGCAGCAGGAAAGGTGAGGGTCCTCAGAAGAAAAGAACCATGTTTCCTATACATACGGACCATATCTAGTTCAACTGTGCTTGAAATTGATACAAAGCATAGGTCCTCCAACATCCAATGCTTGTCAGTTAAGATGAGAAACGTGTGAGCTTCGTGAAAGATGTAGTTCGTTTGAGCTGTAAAGTAACTCCCCTTACCTGAAACGAAGTCTTGCTTGTAGCGAGACTCAGAGCCAGGGATTTAACTCCATTTCTGAAGTGAAACACACAACACAGTTCTCATCCATTGATCACACTCTGCTTTAGAGCAAGAAGCACACTCTTGCTTTCTAGAGTCTCTAATACAGCAGGAAACCTGAGTGTGCTGAGAACAAAAGAACGGTGTTTCTTACACATGCGGACCATATCTAGTCCAACTCTGCTTCTGAAACTGTTATAAAGCACTGGTCCTCTAAGATCCAATGCTAGTCAGTTAAGATGAAAACCTGTGAGCTTTGTGACCGATGTAATTCGTTTGACCTGAAAAGTGACTGCCCTTACCTGAAACGAAGTCTTTCTTGTAGGAAGACTCAGAGCCTGGGATTTATTTCCATTTCTGAAGTGAAACACACAACACAGTTCTCATCCATTGATCACACTCTGCTTTAGAGCAAGAAGCACACTCTTGCTTTCTAGAGTCTCTAATACAGCAGGAAACATGAATGTGTTGAGAAAAAAGGAACGGAGTTTCTTACACAAACGGAACATATCTAGTCCAACTCTGGTTCTGAGACTGATACAAAGCACTGGTCCTCTAACATCCAATGCTTGTCAGTTAAGATGAGAAACGTGTGAGCTTCCTGAACGATGTAGTTTGTTTGAGATGAAAAGTGACTGCACTTACCTGAAACGGAGTCTTGCTTGTAGAAAGACACAGACCTGGGATTTAACCCCATTTCTGAAGCGAAACACACAACACAGTTCTCATCCATGTATCACACTCTGCTTTAGAGCAAGAAGCACGCTCTTGCTTTCTAGAGGCTCTAATGCAGCAGGAAACGTGAGTGTCCTCAGAAGAAAAGAACCATGTTTCCTATGCATACGGACCATATCTAGTTCAACTCTGCTTGAAATTGATACAAAGCAAAGGTCCTCTAACATCCAATGCTTGTCAGTTAAGATGTGAAACATGTGAACTTCGTGAATGATGTAGTTCGTTTGAGCTGAAAGTGACTGCACTAACTTTAAACGAAGTCTTTCTTGTAGGAAGACTCAGAGCCTGGGATTTAACTCCATTTCTGAAATGAAACACACAACACAGTTCTCATCCATTGTTCACACTCTGCTTTAGAGCAAGAAGCACACTCTTGCTTTCTAGAGTCTCTAATACAGCAGGAAACCTGAGTGTGCTGAGAACAAAAGAACGGTGTTTCTTACACATACGGACCATATCTAGTCCAACTCTGCTTCTGAAACTGTTATAAAGCACTGGTCCTCTAAGATCCAATGCTAGTCAGTTAAGATGAAAACCTGTGAGCTTTGTGACCGATGTAATTCGTTTGACCTGAAAAGTGACTGCCCTTATCTGAAACGAAGTCTTTCTTGTAGGAAGACTCAGAGCCTGGGATTTATTTCCATTTCTGAAGTGAAACACACAACACAGTTCTCATCCATTGATCACACTCTGATTTAGAGCAAGAAGCACACTCTTGCTTTCTAGAGTCCCTAATACAGCAGGAAACATGAGTGTGTTGAGAAAAAAGGAACGGTGCTTCTTACACAAACGGAACATATCTAGTCCAACTCTGGTTCTGAGACTGATACAAAGCACTGGTCCTCTAACATCCAATGCTTGTCAGTTAAGATGAGAAACGTGTGAGCTTCCTGAACGATGTAGTTTGTTTGAGATGAAAAGTGAAGGCCCTTACCTGAAACGAAGTCTTGCTTGTAGGAAGTCACAGACCTCGGATTTAATCCCATTTCTGAAGCGAAACACAAAAAACAGTTCTCATCCATGTATAACACTCTGCTTTAGAGCAAGAAGCATGCTCTTGCATTCTAGAGTCTCTAATGCAGCAGGAAAGGTGAGGGTCCTCAGAAGAAAAGAACCATGTTTCCTATACATACGGACCATATCTAGTTCAACTGTGCTTGAAATTGATACAAAGCATAGGTCCTCTAACATCCAATGCTTGTCAGTTAAGATGTGAAACGTGTGAACTTCGTGAATGATGTAATTCGTTTGAGCTGAAAGTGACTGCACTAACTTGAAACGAAGTCTTTCTTGTAGGAAGACTCAGAGCCTGGGATTTAACTCCATTTCTGAAAGGAAACACACAACACAGTTCTCATCCATTGATCACACTCTGCTTTAGAGCAAGAAGCACGCTCTTGCTTTCTAGAGTCTCTAATACAGCAGGAAACCTGAGTGTGCTGAGAACAAAAGAACGGTGTTTCTTACACATACGGACCTTGTCTAGTCCAACTCTGCTTCTGAAACTGTTACAAAGCACTGGTCCTCTAAGATCCAATGCTAGTCAGTTAAGATGAAAACCTGTGAGCTTTGTGACCGATGTAATTCTTTTGACCTGAAAAGTGACTGCCCTTACCTGAAACGAAGTCTTTCTTGTAGGAAGACTCAGAGCCTGGGATTTATTTCCATTTCTGAAGTGAAACACACAACACAGTTCTCATCCATTGATCACACTCTGCTTTAGAGCAAGAAGCACACACTTGCTTTCTAGAGTCTCTAATACAGCAGGAAACATGAGTGTGTTGAGAAAAAAGGAACGGTGTTTCTTACACAAACGGAACATATCTAGTCCAACTCTGGTTCTGAGACTGATACAAAGCACTGGTCCTCTAACATCCAATGCTTGTCAGTTAAGATGAGAAACGTGTGAGCTTCCTGAACGATGTAGTTTGTTTGAGATGAAAAGTGAAGGCCCTTACCTGAAACGAAGTCTTGCTTGTAGGAAGTCACAGACCTGGGATTTAACCCCATTTCTGAAGCGAAACACACAACACAGTTCTCATCCATGTATCACACTCTGCTTTAGAGCAAGAAGCACGCTCTTGCTTTCTAGAGGCTCTAATGCAGCAGGAAACGTGAGTGTCCTCAGAAGAAAAGAACCATGTTTCCTATGCATACGGACCATATCTAGTTCAACTCTGCTTGAAATTGATACAAAGCAAAGGTCCTCTAACATCCAATGCTTGTCAGTTAAGATGTGAAACGTGTGAACTTCGTGAATGATGTAGTTTGTTTGAGCTGAAAGTGACTGCACTAACTTGAAACGAAGTCTTTCTTGTAGGAAGACTCAGAGCCTGGGATTTAACTCCATTTCTGAAATGAAACACACAACACAGTTCTCATCCATTGATCACACTCTGCTTTAGAGCAAGAAGCACGCTCTTGCTTTCTAGTGTCCCTAATATAGCAGGAAACCTGAGTGTGCTGAGAACAAAAGAACGGTGTTTCTTACACATACGGACCTTGTCTAGTCCAACTCTGCTTCTGAAACTGTTACAAAGCACTGGTCCTCTAAGATCCAATGCTAGTCAGTTAAGATGAAAACCTGTGAGCTTTGTGACCGATGTAATTCTTTTGACCTGAAAAGTGACTGCCCTTACCTGAAACGAAGTCTTTCTTGTAGGAAGACTCAGAGCCTGGGATTTATTTCCATTTCTGAAGTGAAACACACAACACAGTTCTCATCCATTGATCACACTCTGCTTTAGAGCAAGAAGCACACTCTTGCTTTCTAGAGTCTCTAATACAGCAGGAAACATGAGTGTGTTGAGAAAAAAGGAACGGTGTTTCTTACACAAACAGAACATATCTAGTCCAACTCTGGTTCTGAGACTGATACAAAGCACTGGTCCTCGAACATCCAATGCTTGTCAGTTAAGATGAGAAACGTGTGAGCTTCCTGAACGATGTAGTTTGTTTGAGCTGAAAAGTGAATGCCCTTACCTGAAACGGAGTCTTGCTTGTAGGAAGACACAGACCTCGGATTTAATCCCATTTCTGAAGCGAAACACAAAAAACAGTTCTCATCCATGTATAACACTCTGCTTTAGAGCAAGAAGCATGCTCTTGCTTTCTAGAGTCTCTAATGCAGCAGGAAAGGTGAGGGTCCTCAGAAGAAAAGAACCATGTTTCCTATACATACGGACCATATCTAGTTCAACTGTGCTTGAAATTGATACAAAGCATAGGTCCTCTAACATCCAATGCTTGTCAGTTAAGATGTGAAACGTGTGAACTTCGTGAATGATGTAATTCGTTTGAGCTGAAAGTGACTGCACTAACTTGAAACGAAGTCTTTCTTGTAGGAAGACTCAGAGCCTGGGATTTAACTCCATTTCTGAAAGGAAACACACAACACAGTTCTCATCCATTGATCA
This sequence comes from Onychomys leucogaster, assembly GCA_949786385.1. Lineage (NCBI taxonomy): Eukaryota > Metazoa > Chordata > Mammalia > Rodentia > Cricetidae > Onychomys > Onychomys leucogaster. Next base: position 139,284 of record CATKUP010000037.1, on the reverse strand, counting down.
CACTCTGCTTTAGAGCAAGAAGCACGCTCTTGCTTTCTAGAGTCTCTAATACAGCAGGAAACCTGAGTGTGCTGAGAACAAAAGAACGGTGTTTCTTACACATACGGACCTTGTCTAGTCCAACTCTGCTTCTGAAACTGTTACAAAGCACTGGTCCTCTAAGATCCAATGCTAGTCAGTTAAGATGAAAACCTGTGAGCTTTGTGACCGATGTAATTCTTTTGACCTGAAAAGTGACTGCCCTTACCTGAAACGAAGTCTTTCTTGTAGGAAGACTCAGAGCCTGGGATTTATTTCCATTTCTGAAGTGAAACACACAACACAGTTCTCATCCATTGATCACACTCTGCTTTAGAGCAAGAAGCACACTCTTGCTTTCTAGAGTCTCTAATACAGCAGGAAACATGAGTGTGTTGAGAAAAAAGGAACGGTGTTTCTTACACAAACGGAACATATCTAGTCCAACTCTGGTTCTGAGACTGATACAAAGCACTGGTCCTCGAACATCCAATGCTTGTCAGTTAAGATGAGAAACGTGTGAGCTTCCTGAACGATGTAGTTTGTTTGAGCTGAAAAGTGACTGCCCTTACCTGAAACGGAGTCTTGCTTGTAGGAAGACACAGACCTGGGATTTAACCCCATTTCTGAAGCGAAACACACAACACAGTTCTCATCCATGTATCACACTCTGCTTTAGAGCAAGAAGCACGCTCTTGCTTTCTAGAGTCTCTAATGCAGCAGGAAAGGTGAGGGTCCTCAGAAGAAAAGAACCATGTTTCCTATACATACGGACCATATCTAGTTCAACTGTGCTTGAAATTGATACAAAGCATAGGTCCTCCAACATCCAATGCTTGTCAGTTAAGATGAGAAACGTGTGAGCTTCGTGAAAGATGTAGTTCGTTTGAGCTGTAAAGTAACTCCCCTTACCTGAAACGAAGTCTTGCTTGTAGCGAGACTCAGAGCCAGGGATTTAACTCCATTTCTGAAGTGAAACACACAACACAGTTCTCATCCATTGATCACACTCTGCTTTAGAGCAAGAAGCACACTCTTGCTTTCTAGAGTCTCTAATACAGCAGGAAACCTGAGTGTGCTGAGAACAAAAGAACGGTGTTTCTTACACATGCGGACCATATCTAGTCCAACTCTGCTTCTGAAACTGTTATAAAGCACTGGTCCTCTAAGATCCAATGCTAGTCAGTTAAGATGAAAACCTGTGAGCTTTGTGACCGATGTAATTCGTTTGACCTGAAAAGTGACTGCCCTTACCTGAAACGAAGTCTTTCTTGTAGGAAGACTCAGAGCCTGGGATTTATTTCCATTTCTGAAGTGAAACACACAACACAGTTCTCATCCATTGATCACACTCTGCTTTAGAGCAAGAAGCACACTCTTGCTTTCTAGAGTCTCTAATACAGCAGGAAACATGAATGTGTTGAGAAAAAAGGAACGGAGTTTCTTACACAAACGGAACATATCTAGTCCAACTCTGGTTCTGAGACTGATACAAAGCACTGGTCCTCTAACATCCAATGCTTGTCAGTTAAGATGAGAAACGTGTGAGCTTCCTGAACGATGTAGTTTGTTTGAGATGAAAAGTGACTGCACTTACCTGAAACGGAGTCTTGCTTGTAGAAAGACACAGACCTGGGATTTAACCCCATTTCTGAAGCGAAACACACAACACAGTTCTCATCCATGTATCACACTCTGCTTTAGAGCAAGAAGCACGCTCTTGCTTTCTAGAGGCTCTAATGCAGCAGGAAACGTGAGTGTCCTCAGAAGAAAAGAACCATGTTTCCTATGCATACGGACCATATCTAGTTCAACTCTGCTTGAAATTGATACAAAGCAAAGGTCCTCTAACATCCAATGCTTGTCAGTTAAGATGTGAAACATGTGAACTTCGTGAATGATGTAGTTCGTTTGAGCTGAAAGTGACTGCACTAACTTTAAACGAAGTCTTTCTTGTAGGAAGACTCAGAGCCTGGGATTTAACTCCATTTCTGAAATGAAACACACAACACAGTTCTCATCCATTGTTCACACTCTGCTTTAGAGCAAGAAGCACACTCTTGCTTTCTAGAGTCTCTAATACAGCAGGAAACCTGAGTGTGCTGAGAACAAAAGAACGGTGTTTCTTACACATACGGACCATATCTAGTCCAACTCTGCTTCTGAAACTGTTATAAAGCACTGGTCCTCTAAGATCCAATGCTAGTCAGTTAAGATGAAAACCTGTGAGCTTTGTGACCGATGTAATTCGTTTGACCTGAAAAGTGACTGCCCTTATCTGAAACGAAGTCTTTCTTGTAGGAAGACTCAGAGCCTGGGATTTATTTCCATTTCTGAAGTGAAACACACAACACAGTTCTCATCCATTGATCACACTCTGATTTAGAGCAAGAAGCACACTCTTGCTTTCTAGAGTCCCTAATACAGCAGGAAACATGAGTGTGTTGAGAAAAAAGGAACGGTGCTTCTTACACAAACGGAACATATCTAGTCCAACTCTGGTTCTGAGACTGATACAAAGCACTGGTCCTCTAACATCCAATGCTTGTCAGTTAAGATGAGAAACGTGTGAGCTTCCTGAACGATGTAGTTTGTTTGAGATGAAAAGTGAAGGCCCTTACCTGAAACGAAGTCTTGCTTGTAGGAAGTCACAGACCTCGGATTTAATCCCATTTCTGAAGCGAAACACAAAAAACAGTTCTCATCCATGTATAACACTCTGCTTTAGAGCAAGAAGCATGCTCTTGCATTCTAGAGTCTCTAATGCAGCAGGAAAGGTGAGGGTCCTCAGAAGAAAAGAACCATGTTTCCTATACATACGGACCATATCTAGTTCAACTGTGCTTGAAATTGATACAAAGCATAGGTCCTCTAACATCCAATGCTTGTCAGTTAAGATGTGAAACGTGTGAACTTCGTGAATGATGTAATTCGTTTGAGCTGAAAGTGACTGCACTAACTTGAAACGAAGTCTTTCTTGTAGGAAGACTCAGAGCCTGGGATTTAACTCCATTTCTGAAAGGAAACACACAACACAGTTCTCATCCATTGATCACACTCTGCTTTAGAGCAAGAAGCACGCTCTTGCTTTCTAGAGTCTCTAATACAGCAGGAAACCTGAGTGTGCTGAGAACAAAAGAACGGTGTTTCTTACACATACGGACCTTGTCTAGTCCAACTCTGCTTCTGAAACTGTTACAAAGCACTGGTCCTCTAAGATCCAATGCTAGTCAGTTAAGATGAAAACCTGTGAGCTTTGTGACCGATGTAATTCTTTTGACCTGAAAAGTGACTGCCCTTACCTGAAACGAAGTCTTTCTTGTAGGAAGACTCAGAGCCTGGGATTTATTTCCATTTCTGAAGTGAAACACACAACACAGTTCTCATCCATTGATCACACTCTGCTTTAGAGCAAGAAGCACACACTTGCTTTCTAGAGTCTCTAATACAGCAGGAAACATGAGTGTGTTGAGAAAAAAGGAACGGTGTTTCTTACACAAACGGAACATATCTAGTCCAACTCTGGTTCTGAGACTGATACAAAGCACTGGTCCTCTAACATCCAATGCTTGTCAGTTAAGATGAGAAACGTGTGAGCTTCCTGAACGATGTAGTTTGTTTGAGATGAAAAGTGAAGGCCCTTACCTGAAACGAAGTCTTGCTTGTAGGAAGTCACAGACCTGGGATTTAACCCCATTTCTGAAGCGAAACACACAACACAGTTCTCATCCATGTATCACACTCTGCTTTAGAGCAAGAAGCACGCTCTTGCTTTCTAGAGGCTCTAATGCAGCAGGAAACGTGAGTGTCCTCAGAAGAAAAGAACCATGTTTCCTATGCATACGGACCATATCTAGTTCAACTCTGCTTGAAATTGATATAAAGCAAAGGTCCTCTAACATCCAATGCTTGTCAGTTAAGATGTGAAACGTGTGAACTTCGTGAATGATGTAGTTTGTTTGAGCTGAAAGTGACTGCACTAACTTGAAACGAAGTCTTTCTTGTAGGAAGACTCAGAGCCTGGGATTTAACTCCATTTCTGAAATGAAACACACAACACAGTTCTCTTCCATTGATCACACTCTGCTTTAGAGCAAGAAGCACGCTCTTGCTTTCTAGAGTCCCTAATATAGCAGGAAACCTGAGTGTGCTGAGAACAAAAGAACGGTGTTTCTTACACATACGGACCTTGTCTAGTCGAACTCTGCTTCTGAAACTGTTACAAAGCACTGGTGCTCTAAGATCCAATGCTAGTCAGTTAAGATGAAAACCTGTGAGCTTTGTGACCGATGTAATTCTTTTGACCTGAAAAGTGACTGCCCTTACCTGAAACGAAGTCTTTCTTGTAGGAAGACTCAGAGCCTGGGATTTATTTCCATTTCTGAAGTGAAACACACAACACAGTTCTCATCCATTGATCACACTCTGCTTTAGAGCAAGAAGCACACACTTGCTTTCTAGAGTCTCTAATACAGCAGGAAACATGAGTGTGTTGAGAAAAAAGGAACGGTGTTTCTTACACAAACGGAACATATCTAGTCCAACTCTGGTTCTGAGACTGATACAAAGCACTGGTCCTCTAACATCCAATGCTTGTCAGTTAAGATGAGAAACGTGTGAGCTTCCTGAACGATGTAGTTTGTTTGAGATGAAAAGTGAAGGCCCTTACCTGAAACGAAGTCTTGCTTGTAGGAAGTCACAGACCTGGGATTTAACCCCATTTCTGAAGCGAAACACACAACACAGTTCTCATCCATGTATCACACTCTGCTTTAGAGCAAGAAGCACGCTCTTGCTTTCTAGAGGCTCTAATGCAGCAGGAAACGTGAGTGTCCTCAGAAGAAAAGAACCATGTTTCCTATGCATACGGACCATATCTAGTTCAACTCTGCTTGAAATTGATACAAAGCAAAGGTCCTCTAACATCCAATGCTTGTCAGTTAAGATGTGAAACGTGTGAACTTCGTGAATGATGTAGTTTGTTTGAGCTGAAAGTGACTGCACTAACTTGAAACGAAGTCTTTCTTGTAGGAAGACTCAGAGCCTGGGATTTAACTCCATTTCTGAAATGAAACACACAACACAGTTCTCATCCATTGATCACACTCTGCTTTAGAGCAAGAAGCACGCTCTTGCTTTCTAGAGTCCCTAATATAGCAGGAAACCTGAGTGTGCTGAGAACAAAAGAACGGTGTTTCTTACACATACGGACCTTGTCTAGTCCAACTCTGCTTCTGAAACTGTTACAAAGCACTGGTCCTCTAAGATCCAATGCTAGTCAGTTAAGATGAAAACCTGTGAGCTTTGTGACCGATGTAATTCTTTTGACCTGAAAAGTGACTGCCCTTACCTGAAACGAAGTCTTTCTTGTAGGAAGACTCAGAGCCTGGGATTTATTTCCATTTCTGAAGTGAAACACACAACACAGTTCTCATCCATTGATCACACTCTGCTTTAGAGCAAGAAGCACACTCTTGCTTTCTAGAGTCTCTAATACAGCAGGAAACATGAGTGTGTTGAGAAAAAAGGAACGGTGTTTCTTACACAAACAGAACATATCTAGTCCAACTCTGGTTCTGAGACTGATACAAAGCACTGGTCCTCGAACATCCAATGCTTGTCAGTTAAGATGAGAAACGTGTGAGCTTCCTGAACGATGTAGTTTGTTTGAGCTGAAAAGTGAATGCCCTTACCTGAAACGGAGTCTTGCTTGTAGGAAGACACAGACCTCGGATTTAATCCCATTTCTGAAGCGAAACACAAAAAACAGTTCTCATCCATGTATAACACTCTGCTTTAGAGCAAGAAGCATGCTCTTGCTTTCTAGAGTCTCTAATGCAGCAGGAAAGGTGAGGGTCCTCAGAAGAAAAGAACCATGTTTCCTATACATACGGACCATATCTAGTTCAACTGTGCTTGAAATTGATACAAAGCATAGGTCCTCTAACATCCAATGCTTGTCAGTTAAGATGTGAAACGTGTGAACTTCGTGAATGATGTAATTCGTTTGAGCTGAAAGTGACTGCACTAACTTGAAACGAAGTCTTTCTTGTAGGAAGACTCAGAGCCTGGGATTTAACTCCATTTCTGAAAGGAAACACACAACACAGTTCTCATCCATTGATCACACTCTGCTTTAGAGCAAGAAGCACGCTCTTGCTTTCTAGAGTCTCTAATACAGCAGGAAACCTGAGTGTGCTGAGAACAAAAGAACGGTGTTTCTTACACATACGGACCTTGTCTAGTCCAACTCTGCTTCTGAAACTGTTACAAAGCACTGGTCCTCTAAGATCCAATGCTAGTCAGTTAAGATGAAAACCTGTGAGCTTTGTGACCGATGTAATTCTTTTGACCTGAAAAGTGACTGCCCTTACCTGAAACGAAGTCTTTCTTGTAGGAAGACTCAGAGCCTGGGATTTATTTCCATTTCTGAAGTGAAACACACAACACAGTTCTCATCCATTGATCACACTCTGCTTTAGAGCAAGAAGCACACTCTTGCTTTCTAGAGTCTCTAATACAGCAGGAAACATGAGTGTGTTGAGAAAAAAGGAACGGTGTTTCTTACACAAACGGAACATATCTAGTCCAACTCTGGTTCTGAGACTGATACAAAGCACTGGTCCTCCAACATCCAATGCTTGTCAGTTAAGATGAGAAACGTGTGAGCTTCCTGAACGATGTAGTTTGTTTGAGCTGAAAAGTGACTGCCCTTACCTGAAACGGAGTCTTGCTTGTAGGAAGACACAGACCTGGGATTTAACCCCATTTCTGAAGCGAAACACACAACACAGTTCTCATCCATGTATCACACTCTGCTTTAGAGCAAGAAGCACGCTCTTGCTTTCTAGAGGCTCTAATGCAGCAGGAAACGTGAGTGTCCTCAGAAGAAAAGAACCATGTTTCCTATGCATACGGACCATATCTAGTTCAACTCTGCTTGAAATTGATACAAAGCAAAGGTCCTCTAACATCCAATGCTTGTCAGTTAAGATGTGAAACGTGTGAACTTCGTGAATGATGTAGTTTGTTTGAGCTGAAAGTGACTGCACTAACTTGAAACGAAGTCTTTCTTGTAGGAAGACTCAGAGCCTGGGATTTAACTCCATTTCTGAAATGAAACACACAACACAGTTCTCATCCATTGATCACACTCTGCTTTAGAGCAAGAAGCACGCTCTTGCTTTCTAGAGTCCCTAATATAGCAGGAAACCTGAGTGTGCTGAGAACAAAAGAACGGTGTTTCTTACACATACGGACCTTGTCTAGTCCAACTCTGCTTCTGAAACTGTTACAAAGCACTGGTCCTCTAAGATCCAATGCTAGTCAGTTAAGATGAAAACCTGTGAGCTTTGTGACCGATGTAATTCTTTTGACCTGAAAAGTGACTGCCCTTACCTGAAACGAAGTCTTTCTTGTAGGAAGACTCAGAGCCTGGGATTTATTTCCATTTCTGAAGTGAAACACACAACACAGTTCTCATCCATTGATCACACTCTGCTTTAGAGCAAGAAGCACACTCTTGCTTTCTAGAGTCTCTAATACAGCAGGAAACATGAGTGTGTTGAGAAAAAAGGAACGGTGTTTCTTACACAAACAGAACATATCTAGTCCAACTCTGGTTCTGAGACTGATACAAAGCACTGGTCCTCGAACATCCAATGCTTGTCAGTTAAGATGAGAAACGTGTGAGCTTCCTGAACGATGTAGTTTGTTTGAGCTGAAAAGTGAATGCCCTTACCTGAAATGGAGTCTTGCTTGTAGGAAGACACAGACCTCGGATTTAATCCCATTTCTGAAGCGAAACACAAAAAACAGTTCTCATCCATGTATAACACTCTGCTTTAGAGCAAGAAGCATGCTCTTGCTTTCTAGAGTCTCTAATGCAGCAGGAAAGGTGAGGGTCCTCAGAAGAAAAGAACCATGTTTCCTATACATACGGACCATATCTAGTTCAACTGTGCTTGAAATTGATACAAAGCATAGGTCCTCTAACATCCAATGCTTGTCAGTTAAGATGTGAAACGTGTGAACTTCGTGAATGATGTAATTCGTTTGAGCTGAAAGTGACTGCACTAACTTGAAACGAAGTCTTTCTTGTAGGAAGACTCAGAGCCTGGGATTTAACTCCATTTCTGAAAGGAAACACACAACACAGTTCTCATCCATTGATCACACTCTGCTTTAGAGCAAGAAGCACGCTCTTGCTTTCTAGAGTCTCTAATACAGCAGGAAACCTGAGTGTGCTGAGAACAAAAGAACGGTGTTTCTTACACATACGGACCTTGTCTAGTCCAACTCTGCTTCTGAAACTGTTACAAAGCACTGGTCCTCTAAGATCCAATGCTAGTCAGTTAAGATGAAAACCTGTGAGCTTTGTGACCGATGTAATTCTTTTGACCTGAAAAGTGACTGCCCTTACCTGAAACGAAGTCTTTCTTGTAGGAAGACTCAGAGCCTGGGATTTATTTCCATTTCTGAAGTGAAACACACAACACAGTTCTCATCCATTGATCACACTCTGCTTTAGAGCAAGAAGCACACTCTTGCTTTCTAGAGTCTCTAATACAGCAGGAAACATGAGTGTGTTGAGAAAAAAGGAACGGTGTTTCTTACACAAACGGAACATATCTAGTCCAACTCTGGTTCTGAGACTGATACAAAGCACTGGTCCTCGAACATCCAATGCTTGTCAGTTAAGATGAGAAACGTGTGAGCTTCCTGAACGATGTAGTTTGTTTGAGCTGAAAAGTGACTGCCCTTACCTGAAACGGAGTCTTGCTTGTAGGAAGACACAGACCTCGGATTTAACCCCATTTCTGAAGCGAAACACACAACACAGTTCTCATCCATGTATCACACTCTGCTTTAGAGCAAGAAGCACGCTCTTGCTTTCTAGAGTCTCTAATGCAGCAGGAAAGGTGAGTGTCCTCAGAAGAAAAGAACCATGTTTCCTATACATACGGACCATATCTAGTTCAACTCTGCTTCAAATTGATACAAAGCAAAGGTCCTCTAACATCCAATGCTTGTCAGTTAAGATGTGAAACGTGTGAACTTCGTGAATGATGTAGTTCGTTTGAGCTGAAAGTGACTGCACTAACTTGAAACGAAGTCTTTCTTGTAGGAAGACTCAGAGCCTGGGATTTAACTCCATTTCTGAAATGAAACACACAACACAGTTCTCATCCATTGATCACACTCTGCTTTAGAGCAAGAAGCACGCTCTTGCTTTCTAGAGTCTCTAATACAGCAGGAAACCTGAGTGTGCTGAGAACAAAAGAACGGTGTTTCTTACACATACGGACCTTGTCTAGTCCAACTCTGCTTCTGAAACTGTTACAAAGCACTGGTCCTCTAAGATCCAATGCTAGTCAGTTAAGATGAAAACCTGTGAGCTTTGTGACCGATGTAATTCTTTTGACCTGAAAAGTGACTGCCCTTACCTGAAACGAAGTCTTTCTTGTAGGAAGACTCAGAGCCTGGGATTTATTTCCATTTCTGAAATGAAACACACAACACAGTTCTCATCCATTGATCACACTCTGCTTTAGAGCAAGAAGCACACTCTTGCTTTCTAGAGTCTCTAATACAGCAGGAAACATGAGTGTGCTGAGAACAAAAGAACGGTGTTTCTTACACATACGGACCATATCTAGTCCAACTCTGCTTCTGAGACTGATACAAAGCACTAGTCCTCGAACATCCAATGCTTGTCAGTTAAGATGAGAAACGTGTGAGCTTCCTGAACGATGTAGTTTGTTTGAGCTGAAAAGTGACTGCCCTTACCTGAAACGGAGTCTTGCTTGTAGGAAGACACAGACCTCGGATTTAACCCCATTTCTGAAGCGAAACACACAAAACAGTTCTCATCCATGTATCACACTCTGCTTTAGAGCAAGAAGCACGCTCTTGCTTTCTAGAGTCTCTAATGCAGCAGGAAAGGTGAGGGTCCTCAGAAGAAAAGAACCATGTTTCCTATACATACGGACCATATCTAGTTCAACTGTGCTTGAAATTGATACAAAGCATAGGTCCTCCAACATCCAATGCTTGTCAGTTAAGATGAGAAACGTGTGTGCTTCGTGAACGATGTAGTTCGTTTGAGCTGTAAATTAACTCCCCTTACCTGAAACGAAGTCTTGCTTGTAGCGAGACTCAGAGCCAGGGATTTAACTCCATTTCTGACGTGAAACACACAATACAGTTCTCATCCATTGATCACACTCTGCTTTAGAGCAAGAAGCACACTCTTGCTTTCTAGATTCTCTAATACAGCAGGAAACCTGAGTGTGCTGAGAACAAAAGAACGGTGTTTCTTACACATACGGACCATATCTAGTCCAACTCTGCTTCTGAAACTGTTATAAAGCACTGGTCCTCTAAGTTCCAATGCTAGTCAGTTATGATGAAAACCTGTGAGCTTTGTGACCGATGTAATTCGTTTGACCTGAAAAGTGACTGCCCTTTCCTGAAACGAAGTCTTTCTTGTAGGAAGACTCAGAGCCTGGGATTTATTTCCATTTCTGAAGTGAAACACACAACACAGTTCTCATCCATTGATCACACTCTGCTTTAGAGCAAGAAGCACACTCTTGCTTTCTAGAGTCTCTAATACAGCAGGAAACATGAGTGTGTTGAGAAAAAAGGAACTGTGTTTCTTACACAAACGGAACATATCTAGTCCAACTCTGGTTCTGAGACTGATACAAAGCACTGGTCCTCCAACATCCAATGCTTGTCAGTTAAGATGAGAAACGTGTGAGCTTCCTGAACGATGTAGTTTGTTTGAGATGAAAAGTGACTGCCCTTACCTGAAACGGAGTCTTGCTTGTAGGAAGACACAGACCTGGGATTTAACCCCATTTCTGAAGCGAAACACACAACACAGTTCTCATCCATGTATCACACTCTGCTTTAGAGCAAGAAGCACGCTCTTGCTTTCTAGAGGCTCTAATGCAGCAGGAAACGTGAGTGTCCTCAGAAGAAAAGAACCATGTTTCCTATGCATACGGACCATATCTAGTTCAACTCTGCTTGAAATTGATACAAAGCAAAGGTCCTCTAACATCCAATGCTTGTCAGTTAAGATGTGAAACGTGTGAACTTCGTGAATGATGTAGTTCGTTTGAGCTGAAAGTGACTGCACTAACTTGAAACGAAGTCTTTCTTGTAGGAAGACTCAGAGCCTGGGATTTAACTCCATTTCTGAAATGAAACACACAACACAGTTCTCATCCATTGATCACACTCTGCTTTAGAGCAAGAAGCACGCTCTTGCTTTCTAGAGTCTCTAATACAGCAGGAAACCTGAGTGTGCTGAGAACAAAAGAACGGTGTTTCTTACACATACGGACCTTGTCTAGTCCAACTCTGCTTCTGAAACTATTACAAAGCACTGGTCCTCTAAGATCCAATGCTAGTCAGTTAAGATGAAAACCTGTGAGCTTTGTGACCGATGTAATTCTTTGGACCTGAAAAGTGACTGCCCTTACCTGAAACGAAGTCTTTCTTGTAGGAAGACTCAGAGCCTGGGATTTATTTCCATTTCTGAAGTTAAACACACAACACAGTTCTCATCCATTGATCACACTCTGCTTTAGAGCAAGAAGCACACTCTTGCTTTCTAGAGTCTCTAATACAGCAGGAAACATGAGTGTGCTGAGAACAAAAGAACGGTGTTTCTTACACATACGGACCATATCTAGTCCAACTCTGCTTCTGAGACTGATACAAAGCACTTGTCCTCTAACATCCAATGCTTGTCAGTTAAGATGAGAAACGTGTCAGCTTCCTGAACGATGTAGTTTGTTTGAGATGAAAAGTGACTGCCCTTACCTGAATCGAAGTCTTGCTTGTAGGAAGACACAGACCTGGGATTTAACCCCATTTCTGAAGGGAAACACACAACACAGTTCTCATCCATGGATCACACTCTGCTTTAGAGCAAGAAGCACGCTCTTGCTTTCTAGAGTCTCTAATGCAGCAGGAAACGTGAGTGTCCTCAGAAGAAAAGAACCATGATTCCTATACATATGGACCATATCTAGTTCAACTCTGCTTGAAATTGATACAAAGCAAATGTCCTCCAACATCCAATGCTTGTCAGTTAAGATCAGAAACGTGTGAGCTTCGTGAAAGATGTAGTTCGTTTGAGCTGTAAAGTAACTGCCCTTACCTGAAACGAAGTCTTGCTTGTAGCGAGACTCAGAGCCAGGGATTTAACTCCATTTCTGAAGTGAAACACACAACACAGTTCTCATCCATTGATCACACTCTGCTTTAGAGCAAGAAGCAAGCTCTTGCTTACTAGAGTCTCTAATACAGCAGGAAACCTGAGTGTGCTGAGAACAAAAGAACGGTGTTTCTTACACATACGGACCATGTCTTGTCCAACTCTGCTTCTGAAACTGTTACAAAGCACTGGTCCTCTAAGATCCAATGCTAGTCAGTTAAGATGAAAACCTGTGAGCTTTGTGACCGATGTAATTCGTTTGACCTGAAAAGTGACTGCCCTTACCTGAAACGAAGTCTTTCTTGTAGGAAGACACAGAGCCTGGGATTTATTTCCATTTCTGAAGTGAAACACACAACACAGTTCTCATCCATTGATCACACTCGGCTTTAGAGCAAGAAGCACACTCTTGCTTTCTAGAGTCTCTAATACAGCAGGAAACATGAGTGTGTTGAGAAAAAAGGAACGGTGTTTCTTACACAAACGGAACATATCTAGTCCAACTCTGGTTCTGAGACTGATACAAAGCACTGGTCCTCTAACATCCAATGCTTGTCAGTTAAGATGAGAAACGTGTGAGCTTCCTGATCGATGTAGTTTGTTTGAGATGAAAAGTGACTGCCCTTACCTGAAACGGAGTCTTGCTTGTAGGAAGACACAGACCTGGGATTTAACCCCATTTCTGAAGCGAAACACACAACACAGTTCTCATCCATGTATCACACTCTGCTTTAGAGCAAGAAGCACGCTCTTGCTTTCTAGAGGCTCTAATGCAGCAGGAAACGTGAGTGTCCTCAGAAGAAAAGAACCATGTTTCCTATGCATACGGACCATATCTAGTTCAACTCTGCTTGAAATTGATACAAAGCAAAGGTCCTCTAACATCCAATGCTTGTCAGTTAAGATGTGAAACGTGTGAACTTCGTGAATGATGTAGTTCGTTTGAGCTGAAAGTGACTGCACTAACTTGAAACGAAGTCTTTCTCGTAGGAAGACTCAGAGCCTGGGATTTAACTCCATTTCTGAAATGAAACACACAACACAGTTCTCATCCATTGATCACACTCTGCTTTAGAGCAAGAAGCACGCTCTTGCTTTCTAGAGTCTCTAATACAGCAGGAAACCTGAGTGTGCTGAGAACAAAAGAACGGTGTTTCTTACACATACGGACCTTGTCTAGTCCAACTCTGCTTCTGAAACTGTTACAAAGCACTGGTCCTCTAAGATCCAATGCTAGTCAGTTAAGATGAAAACCTGTGAGCTTTGTGACCGATGTAATTCTTTTGACCTGAAAAGTGACTGCCCTTACCTGAAACGAAGTCTTTCTTGTAGGAAGACTCAGAGCCTGGGATTTATTTCCATTTCTGAAGTGAAACACACAACACAGTTCTCATCCATTGATCACACTCTGCTTTAGAGCAAGAAGCACACTCTTGCTTTCTAGAGTCTCTAATACAGCAGGAAACATGAGTGTGTTGAGAAAAAAGGAACGGTGTTTCTTACACAAACGGAACATATCTAGTCCAACTCTGGTTCTGAGACTGATACAAAGCACTGGTCCTCTAACATCCAATGCTTGTCAGTTAAGATGAGAAACGTGTGAGCTTCCTGAACGATGTAGTTTGTTTGAGCTGAAAAGTGACTGCCCTTACCTGAAACGGAGTCTTGCTTGTAGGAAGACACAGACCTCGGATTTAACCCCATTTCTGAAGCGAAACACACAAAACAGTTCTCATCCATGTATCACACTCTGCTTTAGAGCAAGAAGCACGCTCTTGCTTTCTAGAGTCTCTAATGCAGCAGGAAAGGTGAGGGTCCTCAGAAGAAAAGAACCATGTTTCCTATACATACGGACCATATCTAGTTCAACTGTGCTTGAAATTGATACAAAGCATAGGTCCTCCAACATCCAATGCTTGTCAGTTAAGATGAAAACGTGTGAGCTTCGTGAACGATGTAGTTCGTTTGAGCTGTAAAGTAACTCCCCTTACCTGAAACGAAGTCTTGCTTGTAGCGAGACTCAGAGCCAGGGATTTAACTCCATTTCTGAAGTGAAACACACAACACAGTTCTCATCCATTGATCACACTCTGCTTTAGAGCAAGAAGCACACTCTTGCTTTCTAGAGTCTCTAATACAGCAGGAAACATGAGTGTGTTGAGAAAAAAGGAACGGTGTTTCTTACACAAACGGAACATATCTAGTCCAACTCTGGTTCTGAGACTGATACAAAGCACTGGTCCTCGAACATCCAATGCTTGTCAGTTAAGATGAGAAACGTGTGAGCTTCCTGAACGATGTAGTTTGTTTGAGCTGAAAAGTGACTGCCCTTACCTGAAACGGAGTCTTGCTTGTAGGAAGACACAGACCTCGGATTTAACCCCATTTCTGAAGCGAAACACACAAAACAGTTCTCATCCATGTATCACACTCTGCTTTAGAGCAAGAAGCACGCTCTTGCATTCTATAGTCTCTAATGCAGCAGGAAAGGTGAGGGTCCTCAGAAGAAAAGAACCATGTTTCCTATACATACGGACCATATCTAGTTCAACTGTGCTTGAAATTGATACAAAGCATAGGTCCTCCAACATCCAATGCTTGTCAGTTAAGATGAGAAACGTGTGAGCTTCGTGAACGATGTAGTTCGTTTGAGCTGTAAAGAAACTCCCCTTACCTGAAACGAAGTCTTGCTTGTAGCGAGACTCAGAGCCAGGGATTTAACTCCATTTCTGAAGTGAAACACACAACACAGTTCTCATCCATTGATCACACTCTGCTTTAGAGCAAGAAGCACACTCTTGCTTTCTAGAGTCTCTAACACAGCAGGAAACCTGAGTGTGCTGAGAACAAAAGAACGGTGTTTCTTACACATACGGACCATATCTAGTCCAACTCTGCTTCTGAAACTGTTATAAAGCACTGGTCCTCTAAGATCCAATGCTAGTCAGTTAAGATGATAACCTGTGAGCTTTGTGACCGATGTAATTCGTTTGACCTGAAAAGTGACTGCCCTTACCTGAAACGAAGTCTTTCTTGTAGGAAGACTCAGAGCCTGGGATTTATTTCCATTTCTGAAGTGAAACACACAACACAGTTCTCTTCCATTGATCACACTCTGCTTTAGAGCAAGAAGCACACTCTTGCTTTCTAGAGTCTCTAATACAGCAGGAAACATGAGTGTGTTGAGAAAAAAGGAACGGTGTTCTTACACAAAGGGAACATATCTAGTCCAACTCTGATTCTGAGACTGATACAAAGCACTGGTCCTCTAACATCCAATGCTTGTCAGTTAAGATGAGAAACGTGTGAGCTTCCTGAACGATGTAGTTTGTTTGAGATGAAAAGTGAAGGCCCTTACCTGAAACGAAGTCTTGCTTGTAGGAAGACACAGACCTGGGATATAACCCCATTTCTGAAGCGAAACACACAACACAGTTCTCATCCATGTATCACACTCTGCTTTAGAGCAAGAAGCACGCTCTTGCTTTCTAGAGGCTCTAATGCAGCAGGAAACATGAGTGTCCTCAGAAGAAAAGAACCATGTTTCCTATGCATACGGACCATATCTAGTTCAACTCTGCTTGAAATTGATACAAAGCAAAGGTCCTCTAAGATCCAATGCTTGTCAGTTAAGATGTGAAACGTGTGAGCTTTGTGACCGATGTAATTCGTTTGACCTGAAAAGTGACTGCCCTTACCTGAAACGAAGTCTTTCTTGTAGGAAGACTCAGAGCCTGGGATTTATTTCCATTTCTGAAGTGAAACACACAACACAGTTCTCATCCATTGATCACACTCTGCTTTAGAGCAAGAAGCACACACTTGCTTTCTAGAGTCTCTAATACAGCAGGAAACATGAGTGTGTTGAGAAAAAAGGAACGGTGTTTCTTACACAAACGGAACATATCTAGTCCAACTCTGGTTCTGAGACTGATACAAAGCACTGGTCCTCTAACATCCAATGCTTGTCAGTTAAGATGAGAAACGTGTGAGCTTCCTGAACGATGTAGTTTGTTTGAGATGAAAAGTGACTGCCCTTACCTGAAACGGAGTCTTGCTTGTAGGAAGACACAGACCTGGGATTTAACCCCATTTCTGAAGCGAAACACACAACACAGTTCTCATCCATGTATCACACTCTGCTTTAGAGCAAGAAGCACGCTCTTGCTTTCTAGAGGCTCTAATGCAGCAGGAAACGTGAGTGTCCTCAGAAGAAAAGAACCATGTTTCCTATGCATACGGACCATATCTAGTTCAACTCTGCTTGAAATTGATACAAAGCAAAGGTCCTCTAACATCCAATGCTTGTCAGTTAAGATGTGAAACGTGTGAACTTCGTGAATGATGTAGTTCGTTTGAGCTGAAAGTGACTGCACTAACTTGAAACGAAGTCTTTCTTGTAGGAAGACTCAGAGCCTGGGATTTAACTCCATTTCTGAAATGAAACACACAACACAGTTCTCATCCATTGATCACACTCTGCTTTAGAGCAAGAAGCACGCTCTTGCTTTCTAGAGTCTCTAATACAGCAGGAAACCTGAGTGTGCTGAGAACAAAAGAACGGTGTGTCTTACACATACGGACCTTGTCTAGTCCAACTCTGCTTCTGAAACTGTTATAAAGCACTGGTCCTCTAAGATCCAATGCTAGTCAGTTATGATGAAAACCTGTGAGCTTTGTGACCGATGTAATTCGTTTGACCTGAAAAGTGACTGCCCTTTCCTGAAACGAAGTCTTTCTTGTAGGAAGACTCAGAGCCTGGGATTTATTTCCATTTCTGAAGTGAAACACACAACACAGTTCTCATCCATTGATCACACTCTGCTTTAGAGCAAGAAGTACACTCTTGCTTTCTAGAGTCTCTAATACAGCAGGAAACATGAGTGTGTTGAGAAAAATGAACTGTGTTTCTTACACAAACGGAACATATCTAGTCCAACTCTGGTTCTGAGACTGATACAAAGCACTGGTCCTCTAACATCCAATGCTTGTCAGTTAAGATGAGAAACGTGTGAGCTTCCTGAACGATGTAGTTTGTTTGAGATGAAAAGTGACTGCCCTTACCTGAAACGGAGTCTTGCTTGTAGGAAGACACAGACCTGGGATTTAACCCCATTTCTGAAGCGAAACACACAACACAGTTCTCATCCATGTATCACACTCTGCTTTAGAGCAAGAAGCACGCTCTTGCTTTCTAGAGGCTCTAATGCAGCAGGAAACGTGAGTGTCCTCAGAAGAAAAGAACCATGTTTCCTATGCATACGGACCATATCTAGTTCAACTCTGCTTGAAATTGATACAAAGCAAAGGTCCTCTAACATCCAATGCTTGTCAGTTAAGATGTGAAACGTGTGAACTTCGTGAATGATGTAGTTCGTTTGAGCTGAAAGTGACTGCACTAACTTGAAACGAAGTCTTTCTTGTAGGAAGACTCAGAGCCTGGGATTTAACTCCATTTCTGAAATGAAACACACAACACAGTTCTCATCCATTGATCACACTCTGCTTTAGAGCAAGAAGCACGCTCTTGCTTTCTAGAGTCTCTAATACAGCAGGAAACCTGAGTGTGCTGAGAACAAAAGAACGGTGTTTCTTACACATACGGACCTTGTCTAGTCCAACTCTGCTTCTGAAACTATTACAAAGCACTGGTCCTCTAAGATCCAATGCTAGTCAGTTAAGATGAAAACCTGTGAGCTTTGTGACCGATGTAATTCTTTTGACCTGAAAAGTGACTGCCCTTACCTGAAACGAAGTCTTTCTTGTAGGAAGACTCAGAGCCTGGGATTTATTTCCATTTCTGAAGTGAAACACACAACACAGTTCTCATCCATTGATCACACTCTGCTTTAGAGCAAGAAGCACACACTTGCTTTCTAGAGTCTCTAATACAGCAGGAAACATGAGTGTGTTGAGAAAAAAGGAACGGTGTTTCTTACACAAACGGAACATATCTAGTCCAACTCTGGTTCTGAGACTGATACAAAGCACTGGTCCTCCAACATCCAATGCTTGTCAGTTAAGATGAGAAACGTGTGAGCTTCCTGAACGATGTAGTTTGTTTGAGCTGAAAAGTGACTGCCCTTACCTGAAACGGAGTCTTGCTTGTAGGAAGACACAGACCTCGGATTTAACCCCATTTCTGAAGCGAAACACACAAAACAGTTCTCATCCATGTATCACACTCTGCTTTAGAGCAAGAAGCACGCTCTTGCTTTCTAGAGTCTCTAATGCAGCAGGAAAGGTGAGGGTCCTCAGAAGAAAAGAACCATGTTTCCTATACATACGGACCATATCTAGTTCAACTGTGCTTGAAATTGATACAAAGCATAGGTCCTCCAACATCCAATGCTTGTCAGTTAAGATGAGAAACGTGTGAGCTTCGTGAACGATGTAGTTCGTTTGAGCTGTAAAGTAACTCCCCTTACCTGAAACGAAGTCTTGCTTGTAGCGAGACTCAGAGCCAGGGATTTAACTCCATTTCTGACGTGAAACACACAACACAGTTCTCATCCATTGATCACACTCTGCTTTAGAGCAAGAAGCACACTCTTGCTTTCTAGAGTCTCTAATACAGCAGGAAACCTGAGTGTGCTGAGAACAAAAGAACGGTGTTTCTTACACATACGGACCATATCTAGTCCAACTCTGCTTCTGAAACTGTTATAAAGCACTGGTCCTCTAAGATCCAATGCTAGTCAGTTATGATGAAAACCTGTGAGCTTTGTGACCGATGTAATTCGTTTGACCTGAAACGGGACTGCCCTTTCCTGAAACGAAGTCTTTCTTGTAGGAAGACTCAGAGCCTGGGATTTATTTCCATTTCTGAAGTGAAACACACAACACAGTTCTCATCCATTGATCACACTCTGCTTTAGAGCAAGAAGCACACACTTGCTTTCTAGAGTCTCTAATACAGCAGGAAACATGAGTGTGTTGAGAAAAAAGGAACGGTGTTTCTTACACAAACGGAACATATCTAGTCCAACTCTGGTTCTGAGACTGATACAAAGCACTGGTCCTCTAACATCCAATGCTTGTCAGTTAAGATGAGAAACGTGTGAGCTTCCTGAACGATGTAGTTTGTTTGAGATGAAAAGTGACTGCCCTTACCTGAAACGGAGTCTTGCTTGTAGGAAGACACAGACCTGGGATTTAACCCCATTTCTGAAGCGAAACACACAACACAGTTCTCATCCATGTATCACACTCTGCTTTAGAGCAAGAAGCACGCTCTTGCTTTCTAGAGGCTCTAATGCAGCAGGAAACGTGAGTGTCCTCAGAAGAAAAGAACCATGTTTCCTATGCATACGGACCATATCTAGTTCAACTCTGCTTGAAATTGATACAAAGCAAAGGTCCTCTAACATCCAATGCTTGTCAGTTAAGATGTGAAACGTGTGAACTTCGTGAATGATGTAGTTCGTTTGAGCTGAAAGTGACTGCACTAACTTGAAACGAAGTCTTTCTTGTAGGAAGACTCAGAGCCTGGGATTTAACTCCATTTCTGAAATGAAACACACAACACAGTTCTCATCCATTGATCACACTCTGCTTTAGAGCAAGAAGCACGCTCTTGCTTTCTAGAGTCTCTAATACAGCAGGAAACCTGAGTGTGCTGAGAACAAAAGAACGGTTTTTCTTACACATACGGACCATATCTAGTCCAACTCTGCTTCTGAAACTGTTATAAAGCACTGGTCCTCTAAGATCCAATGCTAGTCAGTTATGATGAAAACCTGTGAGCTTTGTGACCGATGTAATTCGTTTGACCTGAAAAGTGACTGCCCTTTCCTGAAACGAAGTCTTTCTTGTAGGAAGACTCAGAGCCTGGGATTTATTTCCATTTCTGAAGTGAAACACACAACACAGTTCTCATCCATTGATCACACTCTGCTTTAGAGCAAGAAGCACACTCTTGCTTTCTAGAGTCTCTAATACAGCAGGAAACATGAGTGTGTTGAGAAAAAAGGAACTGTGTTTCTTACACAAACGGAACATATCTAGTCCAACTCTGGTTCTGAGACTGATACAAAGCACTGGTCCTCTAACATCCAATGCTTGTCAGTTAAGATGAGAAACGTGTGAGCTTCCTGAACGATGTAGTTTGTTTGAGATGAAAAGTGACTGCCCTTACCTGAAACGGAGTCTTGCTTGTAGGAAGACACAGACCTGGGATTTAACCCCATTTCTGAAGCGAAACACACAACACAGTTCTCATCCATGTATCACACTCTGCTTTAGAGCAAGAAGCACGCTCTTGCTTTCTAGAGGCTCTAATGCAGCAGGAAACGTGAGTGTCCTCAGAAGAAAAGAACCATGTTTCCTATGCATACGGACCATATCTAGTTCAACTCTGCTTGAAATTGATACAAAGCAAAGGTCCTCTAACATCCAATGCTTGTCAGTTAAGATGTGAAACGTGTGAACTTCGTGAATGATGTAGTTCGTTTGAGCTGAAAGTGACTGCACTAACTTGAAACGAAGTCTTTCTTGTAGGAAGACTCAGAGCCTGGGATTTAACTCCATTTCTGAAATGAAACACACAACACAGTTCTCATCCATTGATCACACTCTGCTTTAGAGCAAGAAGCACGCTCTTGCTTTCTAGAGTCTCTAATACAGCAGGAAACCTGAGTGTGCTGAGAACAAAAGAACGGTTTTTCTTACACATACGGACCATATCTAGTCCAACTCTGCTTCTGAAACTGTTATAAAGCACTGGTCCTCTAAGATCCAATGCTAGTCAGTTATGATGAAAACCTGTGAGCTTTGTGACCGATGTAATTCGTTTGACCTGAAAAGTGACTGCCCTTTCCTGAAACGAAGTCTTTCTTGTAGGAAGACTCAGAGCCTGGGATTTATTTCCATTTCTGAAGTGAAACACACAACACAGTTCTCATCCATTGATCACACTCTGCTTTAGAGCAAGAAGCACACTCTTGCTTTCTAGAGTCTCTAATACAGCAGGAAACATGAGTGTGTTGAGAAAAAAGGAACTGTGTTTCTTACACAAACGGAACATATCTAGTCCAACTCTGGTTCTGAGACTGATACAAAGCACTGGTCCTCTAACATCCAATGCTTGTCAGTTAAGATGAGAAACGTGTGAGCTTCCTGAACGATGTAGTTTGTTTGAGATGAAAAGTGACTGCCCTTACCTGAAACGGAGTCTTGCTTGTAGGAAGACACAGACCTGGGATTTAACCCCATTTCTGAAGCGAAACACACAACACAGTTCTCATCCATGTATCACACTCTGCTTTAGAGCAAGAAGCACGCTCTTGCTTTCTAGAGGCTCTAATGCAGCAGGAAACGTGAGTGTCCTCAGAAGAAAAGAACCATGTTTCCTATGCATACGGACCATATCTAGTTCAACTCTGCTTGAAATTGATACAAAGCAAAGGTCCTCTAACATCCAATGCTTGTCAGTTAAGATGTGAAACGTGTGAACTTCGTGAATGATGTAGTTCGTTTGAGCTGAAAGTGACTGCACTAACTTGAAACGAAGTCTTTCTTGTAGGAAGACTCAGAGCCTGGGATTTAACTCCATTTCTGAAATGAAACACACAACACAGTTCTCATCCATTGATCACACTCTGCTTTAGAGCAAGAAGCACGCTCTTGCTTTCTAGAGTCTCTAATACAGCAGGAAACCTGAGTGTGCTGAGAACAAAAGAATGGTGTTTCTTACACATACGGACCTTGTCTAGTCCAACTCTGCTTCTGAAACTATTACAAAGCACTGGTCCTCTAAGATCCAATGCTAGTCAGTTAAGATGAAAACCTGTGAGCTTTGTGACCGATGTAATTCTTTTGACCTGAAAAGTGACTGCCCTTACCTGAAACGAAGTCTTTCTTGTAGGAAGACTCAGAGCCTGGGATTTATTTCCATTTCTGAAGTGAAACACACAACACAGTTCTCATCCATTGATCACACTCTGCTTTAGAGCAAGAAGCACACTCTTGCTTTCTAGAGTCTTTAATACAGCAGGAAACATGAGTGTGCTGAGAACAAAAGAACGGTGTTTCTTACACATACGGACCATATCTAGTCCAACTCTGCTTCTGAGACTGATACAAAGCACTTGTCCTCTAACATCCAATGCTTGTCAGTTAAGATGAGAAACGTGTGAGCTTCCTGAACGATGTAGTTTGTTTGAGATGAAAAGTGACTGCCCTTACCTGAATCGAAGTCTTGCTTGTAGGAAGACACAGACCTGGGATTTAACCCCATTTCTGAAGGGAAACACACAACACAGTTCTCATCCATGGATCACACTCTGCTTTAGAGCAAGAAGCACGCTCTTGCTTTCTAGAGTCTCTAATGCAGCAGGAAACGTGAGTGTCCTCAGAAGAAAAGAACCATGATTCCTATACATATGGACCATATCTAGTTCAACTCTGCTTGAAATTGATACAAAGCAAATGTCCTCCAACATCCAATGCTTGTCAGTTAAGATCAGAAACGTGTGAACTTCGTGAAAGATGTAGTTCGTTTGAGCTGTAAAGTAACTGCCCTTACCTGAAACGAAGTCTTGCTTGTAGCGAGACTCAGAGCCAGGGATTTAACTCCATTTCTGAAGTGAAACACACAACAGAGTTCTCATCCATTGATCACACTCTGCTTTAGAGCAAGAAGCACGCTCTTGCTTACTAGAGTCTCTAATACAGCAGGAAACCTGAGTGTGCTGAGAACAAAAGAACGGTGTTTCTTACACATACGGACCATGTCTTGTCCAACTCTGCTTCTGAAACTGTTACAAAGCACTGGTCCTCTAAGATCCAATGCTAGTCAGTTAAGATGAAAACCTGTGAGCTTTGTGACCGATGTAATTCGTTTGACCTGAAAAGTGACTGCCCTTACCTGAAACGAAGTCTTTCTTGTAGGAAGACACAGAGCCTGGGATTTATTTCCATTTCTGAAGTGAAACACACAACACAGTTCTCATCCATTGATCACACTCGGCTTTAGAGCAAGAAGCACACTCTTGCTTTCTAGAGTCTCTAATACAGCAGGAAACATGAGTGTGTTGAGAAAAAAGGAACGGTGTTTCTTACACAAACGGAACATATCTAGTCCAACTCTGGTTCTGAGACTGATACAAAGCACTGGTCCTCTAACATCCAATGCTTGTCAGTTAAGATGAGAAACGTGTGAGCTTCCTGAACGATGTAGTTTGTTTGAGATGAAAAGTGACTGCCCTTACCTGAAACGGAGTCTTGCTTGTAGGAAGACACAGACCTGGGATTTAACCCCATTTCTGAAGCGAAACACACAACACAGTTCTCATCCATGTATCACACTCTGCTTTAGAGCAAGAAGCACGCTCTTGCTTTCTAGAGGCTCTAATGCAGCAGGAAACGTGAGTGTCCTCAGAAGAAAAGAACCATGTTTCCTATGCATACGGACCATATCTAGTTCAACTCTGCTTGAAATTGATACAAAGCAAAGGTCCTCTAACATCCAATGCTTGTCAGTTAAGATGTGAAACGTGTGAACTTCGTGAATGATGTAGTTCGTTTGAGCTGAAAGTGACTGCACTAACTTGAAACGAAGTCTTTCTTGTAGGAAGACTCAGAGCCTGGGATTTAACTCCATTTCTGAAAAGAAACACACAACACAGTTCTCATCCATTGATCACACTCTGCTTTAGAGCAAGAAGCACGCTCTTGCTTTCTAGAGTCTCTAATACAGCAGGAAACCTGAGTGTGCTGAGAACAAAAGAACGGTGTTTCTTACACATACGGAACATATCTAGTCCAACTCTGGTTCTGAGACTGATACAAAGCACTGGTCCTCGAACATCCAATGCTTGTCAGTTAAGATGAGAAACGTGTGAGCTTCCTGAACGATGTAGTTTGTTTGAGCTGAAAAGTGACTGCCCTTACCTGAAACGGAGTCTTGCTTGTAGGAAGACACAGACCTCGGATTTAACCCCATTTCTGAAGCGAAACACACAAAACAGTTCTCATCCATGTATCACACTCTGCTTTAGAGCAAGAAGCACGCTCTTGCTTTCTAGAGTCTCTAATGCAGCAGGAAAGGTGAGGGTCCTCAGAAGAAAAGAACCATGTTTCCTATACATACGGACCATATCTAGTTCAACTGTGCTTGAAATTGATACAAAGCATAGGTCCTCCAACATCCAATGCTTGTCAGTTAAGATGAAAACGTGTGAGCTTCGTGAACGATGTAGTTCGTTTGAGCTGTAAAGTAACTCCCCTTACCTGAAACGAAGTCTTGCTTGTAGCGAGACTCAGAGCCAGGGATTTAACTCCATTTCTGAAGTGAAACACACAACACAGTTCTCATCCATTGATCACACTCTGCTTTAGAGCAAGAAGCACACTCTTGCTTTCTAGAGTCTCTAACACAGCAAGAAACCTGAGTGTGCTGAGAACAAAAGAACGGTGTTTCTTACACATACGGACCATATCTAGTCCAACTCTGCTTCTGAAACTGTTATAAAGCACTGGTCCTCTAAGATCCAATGCTAGTCAGTTAAGATGATAACCTGTGAGCTTTGTGACCGATGTAATTCGTTTGACCTGAAAAGTGACTGCCCTTACCTGAAACGAAGTCTTTCTTGTAGGAAGACTCAGAGCCTGGGATTTATTTCCATTTCTGAAGTGAAACACACAACACAGTTCTCATCCATTGATCACACTCTGCTTTAGAGCAAGAAGCACACTCTTGCTTTCTAGAGTCTCTAATACAGCAGGAAACATGAGTGTGTTGAGAAAAAAGGAACGGTGTTCTTACACAAAGGGAACATATCTAGTCCAACTCTGATTCTGAGACTGATACAAAGCACTGGTCCTCTAACATCCAATGCTTGTCAGTTAAGATGAGAAACGTGTGAGCTTCCTGAACGATGTAGTTTGTTTGAGATGAAAAGTGAAGGCCCTTACCTGAAACGAAGTCTTGCTTGTAGGAAGACACAGACCTGGGATATAACCCCATTTCTGAAGCGAAACACACAACACAGTTCTTATCCATGTATCACACTCTGCTTTAGAGCAAGAAGCACGCTCTTGCTTTCTAGAGGCTCTAATGCAGCAGGAAACGTGAGTGTCCTCCGAAGAAAAGAACCATGTTTCCTATGCATACGGACCATATCTAGTCCAACTCTGCTTCTGAAACTGTTATAAAGCACTGGTCCTCTAAGATCCAATGCTAGTCAGTTATGATGAAAACCTGAGAGCTTTGTGACCGATGTAATTCGTTTGACCTGAAAAGGGACTGCCCTTTCCTGAAACGAAGTCTTTCTTGTAGGAAGACTCAGAGCCTGGGATTTATTTCCATTTCTGAAGTGAAACACACAACACAGTTCTCATCCATTGATCACACTCTGCTTTAGAGCAAGAAGCACACTCTTGCTTTCTAGAGTCTCTAATACAGCAGGAAACATGAGTGTGTTGAGAAAAAAGAAACGGTGTTTCTTACACAAACGGAACATATCTAGTCCAACTCTGGTTCTGAGACTGATACAAAGCACTGGTCCTCGAACATCCAATGCTTGTCAGTTAAGATGAGAAACGTGTGAGCTTCCTGAACGATGTAGTTTGTTTGAGATGAAAAGTGACTGCCCTTACCTGAAACGGAGTCTTGCTTGTAGGAAGACACAGACCTGGGATTTAACCCCATTTCTGAAGCGAAACACACAACACAGTTCTCATCCATGTATCACACTCTGCTTTAGAGCAAGAAGCACGCTCTTGCTTTCTAGAGGCTCTAATGCAGCAGGAAACGTGAGTGTCCTCAGAAGAAAAGAACCATGTTTCCTATGCATACGGACCATATCTAGTTCAACTCTGCTTGAAATTGATACAAAGCAAAGGTCCTCTAACATCCAATGCTTGTCAGTTAAGATGTGAAACGTGTGAACTTCGTGAATGATGTAGTTCGTTTGAGCTGAAAGTGACTGCACTAACTTGAAACGAAGTCTTTCTTGTAGGAAGACTCAGAGCCTGGGATTTAACTCCATTTCTGAAATGAAACACACAACACAGTTCTCATCCATTGATCACACTCTGCTTTAGAGCAAGAAGCACACTCTTGCTTTCTAGAGTCTCTAATACAGCAGGAAACCTGAGTGTGCTGAGAACAAAAGAACGGTGTTTCTTACACATACGGACCTTGTCTAGTCCAACTCTGCTTCTGAAACTGTTACAAAGCACTGGTCCTCTAAGATCCAATGCTAGTCAGTTAAGATGAAAACCTGTGAGCTTTGTGACCGATGTAATTCTTTTGACCTGAAAAGTGACTGCCCTTACCTGAAACGAAGTCTTTCTTGTAGGAAGACTCAGAGCCTGGGATTTATTTCCATTTCTGAAGTGAAACACACAACACAGTTCTCATCCATTGATCACACTCTGCTTTAGAGCAAGAAGCACACTCTTGCTTTCTAGAGTCTCTAATACAGCAGGAAACATGAGTGTGTTGAGAAAAAAGGAACGGTGTTTCTTACACAAACGGAACATATCTAGTCCAACTCTGGTTCTGAGACTGATACAAAGCACTGGTCCTCGAACATCCAATGCTTGTCAGTTAAGATGAGAAACGTGTGAGCTTCCTGAACGATGTAGTTTGTTTGAGCTGAAAAGTGACTGCCCTTACCTGAAACGGAGTCTTGCTTGTAGGAAGACACAGACCTCGGATTTAACCCCATTTCTGAAGCGAAACACACAAAACAGTTCTCATCCATGTATCACACTCTGCTTTAGAGCAAGAAGCACGCTCTTGCTTTCTAGAGTCTCTAATGCAGCAGGAAAGGTGAGGGTCCTCAGAAAAAAAGAACCATGTTTCCTATACATACGGACCATATCTAGTTCAACTGTGCTTGAAATTGATACAAAGCACAGGTCCTCCAACATCCAATGCTTGTCAGTTAAGATGAAAACGTGTGAGCTTCGTGAACGATGTAGTTCGTTTGAGCTGTAAAGTAACTCCCCTTACCTGAAACGAAGTCTTGCTTGTAGCGAGACTCAGAGCCAGGGATTTAACTCCATTTCTGAAGTGAAACACACAACACAGTTCTCATCCATTGATCACACTCTGCTTTAGAGCAAGAAGCACACTCTTGCTTTCTAGAGTCTCTAATACAGCAGGAAACATGAGTGTGTTGAGAAAAAAGGAACGGTGTTTCTTACACAAACGGAACATATCTAGTCCAACTCTGGTTCTGAGACTGATACAAAGCACTGGTCCTCTAACATCCAATGCTTGTCAGTTAAGATGAGAAACGTGTGAGCTTCCTGAACGATGTAGTTTGTTTGAGCTGAAAAGTGACTGCCCTTACCTGAAACGGAGTCTTGCTTGTAGGAAGACACAGACCTCGGATTTAACCCCATTTCTGAAGCGAAACACACAAAACATTTCTCATCCATGTATCACACTCTGCTTTAGAGCAAGAAGCACGCTCTTGCTTTCTAGAGTCTCTAATGCAGCAGGAAAGGTGAGGGTCCTCAGAAGAAAAGAACCATGTTTCCTATACATACGGACCATATCTAGTTCAACTGTGCTTGAAATTGATACAAAGCATAGGTCCTCCAACATCCAATGCTTGTCAGTTAAGATGAGAAACGTGTGAGCTTCGTGAACGATGTAGTTCGTTTGAGCTGTAAAGTAACTCCCCTTACCTGAAACGAAGTCTTGCTTGTAGCGAGACTCAGAGCCAGGGATTTAACTCCATTTCTGAGGTGAAACACACAACACAGTTCTCATCCATTGATCACACTCTGCTTTAGAGCAAGAAGCACACTCTTGCTTTCTAGAGTCTCTAACACAGCAGGAAACCTGAGTGTGCTGAGAACAAAAGAACGGTGTTTCTTACACATACGGACCATATCTAGTCCAACTCTGCTTCTGAAACTGTTATAAAGCACTGGTCCTCTAAGATCCAATGCTAGTCAGTTAAGATGAAAACCTGTGAGCTTTGTGACCGATGTAATTCGTTTGACCTGAAAAGTGACTGCCCTTACCTGAAACGAAGTCTTTCTTGTAGGAAGACTCAGAGCCTGGGATTTATTTCCATTTCTGAAGTGAAACACACAACACAGTTCTCATCCATTGATCACACTCTGCTTTAGAGCAAGAAGCACACACTTGCTTTCTAGAGTCTCTAATACAGCAGGAAACATGAGTGTGTTGAGAAAAAAGGAACGGTGTTTCTTACACAAACGGAACATATCTAGTCCAACTCTGGTTCTGAGACTGATACAAAGCACTGGTCCTCTAACATCCAATGCTTGTCAGTTAAGATGAGAAACGTGTGAGCTTCCTGAACGATGTAGTTTGTTTGAGCTGAAAAGTGACTGCCCTTACCTGAAACGGAGTCTTGCTTGTAGGAAGATACAGACCTCAGATTTAACCCCATTTCTGAAGCGAAACACACAAAACAGTTCTCATCCATGTATCACACTCTGCTTTAGAGCAAGAAGCACTCTCTTGCTTTCTAGAGTCTCTAATGCAGCAGGAAAGGTGAGGGTCCTCAGAAGAAAAGAACCATGTTTCCTATACATACGGACCATATCTAGTTCAACTGTGCTTGAAATTGATACAAAGCATAGGTCCTCCAACATCCAATGCTTGTCAGTTAAGATGAGAAACGTGTGAGCTTCCTGAACGATGTAGTTTGTTTGAGATGAAAAGTGAAGGCCCTTACCTGAAACGAAGTCTTGCTTGTAGGAAGTCACAGACCTGGGATTTAACCCCATTTCTGAAGCGAAACACACAACACAGTTCTCATCCATGTATCACACTCTGCTTTAGAGCAAGAAGCACGCTCTTGCTTTCTAGAGGCTCTAATGCAGCAGGAAACGTGAGTGTCCTCAGAAGAAAAGAACCATGTTTCCTATGCATACGGACCATATCTAGTTCAACTCTGCTTGAAATTGATACAAAGCAAAGGTCCTCTAACATCCAATGCTTGTCAGTTAAGATGTGAAACGTGTGAACTTCGTGAATGATGTAGTTCGTTTGAGCTGAAAGTGAATGCACTAACTTGAAACGAAGTCTTTCTTGTAGGAAGACTCAGAGCCTGGGATTTAACTCCATTTCTGAAATGAAACACACAACACAGTTCTCATCCATTGATCACACTCTGCTTTAGAGCAAGAAGCACGCTCTTGCTTTCTAGAGTCTCTAATACAGCAGGAAACCTGAGTGTGCTGAGAACAAAAGAACGGTGTTTCTTACACATACGGACCTTGTCTAGTCCAACTCTGGTTCTGAGACTGATACAAAGCACTGGGCCTCGAACATCCAATGCTTGTCAGTTAAGATGAGAAACGTGTGAGCTTCCTGAACGATGTAGTTTGTTTGAGCTGAAAAGTGACTGCCCTTACCTGAAACGGAGTCTTGCTTGTAGGAAGACACAGACCTAGGATTTAACCCCATTTCTGAAGCGAAACACACAAAACAGTTCTCATCCATGTATCACACTCTGCTTTAGAGCAAGAAGCACGCTCTTGCTTTCTAGAGTCTCTAATGCAGCAGGAAAGGTGAGGGTCCTCAGAAGAAAAGAACCATGTTTCCTATACATACGGACCATATCTAGTTCAACTGTGCTTGAAATTGATACAAAGCATAGGTCCTCCAACATCCACTGCTTGTCAGTTAAGATGAGAAACGTGTGAGCTTCGTGACCGATGTAATTCGTTTGACCTGAAAAGTGACTGCCCTTACCTGAAACGAAGTCTTTCTTGTAGGAAGACTCAGAGCCTGGGATTTATTTCCATTTCTGAAGTGAAACACACAACACAGTTCTCATCCATTGATCACACTCTGCTTTAGAGCAAGAAGCACACACTTGCTTTCTAGAGTCTCTAATACAGCAGGAAACATGAGTGTGTTGAGAAAAAAGGAACGGTGTTTCTTACACAAACGGAACATATCTAGTCCAACTCTGGTTCTGAGACTGATACAAAGCACTGGTCCTCCAACATCCAATGCTTGTCAGTTAAGATGAGAAACGTGTGAGCTTCCTGAACGATGTAGTTTGTTTGAGCTGAAAAGTGACTGCCCTTACCTGAAACGGAGTCTTGCTTGTAGGAAGACACAGACCTCGGATTTAACCCCATTTCTGAAGCGAAACACACAAAACAGTTCTCATCCATGTATCACACTCTGCTTTAGAGCAAGAAGCACGCTCTTGCTTTCTAGAGTCTCTAATGCAGCAGGAAAGGTGAGGGTCCTCAGAAGAAAAGAACCATGTTTCCTATACATACGGACCATATCTAGTTCAACTGTGCTTGAAATTGATACAAAGCATAGGTCCTCCAACATCCAATGCTTGTCAGTTAAGATGAGAAACGTGTGAGCTTCGTGAACGATGTAGTTCGTTTGAGCTGTAAAGTAACTCCCCTTACCTGAAACGAAGTCTTGCTTGTAGCGAGACTCAGAGCCAGGGATTTAACTCCATTTCTGACGTGAAACACACAACACAGTTCTCATCCATTGATCACACTCTGCTTTAGAGCAAGAAGCACACTCTTGCTTTCTAGAGTCTCTAATACAGCAGGAAACCTGAGTGTGCTGAGAACAAAAGAACGGTGTTTCTTACACATACGGACCATATCTAGTCCAACTCTGCTTCTGAAACTGTTATAAAGCACTGGTCCTCTAAGATCCAATGCTAGTCAGTTATGATGAAAACCTGTGAGCTTTGTGACCGATGTAATTCGTTTGACCTGAAAAGGGACTGCCCTTTCCTGAAACGAAGTCTTTCTTGTAGGAAGACTCAGAGCCTGGGATTTATTTCCATTTCTGAAGTGAAACACACAACACAGTTCTCATCCATTGATCACACTCTGCTTTAGAGCAAGAAGCACACTCTTGCTTTCTAGAGTCTCTAATACAGCAGGAAACATGAGTGTGTTGAGAAAAAAGGAACGGTGTTTCTTACACAAACGGAACATATCTAGTCCAACTCTGGTTCTGAGACTGATACAAAGCACTGGTCCTCTAACATCCAATGCTTGTCAGTTAAGATGAGAAACGTGTGAGCTTCCTGAACGATGTAGTTTGTTTGAGATGAAAAGTGACTGCCCTTACCTGAAACGGAGTCTTGCTTGTAGGAAGACACAGACCTGGGATTTAACCCCATTTCTGAAGCGAAACACACAACACAGTTCTCATCCATGTATCACACTCTGCTTTAGAGCAAGAAGCACGCTCTTGCTTTCTAGAGGCTCTAATGCAGCAGGAAACGTGAGTGTCCTCAGAAGAAAAGAACCATGTTTCCTATGCATACGGACCATATCTAGTTCAACTCTGCTTGAAATTGATACAAAGCAAAGGTCCTCTAACATCCAATGCTTGTCAGTTAAGATGTGAAACGTGTGAACTTCGTGAATGATGTAGTTCGTTTGAGCTGAAAGTGACTGCACTAACTTGAAACGAAGTCTTTCTTGTAGGAAGACTCAGAGCCTGGGATTTAACTCCATTTCTGAAATGAAACACACAACACAGTTCTCATCCATTGATCACACTCTGCTTTAGAGCAAGAAGCACGCTCTTGCTTTCTAGAGTCTCTAATACAGCAGGAAACCTGAGTGTGCTGAGAACAAAAGAACGGTGTTTCTTACACATACGGACCTTGTCTAGTCCAACTCTGCTTCTGAAACTGTTACAAAGCACTGGTCCTCTAAGATCCAATGCTAGTCAGTTAAGATGAAAACCTGTGAGCTTTGTGACCGATGTAATTCTTTTGACCTGAAAAGTGACTGCCCTTACCTGAAACGAAGTCTTTCTTGTAGGAAGACTCAGAGCCTGGGATTTATTTCCATTTCTGAAGTGAAACACACAACACAGTTCTCATCCATTGATCACACTCTGCTTTAGAGCAAGAAGCACACTCTTGCTTTCTAGAGTCTCTAATACAGCAGGAAACATGAGTGTGTTGAGAAAAAAGGAACGGTGTTTCTTACACAAACGGAACATATCTAGTCCAACTCTGGTTCTGAGACTGATACAAAGCACTGGTCCTCGAACATCCAATGCTTGTCAGTTAAGATGAGAAACGTGTGAGCTTCCTGAACGATGTAGTTTGTTTGAGCTGAAAAGTGACTGCCCTTACCTGAAACGGAGTCTTGCTTGTAGGAAGACACAGACCTCGGATTTAACCCCATTTCTGAAGCGAAACACACAAAACAGTTCTCATCCATGTATCACACTCTGCTTTAGAGCAAGAAGCACGCTCTTGCTTTCTAGAGTCTCTAATGCAGCAGGAAAGGTGAGGGTCCTCAGAAAAAAAGAACCATGTTTCCTATACATACGGACCATATCTAGTTCAACTGTGCTTGAAATTGATACAAAGCATAGGTCCTCCAACATCCAATGCTTGTCAGTTAAGATGAAAACGTGTGAGCTTCGTGAACGATGTAGTTCGTTTGAGCTGTAAAGTAACTCCCCTTACCTGAAACGAAGTCTTGCTTGTAGCGAGACTCAGAGCCAGGGATTTAACTCCATTTCTGAGGTGAAACACACAACACAGTTCTCATCCATTGATCACACTCTGCTTTAGAGCAAGAAGCACACTCTTGCTTTCTAGAGTCTCTAACACAGCAGGAAACCTGAGTGTGCTGAGAACAAAAGAACGGTGTTTCTTACACATACGGACCATATCTAGTCCAACTCTGCTTCTGAAACTGTTATAAAGCACTGGTCCTCTAAGATCCAATGCTAGTCAGTTAAGATGAAAACCTGTGAGCTTTGTGACCGATGTAATTCGTTTGACCTGAAAAGTGACTGCCCTTACCTGAAACGAAGTCTTTCTTGTAGGAAGACTCAGAGCCTGGGATTTATTTCCATTTCTGAAGTGAAACACACAACACAGTTCTCATCCATTGATCACACTCTGCTTTAGAGCAAGAAGCACACACTTGCTTTCTAGAGGCTCTAATGCAGCAGGAAACGTGAGTGTCCTCAGAAGAAAAGAACCATGTTTCCTATGCATACGGACCATATCTAGTTCAACTCTGCTTGAAATTGATACAAAGCAAAGGTCCTCTAACATCCAATGCTTGTCAGTTAAGATGTGAAACGTGTGAACTTCGTGAATGATGTAGTTCGTTTGAGCTGAAAGTGAATGCACTAACTTGAAACGAAGTCTTTCTTGTAGGAAGACTCAGAGCCTGGGATTTAACTCCATTTCTGAAATGAAACACACAACACAGTTCTCATCCATTGATCACACTCTGCTTTAGAGCAAGAAGCACGCTCTTGCTTTCTAGAGTCTCTAATACAGCAGGAAACCTGAGTGTGCTGAGAACAAAAGAACGGTGTTTCTTACACATACGGACCTTGTCTAGTCCAACTCTGGTTCTGAGACTGATACAAAGCACTGGTCCTCGAACATCCAATGCTTGTCAGTTAAGATGAAAACGTGTGAGCTTCCTGAACGATGTAGTTTGTTTGAGCTGAAAAGTGACTGCCCTTACCTGAAACGGAGTCTTGCTTGTAGGAAGACACAGACCTCGGATTTAACCCCATTTCTGAAGCGAAACACACAAAACAGTTCTCATCCATGTATCACACTCTGCTTTAGAGCAAGAAGCACGCTCTTGCTTTCTAGAGTCTCTAATGCAGCAGGAAAGGTGAGGGTCCTCAGAAGAAAAGAACCATGTTTCCTATACATACGGACCATATCTAGTTCAACTGTGCTTGAAATTGATACAAAGCATAGGTCCTCCAACATCCAATGCTTGTCAGTTAAGATGAGAAACGTGTGAGCTTCGTGAATGATGTAGTTCGTTTGAGCTGTAAAGTAACTCCCCTTACATGAAACGAAGTCTTGCTTGTAGCGAGACTC
The DNA here is from genome assembly GCA_949786385.1 of Onychomys leucogaster. Classification (NCBI taxonomy): domain Eukaryota; kingdom Metazoa; phylum Chordata; class Mammalia; order Rodentia; family Cricetidae; genus Onychomys; species Onychomys leucogaster. Next base: position 105,213 of record CATKUP010000037.1, on the reverse strand, counting down.
AGAGCCAGGGATTTAACTCCATTTCTGAAGTGAAACACACAACACAGTTCTCATCCATTGATCACACTCTGCTTTAGAGCAAGAAGCACACTCTTGCTTTCTAGAGTCTCTAATACAGCAGGAAACCTGAGTGTGCTGAGAACAAAAGAACGGTGTTTCTTACACATACGGACCATATCTAGTCCAACTCTGCTTCTGAAATTGTTATAAAGCACTGGTCCTCTAAGATCCAATGCTAGTCAGTTAAGATGAAAACCTGTGAGCTTTGTGACCGATGTAATTCGTTTGACCTGAAAAGTGACTGCCCTTACCTGAAACGAAGTCTTTCTTGTAGGAAGACTCAGAGCCTGGGATTTATTTCCATTTCTGAAGTGAAACACACAACACAGTTCTCATCCATTGATCACACTCTGCTTTAGAGCAAGAAGCACACTCTTGCTTTCTAGAGTCTCTAATACAGCAGGAAACATGAGTGTGTTGAGAAAAAAGGAACGGTGTTTCTTACACAAACGGAACATATCTAGTCCAACTCTGGTTCTGAGACTGATACAAAGCACTGGTCCTCTAACATCCAATGCTTGTCAGTTAAGATGAGAAACGTGTGAGCTTCCTGAACGATGTAGTTTGTTTGAGCTGAAAAGTGAAGGCCCTTACCTGAAACGAAGTCTTGCTTGTAGGAAGACACAGACCTGGGATTTAACCCCATTTCTGAAGAGAAACACACAACCCAGTTCTCATCCATGTATCACACTCTGCTTTAGAGCAAGAAGCACGCTCTTGCTTTCTAGAGGCTCTAATGCAGCAGGAAACGTGAGTGTCCGCAGAAGAAAAGAACCATGTTTCCTATGCATACGGACCATATCTAGTTCAACTCTGCTTGAAATTGATACAAAGCAAAGGTCCTCTAACATCCAATGCTTGTCAGTTAAGATGTGAAACGTGTGAACTTCGTGAATGATGTAGTTCGTTTGAGCTGAAAGTGACTGCACTAACTTGAAACGAAGTCTTTCTTGTAGGAAGACTCAGAGCCTGGGATTTAACTCCATTTCTGAAATGAAACACACAACACAGTTCTCATCCATTGATCACACTCTGCTTTAGAGCAAGAAGCATGCTCTTGCTTTCTAGAGTCTCTAATACAGCAGGAAACCTGAGTGTGCTGAGAACAAAAGAACAGTGTTTCTTACACATACGGACCTTGTCTAGTCCAACTCTGCTTCTGAAACTGTTACAAAGCACTGGTCCTCTAAGATCCAATGCTAGTCAGTTAAGATGAAAACCTGTGAGCTTTGTGACCGATGTAATTCTTTTGACCTGAAAAGTGACTGCCCTTACCTGAAACGAAGTCTTTCTTGTAGGAAGACTCAGAGCCTGGGATTTATTTCCATTTCTGAAGTGAAACACACAACACAGTTCTCATCCATTGATCACACTCTGCTTTAGAGCAAGAAGCACACTCTTGCTTTCTAGAGTCTCTAATACAGCAGGAAACATGAGTGTGTTGAGAAAAAAGGAACGGTGTTTCTTACACAAACGGAACATATCTAGTCCAACTCTGGTTCTGAGACTGATACAAAGCACTGGTCCTCGAACATCCAATGTTTGTCAGTTAAGATGAGAAACGTGTGAGCTTCCTGAACGATGTAGTTTGTTTGAGCTGAAAAGTGACTGCCCTTACCTGAAACGGAGTCTTGCTTGTAGGAAGACACAGACCTCGGATTTAACCCCATTTCTGAAGCGAAACACACAAAACAGTTCTCATCCATGTATCACACTCTGCTTTAGAGCAAGAAGCACGCTCTTGCTTTCTAGAGTCTCTAATGCAGCAGGAAAGGTGAGGGTCCTCAGAAGAAAAGAACCATGTTTCCTATACATACGGACCATATCTAGTTCAACTGGGCTTGAAATTGATACAAAGCATAGGTCCTCCAACATCCAATGCTTGTCAGTTAAGATGAGAAACGTGTGAGCTTCGTGAACGATGTAGTTCGTTTGAGCTGTAAAGTAACTCCTCTTACCTGAAAGGAATTCTTGCTTGTAGCGAGACTCAGAGCCAGGGATTTAACTCCATTTCTGAAGTGAAACACACAACACAATTCTCATCCATTGATCACACTCTGCTTTAGAGCAAGAAGCACACTCTTGCTTTCTAGAGTCTCTAATACAGCAGGAAACCTGAGTGTGCTGAGAACAAAAGAACGGTGTTTCTTACACATACGGACCATATCTAGTCCAACTCTGCTTCTGAAACTGTTATAAAGCACTGGTCCTCTAAGATCCAATGCTAGTCAGTTAAGATGTAAACCTGTGAGCTTTGTGACCGATGTAATTCGTTTGACCTGAAAAGTGACTGCCCTTACCTGAAACGAAGTCTTTCTTGTAGGAAGACTCAGAGCCTGGGATTTATTTCCATTTCTGAAGTGAAACACACAACACAGTTCTCATCCATTGATCACACTCTGCTTTAGAGCAAGAAGCACACTCTTGCTTTCTAGAGTCTCTAATACAGCAGGAAACATGAGTGTGTTGAGAAAAAAGGAACGGTGTTTCTTACAAAAAAGGAACATATCTAGTCCAACTCTGGTTCTGAGACTGATACAAAGCACTGGTCCTCTAACATCCAATGCTTGTCAGTTAAGATGAGAAACGTGTGAGCTTCCTGAACGATGTAGTTTGTTTCAGATGAAAAGTGAAGGCCCTTACCTGAAACGAAGTCTTGCTTGTAGGAAGTCACAGACCTGGGATTTAACCCCATTTCTGAAGCGAAACACACAACACAGTTCTCATCCATGTATCACACTCTGCTTTAGAGCAAGAAGCACACTCTTGCTTTCTAGAGGCTCTAATGCAGCAGGAAACGTGAGTGTCCTCAGAAGAAAAGAACCATGTTTCCTATGCATACGGACCATATCTAGTTCAACTCTGCTTGAAATTGATACAAAGCAAAGGTCCTCTAACATCCAATGCTTGTCAGTTAAGATGTGAAACGTGTGAACTTCGTGAATGATGTAGTTCGTTTGAGCTGAAAGTGACTGCACTAACTTGAAACGAAGTCTTTCTTGTAGGAAGACTCAGAGCCTGGGATTTAACTCCATTTCTGAAATGAAACACACAACACAGTTCTCATCCATTGATCACACTCTGCTTTAGAGCAAGAAGCACGCTCTTGCTTTCTAGAGTCTCTAATACAGCAGGAAACATGAGTGTGCTGAGAACAAAAGAACGGTGTTTCTTACACATACGGACCATATCTAGTCCAACTCTGCTTCTGAGACTGATACAAAGCACTGGTCCTCTAACATCCAATGCTTGTCAGTTAAGATGAGAAACGTGTGAGGTTCCTGAACGATGTAGTTTGTTTGAGATGAAAAGTGACTGCCCTTACCTGAAACGAAGTCTTGCTTGTAGGAAGACACAGACCTGGGATTTAAACCCATTTCTGAAGGGAAACACACAACACAGTTCTCATCCATGGATCACACTCTGCTTTAGAGCAAGAAGCACGCTCTTGCTTTCTAGAGTCTCTAATGCAGCAGGAAACGTGAGTGTCCTCAGAAGAAAAGAACCATGATTCCTATACATACGGACCATATCTAGTTCAACTCTGCTTGAAATTGATACAAAGCAAATGTCCTCCAACATCCAATGCTTGTCAGTTAAGATCAGAAACTTGTGAGCTTCGTGAAAGATGTAGTTCGTTTGAGCTGTAAAGTAACTGCCCTTACCTGAAACGAAGTCTTGCTTGTAGCGAGACTCAGAGCCAGGGATTTAACTCCATTTCTGAAGTGAAACACACAACACAGTTCTCATCCATTGATCACACTCTGCTTTAGAGCAAGAAGCATGCTCTTGCTTTCTAGAGTCTCTAATACAGCAGGAAACCTGAGTGTGCTGAGAACAAAAGAACGGTGTTTCTTACACATACGGACCATGTCTAGTCCAACTCTGCTTCTGAAACTGTTACAAAGCACTGGTCCTCTAAGATCCAATGCTAGTCAGTTAAGATGAAAACCTGTGAGCTTTGTGACCGATGTAATTCTTTTGACCTGAAAAGTGACTGCCCTTACCTAAAACGAAGTCTTTCTTGTAGGAAGACTCAGAGCCTGGGATTTAACTCCATTTCTGAAGTGAAACACACAACACAGTTCTCATCCATTGATCAAACTCTGCTTTAGAGCAAGAAGCACACTCTTGCTTTCTAGAGTCTCTAATACAGCAGGAAACATGAGTGTGTTGAGAAAAAAGGAACGGTGTTTCTTACACAAACGGAACATATCTAGTCCAACTCTGGTTCTGAGACTGATACAAAGCACTGGTCCTCGAACATCCAATGCTTGTCAGTTAAGATGAGAAACGTGTGAGCTTCCTGAACGATGTAGTTTGTTTGAGCTGAAAAGTGACTGCCCTTACCTGAAACGGAGTCTTGCTTGTAGGAAGACACAGACCTCGGATTTAACCCCATTTCTGAAGCGAAACACACAAAACAGTTCTCATCCATGTATCACACTCTGCTTTAGAGCAAGAAGCACGCTCTTGCTTTCTAGAGTCTCTAATGCAGCAGGAAAGGTGAGGGTCCTCAGAAGAAAAGAACCATGTTTCCTATACATACGGACCATATCTAGTTCAACTGGGCTTGAAATTGATACAAAGCATAGGTCCTCCAACATCCAATGCTTGTCAGTTAAGATGAGAAACGTGTGAGCTTCGTGAACGATGTAGTTCGTTTGAGCTGTAAAGTAACTCCCCTTACCTGAAACGAAGTCTTGCTTGTAGCAAGACTCAGAGCCAGGGATTTAACTCCATTTCTGAAGTGAAACACACAACACAGTTCTCATCCATTGATCACACTCTGCTTTAGAGCAAGAAGCACACTCTTGCTTTCTAGAGTCTCTAATACAGCAGGAAACCTGAGTGTGCTGAGAACAAAAGAACGGTGTTTCTTACACAAATGGAACATATCTAGTCCAACTCAGGTTCTGAGACTGATACAAAGAACTGGTCCTCTAACATCCAATGCTTGTCAGTTAAGATGAGAAACGTGTGAGCTTCCTGAACGATGTAGTTTGTTTGAGATGAAAAGTGAAGGCCCTTACCTGAAACGAAGTCTTGCTTGTAGGAAGTCACAGACCTGGGATTTAACCCCATTTCTGAAGCGAAACACACAACACAGTTCTCATCCATGTATCACACTCTGCTTTAGAGCAAGAAGCACGCTCTTGCTTTCTAGAGGCTCTAATGCAGCAGGAAACGTGAGTGTCCTCAGAAGAAAAGAACCATGTTTCCTATGCATACAGATCCATATATAGTTCAACTCTGCTTGAAATTGATACAAAGCAAAGGTCCTCTATCATCCAATGCTTGTCAGTTAAGATGTGAAACGTGTGATCTTCGTGAATGATGTAGTTCGTTTGAGCTGAAAGTGACTGCACTAACTTGAAACGAAGTCTTTCTTGTAGGAAGACTCAGAGCCTGGGATTTAACTCCATTTCTGAAATGAAACACACAACACAGTTCTCATCCATTGATCACACTCTGCTTTAGAGCAAGAAGCACGCTCTTGCTTTCTAGAGTCTCTAATACAGCAGGAAACCTGAGTGTGCTGAGAACAAAAGAACGGTGTTTCTTACACATACGGACCATATCTAGTCCAACTCTGCTTTTGAAAATGTTATAAAGCACTGGTCCTCTAAGATCCAATGCTAGTCAGTTAAGATGAAAACCTGTGAGCTTTGTGACCGATGTAATTCTTTTGACCTGAAAAGTGACTGCCCTTACCTGAAACGAAGTCTTTCTTGTAGGAAGACTCAGAGCCTGGGATTTATTTCCATTTCTGAAGTGAAACACACAACACAGTTCTCATCCATTGATCACACTCTGCTTTAGAGCAAGAAGCACACACTTGCTTTCTAGAGTCTCTAATACAGCAGGAAACATGAGTGTGTTGAGAAAAAAGGAACGGTGTTTCTTACACAAACGGAACATATCTAGTACAACTCAGGTTCTGAGACTGATACAAAGCACTGGTCCTCTATCATCCAATGCTTGTCAGTTAAGATGAGAAACGTGTGAGCTTCCTGAACGATGTAGTTTGTTTGAGATGAAAAGTGAAGGCCCTTACCTGAAACGATGTCTTGCTTGTAGAAAGTCACAGACCTGGGATTTAACCCCATTTCTGAAGCGAAACACACAACACAGTTCTCATCCATGTATCACACTCTGCTTTAGAGCAAGAAGCACGCTCTTGCTTTCTAGAGGCTCTAATGCAGCAGGAAACGTGAGTGTCCTCAGAAGAAAAGAACCATGTTTCCTATGCATACGGACCATATCTAGTTCAACTCTGCTTGAAATTGATACAAAGCAGAGGTCCTCTAACATCCAATGCTTGTCAGTTAAGATGTGAAACGTGTGAACTTCGTGAATGATGTAGTTCGTTTGAGCTGAAAGTGACTGCACTAACTTGAAACGAAGTCTTTCTTGTAGGAAGACTCAGAGCCTGGGATTTATTTCCATTTCTGAAGTGAAACACACAACACAGTTCTCATCCATTGATCACACTCTGCTTTAGAGCAAGAAGCACACTCTTGCTTTCTAGAGTCTCTAATACAGCAGGAAACATGAGTGTGTTGAGAAAAAAGGAACGGTGTTTCTTACACAAACGGAACATATCTAGTCCAACTCTGGTTCTGAGACTGATACAAAGCACTGGTCCTCGAACATCCAATGCTTGTCAGTTAAGATGAGAAACGTGTGAGCTTCCTGAACGATGTAGTTTGTTTGAGCTGAAAAGTGACTGCCCTTACCTGAAACGGAGTCTTGCTTGTAGGAAGACACAGACCTCGGATTTAACCCCATTTCTGAAGCGAAACACACAAAACAGTTCTCATCCATGTATCACACTCTGCTTTAGAGCAAGAAGCACGCTCTTGCTTTCTAGAGTCTCTAATGCAGCAGGAAAGGTGAGGGTCCTCAGAAAAAAAGAACCATGTTTCCTATACATACGGACCATATCTAGTTCAACTGTGCTTGAAATTGATACAAAGCACAGGTCCTCCAACATCCAATGCTTGTCAGTTAAGATGAAAACGTGTGAGCTTCGTGAACGATGTAGTTCGTTTGAGCTGTAAAGTAACTCCCCTTACCTGAAACGAAGTCTTGCTTGTAGCGAGACTCAGAGCCAGGGATTTAACTCCATTTCTGAAGTGAAACACACAACACAGTTCTCATCCATTGATCACACTCTGCTTTAGAGCAAGAAGCACACTCTTGCTTTCTAGAGTCTCTAATACAGCAGGAAACATGAGTGTGTTGAGAAAAAAGGAACGGTGTTTCTTACACAAACGGAACATATCTAGTCCAACTCTGGTTCTGAGACTGATACAAAGCACTGGTCCTCTAACATCCAATGCTTGTCAGTTAAGATGAGAAACGTGTGAGCTTCCTGAACGATGTAGTTTGTTTGAGCTGAAAAGTGACTGCCCTTACCTGAAACGGAGTCTTGCTTGTAGGAAGACACAGACCTCGGATTTAACCCCATTTCTGAAGCGAAACACACAAAACATTTCTCATCCATGTATCACACTCTGCTTTAGAGCAAGAAGCACGCTCTTGCTTTCTAGAGTCTCTAATGCAGCAGGAAAGGTGAGGGTCCTCAGAAGAAAAGAACCATGTTTCCTATACATACGGACCATATCTAGTTCAACTGTGCTTGAAATTGATACAAAGCATAGGTCCTCCAACATCCAATGCTTGTCAGTTAAGATGAGAAACGTGTGAGCTTCGTGAACGATGTAGTTCGTTTGAGCTGTAAAGTAACTCCCCTTACCTGAAACGAAGTCTTGCTTGTAGCGAGACTCAGAGCCAGGGATTTAACTCCATTTCTGAGGTGAAACACACAACACAGTTCTCATCCATTGATCACACTCTGCTTTAGAGCAAGAAGCACACTCTTGCTTTCTAGAGTCTCTAACACAGCAGGAAACCTGAGTGTGCTGAGAACAAAAGAACGGTGTTTCTTACACATACGGACCATATCTAGTCCAACTCTGCTTCTGAAACTGTTATAAAGCACTGGTCCTCTAAGATCCAATGCTAGTCAGTTAAGATGAAAACCTGTGAGCTTTGTGACCGATGTAATTCGTTTGACCTGAAAAGTGACTGCCCTTACCTGAAACGAAGTCTTTCTTGTAGGAAGACTCAGAGCCTGGGATTTATTTCCATTTCTGAAGTGAAACACACAACACAGTTCTCATCCATTGATCACACTCTGCTTTAGAGCAAGAAGCACACACTTGCTTTCTAGAGTCTCTAATACAGCAGGAAACATGAGTGTGTTGAGAAAAAAGGAACGGTGTTTCTTACACAAACGGAACATATCTAGTCCAACTCTGGTTCTGAGACTGATACAAAGCACTGGTCCTCTAACATCCAATGCTTGTCAGTTAAGATGAGAAACGTGTGAGCTTCCTGAACGATGTAGTTTGTTTGAGCTGAAAAGTGACTGCCCTTACCTGAAACGGAGTCTTGCTTGTAGGAAGATACAGACCTCAGATTTAACCCCATTTCTGAAGCGAAACACACAAAACAGTTCTCATCCATGTATCACACTCTGCTTTAGAGCAAGAAGCACTCTCTTGCTTTCTAGAGTCTCTAATGCAGCAGGAAAGGTGAGGGTCCTCAGAAGAAAAGAACCATGTTTCCTATACATACGGACCATATCTAGTTCAACTGTGCTTGAAATTGATACAAAGCATAGGTCCTCCAACATCCAATGCTTGTCAGTTAAGATGAGAAACGTGTGAGCTTCCTGAACGATGTAGTTTGTTTGAGATGAAAAGTGAAGGCCCTTACCTGAAACGAAGTCTTGCTTGTAGGAAGTCACAGACCTGGGATTTAACCCCATTTCTGAAGCGAAACACACAACACAGTTCTCATCCATGTATCACACTCTGCTTTAGAGCAAGAAGCACGCTCTTGCTTTCTAGAGGCTCTAATGCAGCAGGAAACGTGAGTGTCCTCAGAAGAAAAGAACCATGTTTCCTATGCATACGGACCATATCTAGTTCAACTCTGCTTGAAATTGATACAAAGCAAAGGTCCTCTAACATCCAATGCTTGTCAGTTAAGATGTGAAACGTGTGAACTTCGTGAATGATGTAGTTCGTTTGAGCTGAAAGTGAATGCACTAACTTGAAACGAAGTCTTTCTTGTAGGAAGACTCAGAGCCTGGGATTTAACTCCATTTCTGAAATGAAACACACAACACAGTTCTCATCCATTGATCACACTCTGCTTTAGAGCAAGAAGCACGCTCTTGCTTTCTAGAGTCTCTAATACAGCAGGAAACCTGAGTGTGCTGAGAACAAAAGAACGGTGTTTCTTACACATACGGACCTTGTCTAGTCCAACTCTGGTTCTGAGACTGATACAAAGCACTGGGCCTCGAACATCCAATGCTTGTCAGTTAAGATGAGAAACGTGTGAGCTTCCTGAACGATGTAGTTTGTTTGAGCTGAAAAGTGACTGCCCTTACCTGAAACGGAGTCTTGCTTGTAGGAAGACACAGACCTAGGATTTAACCCCATTTCTGAAGCGAAACACACAAAACAGTTCTCATCCATGTATCACACTCTGCTTTAGAGCAAGAAGCACGCTCTTGCTTTCTAGAGTCTCTAATGCAGCAGGAAAGGTGAGGGTCCTCAGAAGAAAAGAACCATGTTTCCTATACATACGGACCATATCTAGTTCAACTGTGCTTGAAATTGATACAAAGCATAGGTCCTCCAACATCCACTGCTTGTCAGTTAAGATGAGAAACGTGTGAGCTTCGTGACCGATGTAATTCGTTTGACCTGAAAAGTGACTGCCCTTACCTGAAACGAAGTCTTTCTTGTAGGAAGACTCAGAGCCTGGGATTTATTTCCATTTCTGAAGTGAAACACACAACACAGTTCTCATCCATTGATCACACTCTGCTTTAGAGCAAGAAGCACACACTTGCTTTCTAGAGTCTCTAATACAGCAGGAAACATGAGTGTGTTGAGAAAAAAGGAACGGTGTTTCTTACACAAACGGAACATATCTAGTCCAACTCTGGTTCTGAGACTGATACAAAGCACTGGTCCTCCAACATCCAATGCTTGTCAGTTAAGATGAGAAACGTGTGAGCTTCCTGAACGATGTAGTTTGTTTGAGCTGAAAAGTGACTGCCCTTACCTGAAACGGAGTCTTGCTTGTAGGAAGACACAGACCTCGGATTTAACCCCATTTCTGAAGCGAAACACACAAAACAGTTCTCATCCATGTATCACACTCTGCTTTAGAGCAAGAAGCACGCTCTTGCTTTCTAGAGTCTCTAATGCAGCAGGAAAGGTGAGGGTCCTCAGAAGAAAAGAACCATGTTTCCTATACATACGGACCATATCTAGTTCAACTGTGCTTGAAATTGATACAAAGCATAGGTCCTCCAACATCCAATGCTTGTCAGTTAAGATGAGAAACGTGTGAGCTTCGTGAACGATGTAGTTCGTTTGAGCTGTAAAGTAACTCCCCTTACCTGAAACGAAGTCTTGCTTGTAGCGAGACTCAGAGCCAGGGATTTAACTCCATTTCTGACGTGAAACACACAACACAGTTCTCATCCATTGATCACACTCTGCTTTAGAGCAAGAAGCACACTCTTGCTTTCTAGAGTCTCTAATACAGCAGGAAACCTGAGTGTGCTGAGAACAAAAGAACGGTGTTTCTTACACATACGGACCATATCTAGTCCAACTCTGCTTCTGAAACTGTTATAAAGCACTGGTCCTCTAAGATCCAATGCTAGTCAGTTATGATGAAAACCTGTGAGCTTTGTGACCGATGTAATTCGTTTGACCTGAAAAGGGACTGCCCTTTCCTGAAACGAAGTCTTTCTTGTAGGAAGACTCAGAGCCTGGGATTTATTTCCATTTCTGAAGTGAAACACACAACACAGTTCTCATCCATTGATCACACTCTGCTTTAGAGCAAGAAGCACACTCTTGCTTTCTAGAGTCTCTAATACAGCAGGAAACATGAGTGTGTTGAGAAAAAAGGAACGGTGTTTCTTACACAAACGGAACATATCTAGTCCAACTCTGGTTCTGAGACTGATACAAAGCACTGGTCCTCTAACATCCAATGCTTGTCAGTTAAGATGAGAAACGTGTGAGCTTCCTGAACGATGTAGTTTGTTTGAGATGAAAAGTGACTGCCCTTACCTGAAACGGAGTCTTGCTTGTAGGAAGACACAGACCTGGGATTTAACCCCATTTCTGAAGCGAAACACACAACACAGTTCTCATCCATGTATCACACTCTGCTTTAGAGCAAGAAGCACGCTCTTGCTTTCTAGAGGCTCTAATGCAGCAGGAAACGTGAGTGTCCTCAGAAGAAAAGAACCATGTTTCCTATGCATACGGACCATATCTAGTTCAACTCTGCTTGAAATTGATACAAAGCAAAGGTCCTCTAACATCCAATGCTTGTCAGTTAAGATGTGAAACGTGTGAACTTCGTGAATGATGTAGTTCGTTTGAGCTGAAAGTGACTGCACTAACTTGAAACGAAGTCTTTCTTGTAGGAAGACTCAGAGCCTGGGATTTAACTCCATTTCTGAAATGAAACACACAACACAGTTCTCATCCATTGATCACACTCTGCTTTAGAGCAAGAAGCACGCTCTTGCTTTCTAGAGTCTCTAATACAGCAGGAAACCTGAGTGTGCTGAGAACAAAAGAACGGTGTTTCTTACACATACGGACCTTGTCTAGTCCAACTCTGCTTCTGAAACTGTTACAAAGCACTGGTCCTCTAAGATCCAATGCTAGTCAGTTAAGATGAAAACCTGTGAGCTTTGTGACCGATGTAATTCTTTTGACCTGAAAAGTGACTGCCCTTACCTGAAACGAAGTCTTTCTTGTAGGAAGACTCAGAGCCTGGGATTTATTTCCATTTCTGAAGTGAAACACACAACACAGTTCTCATCCATTGATCACACTCTGCTTTAGAGCAAGAAGCACACTCTTGCTTTCTAGAGTCTCTAATACAGCAGGAAACATGAGTGTGTTGAGAAAAAAGGAACGGTGTTTCTTACACAAACGGAACATATCTAGTCCAACTCTGGTTCTGAGACTGATACAAAGCACTGGTCCTCGAACATCCAATGCTTGTCAGTTAAGATGAGAAACGTGTGAGCTTCCTGAACGATGTAGTTTGTTTGAGCTGAAAAGTGACTGCCCTTACCTGAAACGGAGTCTTGCTTGTAGGAAGACACAGACCTCGGATTTAACCCCATTTCTGAAGCGAAACACACAAAACAGTTCTCATCCATGTATCACACTCTGCTTTAGAGCAAGAAGCACGCTCTTGCTTTCTAGAGTCTCTAATGCAGCAGGAAAGGTGAGGGTCCTCAGAAAAAAAGAACCATGTTTCCTATACATACGGACCATATCTAGTTCAACTGTGCTTGAAATTGATACAAAGCATAGGTCCTCCAACATCCAATGCTTGTCAGTTAAGATGAAAACGTGTGAGCTTCGTGAACGATGTAGTTCGTTTGAGCTGTAAAGTAACTCCCCTTACCTGAAACGAAGTCTTGCTTGTAGCGAGACTCAGAGCCAGGGATTTAACTCCATTTCTGAGGTGAAACACACAACACAGTTCTCATCCATTGATCACACTCTGCTTTAGAGCAAGAAGCACACTCTTGCTTTCTAGAGTCTCTAACACAGCAGGAAACCTGAGTGTGCTGAGAACAAAAGAACGGTGTTTCTTACACATACGGACCATATCTAGTCCAACTCTGCTTCTGAAACTGTTATAAAGCACTGGTCCTCTAAGATCCAATGCTAGTCAGTTAAGATGAAAACCTGTGAGCTTTGTGACCGATGTAATTCGTTTGACCTGAAAAGTGACTGCCCTTACCTGAAACGAAGTCTTTCTTGTAGGAAGACTCAGAGCCTGGGATTTATTTCCATTTCTGAAGTGAAACACACAACACAGTTCTCATCCATTGATCACACTCTGCTTTAGAGCAAGAAGCACACACTTGCTTTCTAGAGGCTCTAATGCAGCAGGAAACGTGAGTGTCCTCAGAAGAAAAGAACCATGTTTCCTATGCATACGGACCATATCTAGTTCAACTCTGCTTGAAATTGATACAAAGCAAAGGTCCTCTAACATCCAATGCTTGTCAGTTAAGATGTGAAACGTGTGAACTTCGTGAATGATGTAGTTCGTTTGAGCTGAAAGTGAATGCACTAACTTGAAACGAAGTCTTTCTTGTAGGAAGACTCAGAGCCTGGGATTTAACTCCATTTCTGAAATGAAACACACAACACAGTTCTCATCCATTGATCACACTCTGCTTTAGAGCAAGAAGCACGCTCTTGCTTTCTAGAGTCTCTAATACAGCAGGAAACCTGAGTGTGCTGAGAACAAAAGAACGGTGTTTCTTACACATACGGACCTTGTCTAGTCCAACTCTGGTTCTGAGACTGATACAAAGCACTGGTCCTCGAACATCCAATGCTTGTCAGTTAAGATGAAAACGTGTGAGCTTCCTGAACGATGTAGTTTGTTTGAGCTGAAAAGTGACTGCCCTTACCTGAAACGGAGTCTTGCTTGTAGGAAGACACAGACCTCGGATTTAACCCCATTTCTGAAGCGAAACACACAAAACAGTTCTCATCCATGTATCACACTCTGCTTTAGAGCAAGAAGCACGCTCTTGCTTTCTAGAGTCTCTAATGCAGCAGGAAAGGTGAGGGTCCTCAGAAGAAAAGAACCATGTTTCCTATACATACGGACCATATCTAGTTCAACTGTGCTTGAAATTGATACAAAGCATAGGTCCTCCAACATCCAATGCTTGTCAGTTAAGATGAGAAACGTGTGAGCTTCGTGAATGATGTAGTTCGTTTGAGCTGTAAAGTAACTCCCCTTACATGAAACGAAGTCTTGCTTGTAGCGAGACTCAGAGCCAGGGATTTAACTCCATTTCTGAAGTGAAACACACAACACAGTTCTCATCCATTGATCACACTCTGCTTTAGAGCAAGAAGCACACTCTTGCTTTCTAGAGTCTCTAATACAGCAGGAAACCTGAGTGTGCTGAGAACAAAAGAACGGTGTTTCTTACACATACGGACCATATCTAGTCCAACTCTGCTTCTGAAATTGTTATAAAGCACTGGTCCTCTAAGATCCAATGCTAGTCAGTTAAGATGAAAACCTGTGAGCTTTGTGACCGATGTAATTCGTTTGACCTGAAAAGTGACTGCCCTTACCTGAAACGAAGTCTTTCTTGTAGGAAGACTCAGAGCCTGGGATTTATTTCCATTTCTGAAGTGAAACACACAACACAGTTCTCATCCATTGATCACACTCTGCTTTAGAGCAAGAAGCACACTCTTGCTTTCTAGAGTCTCTAATACAGCAGGAAACATGAGTGTGTTGAGAAAAAAGGAACGGTGTTTCTTACACAAACGGAACATATCTAGTCCAACTCTGGTTCTGAGACTGATACAAAGCACTGGTCCTCTAACATCCAATGCTTGTCAGTTAAGATGAGAAACGTGTGAGCTTCCTGAACGATGTAGTTTGTTTGAGCTGAAAAGTGAAGGCCCTTACCTGAAACGAAGTCTTGCTTGTAGGAAGACACAGACCTGGGATTTAACCCCATTTCTGAAGAGAAACACACAACCCAGTTCTCATCCATGTATCACACTCTGCTTTAGAGCAAGAAGCACGCTCTTGCTTTCTAGAGGCTCTAATGCAGCAGGAAACGTGAGTGTCCGCAGAAGAAAAGAACCATGTTTCCTATGCATACGGACCATATCTAGTTCAACTCTGCTTGAAATTGATACAAAGCAAAGGTCCTCTAACATCCAATGCTTGTCAGTTAAGATGTGAAACGTGTGAACTTCGTGAATGATGTAGTTCGTTTGAGCTGAAAGTGACTGCACTAACTTGAAACGAAGTCTTTCTTGTAGGAAGACTCAGAGCCTGGGATTTAACTCCATTTCTGAAATGAAACACACAACACAGTTCTCATCCATTGATCACACTCTGCTTTAGAGCAAGAAGCATGCTCTTGCTTTCTAGAGTCTCTAATACAGCAGGAAACCTGAGTGTGCTGAGAACAAAAGAACAGTGTTTCTTACACATACGGACCTTGTCTAGTCCAACTCTGCTTCTGAAACTGTTACAAAGCACTGGTCCTCTAAGATCCAATGCTAGTCAGTTAAGATGAAAACCTGTGAGCTTTGTGACCGATGTAATTCTTTTGACCTGAAAAGTGACTGCCCTTACCTGAAACGAAGTCTTTCTTGTAGGAAGACTCAGAGCCTGGGATTTATTTCCATTTCTGAAGTGAAACACACAACACAGTTCTCATCCATTGATCACACTCTGCTTTAGAGCAAGAAGCACACTCTTGCTTTCTAGAGTCTCTAATACAGCAGGAAACATGAGTGTGTTGAGAAAAAAGGAACGGTGTTTCTTACACAAACGGAACATATCTAGTCCAACTCTGGTTCTGAGACTGATACAAAGCACTGGTCCTCGAACATCCAATGTTTGTCAGTTAAGATGAGAAACGTGTGAGCTTCCTGAACGATGTAGTTTGTTTGAGCTGAAAAGTGACTGCCCTTACCTGAAACGGAGTCTTGCTTGTAGGAAGACACAGACCTCGGATTTAACCCCATTTCTGAAGCGAAACACACAAAACAGTTCTCATCCATGTATCACACTCTGCTTTAGAGCAAGAAGCACGCTCTTGCTTTCTAGAGTCTCTAATGCAGCAGGAAAGGTGAGGGTCCTCAGAAGAAAAGAACCATGTTTCCTATACATACGGACCATATCTAGTTCAACTGGGCTTGAAATTGATACAAAGCATAGGTCCTCCAACATCCAATGCTTGTCAGTTAAGATGAGAAACGTGTGAGCTTCGTGAACGATGTAGTTCGTTTGAGCTGTAAAGTAACTCCTCTTACCTGAAAGGAATTCTTGCTTGTAGCGAGACTCAGAGCCAGGGATTTAACTCCATTTCTGAAGTGAAACACACAACACAATTCTCATCCATTGATCACACTCTGCTTTAGAGCAAGAAGCACACTCTTGCTTTCTAGAGTCTCTAATACAGCAGGAAACCTGAGTGTGCTGAGAACAAAAGAACGGTGTTTCTTACACATACGGACCATATCTAGTCCAACTCTGCTTCTGAAACTGTTATAAAGCACTGGTCCTCTAAGATCCAATGCTAGTCAGTTAAGATGTAAACCTGTGAGCTTTGTGACCGATGTAATTCGTTTGACCTGAAAAGTGACTGCCCTTACCTGAAACGAAGTCTTTCTTGTAGGAAGACTCAGAGCCTGGGATTTATTTCCATTTCTGAAGTGAAACACACAACACAGTTCTCATCCATTGATCACACTCTGCTTTAGAGCAAGAAGCACACTCTTGCTTTCTAGAGTCTCTAATACAGCAGGAAACATGAGTGTGTTGAGAAAAAAGGAACGGTGTTTCTTACAAAAAAGGAACATATCTAGTCCAACTCTGGTTCTGAGACTGATACAAAGCACTGGTCCTCTAACATCCAATGCTTGTCAGTTAAGATGAGAAACGTGTGAGCTTCCTGAACGATGTAGTTTGTTTCAGATGAAAAGTGAAGGCCCTTACCTGAAACGAAGTCTTGCTTGTAGGAAGTCACAGACCTGGGATTTAACCCCATTTCTGAAGCGAAACACACAACACAGTTCTCATCCATGTATCACACTCTGCTTTAGAGCAAGAAGCACACTCTTGCTTTCTAGAGGCTCTAATGCAGCAGGAAACGTGAGTGTCCTCAGAAGAAAAGAACCATGTTTCCTATGCATACGGACCATATCTAGTTCAACTCTGCTTGAAATTGATACAAAGCAAAGGTCCTCTAACATCCAATGCTTGTCAGTTAAGATGTGAAACGTGTGAACTTCGTGAATGATGTAGTTCGTTTGAGCTGAAAGTGACTGCACTAACTTGAAACGAAGTCTTTCTTGTAGGAAGACTCAGAGCCTGGGATTTAACTCCATTTCTGAAATGAAACACACAACACAGTTCTCATCCATTGATCACACTCTGCTTTAGAGCAAGAAGCACGCTCTTGCTTTCTAGAGTCTCTAATACAGCAGGAAACATGAGTGTGCTGAGAACAAAAGAACGGTGTTTCTTACACATACGGACCATATCTAGTCCAACTCTGCTTCTGAGACTGATACAAAGCACTGGTCCTCTAACATCCAATGCTTGTCAGTTAAGATGAGAAACGTGTGAGGTTCCTGAACGATGTAGTTTGTTTGAGATGAAAAGTGACTGCCCTTACCTGAAACGAAGTCTTGCTTGTAGGAAGACACAGACCTGGGATTTAAACCCATTTCTGAAGGGAAACACACAACACAGTTCTCATCCATGGATCACACTCTGCTTTAGAGCAAGAAGCACGCTCTTGCTTTCTAGAGTCTCTAATGCAGCAGGAAACGTGAGTGTCCTCAGAAGAAAAGAACCATGATTCCTATACATACGGACCATATCTAGTTCAACTCTGCTTGAAATTGATACAAAGCAAATGTCCTCCAACATCCAATGCTTGTCAGTTAAGATCAGAAACTTGTGAGCTTCGTGAAAGATGTAGTTCGTTTGAGCTGTAAAGTAACTGCCCTTACCTGAAACGAAGTCTTGCTTGTAGCGAGACTCAGAGCCAGGGATTTAACTCCATTTCTGAAGTGAAACACACAACACAGTTCTCATCCATTGATCACACTCTGCTTTAGAGCAAGAAGCATGCTCTTGCTTTCTAGAGTCTCTAATACAGCAGGAAACCTGAGTGTGCTGAGAACAAAAGAACGGTGTTTCTTACACATACGGACCATGTCTAGTCCAACTCTGCTTCTGAAACTGTTACAAAGCACTGGTCCTCTAAGATCCAATGCTAGTCAGTTAAGATGAAAACCTGTGAGCTTTGTGACCGATGTAATTCTTTTGACCTGAAAAGTGACTGCCCTTACCTAAAACGAAGTCTTTCTTGTAGGAAGACTCAGAGCCTGGGATTTAACTCCATTTCTGAAGTGAAACACACAACACAGTTCTCATCCATTGATCAAACTCTGCTTTAGAGCAAGAAGCACACTCTTGCTTTCTAGAGTCTCTAATACAGCAGGAAACATGAGTGTGTTGAGAAAAAAGGAACGGTGTTTCTTACACAAACGGAACATATCTAGTCCAACTCTGGTTCTGAGACTGATACAAAGCACTGGTCCTCGAACATCCAATGCTTGTCAGTTAAGATGAGAAACGTGTGAGCTTCCTGAACGATGTAGTTTGTTTGAGCTGAAAAGTGACTGCCCTTACCTGAAACGGAGTCTTGCTTGTAGGAAGACACAGACCTCGGATTTAACCCCATTTCTGAAGCGAAACACACAAAACAGTTCTCATCCATGTATCACACTCTGCTTTAGAGCAAGAAGCACGCTCTTGCTTTCTAGAGTCTCTAATGCAGCAGGAAAGGTGAGGGTCCTCAGAAGAAAAGAACCATGTTTCCTATACATACGGACCATATCTAGTTCAACTGGGCTTGAAATTGATACAAAGCATAGGTCCTCCAACATCCAATGCTTGTCAGTTAAGATGAGAAACGTGTGAGCTTCGTGAACGATGTAGTTCGTTTGAGCTGTAAAGTAACTCCCCTTACCTGAAACGAAGTCTTGCTTGTAGCAAGACTCAGAGCCAGGGATTTAACTCCATTTCTGAAGTGAAACACACAACACAGTTCTCATCCATTGATCACACTCTGCTTTAGAGCAAGAAGCACACTCTTGCTTTCTAGAGTCTCTAATACAGCAGGAAACCTGAGTGTGCTGAGAACAAAAGAACGGTGTTTCTTACACAAATGGAACATATCTAGTCCAACTCAGGTTCTGAGACTGATACAAAGAACTGGTCCTCTAACATCCAATGCTTGTCAGTTAAGATGAGAAACGTGTGAGCTTCCTGAACGATGTAGTTTGTTTGAGATGAAAAGTGAAGGCCCTTACCTGAAACGAAGTCTTGCTTGTAGGAAGTCACAGACCTGGGATTTAACCCCATTTCTGAAGCGAAACACACAACACAGTTCTCATCCATGTATCACACTCTGCTTTAGAGCAAGAAGCACGCTCTTGCTTTCTAGAGGCTCTAATGCAGCAGGAAACGTGAGTGTCCTCAGAAGAAAAGAACCATGTTTCCTATGCATACAGATCCATATATAGTTCAACTCTGCTTGAAATTGATACAAAGCAAAGGTCCTCTATCATCCAATGCTTGTCAGTTAAGATGTGAAACGTGTGATCTTCGTGAATGATGTAGTTCGTTTGAGCTGAAAGTGACTGCACTAACTTGAAACGAAGTCTTTCTTGTAGGAAGACTCAGAGCCTGGGATTTAACTCCATTTCTGAAATGAAACACACAACACAGTTCTCATCCATTGATCACACTCTGCTTTAGAGCAAGAAGCACGCTCTTGCTTTCTAGAGTCTCTAATACAGCAGGAAACCTGAGTGTGCTGAGAACAAAAGAACGGTGTTTCTTACACATACGGACCATATCTAGTCCAACTCTGCTTTTGAAAATGTTATAAAGCACTGGTCCTCTAAGATCCAATGCTAGTCAGTTAAGATGAAAACCTGTGAGCTTTGTGACCGATGTAATTCTTTTGACCTGAAAAGTGACTGCCCTTACCTGAAACGAAGTCTTTCTTGTAGGAAGACTCAGAGCCTGGGATTTATTTCCATTTCTGAAGTGAAACACACAACACAGTTCTCATCCATTGATCACACTCTGCTTTAGAGCAAGAAGCACACACTTGCTTTCTAGAGTCTCTAATACAGCAGGAAACATGAGTGTGTTGAGAAAAAAGGAACGGTGTTTCTTACACAAACGGAACATATCTAGTACAACTCAGGTTCTGAGACTGATACAAAGCACTGGTCCTCTATCATCCAATGCTTGTCAGTTAAGATGAGAAACGTGTGAGCTTCCTGAACGATGTAGTTTGTTTGAGATGAAAAGTGAAGGCCCTTACCTGAAACGAAGTCTTGCTTGTAGAAAGTCACAGACCTGGGATTTAACCCCATTTCTGAAGCGAAACACACAACACAGTTCTCATCCATGTATCACACTCTGCTTTAGAGCAAGAAGCACGCTCTTGCTTTCTAGAGGCTCTAATGCAGCAGGAAACGTGAGTGTCCTCAGAAGAAAAGAACCATGTTTCCTATGCATACGGACCATATCTAGTTCAACTCTGCTTGAAATTGATACAAAGCAGAGGTCCTCTAACATCCAATGCTTGTCAGTTAAGATGTGAAACGTGTGAACTTCGTGAATGATGTAGTTCGTTTGAGCTGAAAGTGACTGCACTAACTTGAAACGAAGTCTTTCTTGTAGGAAGACTCAGAGCCTGGGATTTAACTCCATTTCTGAAATGAAACACACAACACAGTTCTCATCCATTGATCACACTCTGCTTTAGAGCAAGAAGCATGCTCTTGCTTTCTAGAGTCTCTAAACAGCAGGAAACCTGAGTGTGCTGAGAACAAAAGAACGGTGTTTCTTACACATACGGACCTTGTCTAGTCCAACTCTGCTTCTGAAACTGTTACAAAGCACTGGTCCTCTAAGATCCAATGCTAGTCAGTTAAGATGAAAACCTGTGAGCTTTGTGACCGATGTAATTCTTTTGACCTGAAAAGTGACTGCCCTTACCTGAAACGAAGTCTTTCTTGTAGGAAGACTCAGAGCCTGGGATTTATTTCCATTTCTGAAGTGAAACACACAACACAGTTCTCATCCATTGATCACACTCTGCTTTAGAGCAAGAAGCACACTCTTGCTTTCTAGAGTCTCTAATACAGCAGGAAACATGAGTGTGTTGAGAAAAAAGGAACGGTGTTTCTTACACAAACGGAACATATCTAGTCCAACTCTGGTTCTGAGACTGATACAAAGCACTGGTCCTCGAACATCCAATGCTTGTCAGTTAAGATGAGAAACGTGTGAGCTTCCTGAACGATGTAGTTTGTTTGAGCTGAAAAGTGACTGCCCTTACCTGAAACGGAGTCTTGCTTGTAGGAAGACACAGACCTCGGATTTAACCCCATTTCTGAAGCGAAACACACAAAACAGTTCTCATCCATGTATCACACTCTGCTTTAGAGCAAGAAGCACGCTCTTGCTTTCTAGAGTCTCTAATGCAGCAGGAAAGGTGAGGGTCCTCAGAAGAAAAGAACCATGTTTCCTATACATACGGACCATATCTAGTTCAACTGTGCTTGAAATTGATACAAAGCATAGGTCCTCCAACATCCAATGCTTGTCAGTAAAGATGAGAAACGTGTGAGGTTCGTGAACGATGTAGTTCGTTTGAGCTGTAAAGTAATTCCCCTTACCTGAAACGAAATCTTGCTTGTAGCGTGACTCAGAGCCAGGGATTTAACTCCATTTCTGAAGTGAAACACACAACACAGTTCTCATCCATTGATCACACTCTGCTTTAGAGCAAGAAGCACACTCTTGCTTTCTAAATTTTCTAATACAGCAGGAAACCTGAGTGTGCTGAGAACAAAAGAACGGTGTTTCTTACACATAGGGACCATATCTAGTCCAACTCTGCTTCTGAAACTGTTATAAAGCACTGGTCCTCTAAGATCCAATGCTAGTCAGTTAAGATGAAAACCTGTGAGCTTTGTGACCGATGTAATTCGTTTGACCTGAAAAGTGACTACCCTTACCTGAAACGAAGTCTTTCTTGTAGGAAGACTCAGAGCCTGGGATTTATTTCCATTTCTGAAGTGAAACACACAACACAGTTCTCATCCATTGATCACACTCTGCTTTAGAGCAAGAAGCACACTCTTGCTTTCTAGAGTCTCTAATACAGCAGGAAACATGAGTGTGTTGAGAAAAAAGGAACGGTGTTTCTTACAAAAAAGGAACATATCTAGTCCAACTCTGGTTCTGAGACTGATACAAAGCACTGGTCCTCTAACATCCAATGCTTGTCAGTTAAGATGAGAAACGTGTGAGCTTCCTGAACGATGTAGTTTGTTTGAGATGAAAAGTGAAGGCCCTTACCTGAAACGAAGTCTTGCTTGTAGGAAGACACAGACCTGGGATTTAACCCCATTTCTGAAGCGAAACACACAACACAGTTCTCATCCATGTATCACACTCTGCTTTAGAGCAAGAAGCACGCTCTTGCTTTCTAGAGGCTCTAATGCAGCAGGAAACGTGAGTGTCCTCAGAAGAAAAGAACCATGTTTCCTATGCATACGGACCATATCTAGTTCAACTCTGCTTGAAACTGATACAAAGCAAAGGTCCTCTAACATCCAATGCATGTCAGTTAAGATGTGAAACGTGTGAACTTCGTGAATGATGTAGTTCGTTTGAGCTGAAAGTGACTGCACTAACTTGAAACGAAGTCTTTCTTGTAGGAAGACTCAGAGCCTGGGATTTAACTCCATTTCTGAAATGAAACACACAACACAGTTCTCATCCATTGATCACACTCTGCTTTAGAGCAAGAAGCACGCTCTTGCTTTCTAGAGTCTCTAATACAGCAGGAAACCTGAGTGTGCTGAGAACAAAAGAACGGTGTTTCTTACACATACGGACCAAATCTAGTCCAACTCTGCTTCTGAAACTGTTATAAAGCACTGGTCCTCTAAGATCCAATGCTAGTCAGTTAAGATGAAAACCTGTGAGCTTTGTGACCGATGTAATTCTTTTGACCTGAAAAGTGACTGCCCTTACCTGAAACGAAGTCTTTCTTGTAGGAAGACTCAGAGCCTGGGATTTATTTCCATTTCTGAAGTGAAACACACAACACAGTTCTCATCCATTGATCACACTCTGCTTTAGAGCAAGAAGCACACACTTGCTTTCTAGAGTCTCTAATACAGCAGGAAACATGAGTGTGTTGAGAAAAAAGGAATGGTGTTTCTTACACAGACGGAACATATCTAGTCCAACTCTGGTTCTGAGACTGATACAAAGCACTGGTCCTCGAACATCCAATGCTTGTCAGTTAAGATGAGAAACGTGTGAGCTTCCTGAACGATGTAGTTTGTTTGAGATGAAAAGTGAAGGCCCTTACCTGAAACGAAGTCTTGCTTGTAGGAAGACACAGACCTGGGATTTAACCCCATTTCTGAAGCGAAACACACAACACAGTTCGCATCCATGTATCACACTCTGCTTTAGAGCAAGAAGCACACTCTTGCTTTCTAGAGGCTCTAATGCAGCAGGAAACGTGAGTGTCCTCAGAAGAAAAGAACCATGTTTCCTATGCATACGGACCATATCTAGTTCAACTCTGCTTGAAATTGATACAAAGCAAAGGTCCTCTAACATCCAATGCTTGTCAGTTAAGATGTGAAACGTGTGAACTTCGTGAATGATGTAGTTCGTTTGAGCTGAAAGTGACTGCACTAACTTGAAACGAAGTCTTTCTTGTAGGAAGACTCAGAGCCTGGGATTTAACTCCATTTCTGAAATGAAACACACAACACAGTTCTCATCCATTGATCACACTCTGCTTTAGAGCAAGAAGCACGCTCTTGCTTTCTAGAGTCTCTAATACAGCAGGAAACCTGAGTGTGCTGAGAACAAAAGAACGGTGTTTCTTACACATACAGACCTTGTCTAGTCCAACTCTGCTTCTGAAACTGTTACAAAGCACTGGTCCTCTAAGATCCAATGCTAGTCAGTTAAGATGAAAACCTGTGAGCTTTGTGACCGATGTAATTCTTTTGACCTGAAGAGTGACTGCCCTTACCGGAAACGAAGTCTTTCTTGTAGGAAGACTCAGAGCCTGGGATTTATTTCCATTTCTGAAGTGAAACACACAACACAGTTCTCATCCATTGATCACACTCTGCTTTAGAGCAAGAAGCACACTCTTGCTTTCTAGAGTCTCTAATACAGCAGGAAACATGAGTGTGTTGAGAAAAAAGAATGGTGTTTCTTACACAAACGGAACATATCTAGTCCAACTCTGGTTCTGAGACTGATACAAAGCACTGGTCCTCGAACATCCAATGCTTGTCAGTTAAGATGAGAAACGTGTGAGCTTCCTGAACGATGTAGTTTGTTTGAGCTGAAAAGTGACTGCCCTTACCTGAAACGGAGTCTTGCTTGTAGGAAGACACAGACCTCGGATTTAACCCCATTTCTGAAGCGAAACACACAAAACAGTTCTCATCCATGTATCACACTCTGCTTTAGAGCAAGAAGCACGCTCTTGATTTCTAGAGTCTCTAATGCAGCAGGAAAGGTGAGGGTCCTCAGAAGAAAAGAACCATGTTTCCTATACATACGGACCATATCTAGTTCAACTGTGCTTGAAATTGATACAAAGCAAAGGTCCTCCAACATCCAATGCTTGTCAGTTAAGATGTGAAACGTGTGAACTTCGTGAATGATGTAGTTCGTTTGAGCTGAAAGTGACTGCACTAACTTGAAACGAAGTCTTTCTTGTAGGAAGACTCAGAGCCTGGGATTTAACTCCATTTCTGAAATGAAACACACAACACAGTTCTCATCCATTGATCACACTCTGCTTTAGAGCAAGAAGCACGCTCTTGCTTTCTAGAGTCTCTAATACAGCAGGAATCCTGAGTGCGCTGAGAACAAAGAACGGTGTTTCTTTCACATACGGACCAAATCTAGTCCAACTCTGCTTCTGAAACTGTTATAAAGCACTGGTCCTCTAAGATCCAATGCTAGTCAGTTAAGATGAAAACCTGTGAGCTTTGTGACCGATGTAATTCGTTTGACCTGAAAAGTGACTGCCCTTACCTGAAACGAAGTCTTTCTTGTAGGAAGACTCAGAGCCTGGGATTTATTTCCATTTCTGAAGTGAAACACACAACACAGTTCTCATCCATTGATCACACTCTGCTTTAGAGCAAGAAGCACACACTTGCTTTCTAGAGTCTCTAATACAGCAGGAAACATGAGTGTGTTGAGAAAAAAGGAATGGTGTTTCTTACACAAACGGAACATATCTAGTCCAACTCTGGTTCTGAGACTGATACAAAGCACTGGTCCTCTAACATCCAATGCTTGTCAGTTAAGATGAGAAACGTGTGAGCTTCCTGAACGATGTAGTTTGTTTGAGATGAAAAGTGAAGGCCCTTACCTGAAACGAAGTCTTGCTTGTAGGAAGACACAGACCTGGGATTTATCCCCATTTCTGAAGCGAAACACACAACACAGTTCTCATCCATGTATCACACTCTGCTTTAGAGCAAGAAGCACGCTCTTGCTTTCTAGAGGCTCTAATGCAGCAGGAAACGTGAGTGTCCTCAGAAGAAAAGAACCATGTTTCCTATGCATACGGACCATATCTAGTTCAACTTGCTTGAAATTGATACAAAGCAAGGGTCCTCTAACATCCAATGCTTGTCAGTTAAGATGTGAAACATGTGAACTTCGTGAATGATGTAGTTCGTTTGAGCTGAAAGTGACTGCACTAACTTGAAACGAAGTCTTTCTTGTAGGAAGACTCAGAGCCTGGGATTTAACTCCATTTCTGAAAAGAAACACACAACACAGTTCTCATCCATTGATCACACTCTGCTTTAGAGCAAGAAGCACGCTCTTGCTTTCTAGAGGCTCTAATGCAGCAGGAAACGTGAGTGTCCTCAGAAGAAAAGAACCATGTTTCCTATGCATACGGACCATATCTAGTTCAACTCTGCTTGAAATTGATACAAAGCAAAGGTCCTCTAACATCCAATGCTTGTCAGTTAAGATGAGAAACGTGTGAGCTTCCTGAACAATGTAGTTTGTTTGAGATGAAAAGTGACTGCCCTTACCTGAAACGAAGTCTTGCTTGTAGGAAGACTCAGAGCCTGGGATTTAACTCCATTTCTGAAATGAAACACACAACACAGTTCTCATCCATTGATCACACTCTGCTTTAGAGCCAGAAGCACGCTCTTGCTTTCTAGAGTCTCTAATACAGCAGGAAACCTGAGT
The DNA here is from genome assembly GCA_949786385.1 of Onychomys leucogaster. Taxonomy (NCBI): domain Eukaryota; kingdom Metazoa; phylum Chordata; class Mammalia; order Rodentia; family Cricetidae; genus Onychomys; species Onychomys leucogaster. Next base: position 79,140 of record CATKUP010000037.1, on the reverse strand, counting down.
GTGCTGAGAACAAAAGAACGGTGTTTCTTACACATACGGACCTTGTCTAGTCCAACTCTGCTTCTGAAACTGTTACAAAGCACTGGTCCTCTAAGATCCAATGCTAGTCAGTTAAGATGAAAACCTGTGAGCTTTGTGACCGATGTAATTCGTTTGACCTGAAAAGTGACTGCCCTTACCTGAAACGAAGTCTTTCTTGTAGGAAGACTCAGAGCTTGGGATTTATTTCCATTTCTGAAGTGAAACACACAACACAGTTCTCATCCATTGATCACACTCTGCTTTAGAGCAAGAAGCACACACTTGCTTTCTAGAGTCTCTAATACAGCAGGAAACATGAGTGTGTTGAGAAAAAAGAATGGTGTTTCTTACACAGACGGAACATATCTAGTCCAACTCTGGTTCTGAGACTGATACAAAGCACTGGTCCTCGAACATCCAATGCTTGTCAGTTAAGATGAGAAACGTGTGAGCTTCCTGAACGATGTAGTTTGTTTGAGCTGAAAAGTGACTGCCCTTACCTGAAACGGAGTCTTGCTTGTAGGAAGACACAGACCTCGGATTTAACCCCATTTCTGAAGCGAAACACACAAAACAGTTCTCATCCATGTATCACACTCTGCTTTAGAGCAAGAAGCGCGCTCTTGATTTCTAGAGTCTCTAATGCAGCAGGAAAGGTGAGGGTCCTCAGAAGAAAAGAACCATGTTTCCTATACATACGGACCATATCTAGTTCAACTGTGCTTGAAATTGATACAAAGCAAAGGTCCTCCAACATCCAATGCTTGTCAGTTAAGATGTGAAACGTGTGAACTTCGTGAATGATGTAGTTCGTTTGAGCTGAAAGTGACTGCACTAACTTGAAACGAAGTCTTTCTTGTAGGAAGACTCAGAGCCTGGGATTTAACTCCATTTCTGAAATGAAACACACAACACAGTTCTCATCCATTGATCACACTCTGCTTTAGAGCAAGAAGCACGCTCTTGCTTTCTAGAGTCTCTAATACAGCAGGAAACCTGAGTGTGCTGAGAACAAAGAACGGTGTTTCTTTCACATACGGACCAAATCTAGTCCAACTCTGCTTCTGAAACTGTTATAAAGCACTGGTCCTCTAAGATCCAATGCTAGTCAGTTAAGATGAAAACCTGTGAGCTTTGTGACCGATGTAATTCGTTTGACCTGAAAAGTGACTGCCCTTACCTGAAACGAAGTCTTTCTTGTAGGAAGACTCAGAGCCTGGGATTTATTTCCATTTCTGAAGTGAAACACACAACACAGTTCTCATCCATTGATCACACTCTGCTTTAGAGCAAGAAGCACACACTTGCTTTCTAGAGTCTCTAATACAGCAGGAAACATGAGTGTGTTGAGAAAAAAGGAATGGTGTTTCTTACACAAACGGAACATATCTAGTCCAACTCTGGTTCTGAGACTGATACAAAGCACTGGTCCTCTAACATCCAATGCTTGTCAGTTAAGATGAGAAACGTGTGAGCTTCCTGAACGATGTAGTTTGTTTGAGATGAAAAGTGAAGGCCCTTACCTGAAACGAAGTCTTGCTTGTAGGAAGACACAGACCTGGGATTTATCCCCATTTCTGAAGGGAAACACACAACACAGTTCTCATCCATGTATCACACTCTGCTTTAGAGCAAGAAGCACGCTCTTGCTTTCTAGAGGCTCTAATGCAGCAGGAAACGTGAGTGTCCTCAGAAGAAAAGAACCATGTTTCCTATGCATACGGACCATATCTAGTTCAACTTGCTTGAAATTGATACAAAGCAAAGGTCCTCTAACATCCAATGCTTGTCAGTTAAGATGTGAAACATGTGAACTTCGTGAATGATGTAGTTCGTTTGAGCTGAAAGTGACTGCACTAACTTGAAACGAAGTCTTTCTTGTAGGAAGACTCAGAGCCTGGGATTTAACTCCATTTCTGAAAAGAAACACACAACACAGTTCTCATCCATTGATCACACTCTGCTTTAGAGCAAGAAGCACGCTCTTGCTTTCTAGAGTCTCTAATACAGCAGGAAACATGAGTGTGCTGAGAACAAAAGAACGGTGTTTCTTACACATACGGACCATATCTAGTCCAACTCTGCTTCTGAGACTGATACAAAGCACTGGTCCTCTAACATCCAATGCTTGTCAGTTAAGATGAGAAACGTGTGAGCTTCCTGAACAATGTAGTTTGTTTGAGATGAAAAGTGACTGCCCTTACCTGAAACGAAGTCTTGCTTGTAGGAAGACTCAGAGCCTGGGATTTATCTCCATTTCTGAAGTGAAACACACAACACAGTTCTCATCCATGTATCACACTCTGCTTTAGAGCAAGAAGCACACACTTGCTTTCTAGAGGCTCTAATGCAGCAGGAAACGTGAGTGTCCTCAGAAGAAAAGAACCATGTTTCCTATGCATACCGACCATATCTAGTTCAACTCTGCTTGAAATTGATACAAAGCAAAGGTCCTCTAACATCCAATGCTTGTCAGTTAAGATGTGAAACGTGTGAACTTCGTGAATGATGTAGTTCGTTTGAGCTGAAAGTGACTGCACTAACTTGAAACGAAGTCTTTCTTGTAGGAAGACTCAGAGCCTGGGATTTAACTCCATTTCTGAAATGAAACACACAACACAGTTCTCATCCATTGATCACACTCTGCTTTAGAGCAAGAAGCACGCTCTTGCTTTCTAGAGTCTCTAATACAGCAGAAAACCTGAGTGTGCTGAGAACAAAAGAACGGTGTTTCTTACACATACGGACCATATCTAGTCCAACTCTGCTTCGGAAACTGTTATAAAGCACTGGTCCTCTAAGATCCAATGCTAGTCAGTTAAGATGAAAACCTGTGAGCTTTGTGACCGATGTAATTCGTTTGACCTGAAAAGTGATTGCCCTTACCTGAAACGAAGTCTTTCTTGTAGGAAGACTCAGAGCCTGGGATTTATTTCCATTTCTGAAGTGAAACACACAACACAGTTCTCATCCATTGATCACACTCTGCTTTAGAGCAAGAAGCACACACTTGCTTTCTAGAGTCTCTAATACAGCAGGAAACATGAGTGTGTTGAGAAAAAAGGAACGGTGTTTCTTACACAAACGGAAGATATCTAGTCCAACTCTGGTTCTGAGACTGATACAAAGCACTGGTCCTCTAACATCCAATGCTTGTCAGTTAAGATGAGAAACGTGTGAGCTTCCTGAACGATGTAGTTTGTTTGAGATGAAAAGTGAAGGCCCTTACCTGAAACGAAGTCTTGCTTGTAGGAAGTCACAGACCTGGGATTTAACCCCATTTCTGAAGCGAAACACACAACACAGTTCTCATCCATGTATCACACTCTGCTTTAGAGCAAGAAGCACTCTCTTGCTTTCTAGAGGCTCTAATGCAGCAGGAAACGTGAGTGTCCTCAGAAGAAAAGAACCATGTTTCCTATGCATACGGACCATATCTAGTTCAACTCTGCTTGAAATTGATACAAAGCAAAGGTCCTCTAACATCCAATGCTTGTCAGTTAAGATGTGAAACGTGTGAACTTCGTGAATGATGTAGTTCGTTTGAGCTGAAAGTGACTGCACTAACTTGAAAGGAAGTCTTTCTTGTAGGAAGACTCAGAGCCTGGGATTTAACTCCATTTCTGAAATGAAACACACAACACAGTTCTCATCCATTGATCACACTCTGCTTTAGAGCAAGAAGCACGCTCTTGCTTTCTAGAGTCTCTAATACAGCAGGAAACCTGAGTGTGCTGAGAACAAAAGAACGGTGTTTCTTACACATACGGACCTTGTCTAGTCCAACTCTGCTTCTGAAACTGTTACAAAGCACTGGTCCTCTAAGATCCAATGCTAGTCAGTTAAGATGAAAACCTGTGAGCTTTGTGACCGATGTAATTCTTTTGACCTGAAAAGTGACTGCCCTTACCTGAAACGAAGTCTTTCTTGTAGGAAGACTCAGAGCCTGGGATTTATTTCCATTTCTGAAGTGAAACACACAACACAGTTCTCATCCATTGATCACACTCTGCTTTAGACCAAGAAGCACACTCTTGCTTTCTAGAGTCTCTAATACAGCAGGAAACATGAGTGTGTTGAGAAAAAAGGAACGGTGTTTCTTACACAAACGGAACATATCTAGTCCAACTCTGGTTCTGAGACTGATACAAAGCACTGGTCCTCGAACATCCAATGCTTGTCAGTTAAGATGAGAAACGTGTGAGCTTCCTGAACGATGTAGTTTGTTTGAGCTGAAAAGTGACTGCCCTTACCTGAAACGGAGTCTTGCTTGTAGGAAGACACAGACCTCGGATTTAACCCCATTTCTGAAGCGAAACACACAAAACAGTTCTCATCCATGTATCACACTCTGCTTTAGAGCAAGAAACACGCTCTTGCTTTCTAGAGTCTCTAATGCAGCAGGAAAGGTGAGGGTCCTAAGAAGAAAAGAACCATGTTTCCTATACATACGGACCATATCTAGTTCAACTGTGCTTGAAATTGATACAAAGCATAGGTCCTCCAACATCCAATGCTTGTCAGTTAAGATGAGAAACGTGTGAGCTTCGTGAACGATGTAGTTCGTTTGAGCTGTAGGTAACTCCCCTTACCTGAAACGAAGTCTTGTTGTAGCGAGACTCAGAGCCAGGGATTTAACTCCATTTCTGAAGTGAAACACACAACACAGTTCTCATCCATTGATCACACTCTGCTTTAGAGCAAGAAGCACACTCTTGCTTTCTAGAGTCTCTAATACAGCAGGAAACCTGAGTGTGCTGAGAACAAAAGAACGGTGTTTCTTACACATACGGACCATATCTATTCCAACTCTGCTTCTGAAACTGTTATAAAGCACTGGTCCTCTAAGATCCAATGCTAGTCAGTTAAGATGAAAACCTGTGAGCTTTGTGACCAATGTAATTCGTTTGACCTGAAATTGACTGCCCTTACCTGAAACGAAGTCTTTCTTGTAGGAAGACTCAGAGCCGGGGATTTATTTCCATTTCGGAAGTGAAACACACAACACAGTTCTCATCCATTGATCACACTCTGCTTTAGAGCAAGAAGCACACTCTTGCTTTCTAGAGTCTCTAATACAGCAGGAAACATGAGTGTGTTGAGAAAAAAGGAACGGTGTTTCTTACACAAACGGAACATATCTAGTCCAACTCTGGTTCTGAGACTGATACAAAGCACTGGTCCTCGAACATCCAATTCTTGTCAGTTAAGATGAGAAACGTGTGAGCTTCCTGAACGATGTAGTTTGTTTGAGAATAAAAGTGAAGGCCCTTACCTGAAATGAAGTCTTGCTTGTAGGAAGACACAGACCTGGGATTTAACCCCATTTCTGAAGCGAAACACACAACACAGTTCTCATCCATGTATCACACTCTGCTTTAGAGCAAGAAGCACGCTCTTGCTTTCTAGAGGCTCTAATGCAGCAGGAAACGTGAGTGTCCTCAGAAGAAAAGAACCATGTTTCCTATGCATACGGACCATATCTAGTTCAACTCTGCTTGAAATTGATACAAAGCAAAGGTCCTCTAACATCCAATGCTTGTCAGTTAAGATGTGAAACGCGTGAACTTCGTGAATGATGTAGTTCGTTTGAGCTGAAAGTGACTGCACTAACTTGAAACGAAGTCTTTCTTGTAGGAAGACTCAGAGCCTGGGATTTAACTCCATTTCTGAAATGAAACACACAACACAGTTCTCATCCATTGATCACACTCTGCTTTAGAGCAAGAAGCACACTCTTGCTTTCTAAAGTTTCTAATACAGCAGGAAACCTGAGTGTGCTGAGAACAAAAGAACGGTGTTTCTTACACATAGGGACCATATCTAGTCCAACTCTGCTTCTGAAACTGTTATAAAGCACTGGTCCTCTAAGATCCAATGCTAGTCAGTAAAGATGAAAACCTGTGAGCTTTGTGACCGATGTAATTCGTTTGACCTGAAAAGTGACTACCCTTACCTGAAACGAAGTCTTTCTTGTAGGAAGACTCAGAGCCTGGGATTTATTTCCATTTCTGAAGTGAAACACACAACACAGTTCTCATCCATTGATCACACTCTGCTTTAGAGCAAGAAGCACACTCTTGCTTTCTAGAGTCTCTAATACAGCAGGAAACATGAGTGTGTTGAGAAAAAAGGAACGGTGTTTCTTACAAAAAAGGAACATATCTAGTCCAACTCTGGTTCTGAGACTGATACAAAGCACTGGTCCTCTAACATCCAATGCTTGTCAGTTAAGATGAGAAACGTGTGAGCTTCCTGAACGATGTAGTTTGTTTGAGATGAAAAGTGAAGGCCCTTACCTGAAACGAAGTCTTGCTTGTAGGAAGACACAGACCTGGGATTTAACCCCATTTCTGAAGCGAAACACACAACACAGTTCTCATCCATGTATCACACTCTGCTTTAGAGCAAGAAGCACGCTCTTGCTTTCTAGAGGCTCTAATGCAGCAGGAAACGTGAGTGTCCTCAGAAGAAAAGAACCATGTTTCCTATGCATACGGACCATATCTAGTTCAACTCTGCTTGAAACTGATACAAAGCAAAGGTCCTCTAACATCCAATGCATGTCAGTTAAGATGTGAAACGTGTGAACTTCGTGAATGATGTAGTTCGTTTGAGCTGAAAGTGACTGCACTAACTTGAAACGAAGTCTTTCTTTTAGGAAGACTCAGAGCCTGGGATTTAACTCCATTTCTGAAATGAAACACACAACACAGTTCTCATCCATTGTTCACACTCTGCTTTAGAGCAAGAAGCACGCTCTTGCTTTCTAGAGTCTCTAATACAGCAGGAAACCTGAGTGTGCTGAGAACAAAAGAACGGTGTTTCTTACACATACGGACCAAATCTAGTCCAACTCTGCTTCTGAAACTGTTATAAAGCACTGGTCCTCTAAGATCCAATGCTAGTCAGTTAAGATGAAAACCTGTGAGCTTTGTGACCGATGTAATTCGTTTGACCTGAAAAGTGACTGCCCTTACCTGAAACGAAGTCTTTCTTGTAGGAAGACTCAGAGCCTGGGATTTATTTCCATTTCTGAAGTGAAACACACAACACAGTTCTCATCCATTGATCACACTCTGCTTTAGAGCAAGAAGCACACACTTGCTTTCTAGAGTCTCTAATACAGCAGGAAACATGAGTGTGTTGAGAAAAAAGGAATGGTGTTTCTTACACAGACGGAACATATCTAGTCCAACTCTGGTTCTGAGACTGATACAAAGCACTGGTCCTCGAACATCCAATGCTTGTCAGTTAAGATGAGAATCGTGTGAGCTTCCTGAACGATGTAGTTTGTTTGAGATGAAAAGTGAAGGCCCTTACCTGAAACGAAGTCTTGCTTGTAGGAAGACACAGACCTGGGATTTATCCCCATTTCTGAAGCGAAACACACAACACAGTTCTCATCCATGTATCACACTCTGCTTTAGAGCAAGAAGCACGCTCTTGCTTTCTAGAGGCTCTAATGCAGCAGGAAACGTGAGTGTCCTCAGAAGAAAAGAACCATGTTTCCTATGCATACGGACCATATCTAGTTCAACTCTGCTTGAAATTGATACAAAGCAAAGGTCCTCTAACATCCAATGCTTGTCAGTTAAGATGTGAAACATGTGAACTTCCTGAACAATGTAGTTTGTTTGAGATGAAAAGTGACTGCCCTTACCTGAAACGAAGTCTTGCTTGTAGGAAGACACAGACCTGGGATTTAACCCCATTTCTGAAGCGAAACACACAACACAGTTCTCATCCATGTATCACACTCTGCTTTAGAGCAAGAAGCACGCTCTTGCTTTCTAGAGGCTCTAATGCAGCAGGAAACGTGAGTGTCCTCAGAAGAAAAGAACCATGTTTCCTATGCATACGGACCATATCTAGTTCAACTCTGCTTGAAATTGATACAAAGCAAAGGTCCTCTAACATCCAATGCTTGTCAGTTAAGATGTGAAACGTGTGAACTTCGTGAATGATGTAGTTCGTTTGAGCTGAAAGTGACTGCACTAACTTGAAACGAAGTCTTTCTTGTAGGAAGACTCAGAGCCTGGGATTTAACTCCATTTCTGAAATGAAACACACAACACAGTTCTCATCCATTGATCACACTCTGCTTTAGAGCAAGAAGCACGCTCTTGCTTTCTAGAGTCTCTAATACAGCAGGAAACCTGAGTGTGCTGAGAACAAAAGAACGGTGTTTCTTACACATACGGACCTTGTCTAGTCCAACTCTGCTTCTGAAACTGTTACAAAGCACTGGTCCTCTAAGATCCAATGCTAGTCAGTTAAGATGAAAACCTGTGAGCTTTGTGACCGATGTAATTCTTTTGACCTGAAAAGTGACTGCCCTTACCTGAAACGAAGTCTTTCTTGTAGGAAGACTCAGAGCCTGGGATTTATTTCCATTTCTGAAGTGAAACACACAACACAGTTCTCATCCATTGATCACACTCTGCTTTAGAGCAAGAAGCACACTCTTGCTTTCTAGAGTCTCTAATACAGCAGGAAACATGAGTGTGTTGAGAAAAAAGGAATGGTGTTTCTTACACAAACGGAACATATCTAGTCCAACTCTGGTTCTGAGACTGATACAAAGCACTGGTCCTCTAACATCCAATGCTTGTCAGTTAAGATGAGAAACGTGTGAGCTTCCTGAACGATGTAGTTTGTTTGAGATGAAAAGTGAAGGCCCTTACCTGAAACGAAGTCTTGCTTGTAGGAAGACACAGACCTGGGATTTATCCCCATTTCTGAAGCGAAACACACAACACAGTTCTCATCCATGTATCACACTCTGCTTTAGAGCAAGAAGCACGCTCTTGCTTTCTAGAGGCTCTAATGCAGCAGGAAACGTGAGTGTCCTCAGAAGAAAAGAACCATGTCTCCTATGCATACGGACCATATCTAGTTCAACTCTGCTTGAAATTGATACAAAGCAAAGGTCCTCTAACATCCAATGCTTGTCAGTTAAGATGTGAAACATGTGAACTTCCTGAACAATGTAGTTTGTTTGAGATGAAAAGTGACTGCCCTTACCTGAAACGAAGTCTTGCTTGTAGGAAGACTCAGAGCCTGGGATTTAACTCCATTTCTGAAATGAAACACACAACACAGTTCTCATCCATGTATCACACTCTGCTTTAGAGCAAGAAGCACACACTTGCTTTCTAGAGGCTCTAATGCAGCAGGAAACCTGAGTGTCCTCAGAAGAAAAGAACCATGTTTCCTATGCATACGGACCATATCTAGTTCAACTCTGCTTGAAATTGATACACAGCAAAGGTCCTCTAACATCCAATGCTTGTCAGTTAAGATGTGAAACGTGTGAACTTCGTGAATGATGTAGTTCGTTTGAGCTGAAAGTGACTGCACTAACTTGAAACGAAGTCTTTCTTTTAGGAAGACTCAGAGCCTGGGATTTAACTCCATTTCTGAAATGAAACACACAACACAGTTCTCATCCATTGTTCACACTCTGCTTTAGAGCAAGAAGCACGCTCTTGCTTTCTAGAGTCTCTAATACAGCAGGAAACCTGAGTGTGCTGAGAACAAAAGAACGGTGTTTCTTACACATACGGACCAAATCTAGTCCAACTCTGCTTCTGAAACTGTTATAAAGCACTGGTCCTCTAAGATCCAATGCTAGTCAGTTAAGATGAAAACCTGTGAGCTTTGTGACCGATGTAATTCGTTTGACCTGAAAAGTGACTGCCCTTACCTGAAACGAAGTCTTTCTTGTAGGAAGACTCAGAGCCTGGGATTTATTTCCATTTCTGAAGTGAAACACACAACACAGTTCTCATCCATTGATCACACTCTGCTTTAGAGCAAGAAGCACACACTTGCTTTCTAGAGTCTCTAATACAGCAGGAAACATGAGTGTGTTGAGAAAAAAGGAATGGTGTTTCTTACACAGACGGAACATATCTAGTCCAACTCTGGTTCTGAGACTGATACAAAGCACTGGTCCTCGAACATCCAATGCTTGTCAGTTAAGATGAGAATCGTGTGAGCTTCCTGAACGATGTAGTTTGTTTGAGATGAAAAGTGAAGGCCCTTACCTGAAACGAAGTCTTGCTTGTAGGAAGACACAGACCTGGGATTTAACCCCATTTCTGAAGCGAAACACACAACACAGTTCTCATCCATGTATCACACTCTGCTTTAGAGCAAGAAGCACGCTCTTGCTTTCTAGAGGCTCTAATGCAGCAGGAAACGTGAGTGTCCTCAGAAGAAAAGAACCATGTTTCCTATGCATACGGACCATATCTAGTTCAACTCTGCTTGAAATTGATACAAAGCAAAGGTCCTCTAACATCCAATGCTTGTCAGTTAAGATGTGAAACGTGTGAACTTCGTGAATGATGTAGTTCGTTTGAGCTGAAAGTGACTGCACTAACTTGAAACGAAGTCTTTCTTGTAGGAAGACTCAGAGCCTGGGATTTAACTCCATTTCTGAAATGAAACACACAACACAGTTCTCATCCATTGATCACACTCTGCTTTAGAGCAAGAAGCACGCTCTTGCTTTCTAGAGTCTCTAATACAGCAGGAAACCTGAGTGTGCTGAGAACAAAAGAACGGTGTTTCTTACACATACGGACCTTGTCTAGTCCAACTCTGCTTCTGAAACTGTTACAAAGCACTGGTCCTCTAAGATCCAATGCTAGTCAGTTAAGATGAAAACCTGTGAGCTTTGTGACCGATGTAATTCTTTTGACCTGAAAAGTGACTGCCCTTACCTGAAACGAAGTCTTTCTTGTAGGAAGACTCAGAGCCTGGGATTTATTTCCATTTCTGAAGTGAAACACACAACACAGTTCTCATCCATTGATCACACTCTGCTTTAGAGCAAGAAGCACACTCTTGCTTTCTAGAGTCTCTAATACAGCAGGAAACATGAGTGTGTTGAGAAAAAAGGAATGGTGTTTCTTACACAAACGGAACATATCTAGTCCAACTCTGGTTCTGAGACTGATACAAAGCACTGGTCCTCTAACATCCAATGCTTGTCAGTTAAGATGAGAAACGTGTGAGCTTCCTGAACGATGTAGTTTGTTTGAGATGAAAAGTGAAGGCCCTTACCTGAAACGAAGTCTTGCTTGTAGGAAGACACAGACCTGGGATTTATCCCCATTTCTGAAGCGAAACACACAACACAGTTCTCATCCATGTATCACACTCTGCTTTAGAGCAAGAAGCACGCTCTTGCTTTCTAGAGGCTCTAATGCAGCAGGAAACGTGAGTGTCCTCAGAAGAAAAGAACCATGTTTCCTATGCATACGGACCATATCTAGTTCAACTCTGCTTGAAATTGATACAAAGCAAAGGTCCTCTAACATCCAATGCTTGTCAGTTAAGATGTGAAACATGTGAACTTCCTGAACAATGTAGTTTGTTTGAGATGAAAAGTGACTGCCCTTACCTGAAACGAAGTCTTGCTTGTAGGAAGACTCAGAGCCTGGGATTTAACTCCATTTCTGAAATGAAACACACAACACAGTTCTCATCCATGTATCACACTCTGCTTTAGAGCAAGAAGCACACACTTGCTTTCTAGAGGCTCTAATGCAGCAGGAAACCTGAGTGTCCTCAGAAGAAAAGAACCATGTTTCCTATGCATACGGACCATATCTAGTTCAACTCTGCTTGAAATTGATACACAGCAAAGGTCCTCTAACATCCAATGCTTGTCAGTTAAGATGTGAAACGTGTGAACTTCGTGAATGATGTAGTTCGTTTGAGCTGAAAGTGATTGCACTAACTTGAAACGAAGTCTTTCTTGTAGGAAGACTCAGAGCCTGGGATTTAACTCCATTTCTGAAATGAAACACACAACACAGTTCTCATCCATTGATCACACTCTGCTTTAGAGCAAGAAGCACGCTCTTGCTTTCTAGAGTCTCTAATACAGCAGGAAACCTGAGTGTGCTGAGAACAAAAGAACGGTGTTTCTTACACATACAGACCATATCTAGTCCAACTCTGCTTCGGAAACTGTTACAAAGCACTGGTCCTCTAAGATCCAATGCTAGTCAGTTAAGATGAAAACCTGTGAGCTTTGTGACCGATGTAATTCGTTTGACCTGAAAAGTGACTGCCCTTACCTGAAACGAAGTCTTTCTTGTAGGAAGACTCAGAGCCTGGGATTTATTTCCATTTCTGAAGTGAAACACACAACACAGTTCTCATCCATTGATCACACTCTGCTTTAGAGCAAGAAGCACACACTTGCTTTCTAGAGTCTCTAATACAGCAGGAAACATGAGTGTTTTGAGAAAAAAGGAACGGTGTTTCTTACACAAACGGAACATACCTAGTCCAACTCTGGTTCTGAGACTGATACAAAGCACTGGTCCTCTAACATCCAATGCTTGTCAGTTAAGATGAGAAACGTGTGAGCTTCCTGAACGATGTAGTTTGTTTGAGATGAAAAGTGAAGGCCCTTACCTGAAACGAAGTCTTGCTTGTAGGAAGTCACAGACCTGGGATTTAACCCCATTTCTGAAGCGAAACACACAACACAGTTCTCATCCATGTATCACACTCTGCTTTAGAGCAAGAAGCACGCTCTTGCTTTCTAGAGGCTCTAATGCAGCAGGAAACGTGAGTGTCCTCAGAAGAAAAGAACCATGTTTCCTATGCATACGGACCATATCTAGTTCAACTCTGCTTGAAATTGATACAAAGCAAAGGTCCTCTAACATCCAATGCTTGTCAGTTAAGATGTGAAACGTGTGAACTTCGTGAATGATGTAGTTCGTTTGAGCTGAAAGTGACTGCACTAACTTGAAACGAAGTCTTTCTTGTAGGAAGACTCAGAGCCTGGGATTTAACTCCATTTCTGAAATGAAACACACAACACAGTTCTCATCCATTGATCACACTCTGCTTTAGAGCAAGAAGCACGCTCTTGCTTTCTAGAGTCTCTAATGCAGCAGGAAACCTGAGTGTGCTGAGAACAAAAGAACGGTGTTTCTTACACATACGGACCTTGTCTAGTCCCACTCTGCTTCTGAAACTGTTACAAAGCACTGGTCCTCTAAGATCCAATGCTAGTCAGTTAAGATGAAAACCTGTGAGCTTTGTGACCGATGTAATTCTTTTGACCTGAAAAGTGACTGCCCTTACCTGAAACGAAGTCTTTCTTGTAGGAAGACTCAGAGCCTGGGATTTATTTCCATTTCTGAAGTGAAACACACAACACAGTTCTCATCCATTGATCACACTCTGCTTTAGAGCAAGAAGCACACTCTTGCTTTCTAGAGTCTCTAATACAGCAGGAAACATGAGTGTGTTGAGAAAAAAGGAACGGTGTTTCTTACACAAACGGAACATATCTAGTCCAACTCTGGTTCTGAGACTGATACAAAGCACTGGTCCTCGAACATCCAATGCTTGTCAGTTAAGACGAGAAACGTGTGAGCTTCCTGAACGATGTAGTTTGTTTGAGCTGAAAAGTGACTGCCCTTACCTGAAACGGAGTCTTGCTTGTAGGAAGACACAGACCTCGGATTTAACCCCATTTCTGAAGCGAAACACACAACACAGTTCTCATCCATGGATCACACTCTGCTTTAGAGCAAGAAGCACGCTCCTGCTTTCTAGAGTCTCTAATGCAGCAGGAAACGTCAGTGTCCTCAGAAGAACAGAACCATGATTCCTATACATACGGACCATATCTAGTTCAACTCTGCTTGAAATTGATACAAAGCAAATGTCCTCCAACATCCAATGCTTGTCAGTTAAGATCAGAAACGTGTGAGCTTCGTGAAAGATGTAGTTCGTTTGAGCTGTAAAGTAACTGCCCTTACCTGAAACAAAATCTTGCTTGTAGCGAGACTCAGAGCCAGGGATTTAACTCCATTTCTGAAGTGAAACACACAACACAGTTCTCATCCATTGATCACACTCTGCTTTAGAGCAAGAAGCACGCTCTTGTTTTCTAGAGTCTCTAATACAGCAGGAAACCTGAGTGTGCTGAGAACAAAAGAACGGTGTTTCTTACACATACCGACCATATCTAGTCCAACTCTGCTTCTAAAACTGATACAAAGCACTGGACCTCTAACATCCAATGCTAGTCAGTTAAGATGAAAACGTGTGAGCTTTGTGACCGATGTAATTCGTTTGACCTGAAAAGTGACTGCCCTTACCTGAAACGAAGTCTTTCTTGTAGGAAGACTCAGAGCCTGGGATTTATCTCCATTTCTGAAGTGAAACACACAACACAGTTCTCATCCATTGATCACACTCTGCTTTAGAGCAAGAAGCACACACTTGCTTTCTAGTGTCTCTAATACAGCAGGAAACCTGAGTGTGCTGAGAACAAAAGAACGGTGTTTCTTACTCATACCGACCATATCTAGTCCAACTCTGCTTCTAAAACTGATACAAAGCACTGGTCCTCTAACATCCAATGCTAGTCAGTTAAGATGAAAACGTGTGAGCTTTGTGACCGATGTAATTCCTTTGACCTGAAAAGTGACTGCCCTTACCTGAAACGAAGTCTTTCTTGTAGGAAGACTCAGAGCCTGGGATTTATCTCCATTTCTGAAGTGAAACCCACAACACAGTTCTCATCCATTGATCACACTCTGCTTTAGAGCAAGAAGCACACACTTGCTTTCTAGTGTCTCTAATACAGCAGGAAACAGGAGTGTGCTGAGAACAAAAGAACGGTGTTTCTTACACAAACGGACCATATCTAGTCCAAATCTGCTTCTGAGACTGATACAAACCACTGGTCCTCTAACATCCAATGCTTGTCAGTTAAGATGAAAACCGTGTGAGCTTCCTGAACGATGTAGTTCGTTTGAGCTGAAAAGTGACTGTCCTTACCTGAAACGAAGTCTTGCTTGTAGGAAGACACAGACCTGGGATTTAACTTCATTTCTGAAGTTAAACACACAACACAGTTCTCATCCATGGATCGCACTCTGCTTTAGAGCAAGAAGCACGCTCTTGCTTTCTAGAGTCTCAAATGCAGCAGGAAACGTGAGTGTCCTAAGAAGTAAAGAACCGTGTTTCCTATACATACGGAACATATCTAGTTCAGCTCTGCTTGAAATTGATACAAAGCAAAGGTCCTCTAACAGCCAATGCTTGTCAGTTAAGATTAAAACTGTGAGCTTTGTGACCGATGTAATTTGTTTGACCTGAAAAGTGACTGCCCTTACCTGAAACGAAGTCTTTCTTGTAGGATACTCAGAGCCTGGGATTTATCTCCATTTCTGAAGTGAAACACACAACACAGTTCTCATCCATTGATCACACTCTGCTTTAGATCAAGAAGCACACTCTTGCTTTCTAGAGTCTCTAATACAGCAGGAAACATGAGTGTGCTGAGAACAAAAGAACGGTGTTTCTTACACAAACGGACCATATCTAGTCCAACTCTGCTTCTGAGACTGATACAAAGCAACGGTCTTCTAACATCCAATGATTGTCAGTTAAGATGAGAAACCTGTGAGCTTCCTGAACGATGTAGTTCGTTTGAGCTGAAAACTGACTGCCCTTACCTGAAACGAAGTTTTGCTTGTAGGAAGACACAGACCTATGATTTAACTCCATTTCTGAAGGGAAACACACAACACATTTCTCATCCATTGATCACACTCTGCTTTAGAGCAAGAAGCAAGCTCTTGCTTTCTCGAGTCTCTAATACAGCAGGAAACATGAGTGTGCTGAGAACAAAAGAACGGTGTTTCTTACACATACCGACCATATCTAGTCCAACTCTGCTTCTGAAACTGTTACAAAGCACTGGTCCTCTAAGATCCAATGCTAGTCAGTTAAGATGAAAACCTGTGAGCTTTGTGACCGATGTAATTCGTTTGACCTGAAAAGTGACTGCCCTTACCTGAAACGAAGTCTTTCTTGTAGGAAGACTCAGAGCCTGGGATTTATTTCCATTTCTGAAGTGAAACACACAACACAGTTCTCATCCATTGATCACACTCTGCTTTAGAGCAAGAAGCACACTCTTGCTTTCTAGAGTCTCTAATACAGCAGGAAACATGAGTGTGTTGAGAAAAAAGGAACGGTGTTTCTTACACAAACGGAACATATCTAGTCCAACTCTGGTTCTGAGACTGATACAAAGCACTGGTCCTCGAACATCCAATGCTTGTCAGTTAAGATGAGAAACGTGTGAGCTTCCTGAACGATGTAGTTTGTTTGAGCTGAAAAGTGACTGCCCTTACCTGAAACGGTGTCTTGCTTGTAGGAAGACACAGACCTCGGATTTAACCCCATTTCTGAAGCGAAACACACAAAACAGTTCTCATCCATGTATCACACTCTGCTTTAGAGCAAGAAGCACGCTCTTGCTTTCTAGAGTCTCTAATGCAGCAGGAAAGGTGAGGGTCCTCAGAAGAAAAGAACCATGTTTCCTATACATACGGACCATATCTAGTTCAACTGTGCTTGAAATTGATACAAAGCATAGGTCCTCCAACATCCAATGCTTGTCAGTTAAGATGAGAAACGTGTGAGCTTCGTGAACGATGTAGTTCGTTTGAGCTGTAAAGTAACTCCCCTTACCTGAAACGAAGTCTTGCTTGTAGCGAGACTCAGAGCCAGGGATTTAACTCCATTTCTGAAGTGAAACACACAACACAGTTCTCATCCATTGATCACACTCTGCTTTAGAGCAAGAAGCACACTCTTGCTTTCTAGAGTCTCTAATACAGCAGGAAACCTGAGTGTGCTGAGAACAAAAGAACGGTGTTTCTTACACATACGGACCATATCTAGTCCAACTCTGCTTCTGAAACTGTTATAAAGCACTGGTCCTCTAAGATCCAATGCTAGTCAGTTAAGATGAAAACCTGTGAGCTTTGTGACCGATGTAATTCGTTTGACCTGAAAAGTGACTGCCCTTACCTGAAACGAAGTCTTTCTTGTAGGAAGACTCAGAGCCGGGGATTTATTTCCATTTCTGAAGTGAAACACACAACACAGTTCTCATCCATTGATCACACTCTGCTTTAGAGCAAGAAGCACACTCTTGCTTTCTAGAGTCTCAAATACAGCAGGAAACATGAGTGTGTTGAGAAAAAAGGAACGGGGTTTCTTACACAAACGGAACATATCTAGTCCAACTCTGGTTCTGAGACTGATACAAAGCACTGGTCCTCGAACATCCAATGCTTGTCAGTTAAGATGAGAAACGTGTGAGCTTCCTGAACGATGTAGTTTGTTTGAGAATAAAAGTGAAGGCCCTTACCTGAAACGAAGTCTTGCTTGTAGGAAGACACAGATCTGGGATTTAACCCCATTTCTGAAGCGAAACACACAACACAGTTCTCATCCATGTATCACACTCTGCTTTAGAGCAAGAAGCACGCTCTTGCTTTCTAGAGGCTCTAATGCAGCAGGAAACGTGAGTGTCCTCAGAAGAAAAGAACCATGTTTCCTATGCATACGGACCATATCTAGTTCAACTCTGCTTGAAATTGATACAAAGCAAAGGTCCTCTAACATCCAATGCTTGTCAGTTAAGATGTGAAACGTGTGAACTTCGTGAATGATGTAGTTCGTTTGAGCTGAAAGTGACTGCACTAACTTGAAACGAAGTCTTTCTTGTAGGAAGACTCAGAGCCTGGGATTTAACTCCATTTCTGAAGTGAAACACACAACACAGTTCTCATCCATTGATCACACTCTGCTTTAGAGCAAGAAGCACGCTTTTGCTTTCTGGAGTCTCTAATACAGCAGGAAACCTGAGTGTGCTGAGAACAAAAGAACGGTGTTTCTTACACATACGGACCATATCTAGTCCAACTCTGCTTCTGAAACTGTTATAAAGCACTGGTCCTCTAAGATCCAATGCTAGTCAGTTAAGATGAAAACCTGTGAGCTTTGTGACTGATGTAATTCGTTTGACCTGAAAAGTGACTGCCCTTACCTGAAACGAAGTCTTGCTTGTAGGAAGACTCAGAGCCTGGGATTTATTTCCGTTTCTGAAGTGAAACACACAACACAGTTCTCATCCATTGATCACACTCTGCTTTAGAGCAAGAAGCACACACTTGCTTTCTAGAGTCTCTAATACAGCAGGAAACATGAGTGTGTTGAGAAAAAAGGAATGGTGTTTCTTACACAAACGGAACATATCTAGTCCAACTCTGGTTCTGAGACTGATACAAAGCACTGGTCCTCTAACATCCAATGCTTGTCAGTTAAGATGAGAAACGTGTGAGCTTCCTGAACGATGTAGTTTGTTTGAGATGAAAAGTGAAGGCCCTTACCTGAAACGAAGTCTTGCTTGTAGGAAGTCACAGACCTGGGATTTAACCCCATTTCTGAAGCGAAACACACAACACAGTTCTCATCCATGTATCACACTCTGCTTTAGAGCAAGAAGCACGCTCTTGCTTTCTAGAGGCTCTAATGCAGAAGGAAACGTGAGTGTCCTCAGAAGAAAAGAACCATGTTTCCTATGCATACGGACCATATCTAGTTCAACTCTGCTTGAAATTGATACAAAGCAAAGGTCCTCTAACATCCAATGCTTGTCAGTTAAGATGTGAAACGTGTGAACTTCGTGAATGATGTAGTTCGTTTGAGCTGAAAGTGACTGCACTAACTTGAAACGAAGTCTTTCTTCTAGGAAGACTCAGAGCCTGGGATTTAACTCAATATCTGAAATGAAACACACAACACAGTTCTCATCCATTGATCACACTCTGCTTTAGAGCAAGAAGCACGCTCTTGCTTTCTAGAGTCTCTAATACAGCAGGAAAACTGAGTGTGCTGAGAACAAAAGAACGGTGTTTCTTACACATACGGACCATATCTAGTCTAACTCTGCTTCTGAGACTGATACAAAGCACTGGTCCTCTAACATCCAATGCTTGTCAGTTAAGATGAGAAACGTGTGAGGTTCCTGCACGATGTAGTTTGTTTGAGATGAAAAGTGACTGCCCTTACCTGAAACGAAGTCTTGCTTGTAGGAAGACACAGACCTGGGATTTAACCCCATTTCTGAAGGGAAACACACAACACAGTTCTCATCCATGGATCACACTCTGCTTTAGAGCAAGAAGCATGCTCCTGCTTTCTAGAGTCTCTAATGCAGCAGGAAACGTCAGTGTCCTCAGAAGAACAGAACCATGATTCCTATACATACGGACCATATCTAGTTCAACTCTGCTTGAAATTGATACAAAGCAAATATCCTCCAACATCCAATGCTTGTCAGTTAAGATCAGAAACTTGTGAGCTTCGTGAAAGATGTAGTTCGTTTGAGCTGTAAAGTAACTGCCCTTACCTGAAACGAAATCTTGCTTGTAGCGAGACTCAGAGCCAGGGATTTAACTCCATTTCTGAAGTGAAACACACAACACAGTTCTCATCCATTGATCACACTCTGCTTTAGAGCAAGAAGCACGCTCTTGTTTTCTAGAGTCTCTAATACAGCAGGAAACCTGAGTGTGCTGAGAAAAAAAGAACGGTGTTTCTTACACATACCGACCATATCTAGTCCAACTCTGCTTCGAAAACTGATACAAAGCACTGGAACTCTAACATCCAATGCTAGTCAGTTAAGATGAAAACGTGTGAGCTTTGTGACCGATGTAATTCCTTTGACCTGAAAAGTGACTGCCCTTACCTGAAACGAAGTCTTTCTTGTAGGAAGACTCAGAGCCTGGGATTTATCTCCATTTCTGAAGTGAAACACACAACACAGTTCTCATCCATTGATCACACTCTGCTTTAGAGCAAGAAGCACACACTTGCTTTCTAGTGTCTCTAATACAGCAGGAAACCTGAGTGTGCTGAGAACAAAAGAACGGTGTTTCTTACTCATACCGACCATATCTAGTCCAACTCTGCTTCTAAAACTGATACAAAGCACTGGTCCTCTAACATCCAATGCTAGTCAGTTAAGATGAAAACGTGTGAGCTTTGTGACCGATGTAATTCCTTTGACCTGAAAAGTGACTGCCCTTACCTGAAACGAAGTCTTTCTTGTAGGAAGACTCAGAGCCTGGGATTTATCTCCATTTCTGAAGTGAAACCCACAACACAGTTCTCATCCATTGATCACACTCTGCTTTAGAGCAAGAAGCACACACTTGCTTTCTAGTGTCTCTAATACAGCAGGAAACAGGAGTGTGCTGAGAACAAAAGAACGGTGTTTCTTACACAAACGGACAATATCTAGTCCAACTCTGCTTCTGAGACTGATACAAAGCACTGGTCCTCTAACATCCAATGCTTGTCAGTTAAGATGAAAACCATGTGAGCTTCCTGAACGATGTAGTTCGTTTGAGCTGAAAAGTGACTGTCCTTACCTGAAACGAAGTCTTGCTTGTAGGAAGACACAGACCTGGGATTTAACTGCATTTCTGAAGTTAAACACACAACACAGTTCTCATCCATGGATCACACTCTGCTTTAGAGCAAGAAGCACGCTCTTGCTTTCTAGAGTCTCAAATACAGCAGGAAACGTGAGTGTCCTAAGAAGTAAAGAACCGTGTTTCCTATACATACGGAACATATCTAGTTCAGCTCTGCTTGAAATTGATACAAAGCAAAGGTCCTCTAACAGCCAATGCTTGTCAGTTAAGATGAAAACTGTGAGCTTTGTGACCGATGTAATTCGTTTGACCTGAAAAGTGACTGCCCTTACCTGAAACGAAGTCTTTCTTGTAGGAAGACTCAGAGCCTGGGATTTAACTCCATTTCTGAAGTGAAACACACAACACAGTTCTCATCCATTGATCACACTCTGCTTTAGATCAAGAAGCACACTCTTGCTTTCTAGAGTCTCTAATACAGCAGGAAACATGAGTGTGCTGAGAACAAAAGAACGGTGTTTCTTACACAAACGGACCATATCTAGTCCAACTCTGCTTCTGAGACTGATACAAAGCAACGGTCTTCTAACATCCAATGCTTGTCAGTTAAGATGAGAAACGTGTGAGCTTCCTGAACGATGTAGTTCCTTTGAGCTGAAAACTGACTGCCCTTACCTGAAACGATGTTTTGCTTGTAGGAAGACACAGACCTATGATTTAACTCCATTTCTGAAGTGAAACACACAACACAGTTCTCATCCATTGATCACACTCTGCTTTAGAGCAAGAAGCACACTCTTGCTTTCTAGAGTCTCTAATACAGCAGGAAACCTGAGTGTGCTGAGAACAAAAGAACGGTGTTTCTTACACATACGGACCATATCTAGTCCAACTCTGCTTCTGAAACTGTTAAAAAGCACTGCTCCTCTAAGATCCAATGCTAGTCAGTTAAGATGAAAACCTGTGAGCTTTGTGACCGATGTAATTCGTTTGACCTGAAAAGTGACTGTCCTTACCTGAAACGAAGTCTTTCTTGTAGGAAGACTCAGAGCCTGGGATTTATTTCCATTTCTGAAGTGAAACACACAACACAGTTCTCATCCATTGATCACACTCTGCTTTAGAGCAAGAAGCACACACTTGCTTTCTAGAGTCTCTAATACAGCAGGAAACATGAGTGTGTTGAGAAAAAAGGAACGGTGTTTCTTACACAAACGGAACATATCTAGTCCAACTCTGGTTCTGAGACTGATACAAAGCACTGGTCCTCTAACATCCAATGCTTGTCAGTTAAGATGAGAAACGTGTGAGCTTCCTGAACGATGTAGTTTGTTTGAGATGAAAAGTGAAGGCCCTTACCTGAAACGAAGTCTTGCTTGTAGGAAGTCACAGACCTGGGATTTAACCCCATTTCTGAAGCGAAACACACAACACAGTTCTCATCCATGTATCACACTCTGCTTTAGAGCAAGAAGCACGCTCTTGCTTTCTAGAGGCTCTAATTCAGCAGGAAACGTGAGTGTCCTCAGAAGAAAAGAACCATGTTTCCTATGCATACGGACCATATCTAGTTCAACTCTGCTTGAAATTGATACAAAGCAAAGGTCCTCTAACATCCAATGCTTGTCAGTTAAGATGTGAAACGTGTGAACTTCGTGAATGATGTAGTTCGTTTGAGCTGAAAGTGACTGCACTAACTTGAAACGAAGTATTTCTTGTAGGAAGTCTCAGAGCCTGGGATTTAACTCCATTTCTGAAATGAAACACACAACACAGTTCTCATCCATTGATCACACTCTGCTTTAGAGCAAGAAGCACGCTCTTGCTTTCTACAGTCTCTAATACAGCAGGAAACCTGAGTGTGCTGAGAACAAAAGAACGGTGTTTCTTACACATACGGACCATATCTAGTCCAACTCTGCTTCTGAGACTGATACAAAGCACTGGTCCTCTAACATCCAATGCTTGTCAGTTAAGATGAGAAACGTGTGAGCTTCCTGAACGATGTAGTTTGTTTGAGATGAAAAGTGAAGGCCCTTACCTGAAACGAAGTCTTGCTTGTAGGAAGTCACAGACCTGGGATTTAACCCCATTTCTGAAGCGAAACATACAACACAGTTCTCATCCACGTATCACACTCTGCTTTAGAGCAAGAAGCACGCTCTTGCTTTCTAGAGGCTCTAATGCAGAAGGAAACATGAGTGTCCTCAGAAGAAAAGAACCATGTTTCCTATGCATACGGACCATATCTAGTTCAACTGTGCTTGAAATTGATACAAAGCAAAGGTCCTCTAACATCCAATGCTTGTCAGTTAAGATGTGAAACGTGTGAACTTCGTGAATGATGTAGTTCGTTTGAGCTGAAAGTGACTGCACTAACTTGAAACGAAGTCTTTCTTGTAGGAAGACTCAGAGCCTGGGATTTAACTCCATTTCTGAAATGAAACACACAACACAGTTCTCATCCATTGATCACACTCTGCTTTAGAGCAAGAAGCACGCTCTTGCTTTCTAGAGTCTCTAATACAGCAGGAAACATGAGTGTGCTGAGAACAAAAGAACGGTGTTTCTTACACATACGGACCATATCTAGTCCAACTCTGCTTCTGATGTTGATACAAAGCACTGGTCCTCTAACATCCAATGCTTGTCAGTTAAGATGAGAAACGTGTGAGGTTCCTGAACGATGTAGTTTGTTTGAGATGAAAAGTGACTGCCCATACCTGAAACGAAGTCTTGCTTGTAGGAAGACACAGACCTGGGATTTAACCCCATTTCTGAAGGGAAACACACAACAGAGTTCTCATCCATGGATCACACTCTGCTTTAAAGCAAGAAGCACGCTCCTGCTTTCTAGAGTCTCTAATGCAGCAGGAAACGTCAGTGTCCTCAGAAGAACAGAACCATGATTCCTATACATACGGACCATATCTAGTTCAACTCTGCTTGAAATTGATACAAAGCAAATGTCCTCCAACATCCAATGCTTGTCAGTTAAGATCAGAAACGTGTGAGCTTCGTGAAAGATGTAGTTCGTTTGAGCTGTAAAGTAACTGCCCTTACCTGAAACGAAATCTTGCTTGTAGCGAGACTCAGAGCCAGGGATTTAACTCCATTTCTGAAGTGAAACACACAACACAGTTCTCATCCATTGATCACACTCTGCTTTAGAGCAAGAAGCACGCTCTTGTTTTCTAGAGTCTCTAATACAGCAGGAAACCTGAGTGTGCTGAGAACAAAAGAACGGTGTTTCTTACACATACCGACCATATCTAGTCCAACTCTGCTTCTAAAACTGATACAAAGCACTGGACCTCTAACATCCAATGCTAGTCAGTTAAGATGAAAACGTGTGAGCTTTGTGACCGATGTAATTCCTTTGACCTGAAAAGTGACTGCCCTTACCTGAAACGAAGTCTTTCTTGTAGGAAGACTCAGAGCCTGGGATTTATCTCCATTTCTGAAGTGAAACACACAACACAGTTCTCATCCATTGATCACACTCTGCTTTAGAGCAAGAAGCACACACTTGCTTTCTAGTGTCTCTAATACAGCAGGAAACCTGAGTGTGCTGAGAACAAAAGAACGGTGTTTCTTACTCATACCGACCATATCTAGTCCAACTCTGCTTCTAAAACTGATACAAAGCACTGGTCCTCTAACATCCAATGCTAGTCAGTTAAGATGAAAACGTGTGAGCTTTGTGACCGATGTAATTCCTTTGACCTGAAAAGTGACTGCCCTTACCTGAAACGAAGTCTTTATTGTAGGAAGACTCAGAGCCTGGGATTTATCTCCATTTCTGAAGTGAAACCCACAACACAGTTCTCATCCATTGATCACACTCTGCTTTAGAGCAAGAAGCACACACTTGCTTTCTAGTGTCTCTAATACAGCAGGAAACAGGAGTGTGCGGAGAACAAAAGAACGGTGTTTCTTACACAAACGGACCATATCTAGTCCAACTCTGCTTCTGAGACTGATACAAAGCACTGGTCCTCTAACATCCAATGCTTGTCAGTTAAGATGAAAACCGTGTGAGCTTCCTGAACGATGTAGTTCGTTTGAGCTGAAAAGTGACTGTCCTTACCTGAAACGAAGTCTTGCTTGTAGGAAGACACTGACCTGGGATTTAACTGCATTTCTGAAGTTAAACACACAACACAGTTCTCATCCATGGATCACACTCTGCTTTAGAGCAAGAAGCACGCTCTTGCTTTCTAGAGTCTCAAATGCAGCAGGAAACGTGAGTGTCCTAAGAAGTAAAGAACCGTGTTTCCTATACATACGGAACATATCTAGTTCAGCTCTGCTTGAAATTGATACAAAGCAAAGGTCCTCTAACAGCCAATGCTTGTCAGTTAAGATGAAAACTGTGAGCTTTGTGACCGATGTAATTCGTTTGACCTGAAAAGTGACTGCCCTTACCTGAAACGAAGTCTTTCTTGTAGGAAGACTCAGAGCCTGGGATTTAACTCCATTTCTGAAGTGAAACACACAACACAGTTCTCATCCATTGATCACACTCTGCTTTAGATCAAGAAGCACACTCTTGCTTTCTAGATTCTCTAATACAGCAGGAAACATGAGTGTGCTGAGAACAAAAGAACGGTGTTTCTTACACAAACGGACCATATCTAGTCCAACTCTGCTTCTGAGACTGATACAAAGCACTGGTCCTCTAACATCCAATGCTTGTCAGTTAAGATGAGAAACGTGTGAGCTTCCTGAACGATGTAGTTTGTTTGAGATGAAAAGTGAAGGCCCTTACCTGAAACGAAGTCTTGCTTGTAGGAAGTCACAGACCTGGGATTTAACCCCATTTCTGAAGCGAAACACACAACACAGTTCTCATCCATGTATCACACTCTGCTTTAGAGCAAGAAGCACGCTCTTGCTTTCTAGAGGCTCTAATGCAGCAGGAAACGTGAGTGTCCTCAGAAGAAAAGAACCATGTTTCCTATGCATACGGACCATATCTAGTTCAACTCTGCTTGAAATTGATACAAAGCAAAGGTCCTCTAACATCCAATGCTTGTCAGTTAAGATGTGAAACGTGTGAACTTCGTGAATGATGTAGTTCGTTTGAGCTGAAAGTGACTGCACTAACTTGAAACGAAGTCTTTCTTGTAGGAAGACTCAGAGCCTGGGATTTAACTCCATTTCTGAAATGAAACACACAACACAGTTCTCATCCATTGATCACACTCTGCTTTAGAGCAAGAAGCACGCTCTTGCTTTCTAGAGTCTCTAATACAGCAGGAAACCTGAGTGTGCTGAGAACAAAAGAACGGTGTTTCTTACACATACGGACCATATCTAGTCCAACTCTGGTTCTGAGACTGATACAAAGCACTGGTCCTCGAACATCCAATGCTTGTCAGTTAAGATGAGAAACGTGTGAGCTTCCTGAACGATGTAGTTTGTTTGAGATGAAAAGTGAAGGCCCTTACCTGAAACGAAGTCTTGCTTGTAGGAAGTCACAGACCTGGGATTTAACCCCATTTCTGAAGCGAAACACACAACACAGTTCTCATCCATGTATCACACTCTGCTTTAGATCAAGAAGCACGCTCTTGCTTTCTAGAGGCTGTAATGCAGCAGGAAACGTGAGTGTCCTCAGAAGAAAAGAACCATGTTTCCTATGCATACGGACCATATCTAGTTCAACTCTGCTTGAAATTGATACAAAGCAAAGGTCCTCTAACATCCAATGCTTGTCAGTTAAGATGTGAAACGTGTGAACTTCGTGAATGATGTAGTTCGTTTGAGCTGAAAGTGACTGCACTAACTTGAAACGAAGTCTTTCTTGTAGGAAGACTCAGAGCCTGGGATTTAACTCCATTTCTGAAATGAAACACACAGCACAGTTCTCATCCATTGATCACACTCTGCTTTAGAGCAAGAAGCACGCTCTTGCTTTCTAGAGTCTCTAATACAGCAGGAAACATGAGTGTGCTGAGAACCAAAGAACGGTGTTTCTTACACATACGGACCATATCTCGTCCAACTCTGCTTCTGATGTTGATACAAAGCACTGGTCCTCTAACATCCAATGCTTGTCAGTTAAGATGAGAAACGTGTGAGGTTCCTGAACGATGTAGTTTGTTTGAGATGAAAAGTGACTGCCCTTACCTGAAACGAAGTCTTGCTTGTAGGGAGACACAGACCTGGGATTTAACCCCATTTCTGAAGGGAAACACACAACACAGTTCTCATCCATGGATCACACTCTGCTTTAGAGCAAGAAGCACGCTCCTGCTTTCTAGAGTCTCTAATGCAGCAGGAAACGTC
Organism: Onychomys leucogaster; assembly: GCA_949786385.1. Classification (NCBI taxonomy): domain Eukaryota; kingdom Metazoa; phylum Chordata; class Mammalia; order Rodentia; family Cricetidae; genus Onychomys; species Onychomys leucogaster. The sequence goes on along the minus strand of CATKUP010000037.1, from coordinate 52,525 downwards.
AGTGTCCTCAGAAGAACAGAACCATGATTCCTATACATACGGACCATATCTAGTTCAACTCTGCTTGAAATTGATACAAAGCAAATGTCCTCCAACATCCAATGCTTGTCAGTTAAGATCAGAAACGTGTGAGCTTCGTGAAAGATGTAGTTCGTTTGAGCTGTAAAGTAACTGCCCTTACCTGAAACGAAATCTTGCTTGTAGCGAGACTCAGAGCCAGGGATTTAACTCCATTTCTGAAGTGAAACACACAACACAGTTCTCATCCATTGATCACACTCTGCTTTAGAGCAAGAAGCACACACTTGCTTTCTAGTGTCTCTAATACAGCAGGAAACCTGAGTGTGCTGAGAACAAAAGAACGGTGTTTCTTACTCATACCGACCATATCTAGTCCAACTCTGCTTCTAAAACTGATACAAAGCACTGGTCCTCTAACATCCAATGCTAGTCAGTTAAGATGAAAACGTGTGAGCTTTGTGACCGATGTAATTCCTTTGACCTGAAAAGTGACTGCCCTTACCTGAAACGAAGTCTTTATTGTAGGAAGACTCAGAGCCTGGGATTTATCTCCATTTCTGAAGTGAAACCCACAACACAGTTCTCATCCATTGATCACACTCTGCTTTAGAGCAAGAAGCACACACTTGCTTTCTAGTGTCTCTAATACAGCAGGAAACAGGAGTGTGCGGAGAACAAAAGAACGGTGTTTCTTACACAAACGGATCATATCTAGTCCAACTCTGCTTCTGAGACTGATACAAAGCACTGGTCCTCTAACATCCAATGCTTGTCAGTTAAGATGAAAACCGTGTGAGCTTCCTGAACGATGTAGTTCGTTTGAGCTCAAAAGTGACTGTCCTTACCTGAAACGAAGTCTTGCTTGTAGGAAGACACTGACCTGGGATTTAACTGCATTTCTGAAGTTAAACACAGAACACAGTTCTCATCCATGGATCACACTCTGCTTTAGAGCAAGAAGCACGCTCTTGCTTTCTAGAGTCTCAAATGCAGCAGGAAACGTGAGTGTCCTAAGAGGTAAAGAACCGTGTTTCCTATACATACGGAACATATCAAGTTCAGCTCTGCTTGAAATTGATACAAAGCAAAGGTCCTCTAACAGCCAATGCTTGTCAGTTAAGATGAAAACTGTGAGCTTTGTGACCGATGTAATTCGTTTGACCTGAAAAGTGACTGCCCTTACCTGAAACGAAGTCTTTCTTGTAGGAAGACTCAGAGCCTGGGATTTAACTCCATTTCTGAAGTGAAACACACAACACAGTTCTCATCCATTGATCACACTCTGCTTTAGATCAAGAAGCACACTCTTGCTTTCTAGAGTCTCTAATACAGCAGGAAACATGAGTGTGCTGAGAACAAAAGAACGGTGTTTCTTACACAAACGGACCATATCTAGTCCAACTCTGCTTCTGAGACTGATACAAAGCAACGGTCTTCTAACATCCAATGCTTGTCAGTTAAGATGAGAAACGTGTGAGCTTCCTGAACGATGTAGTTCGTTTGAGCTGAAAACTGACTGCCCTTACCTGAAACGAAGTTTTGCTTGTAGGAAGACACAGACCTATGATTTAACTCCATTTCTGAAGGGAAACACACAACACATTTCTCATCCATTGATCACACTCTGCTTTAGAGCAAGAAGCAAGCTCTTGCTTTCTAGAGTCTCTAATACAGCAGGAAACATGAGTGTGCTGAGAACAAAAGAACGGTGTTTCTTACACATACCGACCATATCTAGTCCAACTCTGCTTCTGAAACTGTTACAAAGCACTGGTCCTCTAAGATCCAATGCTAGTCAGTTAAGATGAAAACCTGTGAGCTTTGTGACCTATGTAATTCTTTTGACCTGAAAAGTGACTGCCCTTACCTGAAACGAAGTCTTTTTTGTAGGAAGACTCAGAGCCTGGGATTTATTTCCATTTCTGAAGTGAAACACACAACACAGTTCTCATCCATTGATCACACTCTGCTTTAGAGCAAGAAGCACACTCTTGCTTTCTAGAGTCTCTAATACAGCAGGAAACATGAGTGTGTTGAGAAAAAAGGAACGGTGTTTCTTACACAAACGGAACATATCTAGTCCAACTCTGGTTCTGAGACTGATACAAAGCACTGGTCCTCGAACATCCAATGCTTGTCAGTTAAGATGAGAAACGTGTGAGCTTCCTGAACGATGTAGTTTGTTTGAGCTGAAAAGTGACTGCCCTTACCTGAAACGGAGTCTTGCTTGTAGGAAGACACAGACCTCGGATTTAACCCCATTTCTGAAGCGAAACACACAAAACAGTTCTCATCCATGTATCACACTCTGCTTTAGAGCAAGAAGCACGCTCTTGCTTTCTAGAGTCTCTAATGCAGCAGGAAACCTGAGTGTGCTGAGAACAAAAGAACGGTGTTTCTTACACATATGGACCATATCTAGTCCAACTCTGCTTCTGAAACTGTTACAAAGCACTGGTCCTCTAAGATCCAATGCTAGTCAGTTAAGATGAAAACCTGTGAGCTTTGTGACCGATGTAATTCTTTTGACCTGAAAAGTGACTGCCCTTACCTGAAACGAAGTCTTTCTTGTAGGAAGACTCAGAGACTGGGATTTATTTCCATTTCTGAAGTGAAACACACAACACAGTTCTCATCCATTGATCACACTCTGCTTTAGAGCAAGAAGCACACTCTTGCTTTCTAGAGTCTCTAATACAGCAGGAAACATGAGTGTGTTGAGAAAAAAGGAACGGTGTTTCTTACACAAACGGAACATATCTAGTCCAACTCTGGTTCTGAGACTGATACAAAGCACTGGTCCTCTAACATCCAATGCTTGTCAGTTAAGATGAGAAACGTGTGAGTTTCCTGAACGATGTAGTTTGTTTGAGCTGAAAAGTGACTGCCCTTACCTGAAACGGAGTCTTGCTTGTAGGAAGACACAGACCTCGGATTTAACCCCATTTCTGAAGCGAAACACACAAAACAGTTCTCATCCATGTATCACACTCTGCTTTAGAGCAAGAAGCACGCTCTTGCTTTCTAGAGTCTCTAATGCAGCAGGAAAGGTGAGGGTCCTCAGAAGAAAAGAACCATGTTTCCTATACATACGGACCATATCTAGTTCAACTGTGCTTGAAATTGTTACAAAGCATAGGTCCTCCAACATCCAATGCTTGTCAGTTAAGATGAGAAACGTGTGAGCTTCGTGAATGATGTATTTCATTTGAGCTGTAAAGTAACTCCCCTTACCTGAAACGAAGTCTTGCTTGTAGCGAGACTCAGAGCCAGGGATTTAACTCCATTTCTGAAGTGAAACACACAACACAGTTCTCATCCATTGATCACACTCTGCTTTAGAGCAAGAAGCACACTCTTGCTTTCTAGAATCTCTAATACAGCAGGAAACCTGAGTGTGCTGAGAACAAAAGAACGGTGTTTCTTACACATACGGACCATATCTAGTCCAACTCTGCTTCTGAAACTGTTATAAAGCACTGGTCCTCTAACATCCAATGCTAGTCAGTTAAGATGAAAACCTGTGAGCTTTGTGACCGATGTAATTCGTTTGACCTGAAAAGTGACTGCCCTTACCTGAAACGAAGTCTTTTTTGTAGGAAGACTCAGAGCCTGGGATTTATTTCCATTTCTGAAGTGAAACACACAACACAGTTCTCATCCATTGATCACACTCTGCTTTAGAGCAAGAAGCACACTCTTGCTTTCTAGAGTCTCTAATACAGCAGGAAACATGAGTGTGTTGAGAAAAAAGGAACGGTGTTTCTTACACAAACGGAACATATCTAGTCCAACTCTGGTTCTGAGACTGATACAAAGCACTGGTCCTCTAACATCCAATGCTTGTCAGTTAAGATGAGAAACGTGTGAGCTTCCTGAACGATGTAGTTTGTTTGAGATGAAAAGTGAAGGCCCTTACCTGAAACGAAGTCTTGCTTGTAGGAAGTCACAGACCTGGGATTTAACCCCATTTCTGAAGCGAAACACACAACACAGTTCTCATCCATGTATCACACTCTGCTTTAGAGCAAGAAGCACACTCCTGCTTTCTAGAGTCTCTAATGCAGCAGGAAACGTCAGTGTCCTCAGAAGAACAGAACCATGATTCCTGTACATACGGACCATATCTAGTTCAACTCTGCTTGAAATTGATACAAAGCAAAGGTCCTCTAACATCCAATGCTTGTCAGTTAAGATGAAAACTGTGAGCTTTGTGACCGATGTAATTCGTTTGACCTGAAAAGTGACTGCCCTTACCTGAAACGAAGTCTTTTTTGTAGGAAGACTCAGAGCCTGGGATTTATTTCCATTTCTGAAGTGAAACACACAACACAGTTCTCATCCATGTATCACACTCTGCTTTAGAGCAAGAAGCACACTCCTGCTTTCTAGAGTCTCTAATGCAGCAGGAAACGTCAGTGTCCTCAGAAGAACAGAACCATGATTCCTGTACATACGGACCATATCTAGTTCAACTCTGCTTGAAATTGATACAAAGCAAAGGTCCTCTAACATCCAATGCTTGTCAGTTAAGATGAAAACTGTGAGCTTTGTGACCGATGTAATTCGTTTGACCTGAAAAGTGACTGCCCTTACCTGAAACGAAGTCTTTATTGTAGGAAGACTCAGAGCCTGGGATTTAACTCCATTTCTGAAGTGAAACACACAACACAGTTCTCATCCATTCATCACACTCTGCTTTAGATCAAGAAGCACACTCTTGCTTTCTAGAGTCTCTAATACAGCAGGAAACATGAGTGTGCTGAGAACAAAAGAACGGTGTTTCTTACACAAACGGACCATATCTAGTCCAACTCTGCTTCTGAGACTGATACAAAGCAACGGTCTTCTAACATCCAATGCTTGTCAGTTAAGATGAGAAACGTCTGAGCTTCCTGAACGATGTAGTTCGTTTGAGCTGAAAACTGACTGCCCTTACCTGAAACGAAGTTTTGCTTGTAGGAAGACACAGACCTATGATTTAACTCCATTTCTGAAGGGAAACACACAACACATTTCTCATCCATTGATCACACTCTGCTTTAGAGCAAGAAGCAAGCTCTTGCTTTCTAGAGTCTCTAATACAGCAGGAAACATGAGTGTGCTGAGAACAAAAGAACGGTGTTTCTTACACATACCGACCATATCTAGTCCAACTCTGCTTCTGAAACTGTTACAAAGCACTGGTCCTCTAAGATCCAATGCTAGTCAGTTAAGATGAAAACCTGTGAGCTTTGTGACCGATGTAATTCTTTTGACCTGAAAAGTGACTGCCCTTACCTGAAACGAAGTCTTTCTTGTAGGAAGACTCAGAGCCTGGGATTTATTTCCATTTCTGAAGTGAAACACACAACACAGTTCTCATCCATTGATCACACTCTGCTTTAGAGCAAGAAGCACACTCTTGCTTTCTAGAGTCTCTAATACAGCAGGAAACATGAGTGTGTTGAGAAAAAAGGAACGGTGTTTCTTACACAAACGGAACATATCTAGTCCAACTCTGGTTCTGAGACTGATACAAAGCACTGGTCCTCTAACATCCAATGCTTGTCAGTTAAGATGAGAAACGTGTGAGCTTCCTGAACGATGTAGTTTGTTTGAGCTGAAAAGTGACTGCCCTTACCTGAAACGGAGTCTTGCTTGTAGGAAGACACAGACCTCGGATTTAACCCCATTTCTGAAGCGAAACACACAAAACAGTTCTCATCCATGTATCACACTCTGCTTTAGAGCAAGAAGCACGCTCTTGCTTTCTAGAGTCTCTAATGCAGCAGGAAAGGTGAGGGTCCTCAGAAGAAAAGAACCATGTTTCCTATACATACGGACCATATCTAGTTCAACTGTGCTTGAAATTGATACAAAGCATAGGTCCTCCAACATCCAATGCTTGTCAGTTAAGATGAGAAACGTGTGAGCTTCGTGAATGATGTAGTTCGTTTGAGCTGTAAAGTAACTCCCCTTACCTGAAACGAAGTCTTGCTTGTAGCGAGACTCAGAGCCAGGGATTTAAATCCATTTCTGAAGTGAAACACACAACACAGTTCTCATCCATTGATCACACTCTGCTTTAGAGCAAGAAGCACACTCTTGCTTTCTAGAATCTCTAATACAGCAGGAAACCTGAGTGTGCTGAGAACAAAAGAACGGTGTTTCTTACACATACGGACCATATCTAGTCCAACTCTGCTTCTGAAACTCTTATAAAGCACTGCTCCTCTAAGATCCAATGCTAGTCAGTTAAGATGAAAACCTGTGAGCTTTGTGACCGATGTAATTCGTTTGACCTGAAAAGTGACTGCCCTTACCTGAAACGAAGTCTTTCTTGTAGGAAGACTCAGAGCCTGGGATTTATTTCCATTTCTGAAGTGAAACACACAACACAGTTCTCATCCATTGATCACACTCTGCTTTAGAGCAAGAAGCACACTCTTGCTTTCTAGAGTCTCTAATACAGCAGGAAACATGAGTGTGTTGAGAAAAAAGGAACGGTGTTTCTTACACAAACGGAACATATCTAGTCCAAATCTGGTTCTGAGACTGATACAAAGCACTGGTCCTCTAACATCCAATGCTTGTCAGTTAAGATGAGAAACGTGTGAGCTTCCTGAACGATGTAGTTTGTTTGAGATGAAAAGTGAAGGCCCTTACCTGAAACGAAGTCTTGCTTGTAGGAAGTCACAGACCTGGGATTTAACCCCATTTCTGAAGCGAAACACACAACACAGTTCTCATCCATGTATCACACTCTGCTTTAGAGCAAGAAGCACACTCTTGCTTTCTAGAGTCTCTAATACAGCAGGAAACCTGAGTGTGCTGAGAACAAAAGAACGGTGTTTCTTACACATACGGACCATATCTAGTCCAACTCTGCTTCTGAAACTGTTATAAAGCACTGGTCCTCTAAGATCCAATGCTAGTCAGTTAAGATGAAAACCTGTGAGCTTTGTGACCGATGTAATTCCTTTGACCTGAAAAGTGACTGCCCTTATCTGAAACGAAGTCTTTCTTGTAGCAAGACTCAGAGCCTGGGATTTATTTCCATTTCTGAAGTGAAACACACAACACAGTTCTCATCCATTGATCACACTCTGCTTTAGAGCAAGAAGCACACTCTTGCTTTCTAGAGTCTCTAATACAGCAGGAAACATGAGTGTGTTGAGAAAAAAGGAACGGTGTTTCTTACACAAACGGAACATATCTAGTCCAACTCTGGTTCTGAGACTGATACAAAGCACTGGTCCTCTAACATCCAATGCTTGTCAGTTAAGATGAGAAACGTGTGAGCTTCCTGAACGATGTAGTTTGTTTGAGATGAAAAGTGAAGGCCCTTACCTGAAACGAAGTCTTGCTTGTAGGAAGTCACAGACCTGGGATTTAACCCCATTTCTGAAGTGAAACACACAACACAGTTCTCATCCATGTATCACACTCTGCTTTAGAGCAAGAAGCACACTCTTGCTTTCTAGAGTCTCTAATACAGCAGGAAACATGAGTGTGCTGAGAACAAAAGAACGGTGTTTCCTACACATACGGACCATATCTAGTCCAACTCTGCTTCTGAAACTGTTATAAAGCACTGGTCCCCTAAGATCCAATGCTAGTCAGTTAAGATGAAAACCTGTGAGCTTTGTGACCGATGTAATTCGTTTGACCTGAAAAGTGACTGCCCTTACCTGAAACGAAGTCTTTCTTGTAGCAAGACTCAGAGCCTGGGATTTATTTCCATTTCTGAAGTGAAACACACAACACAGTTCTCATCCATTGATCACACTCTGCTTTAGAGCAAGAAGCACACTCTTGCTTTCTAGAGTCTCTAATACAGCAGGAAACATGAGTGTGTTGAGAAAAAAGGAATGGTGTTTCTTACACAAACGGAACATATCTAGTCCAACTCTGGTTCTGAGACTGATACAAAGCACTGGTCCTCGAACATCCAATGCTTGTCAGTTAAGATGAGAAACGTGTGAGGTTCCTGAATGATGTAGTTTGTTTGAGATGAAAAGTGAAGGCCCTTACCTGAAACGAAGTCTTGCTTGTAGGAAGACACAGACCTGGGATTTAACCCCATTTCTGAGGCGAAACACACAACACAGTTCTCATCCATGTATCACACTCTGCTTTAGAGCAAGAAGCACGCTCTTGCTTTCTAGAGGCTCTAATGCAGCAGGAAACGTGAGTGTCCTCAGAAGAAAAGAACCATGTTTCCTATGCATACGGACCATATCTAGTTCAACTCTGCTTGAAATTGATACAAAGCAAAGGTCCTCTAACATCCAATGCTTGTCAGTTAAGATGAAAACTGTGAGCTTTGTGACCGATGTAATTCGTTTGACCTGAAAAGTGACTGCCCTTACCTGAAACGAAGTCTTTATTGTAGGAAGACTCAGAGCCTGGGATTTAACTCCATTTCTGAAGTGAAACACACAACACAGTTCTCATCCATTGATCACACTCTGCTTTAGATCAAGAAGCACACTCTTGCTTTCTAGAGTCTCTAATACAGCAGGAAACATGAGTGTGCTGAGAACAAAAGAACGGTGTTTCTTACACAAACGGACCATATCTAGTCCAACTCTGCTTCTGAGACTGATACAAAGCAACGGTCTTCTAACATCCAATGCTTGTCAGTTAAGATGAGAAACGTCTGAGCTTCCTGAACGATGTAGTTCGTTTGAGCTGAAAACTGACTGCCCTTACCTGAAACGAAGTTTTGCTTGTAGGAAGACACAGACCTATGATTTAACTCCATTTCTGAAGGGAAACACACAACACATTTCTCATCCATTGATCACACTCTGCTTTAGAGCAAGAAGCAAGCTCTTGCTTTCTAGAGTCTCTAATACAGCAGGAAACATGAGTGTGCTGAGAACAAAAGAACGGTGTTTCTTACACATACCGACCATATCTAGTCCAACTCTGCTTCTGAAACTGTTACAAAGCACTGGTCCTCTAAGATCCAATGCTAGTCAGTTAAGATGAAAACCTGTGAGCTTTGTGACCTATGTAATTCTTTTGACCTGAAAAGTGACTGCCCTTACCTGAAACGAAGTCTTTTTTGTAGGAAGACTCAGAGCCTGGGATTTATTTCCATTTCTGAAGTGAAACACACAACACAGTTCTCATCCATTGATCACACTCTGCTTTAGAGCAAGAAGCACACTCTTGCTTTCTAGAGTCTCTAATACAGCAGGAAACATGAGTGTGTTGAGAAAAAAGGAACGGTGTTTCTTACACAAACGGAACATATCTAGTCCAACTCTGGTTCTGAGACTGATACAAAGCACTGGTCCTCGAACATCCAATGCTTGTCAGTTAAGATGAGAAACGTGTGAGCTTCCTGAACGATGTAGTTTGTTTGAGCTGAAAAGTGACTGCCCTTACCTGAAACGGAGTCTTGCTTGTAGGAAGACACAGACCTCGGATTTAACCCCATTTCTGAAGCGAAACACACAAAACAGTTCTCATCCATGTATCACACTCTGCTTTAGAGCAAGAAGCACGCTCTTGCTTTCTAGAGTCTCTAATGCAGCAGGAAACCTGAGTGTGCTGAGAACAAAAGAACGGTGTTTCTTACACATATGGACCATATCTAGTCCAACTCTGCTTCTGAAACTGTTACAAAGCACTGGTCCTCTAAGATCCAATGCTAGTCAGTTAAGATGAAAACCTGTGAGCTTTGTGACCGATGTAATTCTTTTGACCTGAAAAGTGACTGCCCTTACCTGAAACGAAGTCTTTCTTGTAGGAAGACTCAGAGACTGGGATTTATTTCCATTTCTGAAGTGAAACACACAACACAGTTCTCATCCATTGATCACACTCTGCTTTAGAGCAAGAAGCACACTCTTGCTTTCTAGAGTCTCTAATACAGCAGGAAACATGAGTGTGTTGAGAAAAAAGGAACGGTGTTTCTTACACAAACGGAACATATCTAGTCCAACTCTGGTTCTGAGACTGATACAAAGCACTGGTCCTCTAACATCCAATGCTTGTCAGTTAAGATGAGAAACGTGTGAGTTTCCTGAACGATGTAGTTTGTTTGAGCTGAAAAGTGACTGCCCTTACCTGAAACGGAGTCTTGCTTGTAGGAAGACACAGACCTCGGATTTAACCCCATTTCTGAAGCGAAACACACAAAACAGTTCTCATCCATGTATCACACTCTGCTTTAGAGCAAGAAGCACGCTCTTGCTTTCTAGAGTCTCTAATGCAGCAGGAAAGGTGAGGGTCCTCAGAAGAAAAGAACCATGTTTCCTATACATACGGACCATATCTAGTTCAACTGTGCTTGAAATTGTTACAAAGCATAGGTCCTCCAACATCCAATGCTTGTCAGTTAAGATGAGAAACGTGTGAGCTTCGTGAATGATGTATTTCATTTGAGCTGTAAAGTAACTCCCCTTACCTGAAACGAAGTCTTGCTTGTAGCGAGACTCAGAGCCAGGGATTTAACTCCATTTCTGAAGTGAAACACACAACACAGTTCTCATCCATTGATCACACTCTGCTTTAGAGCAAGAAGCACACTCTTGCTTTCTAGAATCTCTAATACAGCAGGAAACCTGAGTGTGCTGAGAACAAAAGAACGGTGTTTCTTACACATACGGACCATATCTAGTCCAACTCTGCTTCTGAAACTGTTATAAAGCACTGGTCCTCTAACATCCAATGCTAGTCAGTTAAGATGAAAACCTGTGAGCTTTGTGACCGATGTAATTCGTTTGACCTGAAAAGTGACTGCCCTTACCTGAAACGAAGTCTTTTTTGTAGGAAGACTCAGAGCCTGGGATTTATTTCCATTTCTGAAGTGAAACACACAACACAGTTCTCATCCATTGATCACACTCTGCTTTAGAGCAAGAAGCACACTCTTGCTTTCTAGAGTCTCTAATACAGCAGGAAACATGAGTGTGTTGAGAAAAAAGGAACGGTGTTTCTTACACAAACGGAACATATCTAGTCCAACTCTGGTTCTGAGACTGATACAAAGCACTGGTCCTCTAACATCCAATGCTTGTCAGTTAAGATGAGAAACGTGTGAGCTTCCTGAACGATGTAGTTTGTTTGAGATGAAAAGTGAAGGCCCTTACCTGAAACGAAGTCTTGCTTGTAGGAAGTCACAGACCTGGGATTTAACCCCATTTCTGAAGCGAAACACACAACACAGTTCTCATCCATGTATCACACTCTGCTTTAGAGCAAGAAGCACACTCCTGCTTTCTAGAGTCTCTAATGCAGCAGGAAACGTCAGTGTCCTCAGAAGAACAGAACCATGATTCCTGTACATACGGACCATATCTAGTTCAACTCTGCTTGAAATTGATACAAAGCAAAGGTCCTCTAACATCCAATGCTTGTCAGTTAAGATGAAAACTGTGAGCTTTGTGACCGATGTAATTCGTTTGACCTGAAAAGTGACTGCCCTTACCTGAAACGAAGTCTTTTTTGTAGGAAGACTCAGAGCCTGGGATTTATTTCCATTTCTGAAGTGAAACACACAACACAGTTCTCATCCATGTATCACACTCTGCTTTAGAGCAAGAAGCACACTCCTGCTTTCTAGAGTCTCTAATGCAGCAGGAAACGTCAGTGTCCTCAGAAGAACAGAACCATGATTCCTGTACATACGGACCATATCTAGTTCAACTCTGCTTGAAATTGATACAAAGCAAAGGTCCTCTAACATCCAATGCTTGTCAGTTAAGATGAAAACTGTGAGCTTTGTGACCGATGTAATTCGTTTGACCTGAAAAGTGACTGCCCTTACCTGAAACGAAGTCTTTATTGTAGGAAGACTCAGAGCCTGGGATTTAACTCCATTTCTGAAGTGAAACACACAACACAGTTCTCATCCATTGATCACACTCTGCTTTAGATCAAGAAGCACACTCTTGCTTTCTAGAGTCTCTAATACAGCAGGAAACATGAGTGTGCTGAGAACAAAAGAACGGTGTTTCTTACACAAACGGACCATATCTAGTCCAACTCTGCTTCTGAGACTGATACAAAGCAACGGTCTTCTAACATCCAATGCTTGTCAGTTAAGATGAGAAACGTCTGAGCTTCCTGAACGATGTAGTTCGTTTGAGCTGAAAACTGACTGCCCTTACCTGAAACGAAGTTTTGCTTGTAGGAAGACACAGACCTATGATTTAACTCCATTTCTGAAGGGAAACACACAACACATTTCTCATCCATTGATCACACTCTGCTTTAGAGCAAGAAGCAAGCTCTTGCTTTCTAGAGTCTCTAATACAGCAGGAAACATGAGTGTGCTGAGAACAAAAGAACGGTGTTTCTTACACATACCGACCATATCTAGTCCAACTCTGCTTCTGAAACTGTTACAAAGCACTGGTCCTCTAAGATCCAATGCTAGTCAGTTAAGATGAAAACCTGTGAGCTTTGTGACCGATGTAATTCTTTTGACCTGAAAAGTGACTGCCCTTACCTGAAACGAAGTCTTTCTTGTAGGAAGACTCAGAGCCTGGGATTTATTTCCATTTCTGAAGTGAAACACACAACACAGTTCTCATCCATTGATCACACTCTGCTTTAGAGCAAGAAGCACACTCTTGCTTTCTAGAGTCTCTAATACAGCAGGAAACATGAGTGTGTTGAGAAAAAAGGAACGGTGTTTCTTACACAAACGGAACATATCTAGTCCAACTCTGGTTCTGAGACTGATACAAAGCACTGGTCCTCTAACATCCAATGCTTGTCAGTTAAGATGAGAAACGTGTGAGCTTCCTGAACGATGTAGTTTGTTTGAGCTGAAAAGTGACTGCCCTTACCTGAAACGGAGTCTTGCTTGTAGGAAGACACAGACCTCGGATTTAACCCCATTTCTGAAGCGAAACACACAAAACAGTTCTCATCCATGTATCACACTCTGCTTTAGAGCAAGAAGCACGCTCTTGCTTTCTAGAGTCTCTAATGCAGCAGGAAAGGTGAGGGTCCTCAGAAGAAAAGAACCATGTTTCCTATACATACGGACCATATCTAGTTCAACTGTGCTTGAAATTGATACAAAGCATAGGTCCTCCAACATCCAATGCTTGTCAGTTAAGATGAGAAACGTGTGAGCTTCGTGAATGATGTAGTTCGTTTGAGCTGTAAAGTAACTCCCCTTACCTGAAACGAAGTCTTGCTTGTAGCGAGACTCAGAGCCAGGGATTTAAATCCATTTCTGAAGTGAAACACACAACACAGTTCTCATCCATTGATCACACTCTGCTTTAGAGCAAGAAGCACACTCTTGCTTTCTAGAATCTCTAATACAGCAGGAAACCTGAGTGTGCTGAGAACAAAAGAACGGTGTTTCTTACACATACGGACCATATCTAGTCCAACTCTGCTTCTGAAACTCTTATAAAGCACTGCTCCTCTAAGATCCAATGCTAGTCAGTTAAGATGAAAACCTGTGAGCTTTGTGACCGATGTAATTCGTTTGACCTGAAAAGTGACTGCCCTTACCTGAAACGAAGTCTTTCTTGTAGGAAGACTCAGAGCCTGGGATTTATTTCCATTTCTGAAGTGAAACACACAACACAGTTCTCATCCATTGATCACACTCTGCTTTAGAGCAAGAAGCACACTCTTGCTTTCTAGAGTCTCTAATACAGCAGGAAACATGAGTGTGTTGAGAAAAAAGGAACGGTGTTTCTTACACAAACGGAACATATCTAGTCCAAATCTGGTTCTGAGACTGATACAAAGCACTGGTCCTCTAACATCCAATGCTTGTCAGTTAAGATGAGAAACGTGTGAGCTTCCTGAACGATGTAGTTTGTTTGAGATGAAAAGTGAAGGCCCTTACCTGAAACGAAGTCTTGCTTGTAGGAAGTCACAGACCTGGGATTTAACCCCATTTCTGAAGCGAAACACACAACACAGTTCTCATCCATGTATCACACTCTGCTTTAGAGCAAGAAGCACACTCTTGCTTTCTAGAGTCTCTAATACAGCAGGAAACCTGAGTGTGCTGAGAACAAAAGAACGGTGTTTCTTACACATACGGACCATATCTAGTCCAACTCTGCTTCTGAAACTGTTATAAAGCACTGGTCCTCTAAGATCCAATGCTAGTCAGTTAAGATGAAAACCTGTGAGCTTTGTGACCGATGTAATTCCTTTGACCTGAAAAGTGACTGCCCTTATCTGAAACGAAGTCTTTCTTGTAGCAAGACTCAGAGCCTGGGATTTATTTCCATTTCTGAAGTGAAACACACAACACAGTTCTCATCCATTGATCACACTCTGCTTTAGAGCAAGAAGCACACTCTTGCTTTCTAGAGTCTCTAATACAGCAGGAAACATGAGTGTGTTGAGAAAAAAGGAACGGTGTTTCTTACACAAACGGAACATATCTAGTCCAACTCTGGTTCTGAGACTGATACAAAGCACTGGTCCTCTAACATCCAATGCTTGTCAGTTAAGATGAGAAACGTGTGAGCTTCCTGAACGATGTAGTTTGTTTGAGATGAAAAGTGAAGGCCCTTACCTGAAACGAAGTCTTGCTTGTAGGAAGTCACAGACCTGGGATTTAACCCCATTTCTGAAGTGAAACACACAACACAGTTCTCATCCATGTATCACACTCTGCTTTAGAGCAAGAAGCACACTCTTGCTTTCTAGAGTCTCTAATACAGCAGGAAACATGAGTGTGCTGAGAACAAAAGAACGGTGTTTCCTACACATACGGACCATATCTAGTCCAACTCTGCTTCTGAAACTGTTATAAAGCACTGGTCCCCTAAGATCCAATGCTAGTCAGTTAAGATGAAAACCTGTGAGCTTTGTGACCGATGTAATTCGTTTGACCTGAAAAGTGACTGCCCTTACCTGAAACGAAGTCTTTCTTGTAGCAAGACTCAGAGCCTGGGATTTATTTCCATTTCTGAAGTGAAACACACAACACAGTTCTCATCCATTGATCACACTCTGCTTTAGAGCAAGAAGCACACTCTTGCTTTCTAGAGTCTCTAATACAGCAGGAAACATGAGTGTGTTGAGAAAAAAGGAATGGTGTTTCTTACACAAACGGAACATATCTAGTCCAACTCTGGTTCTGAGACTGATACAAAGCACTGGTCCTCGAACATCCAATGCTTGTCAGTTAAGATGAGAAACGTGTGAGGTTCCTGAATGATGTAGTTTGTTTGAGATGAAAAGTGAAGGCCCTTACCTGAAACGAAGTCTTGCTTGTAGGAAGACACAGACCTGGGATTTAACCCCATTTCTGAGGCGAAACACACAACACAGTTCTCATCCATGTATCACACTCTGCTTTAGAGCAAGAAGCACGCTCTTGCTTTCTAGAGGCTCTAATGCAGCAGGAAACGTGAGTGTCCTCAGAAGAAAAGAACCATGTTTCCTATGCATACGGACCATATCTAGTTCAACTCTGCTTGAAATTGATACAAAGCAAAGGTCCTCTAACATCCAATGCTTGTCAGTTAAGATGAAAACTGTGAGCTTTGTGACCGATGTAATTCGTTTGACCTGAAAAGTGACTGCCCTTACCTGAAACGAAGTCTTTATTGTAGGAAGACTCAGAGCCTGGGATTTAACTCCATTTCTGAAGTGAAACACACAACACAGTTCTCATCCATTGATCACACTCTGCTTTAGATCAAGAAGCACACTCTTGCTTTCTAGAGTCTCTAATACAGCAGGAAACATGAGTGTGCTGAGAACAAAAGAACGGTGTTTCTTACACAAACGGACCATATCTAGTCCAACTCTGCTTCTGAGACTGATACAAAGCAACGGTCTTCTAACATCCAATGCTTGTCAGTTAAGATGAGAAACGTCTGAGCTTCCTGAACGATGTAGTTCGTTTGAGCTGAAAACTGACTGCCCTTACCTGAAACGAAGTTTTGCTTGTAGGAAGACACAGACCTATGATTTAACTCCATTTCTGAAGGGAAACACACAACACATTTCTCATCCATTGATCACACTCTGCTTTAGAGCAAGAAGCAAGCTCTTGCTTTCTAGAGTCTCTAATACAGCAGGAAACATGAGTGTGCTGAGAACAAAAGAACGGTGTTTCTTACACATACCGACCATATCTAGTCCAACTCTGCTTCTGAAACTGTTACAAAGCACTGGTCCTCTAAGATCCAATGCTAGTCAGTTAAGATGAAAACCTGTGAGCTTTGTGACCGATGTAATTCTTTTGACCTGAAAAGTGACTGCCCTTACCTGAAACGAAGTCTTTCTTGTAGGAAGACTCAGAGCCTGGGATTTATTTCCATTTCTGAAGTGAAACACACAACACAGTTCTCATCCATTGATCACACTCTGCTTTAGAGCAAGAAGCACACTCTTGCTTTCTAGAGTCTCTAATACAGCAGGAAACATGAGTGTGTTGAGAAAAAAGGAACGGTGTTTCTTACACAAACGGAACATATCTAGTCCAACTCTGGTTCTGAGACTGATACAAAGCACTGGTCCTCTAACATCCAATGCTTGTCAGTTAAGATGAGAAACGTGTGAGCTTCCTGAACGATGTAGTTTGTTTGAGCTGAAAAGTGACTGCCCTTACCTGAAACGGAGTCTTGCTTGTAGGAAGACACAGACCTCGGATTTAACCCCATTTCTGAAGCGAAACACACAAAACAGTTCTCATCCATGTATCACACTCTGCTTTAGAGCAAGAAGCACGCTCTTGCTTTCTAGAGTCTCTAATGCAGCAGGAAAGGTGAGGGTCCTCAGAAGAAAAGAACCATGTTTCCTATACATACGGACCATATCTAGTTCAACTGTGCTTGAAATTGATACAAAGCATAGGTCCTCCAACATCCAATGCTTGTCAGTTAAGATGAGAAACGTGTGAGCTTCGTGAATGATGTAGTTCGTTTGAGCTGTAAAGTAACTCCCCTTACCTGAAACGAAGTCTTGCTTGTAGCGAGACTCAGAGCCAGGGATTTAAATCCATTTCTGAAGTGAAACACACAACACAGTTCTCATCCATTGATCACACTCTGCTTTAGAGCAAGAAGCACACTCTTGCTTTCTAGAATCTCTAATACAGCAGGAAACCTGAGTGTGCTGAGAACAAAAGAACGGTGTTTCTTACACATACGGACCATATCTAGTCCAACTCTGCTTCTGAAACTCTTATAAAGCACTGCTCCTCTAAGATCCAATGCTAGTCAGTTAAGATGAAAACCTGTGAGCTTTGTGACCGATGTAATTCGTTTGACCTGAAAAGTGACTGCCCTTACCTGAAACGAAGTCTTTCTTGTAGGAAGACTCAGAGCCTGGGATTTATTTCCATTTCTGAAGTGAAACACACAACACAGTTCTCATCCATTGATCACACTCTGCTTTAGAGCAAGAAGCACACTCTTGCTTTCTAGAGTCTCTAATACAGCAGGAAACATGAGTGTGTTGAGAAAAAAGGAACGGTGTTTCTTACACAAACGGAACATATCTAGTCCAAATCTGGTTCTGAGACTGATACAAAGCACTGGTCCTCTAACATCCAATGCTTGTCAGTTAAGATGAGAAACGTGTGAGCTTCCTGAACGATGTAGTTTGTTTGAGATGAAAAGTGAAGGCCCTTACCTGAAACGAAGTCTTGCTTGTAGGAAGTCACAGACCTGGGATTTAACCCCATTTCTGAAGCGAAACACACAACACAGTTCTCATCCATGTATCACACTCTGCTTTAGAGCAAGAAGCACACTCTTGCTTTCTAGAGTCTCTAATACAGCAGGAAACCTGAGTGTGCTGAGAACAAAAGAACGGTGTTTCTTACACATACGGACCATATCTAGTCCAACTCTGCTTCTGAAACTGTTATAAAGCACTGGTCCTCTAAGATCCAATGCTAGTCAGTTAAGATGAAAACCTGTGAGCTTTGTGACCGATGTAATTCCTTTGACCTGAAAAGTGACTGCCCTTATCTGAAACGAAGTCTTTCTTGTAGCAAGACTCAGAGCCTGGGATTTATTTCCATTTCTGAAGTGAAACACACAACACAGTTCTCATCCATTGATCACACTCTGCTTTAGAGCAAGAAGCACACTCTTGCTTTCTAGAGTCTCTAATACAGCAGGAAACATGAGTGTGTTGAGAAAAAAGGAACGGTGTTTCTTACACAAACGGAACATATCTAGTCCAACTCTGGTTCTGAGACTGATACAAAGCACTGGTCCTCTAACATCCAATGCTTGTCAGTTAAGATGAGAAACGTGTGAGCTTCCTGAACGATGTAGTTTGTTTGAGATGAAAAGTGAAGGCCCTTACCTGAAACGAAGTCTTGCTTGTAGGAAGTCACAGACCTGGGATTTAACCCCATTTCTGAAGCGAAACACACAACACAGTTCTCATCCATGTATCACACTCTGCTTTAGAGCAAGAAGCACACTCTTGCTTTCTAGAGTCTCTAATACAGCAGGAAACATGAGTGTGCTGAGAACAAAAGAACGGTGTTTCCTACACATACGGACCATATCTAGTCCAACTCTGCTTCTGAAACTGTTACAAAGCACTGGTCCCCTAAGATCCAATGCTAGTCAGTTAAGATGAAAACCTGTGAGCTTTGTGACCGATGTAATTCGTTTGACCTGAAAAGTGACTGCCCTTACCTGAAACGAAGTCTTTCTTGTAGCAAGACTCAGAGCCTGGGATTTATTTCCATTTCTGAAGTGAAACACACAACACAGTTCTCATCCATTGATCACACTCTGCTTTAGAGCAAGAAGCACACTCTTGCTTTCTAGAGTCTCTAATACAGCAGGAAACATGAGTGTGTTGAGAAAAAAGGAATGGTGTTTCTTACACAAACGGAACATATCTAGTCCAACTCTGGTTCTGAGACTGATACAAAGCACTGGTCCTCGAACATCCAATGCTTGTCAGTTAAGATGAGAAACGTGTGAGGTTCCTGAATGATGTAGTTTGTTTGAGATGAAAAGTGAAGGCCCTTACCTGAAACGAAGTCTTGCTTGTAGGAAGACACAGACCTGGGATTTAACCCCATTTCTGAGGCGAAACACACAACACAGTTCTCATCCATGTATCACACTCTGCTTTAGAGCAAGAAGCACGCTCTTGCTTTCTAGAGGCTCTAATGCAGCAGGAAACGTGAGTGTCCTCAGAAGAAAAGAACCATGTTTCCTATGCATACGGACCATATCTAGTTCAACTCTGCTTGAAATTGATACAAAGCAAAGGTCCTCTAACATCCAATGCTTGTCAGTTAAGATGTGAAACGTGTGAACTTTGTGAATGATGTAGTTCGTTTGAGCTGAAAGTGACTGCACTAACTTGAAACGAAGTCTTTCTTGTAGGAAGACTCAGAGCCTGGGATTTAACTCCATTTCTGAAATGAAACACACAACACAGTTCTCATCCATTGATCACACTCTGCTTTAGAGCAAGAAGCACGCTCTTGCTTTCTAGAGTCTCTAATACAGCAGGAAACCTGAGTGTGCTGAGAACCAAAGAACGGTGTTTCTTACACATACCGACCATATCTAGTCCAACTCTGCTTCTAAAACTGATACAAAGCACTGGTCCTCTAACATCCAATGCTAGTCAGTTAAGATGAAAACGTGTGAGCTTTGTGACCGATGTAATTCCTTTGACCTGAAAAGTGACTGCCCTTACCTGAAACGAAGTCTTTATTGTAGGAAGACTCAGAGCCTGGGATTTATCTCCATTTCTGAAGTGAAACCCACAACACAGTTCTCATCCATTGATCACACTCTGCTTTAGAGCAAGAAGCACACACTTGCTTTCTAGTGTCTCTAATACAGCAGGAAACAGGAGTGTGCTGAGAACAAAAGAACGGTGTTTCTTACACAAACGGACCATATCTAGTCCAACTCTGCTTCTGAGACTGATACAAAGCACTGGTCCTCTAACATCCAATGCTTGTCAGTTAAGATGAAAACCGTGTTAGCTTCCTGAACGATGTAGTTCGTTTGAGCTGAAAAGTGACTGTCCTTACCTGAAACGAAGTCTTGCATGTAGGAAGACACTGACCTGGGATTTAACTGCATTTCTGAAGTTAAACACACAACACAGTTCTCATCCATGGATCACACTCTGCTTTAGAGCAAGAAGCACGCTCTTGCTTTCTAGAGTCTCAAATGCAGCAGGAAACGTGAGTGTCCTAAGAAGTAAAGAACCGTGTTTCCTATACATACGGAACATATCTAGTTCAGCTCTGCTTGAAATTGATACAAAGCAAAGGTCCTCTAACAGCCAATGCTTGTCAGTTAAGATGAAAACTGTGAGCTTTGTGACCGATGTAATTCGTTTGACCTGAAAAGTGACTGCCCTTACCTGAAACGAAGTCTTTCTTGTAGGAAGACTCAGAGCCTGGGATTTAACTCCATTTCTGAAGTGAAACACACAACACAGTTCTCATCCATTGATCACACTCTGCTTTAGATCAAGAAGCACACTCTTGCTTTCTAGAGTCTCTAATACAGCAGGAAATATGAGTGTGCTGAGAACAAAAGAACGGTGTTTCTTACACAAACAGACCATATGTAGTCCAACTCTGCTTCTGAGACTGATACAAAGCACTGGTCCTCTAACATCCAATGCTTGTCAGTTAAGATGCAAACCGTTTTAGCTTCCTGAACGATGTAGTTCGTTTGAGCTGAAAACTGACTGCCCTTACCTGAAACGAAGTTTTGCTTGTAGGAAGACACAGACCTATGATTTAACTCCATTTCTGAAGGGAAACACACAACACATTTCTCATCCATTGATCACACTCTGCTTTAGAGCAAGAAGCACACTCTTGCTTTCTAGAGTCTCTAATACAGCAGGAAACATGAGTGTGCTGAGAACAAAAGAACGGTGTTTCTTACACATACGGACCATATCTAGTCCAACTCTGCTTCTGAAACTGTTACAAAGCACTGGTCCTCTAAGATCCAATGCTAGTCAGTTATGATGAAAACCTGTGAGCTTTGTGACCGATGTAATTCTTTTGACCTGAAAAGTGACTGCCCTTACCTGAAACGAAGTCTTTCTTGTAGGAAGACTCAGAGCCTGGGATTTATTTCCATTTCTGAAGTGAAACACACAACACAGTTCTCATCCATTGATCACACTCTGCTTTAGAGCAAGAAGCACACTCTTGCTTTCTAGAGTCTCTAATACAGCAGGAAACATGAGTGTGTTGAGAAAAAAGGAACGGTGTTTCTTACACAAACGGAACATATCTAGTCCAACTCTGGTTCTGAGACTGATACAAAGCACTGGTCCTCGAACATCCAATGCTTGTCAGTTAAGATGAGAAACGTGTGAGCTTCCTGAAAGATGTAGTTTGTGTGAGCTAAAAAGTGACTGCCCTTACCTGAAACGAAGTCTTGCTTGTAGGAAGACAGAGACCTGGGATTTAACCCCATTTCTGAAGCGAAACACACAACACAGTTCTCATCCATGTATCACACTCTGCTTTAGAGCAAGAAGCACGCTCTGCTTTCTAGAGGCTCTAATGCAGCAGGAAATGTGAGTGTCCTCAGAAGAAAAGAACCATGTTTCCTATGCATACGGACCATATCTAGTTCAACTCTGCTTGAAATTGATACAAAGCAAAGGTCCTCTAACATCCAATGCTTGTCAGTTAAGATGTGAAACGTGTGAACTTCGTGAATGATGTAGTTCGTTTGAGCTGAAAGTGACTGCACTAACTTGAAACGAAGTCTTTCTTGTAGGAAGACTCAGAGCCTGGGATTTAACTCCATTTCTGAAATGAAACTCACAACACAGTTCTCATCCATTGATCACACTCTGCTTTAGAGCAAGAAGCACGCTCTTGCTTTCTAGAGTCTCTAATACAGCAGGAAACCTGAGTGTGCTGAGAACAAAAGAACGGTGTTTCTTACACATACGGACCATATCTAGTCCAACTCTGCTTCTGAGACTGATACAAAGCACTGGTCCTCTAACATCCAATGCTTGTCAGTTAAGAAGAGAAACGTGTGAGGTTCCTGAACGATGTAGTTTGTTTGAGATGAAAAGTGACTGCCCTTACCTGAAACGAAGTCTTGCTTGTAGGAAGACACAGACCTGGGATTTAACCCCATTTCTGAAGGGAAACACACAACACAGTTCTCATCCATGGATCACACTCTGCTTTAGAGAAAGAAGTACGCTCCTGCTTTCTAGAGTCTCTAATGCAGCAGGAAACGTCAGTGTCCTCAGAAGAAAAGAACCATGATTCCTATACATACGGACCATATCTAGTTCAACTCTGCTTGAAATTGATACAAAGCAAATGTCCTCCAACATCCAATGCTTGTCAGTTAAGATCAGAAACGTGTGAGCTTCGTGAAAGATGTAGTTCGTTTGAGCTGTAAAGTAACTGCCCTTACCTGAAACGAAATCTTGCTTGTAGCGAGACTCAGAATCAGGGATTTAACTCCATTTCTGAAGTGAAACACACAACACAGTTCTCATCCATTGATCACACTCTGCTTTAGAGCAAGAAGCACGCTCTTGTTTTCTAGAGTCTCTAATACAGCAGGAAACCTGAGTGTGCTGAGAACAAAAGAACGGTGTTTCTTACACATACCGACCATATCTAGTCCAACTCTGCTTCTAAAACTGATACAAAGCACTGGACCTCTAACATCCAATGCTAGTCAGTTAAGATGAAAACGTGTGAGCTTTGTGACCGATGTAATTCCTTTGACCTGAAAAGTGACTGCCCTTACCTGAAACGAAGTCTTTCTTGTAGGAAGACTCAGAGCCTGGGATTTATCTCCATTTCTGAAGTGAAACACACAACACAGTTCTCATCCATTGATCACACTCTGCTTTAGAGCAAGAATCACACACTTGCTTTCTAGTGTCTCTAATACAGCAGGAAACCTGAGTGTGCTGAGAATAAAAGAACGGTGTTTCTTACTCATACCGACCATATCTAGTCCAACTCTGCTTCTAAAACTGATACAAAGCACTGGTCCTCTAACATCCAATGCTAGTCAGTTAAGATGAAAACCGTGTGAGCTTCCTGAACGATGTAGTTCGTTTGAGCTGAAAAGTGACTGTCCTTACCTGAAACGAAGTCTTGCTTGTAGGAAGACACAGACCTGGGATTTAATTGCATTTCTGAATTAAACACACAACACAGTTCTCATCCATGGATCACACTCTGCTTTAGAGCAAGAAGCACGCTCTTGCTTTCTAGAGTCTCAAATGCAGCAGGAAACGTTAGTGTCCTAAGAAGTAAAGAACCGTGTTTCCTATACATACGGAACATATCTAGTTCAGCTCTGCTTGAAATTGATACAAAGCAAAGGTCCTCTAACAGCCAATGCTTGTCAGTTAAGATGAAAACTGTGAGGTTTGTGACCGATGTAATTCGTTTGACCTGAAAAGTGACTGCCCTTACCTGAAACGAATTCTTTCTTGTAGGAAGCCTCAGAGCCTGGGATTTAACTCCATTTCTGAAGTGAAACACACAACACAGTTCTCATCCATTGATCACACTCTGCTTTAGATCAAGAAGCACACTCTTGCTTTCTAGAGACTCTAATACAGCAGGAAACATGAGTGTGCTGAGAACAAAAGAACGGTGTTTCTTACACATACGGACCATATCTAGTCCAACTCTGCTTCTGAGACTGATACAAAGCACTGGTCCTCTAACATCCAATGCTTGTCAGTTAAGATGAGAAACGTGTGAGGTTCCTGAACGATGTAGTTTGTTTGAGCTGAAAAGGGACTGCCCTTACCTGAAACGAAGACTGGCTTGTAGGAAGACACAGACCTGGGATTTAACCCCATTTCTGAAGGGAAACACACATCACAGTTCTCCTCCATGTATCACACTCTGCTTTAAAGCTAGAAGCATGCTCTTGCTTTCTAGAGTCTCTAATACAGCATGAAACGTGAGTGTGCTGAGAAGAAAAGAACAGTGTTTCCTACACATACTGACAATGTCTTGTCCAACTCTGCTTCTGAAATTGAAACAAACCACTAGTCCTCTAACATCCAATGCTTGTCAGTTAAGATGAGAAACGTGTGATCTTCGTGCACGATGTAGTTCGTTTGAGCTGTAAAGTAACTTCCCTTACATGAAACGAAGTCTTGCTTATAGGAAGACTCAGAGCCTGGGATTTAACTCCATTTCTGAAGTGAAACACACAACAGAGTTCTCATCCATTGATCACACTCTGCTTTAGAGCAAGAAGCATGCTCTTGCTTTCTAGATTCTCTAATACAGCAGGAAACCTGAGTGTGCTGAGAACCAAAGAACGGTGTTTCTTACACATACGGACCATATCTAGTCCAACTCTGGTTCTGAGACTGATACAAAGCACTGGTCCTCTAACATCCAATGCTTGTCAGTTAAGATGAGAAACGTGTGAGCTTCCTGAACGATGTAGTTTGTTTGAGCTGAAAAGTGACTGCCCTTACCTGAAACGAGTCTTGCCTGTAGGAAGACACAGACCAGGGATTTAACCCCATTTCTGAAGCGAAACACACAACACAGTTCTCATCCATGGATCACACTCTGCTTTAGGGCAAGAAGCACGCTCTTGCTTTCTAGAGTCTCTAATGCAGCAGGAAACGTGAGTGTCCTCAGAAGAAAAGAACCATGTTTCCTATACATACGAGCCATATCTAGTTCAACTCTGCTTGAAATTGAGACAAAGCAAAGGACCTCTAACATCCAATGCTTGTCAGTTAAGATGAGAAACGTGTGAGCTTCGTGAACGATGTAGTTCGTTTTAGCTGTAAAGTAACTGCCCTTACCAGAAATGAAGTCTTGCTTGTAGGAAGACTCAGAGCCTGGCATTTAACAACATTTCTGAAGTGAAACACACAGCAGAGTTCTCATCCATTGATCACCCTCTGCTTTACAGCAAGTAGAACGCTCTTGCTTTCTAGAGTCTCTAAGACAGCAGGAAACATGAGTGTGATGAGAACAAAAGAACGGTGTTTCCTACACGTACGGACCATATCATGTCCAACTCTGCTTCTGAAATTGATACAAACCACAGGTCCTCTAACATCCCATGCTTGTCAGTTAAGATGAGAAACGTGTGAGTTTCGTGAATGATGTAGTTCGTTTAAGCTGTAAAGTAACTTCCCTTACCTGAAACGAAGTCTTGCTTATAGGAAGACTCAGAGCCTGGGATTTAACTCCATTTCTGAAGTGAAACACACAACAGAGTTCTCATCCATTGATCACACTCTGCTTTAGAGCAGGATGCACGCTCTTGCTTTCTATAGTCTGTAATACAGCAGGAAACTTGTGTGTGCTGAGAAGAAATGAACGGTGTTTCCTACACATACGGATCCTATCTAGTCCAACTCTGCTTCTGAAACTGACACAAAGCACTGGTCCTCTAACATCCAATGCTTGTCAGTTAAGATGAGGAACGTGTGAACTTCGTGAATGATGTAGTTCGTTTGAGCTGAAATGTGACTGCCCTAACCTGAAACGAAGTCTTGCTTGTAGGAAGACTCAGAGCCTGGGATTTTACTCCATTTCTGAAGTGAAACACACAGCAGAGTTCTCATCCATTGTTCACACTGTGCTTCAGAGCAATAAGCACTCTCTTGATCTCTAGAATCTCTAATACAGCAGGAAACGTGAGTGTGCTCAGAAGAAAAGAACCGTGTTTCCTATACATATGGACCATATCAAGTTCAACTCTGCTTGAAATTGATGCAAAGCAAAGGTCCTCTAACATCCAATGCTTCTCAGTTAAGATGAGATACGTGTGATCTTCGTGTACGACATATTTCGATTGAGCTGTAAAGTAAATGCCCTTACCTGAAACGAAGTCTTGCTTGTAGAAAGATTCTGAGCCAGGGATTTAACTACAATTCTGAAGTGAAACACACAACAGAGTTCTCATCCATTGATTACACTCCGCTTTAGAGCAAGAAGCACGCTCTAGCTTTCTAGTGTCTCTAAGAGAGCAGGAAACTTGAGTGTGCTGAGAACAAATGAACGGTGTTTCATACACATACTGATCATATCCAGTCCAACTCTGCTTCTGAAACTGATACAAAGCACTGGTCCTCTAACATCAAATGCTTGGCAGTTAAGATGAGAAACGTGTGAGCTTCCTGAACGATGTAGTTCGTTTGAGATTAAAGTATCTGCCCTTACTTGAAACGAAGTCTTCCTTGTAGGAAGATCAGAGCCTGGGATTTATCTCCATTTCTGAAGTGAAACACACAACAGAGTTCTCATCCATTGATCACACTCTGCTTTAGAGCAAGAAGCACGCTCTTGCTTTCTAGAGTCTCTAATACAGCAGGAAACATGAGTGTGCTGAGAACTAAAAAACGGTGTTTCTTACACAAACAGACTATATCTAGTCCAACTCTGCTTCGGAGACTGATACAAAGCACTGGTCCTCTAACATCCAATGCTTGTCAGTTAAGATGAGAAACGTGCGATCTTCCTGAACGATGTAGTTCATTTGAGCTGAAATGTGACTGCCCTTACCTGAAACGAAGTCTTGCTTGTAGGAATATTCAGAGACAAGGATTTAACTCCATTTCTGAAGTGAAACACACAACAGAGTTCTCATCCCTTGATCACCCTCTGCTTTAGAGCAAGAAGCACACTCTAGCTTTCTAGAATCTCTAAGACAGCAGGAAACTTGAGTTTGCTGAGAAGAAATGAACGGTGTTTCCTACACATACGGATCATATCTAGTCCAACTCTGCTTCTGAAACTGATACAAAGCACTTGTCCTCTAACATCCAATGCTTGTCAGTTAAGATGAGGAACGTGTGAAATTCCTGCACGATGTAGTTCGTTTGAGATGAAAAGTGACTGCCATTCCCTGAAACGAAGTCTTGCTTGTAGGAAGACTCAGAGCCTGGGATTTAACAACATTTCTGAAGTGAAACACACAGCCGAGTTCTCATCCATTGTTCACACTCTGCTTTACAGCAAGAAGCACGCTCTTGCTTTCTAGAGTCTCTAAGACAGCAGGAAACATGAGTGTGATGAGAACAAAAGAACGGTGTTTCCTATACATATGGACCATATCGAGTTCAACTCTGCTTGAAATTGATGCAAAGCAAAGGTCCTCTAACATCCAATGATTATCAGTTAAGATGAGATACGTGTGAGCTTCGTGAACGATATAGTTCGATTGAGTTGTAAAGTAAATGCCCTTACCTGAAACGAAGTCTTGCTTGTAGGAAGATTCAGAGCCAGGGATTTAACTCCATTTCTGAAGTGAAACACACAACACAGTTCTCATCCATTGATCACACTCTGCTTTAGAGCAACAAGCATGCTCTAGCTCTCTAGAGTCTCTAAGACAGCATGAAACGTGAGTGTGCTGTGAAGAAAAGAACGGTGTTTCCTACACATACGGACCATATCTAGTCCAACTCTGCTTATGAAACTGATACAAATCACTGGTCCTCTAACATCCGATGCTTACCAGTTAAGATGAGAAACGTGTGAGCTTCCTGAACGATGTAGTTCGTTTGACATGAAAAGTGACTGCCCTTCCCTGAAATGAAGTCTTGCTTGTAGGAAGTTCAGAGCCTGGGATTTAAATCCATTTCTGAAGTGAAACACACAACAGAGTTCTCATCCATTGATCACACTCTGCTTTAGAGGAAGAAGGACGCTCTTGCTTTCTAGAGTCTCTAATACAGCAGGAAACATGAGTGTGCTGAGAACAAAAGAATGGTGTTTCTTACACAAACGGACTATGTCTAGTCCAACTCTGCTTCTGAGACTGATACAAAGCACTGGTCCTCTAACATCCAATGCTTGTCAGTTAAGATGAGAAACGTGTGAGCTTCCTGAACAATGTAGTTCATTTGAGCTGAAAAGTGACTGCCCTTACCTGAAACGAAGTCTTGCTTTTAGTAAGACTCAGAGCCTGGGATTTAACAACATTTCTGAAGGGAAACACACAGCAGAATTCTCATCCATTGTTCACACTCTACTTTACAGCAAGAAGCACGCTCTTGATTTCTAGACTCTCTAAGACAGCAAGAAACATGAGTGTGATGAGAACAAAAGAACGGTATTTCCTACACATATGGACCATATCTAGTTCAACTCTGCTTCTGAAATTGAAACAAACCACAGGCCCTCTAACATCCAATGCTTGTCAGTAAAGATGAGCAACGTGCGAGCTTCCTGAATGATTTAGTTCTTTTGAGCTGAAAAGTGACTGCCCTTACCTGAAACGAAGTCTTGCTTGTAGGAAGACTCAGAGCCAAGGATTTAACTCCATTTCTGAAGTGAAACACACAACAGAGTTCTCATCCCTTGATCACCCTCTGCTTTAGAGCAAGAAGCACACTCTAGCTTTCTAGAATCTCTAAGACAGCAGGAAACTTGTGTGTGCTGAGAAGAAATGAACGGTGTTTCCTACACATACAGATCATATCTAGTCCAACTCTGCTTCTGAAACTGATACAAAGCACTTTTCCTCTAACATCCAATGCTTGTCAGTTAAGATGAGGAACGTGTGAAATTCCTGAACGATGTTGTTCGTTTGAGATGAAAAGTGACTGCCATTACCTGAAACGAAGTCCTGCTTGTAGGAAGACTCAGAGCCTGGGATTTAACAACATTTCTGAAGTGAAACACACAGCAGAGTTCTCATCCATTGTTCACACTCTGCTTTACCGCAAGAAGCACGCTCTAGCTTTCTAGATTCTCCAAAACAGCAGGAAATATGAGTGTGATGAGAACAAAAAAACGGTGTTTCCTACCCATACAGACCATATCTTGTCCAACTCTGCTTCTGAAATTGAAACAAACCACTTGTCCTCCAACATCAAATGCTTGGCAGTTAAAATGACAAACGTGTAAGCTTCATGAACGATGTATTTCATTTGAGATTAAAGTATCTGCCCTTACTTGAAACGAAGTCTTCCTTGTAGGAAGACTCAGAGCCTGGGATTTAACTCCATTTCTGAAGTGAAACACACAGCAGAGTTCTCATCCATTGATCACACTCCGCTTTAGGGGAAGAAGCAAGCTCTAGCTCTCTAGATTCTCTAAGACAGCATGAAACGTGAGTGTGCTGAGAAGAAAAGAACGGTGTTTCCTACACATACGGACCATATCTAGTCCAACTCTGCTTATGAAAATGATACAAATCACTGGTCCTCTAACATCCGATGATTGCCAGTTAAGATGAGAAACATGTGAGCTTCCTGAACGATGTAGTTCGTTTGAGATGAAAAGTGACTGCCCTTCCCTGAAACGAAGTCTTGCTTGTAGGAAGACTCAGAGCCTGGGATTTAACAACATTTCGGAAGTGAAACACACAACAGAGTTCTCATCCATTGATCACACTCTGCTTTAGAGGAAGAAGGACGCTCTTGCTTTCTAGAGTCTCTAATACAGCAGGAAACATGAGTGTGCTGAGAACAAAAGAATGGTGTTTCTTACACAAACGGACTATGTCTAGTCCAACTCTGCTTCTGAGACTGATACAAAGCACTGGTCCTCTAACATCCAATGCTTGTCAGTTAAGATGAGAAATGTGTGATCTTCGTGAACGATGTAGTTCTTTTGAGCTGTAAAGTAACTTCCATTACCTGAAACGAAGTCTTGCTTATAGGAAGACTCAGAGCCTGGGATTTACCAACATTTCTGAAGTGAAACACACAACAGAGTTCTCATCCATTGATCAGACTCTGCTTTAGAGCAAGAAGCACGCACTTGCTTTCTAGATTCTCAAATACAGCAAGAAACATGAGTGTGCTGACAACAAAAGAACGGTGTTTCTTACACAAACAGACTATATCTAGTCCAACTCTGCTTCTGAGACTGATACAAAGCACTGGTCCTCTAACATCCAATGCTTGTCAGTTAAGATGAGAAACGTGTGAGCTTCCTGAACGATGTAGTTTGTTTGAGCTGAAAAGTGACTGCCCTTACCTGAAACGAAGTCTTGCTTGTAGGAAGACTCAGAGCCTGGGATTTAACAACATTTCTGAAGTGAAAAACACAACAGAGTTCTCATCCATTGATCACACTCTGCTTTAGATCAAGAAGCACGCTCTTGATTTCTAGAGTCTCTAAGACAGCAGGAAACATGAGTGTGATGAGAACAAAAGAACGGTGTTTCCTACCCATTCGTACCATATCTTGTCCAACTCTGCTTCTGAAATTGAAACAAACCACTGGTCCTCTAACATCCAATGCTAGTCAGTTAAGATGAACATGTGTGAACTTCGTGACCGATGTAATTCGTTTGACCTGATAAGTGACTGTCCTTACCTGAAACGAAGTCTTTCTTGTAGGAAGACTCAGAGCCTGGGATTTAACTCCATTTCTGAAGTGAAACACACAACAGTTCTCATCCCTTGATCACCCTCTGCTTGAGAGCAAGAAGCACACTCTAGCTTTCTAGAATCTCTAAGACAGCAGGAAACTTGAGTGTGCTGAGAAGAAATGAACGGTGTTTCCTATACATATGGACCATATCGAGTTCAACTCTGCTTGAAATTGATGCAAAGCAAAGGTCCTCTAACATCCAATGCTTGTCAGTTAAGATGAGATACGTTTGAGCTTCTTGAAGGATATAGTTCGATTGAGCTGTAAAGTAAATGCCCTTACCTGAAACGAAGTCTTGCTTGTAGGAAGATTCAGAGATAGTGATTTAACTCCATTTCTGAAGTGAAACACACAACAGAGTTCTCATCCATTGATCACACTCTGCTTTAGAGCAAGAAGCACGCTCTAGCTTTCTAGATTCTCTAAGACAGCAGGAAACTTGAGTGTGCTGAGAACAAATGAACGGTGTTTCGTACACATACTGGTCATATCCAGTCCAACTCTGCTTCTGAAACTGATACAAAGCACTGGTCCTCTAACATCAAATGCTGGGCAGTTAAGATGGGAAACATGTGAGCTTCGTGAATGATGTATTTTGTTTGAGATTAAAGTATCTGCCCTTACTTGAAACGAAGTCTTCCTTGTAGAAAGACTCAGAGCCTGGGATTTAACTCCATTTCTGAAGTGAAACACACAGCAGAGTTCTCTTCCATTGATCACACTCTGCTTTAGGGCAAGAAGCAAGCTCTAGCTCTCTAGAGTCTCTAAGACAGCATGAAACGTGAGTGTGCTGAGAAGAAAAGAACGGTGTTTCCTACACATATTGACCATATCTAGTCCAACTCTGCTTATGAAGCAGATACAAATCACTGGTCCTCTAACATCCGATGCTTGCCAGTTAAGATGAGAAACGTGTGACCTTCCTGAACGATGTAGTTCGTTTGAGATGAAAAGTGACTGCCCCTCCCTGAAACCAAGTCTTGCTTGTAGGCAGACTCAGAGCCTGGGATTTAACAACGTTTCTGAAGTGAAACACACAACAGAGTTCTCATCCATTGATCACACTCTGCTTTAGAGCAAGAAACACGCTCTTGCTTTCTAGAGTCTGTAAGACAGCAGGAAACCTGAGTGTGCTGAGAACAAAAGAACGATGTTTCTTACACTTACGGACCATATCTAGTACAACTCTGCTTCTGAAACTGATATAAAGCACTGGTCCTCTACATCCAATGCTTGTCAGTTAAGATGAGAAACGTGTGAGGTTCCTGAAAGATGTAGTTTGTGTGAGCTAAAAAGTGACTGCCCTTACCTGAAACGAAGTCTTGCTTGTAGTAAGACAGAGACCTGGGATTTAACTCCATTTCTGAAGGGAAACACACAACACAGTTCCCATCCATGGATCACACTCTGCTTTAGAGCAAGAAGCATACACTTGTTTTCTAGAGTCTCTAAGGCAGCAGGTAACGTGAGTGTCCTCAGAAGAAAAGAACCATGTTTCCTATACATACGGACCATATCTAGTTCAACTCTGCTTGAAATTGATACAAAGCAAAGGTCCTCCAACATCCAATGCTTGAGCGTTAAGATGAGAAACGTGTGAGCTTCCTGAACGATGTAGTTCTTTTGAGGTGAAAAGTGACTGCCCTTACCTGAAACGAAGTCTTGCTTGTAGGAAGACTCAGAGCCTGGGATTTAACTCCATTTCTGAAGTGAAACACACAACTGAGTTCTCATTCATCGATCACACTCTGCTTTAGAGAAAGAAGCACGCACTTGCTTTCTAGAGTCTCAAATACAGCAAGAAACATGAGTGTGCTGAGAACAAAAGAACGGTGTTTCTTACACAAACGGACTATATCTAGTCCAACTCTGCTTCTGAGACTGATACAAAGCACTGGTCCTCTAACATCCAATGCTTGTCAGTTAAGATGAGAAACGTGTGAGCTTCCATAATGATGTAGTTCATTTGAGCTGAAAAGTGACTGCCCTTACCTGAAACGAAGTCTTTCTTGTAGGAAGACTCAGAGCCTGGGATTTAACTCCATTTCTGAAGTGAAACACACAACACAGTTCTCATCCATTGATCACACTCTGCTTTAGAGCAAGAAGCACGCTCTTCCTTTCTAGAGTCTCTAAGACAGCAAGAACATGAGTGTGATGAGAACAAAAGAACGGTGTTTCCTACCCATTCGGAACATATCTTGTCCAACTCTGCTTCTGAAATTGAAACAAACCACTGGTCCTCTAACATCCAATGCTAGTCAGTTAAGATGAAAACGTGTGAGCTTCGTGACCGATGTAATTCGTTTGACCTGATAAGTGACTGCCCTTACCTGAAACGAAGTCTTTCTTGTAGGAAGACTCAGAGCCTGGGATTTAACTCCATTTCTGAAGTGAAACACACAACTGAGTTCTCATCCACTGATCACACTCTGCTTTAGAGCAAGAAGCACGCACTTGCTTTCTAGAGTCTCAAATACAGCAAGAAACATGAGTGTGCTGAGAACAAAAGAACGGTGTTTCTTACACAAACGGACTATATCTAGTCCAACTCTGCTTCTGAGACTGATACAAAGCACTGGTCCTCTAACATCCAATGCTTGTCAGTTAAGATGAGAAACATGTGAGATTCCTGAATGATGTAGTTCATTTGAGCTGAAAAGTGACTGCCCTTACCTGAAACGAAGTCTTTCTTGTTGGAAGACTCAGAGCCTGGGATTTAACTCCATTTCTGAAGTGAAACACACAACAGAGTTCTCATCCATTGATCACACTCTGCTTTAGAGCAAGAAGCACGCACTTGCTTTCTAGAGTCTCAAATATAGCAAGAAACATGAGTGTGCTGAGAACAAAAGAACGGTGTTTCTTACACAAACGGACTATATCTAGTCCAACTCTGCTTCTGAGACTGATACAAAGCACTGGTCCTCTAACATCCAATGCTTGTCAGTTAAGATGAGAAACGTGTGAGCTTCCTGAATGATGTAGTTCGTTTGAGCTGAAAAGTGACTGCCCTTACCTGAAACGAAGTCTTGCTTGTAGGAAGACTCAGAGCCTGGGATTTAACAACATTTCTGAAGTGAAAAACACAACAGAGTTCTCATCCATTGATCACACTCTGCTTTAGATCAAGAAGCACGCTCTTGATTTCTAGAGTCTCTAAGACAGCAGGAAACATGAGTGTGATGAGAACAAAAGAACGGTGTTTCCTACCCATTCGGACCATATCTTGTCCAACTCTGCTTCTGAAATTGAAACAAACCACTGGTCCTCTAACATCCAATGCTAGTCAGTTAAGATGAACATGTGTGAGCTTCGTGACCGATGTAATTCGTTTGACCTGATAAGTGACTGCCCTTACCTGAAACGAAGTCTTTCTTGTAGGAAGACTCAGAGCCTGGGATTTAACTCCATTTCTGAAGTGAAACACACAACAGAGTTCTCATCCCTTGATCACCCTCTGCTTGAGAGCAAGAAGCACACTCTAGCTTTCTAGAATCTCTAAGACAGCAGGAAACTTGAGTGTGCTGAGAAGAATTGAACGGTGTTTCCTATACATATGGACCATATCGAGTTCAACTCTGCTTGAAATTGATGCAAAGCAAAGGTCCTCTAACATCCAATGCTTGTCAGTTAAGATGAGATACGTTTGAGCTTCTTGAAGGATATAGTTCGATTGAGCTGTAAAGTAAATGCCCTTACCTGAAACGAAGTCTTTCTTGTAGGAAGATTCAGAGATAGTGATTTAACTCCATTTCTGAAGTGAAACACACAACAGAGTTCTCATCCATTGATCACACTCTGCTTTAGAGCAAGAAGCACGCTCTAGCTTTCTAGATTCTCTAAGACAGCAGGAAACTTGAGTGTGCTGAGAACAAATGAACGGTGCTTCGTACACATACTGGTCATATCCAGTCCAACTCTGCTTCTGAAACTAATACAAAGCACTGGTCCTCTAACATCAAATGCTTGTCAGTTAAGATGGGAAACATGTGAGCTTCGTGAACAATGTATTTTGTTTGAGATTAAAGTATCTGCCCTTACTTGAAACGAAGTCTTCCTTGTAGAAAGACTCAGAGCCTGGGATTTAACTCCATTTCTGAAGTGAAACACACAGCAGAGTTCTCTTCCATTGATCACACTCTGCTTTAGGGCAAGAAGCAAGCTCTAGCTCTCTAGAGTCTCTAAGACAGCATGAAACGTGAGTGTGCTGAGAAGAAAAGAACGGTGTTTCCTACACATATAGACCATATCTAGTCCAACTCTGCTTATGAAGCAGATACAAATCACTGGTCCTCTAACAGCCGATGCTTGCCAGTTAAGATGAGAAACGTGTGAGCTTCCTGAACGATGTAGTTCGTTTGAGATGAAAAGTGACTGCCCCTCCCTGAAACGAAGTCTTGCTTGTAGGCAGACTCAGAGCCTGGGATTTAACAACATTTCTGAAGTGAAACACACAACAGAGTTCTCATCCATTGATCACACTCTGCTTTAGAGCAAGAAGCACGCTCTTGCTTTCTAGAGTCTGTAAGACAGCAGGAAACCTGAGTGTGCTGAGAACAAAAGAACGGTGTTTCTTACACTTACGGACCATATCTAGTACAACTCTGCTTCTGAAACTGATACAAAGCACTGGTCCTCTACATGATTGCTTGTCAGTTAAGATGAGAAACGTGTGAGGTTCCTGAACGATGTAGTTTGTGTGAGCTAAAAAGTGACTGCCCTTACCTGAAACGAAGTCTTGCTTGTAGGAAGACAGAGACCTGGGATTTAACTCCATTTCTGAAGGGAAACACACAACACAGTTCCCATCCATGGATCACACTCTGCTTTAGAGCAAGAAGCACACTCTTGTTTTCTAGAGTCTCTAAGGCAGCAGGTAACGTGAGTTTTGCAGAAGAAAAGAACCATGTTTCCTATACATACAGACCATATCTAGTTCAACTCTGCTTGAAATTGATACAAAGCAAAGGTCCTCCAACATCCAATGCTTGCCAGTTAAGATGAGAAACGTGTGAGCTTCCTGAACGATGTAGTTCATTTAAGGTGAAAAGTGACTGCCCTTACCTGAAACGAAGTCTTGCTTGTAGGAAGACTCAGAGCCAGGGATTTAACTCCATTTCTGAAGTGAACCACACAACAGAGTTCTCATCCCTTGATCACCCTCTGCTTTAAAACAAGAAGCACACTCTAGCTTTCTAGAATCTCTAAGACAGCAGGAAACTTGTGTGTGCTGAGAACAAATGAACGGTGTTTCCTACACATACGGATCCTATATAGTCCAACTCTGCTTCTGAAACTGATAAAAAGCACTGGTCCTCTAACATCCAATGCTTGTCAGTTAAGATGAGAAAAGTGTGAGCTTCCTGAATGATGTAGTTCATTTTTGCTGAAAAGTGACTGCCCTTACCTGAAACGAAGTCTTTCTTGTAGGAAGACTCAGAGCCT
This sequence comes from Onychomys leucogaster, assembly GCA_949786385.1. Taxonomy (NCBI): domain Eukaryota; kingdom Metazoa; phylum Chordata; class Mammalia; order Rodentia; family Cricetidae; genus Onychomys; species Onychomys leucogaster. Next base: position 16,776 of record CATKUP010000037.1, on the reverse strand, counting down.
GGGATTTAACAAAATTTCTGAAGTGAAACACACAACAGAGTTCTCATCCATTGATCACACTCTGCTTTAGAGCAAGAAGCACGCTCTTCCTTTCTAGAGTCTCTAAGACAGCAAGAACATGAGTGTGATGAGAACAAAAGAACGGTGTTTCCTACCCATTCGGACCATATCTTGTCCAACTCTGCTTCTGAAATTGTAACAAACCACTGGTCCTCTAACATCCAATGCTTGTCAGTTAAGATGAGATACGTTTGAGCTTCCTGAATGATGTAGTTCATTTGAGCTGAAAAGTGACTGACCTTACCTGAAACGAAGTCTTTCTGGTAGGAAGACTCAGAGCCTGGGATTTAACTCCATTTCTGAAGTGAAACACACAACTGAGTTCTCATCCATCGATCACACTCTGCTTTAGAGAAAGAAGCACGCACTTGCTTTCTAGAATCTCAAATACAGCAAGAAACATGAGTGTGCTGAGAACAAAAGAACGGTGTTTCTTACACATTCGGACTATATCTAGTCCAACTCTGCTTCTGAGACTGATACAAAGCACTGGTCCTCTAACATCCAATGCTTGTCAGTTAAGATGGGAAACGTGTGAGCTTCCTTAATGATGTAGTTCATTTGAGCTGAAAAGTGACTGCCCTTACCTGAAACGAAGTCTTTCTTGTAGGAAGACTCAGAGCCTGGGATTTAACTCCATTTCTGAAGTGAAACACACAACACAGTTCTCATCCATTGATCACACTCTGCTTTAGAGCAAGAAGCACGCTCTTCCTTTCTAGAGTCTCTAAGACAGCAAGAACATGAGTGTGATGAGAACAAAAGAACGGTGTTTCTTACCCATTCAGACCATATCTTGTCCAACTCTGCTTCTGAGACTGATACAAAGCACTGGTCCTCTAACATCCAATGCTTGTCAGTTAAGATGAGAAACATGTGAGCTTCCTGAACGATGTAGTTCGTTTGAGCTGAAAAGTGACTGCCCTTACCTGAAACGAAGTCTTGCTTGTAGGAAGACTCAGATCCTGGGATTTAACAACATTTCTGAAGTGAAAAACACAACAGAGTTCTCATCCATTGATCACACTCTGCTTTAGATCAAGAAGCACAATCTTGATTTCTAGAGTCTCTAAGACAGCAGGAAACATGAGTGTGATGAGAACAAAAGAACGGTGTTTCCTACCCATTCGGACCATATCTTGTCCAACTCTGCTTCTGAAATTGAAACAAACCACTGGTCCTCTAACATCCAATGCTAGTCGGTTAAGATGAACATGTGTGAGCTTTGTGACCGATGTAATTCGTTTGACCTGAAAAGTGACTGCCCTTACCTGAAACGAAGTCTTTCTTGTAGGAAGACTCAGAGCCTGGGATTTAACTCCATTTCTGAAGTGAAACACACAACAGAGTTCTCATCCCTTGATCACCCTCTGCTTGAGAGCAAGAAGCACACTCTAGCTTTCTAGAATCTCTAAGACAGCAGGAAACTTGAGTGTGCTGAGAAGAATTGAACGGTGTTTCCTATACATATGGACCATATCGAGTTCAACTCTGCTTGAAATTGATGCAAAGCAAAGGTCCTCTAACATCCAATGCTTGTCAGTTAAGATGAGATACGTTTGAGCTTCTTGAAGGATATAGTTCGATTGAGCTGTAAAGTAAATGCCCTTACCTGAAACGAAGTCTTGCTTGTAGGAAGATTCAGAGATAGTGATTTAACTCCATTTCTGAAGTGAAACACACAACAGAGTTCTCATCCATTGATCACACTCTGCTTTAGAGCAAGAAGCACGCTCTAGCTTTCTAGATTCTTTAAGACAGCAGGAAACTTGAGTGTGCTGAGAACAAATAAACGGTGTTTCGTACACATACTGGTCATATCCAGTCCAACTCTGCTTCTGAAACTAATACAAAGCACTGGTCCTCTAACATCAAATGCTTGGCAGTGAAGATGGGAAACATGTGAGCTTCGTGAACAATGTATTTTGTTTGAGATTAAAGTATCTGCCCTTACTTGAAACGAAGTCTTCCTTGTAGAAAGACTCAGAGCCTGGGATTTAACTCCATTTCTGAAGTGAAACACACAGCAGAGTTCTCTTCCATTGATCACACTCTGCTTTAGGGCAAGAAGCAAGCTCTAGCTCTCTAGAGTCTCTAAGACAGCATGAAACGTGAGTGTGCTGAGAAGAAAAGAACGGTGTTTCCTACACATATAGACCATATCTAGTCCAACTCTGCTTATGAAGCAGATACAAATCACTGGTCCTCTAACAGCCGATGCTTGCCAGTTAAGATGAGAAACATGTGAGCTTCCTGAACGATGTAGTTCGTTTGAGATGAAAAGTGACTGCCCCTCCCTGAAACGAAGTCTTGCTTGTAGGCAGACTCAGAGCCTGGGATTTAACAACATTTCTGAAGTGAAACACACAACAGAGTTCTCATCCATTGATCACACTCTGCTTTAGAGCAAGAAGCACGCTCTTGCTTTCTAGAGTCTGTAAGACAGCAGGAAACCTGAGTGTGCTGAGAACAAAAGAACGGTGCTTCTTACACTTACGGACCATATCTAGTACAACTCTGCTTCTGAAACTGATACAAAGCACTGGTCCTCTACATGATTGCTTGTCAGTTAAGATGAGAAACGTGTGAGGTTCCTGAACGATGTAGTTTGTGTGAGCTAAAAAGTGACTGCCCTTACCTGAAACGAAGTCTTGCTTGTAGGAAGACAGAGACCTGGGATTTAACTCCATTTCTGAAGGGAAACACACAACACAGTTCCCATCCATGGATCACACTCTGCTTTAGAGCAAGAAGCACACTCTTGTTTTCTAGAGTCTCTAAGGCAGCAGGTAACGTGAGTGTTGCAGAAGAAAAGAACCATGTTTCCTATACATACAGACCATATCTAGTTCAACTCTGCTTGAAATTGATACAAAGCAAAGGTCCTCCAACATCCAATGCTTGCCAGTTAAGATGAGAAACGTGTGAGCTTCCTGAACGATGTAGTTCATTTGAGGTGAAAAGTGACTGCCCTTACCTGAAACGAAGTCTTGCTTGTAGGAAGACTCAGAGCCAGGGATTTAACTCTATTTCTGAAGTGAACCACACAACAGAGTTCTCATCCCTTGATCACCCTCAGCTTTAAAACAAGAAGCACACTCTAGCTTTCTAGAATCTCTAAGACAGCAGGAAACTTGTGTGTGCTGAGAACAAATGAACGGTGTTTCCTACACATACGGATCCTATATAGTCCAACTCTGCTTCTGAAACTGATAAAAAGCACTGGTCCTCTAACATCCAATGCTTGTCAGTTAAGATGAGAAACGTGTGAGCTTCCTGAATGATGTAGTTCATTTTTGCTGAAAAGTGACTGCCCTTACCTGAAACGAAGTCTTTCTTGTAGGAAGACTCAGAGCCTGGGATTTAACAACATTTCTGAAGTGAAACACACAACAGAGTTCTCATCCATTGATCACACTCTGCTTTAGAGCAAGAAGCACGCTCTTCCTTTCTAGAGTCTCTAAGACAGCAAGAACATGAGTGTGATGAGAACAAAAGAATGGTGTTTCCTACCCATTCGGACCATATCTTGTCCAACTCTGCTTCTGAAATTGAAACAAACCACTGGTCCTCTAACATCCAATGCTTGTCAGTTAAGATGAAAACGTGTGAGCTTCGTGACCGCTGTAATTCGTTTGACCTGATAAGTGACTGCCCTTACCTGAAACGAAGTCTTCCTTGTAGAAAGACTCAGAGCCTGGGATTTAACTCCATTTCTGAAGTGAAACACACAGCAGAGTTCTCTTCCATTGATCACACTCTGCTTTAGGGCAAGAAGCAAGCTCTAGCTCTCTAGAGTCTCTAAGACAGCATGAAACGTGAGTGTGCTGAGAAGAAAAGAATGGTGTTTCCTACACATATAGACCATATCTAGTCCAACTCTGCTTATGAAGCAGATACAAATCACTGGTCCTCTAACAGCCGATGCTTGCCAGTTAAGATGAGAAACGTGTGAGCTTCCTGAACGTTGTAGTTCGTTTGAGATGAAAAGTGACTGCCCTTCCCTGAAACAAAGTCTTGCTTGTAGGCAGACTCAGAGCCTGGGATTTAACAACATTTCTGAAGTGAAACACACAACAGAGTTCTCATCCATTGATCACACTCTGCTTTAGAGCAAGAAGCACGCTCTTGATTTCTAGAGTCTCTAAGACAGCAGGAAACCTGAGTGTGCTGAGAACAAAAGAACGGTGTTTCTTACACATACAGACCATATCTAGTCCAACTGTGCTTCTGAAATTGCAACAAACCACTGGTCCTCTAACATCCAATGCTAGTCAGTTAAGATGAACATGTGTGAGCTTCGTGACCGATGTAATTCGTTTGACCTGATAAGTGACTGCCCTTACCTGAAACGAAGTCTTTCTTGTAGGAAGACTCAGAGCCTGGGATTTAACTCCATTTCTGAAGTGAAACACACAACAGAGTTCTCATCCCTTGATCACCCTCTGCTTGAGAGCAAAAAGCACACTCTAGCTTTCTAGAATCTCTAAGACAGCAGGAAACTTGAGTGTGCTGAGAAGAAATGAACGGTGCTTCCTATACATATGGACCATATCGAGTTCAACTCTGCTTGAAATTGATGCAAAGCAAAGGTCCTCTAACATCCAATGCTTCTCAGTTAAGATGAGAAACGTGTGAGATTCGTGAACGATGTAGTTCGTTTGAGCTGTATAGTAACTGCCCTTACCTGAACCGAAGTCTTGCTTGTAGGAAGACTCAGAGCCAGGGATTTAACTCCATTTCTGAAGTGAACCACACAACAGATTTCTCATCCCTTGATCACCCTCTGCTTTAAAACAAGAAGCACACTCTAGCTTTCTAGAATCTCTAAGACAGCAGGAAACTTGTGTGTGCTGAGAACAAATGAACGGTGTTTCGTACACATACTGGTCATATCCAGTCCAACTCTGCTTCTGAAACTGATACAAAGCACTGGTCCTCTAACATCAAATGCTTTGCAGTTAAGATGGGAAACATGTGAGCTTCGTGAACGATGTATTTTGTTTGAGATTAAAGTATCTGCCCTTACTTGAAACGAAGTCTTCCTTGTAGAAAGACTCAGAGCCTGGGATTTAACTCCATTTCTGAAGTGAAACACACAACAGAGTTCTCTTCCATTGATCACACTCTGCTTTAGGGCAAGAAGCAAGCTCTAGCTCTCTAGAGTCTCTAAGACAGCATGAAACGTGAGTGTGCTGAGAAGAAAAGAACGGTGTTCCCTACACATATAGACCATATATAGTCCAACTCTGCTTATGAAGCAGATACAAATCACTGGTCCTCTAACAGCCGATGCTTGCCAGTTAAGATGAGAAACGTGTGAGCTTCCTGAACGATGTAGTTCTTTTGAGATGAAAAGTGACTGCCCTTCCGTGAAACGAAGTATTGCTTGTAGGCAGACTCAGAGCCTGGGATTTAACAACATTTCTGAAGTGAAACACACAGCAGAGTTCTCATCCATTGTTCACACTGTGCTTTAGAGCAAGAAGCACGCTCTTGCTCTCTAGAATCTCTAATACAGCAGGAAACGTGAGTGTGCTCAGAAGAAAAGAACCGTGTTTCCTATACATATGGACCATATCAAGTTCAACTCTGCTTGAAATTGATGCAAAGTAAATGTCCTCTAACATCCAATGCTTCTCAGTTAAGATGAGATACGTGTGAGCTTCGTGAAGGATATATTTCGATTGAGCTGTAAAGTAAATTCCCTTACCTTAAAGGAAGTCTTGCTTGTAGAAAGATTCAAAGCCGGGGATTTAACTCCATTTATGAAGTGAAACACACAACAGAGTTCTCATCCATTGATTACACTCCGCTTTAGAGCAAGAAGCACGCTGTAGCTTTCTAGAGTCTCTAAGACAGTAGGAAACTTGAGTGTGCCGAGAACAAATGAACGGTGTTTCGTACACATACTGATCATATCCAGTCCAACTCTGCTTCTGAAACTGATACAAAGCACTGGTCCTCTAACATCAAAAGCTTGGCAGTTAAGATGAGAAACGTGTGAGCTTCGTGAACGATGTAATTCCTTTGAGATTAAAGTATCTGCCCTTACTTGAAACGAAGTCTTCCTTGTAGGAAGACCTAGAGCCTGGGATTTAACTCCATTTCTGAAGTGAAACACACAGCAGAGTTCTCATCCATTGTTCACACTGTGCTTTAGAGCAAGAAGCACGCTCTAGCTTTCTAGAGTCTCTAAGACAGCAGGAAACATGAGTGTGATGAGAACAATAGAACGGTGTTTCTTACACATACGGACCATATCTAGTCCAACTCTGCTTCTGAAACTGATACAAAGCACTGGTCCTCTAACATCCAATGCTTTTCAGTTAAGATGGGAAACGTGTGAGCTTCGTTATCGATGTAATTCGTTTGAGCTTAAAAAAGACTGCCCTTTCCTGAAACGAATTCTTTCTTGTAGGAAGACTCAGAGCCTGGGATTTAACTCCATTTCTGAAAAGAAACACACAACACAGTAATCATCCATTGATCACACTCTGCTTTAGCGCAAGAAGCATGCTCTTGCTTTCTAGAGTTTCTAATACAGCACAAAACATGAGTGTGCTGAGAACAAAAGAACGGTGTTTCTTACACATACGGACCATATCTAGTAAAACTCTGCTTCTGAGACTGATACAAAGCATTGGTCCTCTAACATCCAATGCTTGTCAGTAAAGATGAGAAACGTGTGAGGTTACTGAACGATGTAGTTTGTGTGAGCTAAAAAGTGACTGCCCTTACCTGAAACGAAGTCTTGCTTGTAGAAAGACACAGACCTGGGATGTAACTCCATTTCTGAAGGGAAACACACAACACAGTTCTCATCCATGGATCACACTCTTCTTTAGAACAAGAAGCACGCTCTTGCTTTCTAAAGTCTCTAAGGCAGCAGGAAACGTGAGTGTCCTCAGAAGAAAAGAACCATGTTTCCTATACATACGGACCATATCCAGTTCAAGGCTGCTTGAAATTGATACAAAGCAAAGGTCCTCCAACATCCAATGCTTGTCAGTTAAGATGAGAAACGTGTGAGCTTCGTGAACGATGTAGTTCGTTTGAGCTGTATAGTAACTGCCCTTACCTGAAACGAAGTCTTGCTTGTAGGAAGACTCAGAGCCTGGGATTTAACAACATTTCTGAAGTGAAACACACAGCAGAGTTCTCATCCATTGTTCACACTGTGCTTTAGAGCACGAAGCACGCTCTTGCTTTCTAGAGTCTCTAAGGCAGCAGGAAACGTGAGTGTGCTCAGAAGAAAAGAACCGTGTTTCCTATACATATGGACCATATCGAGTTCAACTCTGCTTGAAATTGATGCAAAGCAAAGGTCCTCTAACATCCAATGCTTCTCAGTTAAGATGAGAAACGTGTGAGATTCGTGAACGATGTAGTTCGTTTGAGCTGTATAGTAACTGCCCTTACCTGAACCGAAGTCTTGCTTGTAGGAAGACTCAGAGCCAGGGATTTAACTCCATTTCTGAAGTGAACCACACAACAGAGTTCTCATCCCTTGATCACACTCTGCTTTAAAACAAGAAGCACACTCTAGCTTTCTAGATTCTCTAAGACAGCAGGAAACTTGTGTGTGCTGAGAACAAATGAACGGTGTTTCCTACACATACGGATCCTATCTAGTCCAACTCTGCTTCTGAAACTGATACAAAGCACTAGTCCTCTAACATCCAATGCTTGTCAGTTAAGATGAGGAACGTGTGACTTCGTGAATGATGTAGTTCGTTTGAGCTGAAAAGTGACTGTCGTAACCTGAAACGAAGTCTTGCTTGTAGGAAGACTCAGAGCCTGGGATTTTACTCCATTTCTGAAGTGCAACACACAGCAGAGTTCTCATCCATTGTTCACACTGTGCTTTAGAGCAAGAAGCACGCTCTTGCTCTCTAGAATCTCTAATACTGCAGGAAACGTGAGTGTGCTCAGAAGAAAAGAACCGTGTTTCCTATACATATGGACCATATCGAGTTCAACTCTGCTTGAAATTGATGCAAAGTAAATGTCCTCTAACATCCAATGCTTCTCAGTTAAGATGAGATACGTGTGAGCTTCGTGAAGTATATATTTCGATTGAGCTGTAAAGTAAATGCCCTTACCTGAACCGAAGTCTTGCTTGTAGGAAGACTCAGAGCCAGGGATTTAACTCCATTTCTGAAGTGAACCACACAAAAGAGTTCTCATCCCTTGATCACCCTCTGCTTTAAAACAAGAAGCACACTCTAGCTTTCTAGAGTCTCTAAGACAGTAGGAAACTTGAGTGTGCTGAGAACAAATGAACGGTGTTTCGTACACATACTGATCATATCCAGTCCAACTCTGCTTCTGAAACTGATACAAAGCACTGGTCCTCTAACATCAAAAGCTTGGCAGTTAAGATGAGAAACGTGTGAGCTTCGTGAACGATGTAATTAGTTTGAGATTAAAGTATCTGCCCTTACTTGAAACGAAGTCTTCCTTGTAGGAAGACTCAGAGCCTGGGATTTAACTCCATTTCTGAAGTGAAACACACAGCAGAGTTCTCATCCATTGTTCACACTGTGCTTTAGAGCAAGAAGCACGCTCTAGCTTTCTAGAGTCTCTAAGGCAGCAGGAAACATGAGTGTGATGAGAACAAAAAAACGGTGTTTCCTACCCATACGGACCATATCTTGTCCAACTCTGCTTCTGAAATTGAAACAAACCACTGGTCCTCTAACATCCAATGCTTGTCAGTTAAGATGAGAAATGTGTGATCCTCGTGAACGATGTAGTTCGTTTGAGCTGTAAAGTAACTTCCCTTACCTGAAACGAAGTCTTGCTTATAGGAAGTCTCAGAGCCTGGGATTTAACTACATTTCTGAAGTGAAACACACAGCAGAGTTCTCATCCATTGATCACCCTCTGCTTTAGGGCAAGAAGCAAGCTCTTGCTCTCTAGAATCTCTAAAACAGCAGGAAATTGAGTGTGCTGAGAACAAATGAACGGTGTTTCGTACACATACTGGTCATATCCAGTCCAACTCTGCTTCTGAAACTGATATAAAGCACTGGTCCTCTAACATCAAATGCTTGGCAGTTAAGATGGGAAACATGTGAGCTTCGTGAACGATGTATTTCGTTTGAGATTAAAGTATCTGCCCTTACTTGAAACGAAGTCTTCCTTGTAGAAAGACTCAGAGCCTGGGATTTAACTCCATTTCTGAAGTGAAACACACAGCAGAGTTCTCTTCCATTGGTCACACTCTGCTTTAGGGCAAGAAGCAAGCTCTAGCTCTCTAGAGTCTCTAAGACAGCATGAAACGTGAGTGTGCTGAGAAGAAAAGAACGGTGTTCCCTACACATATAGACCATATCTAGTCCAACTCTGCTTATGAAGCAGATACAAATCACTGGTCCTCTAACAGCCGATGCTTGCCAGTTAAGATGAGAAACGTGTGAGCTTCCTGAACGATGTAGTTCGTTTGAGATGAAAAGTGACTGCCCTTCCCTGAAACGAAGTCTTGCTTGTAGGCAGACTCAGAGCCTGGGATTTAACAACATTTCTGAAGTGAAACACACAACAGAGTTCTCATCCATTGATCACACTCTGCTTTAGAGCAAGAAGCACGCTCTTGCTTTCTAGAGTCTCTAAGACAGCAGGAAACCTGAGTGTGCTGAGAACAATAGAACGGTGTTTCTTACACATACAGACCATATCTAGTCCAACTCTGCTTCTGAAACTGATACAAAGCACTGGTCCTCTAACATCCAATGCTTTTCAGTTAAGATGAGAAACGTGTGAGCTTCGTGACCGATGTAATTCGTTTGAGCTGAAAAGAGACTGCCCTTTCCTGAAACGAATTCTTTCTTGTAGGAAGACTCAGAGCCTGGGATTGAACTCCATTTCTGAAATGAAACACACAACACAGTTCTCATCCATGGATCACACTCTGCTTTAGAGCAAGAAGCACCCTCTTGCTTTCTAGAGTCTCTAAGGCAGCAGGAAACATGAGTGTCCTCAGTAGAAAAAAACCATGTTTCCTATACATACGGACCATATCTAGTTCAACTCTGCTTGAAATTGATACAAAGCAAAGGTCCTCCAACATCCAATGCTTGTCAGTTAAGATGAGAAACGTGTGAGATTCGTGAACGATGTAGTTCGTTTGAGCTGTATAGTAACTGCCCTTACCTGAACCGAAGTCTTGCTTGTAGGAAGACTCAGAGCCAGGGATTTAACTCCATTTCTGAAGTGAACCACACAACAGAGTTCTCATCCCTTGATCACCCTCTGCTTTAAAACAAGAAGCACACTCTAGCTTTCTAGAATCTCTAAGACAGCAGGAAACTTGTGTGTGCTGAGAACAAATGAACGGTGTTTCCTACACATACGGATCCTATCTAGTCCAACTCTGCTTCTGAAACTGATACAAAGCACTAGTCCTCTAACATCCAATGCTTGTCAGTTAAGATGAGGAACATGTGACTTCGTGAATGATGTAGTTCGTTTGAGCTGAAAAGTGACTGTCGTAACCTGAAACAAAGTCTTGCTTGTAGGAAGACTCAGAGCCTGGGATTTTACTCCATTTCTGAAGTGAAACACACAGCAGAGTTCTCATCCATTGTTCACACTGTGCTTTAGAGCAAGAAGCACGCTCTTGCTCTCTAGAATCTCTAATACAGCAGGAAACGTGAGTGTGCTCAGAAGAAAAGAACCGTGTTTCCTATACATATGGACCATATCGAGTTCAACTCTGCTTGAAATTGTTGCAAAGTAAATGTCCTCTAACATCCAATGCTTCTCAGTTAAGATGAGATACGTGTGAGCTTCGTGAAGGATATATTTCGATTGAGCTGTAAAGTAAATTCCCTTACCTTAAAGGAAGTCTTTCTTGTAGAAAGATTCAAAGCCGGGGATTTAACTCCATTTCTGAAGTGAAACACACAACAGAGTTCTCATCCATTGATTACACTCCGCTTTAGAGCAAGAAGCACGCTGTAGCTTTCTAGAGTCTCTAAGACAGTAGGAAACTTGAGTGTGCTGAGAACAAATGAACGGTGTTTCGTACACATACTGATCATATCCAGTCCAACTCTGCTTCTGAAACTGATACAAAGCACTGGTCCTCTAACATCAAAAGCTTGGCAGTTAAGATGAGAAACGTGTGAGCTTCGTGAACGATGTAATTCGTTTGAGATTAAAGTATCTGCCCTTACTTGAAACGAAGTCTTCCTTGTAGGAAGACTCAGAGCCTGAGATTTAACTCCATTTCTGAAGTGAAACACACAGCAGAGTTCTCATCCATTGTTCACACTGTGCTTTAGAGCAAGAAGCACGCTCTAGCTTTCTAGAGTCTCTAAGACAGCAGGAAACATGAGTGTGATGAGAACAAAAAAACGGTGTTTCCTACCCATTCGGACCATATCTTGTCCAACTCTGCTTCTGAAATTGAAACAAACCACTGGTCCTCTAACATCCAATGCTTGTCAGTTAAGATGAGAAACGTGTGATCTTCGTGAATGATGTAGTTCCTTTGAGCTGTAAAGTAACTTCCCTTACCTGAAACGAAGTCTTGCTTATAGGAAGTCTCAGAGCCTGGGATTTAACTCCATTTCTGAAGTGAAACACACAGCAGAGTTCTCATCCATTGATCACCCTCTGCTTTAGGGCAAGAAGCATGCTCTTGCTCTCTAGAGTCTTTAAGACAGCAGGAAATTGAGTGTGCTGAGAACAAATGAACGGTGTTTCGTACACATACTGGTCATATACAGTCCAACTCTGCTTCTGAAACTGATATAAAGCACTGGTCCTCTAACATCAAATGCTTGGCAGTTAAGATGGGAAACATGTGAGCTTCGTGAACGATGTATTTCGTTTGAGATTAAAGTATCTGCCCTTACTTGAAACGAAGTTTTCCTTGTAGGAAGACTCAGAGCCTGGGATTTAACTCCATTTCTGAAGTGAAACACACAGCAGAGTTCTCATCCATTGATCACACTCTGCTTTAGGGCAAGAAGCAAGCTCTAGCTCTCTAGACTCTAAGACAGCATGAAACATGAGTGTGCTGAGAAGAAAAGAACGGTGTTTCCTACACATATGGACCATACTAGTCCAACTCTGCTTATGAAACTGATACAAATCACTGGTCCTCTAACATCCAATGCTTGCCAGTTAAGATGGGAAACGTGTGAGCTTCGTTACCGATGTAATTCGTTTGGGCTGAAAAAAGACTGCCCTTTCCTGAAACGAATTCTTTCTTGTAGGAAGACTCAGAGCCTGGGATTTAACTCCATTTCTGAAAAGAAACACACAACGCAGTAATCATCCATTGATCACACTCTGCTTTAGCGCAAGAAGCATGCTCTTGCTTTCTAGAGTCTCTAATACAGCACGAAACATGAGTGTGCTGAGAACAAAAGAACGGTGTTTCTTACACATACGGACCATATCTAGTAAAACTCTGCTTCTGAGACTGATACAAAGCATTGGTCCTCTAACATCCAATGCTTGTCAGTTAAGATGAGAAACGTGTGAGGTTACTGAACGATGTAGTTTGTGTGAGCTAAAATGTGACTGCCCTTACCTGAAACGAAGTCTTGCTTGTAGAAAGACACAGACCTGGGATTTAACTCCATTTCTGAAGGGAAACACACAACACAGTTCTCATCCATGGATCACACTCTTCTTTAGAACAAGAAGCACGCTCTTGCTTTCTAAAGTCTCTAAGGCAGCAGGAAACGTGAGTGTCCTCAGAAGAAAAGAACCATGTGTTCTACACATACGGATCATACCTAGTTCAACGCTGCTTGAAATTGATACAAAGCAAAGGTCCTCCAACATCCAATGCTTGTCAGTTAAGATGAGAAACGTGTGAGCTTCGTGAACGATGTAGTTCGTTTGAGCTGTATAGTAACTGCCCTTACCTGAAACGAAGTCTTGCTTGTAGGAAGACTCAGAGCCTGGGATTTAACAACATTTCTGAAGTGAAACACACAGCAGAGTTCTCATCCATTGTTCACACTGTGCTTTAGAGCAAGAAGCACGCTCTTGCTTTCTAGAGTCTCTAAGGCAGCAGGAAACGTGAGTGTGCTCAGAAGAAAAGAACCGTGTTTCCTATACATATGGACCATATCGAGTTCAACTCTGCTTGAAATTGATGCAAAGCAAAGGTCCTCTAACATCCAATGCTTCTCAGTTAAGATGAGAAACGTGTGAGATTCGTGAACGATGTAGTTCGTTTGAGCTGTATAGTAACTGCCCTTACCTGAACCGAAGTCTTGCTTGTAGGAAGACTCAGAGCCAGGGATTTAACTCCATTTCTGAAGTGAACCACACAACAGAGTTCTCATCCCTTGATCACCCTCTGCTTTAAAACAAGAAGCACACTCTAGCTTTCTAGAATCTCTAAGACAGCAGGAAACTTGTGTGTGCTGAGAACAAATGAACGGTGTTTCCTACACATATGGATCCTATCTAGTCCAACTCTGCTTCTGAAACTGATACAAAGCACTATTCCTCTAACATCCAATGCTTGTCAGTTAAGATGAGGAACGTGTGACTTTGTGAATGATGTAGTTCGTTTGAGCTGAAAAGTGACTGTCGTAACCTGAAACGAAGTCTTGCTTGTAGGAAGACTCAGAGCCTGGGATTTTACTCCATTTCTGAAGTGAAACACACAGCAGAGTTCTCATCCATTGTTCACACTGTGCTTTAGAGCAAGAAGCACGCTCTTGCTCTCTAGAATCTCTAATACTGCAGGAAACGTGAGTGTGCTCAGAAGAAAAGAACCGTGTTTCCTATACATATGGACCATATCGAGTTCAACTCTGCTTGAAATTGATGCAAAGTAAATGTCCTCTAACATCCAATGCTTCTCAGTTAAGATGAGATACGTGTGAGCTTCGTGAAGTATATATTTCGATTGAGCTGTAAAGTAAATGCCCTTACCTGAAACGAAGTCTTGCTTGTAGAAAGATTCAAAGCCCGGGATTTAACTCCATTTCTGAAGTGAAACACACAACAGAGTTCTCATCCATTGATTACACTCCGCTTTAGAGCAAGAAGCACGCTGTAGCTTTCTAGAGTCTCTAAGACAGTAGGAAACTTGAGTGTGCTGAGAACAAATGAACGGTGTTTCGTACACATACTGATCATATCCAGTCCAACTCTGCTTCTGAAACTGATACAAAGCACTGGTCCTCTAACATCAAAAGCTTGGCAGTTAAGATGAGAAACGTGTGAGCTTCGTGAACGATGTAATTCCTTTGAGATTAAAGTATCTGCCCTTACTTGAAACGAAGTCTTCCTTGTAGGAAGACTCAGAGCCTGGGATTTAACTCCATTTCTGAAGTGAAACACACAGCAGAGTTCTCATCCATTGTTCACACTGTGCTTTAGAGCAAGAAGCACGCTCTAGCTTTCTAGAGTCTCTAAGACAGCAGGAAACATGAGTGTGATGAGAACAAAAAAACGGTGTTTCCTACCCATACGGACCATATCTTGTCCAACTCTGCTTCTGAAATTGAAACAAACCACTGGTCCTCTAACATCCAATGCTTGTCAGTTAAGATGAGAAATGTGTGATCTTCGTGAATGATGTAGTTCGTTTGAGCTGTAAAGTAACTTCCCTTACCTGAAACGAAGTCTTGCTTATAGGAAGTCTCAGAGCCTGGGATTTAACTCCATTTCTGAAGTGAAACCCACAGCAGAGTTCTCATCCATTGATCACCCTCTGCTTTAGGGCAAGAAGCAAGCTCTTGCTCTCTAGAGTCTCTAAAACAGCAGGAAATTGAGTGTGCTGAGAACAAATGAACGGTGTTTCGTACACATACTGGTCATATCCAGTCCAACTCTGCTTCTGAAACTGATATAAAGCACTGGTCCTCTAACATCAAATGCTTGGCAGTTAAGATGGGAAACATGTGAGCTTCGTGAACGATGTATTTCGTTTGAGATTAAAGTATCTGCCCTTACTTGAAACGAAGTTTTCCTTGTAGGAAGACTCAGAGACTGGGATTTAACTCCATTTCTGAAGTGAAACACACAGCAGAGTTCTCATCCATTGATCACACTCTGCTTTAGGGCAAGAAGCAAGCTCTAGCTCTCTAGACTCTAAGACAGCATGAAACATGAGTGTGCTGAGAAGAAAAGAACTGTGTTTCCTACACATATGGACCATACTAGTCCAACTCTGCTTATGAAACTGATACAAATCACTGGTCCTCTAATATCCAATGCTTGCCAGTTAAGATGAGAAACGTGTGAGCTTCCTGAACGATGTAGTTCTTTTGAAGTGAAAAGTGACTGCCCTTACGTGAAACGAAGTCTTGCTTGTAGGAAGACTCAGAGCCTGGGATTTAACAACATTTCTGAAGTGAAACACACAACAGAGTTCTCATCCATTGATCACACTCTGCTTTAGAGCAAGAAGCACGCTCTTGCTTTCTAGAGTCTCTAAGACAGCAGGTAACCTGAGTGTGCTGAGAACAAAAGAACGGTGTTTCTTACACATACAGACCATATCTAGTCCAACTCTGCTTCTGAAACTGATACAAAGCACTGGTCCTCTAACATCCAATGCTTTTCGGTTAAGATGGGAAACATGTAAGCTTCGTTACCGATGTAATTCTTTTGGGCTGAAAAAAGACTGCCCTTTCCTGAAACGAATTCTTTCTTGTAGGAAGACTCAGAGCCTGGGATTTAACTCCATTTCTGAAATGAAACACACAACACAGTAATCATCCATTGATCACACTCTGCTTTAGCGCAAGAAGCATGCTCTTGCTTTCTAGAGTCTCTAATACAGCACAAAACATGAGTGTGCTGAGAACAAAAGAACGGTGTTTCTTACACGTACGGACCATATCTAGTAAAACTCTGCTTCTGAGACTGATACAAAGCATTGGTCCTCTAACATCCAATGCTTGTCAGTTAAGATGAGAAACGTGTGAGGTTACTGAACGATGTAGTTTGTGTGAGCTAAAAAGTGACTGCCCTTACCTGAAACGAAGTCTTGCTTGTAGAAAGACACAGACCTGGGATTTAACTCCATTTCTGAAGGGAAACACACAACACAGTTCTCATCCATGGATCACACTCTTCTTTAGAACAAGAAGCACGCTCTTGCTTTCTAAAGTCTCTAAGGCAGCAGGAAACGTGAGTGTCCTCAGAAGAAAAGAACCATGTTTCCTATACATACGGACCATATCCAGTTCAAGGCTGCTTGAAATTGATACAAAGCAAAGGTCCTCCAACATCCAATGCTTGTCAGTTAAGATGAGAAACGTGTGAGCTTCGTGAACGATGTAGTTTGTTTGAGCTGTATAGTTACTGCCCTTACCTGAAACGAAGTCTTGCTTGTAGGAAGACTCAGAGCCTGGGATTTAACAACATTTCTGAAGTGAAACACACAGCAGAGTTCTCATCCATTGTTCACACTGTGCTTTAGAGCAAGAAGCACGCTCTTGCTTTCTAGAGTCTCTAAGGCAGCAGGAAACGTGAGTGTGCTCAGAAGAAAAGAACCGTGTTTCCTATACATATGGACCATATCGAGTTCAACTCTGCTTGAAATTGATGCAAAGCAAAGGTCCTCTAACATCCAATGCTTCTCAGTTAAGATGAGAAACGTGTGAGATTCGTGAACGATGTAGTTCGTTTGAGCTGTATAGTAACTGCCCTTACCTGAACCGAAGTCTTGCTTGTAGGAAGACTCAGAGCCAGGGATTTAACTCCATTTCTGAAGTGAACCAC